>OZ010631.1:23043591-24444504 GCA_963932165.1 Pimpla rufipes
AATGAATACCGACACGCATCTTCTTCTGCGGTTCACTCGTGCGCATCGCAGACGATTTTGTTCAAGGATATATTATACAGAAGGCGGGCGCATCCCATCAGACGACGTTGTTCTTCAGACGCCCGAGGCTGCTGATTTCGGTCTCCAAGACGTCTCCTTTCTGCAGAGGGAAAATAAATGTTTAGTTATTTATTTTTATTGGAACATTTAATTTGGTTAGCGCGAGTAATAAAAATGGTAAAAAAAATTCTACAGAATAAATAATAATTCTAATTATTTTACCTTCAGGAATTCTGGGGGATTACGGGCGAATCCAACTCCGCCCGGGGTCCCCGTGAGGATGACATCACCCGGCAGCAGAGTGAAGAATCTGCGAAAATAACGCAACCGATGTGTAAATATTTCAATTTGATTGCCGATATTTTTGGGAGGTTTTGCAGATTTATTTTTCAAAGTATCAGGCTTACTGAGAGACGTAGGCGACGATGTCGTGGGGCTTGAAGATCAGCTCGCAAGTGTTTCCGTCCTGCTTGAGTTCTCCATTGACCCAAGTTTTCACGGTGAGATTGTTGATGTCGCATATCGCCTCCTTGGTGACGACCGCGGGCCCGAGGGGACAGAACGTGTCCATGGCTTTTCCGAGGAGAAATTGTCCGCCGTTTCTCTTGCCCTTCTGCCAGTCGCGAGCCGATATGTCCTGGGCCACCGTGTAACCGAAGATGCAGTCCTCGGCCTCGTGATTGTCGAGGCCTTTGCACTTCTTCCCGATCACTATCGCCAGCTCGGCCTCCCAGTCGACTTTCTGTTCAACAGCGTTTGAATTCATTAAAATTCGTAATCATTTGTCGCATAGAAAAACAAATTTCTAAAACGCGGACAGTAAAAAATGAATTGTTGATGTAAAAAGAAAATATTGTAAATCTTGTACCTCCGATATCGGTGGCAGAATAACATTGTCGTTGGGTCCGACGATATTGCTGGGAAATTTGCTGAAAATCACGGGACTCTGAGGGGGTTCCAGTCCCTGCTCTTTGCAATGTCCACTGTAGTTGAGTCCCACGCAAACTACTTTATCCATTTCGCGCACCGGCGAGAGAAAGTTCACCTCGGATTCGCGTATAATGCTCCGTCCCTCCGCGACGATTCTGCGGGAACGAAACGGTTCGATTACTATTTTTTAATCGCGCCTTCGTTAAATAGCGACACCGGGCCAAGGCCCGGTTTGTGTTGGTCTATAAATAAAAATCGGCACGCAAAACAGGAGAAACGATAATCGTGCGTGATCCGCGGGTTTTTTCTCCCACAAAAATCGTGATGAAAAAATATTAATATAGGTATGAATTCTGAAGTTATGGCGCGATAAGCCCGACTGATCCGTTTGCGGATTCGCTTATCAGTTTTTGCTGAATTCGTGCGCCAATCTATTTGCCCAGGATGTTTGCACGCGAATGAATGAAGATATTAGAGAACCAATTTTTTTTTATCAAAGTTGCATGTCTGTTGAAATAAAAATCATACAGGGAGACTTTGTGTGTTTCCAAAAATAGGTCACCGATATGGAAATATATTTTTCAAAGTGAAAAAAAAAGTCTTGCGTTAAAAACACATTTACCAAAATCACACAACTATTAGCAATGAATAAAATATTACACTTCAGTATTACAACAAAAATAAAAAAACTGTATCTACTATAAAAAAAATTCAAAAATTGTGGAAAAACAGGGTCAGCACAGAAACTGATGGGAGTCACACTAATGCGACGAACCTCTCTACCACGGTCTTCAGATCTTCGTCTTCGCTCCTGGAGAAACCAAAAGAGCTCTAACAGAAGAATCTTTCAAATTACAATTCTGTACACGAAAAACTTCCTATCATCTACAATAAAAAATTCAAAAATAAAATATCCAATTAAATCATTGTTTGACCTATAAAAACCCAAAAATCCTTCTCTCACCGCTTAGCTTTCTTCAGGAGTTCCTCGCCACCCTCCAGGAATTTCTTCAGATTATTGGGAATCCTCGAGTTGACCGCAGACACAGCGATTATGTCACCACCAGCGGTGAGCTGAACTCCGAGGTGCTGCGGGCCTCCATTTTTGTTCTCAAACTGTACAAACCTTGGGAAAGATTGGAAAACAATGATTCATTAATTTCATTAAATTCCTAAAATACCTAACATTTCCAAAATTTCTAAAATCCCTGAAAACGCGATAACGATAAAAAATATTATCGTCCCATTAAATCGCCATATGTGTGCGCAGATGCGTAACCGAACTCGTTCGTGCGAGGAAAAAAAAACCACGGCGACGAGGTAACAATTACGCGCAACTGGAATGACTCAGGTTTCGCCGGTCTGCCCAGCACGGAGCGTGACTACTGCGCGGCGTAAGGTGCCCACCCTACGGTCTGACCGGCGAAGGTTCGCACCACTAACACCGACGCCCCTTCCGATCGCCGATAATCAGCACGGCGATCGTGTCGATCGGTCTTTATTTATTTAAATTAAGCTCGAATCTCCCGAAAACTCGCGAAAACTTAATCTTATTTTCACGAGTCACTAGGTCAATTACGCAGAACACAGCAAAAAGAAAAAAAAAAAAAGAAAAAAAAAACTGGAAATCACAAAGGGACACTTTATGTAATATTTATGTAATACAACTCACCTCATGTTGAGCGCCTTGTTGGACGAAAAGTTTCTCACGGAGATGCGCGTTGTGGCTAATCCGGCGACGGTCGAGCTCGTGTCGGCGCCGACCCGCGGCGATACGTGAAACGCCTTGGCGAGGAGCCGTAACTTTCCACGATACGGCATTATGCCTTTCGATAATTGAAATAAAAATAATAAGCACGAGGTATAGGCGGCTGCCGGCGCGGAGCGAGTGTGTCGGGCTTGAGAAGCCGCGCGATATACACGGCGATAAGATTCTAGTCGTCAAAAACAAAAAAAAATCCCGGCCAGTCGATATTGCGAAAGGACCTCGAGTTGTGATTATTTATTCTTCGAACTTTATTTTCTCTCCGCTTATCGGTGCGATAGAAAGCGAGAGTGAGGGAGATAGCGAGCCCACTCCTGTCGGCTTTGACCACGCGAGAGCGGACCGCGCGGACGGTGAGAAAAGCGGCGGTGGCGGCACGAGGGGAGCCGCCCGACAGTTCGCGAGACTTTTCGCCGGCCAACACGCGAAAAACAGTGGAAGCGAGATATTCTTCGGAGAGAGAGACAGAGAGAGAGGCACACAGTCGGGCGGTATTTTCGGGACGACTTAGCATACGCCTTGGGCGAAGGACGTGCGCGTACTAAAGGCGTTTGCTGGCCGCCGCTGGCCGCGCGTTCGAACCGGTCGCGTAGCGCCTTAGCCACTTAGCCGCGTACCCATAGAGAGCCCGGCGCGACTTGCGTGTGTGGGAACGAGAGAGAAAGTCAATCGGGGGGGCTAAATTGTATACATACACGATAAGGAGCATTGATCACGTCGAATGATCGTAGTTTTTTTTTTTCTTCTTTTTTTCTCTGGCTCGGCCTCGAGACCCCGCGGGCTTATTTTTCATTGCTTTCGACGCTTTCGACTCTGGCTGTATCGTAGAATATTGTGTACGTGCTTCCTGCGCTTTTTGGGAATAACAGAGCACTCGAGCTGTGCGGGAAAAGAGCGATGATATAACCGCGCGCGCACCGCTTCGCGGCTATATCGGTGCTGCCGCCGCCGCAGCCGCTGCCGAAAGCAACACGCTTCTCCCTGCGCTTGTGTTGGGTGAATTATAGCCGCCCGAGAGTTAATCCCGCTGGCGTGACGATAAGTGATAAGCTCGTGTGGCTCTGCCTCGCGGCTACGATCGCTGTGTGTGTTGTGTTTGTGTATGTTTTGTGTCAAAGCAATAGTGGCTGTGTGCGTCCTGTCTGTACGCGTGAATGATCGATACATACATACAGAATATACGCCGAGCCTCGACACTCGGCAGTCGGCGTATCGCACTGATAACGTGTGCGTGAGTAGTTGATTTGAGGACCGCGGTGGCGCTGCCTTCGCCGCCTCCGATCAGCTGTGCGGCCGCCGATTCGGCCGCACGAGGAGTGGGGGGGTTTGTATTGCTGAGTGGGGGAATCTATGGCGCCACAAATGCGACACGACACGCTGCGAATTCTCGATCCCGCTTTGCGCCAGTATTTACGCTAATCCCTCGGCGCACCGATGACAACGTGTGCGTGAATAGTTGATTTGAGTACCGCGGTGGCGCTGCCTCCGCCGCCTGCGATCAGCTGTGCGACGGACGCTAGTGAAGGGGGGGGGGGGCGGGAGGGGTGGGTGTTATATTGTTGCGCGAGAGAATCAAACATGGCGCCGCGGAAGCGTCGAGACACGCCGCGAATTCAATCTTATTTTACATCGCGCTGACACGCGGGACAGTTGACACGTCACGGTGAACACGGCGGCGGTTAAAAATGGCACAGAACATTCTGAAAAGTAGCCTGGAAAATGCGTCTTTCAACATTATATTTCAGGTTAGTGGCTGACAAGTGTGACGTGGTTCGAACTTGTCACGTTTGAATTTCGTCGTCTTATTGACGCGAAAAGGGGAGACTTTTTTTTTGTTGCTTTTTCGACGGTTTTGGAGGAAATATTATTTTCGGCTCGGATGTTATGTGACTGATGCTGGGTTCACGCTTTTCGAGCTTGGGTGCTTCGAAACTGGGGGAAATTTGGTGCGGCGTGTTTGGGGAAATTGGAGCACCTTTGGAATTGAGCTGCGTGGCTGTGGAAATTATTTTGCGAGCTGAGGAACATGTTTTGAGCTTTGCGTTAATGTAGAGCCGGAGAGATTAATTTTTATAGCTTAATGTTTGGCCGATCAGGGAATATGCCAACAACAATGATAAACAGAAATCAGTGACGTCTAATAAGACTTCACAGAACCAAAGAATCTGGAATCTGTGGACTAATGGTGACAGAATTTAAATCAAAAGGTTTCCTCAAAGCTGCTAACTTGTGCAGAAATTGGAATACAAAATAGTCTCCCACATATAAATAGAAGACAAGCTCAAAAATTTAGTTGTAGCATCATTTTCATACCCTTTACAAAAACATATTTTTGGTCCATAATAGAAATTCTTCTGTCAATAAGGAAACACTCATAATTTCTCTTTAAATCCCACCCAAAATTGTAAATCATAAAACTGCAACAATCGTTCCCTAGTTCGCCTGTGAGCCGACAGAACATTTCCGCGATGAAATAAAAATAAAATGCACTTCCGTATATATAAGACGTAGGGTGCGGCAAAATGCACGAGCGGCCAGTCGGCCGCGACGCGCGCGATCCTAGCGGACGCCGCTGGAACGAATGCGAGTCTGATTTTTTTTCCAAAATCCATCTGAGTAAAAAAAAAATAAATACAAGCTGTGAATATTTTGTTTGCAGATACTATGCCGATGCGTGACGTTCGTCCTGAACGCCTTCGTGGTGCGCCACGTGGGCCAGGCGGTTCTCGGGGTGATGAACGTGCGGCTGCTACTCCTCGAGTCTATGATACTCTTCCTATCGCGGGAGCCGTTCATGAAAGCCTGTCTCACCAACACGGCCGATCACAATTGGGCCCAAGTCGTAAATTTGCTGTGGCTTACGTTAGTTGGGTGCATTTGGCGATACCGCGACGCTCGTCCTCTGGACTTTAAGGAGTACCGAGACTATTTTCCAGGGTACCGATATGCGTCACAATGTCGCTGCTGTTCGGTTACATTTGGCTCTTCGCCCTCTCGTCGGCCGAGGCGCTGCCGCCGTATTACACCTTCGCCGTCCTCGCGGTCGCCGTTTCCTGCATCATCGAGCTGTCCTCGCTGGTCGTGCAACTCGTGTCCAGCGCTTTCCTCTTTGTTAGACTCAAGGTCCGTATTTTTTAATTCTTCAACTGAGTCTCTAGAAAATTAATTAATTCATTGATTGATTAATTGGCTGATTTATTGGTTGATGAGTAAAATAATATTCTGCGGCTTTCAGATCGTTCTCGACACCGCGATGATCGCCTTTCGAACCTTGACGTTCGTTCCCCTGATCCTCCATCGACCGGAGAACGCGCTGCTCGCGTTCGGCGTCGCGCAGCTGGTCGCCGCGATATTCTACACGATAAGTCACTACACGTATTTTCACTACTACATAAAGACATTGGACAAGTCGAGCAGGAAGCGGAAATTGTCGGTTCGCGACAGCTCGGATGAGCTCGTGACGAAGGAGTTCCCGTTCAAGTCCGTGAAGGACTTTTTGCCGGGTCAATTGCAGAATAACGTGCGTAGAAAGAGGATCAATTTATTTTCTTCCCGAAGGTGTGGAAAGCTCCGAATTTACAGAAAAATCTTATCGCAGGACACTTACTTCGACGAAAAATTGACCGTTCTCACGTGGAGCTTCTTCCGGCAAGGAATACTGAAGCAAATACTCACGGAAGGCGAGAGATTGATCATGACGATACTGCCGGTTCTGACGTTCACCGAGCAGGTAATAAACTCATTTTTCGTGTTTTTCGAGTCGAATTTTCTATTTTTCGGACAAACACCAGTGCTTTTCGGATTCAGCGGAAAATGTCCCATCGTATAGGGTTTTCAAACTTCCTGAAATCGAAAAAAAATGTTCGAAAAAACGCAAGTGCAATTTTTGTTGCATCTGCAAAAAATGTAATAAAATAACGTAACATCAACTGGATAAGCGCGGGAAGCGCTTAATTTGGTTAAAGTCTAAAAAAGCTTCATTCGATCGTATTAAAATTCATCTCCTTTTTTCAGGGCACTTACGAAGTCGTCAACAATCTCGGCTCGTTGGCCGCCAGATTCATCTTCCGGCCGATTGAGGACAGCGGCTACTTCTACTTCACGCAGATGGTGAAACGCGATCAGTCTCTGTCGGACCAGAACCCGGTAAAATCTCGCGCATCGTCGCCTCTGTTTCTCGCACGATATTTGTAATACAACTCTTTTTTTTTGTGAAACAGATGAAGGTTCGAGAGAGCGTAAACGTTTTGATGCATCTGTGCTCAACGGTCGCGTCCATCGGCCTCGTGGTCTTCGTCTTCGGTCAGTCCTACTCGTCGACGCTTCTGTGGCTCTACGGCGGCGCGAAACTCACGACGGAACTGCCGGTTCTCCTGCTGCGCGCTCACTGCCTCGCCGTGCTGCTGCTGGGCATCAACGGCGTCACCGAGTGCTACACGAACGCAACCGCGGACAGCGCGACGATAAACAAGAGCAACCTCATCATGATTTACGAGTCCGCGGCCTTCCTGTGCGCCTCGTACCTCCTCGCCACGTGGTTCGGTCCCGTGGGCTTCATATTCGGAAACTGCGTCAACATGGGCCTGAGAATCGTCCACTCGACGATGTTCATCAACCGGCGGCACAGCGAGACGGTTTATCGACCGCTACGAGGCCTCATTCCCAAACCAGTGTTCACCGGGGCTTTGATACTCTCGGCTCTAATTACCAATTTATCGCAAGTAAGCGATTTCTCAGTTGCAGCCCTGACGGACACGATTAAGTTCGAATTGGGATGATTCCAAGTCCAATCTTAAGATCATTTCAAGTCCAATCTTAAGATCATTTCACGTCCAATCTTAAGATCATTTCACGTCCAATCTTAAGATCATTTCAAGTCCAATCTTAAGATCATTTCAAGTCCAATTTTAAGATCATTTCGAGTCCAATCTTAAGATCATTTCACGTCCAATCTTAATACCATTTTAAGCCCAATCTTAAGATAATTTTAAGCTCAATCTTAAGATCATTTCAAGTTCAATCTTAAGATCATTTCAAATCCAATGTTAAGATCATATCAAATCCAATCTTAAGATCATATCAAGTCCAATCGTAAGATCATTTCAAGTCCAATATTAAGATCATTTCAAGTTCAATCTTGAGATCATTTCAAGTCCAATCTTAAGATCATCTCGACTCCAATATTAAGGTCATCTCAAGTCCAAATTTAGATTTAAAGATTTATTTTAAGCCCAAAATTGCATTAAAAACTGCGAGCTTCCATAAGGAGACACCAAACTGTTTCTCGTTCCAGGCTTATCTGTTTCCCGACGAAAAGTTGCTGCATCTGCTGGTCGGCGCGGTGATGTTCGTCGTGGTGATGCTCTCCTGGATCTACGAGCACGACGAGCTCGTAAAGCTCGGCGTCAAGAAGTGGTACGAGAGGCGAAGTAGGCGGAGCGCCGCGAGCACCAGCAGAAAAACCGACTGACCTTAAAGTACTCTAGTCAAGCCGTAATGAGAGAGATAGAGGAGAGAAGAAAAAACAAACGCGACGCGAGAATATCTCGAACGTGGTCATCGCCGGGCGGCGTGAAAATCCATCCATACTGTAACTACAGGGAAGAGACAAAAAATTGAGAGAACAAGAAAAGTATATAACTCGTGAACCACGATATTTATTTCGTAAAAATTGCACACGTCTTTTCGTTCGTTCGTCACCCTCACCCACGATTACTCATCCCGACGACTGAACCTTCGGGGCTTTTTCCATAGATCGGCAAATATATTCTACAAAAATAAAGCGGCGATTTTTTTTTCTTTTTTTATTGTTGAGCGCGTAACGAATTAGTTTCGCTCAGTGAGTGACGTTCTTGTATATAGCACCAACCACTGGTCCCTGGCGCTGTATCAGGCATTGTCTGAAAATCATTTGATCACTTCGGTAAAATTGTAAAAAAATGATTGAAGTGCTTTTTCTAGACAAATCAGGCGTTGTCTGAAAATCATTTGGTCACTTTGGTAAAATTGTTAAAAAAAAAGGTTCACGAGCTTTTTTTACTAGACAAGTCATGCATTGACTGAAAATTATTTAGTCACTTTGGTAAAATTGTAGAAAGAAGTTTTAAGCGCTTTTTTACTAAACAAATAAGTGGTATTTTTTTTTAACCAGGAAATTTGCATATTATCTTTAAAAATGTGGAAATACTCCTATAAATAGATAGAGTTTTTTGAGGTACCTCGTATCATTCTGCAAGCAAATTATTGGGGCATCCCTTCCAGGCTCCAATTTTCCAGCCTGGTCAGCGATGGCTGCTATCAGTCCGGCACTGTCGCCAGAGGCATTTCCTTTGGCTAAAAACGAGCGATAAAAACCGTAAACCGATGTATTAGTACAAACGAGTCGAATGTTGTTGTCGTTATGAAGCAAAGTAATATATTATCGTTGTTGAGATATTGACAAAAAAATACGGCGAATTGCGGACGTTTTTTTTATCCTACCTCCGAGACAGAGACCCGCTTGATCCGCCAATATGCAACCGGTGACTCCGTCCGCGTTGTTTCTGTCGCAATCGTAAAACAAATGTAGAGGAACGAAACGGGTTTTCACGAAGTGTAAACATAACCTCTAAACGTCAAAACTCACACATCGTCCATCGTTTTCTCGAGATTTCGCTCCATCTTTTTCGTGGTCGCGAGGGCGATCGAATTCACTGGGGAATGCAGAATTTGAGCACTGAGACTGGTTATCGCACAGTTGCGAATTATTGCTGCGAATATTTGCGACTCGCGAGTTGAGGAAAATTCGGGTTCACTGCGCAGCGCCAGACGGGGCTGAGCGTCATGAGGGTCAGATGTAGATACTGCGGTATGAGTTACACGGTACTAGAGTACATATATGCAAATATATACATCATATGTACATCATATATATAGCCAGTCTTTCTGCGCGTTGCAGGATGGAATTAAATATTATTTCTCCCGACGTGTAAAAAATGATGAGAGAATACATCGTAACGATTTTCGGGCAAAAGAAAAATCGGCTACTCGGTACTCCGCGCTTATAGCTAAAAAATTCGCGTCAGCCTCTCCGTTCACGATCAGTCAGTCGACTGTCCGAGCAGCAACAACAAAAAAATGATTACATACCGCGACGAGTTGTTGCTAAGCCTACCGAAAGCGACAACAAACATCGCATCTCGCGAACCCGTAATTTTCGTTGAAATTTCATCGAGGCATCATCCAACCTACACTTAGCCGCTTATTTTCGTGCCGGAGTTGCGAACTTGAAATATAAAGTTCGAGAGCCGTGGCTGCGATCGTGCAAACGGCATGAATAATCTATTCGATGCGCGCAGCCACGGAAATGCGAAAAGGGTCGGGGAGTCGGGGCTGCTGCCTTCTCGCGGAGACCAATTTCTGGCTCCCGCAGCGATGATCGACTCGCTGAATAAAAAAGTAACGAAACTACCGCGGGAGCGATACGTCGACTCCCGAGGGCCGAAGGGCCGACCCGTCAGTCTATTCGTCGACCATGCCAAGTAAAACATCCCCGAGCGAAGTCACCTGGAACCCAGACACCGTCCACGCCCTCGGGCTGTGCAGGATGCTCACTCAGTTTCTCGGAATCTGGCCGCCCAGTTCTCACAACGCATTTTCCAAAGCGCGACTCCTCGTCGTCGCCATTTTGGAAGTTGGTTGCTATTTAATACCTTTTCAGCTGGATGAAATTCGCAATAATCCGACTCGTACACAATAAAAAATAAACGTTCAAAATTACACTAAACAACAAATAAAATATATTTTTTTTAATTGACGTTTCGGTCCTACAAATCACGAAACTTTTATTACACTTCAAAAGATAAAAAAGATAATAATAATAATAATAATAATAATAATAATAATAATAATAATAATCAACATTTACACGCCTTACATTTATGCAAATATCCGACAACTACAGGTGACAATGGGAATAAATCTCGTTCGGGAGCTGAAAGCCGACTGCGTGGCGGTCGACGATTTCGTGAATTTCGTGAGTTTCGTCATATCGTGCGCGATCGCGCTGACGAAGGTGACGCTGCTGCGGTTCAATCAGGCGCGAATGGAGTTGTTGATAAGGTCGGCGGTGGAGGATTGGTCGCGGGTGGAGGACGAGAAGGCGCGAGGGATAATGAAGAAGCACGCGGCGACCGGGAGGTTCGTCTTCATCTTCCAAATGAGCTCGGCCTTTGTCTCGGTCTTGTCGCTCGTGCTCGGCTCGCTGCCGTTCGGCAACATCGAGCCGCAAGTCGGCAACGCGACGGAGAGCAACGATTATTATTATTATTATTCGAGTCCTTCTCCCTCCGCGCCGCCGATTTTGCCGGCGGCCGCCGGCACGCAGCGCCTTCTTCCAATGGGTACCGGTTGCTTCATCGCTGACATATCGACCGCGCTCTACGCTCTCGTTTACGTCGTCCAGGTCGTCCAGCTGCTGACCACCTGCGCCGGCAACATCGGCACCGACGTCTATTTCTTCAGCGTCACTCTCCACGTTTGCGCGCAGTTCGAAATCCTGAAGATCAGTTTCGAGGCCTTCGGACGCGATCTCGACGCGCGAAAGTGCCGGGAGGAGCTGGAGACACTCGTGACGAGACACAATCGACTCATGACTCTGTCGAACAAGTTTGAGGAGACCTTCAATCTGTTGATACTCGCGCAACTTTCCGCTAATGCTCTACACATGAGCCTCTTAGGTATATGTATACATTTTTTTGCAATTATTATTTCGGTAAAAAATATTTTCGATTTATTCATATTTTATGAAAATAAAAAAATATTATAGATTTAGGGTAGAAGTACCGGTTTTGGCCACCTTTGGTCCAGTTGTGGCCACTGAGTTCGAAGGGACAGAATTATTTGTATTATTAAAATGAAACAAAAATGTATCAATCATCTTGTTAACTTGTATGGATACTTTCGAAGTATCAACATGAAAATACAGAAAAGCAACAATTTGAAACAAATTATTGTGAAAATGGCCACAACTGGTACAGTGGCCACAACCGGTGCTTCTACCCTATTCAAATTTTATAAAAATAAAAAATTATTTTCGATTCATACCAATTTTTTAATATCAAAAATTATTTTCGATTTATTCCAACCTTTTTTTAATATCAAACATTATTTTCGACTTATTCCAACCTTTTTTTATATCAAAAATTATTTTCGATTTATTCCAACCTTTTTTTATATCAAAAATTATTTTTGCTTTATCCACATTTTTTTTTATATAAAAACTATTTTCAATTTGCTAAAATTTGATTTGAATAATAAGATATATTCTTAACTTGTTACTTTTGCGTGTAAAATAATGGACGATTTGTTTCAGGTCTCCAAGTGTTAATAAGCTTGCAAACGGGAAACAGCGTCGCGGTGATAGGAGCCCTAATAGCCACCTACATCCTCAGTTTGCAGTTATTTTTGTACAGCTACGCGGGCGACTATCTGTCGGCGCAGGGCGAAAAATTGCGCGATGCCGTCTATTGCTGTCGCTGGTACGACTTGCCGCCGACTGTTGTCCGCGACCTGATCTTCGTTATGTCGCGATGCAACGTGGCCTTTCATCTCACCGCCGGCAAAGTTTATCGCATGAACGTGGAGAACTTTAAGAATCTCCTCAAGGCCTTCGCCTCCTACTTCTCGATGCTCAGGATAATATTCGACGCCTGATACGCGCGATTTTGCCTTTTTACCGGAAAGCCACAAGCCAGTAATTCCAAATGGAGAACTTCGAATGTTGCATAGTTCAATAAAAAAAAGAAACCGCTCATAAATTAATGTTTGTTCACACCAAACAAACACTTGGAAAGAATTGAACTCAGTTTAAAGAATTTATTTTTTTCGTGGATTTTATTTTTTTCAAAAGTGAAAACGATAACTGTTGTGAAAAAATAGTATTAACGTAACATTTTTGGTAGTACTCACGCTCCGTTAAAATTCATGAAAATTCCAATCCTCTCTGTACAATTGTCACCTGTTTACGTGCAGCAAATTTACTCGCACGATAAAAAAGTTGTATTGTACAGCCGTTTCACAGCTCATCCCGCTCGTAGCACCACTCGGAACTTCCTCTCCGTGCGCTAGTAAACTTCCGACTGTCTGACTAGAAAAAATAACGTTAGGCCACTACAGTTAAGCTACTACAGTGTTGCTAAGCCTACGGATAAAGACAACAAATATTCCCCTGCAAACCCATCATGTTCATCGAAAATTGATCGAAGCGTCGTGGTCTGCGTGTCCCGTACTGCGAATTCTGTACTTCACCGTTTATATTCATGGAGCCCTACGCAGCGTCGTACTTCAAAAAGTTGGCGAACTGCGACATCATGAATAATCGACTCGATGCGCAGCCATGGAGAGGCGAAAAGGGTTGCGCAGCGGAGTCTCCTGCCTTCGCCGACAATTTCGCCTTTCGATGACTGCTTGAATAAAAAATAGCAGAACCGTCGGCGGAATGCTTGGCCCCGTCATCGATTCCCATCAAAGGTCGAAGTCCTGCCAGTCTGCCCGTTGACCATGCCAAGTAAAACATCTCCCGTCGAGGTAGCCTGGAATCCGGACACCGTCTATGCCTTCGGACTGTGCAGAATGCAGTCGGAAGTTCTCGGTGTTTGGCCTCTCAGTTGCCATAGCCTGTTTTCAAAAATGCGCCTCCTCGTTGTGGCAGTTTTGCAAGTGAGTTTCGACGAAATCTGAAACACGAAGTGATAAAAAAAATTGTTAATGCATTCATTTTGCTTCCTCATAGAGGAAGCTTTGTTTTCATGAAAAATTTTTTTTTCGAGATTTTCATGCCAGTATGCTTAGAATCACCTAAAATGTCGAGAAAAGTGGTTTAGAAAAAATGTCCGTATGTATGTGTGTGTGTGTGTGTGTGTGTGCTGGGCCTCGAAAATTCAATCGTCTCTCACTCAGAAACCGTTCGAGCGATCTGGCTCAAATTTGGCACGCAAGTAGAGTAGTTGCCCCTCTTCCAATGGCGAGATTTTTGATAACATATATACAGTCATTAAGATTTTATGTAGTTTTTAATTTGTTGAAAAAAGGGCGTGGTCGCTCTAACTTTCGTAAAAGTTCAACGATTTGGTTAAATAGTTCTTCATAATGGAAGATACGTTCAATGTTGTATGGTATTGAATTTCTACGAAATCGGTAAAGCGGTTCGGATTTTACTGAATTTTGAATTTTTCGGTAAAAATAAATTTCGCTCTAAATCAGATCGAATCTTAACAAAGGAACCGAAATGTTCCACAGTCGAAAAACAACATACAGCCCTGCTACGTACGAAATTTGGTGATGATCGGTAAAGTCGTTCGGATTTTACACCATTTTCAATTTTTCAAAAAATTTAGATTTTCGCGATAACTTCCGCAAAAGTTAAGAAAGTAAGACAAAACTTTGTATCTAATGAAAATGAGATGTAACGGTGTTTGTGACGGAGTTTTCTTTTGTTCAAATAAAAAAAGTTGCAAAGTAGAACTTTGCACATTGCTTCCACATTAATTTTCGTTTTTCACAAAGCTTCCTCTATGAGGAAGCCAGAATGTTAAATAAACAAGCTTCTTCATAGAGGTGGCTTTGTGAAAAACGAAAAGTAATGAGGAAGCAATGTGCAAAGTTCTACTTTGCAACTTTTTTTTATTTTTCGATTAAAATAATAAAATAAAACCCTTCCGCCCTTTTTAAAGAGATTTTCATGAAAAAAAAGAAAAATTCATGCCAGAACTCTCAGTCTAAAAAAATGGCAAAAAAGTGACTATAGTGTAACGGAACGGCTATACCCCCGACGAGTTTCTCCGAAAAGTCGTCACTATTCGGGGAATCTCGTCGCGGAGCCGAGTGTTCGAGCGCTCCCCACTCCTCGCTTCGCGCGACGCCTCGATCATCGGAGGCAGCGAGCGTCACTCACTCAATCATTACCTTCCTTACCGCACAGATGTGCCCCCCCACTTAGCTCTAAGTCCTGTGTGGCCCGCGTGATCGCTACGCCAGCCACACTTTCCTACTGGGAATAGCCCAGATTTCCGTTTTGTTCGTGTTTATTGTTGTTGAGTCTTAAGTGATTCGATCCTTGAGCCTTGCTCCTCAACAACAACCGTAAAATGTCTTTTGTGATCTGTTCACCTATTTCCTCTCCTTTTTCCCTACAGTTCAATGATGATAAGTCAATCGCATTCGTAGACCGGAGGGAATTAATTTTCTTATTCCGAAGAACGAGGCGAATGACTACTGAGGACGCCTCCAAAACACACTAATTTATTCTCGGGTCCAGTACACGATCCCTGTCGCTTCCCGATAGTGGAAATCACTAGAAAATTAGGATTTCGAGTATCCTAATTCGCGATTTCAATAAAATAAAATTTTATTGAAATCGCGAAACGTTTCAATAGCTAAAAAAAACTGCACCTTCATATTTTTTTTCGCCTTCACATTTTTTAAGGTAGAATTTGTCTCAAATAACCACCAGGTGACAATGGCTATAAATCTCGTTCGCGAGCTCCGAGCCAATTGCGTGGCGGTGGAAGAGGTCGTGAATTTCGTGGGCTTCGTGCTGGTCAGCATTTTGGCCCTGCTGAAGCTGATGGTGGTGCGAATCAATCAGGCGCGAATGGAGCTGTTGATAAGTTCGGGCCTCGAGGACTGGTCGAGGGTGGAAGATTCGGACTCGCGGAGAATAATGATGAAGCACGCGGCCGTCGGGAGGTTCGTCTTCATCTTTCAGATGACCTCGTCTTACGCGGCGGTCGTCTCCCTCATTCTCACGTCGCTGCCCGTTAACAACGAGCGGATGATTATTAACAATTCCACCACCGCGGGCAGCGACTACATTTACTCGAGTTTTTCTGGTTCTTCTTCTTTGTCACCGGAAACGCTGGCGTTCGGTGGTACCGGAAACTCGCAGCGATCTCTTCCCGTAGGGACTCACTGCTTCGTTGCCGACCTTCCTAGCGCCCTCTACGTTCTCGTCTACGTCGTCCAGGTCGTCCAACTGGTGACCACCTGCACCGGCAACATCGGCACCGATGTCTTCTTATTCAGCGTCGTCATGCACGTCTGCGCCCAGTTTGAACTTCTCAAGATCGGCTTCGAGGGGTTCGGACGGGATCCCGACGTGCGAAGGTGCCGCGAGGAGCTGGAAACACTTGTAAGAAGGCACAATCGACTTATGACCCTCTCCAAGACCTTTGAGGATACTTTCAGTCTACTGATACTCGTACAACTGATCGTAAATGCTCTTCACATGAGCCTCTTCGGTATTATTATTTGTTTGCCCCTCTATCATTTATCATCGCTTTGGTTTCACAATTTTTATTTATTTCGACCATTTTTTATGTCGCAATTCCTAGATTCTGCATTCGTTCGGGCATGCCAGAATCGGAACCTCGAATAGCCTTTCGAAATATCGATTTTCAAAAATAACATTTTCATATTTTGTTTGCATAATCGCAATTATACGCTGATAAAAAAAATGTGAATCTTCGAGTGCTCGAATATTGAACACTTTCATTTTTGTAAAAATGATAATTTCTGTTGCAGGTCTCCGAGTGCTAATAAGCCTAGAAGCGGGTGACAATGTCACGGTGGCGGGCTCGCTCATAGCCATCTATGTTCTCTCCTTGCAGTTATTTATCTACAGCTACGCGGGCGACTATTTGACCACGCAAACGGAAAAATTAAGAGACGCTGCCTACTCCTCGAGCTGGTACGATTTGCCCCCGACCCTCATTCGAGATCTGATCTTCGTTATGTCGAGAAGCAACGTGACGTTTCATCTCACCGCCGGCAAAATTTATCTCATGAACATCGAGAACTTTAAGAATCTCCTCAAAGCATTCATGTCCTATTTCTCGATGTTGAGGCTCGTGTTCGAAACCTGATGATTCAATTCATCACTTTTCCACATCTTCAGTGAGTAATTGCAATCAGAATATTTCGCTTGTAACATAGAAAAAAAATGTTTAAAAAGGCTTAGTTATTTTTGTCAATAAATCGCTATTGCTGTGAATTGTAGTTGTTTAATTTTAGTTAGGTAGTTTAATTTTTTTAAGTTGGTAGTTATATATTTTGGCCAGAAAAATGGCAAAAAATGAATAGAATACGCTACAAAATACTAACTTAAAAAATTCTCATCCGAGAAATTTACGTTCAGAAAAATATTTATCGACGATAATGTGCGTTGCACATTAAAAAATCGACTGAAGTTCTCGCTCTACGACCGACTGACTTGTGAGCGACGTGAAACCTACGCAGTCGGTAATAAAAACTGTAAACAATTATTCCAACGATTTAATCCTCACCTCACGTTTCCATCCGCACCTTTCTACGTGCGGCGTATTTACTCGCACTATAACGAAAATCGTATCGAATAAAATGTCCGTTTCGTTGTTGCTTTGCGCGGAGCGCGACCCGGAATTTCCTCTCCGTGCGCGAGTAAACTTCCGACTGTAGGGTTACAAAGAAACAAAGTTAAGCCACTACAGTGTTGCTAAGCCTACGGATAGAGACAACAAACATTCCCCTGCAAACCCATCATTTTCGTCGAAAATTGATCGAAGTGTCGTGTCTCGCCATATCCCGTACCGCGAATTCTGTACTTCACCGTTTACGTTCGTCGAGCCCTACAGCGTCGAACTTCAAAAAGTTGGCGAACTGTGGCTGCGACATCATGAATAATTCGACTCAATGCGCAGCCGTGGAGAGGCGAAAAGGGTTGCACGGCGAAGTCTCCTGCCTCTGCCGACAATTTCGCCTTTCGATGACTGTTTGAATAAAAAATAGCAAAACCGTCGGCGGAATGCTCGGCCCCGTCATCGATTCCCATCAAAGGTCGAAGTCCTGCCAGTCTGCCCGTTGACCATGCCAAGTAAAACATCTCCCACCGAGGTAGCCTGGAATCCGGACTCCGTCTATGCCTTCGGACTGTACAGAATGCAGTTGCAAGCTCTCGGGGTTTGGCCTCTCAGTTGCCATAGCCTATTTTCAAAAGTGCGCCTCCTCGTCGTCGCGATTTTGGAAGTGAGTTTCGACGAAATCTGAAACACGGAGAGATAAAAAAATATGTGAATGCAATAATTTTTTTATTTTTCCCTTTTTAAAGAGATTTTAATGAAAAACAAAATTTTATATCACAAGTCACAGTCTAAAAAAATCGCAAAAAGTGTCTATCGCAAAAAAAAACTGCACCTTCATATTTTTTTGCCTTCACATTTTTTAAGGTAGAATTTGTTTCAAATAATCACCAGATGACTATGGCGATAAATCTTGTTCGCGAGCTCCGAGCCAATTGCGTGGCGGTGGATGAGGTCGTGAATTTCGTGGGCTTCGTGATGGTCAGCATTTTGACCCTGCTGAAGCTGACGATGCTGCGAGCCAAACAGGCGCGAATGGAGCTGCTGATCAGGTCGGCCCTCGAGGACTGGTCGAGTGTGGAGGATTCGGACTCGCGGAGAATAATGATGAAGCACGCGGCCACCGCGAGGTTCATCTTCATCTTTCAGATAACCGCGGCTTACGCAGTGGTCGTCTCCCTCATACTTGCGTCGCTACCTGTTAACAACGAGCGGATGATTATTGACAATTCCACCACCGAGGACAACGAGTACATTTACTCGAGTTTTTCTGGTTCTTCTTCTTTGCCACCGGAAATGCTGGCGTCTAGTGGTACCGGAATCTCGCGGCGTTCTCTTCCCATGGGGACTCACTGTTTCGTCGCCGACCTTCCCAGCGCCCTGTACGTCCTCTTCTACGTCGTTCAGATCGTCCAAATGTTGAGCACCTGCACCGGCAACATCGGTACCGATGTCTTCTTCTTCAGCGTCGTCCTGCACGTCTGCGCCCAGTTTGAACTTCTCAAGACCGGCTTCGAGGCCTTCGGACGGGATCCCGACGTGCGAAGGTGCCGGGAGGAGCTGGGAACACTTGTAAGAAGGCACAATCGACTTATGACACTCTCCAAGACCTTTGAGGACACTTTCAGTCTACTGATACTCGCACAACTGATCGTGAATACTCTTCACATGAGCCTCTTCGGTATTATTAATTTGTTTGCCCCTCTGTCGAATTATCATCGCTTTTGTTTCGCAATTTTATTTTACTAAGATCATGCACACGCGCGCCTATAGGACTTTTTGCACTGCTACGCACTTGTTTTATTTTGAAGAGTGAAGTCAAGTTTGACACAACCGAACATATTGCCAACAATTTTACTGACCGATAGAAACTTTTAACCGTACCATCGTTCTCAAGTCGCATATTCTACCCGCGAAAACACTGGTTACAAACCTTTTTACTTGATTTTGAAAAAAAAAAAAAAAAAAATTCCGACATTCATTTTGTAGAAAATCCTAAATCCGATTCCGGATAAAAAATGGCTAAAATCGTCTTTACATGTGATCGTGAAATCAATTTTTCTCCCAATTGTGCACAGCGAAGCGACTGACCGACCGACTCGTACAATACACGGCGACTGAAATGTTGTTTCCTTTTATTTATTTATTAATCATTATAGCAACGTTTCATATGTTGCTTGGTTACAGCGCTTGTGACTGCGAGGACCAATCACAGCACAAATAAAACGACAACAATGCTTTCGGTTATTCATGAACTTTTTAAAAGAAGGAAGATTTTGACAATTTTTGATGTCGAAATTTCTAGATTCTGCATTCATTCGGAAATGCCGGAATTGGAACCTCGAATTGTTTTGCCGTTCGAAATATCGATTTTAAAAAATATCATCTTCATCTTTTATTTGCACAATCGCGATGATAGGCTGATAAAAAAATGTGAAGCGTCGAGTGCTCGAATATTAAACACTTTCATTTTTTCTAAAAACGATAAATTCTGTTGCAGGTCTTCAAGTGCTAATAAGCCTAGAAGCGGGCGACCATGTCACGGTGGCGGGCTCGCTCATAGCCATCTATGTTCTCTCCTTGCAGTTATTTATTTACAGCTACGCGGGCGACTATTTGACCACGCAAACGGAAAAATTAAGAGACGCTGCCTACTCCTCGAGCTGGTACGACTTGCCTCCGACCCTCATCCGAGATCTGATCTTCGTAATTTTGAGAACCAACATGACGTTTCATCTCACCGCTGGCAAAATGTATCGTATGAACATCGAGAACTTTAAGAATCTTCTCAAAGCGTTCGCATCCTATTTCTCGATGTTGAGGATCGTGTTTGAAGCCTCATGATTCAATTCGCCACTTTCCCAGATCTTCAGTAAGTAATTCCAAACAGAATATTTTGATTGTAACATAGAATACAAATTTTAAAAGGCTTAGTTATTTTTGTCAATAAATTGCTATTGCTATGAATTATAGTTTTTTAAAACTTTAGTTAGGTAGTTTAATTTTTTTAAGTGGGTCGTTAAATATTTTGGCCAGAAAAAAGACAAAAAATGAATGGAACACGTTGAAAAAAAACTCACTTAAAAAAACCGTAACTTAAAAAATTCCCATGTGAGTAATTCACGTTTATAAAAATATTTATCGACGATAATGTGCGTTGCACATTCAAAAACAAACTGAAGTTCTCGCTCTACGACCGACTGATTTACGACATTAAGGCGATATGAAACCTATGCAGTTGGTAATAAAAGCTGTCAACAATTATTCGAACGATTCAATCCTTACCTCATGTTTCCAACCACACCTTTTTACGTGCGACGTATTTACTCGCACTATAACGAAAATCGTATGGAATAAAATTTCCGTTTTACAGTTGCTTTGTTCGTAGCGCGACTCGGAATTTCCTCTCCGTGCGCGAGTCAACTTCCGACTGCCGGGCTACAAAGAAAAAAAGTGAAGCCACTACAGTGTTGCTAAGCCTACGGATAGAGGCAACAAACATTCCCCTGCAAACCCATCATTTTCGTCGAAAATTGATCGAAGCGTCGTGTCTCGCCATGTCCCGTACCGCGAATTCTGTACTTCACCGTTTACGTTCGTCGAGCCCTACGGCGTCGGACTTCAAAAAGTTGGCGAACTTCGGCAGCGACATTATGAATAATTTGACTCGATGCGCAGCCGTGGAGAAGCGAAAAGGGTTGCGCGGCAGAGTCTCTTGCCTCTGCCGACAATTTCGCCTTTCGATGACTGTTTGAATAAAAAATAGCAAAACTGCCGGCGGAATGGTCGGTCCCGTCATCGATTCCCATCGAAGGTCGAAGTCCTGTCAGTCTGCCCGTTGACCATGCCAAGTAAAACATCTCCGACCGAGGTAGCCTGGAATCCGGACTCCGACTATGCATTCGGACTGTACAGAATACACTCGCAAATTGTCGGGATTTGGCCTCTTAGTTGCCAAAGTCTATTCGCAAAAATGCGCCTCCTCGTTGTGGCGATTTTGGAAGTGAGTTTCGACGAAATCTGAAACACAGAGTAATAAAAAGATATGTTATTGCATTCATTAATTTATTTTTATTTTTTATTTTCAAATTAAAATAATGAATAAAACCCTTCAACCCCTTTTAAAGAGATTTCGAAATAAATAAAAATTCATGTCAGAACTCACAGTCTTACTATCGCTAAAAAAATGATAAAACCCATACCTTCATATTTTTTCGCGTGTACATTTTTAAGGCCGATTTTTTTCTTTTTTTTTTCAAACGATCACCAGATAACAATGACGATAAATCTTGTTCGCGAGCTCCGTGCGAATTGCGTGGCGGTGGACGAGGTCGTGAATTTTGTGGGCTACGTAGCGGTCAGCATTTTGGCCCTGCTGAAGCTGACGGTGCTGCGAGTCAATCAGGTGCGAATGGAGCTGCTGATGAGGTCGGCCCTCGAGGACTGGTCGAGGGTGGAAGATCCGGACTCGCGGAGAATAATGATGAAGCACGCGGCTACCGGGAGGTTCGTCTTCATCTTCCAAGTGACCACGGCTTACGCGACGATCATCTCCCTGATTCTCTCGTCGCTGCCTGTTAACAACGAGCAGATTATTATTAACAATTCGACCACCATTGACAACGACTATAATTACTCGAGTTTTTCCGCTTCTTCTTTGCCATCGGAAATCCGGGCATCCGGTGGAACCGGAAACTCGCAGCGATCGCTTCCCATGGGGACTCACTGCTTCGTCGCCGACCTTCCCAGCGTCCTCTACGTCCTCGTTTACGTGATCCAGGTCGTCCAACTGGCGACCACCTGTGCTGGCAACATTGGCACCGACGTCTATTTCTTCGGCGTCGTCCTGCACGTCTGCGCCCAGTTCGAGCTCCTCAAGATCGGCTTCGAGGCCTTCGGACGAGATCCCGACGTGCGAAGATGCCGGGAGGAGCTGGAAACACTTGTAAGAAGGCACAGCCGACTCATGAATCTCTCCAAGACCTTTGAGGACACTTTCCATCTGCTGATACTCGCACAACTGATCGTGAATGCTCTTTTCATGAGCCTCTTGGGTATTATTTTTTGTTGTCCCTCTATCCATTGATTATCGCTCTTGTTTTATCATTTTATTCATTATCACCAATTTTTATTACTTTTCGTAGATTCGGGCCAAAAATGTCGAAATCGACTCCACGAATATTTTCCTTACGAAATATAGACTTAAAAAATATTAGCTTCATCTTTTATTTGCACAATCGGGGTTAAACGCTAAAAACAATGGAAACGTCAAGTTCTCGAATAGTTAACACTTTTATTTTTTGTAAAAACCATAAATTCCGTTTCAGGTCTCCAAGTGCTAATAAGCCTAGAATCGGGCAACAGTGTCACAGTGGTGGGCTCGCTCATGGCCATCTGCGTTCTCTCCTTGCAGCTATTTATCTACAGCTACGCGGGCGATTATTTGTCCACGCAAATGGAAAAAATAAGAGATGCTGTCTACTCCTCGAGCTGGTACGATTTGTCCCCGACTCTTGTCCGCGATCTGATCTTCGTCATATCGAGAAGCAACGTGACGTTTCATCTCACTGCCGGCAAAATTTATCGAATGAACATCGAGAACTTTAAGAATCTCCTCAAAGCATTCGCGTCCTATTTCTCGATGTTGAGGATCATGTTCGAAGCCTCATGATGCATTAATTCGTCCCTTTCCAAGATTTTTCAGTAAGTAACTCGAAATACTTTGATTGCAACATTGAACAAAAGATTTTTTAAAGTCGGCTTTGTCAATAAATCGTTATTGCCTCAAATGATCATCTTGTTAAATTTAGTTAGGTAGGTTAATTTTTTGAGTTGATTGTTGAATATTTGAGGCGGAAGAAATGAAAAAAAAAGAAAGACAAAAAATTTAAAACGCTGAATAAAAACTAACTTGAACAAAAACTCACAAGAACTTAATTCACGCGTGAAAAATTCACGTCAAAAAAACATACCGACGATATTACGCCTTGCACATTCGAAAAGCAACTGAAGCTCTACGACCGTCGACTGACTCGAAAAGTCACTCCAAAAGTCTACGTGGGGTGCGCAGAATCGTCATCCTGTCCCCCGGGAACGAAAGTCAAAGTTTGCACGAGCGACAACCGCTCACCAGGGAAGTTAAAGTTCAGAAAAAAAAATTGCCCAAATGATACGTTTACGAGCCTGGATGGGAATCGAGTACCGATGCATCAAGGGTCGTTCACTGGTCGATCCGAAGACTCACCCCGCGTTTTTTTTTCAACTGCTTGAAGGAATTACCAACATTGTCCGCGCGTTCAGCGCGGAGCCAGCTCAAAATTGCTGCAATTCGCGGTCGAACTTTCGACTTCATCGCGCTGGTAGTTTGTTTTTCGATCGAGCATGTCCGACGGTATCGCAACGTGGAACGACGACGCAGACTATGCGCAAAGGCTTTACAAAATAATCATACGTTTTCTGTGCCGTACGGCGCCGGACATTGAAAGAAGTTTGCGAATTGCGGTTGCGACATCATGAATAATCGACTCGATGCGCAGTCGTGGAGAGTCGAAAAGGGTTGCACGGCGGAGTCTCCTGCCTCCGTCGACAATTTCGCCTTTCGATGACTGTTTGAATAAAAAATAGCAAAACCGCCGATGGAATGCTCGGCCCCGTCATCGATTCCCATCAAAGGTCGAAGTCCTGCCAGTCTGCTCGTTGACCATGCCAAGTGAAACATCTCCCACCGAGGTAGCCTGGACGCCGGACACCGTCTATGCGTTCGGACTGTGCAGAATGCAGTCGCATATTCTCGGGATTTGGCCTCTCAGTTGCCAAAGCCTGTTTGCAAAAATGCGCCTCCTTATCGTGGCGATTTTGGAAGTGAGTTTCGACAAAATCTAAAACATAGAGTAATCAAAAATATGTTATCGCATTAATTATTTTTGTTTTAATTTTTTCAATAAAAATAATAAAATAAAATCCGTCAGCCCTTTTTAAATTGTTTTTGAAAAAAAATATATATATATTATTGTTCATGTCAGAAAAATAGCAAAATCTGCGCCTTTATATTTTTGTGCGCAAGCTTTTCAAGATAGAACTTGTTTCAAATAATGACCAGGTGACAATGGCGATAAATCTCGTTCGCGAGCTTCAAGCGAACTGCGTGGCGGTCGACGAGGTAGTGAATTTTTTGGGCTTCATGGGGGTCAGCTTTCTGGCCCTGCTGAAGCTGTCGGTGCTGCGAATAAATCAGGCACGAATGGAGCTGCTGATCAGGTCGGCCCTCGAGGACTGGTCGAGGGTGGAGGATCCGAGCTCGCGGGGAGTAATGATGAAGCACGCGGCCACCGGGAGGTTCGTCTTCATCTTCCAAATGACCTCGGCGTACGCGACGATCGTGTCCCTCGTTCTCACGGCGCTGCCTGCTAACAACGAGCGGATGATTATTAACAATGCCACGACCAACGGCAACGACTATAATTACTCGAGTTTTTCCGCCTCTACTTTGCCACCGGAAATGCTGGGGTTCGGTGATACCGGAAACTCGCACCGATCTCTTCCCATGGGGACTCACTGCTTCGTTGCCGACCTTCCCAGCGTCCTCTACGTCCTCGTTTTCGTTGTCCAGGTCGTCCAGCTGTCCACCACCTGCGCCGGCAACATCGGCACCGACGTCTACTTCTTCGGCGTCGTCCTGCACGTCTGCGCCCAGTTTGAGCTTCTCAAGACCGGCTTCGAGGACTTCGGACGGGATCCCGACGTACGAAGGTGCCGGGAGGAGCTGGAAAAACTTGTAAGAAGACACAATCGACTTATGAATCTCTCCAAGACCTTTGCGGACACTTTCGAGCTACTGATACTCGCACAACTGATCGTGAATGCTCTTCACATGAGCCTCTTGGGTATTATTTTTTCACCGCTATTTATCATTGTATTTTACTTCGACAATTTTTTATTATAATTCGTAGAGTCGACATTCGGCAAAAAAATGCTAAATCGACCCCTCGAATTTTTTTCGTACGAAATATAGACTTCAAAAAATATTAACATCACCTTTTATTAGCACAATCGTGTCTAAATGATAAAAAAATAGAAGCGTCGAGTGCTCGAATATTAAACACTTTCATTTTTTCTAAAAACAATAAATTCTGTTGCAGGTCTCCAAGTGCTAATAAGCCTAGAATCGGGCAACAGTGTAACGGTGGTTGGCTCGCTTATAGCCATCTACGTTCTCTCCTTGCAGCTATTTATCTACAGCTACGCGGGCGACTATTTGTCAACGCAAACGGAAAAATTAAGAGACGCTGCCTACTTTTCGAGCTGGTACGATTTGCCCCCGACCCTCATCCGAGATCTGATCTTCGTTATGTCGAGAAGCAACGTGACGTTTCATCTCACAGCCGGCAAAATTTATCGCATGAACATCGAGAACTTTAAGAATCTCCTCAAAGCTTTCGCGTCCTATTTCTCCATGTTGAGGCTCGTGTTCGAAACCTGATGATTCAATTCGCCTCTTTCCAAGATCTTCAGTGAGTAACTCCAAATAGAATATTTCAATTGTTACATAGAATAAAAAAATTGATAAAAAGCCTTGTCATCTTTGTCAATAAATCGTTATCACTGTAAATTGTAATTATCTTAATTTCAGTTAGCTTGTTGTAAACAAGCTAAATTGAAAAATGTTAATTGGTAGTTAAATATCTTGCCACAAAAAAAGAACAAAATTAAAATAAAACGCCAAAAAATACTAGCTTAAAAAAAGCCCACCAATTTTTAATTAGCGTAAAAAAGTCACGTTTAAAGAACATTTATCGGCGATAATATGGATTGCAAATTCAAAAAGCGACTGAAGCTCTCGCTCTACGACCGACGACTGACTCGCGACCTTAAGCGAACAAAGAGTCGCCTCTAAAGTCCACGTGGGGTGCGCAGAATCGTCAGCCTTAACTTTCGCTCCCCCCGGGAGAGAAAGCTAAAGTTTGCACGAGCGGCAACCGCTCATCAGGGACGTTAAAGTTGAGAACAAAAAATTGCCCGAATGATATGTTTACGAACCCGGATGGAGATCGGACGCCGATGCATCGAGGGTCGCTCGTCGGGCGATCTAAAGACCCGCCCTGCATTTTTCTCAATCGCTCGAATGAATTATCAACATTGTCCGCGGGTTCACCGCGGAGCCAGCTCAAAATTGCCACAATTCGCCGTCGAACTTTCGACTTTGTCGCGCTGGGAGTTTGTCTCTCGATCGAGCATGTCCGACGGTATCGTAACTTGGAACGATGACACGGACTATGCGCTCGGGCCTTACAAAATAATCATGAAAGTGCTGGGTGTCTGGCCGCTCGAGTGCAGGAATTTTTTCTCGGAAATTCGCGTCGCTATCCTCGCTTTCCTGCAGGTCAGTCGCTTCTTCTTTAGTCTTTAGTAGAAAAGTCACTCAATTTCATTTTAATTTCTTACTAATTCAATTCAATTCTCCGTGTACTCCCTCAGTTTTTCCTTTTGTAAAGAATTTTCCCTTCTCTCTCTACAGAAGAAACAAAATTCGTGTATAGTTTATCTCCCGCCAATTATTTTCTTCCAACTATTTTTCTTCTTTTTTTCAACGTCGCAATTCAGATTACCACCATGACACCCTAAGTCGATTTTTCTTTTTGTACAGAAATTTTCCTTCTTTCTCCACAGAAGAAAAATTCGTGAACAATTTATCTTCCGCTAAGTAATTTCCAATTTCTTCCAACTATTTTCTTTTCTTCCTTTTTCCAACGTGGCGATTCAGATTACCATGATGGTGAGTCTAGTGAGCGAAGTGAAATTCAAGTGTTCCGAGGAAACGGAAGACATGGTCATGGTGATTTCCCTCCAGGCCTGTTGCCTTCTGTCGCTCATGAAGGTCCTGATGCTGCGTCTTTTCAACGAAAAAATGCGGGAGGTCGTGGCCACGGCCACCGAGGATTGGCGATCGGTGACGAGTCCGAAAGCTCGCGAGATAATGATGAGTCACGCGAGAATCGGCCGGAGCGTCTGCATATTTCAGCTGACCTTCGCGTACGTGTCGGCGATTCCCCTGATCCTCGGAGCTCTGCCGTTTCTGGTTCCTGAAGCTAACGCCACGGAATCCAACCTGAGCGACTCGTCGGCGCTTCGGGGACTTCCGCTTCACACGGTCTGCATCTTCGCTGGTTTCTCCGATGCGTTCTACGCGGTTGTCTACGTTCTTCAGGCTCTTCAACTGTTCTCCACCTGCACCGGAAACGTCGGGAGCGACGTCTGCTTCTTCGGCATCACGATGCATCTCTGCGGACAGTTTCGGCTGCTTTCCGAGGACATCGAGAGTTTGGACGTCGACGGCGAGAAACGGAGGGAAAATCTGGTTCGACTGGTCGCGAGATACGTCAAGCTGCACGAGTTGGCGCAGAATCTCGACGACTCGTTCAACCTGATCATTCTGGTGCAGCAACTCGCGAATGCCTTCCAGATGTGCTTGAGTGGTATATTCATTTTCGAGAACATTAATTATTGACTTAAGCTATTTAATTCGTCACTTGTATCACGAGAAGACTATTGATTTGAGTATTACGTATTCTCGATGATCATTTGAAGTTTTGATAGTTTCTTTTTGTTCACCAAAATATTATTTTTAGATGGTATATTAATTTTCAAGAATATTAACTATTGACTGAAGCAATTGAATTCGTCATTTATATCATGAAAATAATATTTAATTGAGTGTTACGTATTCTTGACGATCATTTGAAGTTTCGATAATTTCTTTTTGAACACCAAATTATTATTTTCAGATGGTATATTAATTTTCGAGGACATTGACTGTTGAGTGAAGCCATTGAATTCGTCATTTATATCATTAAAATAATATTTATTTAAGTGTTACGCATTTTTGATGATGATTTGAAGTTTCGGTAGTTTCCTTTTTACATGAAAACATAGTTTTCAGATGGTATATTAATTTCCGAGAAAATAAATGATCGACTGAAATAATTTAAATAATCATTTATATCGTTAATTAAAAGAATATTTATTTCACGTATTCTTGGTGCACGTTTGAAGTATCGATTGTTTTTCTGTACGCAATAATTTTATTTCAGGTATCACGGTGATTTTAAGCTTAAAAACGAACGACAACGTGATGGTCGTCAATTCATTCGTGATAATTACCGTCTTGAGTCTCCAACTTTTCCTGTACGGCTACGCTGGCGACCGATTGTCCTCGCAGATCGAACTAATTGGAACATCAGCATATTTCAGCCGCTGGTACGAATCGCCCCAAGACACAGCCAAAGACATACTCTTCATGATAATGAAGAGCTACAAGAACTTCAGCATCACAGCGGGCAGAATTTATCGCGTGGACATCGATAACTTCAAGAATCTCATCAAGGCTCTTGGCTCCTACTTCTCCGTTCTAAGACTCATGTTTGACACCTGATTAAACCAAAAAAATACATTATCGTCTGAATTTTTGTTTTCTTTTTTTTTGTTGAGGTGAGCGGAAATCTTGCGCCAAGAGTTTTCTATCTCCTTATTTCGACTATATATTGTAATTCAACTGCCAAATAAAATTAGTCTAAAACCCCGACAATATTTATAATTTCTTGAATCGTCATACAAATTTAAGGGAAACAAATTTTTGGAGAACTGAAATTTAGTTAAATATCAATGAGAAAAAAAAGTTTTCAGTTACATTGCCGGTCGATCCACAAAATAAAATGAATGGCGAATTCACAGCTATTTGAATTACCTGCATTTTTTTTCTTTGACGTACGAAGCCTCCGCGATATTTCACCCCGAGTGAGCGTCGATTGACTGACCAGGAAACTGCAAGAAAAAATGGTGAGTGACGCACTTGGCTCCCAGACAAATTTAGACTCCCGGAACGTATTATCGGTCATAATGGGGCCTGGAAGTCAAGTTTTGCGCAGCAAATTGCCGATGGGACAGTCGAAGGTTCGACAGTTTCCGGATGAAAATTTGAAAAGTTCTCCCGAACGTTTGATGAACGGGTTGGATTCCATCTAAAGACATATTCGCGTCTGTGGTTATACATAAATTATCGGTCGCGAGTAAAAGTTGTCCGGTATTCGCGTCCCGCCGGCTGAACCGCGAGTAGAGCCACGTCGAAGTCGTTTCCGGCTCGCAGAGACTCGACGGAGCGATGAACTGAAAATTGCAAACGGTTCGCCAAACGAATTTGACTTATATACGCCGAGTCTTCCGCGACAAAGGGACTCAACGATGGAGCTGCAGGACACGACGGAGAAAATCGTGACGTGGAATTCCGACACCGCTTACGCCCTCGGGCTCTACAAAATTATCACCACTGTCCTCGGTATCTGGCCCTCCAAGTGCCAGGACGCGTTCTCCAAATTTCGGGTCGCGACTCTCGCTTTTCTGCAAGTGAGTTTATTGCTGTAATTTCCTTCACTCGTTAATCGCCCTCAGAACAGAATTTATGATTGCTTCAGAAATTACAATATCCAAAAAAGCTCCACATTTTTTTTATAGTAATAATGATTTTTTCAAAAATAACAATGTTAATAAATGCTGAACCTACTTTTTTGTTTGGCTGAATCGCAATTTTTTGTAAGCTGACTATATTTTTTTGACAATCGCCACGAGTAACTGATTTTTTTCTTCTTTTTCTGTAATTTTATTCTCACGTTAATCACACCCAAAACTTTTTTTCTTCAGAAATTGCAGTATCCCAAAGGAGTTCTAATTTTTTTGCTTCTCCATCCGAACCTTCAGATTATTTTCCTTCTCAACTTTCCATCCCTAAGCAAATCGTCACCCAAATTCGCCCCAAAATTACTTCTAAAAAAAAAAACCTTGAACAGATATCGATGATGGCGAGTTTCATCGGCGAGGTGAACACCGATTGTTCGTCGATAAACGACATAGTCGAGGTGATATCGTTGCTGGCCTGCGCGATTCTCGCCCTGCTGAAGGTCCTGGTGCTGCGATGTTTTCACCCGAAGATGCTGGAGATCATAAATTCGTCGATTGAGGATTGGTCCTCGGTGTCCGACGAGAAGGCTCGCAGGATCATGAGGAGCCACGCGAAAATCGGCCGTAGCGTCTGCATATTTCAGATGATGTCGGCCTATGTTACGACGATTCCAATGATAATCGCGCCGTTGCCATTTCTGGCGCCCGCAGTCAATGCCACGGAATTCAACCTGAGCGACGCGTCGGGGCTCCGCGGACTTCCGCTTCGCACGGTCTGCATTTTCGGCGACATGTCCGACGTCGTCTACGCTCTGGTTTTCACTCTCCAGGCTCTTCAGCTGCTGGCCACGTGCACCGGGAATATCGGCAATGACGTCTACTTCTTCGGCATCACGATGCATCTCTGCGGGCAGTTTCAGCTGCTCGGTGAGGACCTCGAGGAATTTCCCGTCGACCTCGACGAGTGGTCGCGGCGCAAGAGGCTCGCCGAGCTGATCCGGAGACACGTGAGGCTCGGCCAACTCGCGCAGAATCTCGAGGACTCGTTCAACTTCATCATCCTCGTGCAGCTCTCGGCCAACGCTTTTCAGATGTGCCTGATGGGTATTTCTTCTCGCTGTTTCTTCTCGGTGTTTTTGCTCCTTTCTGTTGAGGCTGATACGGAAAATCAATTTTCTATTGCAGGATAATTAATTTCCTGTTGCAGGAAAATTAATTTCCCGTTTAGTTATTTTTTGCCATTTTCTCTTGGTGTTTTTGTTATTTTTGTTGGGTGTTGAAACAATGAATGGAGAAGAATGCACGAGTTGGAATATAGTGATATTTGTTTTGTAAATAGTCAATGGTGCTACAATTTAGATGCTGCTTACGTTGATTACTGTTGTCGTGACTATCAAAGCGTTTGAAGTCCTTGCAGGAAAATGTTTTATGTAGTGTAGTTAACCATCAATTTTTCCTGGCTGTGCTAGGCTGATTCATGGTGGATTTTTTTCCTGAAATAGAAAAAAATATTTTTATAATAATTTCCTACTCAGCAGCGTAACTGTTATGTAACAGTTACGCTGCTGAGGATATTGCTGAGTAGGAAATTGTAATTGAGCAGCAATGAAACCGATTCTTGTATTTACTGGGTATTTAAGAATACAGGATTGAATATTATTTTGTTAATTTTCAGGAATTCAGATGATCCTCAGCCTGAAGATGGGCAACACCCTGATGATCGTCAACACTTGCATAGTGATTTACGTTATGACTCTGCAGCTGTACCTGTACAGCTACGCGGGCGATCGGCTGTCCTCGCAGATCGAGAAACTCCGCGTTTCCGCGTATTTCCTTCCCTGGTACGAATTTCCGCCGCGACTCGGACGCGATGTGCTCTTCATCATGATGCGTAATCACCGGACCTTCAGCATCACGGCCGGGAAGGTTTATCGCATTGATATCGATAGCTTCAAGGACTTGATCAAGGCTCTCGGCTCGTATTTCTCGGTCTTGAGAATTATGTTCGACGCTTAAAAAAAAAGAAACTTCACCGCTTGACGCACAGTTGAAAATAAATACGAGAAAAAAAAAAACGTATATCATGTCTCAAAATTACTGTTACAAAATTACAAACATATAGCGTTTCCAAACAGTCGATAAAACAATTATTACAGGAAAAAAAAGTTGTAAAGTAGAAGAGGCCGATTTTGGCGATTGTCGGTCCGGAACCGGAGCTACGATTTCTGACAGAAAGATCGTCGCCAAAAAAATATTTTTTCAAAATCGATTAAAAAAGGTTAATAACCAGTGTTTTCGGGGGTAAAATATGCGACTTGAGAATGATGGTATAGGTTAAAAGTCGATATTTTGAAAAGAAAAAAAATTGGGGTCGATTTTCGGTCCGGAGCCAGATCTACGGTTTCTGACAGAAAAAAAAAAATTTCGTCGCCAAAAAAATATTTTTTTCAAAATCGATTAAAAAAGGTTAATAACCAGTGTGTTCGGGGGTAGAATATGCGACTTGAGAATGATGGTATAGGTTAAAAGTCGATATTTTGAAAAGAAAAAAAATTGGGGTCGATTTTCGGTCCGGAGCCAGATCTACGGTTTCTGACAGAAAAAAAAAAATTTCGTCGCCAAAAAAATATTTTTTTCAAAATCGATTAAAAAAGGTTAATAACCAGTGTTTTCGGGGGTAGAATATGCGACTTGAGAATGATGGTATAGGTTAAAAGTCGATATTTTGAAAAGAAAAAAAATTGGGGTCGATTTTCGGTCCGGAGCCAGATCTACGATTTCTGACAGAAAAAAAAAATTTCGTCGCCAAAAAAATATTTTTTTCAAAATCGATTAAAAAAGGTTAATAACCAGTGTTTTCGGGGGTAGAATATGCGACTTGAGAATGATGGTATAGGTTAAAAGTCGATATTTTGAAAAGAAAAAAAATTGGGGTCGATTTTCGGTCCGGAGCCAGATCTACGGTTTCTGACAGAAAAAAAAAATTTCGTCGCCAAAAAAATATTTTTTTCAAAATCGATTAAAAAAGGTTAATAACCAGTGTTTTCGGGGGTAGAATATGCGACTTGAGAATGATGGTATATGTTAAAAGTCGATATTTTGAAAAGAAAAAAAATTGGGGTCGATTTTCGGTCCGCAGACGGATCTACGATTTCTGACAGAAAAAAAAAAATTTCGTCGCCAAAAAAATATTTTTTTCAAAATCGATTAGAAAAGGTTAATAACCAGTGTTTTCGGGGGTAGAATATGCGACTTGAGAATGATGGTATAGGTTAAAAGTCGACATTTTGAAAAGAAACAAAATTGGGGTCGATTTTCGGTCCGGAGCCGGATTTACGATTTCTGACAGAAAAAATATTTTTTTCGTCGCCAAAAAAATATGTTTAAAACATGGGAATTACAGAGGATCTAATACTCAACTTGCGTGCCAAATTTTAGCTCGATACATCGTGCCGTTCCTGATTTATGAACAATTGAATTGTTGGTGCCTGAATTATACATACATACACACACACTATTTTCTAGACCACTTTTCTCGACGTTTAGGTGATTCTGAGTATTCTGAGTGTTAACATGAAAATATCGAAAAAAAAAATTCACGAAAATTCACCGATCTAGGAATACGGGAATACACACGTACAGCAGGATACAAAGGCGAGGGTTCGTCTCCCCCTTCCGAACATATTTTCTTTTTTTCGCTTTATCCGCCGCATAGGACAAGGAAATAATTTCCATACACTAAACCCCTGCAACTGTCTGGCGATGCTTCGAATTTCGTCTGAATGTTGTTTACCTTCCAGCGGAGGTCAAAGTCAAAGTCAACGAGAAGAGCGGCCGCAGCAGTCGTTCAGTACGTAAAAAGAACTCGTAGCAGGCTGGATAAAACCGATAAAATTTATCGCCCTATCGAGTTTTCGATGAGACAGTAAGTCTCATAAATAGTCTTCGTTTATTTTGCTAGAAACATTGCTGCAATAAATTCTCACGTAGCGAGTTATTTCTTCAGTCCCTGGCGCTCGAAAGAATTAGGAGTCTTCTCCGAGATCATGCAAATTTGAATCTTGGCGCCATTTCGTCCGCCATCTTGCGGGACGATCGCGAAGCCGTCCCGCCTCGAAAGCAGGAAAACAGTGCGGCCGGTGGCGTGCGTACCGAAAACGTTGAATTCACAACGAAAACGTAACATTTTTGAGACCAAAAGACCTCCCAGGGGTGCAAGAACGCGTTCAAACTCGCCAGTTACTCGATTAGCAAGCGCGCCGAAGAAAAAACAGCGTGAAAGATGTCGATAGGCGTGCCGATCAAGGTGCTCCACGAAGCCGAGGGCCACACCATAACCTGCGAGACCAACACCGGCGAAGTCTATCGCGGCAAACTCGTCGAGGCCGAGGACAACATGAATTGCCAAATGGAGAAAATCACAGTCACGTACAGAGACGGCCAGGTCGGTCAGCTCGAGAACGTTTACATTCGAGGCTCGAAAATACGATTTCTCATACTACCTGATATGTTGAAAAATGCTCCAATGTTCAAGAGACCCGGAGGGAAAGGCTCGGGCACCGCAGGCAGAGGCAAATCTGCTATTCTGCGGGCACAAGGTTTGTATATCTTTTTAGGATAATATTAATAATATTATTATTATTAATAATAATAATAATAATATTATTATTATTATTATTATTATTAATAATAATAATAATAATCCTATTTTTTAATGGAATTGTAATTTCTTTTATATCACACTGTATGGAAATGGCCACTTTTCTGCTCAAGTTGCAAGCATAAAGCCACCATTTTCACACCTTGTATTATAAAATGTTGTATATACGTTGTCCGAAATATTTTTTCTAACTCATGTGATTGCAACACTGGCTTCGGCATGTGCTGCAAACTCACACTTGTTAGAAAAAGTTTTTTCACCTTTGTGGAATAATGTACTATTATGTCACTGCAGGCGGAAATGGCTGCTTTTGTGCCTGCTTCGGGTGTATAAAACCGCCATTTTTGTACCTCGTGATATAAAATTTTGTACATCCCTGGTGAGAAACACATTTTCTAACTCGTGTGATTGCAGACGCTTGTGCTGCAAATGCACACTCATTAGAAAAATTTGTTTCACCCTTATGGAGTAATATACTAAATCCTGAAAATCCTGAGTAAATCCTGAAGATATTTTGTCAATTGCTGCGAGTAATTCCTTTTTTTTTGTTTGTTCTTGATGAAAAACATTTTTTTTTAGGATAATAATGATAATAATACTAATAAATAATTCTACTTAAAAAAAAATTGAATCATAATTTTTTTCTATCATGAACATATTTTTGTATTTTTGTCAATCACTAAGTAATTCTTTTTTTTTGTTGTTCTTGATGAAAAACACAGCACGAGGACGAGGGCGCGGTCAGAACCAAAGAGGAAGAGGCACGGGCTCGGCGCCGTGGCTGAATCAACAGAACCAACCAGGCGGATCTCAGGGCGGCCGCGGAAGAGGCTAACTTTAGGGAAACGAGTCACTGATTACCTTTTTACCTGCTTTCATTATCTGTACTGTCGATTTATTCATTCCTGTACGGCGCGTAGAATAACAATTTTCCGATACATTGAGACACGGCGTATCCGATATTTTTTCAATAAATCATCTCGAGATCATCAAACTCCGAAAGTCGATCATTCTGGCCCGAGATTATAGTGTTGTTCATAAGTTACAAATTCTCATTGTCATCCGAAGTCACCAAAGCTGTTGCTATGCGTGGAGGCTGCATGAACCTTTCTGAAGCAGAGACTTTGTAAATAAAAAGATGAAAAAAATAAGCCGCGTTTCGTCAGTAATCTTTGGTTTGTTATTGGGACAATAATCGGCGATTTGGCTCGGTCGGTTGCGGTCAATCGAGTCGCCTTTGCGTCTGGGTGAAGACTAGAAGATCCAGAAAGCAGCAGGAAATTTGGGTCACTAAAATTGGACCCAGAGATGATGATTGCACGGGTGATAATCACAAGGCGATCCGATGAATTGCAGGATTTTTTTCAAATAAATCAAACGCCACTTCTGTTTACCTGAGTCTTTAATATTCCTCATAATCGAACAATCGCCTACGAGACTTTGCGTTTTACTTTATGATACACGTGCCAAAGGAAATTCGAGATATTATCGGGGAGTAATGAAATAAATAAGTGCACCTACGCTTTCTACGTAAAACAACGGTAGTTACAGTAGATGAAACGTATTAAATAACTGGTTGTCTTGTTCTGTTTTGTTTCTTCTTTTTACCTCTTCACTGGCTGTGAAGCAGTTATTCGAGTGGTCACTCGCGGATCGCTAATTCCCGCACGTTCAACCACAAACTCTTCATATTTGTCTACCTACACAGTCACTCGATAGCTCGATCGCACGAGCTGTTTTACGTTTTATTTTTTACTTTATGAAATTCAAAACTATTTCACTGAAATTGAAGAAGCCGTTTTTTCGTGGCTCTCGCATTTTTATTTTTATCAAATACGATCGCGGTCGACCGAGCTGACTTTGTTCACATTTAATCGGAATAGCTGCCGGTTTTTGTTGTCGTCAGGTTTTTCCGTGTCCTCTTCTCGCCGTCAGACGAACCGGCGGCCGGCGTAGTAATTACTCTCCTCGCCGACCCTTTCGATACGTTTGCACACGCGGTAAATACGTATATGATACACCTATCTACAAGAAACATGACGAAAATAATTAAACGCGGCGATCTTGCTATGAGACCTGCAGATCCTGCAGCCTTCGGCAAGACGGTGTCTCCATGTTTCGCGCCTTCTGATGCAACTCCTGGTCGCCGAAATTTCGCGCTTTCCACAACATCGCGTCTCCTGCGAAATGAAAATGGACGATCGATGAGAATTCAACATTTTTCGCGTTTGGAAAGAAAAAAATTAAAATATAATAAACAAAAATACTTAAAATATACGATCGATGAGAATTCAACATTTTTCACGTGCGGAAAGAATAAAGATTCAAACAAATATAATAAATAAAAATAACACTTACTGTAATTTTTCTCTCTATAACAAGCGTGCCTCAAGGTGTTCACGTACTCCTCCTCGACCGAGATCTCGAGCCTTCGCAAGCTGCCCGTGTACTCGCTGTGGAAATTGTCCTTCACGTAGTACGGCACCTTCAGCTCTTGGGTGGTTCTGTGAACGTTGTATTTGCTGCAAAGAAGAAGCCTCATTTTTTTCTCTCCGAAATCAAGTGGCTAACGAGGACGGTTTGCAAAAAAAATACATCGTTTATTGAGGATAAAAAAATACTCACGCATTTGCGTGTAAACTGTATACAGGATCAGATATGAAAAAACTGCTCATCATCGTTAATACTATCAGTAGAAGTACGGGCAACATCTGGAGGAACGCCGTGTAGCCGTTTGCTTGCTGCAAAGATCAATAAATATTCGTGAAATATTCGAAACTTTTTGCCTCATTTTTTTAGCATTTTTTTCCATTCGTCGACGTTTCACCTGTGAATGAGTATGCTGTCCCGCTTGAGTTTCAGTCTGTCGCATCCACCGACCGCCGCGCCGCATGTAGAACTCTTGCGGCGGCGGAAAACCACCGCCGAAGAACATGTTGAACAACTCTTCGGCCGTGATGTCAGCTGCAAGAGCGTAAAACGATCGTGTCAACGACGATGAATTTTGTTGAATAATTCTTTGCCACAATTAGGACCCCCAAATACCTTCGAATCCTCGGGTATAATTGTAGTGGGCGTGAGTCTGGCGCGAGTGGGCAGACTGCATCCGCTCCTCCTCCGAGCCGTACAGATCGTACTGCTTGCGCTTCTCGACGTCCGTGAGTACAGCGACGGCATTTCCGATCGCTACTCAATTATTTTATGTCTCGTTAACAAAATTAGCTGGACTTTAGAATGTACAAAATTGATTTGATTAAAATAAATTCGGAAAAGATTCACATTTTTGGAGAACAATTAGTTCTCTCTCTTTTATACATTTTTTTACCTTGACAATGTAATTCGACGAATCGTAATTTACGTAAAAAATCGATTTAATTTTGCCAATTATATTTGACAAATCATAATTCACGTAAAAAATGCTATTTAATTTCAGAAAAAATAAACTGTACCTTTGAATGCCTCTGCAGCACCAGGAGCCTTGTTCTTGTCAGGATGAAGCTGGAGTGCTAGTTTCTTGTAAGCCTTCTTGACATCGCTGTCCGTAGCTTGCTTGCTCACTCCCAAAATTTCGTAATAGTCCTTGCACTTCTTTATCCTGTAAAAAAAAATTCAGAAAAATCATAAACATTGAAACCAAGATGTCTTCCTCCCGTTTTACATCGGCACTCACCTCTTTACAGATTCTATTTGATCCTTGGTGTAGTCTACCGTAGTTTGGGCAGTTCCGCCCTCCTTGGAAGCTGACGGGCGTTTTCTTACCTCCGGCTCGGGCTCCGATCTTTTGTTCTGCTTCGACTGCATCGTGACTCTCGCTAGCATGTCTAAAATTACAAAATTGTCTGAGTGAAAAAAATAAAATAAAAAAAATCTACAAATCGTCTTTAAAAAAAAAATCTACAAATTTTCGTTATTAAAATCAAACCAAAAACGTGTCTAACCACGGAAATCAGCGTCTATAAATACGACGGACACAAACCGCCGTCCGGGTTAGAAAAAAAAAAAAAAAACATTTTACATTTCGGAGCAGAGCCGCGCGAGTTAAAAAAAATTGGATGACGACAAGGTGCGTCGAAATCGCGCGATACGCGCGACCCGACAATTCGATTAATTAATCCGATTGCGATTCGATCGCGAATTGCCGCGACGAATCTCGCGTGTCACGGACGTCGCGTTGCAATAAGTCGCGGAGGCGCGAGACACTCACCCTCCATTCGCTTGGTCGGATAGAGCTTTATGGCTTTGCGTATGAACTTCTCGGCCTCGTCGAACTTCTTCTCGCGTATGTAGCGCTCGGCGAGATCCATGCAGCGATCCGCCTCATCCTTGTTGCTGTCCATTGTCGCGGTCGAGGGATTTTTCGGGCGAGGAAGTGCAGCGAACGAGGGACGACCGAGGAGGAGGGGCCGCGAGCTCGCGGACGGAAAATCGTCCCGTTGATCGACGAGAGGATCTCGCGCTCGTCGCGGTGACGGAGCAGAATTGTAAATAACGCCCGGATGCGGAGCGTGTGTGGCACTAACGCACGGTCGCGTTTTGTAGATATATCATGGTAATTTCGCGCAACAACGACACGTTACGTCATGACGGAGTGGCGAGAGCGCACCACACGACACTGCGAGGCGACGATGGGAGCTTTTCCCGACTGGGAAAACGATCGTCGTGGGGAGTTGTCACTTGACCACTTCCCTGTCACGTCACGAGTTTTCCGCCACCCCCCCTCTGCCCCGCCCGCGACGCGAGGCTCCTCGCTTCGCGACTTTGAGCGCGATTTTCTCGCGCCCGGATTTTTTTTCCGTCCTCGGGTTCGTCGGGTTCGGTGCTTTGGTTTGGCACTTATCGAGCTTTGTGAATTTTATGTTTTTCGAAATCTCTGGGTTCGAGAAAAGTGGGTTAAGAGTTTTTGAGTCTGTCTCTCTCTCGCACTCGCGGGGACAACCACAATAGGGGTCACGTGACTCGAAACGACCCTTAACTCGGTCGCGATTATCTGCGACGCACGAATACTGTGATTACTGGTTGGTACGACGTTCTTTTTGGGCTTTGTTTACTTAGGGACGCCGCTGAGCAGGTTTTGACGCTCGTGGCGGGTTGGATATTTGTGTTTGTTTTGTCGCTGATAAGAAATTATCGTTCTTATCAATCAATTGCGTGCCCCGTGCAAGTCGTTAGCCGCACGCGCCATCTTCGTCGGGGCGTCCAATCGCGAGGCTTCACGTGAAAATTCCGACCAATCGGCGATTCGCGATTCTTCAACGTGGTTGAATCGGAAAAGCGGGAGAATCAAATCACGCCTGTCCACGCGGGTCCAGTTATCGATTGCTCGCCTGTTTACCGCCACGCACACCGATAACTGGACGACGCGAAGGGATTATTTATGACCTCGCGTGACAACAATTTGCACAACAGTGACTACTCGAACTATGTACACATCATACATATCGATGGAACTTTAATTCTCCTGAATACTCATCAATATTTACAATAAAAATTGCGCTTCGATAATCGGCTGTTCCAATTGATTTTCAGTACAATTAACATGAAAATATTAATTATATAAAATAATGTTCAGCCGGATTGGAAAGCGTAGACGTAAATAAATAAAAACAAGCGCGTTGTGACTCATCATTGACGCGTACGAAGCGTTTTAGCCCCCGATTTACAATAACACGACGTCTAGTGACTTTTCGCCATATCGAAACCTAGGGAATTACCAACCCACGACTCGCGATCGCCTCCAGGTTGCAGCTCCGAAAATTCTGGATCTTCGCATCGGCACAAATCGCGGCCGAGTTCGCGTCGCACGACACGACCGATCGTGCCCCAAGCGGCTTTACTTTTATCACCAAAACTCCCGGACGATTACAAGTCACAATACAGCGCAAAAGTCGTTGAATTTTTTCTCGAGCCCCGATCTCGAGAAGCCCCCGAGTCGAGATGCCGACGACAGCCGTGTAGAAGCCGTTCGCACGTGAAGAAACAATACACACATTATATCCGTGAGTATCCCGAGCTTTAACCCGCGCTGCCTGCGCCGGAGCTTTTTCGACTTCACCCCGGCCGTCCAGTTGCCATTTTGACGAGACGCGAAAGGTTAAAGACGAGTTTTTCTTCCTCTCTTTCATCCCGACGGGGCTCCGCGCGCGGCGGAAAATCCAGATGAAGATGAGCCGGGAAATGTTCGAGGGAAAGGATTATCCGACCCAATGGGCGCTCAATCCTTCCACTTATCAAAATATGAGCAACGATCAAGGTACCCGATTTTTCAATCACAAAACGTCGAATATTGTTATCGTTTGTTTTTTTAATACCAATTTCTTAATTTTACGATAGTTTGTAATGATTTTTTGTGAAATCGTTTCATTTAACCTTCAATCGCTGACTTGTTCAACGTGCACCGATTTCACTTGTGATATCTCAATTTTGTAGTCGATTGGGCGGCGCTGGCTCAGCAATGGATAAAAATGAAGGAGACGGTTGTGCCACCTGCGCCACCGCCGCCTTCGCTCGATACCAACGACACATCCAGCGACGGCGGAGGCGAAGCTCCGATGGACATGGATACCAAGGATGACGACGTGCCGCCTGCTCCACCAGCTCCGAATATCAGTGGCTCAGGTTTTTTATAGATCCATCTGTTTATTTGCATATTTATATACTTGTAGATTGATTGGTAAAAACAGTTGATCACTTTGGCAATATTTTATTTATTTATTTATTTATTTATTTATTTAAGAAATTGATGGGCACACACCCTTTTTACAAAAAATTTAACATTGGACACAGTAGGAATAGGGAAAGAAAATGCAGTGTTTTTCATCCTGCATGGATGAAAAATGCTAGATACATAGCAAGGAAAGCATAGTATATACACATCAGCGCAAAAGCATCAAAAAGAGCATACAGTAACAAGGCATAAAATATTAACATAGAAACAAAGCATAATAAAATATAAACATAGTAATAAAGCACAATTCCAAATTAGAAAAAAAAAAAAAAAAAAAAACAGCAAACTTAATCTTAACTCTGACCAAAAATACGTAACGATTACGCAGTCGTAATCGTATGTTGTTGAAATAAATTTACAACACGGATTTTTTTTTCCTCTTTGTACTTTGTGTTTCGTTAGATAAATAAAGAAGTTGTTGTTCCGTTGTGTGTCGAACAGACGCCTGGAATCAATGGAGCCAGTGGGGTCAATGGAACACGTCAGGGCCGGGCGGAGGATCCTGGGAGTGGAGCGGAGTTCCGCCGCCCGGAGTGACCATGGGACCGGACGGGAAACCGATGGGTTTGCCCTCGGTCCCGGTCGTTCCGCCCGCTCCGACGATCTCGAACACGCCGGGATTCAACGTGCCGCCACCGTCGGCGCCGCCCTACTCGTACAACTCCGTCGCGCCTTCCCAGCCGTACAACCAGGCAATAACTCGTTTCCACCGAGCGAAAATCCCGTCGGATGGATCGTCAATAATTTCCCACGCGAATCGATGTATCTTCCACAGGTTCCGGGTTACTGGAGCGGCGACCAACCGAACGTGCCGACCTCCCAGCCGCCGCCGTTCATGAAGGGCGGAATGCGGCACTCGAATCGTATTCCCCACATGCGGGGAATCGACAACAGCATGAGAAATCGCGACGAGAGGGAGAAAACGCCGGAGGAGGACACTTGCACCATCATCGGTGAGTTTCGCTATTGTTTCGCGAGTAAAACTCCTCAATGATCCGTTTTTCGGAACGTTGGAACGTTAAAAATTTATTTATTTATTTTATCTTATTTATGTTTTTAAAAACGGGCTATGCCTAATTACATGTACGGTGATCCCAGACACGTCGACCACATACAAAACACATGAGCTTCGAAGTCGTAACGCAATAAATATAACAAATAAAAAAATAATTAAATTATAAACTATTAATACGGAAAAACCACGAGTAGCCACCTCCCAAAAGTATTCATAGAGCCCCCAAAAAGAGGCGCTACATCGGCGAAAGTATTATCTAAACATACAGACCGTGGAAGGCGGCTGTGATAGGCAAAATTTACACGGTAAAATAAAAGTTTATTGCAACGCGATCGAAATATTTGACGTAATTAATTTCAGATGCCGCGAAGCGCCGACAGCTTCCCGCGTGGATTCGCGAGGGTCTCGAGAAGATGGAGCGCGAGAAGCACAAGGCGGTGGAGCGAGAGCGTCAGGAGATGCTTCGAAAGCAGGAGCTAGAGGCGCGCAAACAGGCCGAGGACGAGGCGCGCGCCGTTCTCAATCCCAGCAAGAGCAAATTCGTAAGCGGCGCGGTTTCGTTTTCCGAATTTTACGACAAGATCGGAGAAAATCGTGAATTTTCAACAGGACTCGGACTCGGAGAAGGAAACTGAGACGGACGCGGAGGCGACGAGCCACGGCACCGAGGAGATCGAGAGGAACCCCGAGCGAAGCCCGGAGATCGTCGTCCGGGCGCGAAAGTCCCGCTTCCGCGACGCCGACTCGCCGGACTCGCGGTCGCACAACACGGACGGCGGAAACACCTCGGCGTCGCCGACGCCAGCCGCGAGCGTTCCCGTGAAACGCTCGCGAGAGGATATGCTCCAGGACGTCGTGAGTTTCCTTTTTGTTATGTACCGAAAATTATTACGGGCCAAAGAAAAAATTTCAGGGCATTTCTGAATTTTTATTTATTGTTCATTTAATATTTCGTCGTTGGAAAACGCGTTTAAATCAGGATTTTTATGAGTTCGCCAAGCTCCTTTTTTTGTTTACAAAAAATGACTGTCATGGACTTACAAAAATATCGGCAGACTTTCAGTGATTTAGGCTCGATTTAGTTAATCACGAAGAAAAAATGAAAAACCGTTTACACGTTTTTGTTAAAACAAAATTGTAGATGCTGAAGGTGCGAAGATCCCTGACGGAAATACTGTTGGAAGTGACGAACGAAGAAATTGGCTCGGTGTGCAGAGAGGTTTGGAGCCGCGCACGCGCCAAAGGTACCGCAGATAAAAACCCGATAGAACTAACAAATCGAATTTTTCCGATACCATTATTCCTCACCAGATATTGTTGCGCGCAGTACGATGTGTGCGACGACGATGAGGTCGTGGTGGTGTCGCGTTGACGCCGGTACGCCACCACTTTTTCCCGTTTCCATTGTACATACATATACTATACTATATATATATAGATAGATATATATATATATATTTACATATTTATTCTGCGAGCATTAAACGAGAGGTTTTTGTCAATTCCATAGGCTTAATTATTTGTGACTTTTTACAGAATACGCCCTGCTTGTTACTACTCGTGTTTTTCCTTTTTTCACACGTTGATCACGGTTTACGCTTGATTTTTTACGTTTTTTCTTACTTCACGTGCGTGTTTGGTCGACTGGAATATTTGCGGAGCAATTTGAAGGATACTCGAAACACTCGGACGTTCGTTTCACTTCTGACTAGTTTTTCAAAAATATCTCACGCAGACGCGTCAGTCCCGATCTCTTCGCTCCCGAAGCTCAAGATTTGCCCGTTTCTGCGCTTTTCACACGTTTCTGCTCGAGTAGAATTTTGCGTCCTCGTTATTTTCCGTTTTCTCGAAATTTCTTGCGACCGTGAGAAAAATAATTGCCGAAAAAATTGTAGTCGCATGTGCCGAGTATCCTCGATAAATCCTCATTCAGCCGTCGACAATCCAGTCTGGATTTAGATGCGATGCTTCTGGGAGGCGACAGAAATTTGTTTGTTCCCGAGACGAGCGAACGAACGTCAGGCATGTCCGTCTCCGCGGTTTAGCAGCCTCAATAGATTGCCAGCATTGTCGCGAATTATTTCACGTAAGGCGATGCACTGCGATGATTACGTTATGTTTTCTGTTTTCTCTTTCGTTTACCGACAACGAGATATCTGCAAACCTTTGTTTTCGTTGTATGTAAAGCTTTCTTCTTGCAAGTTTGCAAAGGAATTCGTCGAGAGGATTGCGCGGGCGGATTCACAGGATGAGAATAAAGAAAGCAAAACAGGTTCACCCGGCCGTGCGCCGAGCAACGATGCGAGAATTATTGTGGACGATCGGTGGAGAACGTTGCGTAGAATCTGTCGTGGAACAGCTTGGTCACTAAATGCGTGTGTATTGTAAAGCCCCTGCAGGAGACACCCCCGTCGCATCGTTCAGCAACGCGGCCCCTCTTGCTCAGATCACTCGGAAGCTCGGTAAGTCGCTCCGCCATCCTACTTGAGAAAGCGAACAAGTCGCGAGGTGTCCGCGATCCACGCGATCGAGGGAACGAGCCGCGCGACAAAAATCGGCTGTATCTTTGTCTGAGCGGCACTCGAAAAAAAAAGAAAAAAAGAAAAAAAAAAGAATCAGCCATCCCTGCATCTTTCAAAGCTTTTCACATTATCGTAGAGCGAGAAAGAAAAAGAAAACGAGATGGAAAAAAATAACATCCGAAGTACATTTTTTACGAGCATAGATTTTTGGTGAGCGAATTGCATTAATCACAGAGCGCACGGAAGTGCAAAGATCGACTTCATCGACTTGGTATCTCGATAAAGAAAAAAAGAAAAAACAAAGAGATCGGGGAAAGAACGAGCACGCGCGCTTTGGGTAAGCGACGTAAAATAATCGGCTCTCGAATGTGTCCTAGGTCTGGGCATCTACGGCGACAGCAACAGCGAATCGGAGGACGAGGTCGACGAAGTCGCCGAGCCGCAGGATGACGACAGCGACGAGGAGCTGAAGGTACAGTAGAATCTCGATTATCCGAACCCTTGATTATCCAAACGTTGACGCGAAAGAAACATTGTTGCTCGAATACAATTGTTTATTAGTTGTTGTTTATTTGAACGTTAATATAAATGTAGATATTTACTATATATTTACTGTTTTTATGTTAAAAAAAACGTATTGTTTACGATCATATCCCCAAAAAAACTGCGTTTCGATTATCCAAGCTTGTGATTATCCAAACTAGTTTCGGTCCCAATTGGTTCGGATAATCGAGGCTCTTCCTTCAATCGACAGATCAACGATTTAGCAAATGTAACTGACGCGTTCCCGAAAAATCCCTCAGGAAACGTTGAAGCGACGTCAGGCAGCGTTCAAAAAGACGGAGGAAGAGATCGAGGCTCGTCTTGCGCAGGAGGAGGAGAACGAATACCAGGAGAATCGCCACGAGGATCATCACCACCATCACCACCACCAATCGCAGCTTCAGCAGCAGCCACAGCAACACAGTAACAAACAACAATACGAGAATCATATCGGTAATGATAGCTGCCGACTAACAGGTATGTTCCAAAGCGAAATAAGATCTAGTAAAAAAAGAAAAAAAAAGAAAGTAAAAAAATGAGAAAGCAAAGGGATAATTCAAGGTGATTATTCTGTCGTTTAATTGTGTGGATAACACTGTGACGTCGTGCTCGTTTAGTTGATGAGAAAGAAACGATAAATAATGAAAGGGAAGCGTCGTCTGAGAGTCGTTCGAGCGCCGGCTGCGGTTCCCAGACGTCTCGGCGTCAGCATCAGCAGCTCGGCGGGCGAATCCCCGCGACGGCCCCGGAGGCCGTGACGACGAAATCCTCCTCGGCGTCCGAGCGCTCGGCGGGATCGTCGGATCGCGACTCGAGCAGCAGCGAGGCCACCGAGGACGACGATGACGACGAGGACGACGAGGACGACGAGGACGACGACGAGAATTCCAACTCGTCGACGACGTCGAGCCGCAGTCGCGCGGCGGCCACAACGACGACGACGACGAAGAGGATTCGCGGGAAACGCGGGGAGGACGAGGCTCAGGAGTCGCGGAGCAAAAAGTCGCGCAGCAAAAAGTCGCGCTCGCATTCTTCGGCGCGCGGCGGCCGCGCGCGGAAAACGCGATCGCGCTCACCGCGAGGCGCGCGAAAGGGACACGGGAATCGTTCGCGTTCGTCGAGCAGCTACAGATCGTCGGCGCGGAAGGAGCGCGGAAGCCGCGAGCGAAAGCGGCAGCCGCGATCGCGATCGCGGGACAGACGGAAATCGCGCTCGGCGTCGAACGCCGCGACGGCCGCCGTCGCCGCGGCCGCGGGCCGCAAGTGGACGTCGCGCTCGCGCTCCCGGGGCAAACGGGTGAGAAACTCGCGGACGAATTCGCGCGAGCGCCGGAGGAGCCGCTCGAGGTCGACCGCGGGACGGCGCAGCCGGGACCGCAGGAGAAGCCGATCGCGGTCGCGGGAACGGAGGAGATCGTCGCGGTCGCACTCGCGCGAGCGCGCGAGACGCTCGCGGTCTTACGCGTCGAGGAGCGGGAAGAGACGCAGCCGCACGAGGTCCAAGGAGCGCGGGAGCAGGCGAAGGTCGCGCTCGAAATCGAGGCAGTCGAGCCGTCATCGTGATGGTAAGAAGTCGTCGTCGCATCGGTACAGGGACTGAGCGTCATCTATCGAAAGGTTGTATCACTGCTGTCTCACTTATCTAGAATGTAATTTTTCGCTATCCTTTTTTTTTCGCTGTGGTTTTTGTCCCGCGAGGATTGATACGGCGAGGATTCTCCGATCGGATTTTGCCACGAATTATTTGCTTCGTTTGGGGAATTTTTTTTCCTGGAGAAGCGAGAATATCGAAGGCGAGGAGGAATTGTGTCTCCGGCTTTCCGTATCGATCGTCGCGCCTTGTCGAACGCATCGTCGATTTCCTCCCCTATTTGATTTTTTTTTTTAAGATCACAAATGCATGCAACGCCTACTCGATGGCTTCTTTGCATGAAGTATGAGGAAAATGTTGAAAAATAAATTCCCCGAGAAACAGAAACTACTGAGCGTGAAACAGGCAAAAATATTCCTCCATTCGATTATTCTCTGGATTCCGAAGCGAATAGCTCACAGTTTTTCCCGACCTCCACTCGCGCGTGCGACGCACAACTCAATTCGCGATTCGTCCCTTGCAAAAAACGACTGAACATTCGTCGAATTAGCATTACAAAAATGTTGTTTTATCTTTGTTTTTGGAAAATTGCGCCGGGCGATTGGTCGATGCGAACGAGGCCTAGGAATATATTTTTGTTTCAGCAGCGTCGCACCCCGTCGGCGGAAGAGAGACACCGGCGTGCTTGGAGACGACGCGCCGGCTGCGCGTCGGGAATTCGCCGCCCCGAAGAGCCAGAAACGCCGCGGCAGCTTCCTCCGCTTCTTCCTCCTCTTCTTCTGCCGCTACTCGCTTCCTCTGTCGAGCGTTGGCGTCCGAAGACGCGGTGCTCGGTTGGTGTCATTAATTTTCTTTTGTCGGCGCCAATGGAAAAGAACGATAAATGAGAAATCACACCTCGACACCGAACAATCGCGCAAGGAAGAAAAAGAAACAGTAAAACGAGAAGAAGAAAACAAAAAAAAAAACAATCAGCCACGGTGTGTTCGGCTGTGCTTGTGGAATAGTCGCGTTCGCACCGATTCGCGGCCGATAATTTAGTATAATTAATTCCGTTCCGCGGTTCGCGCGCACCGAAGAAACAAGTGAGCGGGAACTCCCACCGCCACCCCAATCCGCCGACGTCCCCCCCGTGTGTCAGACTCTTGGCGAGTGTTTTTGAGAGAACGAAAAACGATTAACGCGTTTCTAGAAGCCAACGAAAAAAATGGAAGAAAAAGAAAGAGAAAAAAAAAGACATTCGAATAACCGCTCACAGACTACCATCAATATGTATATAGTAATATAAACATTATTATAATTATGCGAAAAAATATTGGGTTTTTTTGTTCGTTTGACTTTGGTGGACGAGCGGATGCGAGTCGAAGTGCGTCGAGGGCAAATCTCCGCGATTCTCAGCCGATTTTTGCTCGACACTTGGCTCGGCTAGTCTGTGGATTTTTGCGAAACGACGCGAATCCGTTCGCACCACGGATCACGGATGCCTCTTCCGGTTGCTCGTTTCTCGGCCGAAACGACCCGTTGCATTTTCCCGTACCAAAAAATTCCGATTACTCTGCCTTTATTTCTTTTTTATTGTAACTGTTTACACAAACACGAATACTCGATCTCCCTTTGCACAAGCTTTAATTGTCCGCTTCTCTCGCTGGTTTTTCCTTTCCCTCGTCCTCGTTTCACTCGGTTTAAGTTCGGCCGGCTACGCTCGACACACACCACAGATGAAAAATGCATCTTATAAAATATTTTTACACTTCATTTACATAGTAAATCAACTATATAGTTTTTGTCTGTCCTCCCTGTGGTTCCTGCTTTTGCTTATTTTTGTTCTCGTAAACGCATAAGGAGTGTAATTGAAGTCATTCCGAAGCGACGATCCTTAGCTGATTTCTCTTTTTTTGTTCCTTCTCTTTCAACCGGAAACTCCCGCGAACGAGGCGCGAGAGCCCCGAATCGCGTCGGGAATCGCGGTTCCTCTTTAATCTAGCAATTATTTTACAACTGGCACATCTAATTGTACTTAAAAAAAAAACAAAGAACGAATGATCAAAAGAATTGTTGGAACGTTCTTTCGACTCTGCGCCAATTCCTTCTACGATGCGCGACGTCCGACGAAAATCCGAGTCTCTCGTCCGGCGTTCGCACTCGGCGATTGTAAATCTACTGGCGGAAAAATCACGGGAATGCTGTTAATAAATTAAGACTTAGAAGTACAGAGGTCCGACGCTGATTCTCAGTTTTGTTTGTTTGTCTGTTGATTTTTGTTTTTTCTCTTTTCATTGGACAAAAATCCTGCGTCCCGCGTTTCCGAGGATTTTTCGCAGGAAATCCACGCGACGAGACGCGACTTTCGTTTTACTGCAAAAAAATATGTCTCCGAGCGTCCGGAGGTCGCGAACGATAATCAGTCCTCGTTATGCACGATCGAAAGACACCGCGGAGTCTTTGTTTTTTCTTCGTCAATTCATGGCCGAACTTTTTTCGCGCGAATTTACTGCGGCGCACATCACTTGCCGTATCGCTGCTCGCACGCGCCGTATTTTTCTAGTAGGAAAGTGAAGTCGTTCACGCAGACGTCGCGATGACTTCTCAGGTGGCTGAAACAGGAAAAGACGGAATAATGCACCTCGCTTATCGCGCTCGGCGACTTTCCTCGGCCGAGAACAAGTGCAAACGATAGTGTGAGGTATTTTCAGCACTTTGCTCCGAAAAACCCGTTTGCCGGTAATTTATCTTATTTTGCGCTTATCGACGAGCAAGACACTCACAAGAATTCCGTAGTCCGCGTGTGCCAAGGCAAAAGGCCGTAAGTGGACAGCGCGGAGCCGCAGACGAACACGAGATCGGGATCCGGGGTGTCGTCCAAGCGCAGCTTCCGGTCCAGCAGCTCCGCGTCGATCTCCTCCGCCTTCAGCAGTCCGAGGGTCACGGCGCGCGAGAGATTTTGCGCTAAATTCACTATCTCGCCCTTGCCGTCCGCGTTGGAGAACATTTGTACTCTGGTTCGCCGCCTCAGGCCTGGAAAATTTAATTAAAGTTTTACAGATTGAACATTTAATTAAAATGTTACAGATTGAAAAGTTAATTAGTTTCACAAATTAATTTGTTTTAATACAATTTGGCTTAGATTAATAAAAATTCTTTAATTAAAAATACATGAAATACATTTTTTTCCAAGGCAACAGATTATTAACGTTTGGTTAGAGATTCAGCACAATTTAATTAAGACTAATTAGGGAGTTGAGAAAAAATTGAATTAAATTTTCATTTTATATGAACTATGAGTCTACGTGTCGAATAGGAGTCGACGTGGCTTTGGAGCACAGAAGGTGCGGATGATGCAACACGATGGTGTAAAGTTCCAAGTGCATTTCATACCGTTGCAGCCGTTCTCCACGTGACTCTTCGTCGAGCCCTGCGAGCCCCAGTCGACGAAACTCGCGAGTTTCGGTCTCGTCTTTTCGCACTCCGTTCGCAAGACGCTTTGATTCTTCTTTAAATATCCTGCGGAAAGACGAAAATTTCGTGACTTATCGACAACCACGAACGTCTGTTATCGAACAGGCTGATAAAAGATTAAAATAATGAAATACAAATAAAAAGGTGACTAGGCCGACGATAAGACGATCGAGCGCGTAATGGGGGAAGCCGGACGGACAAAGTAGTAAATTCGACGATGTTTTTCAGTGAAAACAGTCGCGCAAAATGACTTCGTTAAGTTGATGACTCTTCGAACATTCGTTAGCGCGATACGCGAGTCGTTAAAATTCGCCGGTGGCGCTTATTAACGAGCTAAAGGTTTTCCTCTTATCACGAAGGCTGGAAATTCTCTCCGCGTGCGCCTAACACGTTTGTGAATGAAACATGCGATCCGTATACATAATTTTAACGAAGCGCGAACGTCCGTCTTTATCGCTTAATCCATGAGCACGGATTTTGCTGTTTACTCACGTTTCTTAGTTACAATTTCGTAATTTTTAAACTAACATTTACAAAAATAAAAATAATTACATTTAACGAAAAATGGGCCATTTTTTAATTAACCTCGTTCGTAAAATATTGTAAAATAAGAAATAAAGTGTAAAATAAATTTGTTTAAATACAATTATCGAAATATCGGTCATTCTTTAATTAACCACGTTGCGTTATGAAAATATCGGAAAATGAAGAATAAAAAATATAAAAATATCAGCCCCATCAATCGAACTCCGATTCGGAGTTTATCGGCTCCGTCGCCGAGGTCGAAGTTCGCCGGAATTACCATCGTGATCGTAGAAGCTGACGTATGGGATCCCGACGGCGATGCACCAGCCGAGGATGCGCACGAGATCGTGAAAGCTGACGGTCTCGTCGTACCCGACGACGACGCACAGGTGTCCGGGCAGCTTCTTGACTCTGCGCACGCTGCGCTCGAGTTCGTTGCTCTCGAGCCGGATGTCGGCGTCGTCGTGCTTCGGCTGCCACTGTCGCCACAGGTTAACGCTGAAACGTCGTACGAACGCCCAGCGCGACCTCGCCGTCGCCATCGACGCGTAAGCGAGATGCGCGAGCGCCAAGATCACGCGGAATAAAACAGTCAACATGTTGCCGGTGTGGTGCGGCACCTCGGCCAGGCAGCATAATCGAAAACGTGTGTCCTTCGGCACTTCGCCCGCGTCGCGATTCACACGTTTCCGTTCGACGATCGCGCGACACGTGACGGCTTTTTTTTTCTTCTTCTCACACGGGACGGAAAATGAAATTCCCGGGGGCGGAGTTTCGGCCGGTCGACCGGCGATCGCGAGGGCGTCGGGGAAGATCGGGAAAAATCGCGCGAAACGATCGGTCCACGAGACGGTCACACGCCGCGGGCTTCACCGATAGAAACGTCTATAGGACCCGCTGGCTTGTCACGCGAATTTTCGAGCCGCGTTCCCGGAGCGATCGGCACCTTCGAGTCGTCGTCGTCGTACCCCGCCGGGCGGCACAGCGTGGACGAGACGTGGAGGCCTCGCGAGCCTCGGGACGATAGACAGGTTAAGACCGTGTTTACGGGAACGACGGGGGCTCGCGACGCGAAGCTTGGAAACCATCGATGGTAACCGACCACCGTGTCGTCCGACCACGGAGCCGGATCGGAATCAGCTGCTCGTGTGTCGGGCCGGGAGTGGGGAGGGGGGCGCCGACTCCCACGCCCCACACGAGTCACACGCATGACCCACGTCGCTCGGGGAATTCGCGCCCCGCGCCGCCTGCCGGGCGGGAATCGAATCGGGAATCTGTTTTACCGACCGTTGCTCGATGTGTTTCGGGGTTGCGCGGTTTGATGGAGCTGGCGGGTATTTTGAGCGCGGGTCTTGCGGTTACGGAATTAGTGACTAATTAACAGCGACGAAAATTCAACACACTAAATCGGTACAATTTAATAACATAACATTGTATTAACGTAAGGTAATTATAGTCGATAAGTTAGGTCGGTGATTTACCGATCGGGGCTTCGAAATGTGATTGGCTGGTTCTCTCTCATTGCATTTTTTCTAGTGAAGTTTTCGATCGATTTGTAAATTCAGCGGAGGTCGATAACTTTTCGTCAATTGCAATTTGGCAGTTGACTTATTGCTACTTATTGCAGTCGACTTATTGTTTAATAATTTTCCTGGGTGCTCAGCACGTTGTAGGTCGAGTAGGAGAGCTTGACGAGCTGCAAGAATGAAAGCTATCAAAATCAAACTTCGCGATCACGTGCGACACAGAAACATGTGCAACACGAATGGATGGCTCACACTCTTGAAAGACTCGAGATTCAGGGTGACAACGTGACCGGTCGTGAATGTTATGGGCCTCAAGGTGCGAGCCATTATCGTGAGCAGGCTCCGTCTGGTGTTTACACTCAGCGCAGGCCAATCCATTTCGTAAACAGCGTCGCAGACCTTCAGACTCTGGAGGAGGATAAAGAGTAGAAAAAAAATGAGTAAGCCCTGTTTGACGATTGTAAATATTTTCGAAAAAAATATCCCTGTTTTACCTCGATCGTCACCTCGCCTCCGTAAAAACAGTAGAGAGCAATCTGCACGCCCATTTCAGCCAGGTACACGAACAATGCCATGAACGTCGAGCTGAACAACTTCTCTCTCGACAGTCTCAACAGACTCACGCAGAGAACATAAGTGCTGACTGCGTACTGAAGAAATATCACAATGCCAAACAGGTCGTTCGATTTCTCCGCAAATCTGCATTTTTTTCGTGGACGCAGAGGAAGATAAAGTTCAATCACAGATGCTTAACGGGATTTTACAGAAATTCCAGAAAAATGTTTAAATAAAAAATAACAAAAATTGTAACGGTGACATTTTTGACATTTTTTGTTAAATAAAAATTGAAAAACTGATAAATTAAAAATTGGAAAATTGAAAAATTACAAAATAAAGAGAAAAAAAAATCAGACGAAATACCTAACTTGAATATCGCAATGTGATGTTCAATACGCTGGGAAAGTAATTTCACCTCCGCGTCGCTCGGTGCGAACGTGTTCGAATTGTCGCGACTCCGCAGGTCGCCGGCTATTTCAAGCAACATTCCCGGCATTTTGTCAAATCGATGCATGAGAATGTTCAATTGCGCGCGAGTTTGTAGCATCAGAGCGGGAACGAGGGTGTCGAATGCGATGCTGACCGAAGCGCCGATGATAATGCCGCACGTCTGGTGGACGTAGGCGACGGCGAAGCTCAGCCAGGATGCGCCATAGTCGAACGGCAGCCAAGAATTGAACGGCAGCGTTTTTCGCGGCACGAAGAACACGCAGGAGTGTGTCAGAGAAACCATTACGCTGCCCCACACGACCGACATGTACCATATCGAGTTGATCCTGTAATGCATGCAAATTCATAGATATTTGCTAAATATTGTACCATATTTTTTAATTCCTTCAGTAATGTTTTTTTACAGATCTAACTTTATACCAAATAATTTTTTTTTATTATTAAAAAAAAATCGCATATTTAAAGCGATCGATTTTTTTCTCATATCTAAACCGACCGAATTTAGCGAACCGAATCGAGCGACAATAATATTTTTTTATTTTCCAGACCTGATCATCCGATCGTATTTCTTCTGAATGTCGACTTCCTCCTCACTCCTCGGCCTACAAGGATACTCGGTCAGACTGTTGGTCAATTCCATGATGTCGCGTCGCTTGATGAGGATGTTAACGGCCTTTCCGCAGTCGGCAATTAGGATCAAAAGAATGAAGGTGTTGCCGGCAAAATCATCGAGGTCGTTGACCCTGCTCAGGAGCTCTGCGAGCTGCGACAGAATGACCGTCACGAGGAGAATCATCGTGAGCCAAGTGTAGGCATCGTAGAGTTTCGACTTCGCCCCCGGTGGCCAGTGTGGCGGTCGCCACAGTCCGCCCCACTTGAGAACGAGAAAATTGTACCGTAGAGTCCGCATCGAATGGGCGACTTCAGCAGTGAAGAAAAAAACTGCAACGGGGAAAGAAAAACCTGCCGCGCGAAAAATCGAGCGTCCACTGAGCGACGGCTGCCGGCCGGGTATTTTATTTTCCCACCGCTATATCGACGATCGACGTTATAATTGCTACGGGGCTATTGTATATCGTATATCGACGTTATAATTGCTATGGGGAGACTGCGGCATTATCGAATTTGTAATTTGTCGTTGTCGGATGTTTTTTTTTTTTTCAATGTACGCTAAACGAGAGACAACGACGTTTCTTCAGCGCGGAATCTGCATTATTCAGCCGATAATGATGCACGCGTATCGCGTATCGAGCCTCGCTGCTCGGACCCGACGAGCTGCAATTATCTTCTACCTGGTGGTCGCTCGTAATTCCAACAGAGTTGCGGCGACGGTTGGACGCTCGTTGACGAAGCCCTCGAGCTGCCTTCGACCCTTTTGACCCATTTATTGACTGGTGAAGGGGAGACAGCAGAATATTTTTTTTATTTTCGGACGCTTAAATCTTTATCTTTCCTCATTGAAATGTGGCGGATCAGACTTGCCGCTTCCTTATTTTTCGCTCTCCAATGTTCAGTGTAAGTGGATCGTTTAATTTCTTACATTTATTATATTTAGAAAATTAGTTTAATGATTGAGAATAAATTTGTGTGCTGAAAATTTTAATTTAAGTTTGTGTAAAAAATTGTTAAATAATTGTATAAAAAATATTTTTTAAATGTGTTTGCATTGCCATGGCGAAGAGATGCGATTCGAAAAGTGAAGCGCGCGGCTCTTTTCCACACCTGCCAAGCGCGTGGGCGGTGCTGGGCTGCGTTTTTACGGTCGTCGCACGGCGCGCGACGCTGTGCATCGGGACCGTCCGCCTCTTAACCTATGAATATACCCGAGAGCCAGAGGATTTTCGCCATCTGCTCTATAAATAAAGAATAGAGAAGTTGTCGGCGGCGAGTTTGTGGATATTTACGCCGCGCGGAGAATCGAAATTTCGGAACGGGAGACACAATCGTACTGCGTTTTTCACACATCCGAAGTCTACAATGAATTTTATCCAGATGAAAAGAAAAATCAAAACTTTTTTTTTGTACAGATAAGTTTTTAAAATAATTGTATAACAACTATTTGCAAGGCAAAAGTTTTTTTTCCAAATTGCGAAAAACGTGCAAAAAATATTAAAATCGTATCCGCGGTCAATTTTCGCGTTCGGCGTCGATCGGTGCCAAATTATCCTGGCGAGTCGCCCGGATTTTCGGCCAATGGTTCCGAGGAGAAAAAAAGAAACGAAATGAAAAAAATAAAAAACAGTTTTGCGAAGAGAGAATCGCCCGAGACGATTAGGTGTCAAAGACACCCAGCTCGTCTCACGCGGGAGGCACCGAGGGAGCTTCCGCTTCTAGGAAACCCAAATAATCCACAGCCGCGCGCTCTCTTCCTCAAACGTGGGCGCCCCGCTCTTTTTTTAGCGCGCGCAAAGACCGCGCGCGCCTCTCGAGCCGGTCGAACCGGTGCGGCGTTATAACGAGATCCGTGAATTTTCCACGGCTACACCGATGCGTGATCCCCGCGCACTTTACGGGTGAAGCGCAACACCGATGCGCGCGGGGCGTTGTTTACCGTACGAAGCCGACCGCCAATCTGGGCCGCCTTCGTCGCACTTTCCGAGAATCGTTGAGTCGCGGGGCTTTTGTCGGCTTCATCGGATGTTTTGAGTGAAGAAAAAAAAACATTGGTCAATCAGCTAATTCGATCGGTTCCACGATTTTCACCATTTCGACACATCGAAATTTAACGTTTTTATAATCTAATATGGACGCTTTCTGAAAAAATAATAACAATAGTAATAATGATGATGATGATGATGCTAATTATAAGGATAATGATGATGATGATAATAATAATAATAATGGTCATGATCATGATAATTATGATAATAATGATGATGATGATGATGATGATGATGATAATTACAATAATAATGATGATGAGGATGATTATAATAATGATGATGATGATGATGATGATAATTATAATAATGATGATGATGATGATGATGATAATTATAATAATAATGATGATGATGACAATAATGAAAATGATGATGATGATGATGATGATGACAATAATGAAAATGATGATGATGATGATGATGATGATGATGATGATGATGATGATGATGATGATGATGATGATGATGATGATGATGATGATGATGATGACATTTAATAATAATAATGATGATGATGATAGAAATGTTAAAAAATGATTTTTTATAACGATAAAAAACGCGTTTTATTCCGAAATCGTGGAAAAATCAGGAACGATTTTACCGGCTTGTAGGATTTTCATAATTGATCCGTCGCGATGGCATCGAACCGACTGATCTCGACTCGCGTCCATCGGGACTGCCGACACGCCGAAACGAGTTCGAGTTAGCGCATAATCCGCACATTGAAATGTATTCTCGACGCCCGCGTTGATTTAGGAAGGTCTCGCGACCGCAGCAGACGCGTGCGGCGGCAACAGCCGCAGCAGCAGCGTCGCAGGTATGCGTCGGTCGTATCTCGCGGCCGAGGCGAATTTTCGTGAACCGCGCGGCGGCGCGTCTTCGTCATCGGCTCCTCGCGTCTCGTCCTCGGCCGGTTTCGTCGGTCTCGTTAGATCGCCGCGGCGCGGCTACGGTCGCCGCACCTCGAGATAATACCGAGGCGAATTTCGTGAGCCGCGCGGAGCGCGCGTCTTCGTCATCGCGGTTCTCCTCTCGCGTCCTCGGCCGGTTTCGTTACTCAGTCGCGTCGTTAGTTCGCCGCGGTCGCCACCGACACCACCACCGAGATAACCGAACGGGCGGCCGAAGGAGCGCAGTAGCGACGGGTGCGCGCCAGTGTCGGCATCGTCGTAGCTGCCCCGTTTTTCCGAGCGCCCCGAACGAGAATACACTAAGCCTGGCCGCACCGCGCACGGAATATATACAATAAGAAAAAACTGGCAACGGGGTCACCGGTGCCGGCCAACACGAACGCGGAGAAAAAAACACTCGGGGCTGCGAGACTCGTTTGTCGATCGTCGGGAAGAGACCGGGAAGACCGAGGATCGGATACGGAGATATAGCGAACGGAGAATTTGGATACCCAGTTGGATTACGATGAGCACTTTCGTTGGGTAAGAAATTCAGAAAAAAAAACAAACAATTTTACGTTGTGGATTAACGGATATTCGTGCTGAGATGAGGAAGCTTGTCGAAGCTGAGATTCGAGATAAGAGGAAGGAGATTTGAGATATTCGGGGGAAGATTTTTATCGGGGAGGTTTGAATATTGCCTGGTCAGTGGACCAGGCTTGAATGTTTTGAAGAATATTCTCGTCGGTGGACTAGACTTGAATATTCTGAACACTGTTTTCGTTAGTGGACCAGACTTGAATATTCTCAAGCATATTTTTGTCACTGGACCAGACTTGAATATTCTGAAGAATATTTTTATGAGTGGACTAGGTTCGAATATTATCAAGAATACGATCGACTGATCGTCAGCCGATTAGACTTGAATATTCTGATGAATATTTTCGTCAGTGGACCACATTCGAACATTCTTCAAAAAAATTTCGTCAGTATCAATAACAAAATTCAAGCTGAAATCTCTGCATACTCTGACGAAAATTCTCACCACAGGACTAAGTAAAATTAATGCTAAAATATTTGAGTATTCTAACGAATATTCTCACCACAGGACTAAGTCAAAATTCTGGCAAAAATGTCTGAATATTCAGCCGAATGTCCTCGCCACAGAGCCAGGTCAAAATTCCACCTAAAATCACTGAACATTCCGTCGAATATTCTCGCCTCAGAACCAGATCAAAATTTCGCCCAAAATCCCTGAACATTCCGAAGAATATTCTCGAATATTTGCGTGCATGGAAACGATCGAACGCGAGTGGGATTTTTCGTAGTGCGTGTCTGTGTGTTACTGTGTCTTCCGGCGGAATCCTCGTGGGTGGAAGAGCAGCGCCTCGTGAAGATTCCTCTTCCAGGAAGAGTCCCAATGCCCGCAATCTCGAACCGGTTTCACCGAGCTTGCATAGCGGCTTAGCCGGTGACTGCTCGAATAGAGTCGAGGGGGCATAATCGTTGTCGGTGGTCGCCCGGATCTCTCGACGCCTCCCAACCGAGTCCGTTTTTCACCGTTCGGCCCGCGATATCCAGTTACCATTTTTCAACTTCGTTTTCTTCCCCTCGTCGACCGCTTCACAGATGAATTTTATTTCCGGTGAACCCGGGAAAATTCATTTCGACAATGAAAACAATGTAACTTCTATACAGTTAAAAAAAAATCTACGTTAATTCACTTAAAAAAATGTATGAAAAAATTCACTAGATTTCTTTGCCTTATTTCGTAGCTCACTTTCATTATTTTTCATACAACGAAAATCGGGTTTTTCTTTTGCCAATTTTTTTTTTCGTGCCACGATTTTTTTAGCCGGTACCCAACTGCGCCTCGCGCCCCTCGGAGGCTACATCTTCCTGCCACTTGGCTCATTTCACGCCACCCGGCGTACCGAGCTCCTTGCGACTACGCGACACGTCTCGTTTTCCACGTCGGGAGGGCCTGACCCACATACGTCTCAGACCCGCGCGAAAGAAACACCCGGTGCTTATTTAAAATATCGCTCCATGGATTCTCGCCCCCTTTGACGCAGACGTGGCGCGTGGGTCGTTCGAAAAAAGCAAATAGAGTCTCAGCCGCTCATATTTAAAACCTGTCAGCCGCCAGTTACAGCAGATGAATTAGCAGTTTAACTTTTTTTTCCTTTCTATTTCATTTCCTTCTGTCGTCTTATTCGTTAAACCGTCACTCGACTTCGATTCTTCTTCCTGACAAAAAACGATGTATTTTTTGTCAGTCTGAAATTGTAAAAAAATAATTAAAACAATTTTTTTCTTCTCTCATACAATAATTTCATAACTCTTCTCTCATTCTCTAATTCAATGATTCAATAATTTCACTTCTTCTCACGTAAATTTTGATTTTGAAAACTTTTCTATTCGTGCGTATTTAATTACCGTCCAGTAATCGCGGGTTTTAATTAATCAATTAGTCAATTAATCAATATCAATCCACCAATTATGCAAGTCAATTGGTTAATTGACTTGCATAATTAAAACAATTAATCGATTAGTTCGTATTAATTAAGCAACCGATTAATTAGGGTTGACCATTTAATCGATTAATTTGTATCGATTAACTAATCTATTAATCAGTATTCACCAATTGATTAATTACCATGGGCCAATTGATTAATTCGTATTGCTCAATTGATTGATTAGTATTGATCAATTGATTAATTAGTGTTGACCGATTGATTAATTAGTGTTGACCGATTGATTAATTCGTATTGATCAATCGATTAATTAGTATTAATCAATAAATTGGCTAATTTGTGCGTTCTGGTTAAATTCAACAATGTATTTAATATTCTCTTCACGTTTTTCATTCCCCACGACAATGTTTTGCTTTTTTCCGAGTTGCCAACAGGAAAATCTGGTTTTCCAGTGCCGGCCGTTAAATCCCATGAAGCTTTTATTAGGCGAGAGCCTCAAGGGCGTCGGCTCGACGCGGTCTATTTTACACTCAGGTTTTCGCGCTCGAGCGTCGCGCGCGCGCGCGCGCGGAAAAATATGGCGAATATCGCGCGAGCGCGCCGAATCTCGACCTTCGGGGCTGATTGCGACTCCTGGTGGCCGAATCGCAGCCCGCCGACTCGCCAGTCGGCGATGTCAATGACCTTTGGACGACGATCGAACCGGGTGTATAGCGAGAAAATTGTTCATTGCCACGTGTCGGTTGCCGCACTCGCGTCGGGTTCGCGCGGCTCGCGAGCGGCGATCGCCTCTCGCCTCGGCCGAACAACCGCGACTTATTTTTAAACACTCGCGGGCTAAACGAGCGGGGCGCGCGCGAGACTTTCGCGCATTTCGCGACGGCGAAAATCCGGAAAATCGTTTTTTCGTCTATCGCGACTTTACGCAAAATATTAATTAACACATTTAATTAATCACTCTTCAACTTTCTGTCGAAAATAGTGGTTTTTTTTTCCACATTTTCCAACACTGAAAAAGCTTCAAGTTTTTGCATTTTGGTGGCAAGGTGTTTTTGGGTAAACACTTTTTTTTAATAAACTAAAAGTTGGTTGAGAAATTTTCATTTCTTTACACTTTTTTTAGAACAGAAAAAAAATTGTTTTGAAATTGAAATTCGATGATCCGGAATAAAAATCGATGGGGGGAGGGGGAGTGGAGGGGAATGGGGGTGAGTGCGAAAATCGAGAGGAATTGGTAGGAGCGCCGCGGGGTTTCACTAAAAATAAAATAATCGGAAGGATTTTATACGGTTGCGCGCGAGGCGCGGGTCAGCCGGATCTAAAATTAGCTATGCTTCGCGTATCTACCTAAATACATTTCTATGCGCTATAGAGAACGTTGGCTGGGCTCCCGCTCGAGCATCACCTCTGCCGTTTCATCCTCCTCTTCTTCGCCTCTTCCTCCTCCCTCTCCTCCCCGTCTTCGTCCGCGGCGGCCGCCGTCTGAGGCTCCGAAGCACGTTTGACCAGCCACGTTTCTGTCTCCACGAGTGATAATAAAGCTTTCCCGAGACCCTCGTAAATTCCGTATCGTCCGCAAAGTGACCGACGCAAATAATACGGAACGAAAGTTATTTTTCGATTTTTTTTTGTCACGTACTTTCGCGGCTCTTTAATTTTGGAACTGACCGCCGGTCACTTTAGCTGGACAGGGACGAAAAATTATTAATTATTCCAAACAGTTTCGAATCATTAAAAAAAAATTCAATAATTTTCCAATCATTTTTTAACGGTTCAAAAAATAATTTCATTTCTTGCCATAATTTTTAATAATCAAAAAAATAATTTGTATGTTTCCAATAATCGTTAGATGGTAGTAATTATTATTGTTATTAATTGACACGTTGAATCAAAACCCAATGTAACAGGCTGTGTTTATTTCTTAATTAAAGAAAACCGGCCGCCCGAATTTTTATTACGCGTCTCAAAATAAAATTCTGTTTACTTATGCAAATTTGTTTTCGTTGACAATTTATCGACCTCTCGATTCGACATCGATGAGACATCCTAATATAATTTAATCAGCCACGACTCATGCGGGGGGAGAGAGCAAAAAATTAATTGACAGCAGCCAATCCGGCAAATCGCTAATTAGTCAAAATAATCAAACACAGCTGAGCAAATCTCGTGTTCCCCGCGAAAAAAATCCTTGAATCGATCCATTGATTCGGTTTCACTTTCGCGACGCGCAGCTCGAGCCGCTCGCGTGTCGCGTGCGCCACGAGGCATCTGCGAAGTGAATCTGCCTCGCTCGAGAATTTTTGCGCCGAGCGATGTAAACGCGTGGAGTGGGGGCTGAGATGCGATCGGCAGTAAAAACACGACCTTGGCTCGAGAGTCAACCGCGAGATTTCCTTAAAAGGCTCCGGTGCCGTAAGACCAAAGGCAAAACCGATTGAAAAGCCTCGAAAGATGACTGACCACTCGCGGCGATGGCGATGTGGGTTACGCCGGGCGGGAGATAAAATTCTAGTCTGCAGCCACGTTCTAGTCTCGGCCGCTTAGTCGTCGGCCGGAGTCGCGAGGAATTAATTGCATCGCGTTCGGTGGGTTTTTGCTGGAATTTAAATTTCGGGTATCAAATCACTGGGATCATGGATCACAAATTTTGCTCCAGGGATAATTAAACCGTGACAAACGCCAAGTAACATAAGTTACCATTCGTATTAATTTAGTAGTGATTAATTTATTAAATCGGAATAATTACAAATAACTCGCCTGGCTGTCTCATTTTTTTTTTTTACATTTTTAACACTGATAATCACCGGCCAGCTGGCCCAATAAATAATGTCAGCTAGTTGGGACCTACCTTTTAATTTCACTAATCACCAATTGCAGTAAATTCGTATTTATGATCCGAATTATTAAATTCCCAATTTAATCGATACAAATAATTTTTTGCACATTTCTTTGGGGCTCTAATCATTTGTCTTATTTTTCATACAATGTTACATAATTCACGGGTATTTTTTAATTGCAACAAAAAGTAATTCTAATAACGAATTGATTAGTTTGTCGTGCAGCGACGATTTTGCGTGCTATTATTGACGGTATTGACTCAGTGTGAGGCCGGTTAGTTTAGGTCAGTGTCGAAAGCATTTGACAATTAATGAGTCATTCCGACCCAGTCTTATACCCTTTTAATAGCCTCTCGAGTGGTCGGTGGTCACAGAGTTTCGAGTCGACTCGCGACTCTGCTCGATCGGTCTAAAAATAACTTTGAATTCACTTCTCTTATCTTGAGCTAGTTAATTTTTTTATTTAAATAATTTATTCTAACGTTACGGCAGCGCTCGAATTTCCGCGGTATCTCGATGCCGGGACATTCTCCGTCGTTTTACCAACGCTGCAGAATGCAGATTATGAGAACGTGCGCGAAGCGAATACCTTGTCGCTGCTGCTGCCGCTCGACGAATGTCTCTGACTCATCTGCGCTGCCTTTCGGCCGATGGGGCATCCGGCTAACGCTTTCGCTGAAACCCGGAAGGACTAATGAGAATGATTATCGCTAACGAGACCACGTAATGGGGAATATTTAGTTTCATTTACGATTCATGGAATTTTTTAATTTTTTTTAGTCAACACATTTTTAAAATGTTAACCTCTAATCAAATTTAATCCAGACACAGAAATATGAGATATTGAATAAAAAAGTCGACTATTTATTTTACTGGATTTATTTGTCAATAATTTTGTTTGTTTTGTTTTAGCAATTCTGAGTCTGGAGGACCTGGTGAGTTTTATTTATTATTTACGAGTATAAATAATATTACTCAGTAAATATTTACTTACTTATTTATTTATTTATTTATTTATTTATAGTGTGGTAGTAATTTTCAAAATATTTATTAAGTCATTATTGTGCGTCATATTTCAATGAAATTTATTTAGAGACAAATTTCACCAGCCGCGAGAGATAATAAACTTCCATCACACACTACATTTATATTGTTGTGTAACGCGAAAATTTCGTCAGCGTGTTTATTTGGCATATTCATCGAGTGCGTACTTTCAGGATTTTGTCCAGCTCCGCCCCCACCACCGCCGCCGCCGGTGCCTGGGCAAGTGCCAGCCTTGAGGATCAACACTGTCGAGGTAAGAAAAATCGTCGCACTGCGAGTTCATCGCTGGTTACGATCGCGTCGCGAACTCTCGCCGTCTCTTCTTTCTCCGCTTCCAAAGTCAGTTTCCCCGTCGTCTGAGATCCCCGGAGTTCAATGAACTCATCGTGAAAAATTAAAGTGCCGCAATCTTTTTTTGCAATAAAAATTATTAGCTACACAAAACTTTGAAACTATATATTTTCTTTTTCGAAATTCGGTATCATGGTAAGTGAATTTTCGCGACTGTGTGAATTTTCGTGTCGTGTGACAAAGTTTCATTGGCATTCGAATAATCTGTGAATACTAATTTCGAATGTTGGAACAGAAAAAATATATATTCGTGATAAGCTGATAAGTGAGTCAGCGGAAAAAAATGCGCGACACTGGGAATTGTGTCGGTCTCGTATTTTTGCCTCCTGTGAAAAAAAAAAAAAAAAAAAATTAGAAGAGAATATAGAAATTGCGAAGTGGAAAATTGAAAGCGAGTTTTAAAAAGACGGGAATTTATTATTTCCAGGCGCCAGGACCGAGGCGACCATTGCCAAACAACAATAACCCGTACGAGCCACCGGCGGCGATTCAGAACGCGATGATGACAAAAGATAAGAAGCCGTTCACCTATACGCCGGGCATGGGGGGCAAGTTGGATCTCTCGCAGATTCGAAGTCCCCGGATGGCTCGACGAGTCGCGAAGAACGCGAACGACGAGGGAATCGAGGGCCCACCGAAGTCCTCGCTGGCCGCGGAGCCGCGACCAGTTTCCGCGGCGCCGAATCTTTACATACAGCCGCAGGTGGCCGTGCCAGTTTTTCCGACCAACGTGCCGCTTCAGCCGTCGGTAAACAGAGCTCCGAGTGCACCGGCCAGTCGCGTTCCATCCAATGGTGAGTTTTTTTTTGTCAAGGACAATCGAATTGATCCATGATTCAATTATGAAATGATTTAGTCATTTACTATATTAAGATAATTTAGTAATTTAATGTTATTACAATTTCACAATATGGTGATTTAATGTTTTCATAACTTCATCATTTAGTGATTTAATGTTTTCATAATTTCATCATATAGTGATTTAATAATTTAATGATCTATTGATTTGTTGATTACAAGATTCAAGTATATCTTCGACGACCCAAAATTACAAAGAAAAATCATCTTCAATCAAAAAAATCTAACGAATTATTTCTTCAGCATCCGACAGAGCGACCGAGGTCCAGAGGCCAGTGACTCGGGTCGAAATGAAGCCCTCGCCGCAAGTGGTTTCACCGCAGCCGACGCCGCCGGAGACCCCGACGACTCCGCCGCAGGTGACTCTCGCCAAGGCGCCGACTCCTTGGCTCCAGAACAAGAACAAACCGCAGGAGGAGCTTCCCGAGTGGGCGAAACGCGCGAGTGTCAACAGACCGTCGAGCTCGACGTCCCCGGAGAGCCCGAATTCCCACACCGCCCAGATTCAGGTGAATCAGGCTCAGCCCCAGGTGCAACAGACGATTCAGCTCCAGCAGCCGCCACAAGCCAGACAACATCAGCCGCCACCTCCACCGAGACAACAGTCGATGCCACAGGAACGCGTCATTCCTCTTCGTGTGAGTTTTTTTATTTAAGAAAAGTAAAAAAAATTCAATCAGAATTATTTTTAACTAGGATAATCACACGCGCTGGCGCGCGCGCCTGAAAATATTTTCGCCAAACTTCAGAAATCTTTTCACGACTGCAGATTTTTTTTCTTCATAATATCGACTTTTAACCTATACCATCATTCTCAAGTCGCATATTCTACCCCCGAAAACACTGGTTATTAACCTTTTTTAATCGATTTTGAAAAAAATATTTTTTTGGCGACGAAAAAAATATTTTTTCTGTCAGAAATCGTAGATCCGGCTCCGGACCGAAAATCAGTATCTTTATTAGATCCTGGGACAAGTCCCCTAAAGAAATCGTAGATCCGGCTCCGGACCAAAAATCGCCAAAATCGACCTCGGAAATTTTTATTTCAAAATATCATCTATAATAGGTTAATCAATTTTGCGTTGCTGCGCTCTTATAAAGCTTTAAAAAGTTACGGGGCTGCCCCGGCTGTCCGCTTATGACATTTTTCAAATATGACACCAAACTGATTTTGTTTATCACGGACTTTCCTGGCAACCAATCACAGCTCTAATAGTTTGCTAACAATGCATTCCGTTACACATTAACTTTTTAAAACAAGGATTATTGTTTCCTCGTAGAGGAAACTGTTTCGTGAAAAAAAAAATTCGAGATTTTAATGTTATACTTCAAATAGTCTAAAACGTCGAGAAATACAATTCTTAGTCGGCATAAAAGAAACAAAAATTGTATCAGAATTATTTTTAATTAATTTGATTATCGTCCAATTAGATCGAAGACAGACCGTCCGTTTTTTCGGTGAAACACGAGCCGGGTCATCATCAGTTCAAGCAGCAGCAGCAGCAGCCCCCGGCGAGCCCGCATCATCAGCAACGCTGGGGAAATTCTACGTCCCCGCAGACTCCGATCCAGGCCCAGTCGCCGCAGTATCCGAACCAAAACCAGCAGCCGCAGTATCAGCAGCCGGCGAGACCGCAATCGTCCGGTGGTGGAACGTACATCGTGCCGATCATGGTCGAGGGCAGCAGCAACGGCAATAGCGGTCCCGCGACTATGGTCTACAACCCGCCGCAGCAGGTTCAGGCCAGGAGTCAACCCATTCAGAATCAGAGCCCCAGAGTGTAGGTTTAAAAAAAATCCCTCGTGGTTTTTCTTTTATTTTCATCAGTTTTAATTTATTTAATTTATTTTATTCCCAAAAGAGCTAATCAAGGTTACCTGAAATACTAAATAAATGATTACAAATCACCGTCCGAATAAATTATCGGTTAAATTAGTAAGTAATTCGTAAAGCTCACCAATATAATTTTACATATAATATTCTATTTTTATTAATTTTTATTTATTTAATTTATTTTATTCACAGAAGAGCTAATCGAAGTTACCTAATATACTAAATAAATGATTACAAATCGCCGTACGAATAAATTATCGGATAATTTACCAAGTAATTCATTAAGCTCACCGCTATAATTTTACAGAAAACTGTAAAAAAATAAAGAAATAAATGCGACGATTACATCGGTGTTTTTTTTTCTCAATGTGTAGGATCGTACAGCGAGGACCTCCCTCCCCGCAAATCCAGCAGCAGGGCGAGCCGGGACCCCTGCAGTCGCGCTCGTTCCGCGTGCTCCAGAAGATAACGGACACCGACGTGCCGGACGAGGCGGACGGCGAGCAGCTGCGGAAGCTTCAGCTCACCGAGGACGACAAAATTCTGATGAACAAGTTCAAGGAACAAGGTAGGCAATGGGTGGACTTGTGCGCGGACGAAACGGAGCGCGGCTACTGGCAGCAGCCTACTGCTGATCAGGAAGGATCATTTGACCGTACTTTCGCAGTGGACGGCGACGGGACTTATCTGCATCAAGAGGAGGACCCGAGATATCGCGGCGCCGCGATACCTTCTCGGGCTTTCAGATTTTTGCAGAATATGACGGACTCGGGCGACGTCACGACGAACGCGAATGGTGAGTGCGACATTTAATTAGATCCGCATTTTTTTCAAAACAATGAGTTCTTAAGTAGAGTTAAATTTGTCTTTCTTTCTTTCTTTCATTTCGTTTTCTCAATGAAAATTGTACCCTATAATTTTCTTTTTCTTCCCTAGCAGCTCCCAGAGCGCCCAGTGCAATCAACAAGAGACAGAACAGGAATTCACGAACATTTGGTGAGTCGGAGAATTAATTATTTTTTTTATGAATGTTTGACTAATATTCGATTGTTTTTTTATTTATTTTTTGCAGAGGAATCTCAGGCAAATTTACCAGCGAGCGAGCAGCAGGCGCCAGAGCCGAAGAAATACACCGGAAGCGCGATACCCTCGAGGTCCTTCAGGATACTCCAAGCGATGACGGCGCCGGAAAGTATCGGTGAGTGAGCCGCTCTCGGACGGCAATTAACCTTCGGAATAATACAATTAAACTCAGACGCGTAACAAAACTCTATTGAAAGTCAGCACACATTTTTTTCTCTCTTTTTTAAATTAATTTTTTCCGAATGACGCCATCGTTTTGTTTTTCCACGAATAATCGAATCGCACACAGCTTTCTTGCCTCACTTCATTAATTCTTCAACAACGTCTCACGTTCTAACGAATGAGGAGTTACTATTTTTTTTCTTTAATACGAATTTACCGGCATCACAAGATCAACGAACTTTTGCAAATGGCGACGGTACACAGCAACGTGCGTATTCGCTGCTGGAACGTCCTCCGAATCCTGTGTTCACAGGAATGACGAAAAAAATGGCATCTTTTTTTATTCCGTCACAGCAATCGACATATATATATTTTTAATTAAAAATACGTTTTTTTACGAACCGTTTATTTCGTACAAGCCAAATTAAGTTTGGCATGTACCAAAGTGAAAAGTGGAATGGGTGGGTGGTAGATAAAAAAATGTAATTGTTTTTTTTGTGGAGCAATTTTGGGCAACGACTAAAAAATGAGTTGTATATTTTTTTAAAACGCCAGATGTTATCGGTCACTCGACGAGAATGGGTTGCATGTTCTGTAATTTACGTATCGCGCAGACGTTGCACCGTGTGCGACAAACGCATAATCATATCTCCAATCCGCGTCGACGCGTCCCAAACTGTCGTCCACCGTTAGAAGTCCAATTAATTTTACTCCCAGAGAGCGAAGAAAATCCGCAAGAAAGTGGCGTGCAGAGAAAATCGGATTCTCGACACGACTCCAATTTGCGAATTCATTAATGCGGAGAAAGAAGCAACAAAAATTCCGCCTGTGTACTATACTCGACTGTATCGTACTGCGTCCTCGATCGCAATTTTTCTGTTAATCGTTACAACTGTCCGAACTTTCCTATGAACACAGGATCAAACGTTCGGCGCGTGCCTGGCGAATCACGTTCGTTTTCGCTCTCGTCGTTGGCAAAAAAAACTACTTACTATTATATTTACCATCTAAACAAAATTCCATCTGCCAAAAACACTTTTGTGCTCACCCAAAGCGTCGAGAGGCTGACAAACGTGATCGTTACGAACGAGCTCGTCAATTCCACTCGACAATAATTAAAAATAAAAACGAACATAAAATTAAGAAACTGCTTCAACGACTACGAGACGAGGCCGACATAATCTTTTTAAAAAATCCGAAAAAAATACAAAAAACAAAACCGTTGTGTCTGAATGCAATGTGCTGTTTGTTGTAGCGAAGCAAGAAAATCGTCAAGCCGTAGTGACCCGTCGAACCGAGAGTAGCATGCGACCGGTCAATCAGCAGCAGACACTTTTTTTATCATCACCCTCCTCTTACGATAGTTCCTCAGAGCCGCCGCTAGCGTCGGCCCAGTCGCATCAATTGCAAGCGCAACTGCAACAATTGCAATCGCAAACGCAACAATTGCAACCTCTACCGCCGCCTTTCTGGCAATTTCCCGAGGGTGGTTGCTGGTGGGGGTCGTATCTTCACTATCCTCTTCATTACCCGCCGATGGCGCAGGCGCCACCAGCCCCACCGTCATCTTCATCGTCACCGTCATCATCTTCGCCATCAGCCATACATTTGCTACCGACGACGGCAAATAATCCCCATAACATATCTTCATACGAGAGCTACGCTTACTGCCCCGGCTATCATCATCCCCACCATCATCTTCATCATCATCTTCAGGATCGAAACGCTTTCGCCTATTACCATCCGTTTTACGATCAGCGTCTCTTCGCCGCCGCAATTTCTTCGCCAAGTGGTGCCTCTTCTTCCTCTTCTCCCTCTTCTTTTTCTCCTGACACTTCTGCAGCGCGACAATCCACGGATCTGTCGTCTTCTGTCGCGTCTGAGGAGCCACTGGTGGCCACGTCGAGCGAGCTTCCCGTCCACGTCGCGGGCGTCTCTGCTTCTTCTTCTTCTACTTCTTCTTCTTCTTCTTCTTCTTCTGTCTCTTCGCATCTTGCATCGACGAGCGCGACGCGCTTCGCGCCAGCTTTCAATCACCACCAGCCGACGAGTGAATCGCCCGGCTACGATAGCAATTGCAATCCTTGTTTAGAACGCACGGCTGCCGCTGGCGGAGCGACGACGATCTTCCGGTGTCCGGCGCCGCCGATCTTCGCGCCGGCCCCGGCCGGGGGATTTCCCGGCTACGGAGGAAGAAACCCCTGGGCGTGTCAGGATCCAGCGCTCGGGGAGCCGGGACCACCGCCGTGGAGGCTCGAGCGCCGTGACGATAAATCGGCGATCGTTAAGGAAGAGATCGTCGATGGGGAGGAAAAGTCGGCGGGATGGAATCTCGACGGCAGCATCGGGAGCAACGAGGGATCGGGAGGAGGACGAAGGGAAGAAACGCCGATCAGGAAGGAAGACGACGCGAAAGTGTCGGAAAAACGTGGCTTCGCGGATTCGTCGGAAAGAAACGAAGGATCGAAACCTAAGTGGAGCTGGAATCAGCTGGAAGGGAAGGAAGAAACGTACGGACGATCGGTAAGAAATATCGAGGCCAACGAGAACGTCAGAAACGACGATTCCAGGTGGAAGACGATCAGCACCGCGCCGAGGAAAGCCGATCAGGTGGCGACGATCGAGAGGCCGTGGATGAAGAAAAATGCGGAGGGAAAGGAAGAAGAAACCGGAAGATCGGTAAAAAACGCAGCTTCGAGTTCGTCCAACAAAGTCGAGTCGCCCCGAAAATGGGGCAGGAGTCACGCGGAGGGCAGAGAAAACGACTCGGAGAAAGCGAGAAAAATCGATGCCGGTCCGGTCGATCGGCAGCAGGAGGAGATCGGCGAGCCTCGCTGGAACCGGATAGACAACGCGTCGAGAAATCTCAACGAGCTCGACGCCTCGATTCCGATGAACATTCTGCACGAGGAGCGAAACGCGAACGGCTCATCGACGCCGATCAGGTCCAACATTAATGAGGCCTCTTCGGTCTTACCGATTCCCGAGGATCGTTACTCAGAGGACGGAAACGACCTGGAAACCGATTCGGACACCGACTCGACGTCCTCGGACAGCAGCGTGAACGGCGAGCCGGCCGATCAACAAACCGATTCCGATACCGATTCCGACGATTCCGACTCGTATCTCGCCTACTCGACGGGTCTGAATCCTCACAGCGGGCTGGCCAAACGATCCGGCAGTGGCGTTGCCGTGAATCGGTCCGAGAAGGAGATCGGGAAATCGGTAACTGCGACAACGATCGACGAGGACGTTTTCGACGAGAGATCGATCGCCATGTCATCCGATCGTCTGAATTCCACGGACTGCGAGTCCTGCGTCGAGGAGGACGAAGCGGCGGATGAAGAAACGCGAATCGAGGAGGCCGAAAGGGCGAATACCGATCATACGAAGCAGGAAGAAATCGTTCCGCACCGTCTGAGCGTGATTCTCGAGGACGAGCAGAGCAAAATCGGGTCGGACGGCTGGCAGGACGTGCCCGAGGACTCGGCCACGGTCAGCGTCAGTCTGCCACTGAGGTTTCGATTTTCCGTCATCGATAACGATCAGGACGTCACGGTGATCGTCGGCGACAGCACCGTGAAAACTCAGGAGACTAAAAAGGATGGAGAATCCAACGACGTTTCGATTAAGTTGAATATCAGCGGGGAAGAAATCGTGCCTAGCGTCGATTTTACCCTGCGGAGATCGGTATCGAGAGAAGCGAATCCCGACGATTTCGATTTTTGGGCGACCGAAGCCAAGAAAGATCAGGATGAGAGTTCGAACGGGAAGGACGATCGGCAGATCGACGAGAGATCGAGAGAGTCGTCGGAAGAAATCGGCAAGGGTGAAGAAACCAACGACACGTGCAACGAGGACGACTGCATCGACTTCTGGGAGACCCTGAAGTCGGGCAACGAGTCGCCGGATTTCAACTTCAACTCGCGAAACGCGAGAAATAGGCTGGAAAATGTGACGCCTCCTGCAGTTTCTAGGGAAGAAATCGTCGAAACGGATTCGACGAAGAAGGAAGAAAAGATCGAGGAAGAAATCGTTACCAAAGAAAACGCAAGTTGTCTTGCTGAAGATGAAGAAGAAGAAGAAGAAGATGATGATGAGGAAGAAGAAGAAGAAGACGATGATGATGATGAGGAAGAGGAAGCGGAAGAAATCGAAGATGAAAAAGAAAAAAACACAGATAAAAAAATGGCGGAAGAAAAGGAAGAAATCCACCCTTCAAAAAATTCAGCTCCACTGCTCGAGTTGACCGAGGCAAAGATCGATGACAACGAGAACGAGGAGGAAGCGACCAAAGCGAATAATTCCAAGCATTTATTGAGCGTGCAAAATTCCCGTGACGAGACGGACGACGAGGACAGCGGGGTGACGTCGGACATGAGCCGACTGATATCCGAGGTCGACACGGACTCCGAGTGCGGACCCGCTGCGAGGAAAATAAACGGCTACAAACGCACGCAGACCCACTCGCGTCTCTTCCGGCTGCTCAGCCGCGAGGACGACGTAAACGAGGAAGTAAACAATTCGTCCTCGGCGAGAGTCGCGAGGAGGGATCGTCTGTCGCTGCCCCTGAAAAACTCCGGCTTCAGCTACGACGAGAGTCACCTCTGCTCGAATTACTCGAGCGGTCTGACGTCGCCGGACTATTCGCCGGTCTACGAGGGATCCTGGCGACGGATTCACGGCGAGGAGAACGTCCAGCCGACGACTCCGGAGAATCCGCGAAGTCCCGGAGTGGCGAACGACGAAGAGACGACGAAGAGTCGCAGGGATCCGTATTTCGATAATTGGAAGAAACCCGTGGCCGAAGAAACGACGCGGGAAGACGCGAAGATTTCTTCTCTGGTGCCGGCGAAAATTTTGGGCAATCCGGGCGCCGCTCTGCCCAGCTGGAGATTCAGAACGAACGTGCTGTGTCCGAGGATCAAGAGCACGAAAAACGTGCCCAGAGCGATGAGGCAGAGTCGCGTGGCCAAGCCGGTCGTCCCGGGAGCGAAATCCCCCGGGACCGAGAAATGCTGATGACGTTTCCGATGTTGTTGTTGTTTTTTTTTTTGCATTTTTTTACATATTTTTTAAAACGAAGACTAGTCAATTACCGATGTGATGAGACGCCAAAGGGGATGAAGAGTGAGAAGAAGAGATGAGGATGCAAACGAACGCGGGAAGAGAAGATGAGAGATTGAAGATTGATAATCTTGAGAGAAAAGGGGAAAAAGTTGTTGGGCAGCAAATTGCGAAGCTCCGAGTCGCGAGACTCGACGAGGGCAATCGTCGCGGTCACCGTCGCTGCGGGATGTCCGGAGCCTCTGGGCGACCTTTTTTTTCGTCCATCGGTACATATCTGTTTTTTATATATTTTTTTTGCTCACTTCACTTTCGACAATCGTGGAAGCTGGTTGTCCATTGTTTTCTCTCCTTAGGTCTTTTGTTTTCCCGGGCGCTGTTGTTCGACGTTCTCGATCGTCGAACGTTGGATCTCAGCGTTGGGAGAATAATGTTCTTTTTTTGCTCTTCCACTCTCCCCGATTTGCAATGAGGAAGGCGAAAAGAGCGACGGAATTTCGTCGTGAAAACTGCGTCGATCGTCAATGACGAGAATATTTATTCATTCTTTTCCATTTTCTTTTTTTTCAGACCAAAGTTTAGTACTCACTTTTTTTATTGGTGATTTTTTTGAAACAGGGAATCTGTTGTTGATTATTGGATTTACTTGATTGTAACTTAATCCGTTTAAAATATCGTCATAATAATTATTAAATGAAATGTGGTCTAACGATTAACACGGTGGTCTGCATGAGGACTACTCGCATGCGACGGTTAATCCCTCGTCACTGACGCATCTCGCTCGAATTATTAATCGCTCTCTCTCACAAATATACATAAATACCATTTGTTCGTAATAATTTCGTAAAAAAAAAACAAAGAAGATCTTCTCGATCGAGTGACCGAAATCAAATTTACTCTAGTCTGGCCCAAATATTTCTCTGCAATGTCAATACAACTATGAGATATCGTTATTTTCGCAAGGATGCAAATTTTGACATTTTACTGACACATTTCTTCGTTATTTCAGGCCCGGATCAAACCGACTACTGAGCCAAAGCTTGAAAAGCTTTCAGGGAACGTGGCATTATCAGTTCGTGTGTGCGTTTGTGTGTTTATTTCTCTCCTCTCTCTGTCTCAATTTTTTCGTTTCTTTTCTATACTATTTTGTTACACGAATTTTAATCGAAGCAATGAAAACAAAAGTCGAAGAATCATTTTGGAAAATCTCATTTGCTTGATCAGCGAAGCTGCCTGTCCAGCATTTTTGATGAACCCTCTCTTCTTGTCGTAGTCAAGTTTTTATTGAGCCGCGCGAAGAACATTTTTTTCGCATTAAAAAATCCTGTCGTTTCACCGGACGGTGGAAAATTGCATAGCTCGACAAGCATAAACATATTTACAAACAATTTTTCCGAGTCTAAAATTTTCGCCGGATTCTTTTGCTTCCTAAACGACTGGAATGAGAATTGTAAAAAAAAGTATCTGTCAATGAACGGATTTCCATCGTCGAAATTGTCACGTGTAATCGTTAATGTTAACTCGAGCGGAGTTATAATACATGTAAGCTGTGTAAAATAAATTATTTATGAAGCTTAAGGGATCTAAAGTAATTTATCGAAATGGTTTGAGGAAAATATTTACTGGCTTTCGTTTCGGGATATACAAATTTATTGGCTGAAAATGGCTGGTTGAAATGACTGAAATTTACTGCGGTGCAATTAGAGAGTGATGTAAGTGCGTTTCCGGTGGAGAATATAGGCGATTATGGTCCACGCCCCAACGTCCCAGAGAGCCGCGATCGTTCGCCACGTGTGGCTGTCCATTTCGCCGTATTTCCAGTGGAACGGAAATATCTGGTAGCATAATTGGTGGCCTATGTACATCACCAGGGCATTCATACCTGAAATTATGGAATCATTTTTTGTAGTTTTTTACAAGACCAGATTTCCTTCGAATATTTAAATAAAATAGTAAAATCGTACCAGGTATTCGAAAAGGTCCTCCGCGCCAAATGGACGTTACGTCCACGAGAAGATAGCAAACCGTTAGCAACGCCAGTGCGAAGGACGTCGTCAAGAGAACGAAAGACAGAGACCTAAAATATTTTTCATTTTTCATTTTTTTTTCTCTGCTATCGACAAACAAATATTCCAAAGATTCTGACGTACCACAAATTTTTGTTGACCGGAACGACGTTAGTAAAATGAAGGGCGGAGCCGAGGCAGCCGCACAAAAGGGCTAAGAGGAGCCATCTCAGGACTCGGTCCTTCCATCCCTTGTAAGTCCTCAAAATTTTGCCCGTTTGGACTCCGAGAAAAGTTTGCAAAATCGTTGTCAAACAGCCTGGAAACAGACAATTGTGTGTAATTAATTTATTTGTATAAATTTATATTGTTGTTTTGCGATAAATCACATTGTCTCGGGAATATTATTGATGGAAAATTTACCGAGGATTCCCTCAGGATCGAAGGGCCCAGATGCGTAAACGGAGTCGATCGTGGGTCGGGCAAGAAGGTGATTCGTCCCCAAAATAAATTTGTCGATGTGACCAGCTGCTCCTCCGCTGCAATTCCAGTACTTTCCCTCCGCGTGTCTGCCTCCTGGCCCGAGATAACCCCTGGAATTTATTTACTGAATACTTTATCAATAAAAGAAAAAAGGGTAATTTATTTTACTCACGTCGGGCAGCCGGGAATCGGTAGGCAAAATGTGATGCCGCAGTGAACGGCGGTAAAAAGTAAAATCACGATCCACTGAGGAGCCAGGGACAAAAAATCAGCGATTTTTGCAAGCGATGGACTCTGAGAAGCAAAGAAAAAATGAGTAAAAAAATGTATCAAAGAAAAAAGTTTGAAAAATATTTCAGTTTCATTAAAAAATTGATAAATAATTCTCAGCTCGAACAACCTCGTATTTTTCTTGCTTTCTTCTGCTCAAAAATGTGTACAAAACCCCGACGACCAAGTAGGCAACTCCGAAACGTTGAAGCACTCCGAACACACGAATTTTCTCCAAATTCGCGTCCGTGCCCAGAGTGTTGAGCGAGACACCGATTAAAAACAGCAGAATGCTTCTCTGCAGTAAATAGAAAGAAAAAAGCACGGCGACAATTTTGATGATTGCGTGACGTAAATAAGCCGAAAGTTGGGGGACTGTAAACCGGTTTACCTTAAGGATACCCCGGCTGATGGCGAACCTCGAGATTCCACGGGAGAGCTGCGAGGATAACGATATGGGAATGCAGACGCCCATCACCCAAACGAAGCAGGGAAAGACGAGATCACCCACGAGCAAACCGTTCCAGGTCGCATGTTCCAGAAATCCGTAACCACCGGCTCCGTTGTTCACGAATATCATCGTCAGGATGCTGATCCTGCAGACAAAATATTATTAGAATTTTTATATATATATATTTTTAAGTGATTAATTGAACCACTAAAAATTTCATTTGAGCAATATGTGAATTTTAATAATACTTAATTAAGCAGACAAAAAATTTGGAGTCGAAAATAAATACCCCCTAAAAGTATCGATAGACAGGACTCTTCGCTTCGCCGGTGCAGAGTCATTGTTGCCCTGAATCGTTTTGCCCTTTTGCCACTTTTTGATCACCAAATTCACGCAGTACCTCACGAGCGAAAATCCGAGCAGGAAGCACAGGACAGCGCCAAAAATTATGGCTAGGGCTGTAATTGATCATTTAATCGACACTGATGATTTTTTTTTATTCACGAATTAATTCTTGGTGTAATAATTACGCGTGTAAGGATTGGAAGGCTCGACTATCGCGTCGAATTCGCAGGCTTCGTCGTTGATGGTCAATTCGTAGATTCCATGTTCCCCCAAATTGGGCTGAAACTGGCAAATTATGCCACTGAAATAAATCACAATTAATTTAATTGTGATTCAAAAAACGAAAAAATTAAAAAATCGATTTACCTATCGTCATTTGCCGATCTGAAGTCTTCAATTCCAGAATCATTGTACACCCTCCAAATCACGGATTTTGCAGTGTTTAATTTTACAGTCGTGTTTCTGGATTGATATATCCAAGAAATTTTTGTGTAGGGACACTGAAATTTCGAATGAAAAATACATTAGTCGGTGATTAATTTTGCGTAATTAAATGAGTAATATTTACCGAGATGCAGTCGGATGATAAAGAGTAGAGCGACGCGTTGTAATGTTCGTCATTCGTATTTAGGACAACGCAAGCCTCGTCTAGTGCCAGATCATCATAGTCGCATTCGTTGACATTCATTTTTCTAAAAACAATTCATAAGAAATGCAAAAAATAAAAAATTAATTATCATAGTCACATTAGTTGACATCAACTTATCTAAATTAATTGATTAGAAAAACCAAAAAATAAAAATCCAACTATTTTTCGACAACGTAATTAAACAAGTAATGTCAGGCATGATAATGAGGCGGCATTGCAATGGGACACCCACGAGCAAGGTGTGGAAAGTCCTTGCGCAATGATTGTACGCGCGAAGACGAAAGTGACACGAGCAAGCGGCAAAGGTGCGCGCGTTGGAACGTTTATTAAATGCTACGGGGAAAGTAAAAGTGCTCGAAGACCATTTTATTTACCTGAGCTTCGAGGATAAAGTTATTATTTCACTCAACGATTACATCAGTGCGCGGAGGAAGTACCCAAGGATGCATACAAACTCTGTCGACGTAGATTTTTTACAAATTAATTCCAATTGCACCGAAATCGCGACGAACTTTTAGATTCGGGTCAAGGTCGGTCGTGTAAAGTGCAACGACAAACAAAATTGAATAAAATTGAATCCGCAACGATTGAATAAATTGGAAAACTGGAATAAAAAATTCTGTTATATTGAATTTTTATCAAATTAAATTTTGGATTCATTTAATTTGATTACAAATCAAAATGGTAAAATAAAATAGAATATTTTTCTTTAACAGAATATTTTGTTTAAAAAAAACCAATTGATGACAAATTGTTGACAACGAAGAGATAAAAAAATATTGTTATCGTCAAAAAACCGAGATAACGAAAATTGTAAACAGCTTTGGCATACTTTGTGTTTTGATTGAGACGGATTACGACTGATTGAGAGACTCGAAGATAACGACGGGATCCGATCACACGACGAGTTTTTCCCGTGCGGCTGATCCGTCGCTCGGATCATTTGTAACTGCACGAGGATCGAGAGGCGCGGAGCTGTCGGCTGAGCGCGGCAGTGTAATCCGCAGCTGCGGATATCAATCGCTGGAGTGGCCTAGTGGGTAGACTCCGAGATTTCAGGTTTTCTCGAGGAACGACAGGCGCGTCGCGCAGGTAGAAGATGTCACGTGGCACGGTTGAAATGCGCTTCGCGCTCATCAGGGATATAAATTATTCCAACTAATCCTGATCGTAATTAAATCGCAGTGAATTTTATTATTAAAAAAACGAAGAGAAAAATTTGAAAAAATTAAAAAATAATCTTATAGTCAATTGTCTCCAATATTTTTGGTACTTAAAATCCAAAACGAATTTTCTTTTTCCTGTAAATATTATTAAACTTTTCGAACTTTAACTTCAGCTAAAAAGGCTTCAATGTTTTTTATTAACGATAAAAAAATCCTACAGGTTATTGATTAACCAGTTCGGAATTAAATCATAAAAATTCTTCTTCGCTGCAGACGCTAAAGTATAAGGAAATTATTTCGTTCTGCAGTTGTTGCGGAAAACAGGTTCGTAATGTCGCAATATTATTAGGGTCTCGTGCGGTGTAATCGTGTAACGGTAGCTGTCGCCAGGGTCCGCTGCTTTCGAAATACGCGTTTTAACGAGCGCCCAGCCCGAGACCATCGATTCCGATAATTCTTATCGGCTGTTGAATGTCGAACGAGCGGCCAAACTCGGCTAATTAGCAGCAACGTGAGCCAAGTTCCATAGGCTCGAAGGTCGGAAGAAAAGCAACATTAATGCACTTCGGGAAAACCACCGTCCTTTTTTTTCCTCGTCGAGAGACGCCTGACTCATGCAACGCAAAATTAATCGATCACCTAATGCTTTGATATATAAATTTATAATGTCGTTTGTCTCTCTCGTCCACCTCTTTTTTTTCACTCTCCCACCACTTTCCTCCCTCGTACATCGTTTCATTTTTTCTTGTTGCTTTATCGTTTAATTTAGCACATAATATTAATTAACAAAAGACTAATTAAAATAATATGTTTATAATGGTACAATTCTTCTTACAGTTCATTCTCGTTTACAGTTTACTCGCGTGTCTCAGCGTTTTTAATTCATGTGTGTAAATGTCGTGTGTGTTATGTGTGTTTACGTGTAAATTCACTGTAATTCTCTGCGTATGAGTCTCGTTTTTCTTCTCACGCTTTTCGATGCATTGCCGCGTCCTCCCGCGTGTGTAAAATTCCACTTTTCTCGTCGTTATCCCGCACCTTCTTCTCCACTCCTTCTCTTATTTTTTTCTCTCTCTCCGTCTCTTTTTTCCTCATCGTCCGTAATAACTATACATAATATATGCATATACATAATTTCCACCCCAATATCCAGTTTGTTTGCTTTTTTTTCTTCAGTTTTCGTTTCTAAGGCGCCGAGGTTCGCGCTTTTCCGCCTCCTCGCTTCCTCGTCGCGTTCTCCGTGTGTTTTTCGCGTCTCGAACTCGCGTCCGCGACGCGAAATTGTGACCTTTCGATGAACACGAGTGTCGCGACGATTTTCCTCGGGGATCGGCGAGATTCGAGCAAAACTGCGTTCACAATACTTTCCGCGAAAGCTCGTCGATTATCTTCTCGAACGGCGAAGAGTGACTCGAGGCCACCGAATGTTTAAAAATCTAATTACTGCTCGACGTTGATTATTCGCGACCGTTCGAGCTCAAAGATACTTTTCGAACGCCGCCCGACTCGAACACCGACGATCCCGGACTCCTCGCCGGACGAGAAGGAGCGACCGAGGAAGCGAGAGAGACGGGGAGATTTGGCTCGATTAAATTCAATTCACGATACTTTTATTGGCTAAGGAGCGTCTTGATTTCTTTGTGCATGTGGCAGAGAAAGTCCACGTAGCTCGGACTGCTGTCGTTGCCCCGATCCTCCACCAAAAAGTGTCGCAGCACCATCTCGAGCTTCTCGCGTTGACGGACAATCGTTAGCTGCAAGTGACGATTAATTCAAACGTTGAAAAATTAAAATTACGGAGGATCATCAACAAAAAAAAACCATCGCACAGAAAAACTCACCCTCATGCAGTGATGTCGCTCGGCCCGAACCTGCGAAACTATGTCCCGGATGCGTTTGTTGAGCGGGGTGTCCAGCACGGGGAGCGTAGTGCGATCCGTGTCGACGAGCATCACGCCGAAAACCTCGTTCACCCACTCGGACGATAGACCGAGACCCAACCAGAGGAACATGTGAATTCCGTTTTCTGTGACCGAAAAGTACACATTTTTTATTTATTTTACAAACAAATCGGAAGTGCCGATCATCGCGGCAGAAAAAAAAACAAAGGTAAAAAGTAATTGAGAAATTATTGTCGGGATGTTATTATTGCTGTGTAAAGATTCGGTATTTACTCGAATATATTAAACATTTCGAGCTTGAGGAGAGACGGATTTGAGGATTTTACGTACCAAGAAGATAGGCACCGTCGTCCATGAACTTGTCGAACGAGCAGCGCAGCTGTTGGGGAAGATCCGTGCCCTGCGGGTCGATGTCGTGAAGTGGCAGTAGTCGCGGGTAGAAGTAAATGACGGACGTGTAGAGCGGCATCGTCGCGACCGCCTGCATCACGTAGGATCGATCGTCGATCGTCATATCGGCGCCTGAAGGTCCACAAAATCGAGCGTCAACGAATTGGAAACGATCGGAGTGCAACAAGATTTCCTTTGGAGCGATTTGTAGTGTCCGTACTTACCGCCCGATATGGCGTCGCTCTTCAGCAAACAATTGACATAAAGCGGCAGAAGTTTCATGCACTCTGGCAGTATCAGTTGACCGGCGCTGGACGGCGACGCGCAGTGTTTTCTGTAAGCCGCGAGGATCGTCGCGCATCGCGCGATGAGTCCGTCCTTCACGCTCTTCGGCGAAGATTCGATGAGTTTGAAAACACCTAAAAGACGTAGGAAAAAAAAATTAGCGACAATATAAGTAATCTGTCGTGTCTCTGGGCCAATAAATATTACGTTTACTGTGAAAAAAAGAGTAAAAAAGAAATTTGTAAAAGAAATTGGAATTGAATTTAATTGAATTGATTGAATTTGAAATTTTTATCCGTTTAATAAAAAATCAAAGCAAATGTGATTCGCGTTGTCCGCGATTATTATAGCGATTAAATTCACGCGACGCTCACTCTGTTTCGAGAAGAAATTGATCACGGCGTCGAGGTCGCAGGCTCTGTAGAGTTCGGCCATCTGCGACGACGTCCGCAGACTGAGATTTATGATGCGCAGCCTCCGAACGCCGCCGCACGAGGTGTAGAGCAGGGCCGCCTGGATGTAAACGCCCTCCTCGTCCGTCAGCTTGTCGTCGTGCTTTATCTCGATCGCCACCGCCTTGTTGCAGTCTATACTCGCGAGCTCCATGTCCGTCGTGTTCGACATGTAGAAATGGCCGTAGAAGTCCGTCGCCCGGACGCCGGTCGACGTGCGAACGCGCATCACCGTGTCGAACGCAATCGGCCGGCTGATGTTGTTCACGATGTCCGTTATCAGCCTCTCGCCGTCCGTGTCGGCCTTTGGACGTGCAAATACAATTTATAGTCACCGCAATTATTTGCAGAAATATTCCAGATTTGTCGTTTCTTCTGAATTTTATTTTCGTATTTTCTGAATTTCATTTTTATATTTTACAAATTTTATTTTCGTATTTTCTGAATTTCATTTTTATATTTTTTAAATTTTATTTTCGTATTTTCTGAATTTTATTTTTATATTTTTTCAATTTTATTTTCGTAGTTTCTGAAGTTCATTTTCATATTTTTTTCAATTTTATTTTCGTATTTTATAAATTTCATTCTCATATTTGAAAAATGTTATTTTCGTATTTTTTGCTCAGTTCGATCGTCAAATTAATTAATCAATTAATTTCGCAAACACGGTCGCGTAAATTCGAGAAACAGTTGCGAAAAATCACCTGGAAGTACGTGTATTTGTAGACCTCGCCGCCCGTCAGCCGGCAGACCTGGCCGATCGTCGCGATGTCAACGTACGAGTTGTTGAACACGAAGAGATCGACGCTGCAGCCGGCGGCCACGCACTCCTGCCCAAGATTGTTGTAGACGTTCGTTTGCGGGGCTGCAATCGAATTCGCGAATGTTTTAAACTCTCGACAACACGCATCCGGGGAAACGATCTTGCGAACACAACGAATCTCTCACCCAACACCGTTTTCTCCTTCTCCGTCCCGAGGACCTTGCGATCGTCGCGAGTCTTCAGCTTTCCCGGCGCCTCGGCGATCGGAAGCGACGAGTGGAAAACCATCAACTTTCCGGGACGATCGGAAGCCTGAAGAAAAAAAATCAAAATTTACTCCACGTAAAATCAAAACTTAAAAGAAAAATAATAAAAACTATATTTAAAAAAATATATTTCGAAAAATAATAAAAAAAATAATAAAAATAATAAAAAAGAAGAAAAAAAATCTCGTTCACCTTGAGAGCCTCGAGACCCGCCTGAATAGCAGGCGCGAGGATAGTCTCGGTCTCCCTGGTATCCGCGAACATCGCGGGAATCTGCGTCATCAGCGCATCGATAACCGCCTCGCTCTCCTCGGCGTCGCACAAGAATCCGTCCAGCAGCGGCATGAAAACGTCCTGCACGTCGCCCACGACCATCATCTGCGGCTGCGTGAGGCACGCGTTGACGTTGTAGAAGTGCACCGTATTGTTGTAAGTGATGAATCCGATTTTCATGCCGGTGCGCGTCTGTCCCGCGTCGACGGGCAGATTTCGCACGATCTTCCGCATCTCCGAGCATATAAGATTCACCAGGCCGGACTTGACGTTGTTGTACGACACGTCGATGAGAAACACGATGGCCGGAGGCTTCGGAAAAACGCTGTTGCGACAGTAATCCTTAGTCGCCACGTATTCGTAGGTACCGAGCATCAATTCCGGCCGCTCGTAGCGATCCATCCGCTGTCCCGTGTGATCGAGATGCTGGAAATACTCCTGCGGCACCTCGGTCGTCGCTTTGCAGAACATGCACTGAAATCTGCGGCCCGCGTCGATGAACTGCATGAACGGGCTCATGTAGGACTTGCAGCGGATGCATCGAACCGGTCCGATCTCGCCCATATCGACGATCGGCGGCTCGTACTCGCCCTCGGCGACTTGGGCCATCGGGCTGATGATCAGCCCGAACGGCACGCCCGTCTGCTTCATGATATCGTTGGTCGTCGGCACGGTGTACATCGTCGAGCGTATGAACCGCGGCGACGCGTTGCCCTGGTCCTGGGTCGTGTACTTGGTCGTCACGAGGGGCGGCACGAGGCCCTTCTGGTTCGTCACGAAAACGCCGCCGCGCAGCCGCTGGTCGTCCTGGATCACCTGGATCGGGCTCGGCATCTGGTCCGGATCGAGGCGACGCGCCTGCTGGGGCTGTGCGCCCGGCTGGTAGCCGCCACCCGGGGCCCCCGGCATCGCGCCCTGCTGGTAGGGACTTCGCTGGCCGGCGTACGGATCCTGGGGAAATCAGGAGATGTCGTGAAAAAATGCGTGAGAATGGTATACAATTATTATCCTTCGCTCTGAATAACTATTTCGAATTACTGTGATATTATTTTGTCTTATTTTGTTTGCAATCTGGAATTTTCAAACAGTCCGTATTAAAAATGTTTAAATAATGTAAAAGGAGAAATCGGTTAATGAAATTGAATAAAATTCAATTGAATGTATCAAAGAATTTAAATGTCTATCAAAAGATTACGGAAGGCTTGTAGTCATCGATTCACAAATGTTTGATAATGAATCTGCCAGTAATGATAATAAATCACAGATTTTAGAAAGTTCAGTGCACAAAGAAAATGTTGCATCCTTTTCTCCGTGCAAAAAATTCCTAAGGACTGGAGTCAAGCGACGATAACGAATGCGATAAAGAAATGAGAAAACTCACAGGCTGATAAGACTGTTGCGGATACCCAGGCTGCGGATATCCCGGCGCGGCGCCAGGCGGCTGTCGATTCATCGGCGAGCCGATCGTCTGACCGGGCATCGGTGGTCCGGGCATGAATTGCCGCTGTCCGCCCATCTGCGGATTCGCCCCGGGAGGCCCACCCATCTGGTATCCCCCGGGCCCGGGAGGACCCGCGAGATTCTGCTGTCCTGGCATCGGCGGCCCGGACAGATTCTGCTGCCCGGGAAGCGGCGGACCCGAGAGGCTCGGCTGCCCGGGATAATTCTGCTGGCCCGGAAGCGGCGGCCCCGCGAATCCCGGCTGGCTGGGGTAATTTTGCTGACCGGGCATCGGAGGTCCCGATAGATTTTGCTGGCCGGGTATCGGCGGACCCGACAAATTTTGCTGGCCGGGCATCGGAGGCCCCGACAGATTTTGCTGGCCAGGCATCGGCGGTCCCGACAGATTTTGCTGGCCGGGCATCGGAGGCCCCGACAGATTTTGCTGGCCTGGCATCGGAGGTCCCGACAGATTTTGCTGGCCGGGCATCGGAGGCCCCGACAAGTTTTGCTGGCCGGGCATCGGAGGTCCCGACAGATTTTGTTGGCCGGGCATCGGAGGCCCCGACAGATTTTGCTGGCCGGGCATCGGAGGTCCCGACAGATTTTGCTGGCCGGGCATCGGCGGTCCCGACAGATTTTGCTGGCCCATGAAAGGCTGTGCTCTGTGCTGTCCGGGCGCGGGAAATCCCATCGGCTGCTGTCCCTGCGACGGCGGACCGACCTTATTCGTTTGTCCGGGCTGCGGGGGTCCCTGCTGACTCGGAGGCGGCATTCCCGGCTGCTGAGGGTGGCCGCCCTGGCCCGGCAGAGGCGGCTGCCCCGGATATTGTTGTCCAGGTTGCGGTTGCCGCTGCTGCTGCTGCTGCTGACCCGGGAATTGCGCTATCGACTCTGTGGAATGCCTGGTGAAGTGAGAATTGGTGCTCGGTGCTTGCTGAGACGACGGAAGACCTTGCGGATTCAACTGCGGCTGACGCGGCGTCTGGCCGACGCTCGGCGGCTCCTGGTGACCGTGAGAGTCGTTCTGGCCCGACGGATCTTCGTGAATTCAAAGAGAGTTTCGTTAGTACGCGTTTGACGACGACGCGGACGAGCTGGAAACTTTGGAAATTCGCGGCGGCAATTGTTAGCGATAATAGAGGAAGTTTTCGTCTACCGGATGGCGAGTGATCCGTGGGAGTATTAAATCCATTTACGTTGGGCGGCGGTTGCTGCATCGAATTGCTGTTGCCGGTGGGTGGAGGAAAACTCTGCTGCATGGAAAAAAATCAAACGGTCATCTTTACAATTGTTGGGGACACTCGGAGACTCGGAGATCGGTGTATTTCTCCAATTTCGGGACTTACAGCAGACGGCGGTCTCTGCTGCTGATTTCCCAGCGACATGTTCGACAGTTGATTCGTGAGATTGCTCTGATTCGTCGGCGGTGGCGCCATGTGTGGTGAAATACTCGGCGGAGGCCCCGGCTGGGTGTTTCCTGGTTAACGATAACAAAAACTGCATCGTAAATATCAATCGATATTCATCATAATTTACATATAAAAAAAATGATCTCTTCGTATTTCAGGGGCATTGTTTAAAAAATGAAAGTAAAAAATACGAAAAATTACTAATGTAGACGATTTAGTTGTCGCAAAGAAATTATCCTGCATATTATTGTTGTTGGGTTAACAGCAACAAAAATGCATCATGAACATCAATCAATTTTATCATTATTTACATATAAAAAAATATATATTCTCTGCGTATTTCAGGAACATAGATTAAAAAGTAAAAAATAAAAATTTTGAAAAATCATGAATGTAGACTGATTAGTTGGCGTCCCAAAGAAATTACCCTGCATGTTATTGTTGTAATACGGACTTTGTAAAGGCGGCGGCAGATTGCCAGAAGGCGGAGGACCCTGTACAGGCTTTTGAGAGATATAACCCTGCGGCCCTCCCGGTGGCCCTTTCATCGCATTCTGCGGCACATTGGAAGTCAGTCCCTCGTAAGGAGGTGCTCCGCCGTGAGGCCCCGCGTAATAGCCCGGCTGCTGTTGCTGCTGTTGCTGCTGCTGCTGCATAAACTGCTGATTCATTTTTGTTTACTCTGAAAATAAAAAACACAAACTATAAATTCGTTATATAATTCATCCGTCAGCCTATGAAGAACGATGCAAGGAAACAGCAAGTCATTTCCATCGGCCTCCAAAAAAAAACTCCGATCCAATTTCTCTACATGTTTTACTCGTACATCAATAATAGAATAGACAATTCAATAGAATAATTGACACAATTTATGATTTATGATTTACAACAATCATAGTTCTGAATATCGTGATTGCTGCTTTCAACTAATGGTTTGAGTGGGCTTAATAATAATGAAATTAGTCGGTACAGCAAATAGGATCAGCAGAGCCATGAAAATAGTAACATATTGTTGACACTAGTCGAGGTTATATTCCACCGATCGTCCCCAAGACTCCCGCAGACGTCTCCCTGCTTCTCAGGATGCTCCACGATTCGACAAAACTTCCCTGAGCCACCGGGACTCGCGACACGACGGAAAACTCGAGAAACGCGAGGGGATACGAAAAAAAAGGTCCGAGCAGCGAGGAAAACGGGAAGGGAAAGGTGCAGCAGGATGTTAGTCAGGAAGCACCTGGAAATTCGGCTCCGCGGCGAATCTCGCGACTCGTAATGTTGACATTAAGGTCAAAGGTGTCGGATCGATCGCCGAGGGGTCAAGAGCGACGGCGAGGATCTCGGAACTCGTGGGTGTCGGTTTAAATCGCCGTTGCAGAGGCGAAGAAACGTCACATTGTCGGAGGCTGACGCAGGCCAAGCCATTTTGCACGTTCCCGAGGGCGAAATAGCGCGACGACGGGGCGAAGCGCCGCGAATTTCGTGGCGTAAAATCGTCGCGGTACTTACGTTTCGTCGCTCGCGATCCCTGAACCATAACAAAACGCGTTGTATCCACAAATGTTTACACTTTAAAACGGGACAGAAATGTTATTTAGCTGCACGACAGCGAGTGCTGCTGCCTGCCGATGCCACGTAAGGTCGCACTGCGCATGCGCCCGTCGCACGCGCAACGGGACACGTCATGAGAAAAATTGGGCCACCGTTGACCGTGGAAATTCGCCGGAAAACTCGCGGCGATCGCGCCCGTCTCGCGGCCCTCGGGAAAGCGGGCGATGCCCTTCGGCCCTTGGGACGAAAATATCCTATTGATGTCGAGGATAAATGCGGTTTACACGTGTTTGAAAAGGTGTTACCGATCGGCGCGCGAGAGGAGATTCTCCAGGCGCGTCGTGATTGGTCGACGCACTGATTCGACTGTGCAGAGCGAGCAGCGCGCGCGAATTCGAACGTCGAGCCGTGCGCCGCGTCACTTCCGCTCCGCTGACTGACAGCGCCTCCACTTTGACCTGGAGTCGGGATTTTTTTATTTATTTAGAACTCAATCATCGTGGATTCGTAATTGTGTGTAATCTTTTATTGCGCTTTCTTGTGGGTTGGTCTTAGCTGGAGGGTCGGCAGTCCGGTGAATTTTATTCATCGGGCCGCAGTTTGTTTTCGTAAAAATCGATAGTACTCCGAAACATCTTCGCGAAATCGTCGTCGCTCTCGCGTGCTGCAGCTTCCGGGCGTCCGGAGACCCGAGGGACCGACCGATAATTGGGTTTTCGGTATTGCACAGTGGGATTTCTACCTTACCGGCGAACGTCACCGGCAGAGTCAACAACGGATCACGTGCTTCCCCGATCATATGTTAGCCGTGGTACACATTGCGATCCTCGGGATGTAAACTCGTCCCCTGGCCCTCGGGGAAGCCGCGTCTGTCCGTATCTCTCGGGGTTCACAGGGTTCAGCGAAACCGCAGCCACTCCAGTCCAGCGTCAACATCCTACGGACGTGGTCGGGACTCCTCGTTCCGCCCAGTTGACGCGGTTGGTCCGCGGTCGTCGTCGTGTCCCCTCGATCATTACCCCCACAATCGTACGATAACATGCAACGCGGCTCGCGATAACGCGCAACAAACAGCGATCAAAGTGTTGTAATTAATCTCTGCGTATTCCTCGACGGGCGACGTCGGTCCCGCGACGACACGGCACGAAGATGTCAAAGCCAGAGAACGCGGGGTTGGCGCAATTTCGCAACTGCCGAATACTCCGAGCCGGGAAGATCGTGAAGGAGGATCTGTGGGTGCGAGGGGGAAGGATCGTCGATCCGGAGAAAATTTTTTACGACGAGAAGATCGAGGCCAGCGAGGAGGTGGACTGCGGCGGGGCGATAGTCGCGCCGGGATTCATCGATCTTCAGATCAACGGTACTTAAATCGCATTGCAAAAAGTTTTCGCCCGTTTTGTGTTCAACACTTTTGTGAAATTCTTTATTTATTTTTCAGCTTTTTTATTTTATTTCTTTCTAATTTTGTTCTATTCTATAATGTTTACGAAATTAATTGTATATATATAATTATTATAATCGTATTATAATGTTTGTATTATAATCGTTAATTTATTTTACAAAAATTATCGCGGAGTTTTATTTCGTTTATTTATTTTTTATTCCGCGGATTAAATTTTGTAAAAAAAAAAAATTTCAACGAATAATCGTTGATGACACGTTATATTATTATATCGTGATTATAATCGCGTTGTAATAATATAACGCGAATTAAATTACCTAGCGACGAATTAACAATGTCAAGTTGCCCTCAGGTGGATATGGCGTGGATTTTTCGGAAAACGCCAAGGACGTGGAGAAAGGCGTGAGCACCGTCGCGAAGGCTCTGCTGGCCTACGGCGTGACGTCGTTCTGTCCCACGGTCGTCACTTCGCCGGCCGCAACTTACGGCCAAGTCCTGCCGAGAATAAAGAAGCGCAGGGGGGACGAAAACGGCGCGACGGTTCTCGGAGTTCACGTGGAGGGTCCGTTCATAAGTCCCACCAAGAAGGGAGCGCATCAAGAAAATTGCATACGAAATTTCGACAAAGTAAACAGCCGAAAATTCAAAATATTTCGATATCTTGATATCTTTGATATTTGATATTTCCTTTGATATTTCGTCGATGAATATTAAGAACTTTTTTTTTCAGGGCTTCGAATCCGTCGTCGAGATGTACGGAAGCCTGGAGAATATTTGTTACATCACGTTGGCTCCAGAAATTCCAAACGCATGTTCGGTCATAGACGAATTGTGCAAGAAAAATATTAAGGTCTCGTTAGGTACGATAAAAAAAATAAAAAATGACCAGCAAAAAGAAAATGAATAAATTGACCGGCAGAGACGAATTGATGTTCCAGGACACTCGGTGGCGAATCTGAGGGAGGGAGAAGCGGCCGTGAAGTGCGGAGCTTCGTTCATCACTCATCTCTTCAATGCGATGCTCCCAGTGCGTAAATTCCTCGACACTGTCGTTCGTTGATAATTTTTCCCTCGGACTGTAACTTCTTGTTCACGCCTCTCGCCTCTAGTTTCACCACAGAGATCCCGGATTAGTCGGTCTGTTGACATCCGACCAGATACCACCTGAAAAGATAATTCACTACGGAATCATAGCTGACGGCGTTCACACGCATCCGGCGGCTCTGCGAATCGCTCACCGGACACATCCGGAAGGTGAGGGTGAATCGATTTCAGGATCCCTTTTCCTAATCAACGAGAAATAACTCGGGTCACGTGGAAATTCAGGTCTCGTGCTGGTGACGGACGCGATCGCGGCTCTCGGGCTTAAGGACGGAGTCTACAGACTTGGACAGCTTGATATTCAGGTGGAAAAACAATACGCGTACATTGCCGGGACGAAAACTCTGTGTGGAAGCACCGCGGATATGGCCACGTGCGTTCGACACTTCAAGGAAGCCACAGGTAGTTGAAATTCCGCAAATTGTCCACAAGCAAAAAAAAAAAAACGACTGCACATTATCAAAATAATGGAAAAAATGAGCAGGTCTGGTGTTTATACGACATGAAATGAAAAAATGTTCATCACGCAGGTTGCTCGGCGGTCGAGGCCCTCGAAGCGGCGACTCTGCATCCCGCGCGAGCCCTCGATATCGATTCGACCAAGGGAGTCCTCGATTTCGGTGCGGACGCCGATCTCGTGATGCTCGACGATGACCTGAACGTTTTATCCACTTGGATAGCCGGACAGCGCGTTTACTCCGCCCCCGCGTGAAGGGAACAGCGAAACTTTCCACGCGAGGTTCGCGTGCAACTTCTGGCTGTGAACGTGTTGCATTTTACAGTCGTCGCATATTGACGCGAAAATATTTTACGTATATCGATATTTTTCTAACGATACAATTTGTACGTAACCACTGACGCTAACTACTGCCGAACGCATAGCCGGATCCGAGCCGCTGCGGCCGGCGCGTTTTTCGCAACTGCGCGCGAAAATCGGAGAAATAAAGTTCGTCGATCCAGTTGTAAAATATCGTATTATTCGTTCGCGTAAAAACATAAATAGAGCGAGACGTTTTGCGCTGTGGAAAGTGAATACGATTCGCCCGTGGAAAAGAAGCAAAAATAATAATTAAATAAATCGAAATATACGGAACTTTTTACGATTATCGAACGGAAATACATTTCACGTATATTTCCCATGGCTCGGATATATTTTTCGCTCGTATTACGTACTTCATTTCCACGGCGTTTGACGTCGCGTCTCGTGTCTACAATTAAGATAATACATTAGAGTCGGTCGCTTAAGAATGAGGAGAAAAAAAACCCTGGTGAACGGCGAACCAGCGATGCGAGTTGTTAAGCGCGGCGCGTTTGTTACTTTGAGTTTCCGTTTGCCACGCTCGAAGCTACCGGATTTCGTTGCGCCATCGCGAAGCGAGGTGATGGAAGATTTTTCTTTTTTTTTACGATTATTCGGAGTTAGTAAACGGTGTCCTTGAGGTTGCAGATGTAGGGCGAGTGTCTGATTCCGAATGTGTGCGCCGGTGGAATATCTAGGAGCACCTGAAACGACAGATCATCGTGAAATTAGGAAAACTCATATGTTTCATTGGATTCATTGCAAAGCCAGGAGATCGCAGAGTCTCGTTAAAAATGCGAGGCACGAGAATGAATTCAAATACTTTTTCGGGGCAGTGCGCTCCGGGTCCTGGAATCTTGGCGTGATCGTTCGGCAGCGAGTAGCGAGCGCTCATGCTGTAGGCCGCGCTCTTCACGCGAAGGATGTCGGTCTTCACGGCCTCGTAGGCTCCGGGCCCGGGAACGAGGACTCTGTCGTCGGTGAAGACCTTTTGCCTGCCGGACATCGAGTACGCCGGGGCGGTTTTCTTGTTGCCTTCCTTTGTTCCGCAGAGAACCGACGGGATGGTGTAGACGTTCGGGGCTGCGGAATATATATTTTTTTATTCGCCAACTTTGCGGAGAAATATTTTTAATCAATCATTGCGATTCGATTGTAACGATAATCATTTGTATCTCCACGTGTCCTTTCGAAAATCGGCTTTCACGAATTGTTTTATCGAGCGAGGGAAAAGATCTGTTAGTCTTGTTATTTTTTTTTTTGTTTCTACCTGGTACATCGTTGCCTCTATCCATCGGCGGTCTCAGACCAAACGTGAACTGCAGGGCCTTCTGCCAAATCATCATCGCGTTCTCCGGACTGTACTCTCCGGGTCCTTAAAATTCATTTGCAATTATCGCACATGCATTTATTAATTTAATAATAATAGTAAGAAAAGGAAATTAAACTAGGCGAGCGCTAAACGAACCTGGAACGTTGCTCGGCTTCAAGTCGTGTCCTTTTCCGCCCAGACTGTAAGCAGGTCCGTTGCTCAGATTAGCTTTTTCGGGGCTGTAATCTCCCGGTGCTGTGCGACACACAAAAGTGCGAATTGATGCGAATACAAAAATGTTGCACATAAATTATCGACCACAAACGCATTTTCATCTCTTCTCACCTGGCGTGTCGCTCAATTTCTCGACCTGCGTTCGCTGGCCAAAACTGTACTGAGGCGCTTTGTCGCTGTTGAATTTCTCTGGGCTATAAGCGCCGGGTGCTGAAGCGAGAAAAAAGAAAATAAAGCAAGCGTGACATTTTGCGGAGGAGACAAAAATTAAAGGCGCGATCGTGTCTTCTCACCGGGAATGTCGCTGGATCTTTCAGGCGAGTGTCTGATGCCGAAACTGTACTGCGGCGAATTATCGAGATTAACTTTTTCCGGGCAATACGCGCCGGGAGCTGAAAGAGGATATTTTCTCTATGAAGCGCGAAAACGATACTTAATTTAAATGTGGAGCGCGATTGGTGAGATTTAATTTTCATTCTTTTTTCAGCGTTAGGATCTTCAAAGCTGATTTCAGGTGCGGTAAAATTTCAATGCCGAATCTATGATTCCATCTGTAGGTTTGGGTTAGTCAAGCAGTGGTAATGATGGCCTCGTTCCTTTTCTTTCAGATAAAAAAAATCGGTGTTAGCCACGGGTGGTTAGTCTACACCTGGTTACCTGGAGTATCGCTAGGCTTCGCCAATGGCGTTCTAGTACCAAAGCTGTAATAAGGTTTATGCTCCAAATGATCTACTTTCTCGGGATGATAACGTCCCGGTCCTACCGAGTCATTAATTTCATTAGTTTCGTCGTCCAATTTTTAGCGGCGATTGTTATTGTCTAGTGGTTAATCGAGGGTCCTCGAACCTGGATTGTCGTTCGGTTTGGCTTCCAATCCTTTGCCGTATAAGCTGTACTCGGGTCCCTTGTGGAGATTCGTTTTTTCCGGGCTGTAAGTTCCCGGAGCTGGATTGTCATTCGGTTTGTCCTCGTGACCTTTTCCGTACAAACTATACTCGGGCCCTTTGTGAAGATTCGTCTTCTCGGGGCTGTAAGTTCCTGGAGCTGGATTGTCATTAGGTTTGGCTTCCAATCCTTTGCCGTACAAACTGTACTCAGGACCTTTGTGAAGATTCGTCTTCTCGGGGCTGTAAGTTCCCGGCGCTGGATTGTCGTTGGGTTTGGCTTCCAATCCTTTGCCGTACAAACTGTATTCAGGACCTTTGTGAAGATTCGTCTTTTCGGGGCTGTAAGTTCCTGGCGCTGGATTGTCATTGGGTTTGGCTTCCAATCCTTTGCCGTACAAACTGTATTCAGGACCTTTGTGAAGATTCGTCTTTTCGGGGCTGTAGGATCCTGGAGCTGGATTGTCGTTAGGTTTGGCTTCCAATCCTTTGCCGTATAAGCTGTACTCGGGTCCCTTGTGCAGATTCGTTTTTTCGGGGCTGTAAGTTCCCGGAGCTGGATTGTCATTTGGTCTGTCCTCGTGACCTTTTCCATACAAACTGTATTCCGGACCTTTGTGCTGATTCAATTTCTCCGGGCTGTAAGTTCCTGGCGCTGGATTGTCGTTAGGTTTGGCTTCCAATCCTTTGCCGTACAAACTGTACTCGGGCCCTTTGTGGAGGTTCGTTTTTTCGGGGCTGTAAGTTCCTGGAGCTGGATTGTCGTTGGGTTTAGCTTCCAATCCTTTGCCGTACAAACTGTATTCGGGACCTTTGTGCTGGTTTAATTTCTCAGGACTGTAAGTTCCTGGCGCTGGATTGTCATTAGGTTTGGCTTCCAATCCTTTGCCGTACAAACTGTATTCGGGACCTTTGTGCTGATTCAATTTCTCTGGACTGTAAGTTCCTGGCGCGGGATTGTCATTAGGTTTGGCTTCCAATCCTTTTCCGTACAAACTGTACTCAGGACCTTTGTGAAGATTCGTCTTCTCCGGACTGTAAGCTCCCGGCGCGGGATTGTCATTCGGTCTGTCCTCCAATCCTTTGCCGTACAAACTGTATTCAGGACCTTTGTGCTGGTTTAATTTCTCGGGGCTGTAAGTTCCTGGCGCTGGATTGTCGTTGGGTTTGGCTTCCAATCCTTTGCCGTACAAACTGTATTCGGGACCTTTGTGCTGATTCAATTTCTCTGGACTGTAAGTTCCTGGCGCGGGATTGTCATTAGGTTTGGCTTCCAATCCTTTTCCGTACAAACTGTACTCAGGACCTTTGTGAAGATTCGTCTTCTCCGGACTGTAAGCTCCCGGCGCGGGATTGTCATTCGGTCTGTCCTCCAATCCTTTGCCGTACAAACTGTACTCGGGGCCCTTGTGGAGATTCGTTTTTTCGGGGCTGTAAGTTCCCGGAGCTGGATTGTCATTCGGTTTGGCCTCCAATCCCTTGCCGTACAAACTGTACTCGGGACCTTTGTGAAGATTCGTCTTCTCAGGGCTGTAAGTTCCCGGCGCTGGATTGTCATTCGGTTTGTCCTCGTGACCCTTCCCGTACAAACTGTACTCCGGACCTTTGTGCTGATTCAACTTTTCGGGGCTGTAAGTGCCAGGTGCTGTGCAAGAAAAACAACAAATTCGAGCAGCAGTTCCAAAACACCACAAATCGACGCTAGGTAAATACTGCAATCAATGTTTACCAGGTGTGTCGCTCGGTTTGTCGTGCTGTGGCCTCAAACCGAAACTGTACTGTGGCATTTTGTGAAGATTCACCTTCTCCGGACTGTAAGCGCCCGGTGCTACAGGCGAAATAAAAATCAAATAAATATAACTCGAACATAAATAAAAATAAAAATGCTACGAAAAAAATATACGAGCTCATTACCAGGAGTGTAATCCACCCTGTCCAATGAAGTTCTACGACCAAAACTGTACTGCGGCGATTTGTCCAAGTTGACTCGCTCCGGGCTGTAAGTTCCGGGAGCTAAAAGGAAAACCACGTCTCTTTATTGACGCTGTCTAAGTCCGGCGGCGATACCAAATCTAAGCTCTACAGATAAAATAGCTGCGTTTTTATTAAGTCGTGCGTCTCGTGCAGATTAGAAGCAAAATGTCGATGGCGTTGTTGAAAAAAAAGTACTTAACAGGCGGTCAACAAGCTCGTCTACGGTTATCGTTAAAAAGACCAAAACCTTGATTAGCGTCGATCTCCCACGTGTAAAATAGCTCCCACCGTCGAGTCGTGGCATTGTTTCTCGGCGATCAACATGCAGGTCTCTAGAATGGCGTTTCGGGTGAGCGAATGAATTTTAAACGAGAGAAAATTCAGAACTTCCAGCGGGCATGAATTCAGTAGTATGAACCACCATTTACTATTTTATATTCACTATTCATGAATCAAAATGTTGTTAGAACTCGGTCCATTTTTTGGCGATTATTCGGAAGTTTGCATTTTTTGTTTGGGCTTTGCAATCTGTTGTTAATATGTAACAGCGATTACGATAAATTTTACTACGGATTTTTCTCAAATGTTGACACAAAATCGCGCGTTATTTCCTCTCGACAAGGACTCGTCGTTAGTGCGGCCAACTGGGCGATGATTATTCTGCGGCGGCAATCGACGATTATTGCGAGGCTTCGTTGCGAATTAGGGATTAAAACGCGGCCAATTTTACGAATGCGATTTCGGTGCTTCGTGTGCGTTGTGATTTACCAGGGGCATCGCTCGGCTTATCGGTCGCGTGTTTCACGCCGAAACTGTATTGCGGGGCTCTGTCGAGATTCACGGTCTCCGGGATATAGTCGCCGGGTGCTAGACGCGATTCCGCAGAGGACGACACAAAAGAGATGATTGAAAGTATCGTGAAAGCCGATTCTCACGGAATCTTCGGATCTTTGAGTTATTTACAGATTTTCTTTTTTTTTCTTTTAGATTTGTGCGAGAAATTAAATTCGAGATCGCGAGACTTATTACCAGGCGTCGTGCTGACTTTCTCGGTGTGCGGCTTGATGCCGAACGAGTACTTTGGCGAGCTGTCCTGAATGATCTTCTCGGCCTTCTGCGGATCGTAGTCGCCGGGCGCCGGCGTGTACTCCAATTTTCCGGACTTCGCGCGACCGTGAAGGGACAACGCCGGAGCTTTGTCCTTTCCTGCGAATTAATTATAGAACACGTTTAGGTATTCTGTGCACAGTTTTTTATCTTATTTACACGGGGAAAAATATGAACGACGTGATAACAAAAGTTTTCCTGCGGCAGCTAAACATTTGCTGTCGTGGCTAAACGTTTTGCTGCGATAACAAAAAATTCGTTAATATAGCAAACGATTTGTCATCACCGCCTGATTATTTTTTCCGTGCAAAAAAAGTAATACACCCAAAATGTTGATCTATTGACTGTTTGTTGGGGATAAAAATGTTTATTTCGAGGGCTAATCCCTCAAAGTTAAATAAATAAATAAATAAATAAATAAAACTGAAAAAATGTTTAACAATTTCTGCGCGCTATGACTCGAGGCGTCCGACCGTTTTCGTGAGTTTTATCGTCGCTCGACATTCTCGCGCGCTCACCGAGTATAGTTATGTCTCGGTAAAGCTATGTTTGATCGATATGCTCTCCCGCGGCTTCGCGAGACACACGCAGGGCAATAAAGCCAAGCCCAATACAGAAGGGGCATAATTGCAGAGAAAATACCGCCGCAAGACGGTCGCGACCTTCGCCGAGAAATTTTCGTAATACCGCGAGGGAACGTCAATCATTTTTTCTCTTCGTTTATACCTTTCGCGCTGAGGCCCGAAACGTTGTATTGACCGGGTCCTGGTCCCGGGCTGTCATTTTTGCTCGAGTGTCTGCAAAAAAAACGATATAAAAATAAAAATTTGTAATCCCTAATCAATAACATTTGAAATTCAAATTAAATGCTTATCACCTGCTGCCAAACGAGAAGGCTGGAGCTCTTCCTCGTTTGGAGTCTGGAACAGTTTTTCCTGCGATAAAAATCACACATTGCTTTTAACTAAATTGCTCTTATTTGCAGAAAATTTAATAAATTGGTCAGATTTTAAGTTTTATCCTAAGATTTACATTTAACGAATCTGACACTCACGATTAGTACTAACGAGGCAGAATAATTAATTTAATTTAAGTAGGATAATCACACGCGCTGGCGCGCGTGGCTGAAATTTTTTTCGCTAAAATCGACCTCAGAAATTTTTCTTTTCAAAATATCGACTTTTAACCTATACCATCATTCTCAAGTCGCATTTTCTACCCCCGAAAACACTGGTTATTAACCTTTTTTAATCGATTTTGAAAAAAATATTTTTTTGGCGACGAAAAAAATATTTTTTTGGCGACGAAAAAAATATTTTTTTTCTGTCAGAAATCGTAAATTCGGCTCCGGACCAAAAATCGCCAAAATCGACCTCGGAAATTTTTATTTCAAAATATCACCTATTATAGGTTAATCAATTTTGCGCTGCTGAGCTCTTATAAAGCTTTAAAAGGTTACGGGCACAACCGCACCCGTTGTCTTATGTCAAATTTGACATCAAACTGATTTTGTTTAAAACGGACTTTTGTGGCAACCAATCACAGCTCGAATAGTTTGCTAACAATGTTTTCCGTTACTCATGACCTTTTTAAAGGAGGGATTGTTACCAATCAGAGGTGGCAAAGTGACGCAGGCCGGTCCGGGGCTGCTGTATTCCGCGGCGATGGGTCCCCTCCTCTTGGTTGGGGTCCACGGTCTCTGGGTCATGCCGCCCATGTCGAGTGTATATTCGTCCCTCTTGCCCCTCCGGCGTCTACGATCCTCCCGCGCTTCGTCACCGAGAACCAGCGAACGAGGGTATCACGGGCACGCTGTAAATTGAGAGGGAAAAAAATTTCGTGAAATCAGGAGATCGAGCCGAGACGCTTCGCAGAATTCGCGACGCGCATCGAATATGGAAATGGGTCATGACCAGCGCACCGGTAAAGCCTGTGCGCGCGGCAAACGCGCTCGCAACCTTCCTCACTGCATCCTCCTTACTTTCAACGTGTGCATTTTCTGCGTGTATCTGCAAGTGTATGGGACATTTCGCGCTAAGTCAACTTGGCCCCTCAACAAATTTGTTGCAAAATAGAAATGTATTTTTAAGGAATCGTTTCTGTATTTTTCTTTAATTCAAAAAGTACAAAAAAACGAACACAAATTGAAAAAAAAATGGATGAAAATATAAAATACGAAAAAAAATAAAAAATAAAAAATAAAAAAATGGATGAAAATATAAAATAAAAAAAAATAAAAAAAAGTTTTTTGGAAATTCAACAATTTCAATCCACTTTTTCCGACTAGTTGAATTTTGATCCATATGATTTAAATGCGAACTGGGAGGGTCTCGTGGATATCTCGAATGAATACAACAATGTCGTTTGTCTGCTTCTTTACATTTTGTCGCGTGCTTTCTGTACAAACAACACGTTCGCTTGTCGCCTCTCGGGCACCTCACGTGAATTGTGCAACGACAGAGCGACACGGCAGATCGGCGACTGGGATGGCCTCGAGAATCCGTGGAAAACCGCGAGCACAAGCAGCTCGCGCGACAGATACCGAGTCACGGCTGGCCATATAAGACGATGCCCATGAGGGGATTTCGCGTCGCCCACCACTCGGCTCCCCGACTTCTGCGGATCTCCCAGTATTTACGAATCCCGTCCAAATAACTTTTACCTCGCGTCTCTCTCTCCCTCCCTCTGAGTCATCCGCGGTGACCGCTCGGAGTGCAGAATCGAGACACGAGACACAGAGTCTTGCGACTCTGGCTACTGACATCCGAACGCTTAACGATCACCGGCTATCCTCGAACCCAGTCAACATGTCAACGAAGGACTGTGCAACACTTGAAGGCTCAATCACTATTTGCATTTATGCTAAGCAATAGATTTTTTTCAAATGTCGAAGTAGAAATGGATTTTTTTATAATTATTCTCAGTACATCATTTTTTTTAAGTTGAAGTACTAATTTTTTGTAATAATTATGACAAGAATAATTATTACAAAGAAATGGATATTTTGGTAATAATTATTCTCAGGTCATAATTTTTATTAACGTCAAAGTAGAAATAGATATTTTTTAATAATTGTTTTCAGAACCACTAAAAAAAGATTAAAGGACTATTTCAAGCATTTTTAAAGTGATTACGAAAACAATAATTAAACAATTTTTCTATGTTAGAAATGAATAATCATAGATTAATTCGATCTCCTCATTTTCTTGACCAACAATTTCTATTAACAGAAGAAATTGATCTACTTTTCAATACGTTGAACCACTTGCTCTATTTTTTCACTTCTATTTTTATTTTTAAATAAGATCAACCCACTTTTACTTCCGCGTCTATCGGCTCGAGTAGTAACCGCCGACTTTGGTCAGACCGTCCGCACTGCGGACGGAACTACCGGCGGCAGGTGTATCGCGTATCAAGATCGCACATTGCGGGAACGAGAGCGATTTGAGCGGCGGGGAGCGAGGAAGAGCCGCTCGCTGTTTGCCCACGATTTTTATGCAAATCCGCTTTCACGGCGAATCACAGTCAATTCAGTGGTACAAAAACGTGCGGTGCGAAGCCGCATCCTCCACTTTCATTCAAGTTCGCACGGCTAGTCATTGTCGCGATGCAGATTTTATTATCCTCGGTAGCTTTCTGCATAATTAAATAATCTATGAATGCATTTTCCTTCCATCCGGTTTGCGACTTTTTCCCAAGTTTACTAATTAGAGAAAATAATTAATTAAAAAAAAAACATCTACAAAAATTTGAGATTAAATATTCAAAAAAGTTCAAAGCACAAAAATAAAAAAATGAATGAATAAAAATGAATAAATAAATAAATAATTAAATAAATAAATATGCAGTCAACGATCCACAACGAGTAGCGATCGGAGCACCGAGTGGCGACGTCGCCAAGTGGAACACCTAGTTTCGTGGCAATAAATCACGATGGCCGCGCTCGATGGCCTCGCGAGTTATGCTCGAATCCTCGCGGAGTCCCTTAAATTGCCGTCCACCTTCGGGAGTATCGCGTCTTCCATATAGAGCGCGAAGGATGAGCGTGGGCAGTTTCAAAGTCAACGGTATAACACGCACACGTGAAAATTAGCCGGCGAAACTGTCGATACAAAAACAGATGAGTCAATGCCCGAAATGATTAATAATGATATAGATTATTCATTCTGCCTATTATGGTGAATTAAAAATGACGAAAAAATGCAGCCAATTTGTGTGGTGTAATAAAAACTATGCGGCGTAATAATAATTACTAGAAATTATTATAATTATTACATTACAATCTGGTGTAATAAATATTAGAAATAATTGTAATTATTATATTATTATGTTACTATATTGTAGAAATTACTATAGCGAGATTCCATTCTGCCTATTATGGTGAAACAAAAATAAAAAATAAATTCAGTGAATTGATTAAACTGATTGATGACCTAGTCATTGATGAAAAATGACTAGAAATTATTATATCGAGCGAGACGATGAGAATTAGCATTTTAGAATGTGACTGAGCTCTGGATCGTTTAATAAAAAATAATATCACACTTGGAACCGACGAGCGAATGCAACGCGATGACTAACAATAATAAATTGCAAACGATTGCGTCGCGTTAGGTCGTAGACGATCGACGCTTGACCGCTGAAGAAAAAAAGGGGAGAGTCGCGAAGCACAATTCAATCGGCGGGCTGTGTTGTGGCTCGGTATAGGTGGCGACCGGGCCGAAAAAGGCAAAGATCATGATAGGCGTAGTCGCTGCGGGTGCGACTCGAGATAAATACATATATGCGCGCAGATCGAGCGCGTAATAACGCGTAAGAGCCGCGGGCCATTGGGGCACACATGAGACGCTTCCATACACGTCCGCGTACAGTGGGACCCCGCGCAATGCCTCGCGACTTCGGGCGCAAACGACCTTATACGCTATGAAAAACATTTTTTGCAGCTGGTTCGTAATTCAAAATAATAACAGCGGGAGTCGAATTTTCTTGAATTTGACTTTAGGATCAAATTTAGCAAAATTTGTAATCTCACAAAAAAAAACAAACAAATAAAAAAATCGCGAAATTTTGTTTTTCGATTTTTGAGGGTTCGATTTTCAAATTTCCCATCGAATAGCGTTTTCAAAATATATGAAATCAATCTTTTTTTTTTTCACGGAAAACGCAAAGCAACTTGCGGCTTTAAAATTCAATGAAAAATTCAGAAATCAAGATATCGCGTTCCGCCTTGCGGCATTCATTTCATTATAAAGTTTTCTCTCGAAAGCAAGAAGAAAAGTAAGCGCGCGTATGGGCTAGTTAAAAAAAATGAGCAAATTGTTGTAAACCACACAGAGAAAACGGTTTTACTATGCCAGCAAATCTATTGTTAAAATAGTGACAATATTGCGTTATCTGCTAGGCTAACAATTCTTTTTGCTCAACGAACATATTTTTTTGCTAGACAATTTTTTTTTCTAGGACAACAAAATTGTTTGCTAGTTTAGCAGATAACGCAATGTTGTCACTATTTTAACAAAATATTAGCTGGCATAGCAAAATCATTTTCTCCGTGCGAACAATTTATCGAGGAACTCAAGTCAACTCTACGAAGTCCCACTGTACTATCGAATGTTTATATCATCGACCCGTATCACTCTGTCTCTCTGGTCACGAGCGCCCTGCACCTCCTGGAACCCGAGGAATTAAATTATCCGAGTAAGGAGATGAAAGCGTGCAGAATCGCCACTCGCCGTCATCGGAAATCACACGGACCACTTAATTCGCCAAAACAAGATCGTCAGCTGTGTAAAACGTTCTCGCATTATTAAGCAATATATATCTGCTGACCTGGCTCGAAAGCACGCGAGTGAAATATCCGGCATGTCCGTCGCTGCGTACTGGACAAGTTTTCTGCCACTTGAAACGTAATCTCGCTATTTTCGAACACGAGTCGAGAGCAAATACCTGAGATTCCTCTGTACACAGAGCGAGACAAGTCACTTTGACTTGGTGGTCGATGAAGCTAAGTAATAATAATTACGTCGAATATCATAATAAAAATAATAATAAGAATGATAATAATAATAATAGTACAAACAAAATTATGGAGATTCTGGTTACTTTTGTCTTCTCTAAATTTAGAACTTGCGTCTCTCGAATTTTCGAGCGACTCTAAGTGAGCGAAAAAAGTGTGAAGAAAAAAAAATCTCACAATTGCCGCCTTCGCGGCGCGAAGATAAAAAGTGGAGACGACTTTTTTTTTCGCGATCTCCGCGTGATGTAATTCATTGATCGTTGCATCCCCTCGGGGTACGTGGAATTATCGTCGCCATCGAATACGGAAATGACGGCGGTTTGTATAAATAGGTTTTCGAACAGAGCGAGAACCTGTTGTTGTAATTCTTGCTTCGAACGTACGGGAATGACGGAAGCGCGAATAATAAAAATGTTGACGTAGCGGATTGTGCTGTGGTCGTCGGGAGTCGCGCCGCCGATGACGACGTGTAGCGAGGTGGGTTTTAAATACAAATGCACGAGATAAGAAACAATCGAGTGTGATGGATGTGTTAAAAAAAATCTGAAACTATTAAAAATATATATTACTCATGATTTCCTGGAAGGTCAAAAGAATCAGCTAAAAATAGCCTTTGAAAAATTTAAGCGTAAGGAAAGAAAGTATTCCTACATAAAAGTATACGAGATAAGAATCTAGTGGTTTTGTTAGAGGTCTGAAATTACATAAAAATAAAATATCGGTACTGATTTCCTGGAAGGTCAAAAACACTAGGTAAAATTAGCCTGCGAGAAATTTAAGAATAAGAAAAAAAGTTTTCTTGGAGGTCTGAAATTGCATTTTTTTTAATATCGTTGATGATTTTTTGGAAGGTAAAAATCGCCATCTGAAAATAGACTCTAAGAAACTTCACAACAGAAAAAAATGCCTAAATAAAAAAAATACTCTCTGTTGTTCGACAATATAACGAAAAAAAAGGTGAAACCTTCACCGAAAATATCCTCAATTCGCTGTACAATAATATTTCTCGCTAACGCAGCAAAAATCGCTTGCGGCAACGAAATACTTATTCGCGTCGAATTTCGAGGGATTTTTCGCCTCGCGTGTCCGTCCGTAGTAGACACGAGCGCGCCGACCGTTTAGCATCAGAATCGCGCGATTATAGCGGTGAAATTCGGTATCAACTTACGTCGCCGAGTGTTTTGCTGCGTTTGTTGTGCTGCACACGTGGAATACAGCGGAGCCGACGAGCCTCGTAAGCCGATCGACCGAGTCGTTGATCCGATTGTCAGTCACGAGAATGCGAGATAAGAACGAGATAATCGGCGGTGTAGCTGGAATCCGCTCGACCGGGACACCTGACACTGCGCGCGATCAGCTTTTGCCGCGATTCTCACGAGTCGAGTCGGGTCGCGAGCGAGCTTCGTGTGCGTCGTCTTACCAGGAACGACGGGTAAACACTGGGCGGGAGAGTCGGGACGAGCCGCGTGTCACTATCGCGGCTCCCTCTCCTTTTCACCTCAGCCGTACGCGCGGACCGTCCGAGCGGGACGCAGGCGCGACGATCGCTTCCACCGCTGATCGTCCCCGTCCGTTTGAGACGTGAACTCATGCTGTACGCATAATAACTCCTTATTATTCACGAGCTTGATACGGTTTCCTGACATTCCCCTTTTTGTCCCGATTCAGGCCGTGATTGTTTTTCTTTCGGGCCGGACTGGGACAACTCGCGGCTGTTTATCTCGCGCTCGCGGTTGAATTGAATAACCAAACACTTGGAGTAATTTGGCGTTAATGTATAATAGTACATTACGTTACAAGGGAGGAAAGTGCAACTTTTCACCGAGTGTGAAGTTTGATGCCCGAGCGAAGCGAGGGCAGAAATTCACACGAGGTGAAAAGTTGCACTCCTCCCATGTAACGTACTATACTTTTCTCCCGATTTCGCTAAAAAATAACCACATTTCGTGTGTGCAACGCGGACGGAAAATAACCTCATTTTTGACAAGTGACGACACGCATGCGTAGTACGCTTCCCATTACTCCCGCGCGGGCAGGAATGAGCTGATTACCTCCCTAGGGAGGTAATGAAAGCGGACTGCGCATGCGTAAGTCACGCGTCAAAAATGAGGGATTTTCCGCCGGCGTTGCGGACACGAAATGGGGTTATTTTAGCGGAGTCGGGAGAAAATACATTTTTCCGTCAAACCGGATTAGGATGATTCGCGTGTGTTTATCTCGATCTTAAACTGACTGCCCAAACAATTAGACTAATATGGCGTTCATAAATATTTCCTGTAATTACAAAATATATAATTACGAAACTCGTAAAAAAACTGAAAATTCGTTAATTGAATTCTATTTCACGAAAAATTGCGATGTAATTAAACACCAACATTTCTAAATCTGCAAATTTGAAAATCAGCGCCTCGAAAACTTCGCAGCCGATATGCGAATAAAATACATATTTTATGGAAGAACAATTTTTTTATTGACTGGGATAAAAAATAAAAATTCAGTCCGCTCATAACTGTATCATTTTTTCTGGTTGTCATCGCTTATTCCATAATCCGATCCCTCGCGATTATGACGCGCCGGAGCTCGGAGATCCTACCGGGAGCTGCAGCAGCGTCGAGAGCCACGAGCGGCAGCAGCAGCGCGGCCACTTGTCGCGCCTAACAATGTGACCCTCTCTCTCGCCGGTTCGACCGCCGCCGCCGCGGGGCCCGCGATCAGCAGGGACGGACGGCGAATGTCCGGTTCTCGTGTGGCTCTCGCGCTGCGGTCAGTCCGACGGCGACTAATGCAGGAATTCTCGACTCCTCGCCCGCCGCTCGATCGCGTCGATTGACGGAATAAAAACGGCCACAGGTGTTCGCGTCGCGATCTCGAGTGAGTATTTCGTCTCTGCGCAGCTGTGAACATTCCTTTCAAACGAAAAAAATAGCGAATTTCCGAGAACGCGACGCGCTCGCGTCTTTTGTTTATATCGTCGTGATCCAACACGAGTGGAAGTAGATTACGATCGCAATCGTCGAGCTACATCAGCTGCGGATTCTGCAATTATCGCTGTGTTGTTATTATTATGCTTTTTTGTTTTTTGATTGGATCGCCGGGCCGAGTGTCTCTGTCTAGATTGTGACAGGAAGTCCATTTCCGTGCTCGCTGTCTCTCGCTACGAGCGCTCTATTCATTAGTGCAATTGATGCGTGAATGCGCGCTCAGCGGCCGTGACAGTTCGCGTCTGTCTTGCTGTCCGTCTGTGCGTTTGTCCGTCTCTGGACAGGCGCGAATTATGTCGCGCAAGGTGCGAATCGACGCGCGCGATTTTATGACATCGGCTCGTTCGAGCGGACGAGTCTTTACGGTAAAGCTGAATTAGGTCGCGAAGCGCTGCGGTTTTATGTACCTATATATATATGGACCGAGAGTCTTGTCGCTCGTTGGGAATTATTGGCGCACTTGAATAAAAAATACGCACTGGGAAAAAATATATCTGTTGGAACGAACTAAATCTGCTTTTTAATTTTTTGGTTTTTTTTTTAACCAACGAACATTTTTTTTTATAAAAAAATGTACGATATTTATTCTGCACGGAAAAAATTAATCAAGGGAATTATTGGCGCGCTGGAAAAAAATACGCACCGAGAAAAAAATATCTGGTAGAAATATATTTGTCTTTTTTTACATTTTTTTAATTCAGTTAACGAAAATTTTGTTGAGATAAAAAAAATGTTGGACTTTTATTCCGCATGACAAAAATTAATCAAGGTCTGCAGTCAGTTCCGTTAGCTGGATATTTCTTTCCGGGCCCGAATTCGTCCAGCGGTCGAGAAGCTCCTCAGATGGTGCCTGTGGTCTTCGTGCGCGCGCCCCACGATCTGGTCTTCCGCGCTCGCGCCGCCCACTTTAAAACGTGACGTAGCTCCCCGCATGACATCACTGTCAATGCCGAATCCGGCCGGCCAGCCGGCCCCGACGCCCACGCGCTCGTCAACGAGACAGCCGCGCACGCACCTTTGGGTCCTATGACTGAGCCGAGAGAAAAAACGAGCGCAGCCAGACAGAAATTAATGAAGGCTTTTTCGGAAATTAAGAACCCTGAGGGTTGATTCTTTTCGGTTGCCGTATTTTTTCCTTTTATCACACTTTGTATGTTTTGAGAACGTAAAACAGACAAGAAACAAAAACAAATTTCAAACGAAAAAAGTGTAAAGAAAATATTTATCGTTCCGCGTGCGGTGATTAATTTTGTTGAACTCGTATTTTTTGCTCCCCGAATCTGATGAACCAATTTTTTTTTTTTTTTTTTCGGGTTGCAATATTTCCTCTCTTAATTACCTACGTTTACATGACGAGAAATTAAAACAGAAAACAAATGAAAACATAAATTTCATTCGAAAAAAGTGCAGAGAAAAAATGCCTCGCTGATTAATTTTCTCAAATTTTTATTGTTTCCAGAATGGAGCCTCGCGAGCCCGAGCCAAAGAGCCTGTCGCGCGAGCAGGGTCTGCTGCTGGAGAATCTGCGCTCGAGCCAGAACGACGCGTTCGAGGATCTCGCGAGACGAGCGCTGGCGCGGCCGAACGTCGACGTGGACTTCGTCTACCCTCACCCGGTGAATAAGACGCTGCTGGACGTCGCGTGCTGCGAGGGTCGTGCCGATTTCGTCGAGACCCTGTTGAAGCTCGGGGCGAACGCGAATCGCACGAACGACGAGCACAACCGAGCGCCAGTGCATTTTGCTGCCGAGGCCGGCAACGCCGACGTCCTCGCGATTCTCCTCAGGGACCGGCGAGCCGATCCGGACCTCCAGGCCAGTCAGCAAACGGCTCTTCACGTGGCCGTGCGAAACGAGCACCCCGAGTGCGTCCGAGTGCTCCTGGAAAATGGGGCGAATCCGAATATTCCCAACGCCAAAGGCCTCACGCCGATTCACGTGGCCGCGAGCAGCGGTCAGCGCGAGATGGTCCAGCTGATACTGAAGTCGTCGAAGCTGCCGGTCAACATCGACGGTCTGTGAATCTGAAATTTCGACGTTCATCAAATAGTAGTAGTAATAATCGTGATTTATTGACAATATATACATAATACATTTTTCTGTACCCTACAAATTACAATTCCTTGTCCATGTTGTGCATTCCCAATTGGCCATCCACCGCGGTTCTTTAGCCTGGATTTTTTATTTTTATTTTTATACTCTATTACGTTGCGTTTGTATTCTATACATATGTGTGATTCATCAATTATTCAGACCGAATGAAGTATTCGGCGCTGAATTGACGAAGTTAATTTCAAATTTTTCCCTCAACATCCTCAGATTTTCGGGACTTCAGGAAGCGAACAACGCGAGAGGTTCTGCAGCAGAAGATGCCGGACCTCGAGCTCCCGTCGACGGCGGAGACGAGGATCGACGTCGACGACGACGGCGTTCGTCGCTGCTGCCTGGAAGGCGGCGACGAGGCGCAGTTTCTGGACAGCCTGCGTCGAACGGACGACTCGCGACTGACGGAGGTCGACGAGTTGATCAAGGTAGCGGCGAAGCGGAATTTTCCCGAGGTCGTGAGTGAGCTCGCGAGGCGAGGACTCACCGGAGGAGCCACGAGGATTGTGGAGGCCGCGGGAGTCGCCGTGGAGCTCGGTCATCATCGCGTGCTCGGGGAGATCCTGACGGTGGACGCGAAGCTCGCGAACGAGCTGCTACTTCCGGCCTGTCGGGAGCTCGGGGTTCCCTGCTCCGGCGGGCCGGGCCACGAGGACGATCGCATCAAGTGCCTGAGATTGATACTCGAGCAACCGGACGTTAACGTTCGATGCGAGGACGGTGAGTATCGGTTTTTTTCTTCTTTGTTGGATTTGACCCAACTAAAAAAAACGCTACCAAGGACGTTTTATTGGACCTTAAAGTAGGGCAATTAATTAACTGATTACGGTATTAATCATTTGATTATTTTTTCTCTTTTGTATTCTGAGTCTCTGTGCTGTTAGCAAATTATACCCAGAACATTCATAAATATCCTGTTCTATTCTATTCCAGTGGAATGAATAAACAAAAATAAGTATAGTCCCTCTTCAAAAAGTCAGTGGGTAAAATCTCTCGTATTTTCAATACAAGTATTATATTTGCAAACAGAAAAAAGATTCACGTTTTTCTCGTCGAATTGTCTATTTTTCGGGCAAACAACGCTGCTTTTCGGAATCAGCAGGAAATTCCCCATCGGACAGGGTTAACAAACTTTGCGAAATCGAAAAGAAGTGTCGAAAAAAACGTTAGAACAATTGCAAAAAAATGAGTAAAATAATTTAACATCAACTGGATAAGTAACTAGGTAAAGAAATGAGAGAAATAAATTTTGCAGACAAAGGCAACACTCCCCTGCATTACGCGGCCCGCGCCGAGGCCCCGGAGGCCGTGGCGATGCTGCTGCGCGCGGGTAGCTACATCGGCCACCGAAACGTTCTGGGCGTTCCTCCCCTGGCGCACATGACTGCGGCGACCCTGTCCGCCTTCTTCGACGACTGCTTGCACGGCGACAACGAGCGCACCGACGAGTTCGAGATCGAGTTCGACTACCGTTGCCTGGTGCCGCACAGCGTCGACAACGTCTATCGTCGCGGGCGCGCCGACGACTGCCACGAGGAACTTCAGGCCTCGAGAGGCAGCTCGCAATCCGTCGCAGCCGCGTCCGAGATGGAGGCTCTCGCCTTCATGGCCTCCAATCGAGCCCTAAAGCCTCTCCTCAAGCATCCGCTGCTCTCGTCCTTTTTGTACCTGAAATGGCACAGAATTCGCTACATTCTCTACGCGAATTTCCTCTTCTACGTTATTTTCTACGCGCTCATAAATTTCTACGTCCTGTCGACAAGTTACGCGACGAATTCCACCGATACCGCGGAGACGACGAACAGATCTGAGGACTACACGTCGATGACGATCCTCACGGGATTTCAGCAGCTCCAGGGGCTCCGCAGTCTCGCCGCGATCGCCCTGATCCTGCTGGCCATTCGCGAGACCGTCCAGCTGCTCTCCTCGCCCTGGCGATACTTCTCAAGCCTCGAGAATCTCCTGGAGGTTGCGCTCATCGTCCTCGGCGCTTGGATAATTTTCTCGCCGAGTCCTCAGGTCTGTAGAATGAATGAATCATGTATGACTAGGACAAATCGACCAATTAATGAACAGTTATGGCCAATTAATGGGCATTTGATTTTTTATTATTTTCAAACGATTCTGAGCATTGCGAAGTCAAATAAATAGTTAAACGAACAAAAAGCACCGTTTTTGCCTGTTTATGTTTTGATTAATAATTAGCATACATGAGGAAATATTACAGTGTTCATTCTATGGTCAGCGTTCATCTGTTGGCTTGTTTATCCTATCATTATTTTACATTTCACGTTTACTATATTTAACGAGTAATAATTTCAACAGACAACAGTAATAACGATGACAATAACTAGGTTACTCCTACTGTGGGATTAAACCATTTTTTTCATTCCTTAATAAATAGACAAATAAATAAATATCTATTTTTTACTCACAGGTCGGAGCGGTCGTGATTCTCCTCTCGGCCTGGGAGCTCGTGATCCTCATCGGTCAGCACCCGCGCATGTCCACCGGCATCGAAATGTTCAAGACCGTCTCGAAGAACTTCATTCGCTTCCTCTTCCTCTACGCCTTTCTCATCCTCGCCTTTGCCCTGGCGTTCTTCACGCTCTTCAAGAACTCCAAGGACGACGAGAACTTCCCCGACCCCGGTCACTCGCTCTTCAAGACGATAATCATGCTCACGGGCGAGTTCGACGCCAATGATATTCCCTTCGTCGCGCATCCGCTGCTCAGTCACTGCATCTTCGTCCTCTTCGTCTTCCTCATCGCCATCGTCCTCTTCAATCTGCTGAACGGACTGGCGGTCAGCGACACGGCTGATATTCTGGGAAAATCCGAGCTCGTCGCGCTGATCGCGAGAACGAAGCTCGTTTCCTACGCCGAGAGCGTAGCCCTTGGATCGGGCCTGGCGAGGCTGTCCGGTCGCTGTTGCTCCGAGCGCTCCTTCCGTCGCTCCAGGCTGAATCCGCTGGGATTTTTGGCCAGGCGGATCCTTCTCTTTCCCGAGTACCTGCCGCAAGCGAAACTGGGAGTCAAACCGTACAAGTGCAACAAAATACGTCTCTACGGGCGGTCGAGGAAGCCGCGGGGCTGCAATGACTGGGCGATGGATCCGTGGATCGTCTCGAGGGCCCGGGAGGTCCTCGGCAGGCGCGGCGAGATCACCGAGAACGAGCGGACGATCGCAGAGCTGGACTTGATCAAACGGAAGCTGGAGAGACTCGAGAGCGTCATGGAGGGAATGAGACTCGCGCTACAGAACAACAATTCGTGATCGATTGGCTTGGCTAGTCGAGAAATATTTGGGAATAATTCTGCCCACCATTATTTGAGAATAATTCGATCGATAATTATTTGAGAATAATTCGACCGAGAGCCATTTGAGAATTATTTGATCGAAAATCATTTAAGATTAATTCGATTGAGAATTATTTCAGAATGATTTCACAATCAATTATTTGCCACCGGTAAAGCAGAGCTGCCAATCTCGGGAGCTTTTTTTAACAAAAGCGCAATCCTCACATTACTTAAGGTCGTAGATAAACAAGAAAAAGATCGTAACTGGAAATAAGACGAAAAATATTAATAGTCATTTTATTAAAAATAAGAAAATTGATTTTCAATTTACACATTTTAGATTCATGACCCGAGGTTGGCATCTCCGCGCCGAAGACTGAATTACTTAGAGACGAACGTAGTGAATAAGCGACAGGCGTAGTACGCTTTTTTACTGTTGATGGTAACGATTCATAAGACAGTTTGTTATCGTAAAATTACGATACCAAACGAGATTGAGCAGCTGTGGAGATTGAACAGCTTTTTTTTACAAGCCCTTATATATAAAATGTTATGACTTGATGTTTTTGCTGATTATATGTATATTTTATAATATTTTAGAGTCGTTTAAAGTTCTACTCCGAAAATGATTGCAAATAAAGCTGTACTAGTTTAAGCAAACGTGGGAGTTTTATCACTTTATTATCAGCAAATTAATTCTACACCTCGTGCGTTTTTATACAGGTTGCGGATGTTTTCGCGTCAAGAAGAACGACTCGCGCTTATGATACGGATTGTAGGGATCGTCCACGTAATATTTAGGACGTCTCCAGTATTTGGTGACCATCGTGTCCAAGAGCCGCGACTGAACGGCCGTGGTCATGACGTGACGACGCGCACGCATCCTTCTCTTAACTGACTTCTTCCACATCCTCTTGTTACGTCCAGCTTTCGTTCTGATCCACATACCCCTGAAAAAAGCCTCGCACTTTAGTACCAATTGAATCGCGTCTCAAAAAACACGCGCGATTAAAATTGCGAAATAGGAATTTACCAATCCAATCTGTAGAATCGTTTGAGCACAGTTTTCACAGTCTTGCGTTTTCCTTTCTTGATAGAAAATTTCGTGAGCGTTCTCACCGGAACTTCGGACACTCGGGCTTCCGGCGACAGAATCGTCCGCGTCGCTGGCTGACTGAAAGAAATAATTGACAATTCGACAATTCGCTTCGACGGACAATTCTCGACAATTCGCTAAATGATATTTAATTTATTTTACCTGAATAACGTGGTGTAACGATTGCAGGTATCATTGTTATGGATTTTTAATAAGGACAGGAGAGATTGCGGTTGCGTCGCGATTCCAGCGACGGGAACGTCGGACTTGACGAAAATCGACGGCACCACCGATCTCGTCGATCTCGCCGGGAAGCTCGCCGCGCGAGTCGCACCTGTCGAAGACAATTGAAAATGAATCTCAGCAAAACAGATAAGGGTTGATAAAAATCAAACGAATCCCGGGCGCGGTTCGATTCCGCCTCGTTCCCCTCGTTTATCAAAATTCAAAATGGCCGCCCAGCTCGCGTCAACCTAACCTCTCAGCCGCGAGTTATTCGCGATTGATCGACAAACCGGCGCGTTAACCGACGATTCCGATAAACCCGATCGAAACTACGAGACATCGTCCTCACCCCGCGAAGCACGTAACCCTACAAATCTTGTAAAACATCCCGCCCGACTCACCCCAAAGCGCAGAGCTGACGATGCGCAACATTCTGCGTTTCCACGATGTTCCGAAGTCGCCAGTGAGTCTCGCGGGCGCGACGAGAGATTAGCCGAGCGGCGAGTGCGAGGGAGAAAGAAGCGAGCGAGAGAAGAAGCGAGCGCCGGCAAGTCCAGCTGTTTTCAGTTTTGTCCCGTCCCGTCGTTCCCTTTTTCCCTTGGTTGCCCGACCGGCCGACCGAAAGATGTTCCGAATTGGATTAAAATTTCCGTGCAACGGTCTCAATCGGGTACGTAGAGTGATTACCGTCGATCGGAGCGGCCGAGGCCCCTCAACGAGCCATCGTTCGCGAAAATTCACGAGGTTTAAAGGTTAATTTCGCGTCGGGGTTCGATACCACTGGGCGACTGTCGACCCGTCGACCCGTCAACCTTCTCCACTCGTCAACATCTTTTTCCGCGCTTCCACGCGCTTTCTCACCCGTCACGCGAACATGCCGCGATTTTTCTCGCCGCCGGCCTCGAGAATCGCGTTTGACGCGTTTTTTCGCGACAATGACAGCACTCGGCCGTTGGTATTTTCGGCGTTAACGTCAAGGTTGAGACCTCGTGTGACAAGATGGCTTGTTAGGGGAGGCTTACATAATTTTGCGGAGTTACTAAGTCGTCGTTGTCTCGTGTTCGCAGGTCAAAAAACAAACCTGCTCCAGGCTGTACCTGACAGCCAGGTGCTATGAAACACAGACGAGAATCAAGTGCGAGCCGCAGGGCAGGTGAGCGTAGAACGCAGCGTTTGTGTTGTGCGTCCCTTCCTGACATTCCGCTGGTCGATTTAATAATAGCGATGACTTCCTGATTGACTGTATTTTTGTTGTGCAATTTCAGTGACTTAAAACAGTAAATGTAAACAAAAATCAGGCCTCAAATAGCAAGTTTTAAGTCAGAAGAAAGGAAAATACTGAAAAATTGTGTCTTCTAGGTTTCCATACTTTTCTTACGTTTATCACTAATTATTTTGTAATTAATGGGTTGTAAATTGAATCTGAAAATGTCCAAATCCCATCCTGTCCACACGAGATATTTTTGTTCATTGTTGTCTTCGATCGTGGGAGTAATTCTTCTTCTTCCAGGCTCTCCAAGGACGCCAAACTTATGTCCAGATATTCTGGACTTAGGTATTCCACCGAGTCACCGAGAAGGTACATAGAATAAGGTGTCTAGCGATGGGCGGAGATAGATGGTTCGCATGCAGCCTCCGGAAGATTTTTGACGATACTTTGTTTTACCGTTACTACAGATTGTTTAGTTCTGCTTCTCAGTTCATAATTTAATTGTCAAGAATCTTAATGCACAAAACTTGCTTTTGTAGCGGAAAGAAACGAGGCTCGGGTGGTCTGATCGCAGTTGGTGCTGTGACGCTGGGCACACTGGGCGTTCTGACTTACGCCAAGAACGACAAAGAGTTCAGGGCAACCCTGGAACAATGGATACCGGGCGCCGACAACACCATACGTATTATTTTCCAGGAGGAAAATCAGTATTTCGACGTTGTTCGTGAATTCTTTGAGAACATCAAGCAGACGTGAGTTTCATCCATATTTCGTCCGTGGATAGCAGAGATTAATTATTTTTTGGTGACGTAAAATTTGTATTTTCTGCTGCAGGCTACTCAAGATGATCTTTGGGGATGCGCAGGAGAGTGAGAAAAAGAAAGGTCAGCTGATAAGAAATGCTATAACGTGCACGAACCCCGAAGATTATATACGTGAGCCCCGCCAATCCCTTTCTACTCCTTTACCTCATCCTTTGTTTCACCGGTTGCTATAATTCCACCTTAATAGCGTTTTCATTCGTATCGTCAGTAGACGTAGTCGTTAGAGTCTATCCAAAGTCCCACAAACGGACCGAGGCTGCTCGATTCCGCCACAGCTCTCACTAATTCGCTAACATTCGTGTATCCCTGTGTCGTCAACAGCGCCAAAGCCAGCTTTCGTGCCGCTCGTCGACGTTAAGGACGCACCGATCAACGAGCCGTATTCGGAAATTCGCGTGAGCAAGGAACCCGGCGACGAGGTCCAAATTGGTGGGTTTATTGGATTTTTTTTCTTTTATTTGACCAAATTGGCTGAGGGCTTCGAAAATGGATTAAAATTCGTAGGAACTGATCATTAAAAAAAAAATAGTTCTCGACTCTCGGGATAAAAAAATTAATGACGAAGTGATGTTTTAATGGTAAAAAATAGCAGCCAGAATAAGAGTGAACTGCTCTACAAATGTCAGACGTCTGTGCTAGACTAATTCTGTGTAGCTTAAACGTTTCACGCCTTCTCGCAGGCTCGCGGCAATAAATCTCCGCGGCAATATCTTATTTTCGTATTCACGGCTTTCGCAGTTGTCGAGAAACCGGTGAGAGTGACGAAGGAAGTGCCAGAGGAGTTGATGCCTGCGAATCTGGTCGAGCTGGAGAGTTACTGCGGTCAGGCGGCGAGTCGCGCGATAGCCGCCTACAAGAAGGCTACGTGCGCGATCCAGGACTACAATCAGGACGTAGTTAAAGTGGTGGAGGGTTCCGGAAAGGTCGCCGGCAACATTTGGCAAAGGTGCTCACTAATTACCAAATTACTCCAATAATCATTTTAAGGCTGGCCGAATCTGTCGAAATTCTAATCGATCAATATTGCAGGCTGAAGGAAGCGACGGAAAAGCGAAAGGCGGCCCTCAGCGAGGCCGAGGAAAACGCGAGCGACGCGGTCCAATCGTTAACCCGACTGTCCATCCTGATCGACGACCCGAAATTCGACGCACCGCCGGTCATCAAGACCGTGGCGAGGAGAAACCTGAAAAAAATCGTTAACGACGTCGACGACGCAAAAAAGAAATTCGAGGAGGAGCAGAACGCGGTCAACGTCGCGGAGCGCTACTGGAAGCAGGTGAAAGCGGCGCGCGAGGCGTTCAACGAGGAGCTGCAGATTCTCTTCCCCAGCGTCGACATCCACGACAAACGCTTCAACGTACACGAGGAAGCCTTCGATCTCTTCGTGCTTCACATGTACAACAAAGTGAACTATCTGCAGAAGGAACTGGAGAGAGCGCAGGTGAAAAACGTTTTCAGTTCGCGTTAGAATTGTTTTTTTGTTTACAATGCGAAATATCTGTGGCTGCGACGGAGACAGAAATAATTTGCCGACCCCGAATTTCTCTACCGTCGATGATTTATCGGTTGAAGAAGGAAAACGTCGTCTTGTGGAATGAATACACGGACGACGTTATCGGGTTTTCTCCGGGGCGGATCAACCGTAGGAAAGAAATTCGGATTCCCGTTTTAGTTACCGACCGAGAATATCCCGAACTTCTGGACGCTCGGTCGGTAAATTTAAATAATATTATCCAGTAAGTCACTAATTTTTGCGTCAATCATCATCAGCGTTTTCCCGTTTGAAGGAAAATCTTCAAATCCCATTTAAATCGATAGTTTAAAAAAAGCACCGCCGCAATTTCCTGATAGGAAAAAGATTGCGTTGTTCCATTTACCTCGGCCGAGCTCACGCGAGCCTCGATAACGCAAAATCAATAATCATCGTGGAAAACATTTCGATCAAAAATATCCCGGCGCAAAACAGCACTCCGTATTTCATCGCGAAACAGAATTCTCCCTCTCAGTCAAAACCACAGAACCCCTTTACAAAAATCGTAAATTCACCCGCGTTCTCCAATATTTATCTGCGCAGACGATCGACGAGGCGAAGCTCAAAGCGGCTCTGCGTGCGGTCGGCGAGTCGGCGACCGACGAGAAGATCGAGGCGCTGATATGCAACCAGGTGAACAAGGAGAAGCGTCTGCTCCAGGAGGAATTCGACAAGAAGGTGAGTCGCCCGTCCCCAATAAACCCGTTTTAATCTGATCAAACTCTAATCACACAAATCAGATCTCAGGTACCCGCAAAAAAAAACAAAAAAAAAACGCTCCACAGCTCTGGTAGCCTCGAAGCTACTATTTAATAAAATCCAGGGAACAATGTCGCTCCTCTCTTTCTCGCTGAAAATTCGGAGCTGCCGCCGGAATAATACGTCTGTTCCGCCAGGCCCAACACAAACTCAGCTCCAACTCACGTACGTCGTCGTCGTCGTCGTCTCACGAGAAGAAAACCGAGCGACGCTGGTTAGCTCGTCTTCCGTGTCGGCACGTAGTGTGCGTTCCAGCCGCGGCACCGCGAGGCTCCGGTCCACACGGACCTCGAGTAGAATGCATAGATTGAAGCGGTAACCGTGATTCGGAAGGACGCAGGCATGCGGACGGCGCGCGCGCGCGTCTGAAGCGAGGGTTCGACACGGCGCGACCCGTCGAGCGTAACATATACGCCCCGGCGAAAGTTATATATCCTATATAGAATTTCGTACATGCAGAGAAGAGAGGAGAGAGAGAGAGATAGAGAGATAGAGAGCAGGGGAACAAGCCCGCGGGGATAGGAGCGAAGGGGGCGAGAGAGAAAGCTTTTCGTGCGCGATCCCTCCAGCTTTTTATCTATTTCCATTTGGATCGCTGCCAGTATTTCGGCGGCAGCGGCGGCTCGGAAAGGGAAAGGGAGCGCGAGAGGCCCCGAGCCCCGGCAATATGATCTCTTTAGAACAGGCTGTTTCCCCTCTGTACTCGCCGGTATTACGTGTAATATAGTAGCGCAGTGGCAGCGGCTCCGGCTCGTTTCCATAACGCGAATCGCGATTTTTCTCTCATTTCTTTGGCCATCGAGAGATAGAGAGAAAGAGCGCGCAGTCGTCAAAGGGTCAAGAAGACTCCGGCCGATTCTTTCGGTGGCCCCGCGTCGATCTTCCATCGTTCCCGTTTCTCTCTCCCTCTTTTTTCGTGTTCGCGTTTCGCGAGGGAAAATTGTTTCCCTCGCGAAAATTCGGCGGGCGAAACTCTGGTCGCGTTTCTCGCGCTAATAATTGCCGGAACGTGTGCGAAGAGTATTATCGCGGTCCGTGCACAACGCCGCTAGGGCGGAGGATGCTGGGAATCCCATTGGCATTATTACGCTCGTACCTCGTCGGATCGCCGGCTCTTTCTCTCTTTGCCGCTCGTTCTTCTCTCTCTCTCTTTCGCTCTGTCCCGTTGCTTCCAAAAACGCGCTTCGTGCTTCGCTCCTTTTCGGCTCCGGGTTTTTTTTTTCGTCGACGGGGAGAACTGGAGTTAAATCACCCGCTCGTATATCCAGTTTAACGACGGAAGCATCCGTCGATGGGGAAAAATATGGCGCGGAATGTCGGCCAAGCCAATATCGTAATATTCGAAAAGCCTATTTCGCGCGTGCCGTAAATCGTTTGATGGTCATCAGCGCTGTGGCCGCCATCCCCGACGGAATCGTCGTCGTTCCTCGTCCCCCGCTCGGCTCTATAATCACTCTGCTGACACGCTTATTGACAATGTCTGACCACGGGCGTCTGTAACGGGGAAAGAAGTTGCAACGACCAACGAGTCATTTTTCTTCGGGTCTTGTAAAGGCGACGGTGTCGTCCGCCCTCGTCCATCACCCCTCGTGTCACACGCTCGCGACTCGCGGGCTGTGTAGTCGCGTATTTTTAAATGAGATCTCGAGGGGGCGAGCCGGGGTGGGACATCCCCGGCCGCATTAAATTCTCGCTTCTTCAAAGGCGATTTTCATTTTTATTCTTTGGTAACAATTTTTCAGGAAGAGAATGACAAAAACGTTCGCCACAACCTTTTTTTACCACGAAATTAAAGCTTCCCTCATCGAAAAGTCAGTTTCAATTTTGTTAAAGGGGGAGGGTTTTCATTTTTATTCTTAAAAAAAAATAAAAACCCGGTTAGACATCGAATCGCTACAACTTTTTTCCGCTATTCGATTTCCGGTTAGAAATCGAATTTCTCTCAACTTTCTACAACGACAAAAACGTTAAATCGCTACAACTTTTTTACCACGATATGAATTTCAAATTTTCCAGAAGTGAAATTATAAAAACGTCGCCACCTTTTTTCTACCACAAAATTACAGCCTCCTCTGTCGGAAAACCTGTTTCGAATAACCAATGCAACATTTTCAGCAGACCGAGGAAGCCGCATCTCCGTCACCCGTTCAATGCGAACGTTTGCCATGCATTTAGGAGTCGCGCTCGTGAATTACCAAGCGCGCGGCTTAGAGGATCGATTCGGCCGCGGCGTCTTGCGACACAGAGAAGCGAGGCGCGTGGCGAATTAGCACCCAAGGATGTCGAGTGTCGGGGCAGTGTGTACGAGCAGCCGTTGTCGATGGCTCGCACGGTCGGCGGGGCGTTAATTATTGACACTTTGGGCGGCCGTGGTACATCGTGGAGAGCCGGCCAAGCCAAAGCCAGATGTATCCTCGGTCGTGCGACGTCCGCCGTGTGTGCGGCTGCCGGCTCCTTCGACGCGCGGAGACGGCGAGTGGAGGACGGAGAGCGAGGCCAGAGGGTTCTGTGCAAACCTGTCGCAGGCGTTGAGCACACAAAACACACGACAATGACGTACGTGGAGGAGCATCGAGCTGTATCGCGTCTGCGGCCCATTGAGGGATCCAAGGGAGACGTGAGCGGCGACAGAAGGAGAGAAAGCGAGAGAGAGAGCCACAAGAGCCGGAGAATAGGAGGAGAAAGGAGAAAGGGTTGGGAGGAGCCGCTCGGCGAGAAGGATGGATGGGCGTCAGACGGTGGTTTGCTGCTGGCCAGACCAGACTCCACGCTGGTTTGGGTCACTTCCCAATGAGGCCACAGGCTTCGAAGCCTTCGCTCCCTTCGTCGCCCTCCTCCTACGCCTTCTCCTCCTTCGCGTCTCGTTCGCCCCCCGCGTTCGGATAATTAATCAAAGTCTCATTACGCTAATGCTCTGCGATCCGCGAGAGCCGTGACCGCTCGCGCGCGCGCCACCCGCGTCTCGTGCGCGCGACGTATCGCCAATAATGACCCTTGGAAAATTGTATCTTTTTCACGTTTTTCGCCAGGGGTTTATTCGGCGAACGAAACTGATGACGTGAAAGCAGCGGGTTTGAGCGAAATTCTGACCCGTGTCCGATCTGTTGGTTTCAGTTGCTCGAGGAGCAGAAGAGCTTCGAGGAGGAGATGCGGAAGCAGCTGAAGCTGCAGGCCCAGGTGCACGCGGACAATTTGAAGGACGCCCTCGACGCGAAGCAGCGGGAGGCCCAGCGGGCGGTTGATCTCGCGCTCAGCGAGCAAGTCGAGGCCGATACGAACAGGTACAAGGCGCAGCTCGCCACGGTCGTCGGGAGGTTGCGGGGACTAGACGCCGCGCTCGCCGGTGAGTCACTCGCCCGAGGAAATTTATAGCAAATTCGCCGAAGAGTTAATGAAAATTAACGAGCAGATTGTGCTTATTGCTTCACTTGTATGGAATTATTTGTACTGTGATTATTTTCAGCCATCGTCAACAATTTTATAATTCGACTACGGTCGATTATTATTTACAGCCATCGCCTGTTCTCCGATTTTATAATTCGATTACGGTCGATTATTATTTTCAGCCATCGCCTGTTCTCCGATTTTATAATTCAACCGCGTTCGATTATTATTTTCAGCCACCGCTTGTTCTCCGATTTTACAATTCGACTGCGTTCGATTATTATTTTCAGCCATCGCCTCTGTTCTCCAATTTTATAATTCGATTCGACGAGACTGAACAGCGTTGATTATTCATCTGGCCGAGCGATTCCGCCGTCTTCAATCATCCCGCGAGCCGACCGACCCGCGTCTGTTTATCTCCACAATTGGCCAGCTCGATTGTACATCTCTCGCGCTGTTATTTTCATTTTTTCCGTTGGTATATTTACAGAGAGGAAGCAACGACAACAAAGCTCGCGCGGGGCGCGAGAAACGCGAGTGTTTGCCCGACGGTTGGATACCGCGTAGTTACCGCGCGGGCTCTGCGCGGCAAACTCATGTGTTTACCCGACACAAGCGCGATTGTGCGGAAATTCGCGTGGAAAAAAGGTGCCAGGGCCTTTAATACGCAGGCGGTTTAGTCGCGGCGCGGATCCGCGCTGGAAGTCACAAAGGGAGGAGAGAGAGAGAGAGAAAAAGCGGAGCAACGAGCTCCCGTTGCACGGATCACGTAACTGCAAGTTTGTAAATTAGCGGCGAGCGCGAGAAGGTGTCGGGGGCGATAAAAAACGTTGACAATAAATTTAGACGATAATAGGAGCCACCGGCCGGGCTGGCTATTGTCTCGATGGCGTTTGCAGCCCGAGCTGGCACCAACAAACCGGGCTTTATTTTCCTTTTTTTTTTTTTTTGCTTTCTGTTTTTCATTCTCTCTTCCGTAAACGCCACTTCTGGGCTTTCCTTGCTCTTTACCCGGCTCCCCGCGTGTTGCACACGCAATGCGTCGGGCAATTATACTTGAGTTGAGCCGCCGCTTTTTTGCGCAGCCCCGAGTGGACTGTTATGCTTAAAGTGGTTGGCTCGGAGTCGCTGCCGGAGTGAGGACTATTATTCCTCTAATTTGTCACGTCTGGCACGGAGTACCGCGAGCACGTGAAACAATTACCGTCCCCGAGTATCGAGTGGTAAATAGCCCGACAATTAGCATCCCGATGCGTTTAATTTTCCAGCTCGATTCGCCCCGAAAATCAGGCATCGCGCAATTAACTCCCAATCGGCCGAGCAATTTTTTCCCGTCTCCCCGCGGAATCTCGCGACTCATCGCCGAATTCTTGCGGGTAACAAAAACCCGCAACGACTTTTTAAAACTTCTTCTTCTTCTTTTTCTTCTTCTTGGCATTATTCGCCAAACCGCGGAGTTTCCCCGAAAACTTCCGTCTGTCTCTCGCGCTGTGTCTTTTATCACGGACCGAAAACTGTGTTTCTCGGCAGCTTGCCGCATCCGTGGAGATTAAAACCCGCCGTTAGTCACGGACCGAGAGAGCGAGGAGGGTGAAAAAAAAATTGAAGAGAAAGTCTAACGTTTATTTCCTTTTATTTTTCTCCCCGACAGTTCGACGTCGCCACGAAGAGCCGACGGAGCGCGAGATATTTCACCCAGGGGACCGGGAGGCCGGCTACGCGAGGCTGGCTTATCCGTCTCGTTCGCGGGACCCCGCGGATTCGAGGGGACACGAATTCACCGTCGATCCCTCAGGCCCATCGAGCGTCTTCCTCTCGCAGCGCCCGAGAGTCTTCCTCTCGGCCCGAAAAAACGGAGCGAGGAAAAAAGGAAAAACGAGGACAACAAAGTGCGCGGCTCGTGCCGAAATGCCTGGATCTCAACGTCACTCAACGCGCCGTAGTCGTCGCGTCAACGTCATCGATTCATCTTCGCCGGGCGTCTCGCAGCCCCGGGGGACAATTTGTCGCCGACAGGGGGAAAAAAAACCCCTGAGTCTCCCGGTTCACGCTCGAATTTTCCTCGGCCCCGGAAAGTAAGACGTCTGTGAAACAGGAACCTTGCAGAGGAGCGAAAAGGACGTCGCGCGGGCGAAGATTAGAGAAGAGGAGAGACGTGTTTCGTTTCGAAGCGAGAGACAACACGAGGAAACCGTCTCGCGCGGCTTGTTTATCGTCGCCAGGAAGCTCTGTTTTTCCGCTCCTTCCGCTTCTCCGGTTTCGCCGATCCGCTTTCGCCCACCAAGAGAGAGAGAGAGACGTCGACCAACTCGACGTGGGAGCTTCGCGGCTCGCGGACGCCTCATTAGCGCGCCGGGTCCGCGGGAATCGAAGCCAACGGATGACAGAGCGACGCGGAGACGCGCGGAGGAGGTCAGAGACGGTATTAGCTTTGGCAGAGTCCCTTTCCGGTCGGACCGACGGCGCTGGATTCTCGGGGCGTTCGAGCGACGCTGGAAACGAGCTAAAAATTGCAATATCGACGCGGCGAGCGTGCGGTAGGCGCGCGCGATGCGATCCTCCGCACACAGAGAGAGCGACGCACCGGGGAGCCGCCGGTTCGCTTCTTCTGCTCTGGCCAGGGAGCAGCGGGCAAAAAACTTGGAATTCAATTTCGTGGCGAGCACTAAAACCCCTGCCACTCTCTCCGCCTCTGTCTCTCGCAGTCGCGCCCTTCCCTCTCGCCTCTTTTTTCTCCGTCGCTTTTGCCGTCTATGTATCACGGGGAGTCCCGCTTCGATTTCTCCTCGGCGTTCCGGCGAGCTGCAGAAAAAAAATCGGAGCTTCTCTCTTTCTGTGCAAAAAAAGGAAAGAGAGAGAGAGAGGGAGAGAAGGAGAAATGGAATCGGGTTCTCGATAGTTTTCCGGCGGCGGGGCGGCCGAGGACTCGGATTGCATTGAGCGCGCGCGGGGAAAGAGAGAGAGAGAGAGAGTGTGTGTGTTTTCTCGTTGTTGCTCGATTACCGCGGGGAAAACTCGTTCGTCGAGGTATTCGTTGCGCCGGGGAGGGAAAAACCGTGGAGCCGCAGGGAAGCGACGGCGACCGCAGCCAAAATAAGCGGTCAAAACGAGATTCCCGAAGTTGCGGCTAATCGCGGTAAGCCCGGGCGCAGCCGGGGCCAGAAATTCTCTGAAAGCCCTTCGAGGCTCGGGGCTTTCTCTCCGCTCTTTCTCCGTCCCTCCCGCCCCGAGTTTTTCCTGGCCTCCCCCTCGCTGCTCCTCTGTGTTTCGCCCACGGAATTCGGCCATTCAGCCGCCCCAGCGGAGGCGGATGAATGTCAAGCTGCGGGGAGGAGGCCGAGTGTATTATTGTACGTAAGCCGCTTGACCTCGCAATTGATCCCACGGGGATGAATATACCGTACGTGCTTTTGGCGTCGTTTATCTCCTTTGACGCGATTAACGGGGTTTCGGCCGCGGAAATTCGTGCGTGGAAACCGCCGCGTGCGGCGAAATAATGATACGTGCGGAGGGAACGACTTTTCATTGGCCGCGAGGGTATTGAAAAATTCAATTCGACTATTGGAAATTTGTTTTCCACGAAACGGTTAATTGAACGAAATATTGCCTATTTTTTATTCATGCAATTTTCCAGTTGCAACAATGAATAGCATTCGCCGAGCTTTCGGTATTTCATTTGTCGATACGATTCGGTATGTTGCGGGGATTCTGAGAATCGTTGTCGAATATCAGAGCGACGTTTTCCTGGATGGAATTTTTGCTTTGGAGCTTAAGGTTCTTCGATTCAAAGGATGAAAATACAGAGGAAAAACGTCAGGACTTTATTGAGTGGCTGTGAGTACTTAACGAATGGAAGAAGCCAACTGCGCCATCGGATACGTCCCGGACGATCCGGTTTCGGGCTCCGCTAGGCGAGCAACCGAAGCGCGGAAGGGACTACAGGGCTATCGCTTCTCACAGGTCGCCCTCCGGTTTCGTGCCATTTACCCGGCGTCCGATCCGTCCCAAGACAAAGTTGGAAGTCGATCCCCTGTGAGGATTGCGCTAGAAAAAATCCTCACCTTGCGTGGGATTTTTCTCGTGCAACTCGCAGAGGGAAAAACATTTCCCCACATGGTTAATTCATCTTGAACGTGATTTTCAATGCCCCATAAAAAATCTGAACTCTTAAATATGCCAATAAGTTCTTTAAAAATGAGATTTATTTTTTACTCTTTCTTTGGCTCCAATATTTTCTTCTCTCTCTCTATAATCAAAGAACTTCTTCGCGTCACTTTATCTGAATTTCTAAATATTTCGAAAAATTCTTCTAAAAAGAAAAAGATGTATTTTTGACTTTCTCTTTCACTCCAATTTTTCCTCCCTCTCCTCGTCACCAAACAACTTACTCACGTCACTTTGGGTCCCGCGAAAATGTCGCTCTCCGCTCTCCCACCCTCTGTGCATCCCGTTCACGCGTTACAAGCAACTCGTGCGTGCGGCTCGCCGAAACGAGATATTTTTTTCTCCCCCCGTTTTTTTTTATTCGGTCGTCTGGTTCGACCCCATCGTTCCGCGTCGGTCGGAGCGCGGTCGCGTTTTGGTGTTGCGAGAGGCCGAAAGGGCAGAACTCCCTGTGGACACATGAAGCCTCCCTCCTCCCCTCCCCCCTCGCTGCTCCAGTCCCGGGACGGTTTTGCCTCCCTCCCCGCACACACAGGCAAAACCGTCGCACCGAGCGTAAAATGTCACGCCAGAAGCTGTTGGCTTTCGGGGTTTAATCCCCGGCTGATTTAATCGCGATCTAATTTACTCTCGTTCCTCCCTCGCTCGGCCCCCTCGACTCTCTGTATCTCCCGCCGAAACCCCGCTCGAAACTGCCCGCTCGATCATCGTGTATAATGATTTCCCGTTACAGGCGCAGCACGCAGTCGTCGTCGTCGTTTGGAGCCACCTCGTCCGGAATAATTGGGTATAACTACACAAACTCGCTGATCAACAGAGCTGCCGCGCTCGTGGAATCGTCACGGCCGCAAGCGTGTTGACGCAACCCCCCGAGATGACCCAACGCGTTCCAGTGATGCAGCCGGTAGTTCGGTCGGACCGTCGCAACGAGGATCCACGACTCGCCCGTTTCATCGCCTCGTTATCGTCGCAGCGAGGAGAAAACGACGCCGGGCTAAGTGCAGCGTAACCCGGGGGGGCCGCAGCCGGTGCGAGCGGCGAAAGTGAGAAGAGCCATAAGCGAGAGGCGACCCTCCCGAACGATTATGCCGCGACGAGGATCGGATTAGCCGAAGTGACGGTACGACGAGGACGCCGCGTTTCCCTTCTCTTCGCCTCGGCCTGGATGGAAAGGACACTTTTCTTCCTGGCTTTTGGCTCCGCCTCGGGGCTCCTTTCAACCACCATTGCACTCTCGTTCGGCCGATCCTAATTACGTGATGTTGGGGAAAATAGGCGGAGAGAATGGCTGAGATAAAAGTTGTCGGACGGGAGGAGAGAAGAGAGGAAACAACGAGGGGGAAGACGAGAAAGGAATAAAGTCGTGCGAGACGGAAAGCGAGGATTCTTAGGAGGAGAGAAAAGGAGGACGAGAGTGGAAGATGGAAAAGAGGGTGGAAAGACTCTCGTGGCAGGATATCGGGCATCGTCTCCGGGAAACTTCGGCTTCCCCGCGAAGCTCGCGGGACTCGCTCAGGTGGAAAGTATCCAGCCACCTCGACGGAAAGCGAGAGCGAGACTGGCGCAGAATTCCACGGGCTGCGAGCCCTCCGGCTGCTTCCGCGGAAGACTGCGGAGTCTTCTCGTTTCTCTCACTCAATATTTCGTCGATCGACCGAGCAGCGACGTCGCTTTGCTCGCGGTAATCGCGCGGGTTACTCGGTTCTCGTATCGACGAGGATTTTTGGCGTTTCAGCTGGGAGTTCATTTTACGCTTTCGTCGCGGCGCTCGGCCGTTTGTCTCGACGATAGGGAGAATCAAAGGCTCTTTACTTTTCCAGGCAAAAGAAACTCTAATCCGTCTCGCGATTGCGGCTTTCGTTTGCGTTTCTTTTTTCTTTTTCTTTTTTTTTTTTAATTCACGTTCTCTCCTTTTTGTTTCACGAATCCAGTGCGACTGAACGAGGAGAAGGGAGCCTGTGACGCGCAGATGCTGTGGGCAGCGTGTCAAGCGTTGGCAAGAGCCGTCAAGGTAGCGGCACCCGGAACCCAGGCGGACAAGGTAGTCAGACCGCTGGAGCCGGAGATCAAGGCGGTGTACAAAGTAGCGCGTGAGTGTGACAGCCCTTGCGCTTTTACGCGCCGGGCCTTTTTGTATTTTTCCCCCGTGTCGGCTTCTCTTCGCCTTCTCAATGTTTCGTGACAAATGTACCTTCCGTCTGCCACGCGGGACGAGCCCTTTCAGCCGACAGCGAGGAACCTTTTATATTTCTTTATCTCTCTCGTTTTTTTTTTCTCTTTTTCATTCGCAGCGAAGGAAGACGCCCTGGTGAAGGCGACGATAGAGGGGATACCCGAGGAGGCCGCGAGACGCGGCGTTTTCCCCGAGGACGCGCTACGCGAACGATTCCTCAAGGTACACTCGACGGTTCAGCGATTTTCATTACTTTTAGGATATCGTTTCGCGGGTGGATTGAGAATTGGATTTTTTGTCAGGGAGTAGTCAAATAAAAGGGGAGGATTGAACGTTGGATTTGTTTTTTCGGGGGTAAACTAATAGAAGGGGAGAATTGATCGTTGGACTTTTTTGTTTGGCCGTGTTCGCAGGTGGAGAACATCGCGAGACGATTAGCCCTGGTGCCCGAGGAGGGCGCCTCACTGCCGATTTACCTGCTCAGCTATTTGCAGAGCTTCCTGCTCGTCAAGTCGACCAACCCGATACCCAAGAGCGAGCTCAAGGACGAGCCGGTCGATACCAGCAGATTCACCACCTACGACATCCTCCATCGCGCCAGGTTCGTTCCGAGAAAATTCGCGGATTATGGAAATTACGGGCGACGCGATTCCGATACTTCGACGTGTCTACCTTAGGCGATTTGATCCTACGGTCTCGCTATCGTAATATTTGGTTTACGCGAGAAAATACCGTAATAAGTGGGAAATTCGATTAGAGGGAGAGAAAAGGGGTAATTCAGTGTCTCGCGGTAATTCACGTAAGAATATTAATCAAGGGCGATGCTAGCAATTCGCGCGTATTAGTCTAACAAGGCAAACGAAATCTGCGAAAACGTCTGGTGCTCCCAAGACGTCCGGTGTTTGACGTGGCTTTTAAATAATCCCGGAGCCTCCTCTGGTGCTTCGCCGCGCTTATCATTGTCCGCGCCCCGCACGGCGGACGGGCTCTACATTTTTAAATCCCATTCTCAGCGAGTTCCTCCTCGAAGTGCGACGTTTATTTCCCAAGGGCGCAGTTCACCCGGTCCCGTGTATCTCGTTTCGTCCGCGCGTTTAACGCGATTTTCGACGCCATACTCGTGTAACTCTAACGCGGGCATCTAACGAGCTTTCCAGGTTCCGACTGACGTCTCTCTTTGGCCGCCGCGAAGAGGAGAAGAGCAGAAGGAGACGGACGAGATGAAGGCGCTCTTCGAGTCGTCGAGTTTCCGCGAGTTGCTTCAACGAAGACGAGGGAACGTTAACTCTTTTCGCGAAGTGTTATTTCGCGGTCGGCGAGTGTTACCCTTAACCCTGGCCGAAAGTTCCGGCTTCGCCGCGCCCGAGGAGCCCGAGAGACGTTCGCATCGTCAGCCAGCGACGTTGGAGCTTTTTTGCGACGTGAGATACACGCTCGACGAGCGAGAGAGTGCGAGGTCGCTGCTGCTACACTCTCGTGTTCACAGAGAGGCGAAAGGGCGCAAAAGGAGCGCGAGGACGAGTCGCGCGCGCTCTCGCGTCGTCGTCGTGAGTGCCGGGGCTCTTGAATTTTTTATCTCCCGGCGCACTGCAGTACCCGAACTACGTACGTAGCTCACCGGGCACGTCGTAACGCGAGTGCAGCGGGTGCGCGACTCGCGAGTGGCTGTCACGTGACAAAGGGCCCTCGTGGCGAAGGTAAATGTCCGCGTGATAAGGACACTCGTTTCTCTTCGCTCGCGAGATTCTCCGTCTTTTGAGTTACTCGCGTCACGGGCCCGCCCGAAAGTGCATCGGGCGATGCGGCGAGGAAACGCCGAGGCTCTTTCGCGGCGCTGCCTCGCGATGACTCCGTCTCTCGTGTGCTTCGAGCAAATTGTTCTTGCTCCATCCGGCTTCGTCGGGAGATCGCGAGGGAGATTCGCGGTGGGTGTTTTGTGGACCGGAGTCACTTAGGATGTTTTTTGGTTGGATACTTTTCTGTTTAATCTTCGTGTCCAGATATCCCGGGAAATAGGAACGTCGGGATTAAATTCTCGTTGAATATTGACAGCAGCTCAATAATGGTATTCTTTTCTTTTTCGATCGTTTGTCGACTGTCGGAGCTCAGTCGTTTTGTAAAAAAGTTCGTGATTCCTATGCTAAAAACGCGCCCGAAATGTATTATGATTTTTTTAAATTTAACATTTGTCGGAATACAATGACCTCGGTTGAGGCACATCTAAATATTATTTGTCAGCAAATTCCTATGACACAATTGATCGTTAGGTCATCTTCTCGAGCTTAAGCCATGAAGACCAAAAAAACGTGCGATAAAAAACTGAGAAACAAAAATTGAGGAAAAAAAAACATTCCCAATTTCTCATTATTTTTATTTTTATTGAGATCAAAACACAGTTTTCCAGTAAAAATAATTAAACCATTTTTTTTACACACCCTAATATTAATAGCAGCTCAACAATAGTAATTTTCATCAACCATCTGTCGGCTGTAGGAACTCGTCGTTTCATCCAAAAATTCGTGATTCACTGAACTCCTCGAAAATCGGGGAAATCCAGGGAATTGAAGGGAGGATAATGATATAACGCGAGCGACTAACGAAGCGAGCGGGGAGCTCGCGACGAGGCGACGAGCGACGAGTCTCCGGCCGTCTACTCGTTCGCCGTATACATATGTACGGCGTATATACGGCGAGCGAGGGAGCGGGGCGCGAAAGACGAGGCAACTCGTTCCTGGCTGACGAAACCTCGTCGTCACACCGCTCGCGGGGCGAGAAGCTCCAAAAGTTTTGGCTGCGATATCGCACGACGTACGGGCCGGCCGAGCGAGCGGCTATGACCCAAATAACGAGGCTCGTCCCTCTCGTATTCGCCGTGGTCTGCTGGCGGATTCTCCGTCTCTCTTCTCACGGTTTCGTTGCCTCGATCTCGCTCGCTCGCTTTGGGCCGCCGGGAAATTGATCTTTCCGTCGAGCCGAGTTAAGGATGTTTGATACCCATCATAACAATAGCAATTATAAATTTCTTGACTCTGTTGGAACGCTGCAAATTGGATGTCCGAGGGGATGTAATCAATTACGGTTTTAATTGCCACGTCGGCGTAACGGATACAAATTGTTTTTTCGGCGGGGAAAGAAGTACAATGAGGCCGCTGCGTTATTGTGCAGCTTCTTCTGCTTCTTTGGGGAGATGAAATAATAGAATCGCTGTGGAGAATTTAACACGGCGTCGGATGATCCTAATGTCTTCGTTAATTTCTCCCGCTCACCGGAACCGTCTGCGCTTTTTGTCGAACAGGTACTGGCTGGATCGCGGTGACTTTAAAATGGCCCTGCGATACATGAATCTGCTGAAGGGAGCGCCGCGCTGCGTGGCCAGGGAGTGGATGAACGAGACGCGAATTCTTCTGGAAACACAGCAGGCGGTCGACACGTTAATAGCGTACGCGGGCTCCATGGGACTCGTTTATCTAGGTGGCGGAGACTCCAAGGTAATTATCGACTCGTCGACGAATTTGCGTTTTCGCGGGTAACGCGATTTCCGAGGGGCAAATCGACGGCGGAAAATATTCCGCGTAGGTGTTACCGGCAAATGTATGCGCAATTAAAAAAAAATTTGTTCTCTAATTACTAATTTGAAAAGAAGGAAAATTGAACTAATTATCTTTCTTTAAATGGAGTAACAAGAATATTAAATCATGAATATTATTAAAATTGATAATTGTAATGTACGTTTGATTATGACCAATGAAACACCGTTAAAAATATTTCGCAGAAGCTTCCATTACGGCCAAACGAAGCCCGTTTAAATAAACTGGTATATTAAATTTGACACACAAGTGAAATGTAAAATTACAGTATTTTCTACGGAATCCTATAAAAATGAAGAAACTCAATACAAATGTTAAGAAAATGAGTTTAAAAAATTGGCATTTTACTACGTTAAAATTTTACATATGTGTATTAAATTTAATATATCAGCTGACGATTTGAATTGCTAGTAATGTAAATTTGCAAACATTTTTAACAGTGCACGAACGACACAAACGAAAAAAAACGTCCAAACTTCACCGTCGGGTAATCGTTGAATTTTTAGGCGCAGCATTAAAGCGACCGACGAGCAGCTTCGAGAGGACGTTTCAGGCGAGGCCCGCTGGCTGCACGTAGATTCGTCGAGTGGCCTCGCGTTGGAGTGGATACAGGAAGAAGAAGAAGTAGAAGAAGAAGAAGCAGAACAAGAAGAAGAAGAAGACATCGTAGTGGAACCGACAGCGAGGCGCGAGCGACGGCGCGAGACACGTTTCAAAGCTCGATCGAGAGAACAAATGCAGGCAGCCGCACACAATGGAGCACCACTCACCCGCGGCGCTCGCTCCGCAACTCCGAGGCCTCGAGTGTCCTCTCGTTTTGTATAAGCAAATTGTAAATTGTCGAAAAGAATGGAGCGCGCGACGTTGATCGCGCGACGAAGGAAGTGCCGAATTCTCTTTTGTCGACTTTACCAGCGGCTTCGCCGCTTCGGTACGATTTTTCCGCGACGACGACGACGCGGGACATCCTCGCGTAACTAACTAACGACCCTCGAGTAACAAGACCGAAAGTGAGTGAGCGAGATACAGCCGACTCCTCGCGCCTTAAATCCCACGTTATTTCCCCGCAGCGACGAGACAGCGAAGCGGTTTTTATCCCTCCTCGCCGACTTTACGATAAGTACAATCCAGCTATTTCCCATTTCTGGCCCCCGTGTATTTTCCTCCTTTTCGCCGGGGTCTCGGACGGCACTCGGGAGAATTCGCGAACACGAGAAGGCGAAAGAGCGCGCGGCCTCTCGGCGTCTCGCGGCATCGATCCGGGTATAAATATTTCAATGCATCCGCGAGTCCCTTCTCGATCCTCCCGTCCGTGACGCGATATTCACGCGGCGCATCCGCCCGGATAACCGAAGATCAGCGGGACGGAGAGCCGAAGCCGCGGCCGAATTTAAGAGGCGCCCCGGAAACACCCGGAGCCGAAAGGTCGAACCCATGAAAACCCAACAACTCGCGCGCGGCCGAATAAATTTCGCGGAGTAGATCATGAATAATAATCCGCGTATCTTTATGTTGTTTCCTCCCGAAAATTCCCGCCACTCGTCCCCCGGTCCGCGTCGAAACTCTCGTCCTCGTCGTCGTCGACGTGAAAAAAAAAACAATTGTAGAACGCGGTTTCCGCACCCCGCGAACGAAGGGAGCTAGTCCAAGGCCTGGGAGACGAGGGTCTCAGCCCGCCGTCGTCGTCCTACGGGCAATTTGAATTTCCCGCGCGATTTCTCGTCTCCCCCGGCGTTGCCGTAGCGCCACTGTAGCCGTCACGAGTAAGCAAACAGCTGATGATAATGATAATAACGATGATAACGATAATAATAAAGGGAGAATGAGGAGTCGTTCAAAAGGAAGTGATCTGTGTGGGCGATTGGGCTAATTATTCATCACCGAAACGTCCCCGATTGCCCCGCGTCGACGTATAACCGTTAACCTTCCGCTAACGTTCGTCTATTATTTGCATTTCGCGCACGTAACGCGATCACACGATCCGCATATTGACGCCCCCCCGAACGGTCGGGGTGCAACGGGTGGGGGGGAGGAGGGGACTTTAACGCGCGCGGCCAGCGCTCTCGATTCATCCGGCTGATTAACGAATATTGTCCGAGAGCGCGGGACACCCGTTAAACTATCCCGTATTTAAACGGCAATGTTTGGCGCGCTCGTCTGTGTGTCTCTCTCGCTCTCTCTCTCTCTCTCTCTCTGTCGTCGCGGAGAGAAACAAATTGGCGAAACGCGGGCATCGCGGACGGACAGCCCGGCGATGAGCGGGCGAATGAGCTACGCGCGACGCCAGCCGAGCGCGTCGTGTCGCGTGTCGCGCGGGAGTGACGCTCGCTGCCCGCCGCGTCTCTCTGTATACCTATGAAATTTCGCCTGTAAATTTATGGCCGCGGCCTGATAAGCGGATTTGAATATTCGTCGACGGCTCTTTCGGTCGCTCGCGCGCGCCGCCGCCGCGCGGAGCCCTCGGTGACGACGGGACGCGTTATAACCAGATCCCGCGCCGCGCTGCTGCACGCACAGCGGACGTTTCGGGTCAAGTCACTCGCGATGCGTGATGGTGATGGATGTCGATAATTTTTTACGTTTATGCGCGACTCGCGGCATCAGTTTTTGGTCGAAACAAAAAAAATAAAAATGTGTGGACAACCGGGAGGCCAGGTATAAATTTGAGTTATGCAAAAATTATACAAAACTGACGAGCGAATTTTAAAGCTGATTTCACATTGAAGACTTCGTAAACAAATGTTTATAAAAATTTGTGGTCTACCGGAAGGCCAGTTATAAACTTAAATTACGCAAAAATGATACAAAACTGATTTTTAAACTCGCAATCAGCCTCTCCACATTAAAAATCCTTGATTTTAAAAAACTTTCTAACATTACCTCAAATATAGAACAAAAAAAGCGAAGCAACGGGCGAAACTTGGCCCGGAATGTCCGCTAGGCACTATATCGCGGCGCCTAATGTGGAGCGGAGTGGCGAGGCGGAGGAATATCTGGGGCCTGTAGCCGAAGCTGCTTCGCCGTTCGCCATCGCACATCAGCCGAGGCTTGGAACGCCGAAGCGGGGTGGCCGCGACGCATCTCTCTCTCTCTCTCTCTCTCTCTGTGTAGGTGCGTGGGTGCGTATGTAACCACCATAGGATCGCGACGCGCCTAAAACGCCCGAGTTAATTGAATCTGCCGAGGGGATAGGAAGAGGAGGAGGGGCGGGGGAGGGGGAGGTGAGGGTTGGGTGCGCAGTGTAGACTGCATAGAGATAGATCCGGTGGAATCCTGGTGGACCGAGTACCTCGTCAAGGCTTTCGGGCGCCGGAGCTTTCCATCTGCATCGGCTACGGGTTTCGCGGTCGGCCCATCTATACCTTTCACCTTCCATCTACCGAGTTATCGGGCTCGTAGCTGCCTTCATTCCGTCCACTTGCTCTCTCTCCCGCCGCCTCTGGCATCGTCAAAGCGAGCGGCCCGAGTGATGCATCGATGTATTTACCGCCGGGCGGCCTGCGCCGTCCATAGCTTTCTCAGGACACTCTAACCTCTCTCGCGAATCGCGCGACCTCTCTCTCTCTGTCTCTCTCTATCTCTCTCTCTGCCTACATTTTTCTTCCGCGCTTTGGGCTCGAACGGCGCGCGTGACGCGTATTTCGCCCGACGGGCGCCGCATCCGCAGGCCGCGCCAGCTGCGTCGCCCGTACGTGACCGACGCGATGCCAGCTTATTTTCAATCGATTTGACGGCTCCGTGTTTACGATAATGGTCGGGAGTGTTGCGGAGCGCGTGACACGATAGCCCCCGCTATTAATCTCACCCGAATCTGTATCCTATAACGCGCTACATCCCGGCCACCCGCCCACCCGCCGATATAATGCTATGTCGATGTGGCCGTTGGAGCGACGGACAATGCGCGCGAGCTGCGAGTCGAGCGCGGGGCCAACAGTCGAATGGGAAACAATTGCGCTCGGAATCTCATCAATCTGCGTAACGAAGAGGCCCATCGGGTTTGCTCTCGCGGTTTTACCGCCCGGGTTATCGGGCTGAAGATATAAATCTTGCGGGACGGTGGGGGATTTTTTTTTTTCGTTATGGTTATGGCCAGCATGGGACCGGAGCGAGCTATAAATATACTAATTTGGGGCAATAAAGACTACGATTTTGTTTTTTCGGGGACTATGCTTTGTAGGATGTTTTTTTGAGCTTTTTGTATGCAGTCACAAATTTCGCGAATCGAATGGGAGGAGAAATGGAGAAGAAAAAGGAACGAGCCAACGTCGACTGTGCAGCACGTGCGGTAAGTCCGGACACCGGTAATTCACGTCGTTATTTACGTAAGGCCTGCTGTGACTAAAGTCGCATCTACGTAGGTGCGAATTTCCACGAAATAAAGTCTATTCAGCCCATTTACAAACTGTTTTTGTGTACCTTATTTTCCTCTTCCTGCGTGTCCTCATTAGTTGCCTTTTCAAGATAAACTGAAGCGACGTCCCAACCGTTTGCGTCTGTCGATCGGGCACTAAAGCTGCACTGAGCATCCGACTCCCGTTTACCTCGAAAGACGTGCAAATTTCTCTGCGATTATTCTCTCAGCAAAAAACCGAAAACGTCTCACAATCCTCATATAAATGAATCCACCGCATAAGTCAGAAGGTATTCTCCCATCGCCCAACGCATTCGTCGGAAACTGCGTGGCGTGGATGCCGCGTAACATTCGCGTCGCAGCAGCGAGCGAAGGACGCCGACGATGAAAATCGCAGTTTGAGTTTGTGGCGACGAGAGCGAGCGGCGAACGGGCGGTCGGCAAAGCCGACCCCAGCGGCGGCCGCAGCCCCCGGTGCTCGCATTCCACAATAGTCGATCAGTCATCGAACGCGCAATACGCGTCATCGGCTGTCTACCCTCAATATTCGTGCGCCCTGTATATACGTATATAGCGCGGCGATGTACAGACAAGATATTTTGTGGATATAGGCGGACGGTACACGCGCGTTGATCGAATAGTATCGAAGGGTCGGAGCTGCGGAGGGGGGGGGGGGGGCGAGGGAGGGGACAGAAGGAGGGAGGTCCAAGTGCAGTGCTCGGTGTTCGCTTCGAGTGATAAACGATAACCGATAAACGTCCCCGACAATCTTCCAGCGTGCAGCTCGCTCGGGCCACGTACAAATGACCGTGCTCTGCGTACGCGAGGCGGGAGGCGGATAAAAACGCTATTGCACCGGCAGCTACGGCCGCGGCGACGGCGGCAGCCGAGTCCCATAACGCCCAGACTTCGTTTTATTTTCTTCCGCCGCGCGGGAGCTAAAACAACCGGGTATTTGTCTCCCGCCCGGAGTCGTCTCTCTTTCGCAAATCGCGCTTTACGAGCAGCCCCGAAATGCGCCTCGTTTGGGCGCCCCGCGCGAGCGAGCTTTCGCCTTGCTGGCTGCTGCCGTGTGTATAGGTGGCGGTCTCGCTCGCCGGCGGATCGCGGGCAAAAACACCGTCGTTTACGTTGGAGCATCGGTTTGTCGGCAAAAACTTGTCTCGATTCCGGGCCCCGCGCGCGGCGGTATCGGCCTCGGTCGACCGGCCCCCCCGTCTCGTCATTAACTATTTTATGTTACACATCTTCGAGCTTTGCCACGGAAAACGCGATACAAAAAGACGCTATTAGGGCGATGTAAGTTCCACGTTAAACGGAAATTAAAGCTCCTGCGCGGGAGAAAAAAGTTTGCGCTGAAGTATATTTTTCGTGTATCTTTTTGTCGATGTAACCGACTGATGCAACGTCGAAGATATATCGCGAATGTAATATGAAATATATAACGTACATCGATAATAAACTTTTAAACGAAAAAGTTGGTATTTCTGCGCTATTTATTTCGACCTCTATGCAGCGTATATAACAAGCGATTGGTTATCGTTGGAATCAGAGTACTCGATCGTTATCGACGCGCGATGTATATAACGGATATTCTCTTGAACGTTCTGGCATCATCAGTAGGTCTTACTTATATCGTTTAATGAAGAGCCTCGGGCCGGAAGATCCGTATCAATCGAGTGTCGCGCGAACGCGAACCAAGAGAAAGTACAATAATTAAAAGCTGTAGGTCCTCGCAGCGATTGTACCAAACAGAGCGAGGTTTGAGACTAGTGGTCGATGGGGTTTCGCGGTTCGGTCGGCAGAATCGAGAGGCCCTCGAGGGTCTCTCGAGCGTCGCGGCGCGACGGAGGAGAGGAGAAAAAAAAAGGTTAGGTTAGGAGCGATCGGGAGAGACGAAGACACACGTTGCACTTAGGCGGAGATGGTAAACCTCGCGCGCGGGGTTAAGCAATCGCGGGGAGATAGTCGTGGAAGGGGCGGGAGAGGGTTAAGAGGGTTGTGGAGGGGGAGAGAGGGAGATACAGAGAGGCCGGCCAGTATTAGCATATTTATTAGATGTCAGTCAAGCCATCGTGGACGACCACCTCGAGAGCTCTGCTTCGACTGCGAGAGACCCAAGAGAGAGAGAGAGAGAGAGATAGATGTATACGATAAATAGATAGATAGATAGAGAGAGAAACAGCAAGAGATGTAGGGAGGAGATGGAACTAGAGACAGAGAGTTCGGAATATAACTGTATATATATATATATCGATTCGATAGCCCGAGTCGTGCGTCTCGTGTCCGCAGTGGCTTCTATCCTTTCGTGGACCCTCGAAGAACCGATCGGACCGAGGCAACGTAATTATACTCCATATAGTCTCTCGCTCTCCGCCTCTCGGCCCCCGCGCGAGCGAGAGAGACGAAAGAGGGAGAGAGGGCGAAATCTCTCGATGCCCCGGCTCCTACGGTATATCCACAAGTCTGCGCGCCGTCGTACGCCAACTCCGCCCAAGTGGAAACCAGGAAACCTAATGACCTATCTCAACACCATATTCCATTAGACGCGGTGTACATGTGTACCGGGTGACGCGAAACAAACTTTCGGGGCGTGGAATTGCCGACTGCCCGATGATGGATCGCGGCGAAAATTCCCAGTCGAAGCGGAAGGAGTCGAGGGTGATTGGGATTGAAAATTAGAAAAACGGATTCGAGGTTAGAATATGCGAGGAATTAAAAGTAGATACGAAGGCGCTTACCTCGAGCCACAATGCACTGCGAGCAGTGGTGGGGGGCGCGTCCGATCGATGCTCTTCACGATGCTTATTCTCGATGACACTTATCGAAGAATCGGTATGCTCTGTGATATCCAATCGTGACAACAGAGCGTACTAATTCTAAAATAAATACCTATCGCAAGATTCTCCGTGGTTCCCCCGCGGCTCGGGCGCCCCGACGGCGTCTCTACCGTCCTGGATTCTACTGAAATACGTCGAAGATTTGTGAATAAAATAAATAAAACGAATGAATTATACGAAATCAATTGTACGATAATTATTAAAATCGGAACCAGCTTCGTCTCAGGGGCCACCAAAACTCACACGACCCACCACGCGATTCTTCAACATGATTTTTCTTTATTTTTTCACATTATTTTTATTGCGGGTCTATTATAAATGTACAACTTTGACATAAGTACATATTGTATGATAATTCTGCTTATTCAACTATTATTATTATTATTACTCACTGTTTTGTTTTTTAGTTTTTTTTTAAGTTTTTTTTTCTTTTGGTTGTCGTTCATTTATCACCTAATCCTATGTCGTAATATTGCGCGTCCGAGTGCGTCGAGCGCGCGCGCACGTCGCCTGCATCCGTCTCCGAGTTACGCGCGTCGTAGCTCGCTGCAGGTCTGGCCACCGTCGGCTTTTTTTTCTCTCTACCTTTTTTCGCTTTTTTTTGGTTGCAATTTTTCGTTTTCTTTCTTTTTTTGTTTTTTCTTTTTTTTACTAATTTCTCTCCGTGCTCACTCGTTCCGACGAAACGCATTCAGCCCCGTCGCAGATTTGTCGCACCGCGAGACGGATGCGCGTCGCGTTCGCCGAGAAACTGAAGGATAAGGAAAAATTATTCGCGCGAGACTTTTACAGACGCAGACGATTTTTTTTTTCTTTTTCATACAGACTGTCGGTCGTTTTTCTCGGCCCCGAGGCACCTTCGCCTGGGACCGCGGAAAACGTCCAGACGAAGCGAAACCCTTGGAGAGAATAGAGGAATAGAAGTGGTCGACGATGACGAAATTAATTTGCATCTTCCCTTCTGATTGTTTTTACCCATTTTCATAATTTTCACAATTTTCACGATGCAGTACGGATTTCGCCACGAGTCAAGTTCTGGTAATTTAATTTACATAATTTCCTACTTTTCGCCCATTGCGTTTGCGTTATTTTTGTGAAAAATGTTAGGTGGGATTTCAAGTGGTAATTTTTTTATTTTTGTGTTTTGCCATAGTTTAATTAATTTCATATCTTTTTGGAGGGTCACGAAAATTGAATTGTATTTTTTTTCAAGTCCTACAAGTTCTGAGCCAACCGTGAATCCCTTTAATTAATTAGGATCGTACCTAGGAATTCTACCTGGAAATTCTCACTGTGGTCCTTCCGCGCTAAATAATTTACCCCGTATTTTCGCCCGCCGATCGATCGACCCCGCGGTCGTAATTACATTTTTCCCCGGAAATTTAATAAACCATTTTTTCTGCAATTATTAATGCTCACGCAGGTTTACGATAAATTTGTCATACAAATATGCGCGAAATTTAATTGGCCGGTGTGTATTAATTAAATACACAAAACATCGTCGAGGCCCGATAGAAAATTTCCGCTCGATGCACCGGCCGTTTGATAATAAATTGTGCGTCGAATTTAGTACATTGAACACGCCTTTAAAATAAATTTATAATAAATTGAAAATAAATGACTATAGTAAGAACAATAATTATCCGTACAAACAAAATCGCTCAATTCCGCCCATAAAAAAAAGCTCCAATTTCCAAGTGACAAAGTCACAAATAAAAATAAAAAAGGAATAATGTTTACACTCCCAGTGTCTTCTCAATCTCAATTCAAAGTACATTTCGCGATCGAACAGAGAGCAAAAAAGGAAGAAGAAGAAAAAAACTACAGCGACTGGCGAGAGGATCGTCGTGTCTGCCGGATAATTTGGAGCAGCTGGAGCCAGCAGCACGAGCGGAGTTCCACTACGACTACGACTAGTCGTAGAAATTTATGACCCCGGCTGCCTTTCCCGCTCGCTTTGCGATATGCCAGTCGCGGAGTAACACGCGACTTGTCCCTGCGGACTCGTCTCCCTTCGCCTCTTACTGCCTCGATCCTCTCCACCGAGTTTTTTTTAGTTTCCACTTTTTTCTTCTTTTTTTTTCATCTCTTTACTTTTCCGTCGCACGTGGAAAAAGCACGTATCGTTTTTTTTCTATTTTTTTTTGCGTAAACGTCAGCGTTTCGTTATCGTGAGCTGCGGCAGTTTCGCCGTCGCCGTCGGTGCTGCCGCCGGTGCATCGGGGTAGCCGCGTCTCACGCTCCACGTTTTATATAAGGAGAGCGCAGCAGCAGCGCAAGAGCAGCGAAAAATGAGCGCCTGCACCCTCGCACAGCTCGAGCGGATCTTGGCAACAACAGCAGCAGCAGCAGCAGCGACGGCGGCCACACCAGACGCTCCTCGCGTTAACTGGAACGCAGATAAACGCAAGGCGAAGCCCCGGCCACCTGATACAAACGGCAATTACAGCGTCGAGCAATTAAATTAAATTAAATTAATTCGGATTAAGTAATTCGTGGATTACGATCCGCGGGTCCGGCTGCTGCATTTGCATCGTTATCCGGGTTACGAATTAATTGTACATCGAGATACCGCGTTGCTCGTGGCCGCGCGCGGACAAGAGAGAGACGCGCCGAGCTCTCGGGGCCCTCGAAAAGTCAATACTCGGGAGTCACGCGCGAATTAATTGTCACGCGGAGCTCACGGCTATCTCCCCGCTGGGGGCGGAGAAATCGAAAGAATTGCGGCGAGAAAAATTCTCGGCGAACGCCTCCTCTCCTTTGGCGATTATGCGGAGTTACATGAAGTTTGTACAGAATTTCGCGGGACTTGATTACAGAAATTGAAATAAATATTACATAGAATAACTTGAGAAATTTAAGCTCTATAAGCTTTTCTGTAATCATTACAAAAGTACTGTAATAATTAATGATTACATGAATACAGTAATAATTAATTATTACATGAATACAGTAAGAATTAATAATTACATGAATACAGTAAGAATTAATAATTATATGAATGCAGTAAGAATTAATAATTACATGAATACAGTAAGAATTAATAATTACATGAATGCAGTAAGAATTAATTATTACATGAATGCAGTAAGAATTAATTATTACATGAATGCAGTAAGAATTAATTATCACGTGAATACAGTAAAGATTAATTATTACATGAATGCAGTACAAATTAACCCTTAGTGTGCAAACATCCGCCCAAACTACCTGCGCACTGCGTGCACATTTGGGGTCATAATGACCCCGGTATGCACATTGAGGGTTAATTATTACATGAATACATTAAGAATTAATTATTACATGAATACAGTAAGAATTAATTATGCCACGAATACCGCACAATGATTATTGCGGTATTCATGTAATAATCAATCACACATGATCGCCAATAAAGCTGTAAACCACGCCGAGCTCTTCACCCACATTTCCTCTCGCTCCGCAGCCGCAAACTCATCCCCCTTTTCCCCGTTACACTTTGTCATTATTTATTGACGAGACCGTCTCGCGGCGGCTGTCACATCGTCGCCGACCCCCTCGTCAATTCCTCCATTCTCTCTCTCCCTCGCTCGGTTATATCAAAAAACAGTTTGCGCGCCCGCCGGGCGAATGTAAATGACGGCAATAATCCAAATCCAAAAGCAATCAATCGCTCGCCGGCCCGATCGCTATCGCGGGGGTGTTAATAAATATAATCCTTCGACTGATAACAATTTTGCGCTCACTCGAAACTGCGTACGATCGAAATACACAGCTATACATAATGTTTGGTCTCACTGTCTCTCACGCAGTTTCCACGCGGTACGAAAATCGAGGCGTTTATTATTCGAGCCTCATGCCCCGTGTCAATTCCCATACGTGGCGCGCGACACGAGCGTCCGCGCACGAGAATAGCCCACCGGCGAAAAAGGTTAATGAATGCATTTCGTTTGCACGCTCGTACAAGCTGCAGTCTCTCTCTCTCTCTCTCTCTCTCTCTCTCTCTCTCTCTCTCTCTCTCTCTCTCTCTCTCTCTCGCTCTCGCCCCCCGGCTCTCACTTTCTCTCTCTCCCTTTCACGCGATTTTTGTTAAAAGCTACGAATATTGAAAACTCCCAACGTGTAATCAAAGCAAACGATTTTTTTTTGTTGTTTTTGTTTTATATTCGATACTGCGAAACGGTGACGGGGAAGCTACGTGTGTGTCGACCTGGGACTCTTTTTCTCTGTGTCTGCCTCTCTCTGTCTCTCGGCGATTGATGCGTACACATGACACTGCGTGTTTGTCGTCCCGTCTGGATGCGAACGTCATCTTTTTATTTAAATTTTTTCTCACTTTTTTTCAGCACTCGCTCCGTTTCCTCTATTTTTGTATAAATTCAGTATGTACGCCGTGGGGTCCCCCTAGGATACGTGGCTCGCATATTCGTACGTCGCGTCTACCACCGTCGACTAATTGGATCCCGACGTAAAACGTATAGCGAACGATAGTTCGTTCCTCGTTCTGTGTCTGCGCGTGTCTCTCACTTCGTGTCTGTGTGGTGGTCGCCTCCTGCTCCTCTCGCTCTCCTATCCTGATATAGTGATCGCTGATTAACGCTAATGAAGCAATTTCTCGTCGTAGTCGCGTAGTTTTTTTTCCGATAATAATTATGTATATAATATATATATAATATATGTAATACTAATGATGGATAACAATAATAATAATAATAATATAATCATCTATCATCGATCTACGATGGTGTATATATATGTTTAAAAATGGATCGATGCCGGGTATCGATAGTCAACATGGCGCGATAGTAGTCAAAGTATTTTGTTAGTACAATATTAGGGTAGGTATATCGATACAATACTATAGTATAGCGGTGTCTGTTTTGTGTCTGTGTGTTGTTTTTATTTTTATTTTTGTGTCGCACTGTTTATAACTATTCGGTAGCTTGTTAGATTCTTTTAGTACGCAATCGGTTCTCGTTTTTTTATTTTATTTTATCTTTTTTTTCTTTGTTTTATAGTAGTAGTAGTTGGTTGTTGTTTCTTCGATATTTAGGTAATAGCAAGTAAGTAAATATAGTAGGTAGTGGTAGTAGTAATAATAGTTGGTTGGATGTTGTCGCGCAGCGCATACGTCACTGTTTTTATTTATTTTTTCTTCTTCCTCCTCTGTTTAGTGTGTGATTCAAGTAAAGCTTACGATTAGAGAGCACGCGACTTGGTTGGGCGCTGAGGTGGCTCATAGTGCTGAGTCGTCGCCGAAGGAGTTACTTTTTCTTTAGATCTTTTTACAAACTTTCGTGGACTGATTGGCGGATCATTTGGAGTAAATTTATATGACAGAAGCTGTGACAAATTATGGAATTTTATGTTCAGTTTTTCGACAGTGAAATCCGAAACCTGGAACGATTTTTATTTCCAATAGCTCGTTCAGTTGTCGAAGGATGTCACAAAAAAATAAAAATAAAATCATTGCATAATATTTCTAATCCAGTAATTAAACATCAGCCTCCTAATTCAGTAGAGCATTTTTTACAAACAAAACAAGCTATCAAAAACAATCGATCCAATTGTACAAATTTCTCATCGCAAAAAACCTCGCATTTTCCAAAATTGCCATTAATTCCCCACGACAAATGCCAACACAGCAACCCCACCAATTACCCCTCGATCCACGCAAGTTTGCAAAAACAAATGACAAAAAGCTGCTCCTCCGTCGGCGGCCCAGAGCCATCGCTGACTCATCGGGGCTCCGAGCAGAAGCTCGAGGGTCCCTCGCGACGCAGCCTCGTCCGGCCTCGAACTTCCACCTTTCGCCTCGGCGCGCCTCCCCCGCGGAATACTCGAAAATTATTTGTCGTAGGTGGTGAATTATCAACCGAGTGCAACGCACAGACTCTACAGAGACTCGCTCGTCCCTTTCGTCCCGTCGGGCGAGCCTTTGGCCCTCTGTGTCGAGCACCTCGCTCTATCCCGATCCCATTTTCGATAGCTCGGTTCACATCGGATTTATAACATTATTATTGAACTCGCTCGCTCTCTCTCTCTCTCCCTCTCGGTGCGCTCGGCGAGGCGAACGGAGGCGAGAGGACCCTCACGTGTCTCCCGAGTCCAATATGTATCGTCGCAGCGAGAGCGATACCGATCGGTGTACGTGCGGCCGCCGCTCGCAGTTCAATAACAGCGGGGCACGACGTGGTGGGCATTATACTGCACTGCAGCTGCACTGTTTCGGCGTTCTGCGGTGCGCCGGGCTCGGTGTGTCGGCTCTCGCGTACATCCCGAACCTTCGCGACGCGGCGACCGCAGCGGCAACACGCTCGAGAAATCGGAGGCTGCTCGCCCTGAGACACGGAGACTCCCCTCGCGCTCCCCCCCCCGGCCAGTCTGTGTTTCGCAGCCACCGCCGCTGTCGCCTTTTTTTACACTCGTTGTACATACGAAACGTTTTACAATTTTACACAGACGCATTACGAATAGAAATACACTTTACGATTTGTTTTGTTCTTTTTCTTTTTCGTCTTTCCCGAACGCTCGGAGAGCAGAGTCGCGTGCGAGCGGCCTGAGCGCCGAGAGCGTCCGCGAGCGCCGGTGTTAGTTTTAGTCACACGTTTAATTGATTAAGCTACTAGAGTCAAAAGTTTGTCCGACTATTATCGTCTCTCGCGGTTCCCGGATCTTATTTACAGACTTCCAGTTTCCTTTTTTCTATATAACGCAGGCTCGCAACGACGCTCGAGAGGATGCGAAATCTCTCTTACGGGCCATAAATATAATTGCTTTTATGTTTTTGTTGTTGTTGTTGTTGTTGTTTGTTTGTTTTGTTTATTGTATTTATGTACTAAATCGAGAGAGTTTTTGGTGTGACGCTTGACGGATTTTTCAGCGTCCGACGTGAGTGTCGATGAGGCGATATCCAGGTGTTCTTTTTTCTACGCGATAGAATGGATATAAATCGATCGACCGAGCTGCGAACCGATTGCTCGACAGTTCTTTTATTTATTTATTTTTATTAGATTTCTTTTATATCTTCTTCTGCGTTATTTTTCTTACCTCCTTTTCCCTCGCGATCGAACAGCGACGATTAATCGGCTCGCTGATCGGTCGATCGTCAGCACTCGCGACGAATAATTTCCTCGAATAATTTCCTTAATCTCTCGCTTTCGCCTTTTCGCTTTCTCGTTATATTCACGACTGCCAGAATACGAATAATCGCTCGCCCGAAGATAATCGTATAAGATAGATGTAGGATAGGTGCGACGCGTGACAAAAGCGTTCGAGATGAGAGGACTCTCTGTCTGAATGATCGAGTGAAGGTAATTATCGATAATAATGATAACAAATGCCGCGCTCGGAGGTCGACGACGCTCGGTGTAATCCCCGCGCGCAGCTGATAAGTGGAGCTGACTCGCGGCGGTGGCTTCGACGCGGCGAGCCGGTCCCCCCGCTGGATCCTCTAGATTGTATTAGGGTTGAGTGGCGGACTATCCCGGATCGGAGTTAGCCACGAAGAGCGGCGCCCTCGCCGAGCAGCAGCACCAGCGTCGAGAGTCCGAGGGCCCACACGACCGACGACTTCGAGCCCACTGACGGTCCCGAGTTGCATCCCTCCTCCTGGCAGCAGTACGTCCTCGTGCTCCAGACTTCTGCAATGAAATTTTAAAACGAAAAGACACGATTAAAATTATGTTTTTACTTAGAGAAATGTTGTCTTAATTATCACGTGATATTACTATTTATTAATATTTATTTTAATTGCTGAATATTTATCTCTTACACCAAAACTGATACAATGACTTCAATAAGAAGAAAAGACACTATTAAAATGTTGTCTTTACTTAGAAAAATATTTTGTCGTAATAATTACGTAATATCACTTTATTGATATTTATTTTACTGTTTTTTTTTACCAAAGACTTCGAAAATTCAGTAAGGTCAATATAAAAAAATGGTAACTTTCCAAATTGCAATTTAATTCGTGTTCATCGTTTGGTATTTTTGATTCAATGCATCAGCTGACGAAAAATTCATTCCCTGTAAAATCGCAAATATTTTTCAGACTCTTTCCACCCTTATTCATCCTCTTCTGGCCCCCGACTATTTTCAATTCCCTGCCCCGTCTGACACACAATTACGCTGTATTCTCGCCCGGACACAGAGGCGGGGGGGGGCTCGAGTCTTGGAAAGCCAAAAATGGTCACGTTCTCCCCGCGACCTTTTTGTTCTTTCCTTGCGTTTTTTTTCTCCCCCTTTTTTTTTAATATATGTACAGACGAATCGGGGTAACGAGGGGGCACTGAAGAGAGAAAAAGATGGTAGGGGTTGCGGGGGGTTGAAAGAGAGAAAAAGATGGCAGAGGGGGGCGAAGGGGATGGAAGAGAGAAAAAAGATGGCAGGGGCCGGGGGGATGGAAGGGCCGGGTGCGGTGGACCATGCGGGCGAGGCGCAATCAGAAATCGATGACGTTCATTCGGTGGTGGGTTCGGTTCCAGGACACAAGGGGCGGCGAGGAAAACCCCTCGTCGCCCCCTCCTCCCTCCTCCGCCCTCTCTCTCTCTCTGTCCGTCTCCCCGTGGGCCACGCTCGCTGCTCGTCCGATTGATGGAACAGCCGCGCAACCCGGTACCGGAAGAGAGAACGATTTAATAAATTCCATGGCACCGATCTCGAGGAGCGAATGGCTTTTCCCCCCGGCCGGGTATCACCGCGAACAGGGGGAGGGGGGGGGGGGGAAGGAATGGACTGATAGAGGCTTAACGATCCGTATAGAATTTTTTACCCTCCGGTATCTAAGCGTTCGGGTGTATCTCTCTGTATAATATGCAAACCTCGGAATTTTTTTTTTACGAAATATTTGAGAACTTGAGGTTTGCTATTTTTTTTTACATAAATCTTTGGAATATCTCTGGTCTTTTTTGGATCTTTGTTTCTTGAATTAGGGTTAAGGCAGGGCTCAGATTTTCGGAGTGAGAAATGGTGTGAAAATTCTATCACTGATTCGTCAACATTTTATAAACAAAATATATTCTTTTACTTTTTTCTCAGAGATCAACGTTTTGTTCTCAATTGTTTTCTTATATATTATACAAATTTTCTGTGCCTCCCACTTGAGAGAAATTGAAAAATCCGGTAATTTGTTGATTTTATTCAGGTAGATAAAAAAGAATATCCAAGTTGAATCGGCGAATGGTAGAGAATTCTGATAATCTGCGCGGACTTCATAGTACAGCTTGAACTGCGAATTCGGTGCAACCGGCACAGCCAAGTGAACCGCCTCCGGGCTCCGGAGTGCGATATCTTATTGCATCACTTTGCGTTTGGCAGTACACTAAATTCGATATAGTTGGAAATCGACTCGCCGCCCGTGCAGCGAGTGATTCGACGACGACACCGCACGTGAGATTGGCAAAGTTTCGATCGTTCGGGCTTTGTCGTGTTCCGCTCGGGGGTAAAAACGTCGAACGGATGGTCTCTATTACGCGGCGCGGTACAGTGGCGCAATTTCGTCCTCGAGGATATTGCCGCCGGTTTTACAGCCCGGGTACTTAAAACTTGCACGCGTTTATCCTATGCGGCATTTCCGAAGCGCAAGTGCACCGATCGCGTTACACGGACGAGTGCCTCGTGCCGCTCGATGAGTTATTTCCTATACCTACTCCCGGGCTCTCCAAGGGAAAAACGTACTTATGGCAAACGATGGGCGGGACGCGTTCGACACATTTTCTTCATCGTTTCACCGCCCCGAACGCTCAGAAGCCAATAATGATTCGAAGATACGCCTTACGGTCCGGAAGTATCCGAAACGACCCCAAGTATTTTTCTTTTTTTTCTATACGGAATATCGACTTTTGACCTGTGTCATCGTTTTCAACTCGCTTATTCTGCTGTGGAAAACACTTTTTTTATTTCATTTAGAAAAACAACAATTTTCAATATTTTTGGGAAGAATTTGTAAAAGCAGGATCGGTTGAAAAATTCCAAACTCGACCCCTTGAGAATGCAATTTCTTTTTTTCTTCAAAATATCGGCTTTAAATCTATATCATCGCTTTTAACTCGCATACTCTATTTCGAATAACACTTTTTACGTGATTTAGACAAAAAAATAATTTTTTGATGTTTTTTTTCATAGAATTAAAAAAGCGGGCCGGGTAAAAAAAATCGAAATTCGACTCCACGAGAATGCAAATTTTCTTTCGAAAAATCGACTTAAACCCTATATCATCGTTCTTAACTCCCTTATACTACTCCTAAAAAAACTTTTTTACTTGATTTGAAAAAAAAAAGAAAAAAAAAACAAATTATAGCCCCGTTACTTAAAACTCGTAAGCGTTGATCCTCCGTCATTTCCTAAGCGATTGTGGGTCGCGTTATACCCAGCAGTGCCTAGTGTCGCAGGCCGAGTTATTTCCGCTTGGCAGCTCGAAGGGAAAAGTACTTATGCGTGGGTAAGCGACGGGCGGTTCGCGGTGGTCACATTTTCTTCGCGGTTTCGTCGCGCGCTGGAACGTTAAGAACCCCAGTAAAGTGGATTTGTGGCTCGTTTACGTAACCCGAACGTTTTTCTAACGAGCGAAGGGCGCGAAGGGCGAGCGAGAACCGGCCGCGGGATATAGAACGCGAGGGGACATAACTCGACTTGTTAAGAAAATGAAGCTGCGTTTGTGATACCCCGGGTACTTCGCAGTTTAATCGCTCTCAAAGCGCTTTAAGGTCCCAATTGTAAAGGAGCATATAATCCAGGCGCGTTGACGACGACGGCTTTACGACGAGCAGCGCTCGCGCGCGCGAGATCAACGAAATAAGAGGAATTATTAACCGTGGTATTAAATTAATTCCGAGAGTTATTCAGCCAAGTCGGATCCCCATCTTTATCGGCGAGCACTTTGGATTACTAGTTGAATTTCCTGATTGATGTCAGGATTTCGCTTCACATCTTCATTTGCTTCTTTCATTCGCTATGATTAATTCACTTATCGATTTATGCAAAAAGAAATCTTTTTTATGCGTGAAATTCCACAGTAAAAATTTAAAAACAGGAGATAATATTATTTTCTGATAAAAGTTTAAATAAAAAAAAAGACTACACTACAGTAGAATAAAATATAAATAGTTGGAAGAATAATTTTCATTACATTTTTCAGTTCTTAATCAATCCACCTAATTGAGTTTCTTCAAAACATACAATTTCAAGAAACAATTTTAAGGAAACAAATTTATCAAATTTGTGTATTTATTTTGTATTTCCGGATAAAAGTCTAAATAAAAAGATGACTAGACAAATTCTAATAAAAAGATAGTCGAAAAACTAATTTTCATTTACTTTTTCGTTTCTTTGATCAATCCACCCAATGAATCTTCTTCAAAAAACACGTTTGCTGCCGCACAAAAATTCCCCAAGGAAAATTGATGAATTATTAAGTAGTCATTGAATTGTCAGCCGAGACGTAGATCCGCTCAGTGAGAGAAGCCAAGAGCCAGCAAAAATTGATGAAAAGACGTACTTGGACGTCGCAAGAAGGGGGATGTTCGAGACGAGGGAAAAGTGAGTAGCTTGTCTATTATTAATCCACTGAACGTGGCCCGAGTGAGACGGGGGTGGAAGGGGGGGTGGGAGAGGGTTGCGAGGTGGAGACACGAGACGAGGTGAGAGAGGCGGCGAGGCAACGGGGCCATATTGCGAGTGAATAACGTCTCCGGCTCCGCTTGTCGATCCATGATAAGTCACGTACGGCCTATAAATCACTTTTATCGTGTCGTTGCGTTCTCTCGCTCTTTCCCTCTCTCTATCTCCGTCCGTCTCGCTCCCAGTCGCCCCCGCTGACGGCGACGCGTTTCCTGCAAATTGTATTCAATGGAAGATATAGCGAGTGCTCTGTGGCTCTGGTCGCCGGCTATGTACAGCGTGGAACAGACGTCGATGCAACTCGGGTCATTTCGCCCCACCCTGCAGTCAGGTTAATTGTAGTGCCCTTTTTTATTACTCTGTGCGTATATATACATGGCTCGCATGTATCTTTTGCATATAAACCGTTTATATATTTACTCGATTTGTATGTATTTATTATGTATAAACCGTTTATATATTTACTCGATTTGTATGTATTTGTTGTATATAAACCGCGTATATATTTGCACGGTTTGTATGTGTTTGTTGCATATAAACCGTGTACATATTTGCACGGTTTGTATGTATTTGTTGTTTATAAACCGTGCATATATTTGCTCGGTTTCTATGTATTTATTGTATATAAAGTGTGTATAGATTTACACGGTTTGTATGTATTTATTGTATATGAATCGTGTGTATATTTACACTGTTTATATGTATTTGTTGTATATAAACCGTGTATATATTTGCCCGGCTTGCATGCATTTATTATATGTAAATCGTTTATAGATTTACACGGTTAGTATGTATTTATTGTATATAAACCGTGTATAAAGTTATACGGTTTGTATGTCTTTATTGTATATATAAGCCGTGTATATATTTACACGGTTTGTACGTATTTATTGTATATAAACGGTGTATAGATTAACATGGTTTGTATGTACATATTGTATACATATAAAAGCCGTGTATATATTTGCACGTTTTGTATGTATATATTGCACATAAAGGGCGTCGATCCACTATATGCAGGACGGTCGTACATCATCCCCCCTATCGCTCTCCTATCATCACATATGTATTCACCGTACCAATGGCCGGACATTATACTAGATTGCAGATAAGCCAAGGCGCAGTACAGCAATATTGTCGGACACACAGCCCCCGTGTTTACTGCTGTGTTGCCGAGCCAACTCCGCGCAGTCCCAGAGGTTTTTACTGCCTCGCGTGAACGAGAAGTTTCGAGTTTTGCGAGCGAGCGAAGTTTCCATGTCTTCTTTTTTTCGCTTTTTGTCGGGTGCGAATTAAAAAGCTGCTGCGCTGCTGCGGAGGGCGAAAGGTTGCACGGAGGGCGGAAGTTTTTGGGGCGGAGGGATTTGAGAATTTTCGCTTTGTGTCGGGCGAAGTGGAGTCGACTTCCGGCGTAAAAGTGACGGAGTTGAAGCTACAATTTGTGTTTTTAGGATGGACACTTTTGGCTTCTATCATCGTTTCTCATGCCGTATTTTCTGCCCCACAAAAAATAACTCAGTTACTTAACTAAAGATAAAAATAGTTGTTTAGAAGATAAATATTTTTGAAACTACCTCTCGACATTTGGGCAATAAAAATATAAGTTACCCCCTATTTGTTAGCATTTTTTTCTCATGAAAATGTATCACCCCAAAAACTAGTTTCAGCAAAACAGTGGAAAAATAGTTTCCACTGAATACCGAGAGTCTCGGTGGAGTTGACTCGACTGAATTATGGTCGCGGTGCGCTGCAACGAGGTTGCCTGTTCTTTTTTTTCTTTGCTTTTTTTTTTTTTTTTGCTATTTCGCAACTTTCCATCCCTCCCTGTCAAGAAATGGCGCACTATCTGAAAAATTATTGCTCGCTTCGATAGCGGCACTGTGCCCATTCTAATGAAATATCTACTCGAGCAGGTTGCGCAGCGCCCGACGGAGACGCGAATTATGCGATGAAACGAAAGAGCCCCCGCGGCTCGTGGTGGAAAAACCGGGGGATAGGTGAATCGAAGCCGAGCCAAGGTGAAGGAAGTGCAAGGCTGCTGCCGCGATGCACCGAGATATACGCCACGAGATGGAACGGAAAGGTATTCCGCAATCGAGAGGAGGTGGTGGTGGGCGCCCGATGCACTCGCTCCTCGGTTTCGCGTTCATCGCGTTCGGGCTTCCCAGCAGCCGGTCTATCTGTCTGAACTTCAAAGCACCCGTCGCTCTCGGAGAGCCGGCGCGAGAGCGAGAGAGAATCTGTCTTTCCAGTATCAAAGCCCCGGCGGAGCCGATTTAAAAGTCGAGCCTTCTCGATCGGTGAATCGAACCGAGCTCCACATTCTCCTCGCTTCCTTTTTTTTTTTTTTTGTATTTTCACCACTTTCTGAACGCTCCGCAGACGTTAAAGCAAACAGCAAAAAAATAAATGAAAGAAAAGAGGGAAAATGTGTGTCGGTGGATTGTGGAAAGACTCACCCTTCTCGACGCAGGTGGGCACGCAGTCCCTTACGGTCGAACCTTCGCTCACGTATTTCTGTAACAGACAAACGCAGAGTATTTTAATTCACAGATTTTTTTCCTCGCTGGATTTTAGTGCTACGCAGGGTGTAAAATATTTGGCGAAGGAATTACAATTATTAAATTATCTCTGGTCTATGACGAAAATTCGTTTAAAAATATTGGCCCCAAACACTTATGACTAATAAAAATGTAATCACTCCACATGGAGTAAATTATTTCATAAAAGAATTAAAATGATTAAAAAATCTCTCCATGGGGAACCATAAAAACTACGGAAAAATATTCCAACAACAACTTTGGCTAGCACCAATTCGTCAGCCCCGACATTACGTTTTATTGAATAAATATAAAATTGGCGCGGACACTCGGAGCTTTTTTCCGGGCTGTTTGGTCGGTCGCGAACAAATTGCAAACGTGTGTGGCGAGGGGGACGAAAAACGTGTTAGCGAGGGTAACACTTCCGTGCGAATCGTCGGCTCCGCAGTTTCACAAAGTTCCGGCACGACGCGGCCCACTGCGGCATGCGAAACATTTATTTAAAAAATTTCCGCTGCGGCCTCCGCCGGATTATCGCGAGCATGCGACATATACAACATTGCGGATCGCACACAGCGCAGCGCTACATTATTTACCAGTGGCCGCGGTGCTCCGCTCGCCGCGTACGTGACAAAATTGATAATTGATAACGCGTGCACCCTATACCGGCTCTCGGCCATGAATTGCATCTCGCGGTATTATAAATACACGCGCCGTTTCCTCTGGCGCACGGCGCTCGCCTCACAATCACATTAACGGCGCGCCAGCATCAAGCGCCGATATATGAAGACAGTTCGGCGCGATATATATCGGGGTCGGAAATTCCGCTGAATTTAACCGGCTGCGCGGCCGAAATGGGATCACGTTTCGTTGAATTATGGGGGCTGATTAAAGATTCGAAAAACGGCAGTTCGCTTAATGGCGAGTTTTATCAAACCGAGACCCCCCCCCCCCCCCCTCGACCCCCATTCCGGCATACGTGGAGTTAATGTCGCGCAGTCGATTTCCCCCCGTATTTTCTTTACACGCCGATAAATCTTTAGTTGGCCACAACCGGATGATTAAATATGCCCCCGGACAATTACTTGGCAAAACGAACCCGGGGGAACCAATTAGTTTATTGGCTCCTGTTTGCGAGTCATTTTTGGCCTCGCGTTTAATTGCGCAATTTCCGTTATCATCGTCACGCTCCGCAATAAAGTGATGACGCCAGTCCATCATTTAAATAGGCGCCGAATAATCGTTCCTTATTAAAAAAAAAAAAAATTGCTGACTTGCAAAAAAACTACTGAACTCGCCTAGCTCTGTCTAAAAACCCTGGATACTCAGACACCGGACTATTAAAACTCAATTTGCGTCCCTAACATGGATGCGCTGATTGAATTTTAATAGCCCGACCGCTGTGGAAAAAAGCCCGGATGACGTTTCGCAGTGGATCAATATTTATGCCTCGCGTTCGGCGAGCGGACAGAATTTTTTGAAGGAAAAAAAAAATAGAGTTCGCTTTCTGACGAAACGTAAATTTTTAGTGGTCTCCATGTCCGCCGCGCCCACGCGACAGTGGAGATGACATTTTTGACGTTGCATTACACCGGAACTTTATCGCGCACAAAAGCAGATAATAAAATGTTCCCGGATGGCCTGCAGAGGAGGTCGTTTTTCCCCGGTAATCCCGACAGGTTTTTGACGTTTCCAGCAGTTTTGTTTTTTTTTCTCTTTTTTTTTCGAGACCAGAAGGGCCTCACGGTTTGCAGGAACACGATCATTCATTCCCTCCCCGCTGCTGCACGCACATGTACCGCTCTCTCGGTCTATGTACAAACACGTAGCCGCTATCAAACATCTACTATCTGCAATCTGGACGAGAGGTACGTGCTACTGCATCAAGAGAGAAACAAAGGACGGAAGAGACATTTTTTTATATCCTGCAATCGGCGCGCGCCAGATGTTGCAGGTCTCACGGATCCCCCGCGCGCGTTGCGGAAAAAATAGCGCGATATCCGCGTCGCTCGGCTCCCATTATTTTTATAACTTAATCGGCAAATTTGTATCATTATTTCCCCCGCGAAAGCGGTTCGGACTTGTTCGCAAAGCCACGAGTTATTATCGCCCGAGAATCTCTTAATCCGCGCGAATTCTTTTCGTCGCAATTTCGCAGTCGGAGCTTCCTTCGAGTTTTTAATTTATTTCCTGCCCGCAGGTCGAATGAGAAATTAAACGGGTGCCTCTCTTTCGCGTCTATTTTCCTATTAGCCGCGACAAAGGCCACAAACCGTTCCCCCGCATTCGCGAGCGACGGAGCCAGCGCAATCTTGGCGCGCAATAGCCAGGGGTCTTTGTCGTCGTCGGTCTATGCTATCTCTGGTCGCGCGTGCACGCGTTATGAAGCCCGTTGTCGAAAAGCGAATCCAATAGATCCTTATCGGCATTTGTGAATATTAGATTTTCGCAGCGAGCGCCGCGGCGAGTTCGCCGCGCCTATAGGTTTCGAGAGCCTGGATTCGATAGGGCCAAAGGTCGAAGGGGAGTCGTCGAGGAACGAGGACGCGAGGCCGACCGTGAGAGGAACAGAAAGGCGAGGCTATACGCCGAGAGAGCCCAGTGTTCTCCTCTCCTACGTCGTGCGAACCGAGCGATCCCGTTCTCCCTCTATGTGCGGCGCCGTTATCCGAGATTGGAGCTCTTTTGCGCGCGCGAAGCCTCCGCGCTCCTCTCGTCCTCCGTCCGCGGAGGAGCTTAGGACTCATCGAAGCGAGGAAGGGTTTGCCTAAACTCCCAAATGGAACCTCCTTCGACATTCCCGGAGAGATCTGATGGCTATGGATTTGTCGGAGGCTTCCAAGCGGCTTTTCATTTCGTCGCCTCCACACCGGATGTAGCGTCCTCTCTATCTCTCTCTGGCTCTCACTGCAATCTCATCGCGGCTGATTAGGAAAGCCAGTTCGAGTCCTTCTGTCGTGTTACAAAAGAAATTGTAACACATTGTAACCTGAAACAGATATTTTTGTTTTAATCTATTTTGATTATTTTTGTATGATGCCTTTTTGAAGAATAAAAAGATTATCGGTTTTCCCGGAAGGATGTCACACTGGCCACTTGGGTTTCTTTGTGGTGTTACAAAGAATTTGTGACACTCGATAACCTGAAACAAATGACATATTTTAGTTTTAATGTTTCTACTTCTCACTCAATTTTTATAATTTTCTGTACGATTCCTTTTTAAGGTATAAATAGATTACCTGTTTTCTCGGAAAGATGTCGCACTGGGAAATCTACGTGGGTTTCTTTTGTAGCCTGAAAAAAATGAGATATTTTTATTTTAATCGTTCCACTGCACCCTCAATTTTTATAATCCAGTGTGCGAATAAAATTCGTTTGAAAAGTAAAATATCTGAGTTGCCAGTTGTTTCCCGTGCAGACGTCGGTGTTTTCCAGTCCATGTATATTAATTGACCGCATCAATCGGTGGGTTGATTACAGAGCAGCTATTATACCGGGGCACGAACTGCCATGCAGCGGGCCTACCAGTTACTCGATCGATTAATGTTTCCCCCCCCCCCCCCGCAAGATTGTGAACCAGAAACTGTGCATTCCCCGGAGTCCTCCGGAAACCCTTCCACTCGGTGCGCCGACGGAGTTCCTGCACTTGAGAACAAATACCAAGCTCCGTCGGATCCGCGTGTACACGAGGCGCGGCGAGTTGCGGGTTCGCGTTCGCTATGTGCGAGTGCAAACCTCCCGCGTTGTGCCGTCTCCGAATCGCTGCAGGGAGGCAAGAGCTCAAGGTTCCCCACTCGGTCGTCGGTTGTAAGTTGTAACGGTTTACTCACTCGTGCTGAGTGCTTTGTTGTCTCTCGCCCAGAACTTTCCGCGGTCTCGCCGAGTGCAGGAGAGGCAAAGTAGAGACACCGGGGAAAGAAAAAGAACGACATTATTGCAACAAAGATCAGGACCGAGAAGACACACTTTGGGAAACTAAAAAATGCTCTAATCTTATATACATTTTGGAAAGTTGTTTGTTTGTCTGTCTCAGCCCCCTTAATTAAAGCCTGTACTAAATAATAAAGCCTTGCCCCCCTTTAATTCAAGTCTGTCCCAAAATTAGAAATTTTTATTTATGTTAACCTGCCCATACGCGTACTACGCGCGCGGTTACCCAGTTGCCACTTCGCTAAAATCGAGGTTACTCTTTTTCCGATTGGCCAAACCTGGATTTTCATTTTGCGTTCCAGAGAAAACTTTATAACGAAGAAAATGCCGCAAGGCGGATTGCGATATCTTGATTTTTAAATTTTTTACAGAATTTTAAAGTCAGACCCCTAAAAATCCCTTCTGAAAACTGGCGATTTTTGAGGGTCTGGGTTTGAAATTCTGTAAAAAATTCAGAAATCAAGATATCGCGTTCCGCTTTGCGGCATTCTCTTTTATGTTTTTCGGTCAAACAACGGTGCTTTTTGGAATCAGCGGGATATTTCCCATCGGATAGAGCCTTCAAACTTTACAAAATCGAAAAAAAATCGCGATTTCGTAAAGTTTGGACGTTAATTTCACGTTAATTTACTTAACGATCTAATTTTGATTCGAGCATGTAGCGAGCGCGCGAGCCACTAAAACCTATTAGTGGCTCATAAAAAATCACAGCCACTAAACTGTTAAAAATATTTTGCACGAGCTTCAATTTGTCAATCTAAAAGTCGGGCAATGTCAATTCGCAAAAATGTTCAACAGCATAGAAAAAGGTAACTAAATAACTGAAGAGTACAAATGACGATGCGATATTGCAATATGCAAGGATACAGCATGAAGAGAGGCAAAATATCATCGTCTTCCGTGCACCAGGCTCAGCAGCCGAGGAATCGAAAGGCTGACCCGGCTGCTGCTGCTGCCGCTGCTGCTTGCGGCAGAAACGCGCGACTCCAGGAGCGCAGCGTGCACCAAGGGTGGAGATATTTTCCGCTGCATAAAATGGCACAGCGTTCTCAATGCCGCACAAATACATCTATACAAAAATATGTAAACGCATATGCATAGCGCATCCCCATCGCGTCTTTATACGTGCAGTCGATGCAGGTGTATGAAACGAGCGCCGGGTGGTCGGCGAGAGTGTGTAACACATCGGAGTCGTCATAGGATATGCGGCAGGATCGAACGCGAGAGAGAAAAGCAGGGAGCGCGATACCCAGAGGCTTGTTAGTCGGGGTGGAAGGGAGGAAGGGAGAGAGAGGAGCGATGCGATACGATACGCGCGCTCGCCCTCGACAAAGGCTTCACCTGGAGTTGACGCGGCGTTGGCAAAGCGAGGCTTTTTTGTCCGAGATTAAGTGATTTCAAGCTCGATCGGGCCGGCGGCGACGCTGCCAACATATCGGACCTCCTCGCGCTCTCTCTCCTCCTCCTCCTCCGGCTCTCCGCGACCCTCCTGTCGTGTTTCCACCACTGTTTTTGTATACCTATCTCGAGTGTTGTTCCTCGTACGTGCCCCCCTGTTGATACTGCTCACTTGTCGTGATAACAAGAGAAAGAGAGAGAGCGCGAGGAGCCATCGGCGAAAGCCTCAATGGGTATTTATATACCTGCACCGAGCTCCCTTCTCGTCGTTCTCGCCACCAGATAAGAACGATTTATTGCGTCGACTTCTCGGCTCGAATATTTTCAATGACACACTTTTTGGTTGGAATATGTTGAGGTCGAGGGTGATTTTTATCGCACTTGGCTGATGTGGGTGGAATAAATTGTACATTGTGCTTGGATGCTGAGTTCATCTTGTGCTTTTTTTTCTCCCACTTTCTTTGTGGGAGAAAAGTTTCTCGGCTCGCTTGATGACTACGAATATTCTCAATGACACACTTTTTGGTTATCATGAATATGTTGAGTCCTTCAAGAGTGATTTTTATCGTGGCGATTTTGGCTGGTGCGTGAGGCACAAATCGCACGTTGTACTTGGATGCTGAGTTTCATACTGCGTAGCATTCAGTTTCTTTTTTTCCCCCCACTTTGTGGATAACGTTGGAGTGGAAAGTTTGTACGAGTGGCACGCGACGCGCGTCACACCTCTTGTCGTCCACACCTCCAGCCTGTTTGTTAGGCATCATTTAGCACCTATCTCGAGTGTTGTTCGTCGTGCGTGCCCCCCTGTTGATACCGCTCGCTCGTCGCGATAACGAGCCATTGGCGAGAGCCTCAATGGGTATTTATGTACACCGACGGCTCTTCTCGTGTCACCGGATAAGAACGATTTATCGTGTCAATTTCCGGGCTCCGCTCGATTTCCATGAATATTTTTAACGCCACGCCGAATGCCGAATTCATCGGGAGTGACGGAAGCGAAAAGCCTTTCCGAAAGTTCGTCACGATTATTCAAGTCGTGCTCAATACACAGAGGGAAAGGCTTAATTTATTTAGCACCTTAATTCATTTAGACCAGGTCAATAAGTAGTTAAATATAAACCAGCCGTTCAGTTGAACTCGTCAAATCGATTATGTTTCAGCCAAGACTTTTCCTTAATGCCCACGTTTACGAGGCTGCCGAGTTCGTTCATCTTGTTTGGCGTCAGTTTTTTTTTTCACTCCCACTTCAATCTTCATGGAAGACGTTTGTTAGCTCAGCTCAATAATTAGTTGCCTGTAACCAGTACTTTGGTTGGACTCGTCAAATCGACTATGTTTCAGCCAAGACTTTTCGTCAGTGCCACGTTTATGAGGTTACGGAGTTCGTTCATCTTGCTTGGCGTTAGTTCTCTTTTTTTCGCTCCCACTTCAGTCTTCATGGAAGATGTTTGAGTGGAAAGTTTATACGAGAGTCACGCGACACTGTACTCCAAGGTGGAGAGAGTAGACAGTTTGGTGTTTGCACGTTTATGGAGCGCGCGCCAATGCACTGGTTCCTTTCAGCGGCGTCGTAGCCCTCGTATCCGGAGGAGGCTTTACACCGGTAATAGAGTGGAACTGCGCACGTAGTTATAAGTTAAGTACGTGTACGTACTCTATACACCTGATACGGCCGGGGGCTTCGCGATGCAATAGCGGCGTAAGCCGGTTCGCGCGCGGGCGGCGTTCAGAGACTCGGCGAAACGATAAATCTCGGTTTCGTCTGTAATTGCACGTTTCCTCTCTCGGCGCCCCCTCGCCACTTTCGCCCGACTCTCCTATCTGCCGGCTGGAATGCCTTTAATCGGCTAAACTCCGCTGCTCTGCCATTTCTTCCTTCCTCTCCTCCTCCACCTTCGCGCGGCGACTCCTCTTCCTCTCGCTGTCTCGTTGGAACCTCGCTGAGTGCTATGCTTCCTCGCTCAATGCTCACCGACGAAGCCCCTCGCTGCACAATTCCCGCACGAATCCCACGAGCCTTCGCTGTTGTCCTAAAAACGAACAGAAACATTAGCTTTCGTGGCCTGACGAACGGCGTTGATTGTGGCGCACAATGAACATGAAAGGATTTTTTACCAATGCGAAATTCAATTTCTCCCGCATTCGGTTTAATCGTCTTACGGTGAGGTAAAGGCGAAGAAATTCTTGAACGTCGCAGCATTTTTTTGTTCGCCCCCCGCGGACCCCGTGGTGATTTCGTTAATTCGATCGATTCTCTCTCAATCCAGCGAGAAGATAAAACCAAGAGGGTCTCCGTCGACCCAACTGCAATCGAACGTCGCTGAGAATTGAGTGTCCTCTTATTTCACCCAAGTTTACTCGAATTCCTGAAAAAGTCTAAGGTGCTGTCCCACTCGACTGGTGTTTTAAATAAAATTTTCCACCGCGAGTACGTCCAAGTGGAAGGAGATTACGCACCAAGCGGTGCAGCTCGACGAGTGGTCGGACAAAGCGAGTCGGTGTCGGCTGGGGGGTGCGAGATATGAATAAGGAAGGTTGCGGGATGGGGGAGCAAAGCCGAGGCGGGTGAGGTTTGAGGCGGGCAAGACGTAACCAACTTGGAGAGTCCGGAACGACTGCCAGAGATGAGTCTGGATGGGTTAAACGACTTTCCAGTAATTCGCACGCGGCCGGGGCGACGAGGAGGAAGGAGGAGGAGGAGGAAGGAGCTGCAAGGCGGAAGTTCGAGAGTGGAAGGGCGCCGGAGGCCAATTCGCGGAAGCTTAACAGCGGCTGGGCGGCGAGAGGTGAGAGCGAGGATTTCGAGGGCGACAAGGAAAGGAAGGAGAAGGGGGAGGAGGGATGACAAGTGATGTGAAGCGAAGGTGCGAGGAGAGGCCATGGTGTGCTGACAGTAATACCCCTGGCCCGTGCAGCGAGGCCATCGGAGACGGCGCGAAGGAGGCGCGGGAGGAGGAGGAGGAGGAGGAGAAGGAAGAGGAATCCCCCCCTTCGCCCTCTATACAACCCGACCTCCCCCAACTGCTGTGGAACTTGGCACGGACGTGACGTCATAATAAAGGAATAATAGAGACAAATGAAAGGCGCCTTCGGCTTGGCCGGATGGGTCTCTTCCTCCTTCTCCTCCCCCGGCATCCCCACTATCCCCTCTTTTCCATTCTCACGGAGCTTCCGTCCTTCCTTCCTTCGAGAATGAGAAATCGAGCTCGCCAACTTCGGGCCACCCCCCGATTTCTCATCTTCTCGGCCTTCGGCGCCTCCTTCCCCCGGCCATCCGCGCCTCTCCTCCCTGCTGGTCCCGGGGATACCCGTCACGTTTGCGAGCGGGTTAAGCTCCTCAATGCGGCGCACTGCACTGCTTCTCAATCGTCGTTACCCTCCCCGCTTTTTGGGCTTCGTCTGTTAACGGCGCCGGTGCTCCGAGGAGGAGGAGGAGGAGGACGTGGGGAGGGTCTTCCATGCTGTAACGGATCGCTCTTCCTGTCAGTCACTGGCGGCGGCGGCGCTTCGCGAGTCACCGTAGAGAGAAAACGAAGAGATAAGTGAGTGGAGAACGCGGAGGTCGTTCGCGCTTTTGACTCGTCGAAATTGCGAGGGTTTTTGTTTTTTTTCGAGGGCTCGCTGAATTGCGAAGCTGCGAGGGAAGTCGTTCGTCATTGTTACAACTATATTACGGTCTCGTTGTGCTGTTATCCGATGCCCTCCCGGCGCGGATTAATGAAGCAACGGCACAACGCGATACAGCGGCGGCTATGGAGGAGCGCGGAAGCGTTACGTGTTAAACCTCGTGGGGGGAGGAAGGAGGCGGGAGGGGGTTGTTCCGCCATAATACTATCGTTCCCTGGCAGCGCGGCGATACAGAGTGAGAGCAGTAAGCGGCAAATTGGCGTGTAAACTGCGAACGGGTTCCTCCTCCCTCCCCGCTTCGAGAGGAGGAGGAGGAGGAGGATGCCGTGGGACAAGGGTAACAGAGTGACTCTTACCAGCCGGGGAGGCAGCAGATGTAGCTAAACCAAGTGGTTATAGCTTCGCTACTGATGCCCTCCTCCTACCTCAAGCGACTCGTGTCGCCTTGCGTACATTCATAAATATTATGCTGAACTGCACAGGCAGCGTCACGCGAAAACATCGCTATATACTTTTGTGAATGTATATAGAGAGAAAATAAAATTATATAGAGACTAGGGTAATCACACGCGCTGGCGCGCGTGCCTGAAAAACTTTTCGCCAAAATCGACCTCGGAAATTTTTCTTTTCAAAATATCGACTTTTAACCTGAACTATGATGCTCAAGTCGCACATTTTACCCCTAAAAAAACTGGTTAACAACCGTTTTTAATCGATTTTGAAAAAAAATCTTTTTGGCGACGATTTTTTTTTGTTAGAAATCATAGATCCGTCTCCGGACCGAAAATCGCCAAAATCAACCCCAATCTTTTTTCTTTTCAAAATATCGACTTTTAACCTATACCATCGTTCTCAAGTCGTATATTCTACCCCCGAAAACACTGGTTATTAACCTTTTTTAATCGATTTTGAACAAAATATTTTTTTGGCGACGAAAAAAATATTTTTTCTGTCAGAAATCGTAGATCCGGCTCCGGACCGAAAATCGCCAAAATCGACCCCAATCTTTTTTCTTTTGAAAATATCGACTTTTAACCTATACCATCGTTCTCAAGTCGTATATTCTACCCCCGAAAACACTGGTTATTAACCTTTTTTAATCGATTTTGAAAAAAATATTTTTTTGGCGACGAAAAAAATATTTTTTTCTGTCAGAAATCGTAGATCCGTCTCCGGACCGAAAATCGCCAAAATCGGCCTAAATCTTTTTTCTTTTCAAAATATCGACTTTTAACCTATACCATTGTTCTCAAGTCGTATATTCTACCCCCGAAAACCCTGGTTATTAACCTTTTTTAATCGATTTTGAAAAAAATATTTTTTTCTGGCAGAAATCGTAGATCCGGCTCCGGACCGAAAATCGCCAAAATCGACCCCAATTTTTTTTCTTTTGAGAATATCGACTTGTAACGTATACCATCGTTCTCAAGTCGTATATTCTACCCCCGAAAACACTGGTTATTAACCTTTTTTAATCGATTTTGAAAAAAATATTTTTTTGGCGACGAAAAAAATATTTTTTCTGGCAGAAATCGTAGATTCGGCTCCGGACCGAAAATCGCCAAAATCGACCCCAATTTTTTTTCTTTTGAAAATATCGACTTGTAACCTATACCATCGTTCTCAAGTCGTATATTCTACCCCCGAAAACACTGGTTATTAACCTTTTTTAATCGATTTTGAAAAAAATATTGTTTTGGCGACGAAAAAAATATTTTTTCTGTCAGAAATCGTAGATCCGGCTCCGGACCGAAAATCGCCAAAATCGGCCTAATTTTTTTTCTTTTGAAAATATCGACTTGTAACCTATACCATCGTTCTCAAGTCGTATATTCTACCCCCGAAAACACTGGTCACCAATACTTTTTACTCGATTTTGAAAAAAATCATTTTTGGCGACGATTTTTTTTTGTCAGAAATCATAGATCCGTCTCCGGACCGAAAATCACCAAAATCGGCCTCAGAAATATCTTTTTTCAAAATTTCACCTATAATAGGCTAATCAATTTTGCGCTGCGGTGCTCTTATAAAGCTTTAAAAGGTTACGGGCACTGCCGCACCCGTCGTCTTATGTCAAATTTGACATCAAACTGATTTGATTTAAAACGGACTTTTGTGGCATCCAATCACAGCTCGAATAGTTTGCTAACAATGCTTTCCGTTACTCATGAACTTTTTAAAAGGCGGACATTTTCGTATATGGTTAATACAGTTTATAGCTTTGTACTTAGATACAGTTTGCAAGTCGCTGCTGTTGCTGTTGTTGCTGGCTAGCTGCAAGGGTTGCGAGAGCCAAAAAGCGGCAGCAAGTTTGGCTGCGAAGTGTACTAATTTTGATCCCAATAATAGTACACATCTCCTGATTGAGTTGTAAAAATAACGTCGGACGCTGAACGACAGAAACAGACCGTTAAGAGGGGAGGAAGCCGCGGGACTAAGTGACGGAGTGACTCTCCCCAGGGAGGCAGCAGATGCAGCTAAACCAAGTGGTTGTAGCTTCGCTAGTGCTGTCAGCTCCTCCTGCCTCAAGCGACTCGTATCGCCTTGCGTACATTCATAAATATTATGCTAAACTGCACAAGCAGAGTCGCATGAAAACGTCGCTATATAATTTTGTGGATGTATATAGAGAGAAAACAAAATTATACGGAGACATTTTCGTATATGGTTAATACAGTTTACAGCTTTGTAGTTTAGATACAGTGTGCAACTCGCTGCAGCTGCTGCTGCGAGAGCCAAAAAGCGGCAGCAAGTTCGGCTGCTAAATATACTCATTTTGATCCTAATGATAATACGAATCTCCTGATTGAGTCATAAAAATAACGCTGGACGCTGAACGACAGAAACAGCACGATAAGAGCGGTGGAAGCTGCGGGACAAAGTGACGGAGTGACTCTCGCCAGGGAGGCAGCAGATGCAGCTAACATAAGTGGGTTATACCCTCGCTGCTCTGCGCTCGCCCCCGCCCAAAGCGCCTCGTATCGCCTTACGTACGTTCATAAATATTATGCAGAACTATACAGGCAGCGTCATACGAAAACGGCGCTATATAATTTTGATGTCTATACCGTACAACAAACACGCAGTGTTGCAGTTTATAGCTGTTTCTCCGTACTCACAGACACACAGTTTGCGACTTGCTGCTTGTTGGCGGGGTATGCGAGTGCCAACAAGCGGCGCCGAAAGCCTCGTGTCGAAACTCAAAAGGGAGCAAAGAGAGAGGGGAAGAGAGAGAGCGAGGGGGAAGGAACCACCGAGGGGAGAGGAACGGGAAACATGGTGAACCGCCGCCGCACGGCAAATGCCTCAGCGGGAGCGAGACACTCTCGCCAAATATACTACAACTTGCCCGGGCTCTCCAGCACTCGGCGCATAGTTTAATGGAACTCTCGATATTTTCCGGCGGAGTTAGACGCACCAAGCCGAGGCGCCCTGGCGCGATATTGCGACAAAACGAAGAAGAAGAAGAGGAAGAAGGAAGGAGGAAGAGGCGGAGGGGTCGAACTGCGAGCAGTGTTGATATTTCGCGGGGTCCCATATCGTCGAAATTTTCTTCATCCCCCGCTCATTACCCTCTCCGCAGGGGGTCGCGCCCTACCTTCCCCACTTCCTTCCCCCCTTTATTCCTTTTGCTGGCCAGCCGGTCCAGATGAGGATTGCTGCGTGGGCAGTTGGTCCCTCAATGCCTCCAGCGAGAGTTCTGAAAAAAGAAGAAGAGAAAAAAACCAAAAGAATTTTCACTCTTTCGCTCCCTCTCCCTCCCTGCCTTTCTCTCTTTCAGTCGTTACTACTCGCTTCGCCCAAACGAGTTTTTCAAAGGAGTCCGGTGGCGCTGCAGAACTGGCCCGAGGAAAACGAGAAAGGGGTGTGGAAGAGAACGAGAAAGCCCACTCGAAGAGTCGAGTGGGGAGCGGGGCAGGAGGAGGAGGAGGGCGAGAGGGAACGACCGAGGGAGGAAGGAGACGGCTGCTGCGAGTCCTTTCGCCAGGCGACTAACGTGCCCACTCGGCCGTGCGCCCCGCTCACTCTCCGACTCTATATCCTCGCGACCGGCTCTCCTCTCTCTCTCTCTCTCTCTCTCTCTCTCTCTCTCTCTCTCTTTATCTCTCTTTTCATTCTGTGAGCCTCGCCAACAAGCCGGCACTGCAGAGTGATTCGAAATTATGCAGTCCCTTACGATTGCGAGAGGACCGGAACGCGACGCGGCTCATGCCGCCACCGTGTCCCACCAGACTCTCGCTCCGGGGCTCCTCGCGAGAATGCAAATTTTCGGGGTAAAATGCGCAAGTGTGCCGTGTGCGAACGCGGACGAGCGACGGTATATGCAGATATGTGTGGCCCCGGTGTATATGCGTATATATTGGCTGCATGACGTTTGGCGGACGTCTGCACTGGGAGCTTTGGGGACAGCTTTGGGCTCGAGCGCAGACAGTGGGACGAGGATCCTCCCTGTGTGCCAGATACGACCACTCCGGACTGCTTTAACCCCGCGGATTTCGCTCGGGTTATGCGCGCCCCTTATAAATACGTATTGCGATTATCCGAAGGGCTGGAGTCAACGTGGCTCTCTGTTCTGGATTTTGTTGGGAGAAAAGACGCGGATCTCAGGTATCTCAGAATCCTGCGGTCGGAATGCCGGAAATTTTTCGATTTTACTGACATCAGACTGTGAGATTTTGGGCAAGTCGGGTGACTTGGAAGACGGTTTATCCAGGAAATGGATTTTATTCATTGGGGGATGAATGAACGAAACAGTCCGACGAAATGTATTTCCCACTTTTTCTTGAGGCTCCAAAGTATTACCAAACTGCCTGCGAGAATTTGCATCTACGCCAGAGACCATTTCGACCACTTCTGTGCGCCAAGATATACGTGCAAGACTTTTAATTAAAAATATGCGACCCGCGACTACACGAAACCCTCATGCACTTTCCCTCATATTCTCCCCAACTTTGCTCGAACCTCGCGCGCTCTATGGTTACTTTATTCACGTCCCTAGCCATTCTTCTGGCTACAATAGCTCCCCATAATGAAGTTCGGGGGGCTGGAGGGGACACGAAAACGTGCGATACCATTGTGGTAGACAAAGGAGCGCTCGTCCCGTTCCCGGGTTCAGAAAAATGTTCGCCAAAGTGTCGTAAATCCCTGAGAAATAGGAGAATCGATGGAATCCAAGTTCGCGGCGCGAGGCATCAACGGCAAGTGGAGGAGGTGTTGATGGGGCAAACACGCGCGTTCCCCGGGGCAAAGGGATCCGCAGTTTGCAAGTTGCGGTAGTGTCTGCGCGCCCCGCTCTCTCCGCACCTACCCCGGATCGCTACAACGCGTTGTGTGCCTTCGTCGCGCGCGCGTGAATAAAAGAGAGAGAGATAGAGGTGACGACGCGGGAGGTGGGGCAAACAGAGCGTCGACGAGAGAAACGATCCATCATTCCTCCCGGCGTAAGCAACAGCCCCGCGTGTATCGCATTTTTCGCATTTACACGCGTATACCACCAGCTCTCATTCCGCGAATACGTGCACGTAACGCGTAGCAACCCGGTGTGGCCGCGTTGTGCACCGGGCAGACCCCCCGCGTCCCTCTCACTGACACCTATGAAAATTTATGTGAAACTCGCTTTCCCGAGCGCCTCGACCGACTCCCGCGCGGGAAAAATACTCCACGGGCGCGCCGCGTTATTTACATCGTCGATACACACATTTGGCTAAACTTCGGCCGCGTCCTCGACTCGCTTTTTATTATCTAAAACCGCGAAACAATTCTGCAGAGTGAGACGCATGGAACTTGTAAATTTTCCTCGGAACTCGCTCGCGCACGGGTTCCCGGTTTTTTTTATAAAGTGCACTTTTCGAGAGAGCGTTTTTTTGTCTTCATTTTTTTCTATTTTTTTCAAACGACTGCCTGGAGGGCTCGACGTTTGTCACGCGCTGTTATGTCTTTTTCACGAGCTGTATTTATCGACGGACGAGGATTCGCGAATCAATGATTCATACCAGGTGAACCGGAGGATCACGTTTTCGGCGTTACGACACCCGCCGGCCAATTGTAAATCAGCCGCGCGCCGGGGAACGGGGGGGTCGACTTTATGGCGACTACGGGATCATCGCAGTTTTGGCGCTCGAACGAGCCGAACTCGACGCCGAGTGTGTGCTTCACCGAAGTTTCACCGAGTCGAGGGAACGATGGGAGCAGATGGGAGCGAAGCCGCGCGCGAATTTCGCCCTTTTGGCAGCGACCGCGAGACGCGGTGTTATATCCGTTCCATGAAGTCTCGTGTGTGCCGCAACTTTGATTAATCCGGCCCTTTCGGGTGTAATCGCGCCGGCCGCGATAAATTTACGGCCTTATGTCAACACGTTTCGTCCGGGGAATTTACCGTTCCTTCAATTTCCTACGAGTTCCAAAGTGAAAATAAAGAAACCGCGCCGGGCGAACACGAGGAAAAAGCCAAACAAAAAAAGAAAACGAAAAAACGCCGTGACCCCCGAGGCCCTCGAGTCCATCAATCCCCACCGCCCGGACAATCCGGAGCCGTCGCGAGCAGCCAAGAGAGCGCGGCACGAGCATTTTTTTTCCCACCAGACATCTGTCGACGGGAGTTAGAGAAATCTCGCGAGGAGTGGCGAAAGGAGGCGATGCTACAAGGGGCAAGAAAAACGAGGAGATAAAAAGCGCGGAAGATGATGGGCGGCCAAGTGCTCTGGGCTGATGGGTATATATGGTTCGCGCAACCGGGGCTAAAATAGCGGAAAGACGTGGGGGAAAACCGCGAGCGCGGAAGGGAGGTTCAGGGCAGGAGCAAAGGAGGAGGAATCCATCCGCGGAAACTGCGGATGGACCGACGGCCCAAAGTTGGCTGCGGAATATTGGATCCTACTGAGAAATTGAGAGAAAGGCGAGGGCTTGATCCCAACCGGGTTGGAAACTTTTGTGGCGAAGCTTTTCATCACGCTCGTCTTACTACGCGAAGCCCGCCGCCGCTGCTCTCCGGGTTTCTCTCGTGGTCCGCTACATGTGCAACACTCGTCCGCTCTTTGGTCTCCTCGCGCGATTGCTCGGCCCGCGTATCGACACACAGGGATCACGTGTTTGTGGATTACAGGCCTCCCCCGCGGAATACATCAGCTTTTTGCCCCCCGCGATCCCTCGCTGATACCACACCGGCGAACACGTGAAAAAGTTTCGAAATATTTTCTTTGCGCTTCTACTTTTTCGCGGCTCAAAACCCCCGGAACGCTTTTTTCCAGTCGCTGTTCGCACCCTGATTGGTGTATTTTCCTTCTGAAGTGGGTCAACGGGGGAGAAAAAACTGCAGGACTGTCGATTACAGCGCAGCTATTTTTATAGCCGCGGGTCTTCCATCGTTCGCGAGCGGCTCGTTTAATAACCGAGAATTAAGCGTCCGAAAATCTCGCGGGATTCGCCTCTCCGAGAGCCCGACGTTGAATTAATTCCGGCTCTCGGTCTCCGCAAACTGCGCTCGGGGCCGGTATTTTCCGCGGACACACACTGCGCGGCGAGGGGGCCTCAAACCGGGCATCGAGTTAAAATACCGCGGTGCGAGTGAATTAACGCCGACTTTAATTAATTTCGCGGGGGATTAATGCGCGGGCTATTAGCGACACCGCGGCGTACGCGGGATTGTATTGAAATATTGCGCGGCGCGTTACGGTTTTGCGCACTCGATGTCGTAGAGAGACGGTGAAAAAAAAAAAAGAAAAAGAAAATCGAGCCCGCGCAAATTAACTGCCGCCGCGCTTGCGAGGCTTCCGACGCGCGGCGAAGTTTCTCGCAAAGAGCTGACTGGTTTTCGCGAGAGAATAAAGTAGAAGATTGCGAGCGGACGGGGTTCAGCGAGGGACTCGGCTGAGTAAACTAGACGCGGATTTGAAGAGGAGTTGCGCGTCCAATTAAGACCGAGGTGGACGCCGGGTGGTTCGCGGCGGCGGCGGCGACGGCGGCTCATCTTAATAATTCGCAGCGACGAAGGCGGCGACGGACACTCGGTTAACATCGGCGTTATCCCTGTCCCGCTCTGCGGCGGAGGAAAAAGTTTCGAGGCGCCCCCCGGCTCCGTGTGACACTGCAGCTCGAGCTGCTTCCCGGCTGCCGCGCGCTATATTGCTATTGGTGGAGCAAACAGCGGCGCGGAGGGCGGCGCGGAGTAATAACGACGCGAGGAGCAGTGCAGCCTCCGAACGCAAAACCCGTACTGCGGGCAAAGCCATTTCGAGTGATGGAGTTTCCCGTTACATTCACTCGGATGCATCCCGATTCCCCGGGCAGATGTTGCAGCAGCCCCGCTCGTCCTGTCCACTCAGTCTCGTTCTCGCTCCTCATCCTCGTCGGCCTCGCCGATCCGCCTCGTGCATTCCCGCTTGTTGTTCCCTGGGACACAAAGTTCCGGCTCCGATCTGTAATAGCGAAACCGAAGCATTGTACACGCTCCATTTATCTGCATAATATCGACGGTATCGACATCAGACAGTTTTCTTTTTTTTTAATGTACGAACATTATTTCACTCTCATGCATATGCGCATAATATTGCGGAATGTTTTGGCAGTCGTCCATGCGGTCGATCGCAACAAAACTATCTAATTTCATATCGTGTTTTCGGACTCTGGAGATTTACCGTATCGACGTGGGTAGCTGCGCGGTTTTCCTTTCTCGTAATCCGCCCTCGCTCGTCGTTCGCGGTGCTCTCGATTCGTCCGCCGGGGTCAAGGGGACCAGATGGACCGAGTGCCCCGCGCGACCTCTTGAAGCGCCACTTCCCCTTTGTCACCTTTTCCCGAACGTCTCGACGATTAATTTCCCTGGGAGAAAATCATTTTTCGCAGCCTCCGATGTCGCCGCCAATTGGAAGTCTAGCTTGTCCCGTCTGCAGCTAACGGCGGACTCTGTGGAAAAATTAATTCACTCGTTAATTAGCGCGTTAGAAATTAGGGAAACGACCCCGCGTCGAAGGACCGAGTCGCGATTTTGAGCGAGCGGCGCGTCCTTTGTTCCCGCCGAGTCGGTGCGCGGAAATAGGATGAACCATAAAAATTCGCTGATAAGTTTAGACGAAATTTCGTCCTTCAGTCGTGTAATAATCTGGAAAATAAAAATAAAATAAAAATAAAATTCAGAAATAAAAAAATTAGAACTAAAATAAAAATGATTTGAAGCGACTCTTCGAAGTTTACAAGTTTAGACGAATCTTTACCCTTCAGTCGTGTAACAATCTGGAGAATAAAAACAATATAAAAATAAAATGCAAAAGTTAAAAAAAGGTAGAACTAAAGAAGTCAGAATGATTTGACGGAGGGTGAAATTCTTGGAGTATTTGAAATGTCCTTCTTCACGAATTATCGGCACCAAGATAGTAAAACCCACGGATTTCATGCATTGAGGTTCTAAATCTCGTCGCACGGATGGCTAATTGAAATGCATAATTGTCTCGGGTCACCCGGCTATCGCGACCAATCGGAAGTCTGCGCTTCGTCCCGTCTGCAGCAAACGGCTGGCTCTGTGGGAAAAATTAATTCACTCGTTAATTCGCGCGTTAGAAATTAGGGAGTGAAACGACCGCCCGCGTCGAAAGACCGAGTCTGCGATTATGAGCGAGCCATTGTTCCCGCCGAGACGGAGAGCGCGCGGGGGTCGCGGAAGTGGGATTAATCTTAAAAAGTTGCCCGAACGGGTGGCTCGCGGCGTCTCAGTCACGTGCGGCGGGACATCGGGGTCATGAAAACCGTGACTCACATAGGTAATCGGGCGGGAGTCGAAGCGAGATAGACTTCGGAGACAGCGAGGCCCGCGCGAGCGGAGCGCGCGGGGGTTGGAGAGACTGAGGAGGAGAAACTGTGGAGTGGAGATACCGGCATTATGCCTCCAATTTCCGGAAGGATTGCCCGGCGATTCCGGTCCGACGAGCGTTATCGACGCCTCGTGGCCTCCTCCTACCACTGTATATAGACATTTCTACCTCTCTCCGTTGGCGACGTCGTCGTCGTCGTCGTCCCCCTTTCTTCGACCCCCGCGTATTCCGCCGATCGTGCGGCCGCCCCTCAAGACGGTTATTACTGGCGGAATTGGATATGCATACAAAAGCACCGGATTTCCCGCGCAGTTATATATATAAATCCGCGGAGCAATTGTAATTGATTATGAAAAATGTAATTCTCCGCGGCGAGAGTCTCTCGCATTCGTGTCAGGGTTTTACTCGCGGGGACATTTTTCGCGACGCTCTCCCCGCATACTCGTCGATATATTGAATCATCGAGGCCGCGATAAATTGGCGCGAGCGTTCACAGGCAGATGAGTAGTGGGTGGGTGGAACTTGAGCGTCACCTCTTCGTCGTGTTACTCGCACGGTGGAGAAGCGAGGCGTATTTTTATATATATATATATATATATTCGTACGCTGTAGATCCGTGGAGTGCGGAGGTCCGCTGCGACTTTTCTGTGCTGTCGAGGATCCTCGAGCTCGCTGATGACGCCGGTGGAGAAGCCGAAGAGGCGCCAACGTCGCTCGCGCCGATAGCGCCGATGGAAACGCGTTTCTGGCCGACTCGAGGGTACACACTTTGCCGGGAGTGTCTGTGCATTCGTCCCGCGTTTGACGCTGTCGTCACACGTGCCGAAAGCTCTTGGGGAGCGTCGGGGATGAGCCGAAGGCTCGTGGGCTGCGTCGCATTGTACGCGACTCCTCGAGGCTGATAAGTTTCGACGAAATTTCGTTCTCCAGTCGTGTAATAATCTGGTAGATAGAAACATAAAATAAAAATAGAATTCAGAAATAAAAAAGTAGAATTAAAGAAGTAAAAATTATTTGAAGTGAAAGGCGGAAAAGTTTGGACGAAATTTCGTCCTTCAGTCATGTCATAATCTGGAGAAAATAAACACAAAATATAGACATACAATAAATATAAATTGTAAAGTAGAAAAAATGTAGAATTAATGAGGTAAAAATGATTTGAAGGAGGATGAAATTCTTGGAATATTGGAAATGTCCTTCTTTACTAATTCTCGGCACCAAGATAATAAAACCCACGATCTCATGCATTCGGATTCTAAATCTTGTCGCACGGGTCGCCGATTGAAATGCATAATTGTCTCGGGTCAGCCCGATATCGCGATAAAAATAAATGACAAAACGGCGCGTGCCGCTGTCGCGAGGCATCGATTGCCCGCGCGACCCGTGTAATAAATTAGCCGGGCGAGTCTATAACCGGGCGTCGCGGATGCATCAAAGATGAGGAGGTCAGAACAGCTCCCTCGTTTTTCATCGCTTCGACGGGCCATCCGTTGCGAATTAATTATCACACGAGTTTCGCGCGCCGCCCGGTAAAAGTCAGGCGAAAGAAGATAAGGTACGCGTGGCGCGATTCCCCGAGCGTGAAAGCTCCTCGGGGATAACCGTGGATGTACTACATTGTGCAGCCGTAATTCTGCTCCATTGTAACAGAAAGTGCGGACTGCGGCGACGGCATTTTCTCCTCTCTCCGCGATTCCGTACACACTGCACCCGAGTGAATTTCTACTCTCGGCAATGAGCGCGAGCCGCGAATTCCTCGGCGAATGGAGCGCCGCGTGCTGCGATCTCGGCGGCGGGCGCGGAGCTCTCTCGCCCTCGGCCGTCCCCTCTGGTCGCCAACCGATGTTTAATAGAGACGGTAAATCGTGGAAAGGGCGCGCTCTCATTGTCCACTCGGTTGCACAGCCATTTTCGCCCAAGAGCCCCTTGCAACGTTACCGTCCACCGGGGGCTGATCTCCGCCGGAATATATACGTACGGAGAGATTAATAAATCGCCAGAGAAAACGTAAATTGCACGTGTTATTCCGCGGAAATATAGGGCATCGCCAATTGCGGAATACATCCGCCGATCCAAATCGATTTAAGCCCGACAAATGCGGATTCGAAATTTATGCGAAATTTCCGCCCGCGAAGATAGAGTGTCTCGTCCCCGCCGCCCGGGAGATTTCTCGCGAGGATTTATTGTTTCCGTGCGCGGGAAAAAAAATTCTGGATTCTTCATCCCGCGAGTTATCTATTATGAAGTCGCGCGCTCGCGCGCGTTCACGAAATTGCGAATTCTCTTGGCAGTGGGGCGAAAATCGATGCCTCTGATGTTCCGAGTGTTTTATCTGTTATCGAAAAATCGTAAACCCGACGGCGATGGAGACTCGACTCGCGGTGTCTTTATAGGTATCCGTTATTGAGCCGGAATTCTTGGCGCTCGCGGGACCGCGGAAAAAATATGTTACGGAAAGTCATAACGCGCGCGCCATGGCGGAGTGCAATAATAACCGCGCCAGAGTCTCCTGCGAAAGGAGCGAAAAACGCGCGCGGGGCTTTGCGGTTACAGCGGGAAAAGTTTTCCCGATGCTCCGAAAGTGAGTTAGAGGCGCGCGGACCGCCCACGGGACGCGCGGTCTCTGCTCTCTGTAACAACTGCTGCTCTTGTGGCGCGAGAAAAATTTCCGGCCCGCTGGAATTTCGGTGTCGTTCGGCTCGTTTGCGCGTTATTCAACCTTCGCGCGACGCGTGTTACTGTTTCGCGCTTATAGTGAAGAGTGAAATTGTATATAAATTATGTTGCATATTTTGACCTCCGTTTATCGCGAAAAATTCTCTCAAATCGCTAAATCGCAGCTCTTGTCAAGTTTTTTTTTGCAACTGTCTCAAAAATCCAAAAAATCACCCTCAATCGAAAGACGAAAATGATTTTTTCCCCAGACGAGATACAACAAATTAACCAAAAAATGAATCCACCGCTACCACTACATAAATTTTCTGCTAAATACCCAAGATCTCCAACCCCTAAAACGCACACAGACCGGGCAATATTTCATGGCCTCCCGGTGCAATTACAAACCCTGGAATATATTTAATGCGCAATTACGGCCTTCCCTCAGCGTTTCCTCTATGTTCCCAGTTTCCAGATAACGCGTGGCACAATGTGTACCGACAACGGGCGCCAAGTTCGCTGTGTCCCAGCGACCTTAAGTACAGCTGCATTCCGGCAGACCCATAAATTACACGTTCCCGTTTTTTCCTCCTCCTCTCCTTCTCTCTCCCCGCAGACGGATGTTCTTTCAGCTCATCCCTGTCTTTCAGACTTCCAGCTCGTCGCTGCGTTTCGCAGTCTGGACTGTCTGGCCGTGAGCGTTCGAACGTTCAGTGGAAACGGTGAGTGGAAACCGCGTTGAATCGCAGGCGTCCAGTCCAGAAGAGAAGAGGCGTCAATCCATCTTCCACGCCTCGTGCCAGATGTCGGAGAAACACGAGGAATCTATAAACGCGACGCTGCAGGTCCTGGAGAAAAAGAATGAAGAAAATGAGTGGAAGATGCGAGACGGTGGAGGAGAGCAAAAAAACGAAGAAGAAGAAGAAGAAGAAGCGAGAGAAAAAACCGAGTGGAGAACAAAGAGGTGGCACATGTCGCGGCCGTTAACGCGTTCCTCCTCCTAATGCCCCTCGCATATATTCCCCGACACGAAGCGCGCATCGAGGCCTGACGAGGTGCTTTCTCGCCGGGTGGACGAGCCGCGTATATGCCCAACGCGCTCCGGCTCCGCTTGGACGTGTAGTAATTATGCTGCAGCTGGGCGATGAAAGTCACTTGGTCCCTTTGAAGAACGAGCTGCTGCAGCGAATCCAGCCGGCGGTGCAGGCTAAGAGAGAGAGAGGAAGAGAGAGAAAGGAGGAGATAAAACGAGGACCGAGATTCATGCAGATGCGGAAGAGCACATGGAAAGGCCGCGTGATCGTCGCCGCGGAAATTCCCCGACGAAACGTCGCGCCTATCATCATCCAAACTCGCATATAAATATCGTCCCCTTGTGCATCAACCCTGGCGAGAGTCGCGGCGCTTAGGACCAGCGAAGCGAAAAATAGCGCGAGCGTTGAAAAAAAAAGAAAAAGAACGTGAAGTAAAACGCGAGAGACAAGACCCAGAACGAGCGAGGCGAAATTCGGGTCGACACTCGTCACTCGTCACAGTCGCTGCTGCCGCTGGTGCCGGCCACTCGCTACTCCTCTTTTGCCAACGCGCGCGCACCCTCAGTTTTTACCCGATCGACCGGAAAATGCGGCAAAGAGCGAGAAAGGATGAGGGAAGAGAGCGCGCTCTACATGTGTGAATACGTGGAGAGCGGGTGTTCCGCGTGTGCGCGAGCGCCCGAGCTGTGTGCCCGCGGGACCACTGTCCGGCTTTTGTGTTGCGTATACAGGGTCATGCAGAATCCCCGCACCAAACGACTCCCGGAAGTCCGAAATGGTCCTAGGAACGCGTGTGCAAAATTTAAGGTTTTTATTCCCAGTAGTTTTTTTTTATGAGAGCCAATTTGTGACAGCCGATCATAGAATTCGCCCTTAACTTACTCTCAACTTTCTCTTAACTCGCCCTCAAACAAATTAAGAGAAAGTTCAGGGAGAACTTACTCTCAACTTGCTCCTAATTCTGCCCTAAACTTGCTATCAACTTGCTCTTAATTTCGCCCTAAACTTACTCCCAACTTGCTCTTAATTCGCCCTCAACTTACTCTCAGCTTGCGTACAAATTAACAGATACGCCCTCTCGCTTGAGGGCGAATTGAGAGAACGTTGAAAATATATGTTAAGGGCGAATTCTCCGATTAACTGCTACAAATTGGCTCTCATTAAAAAACTACTGGGAATAAAGATCTCACAAATTTTGCACACACGTTCCTCTGGGACTATTTCGGACTTCCGGGGCCCGTTTGGTGCGAGGATTCTGGATCACCCTGTATATTGACCGAGCCCCCGGTACGTGTGCGGTATTGCCAGTGTGGCACACGCGATTTTATGTGTGGGGCGGCGTTTTTTTTCGGTGTACATGACACACGCGCGGGGGGCGGCTGTACGTACAGCTGTAGGATACGAGTCACGCAGCCGGCGCGCACTTTCCGCACATTTGGCCCGATTCAACCCTCTTCTTTCGCTTCTCTCGCGCTGACCGTCCGGGTCTCCCTACCCCGTGTCGAGCTCGGGCTATTGGCGCCGATATCACGCCGGCGGACGGTGGGTAATACAGCGGAGGCTCCGGGAAAACCGAGTCGATACGCGTCTAGGGCCCGCCGATCGCCCGGCCAAAGATGAACGCCTCTTCTTTATCGCGAAGACGAATTTTTCGGAATTTCTGCGCGGGACTCGCGAGTGGCCATTCGATTTTCGGCGCTATCGCCGGAAGGAGGAAGCGAGTCGAGGGTGGTTCCAGGCTCGGCGCCAAGAAGAAGGCGGATTTTTTTTTGGGCTGTTATTTCTGCCGTTTTGCGTCGGCGTCCGGACCACGAGCGTCGAGAGGGCTGTAAATGCGAGACTCGGACACGTGTAGCACGTTTTTCGGGGGCGAAATTTATGGGCCGCGGGGCGTCCGTAGCGCGTGCCGAGTATTTTGCGGAAGGTCGTTGAGTAATGTGACTTCACTTATTTACTTATTGACAGAGAGAAAAATCGGGCGTCAGGAATGAGAAAGTGGTATAATTCTTTTTTACAGGGACAGCATCTGGTTTTTTTTGTCAAGTCTCGGTTGTCCCTCTGTAATTGCCAGGACTATTATGTATTTTTTATTCATTCATTTACTTTTGTTGCTCGCAATCTGTTACTCCACTTTCCCCGCGTCTCATTTTGTACTCGTGAAAACCGAGTCCCTTCCGCGTATTTGAGTAGAGACCGAGACAAGAAGAAAAATCAGGCGCCCGGGTTGTACCCGACGTTTTGGTGGCAGCCCCGCGCGCGTTGCTATAACGAAAAAGGTTTACAGCCGGTGTTGCTACTACTTGGATTCTAGTGGTAGCCTTAAAAGCCATCATCTCGGTCGGCGAACGGTAAATTTTTTTTTTTCGCGCGCGCGCCCGCGAGGTTCTCCACTTCGGAGCGCGAAACGGGGTAGAGTCGGCAGTAGTTATCGCGGGGGGAGGGAAGAAAAAAAAGAAGACGAGGGATGTGAAAAAACGAGGGCAGTCGGCTCGGAACGCGGGGGGACACCGAGCGACCTGCTGCGCTGCTGCTGCTGCTGCTGCAAAGGCGCAGTAGAGCGGCGTGGAATAAAGAAAAGGGAGCAACCGCGTTTCAGCTGAGCGGCAGAGTGCACCGAGTACCCGGAATACCGAAGGTAGGTACAGTGCTAGCATCGCAGTGGTGCGCGCGCCCGGCACAGTCAGAAGCCATTAACTCCTTCTGCTTTTGCTTCTTTCGCTTCCTCTTCTTTCTTCGGGCGACTACGACGACGCGGCTGAGTCAGACGAAGACCACGCCTTCCCCAATTTCCAATCTCTCATCCAGTCCTATGTACTTCATATTTTCTTCTCACGTGCTCCTTCTCCGCCCTCCTTTCCTCCCAAAACGCAGCCACTTCTCCCGTATCTGCAAAATTGCGATATTCGCCATAAGACATCGCGAAGTCCAGATTTTTTATCGGGGTCGAAGGTAGTTTTATTCGGGGGCTGTAACGTCGATGTATCTCGCCACCCAAGTAGAACCCTCGAGACCCTTTCATCGATTTTTATTCAACCCTTTAGCTGACTCCTCGGAAATAAAAAATTCTCTGCTGGACATTTTTACGAATTACTTCCAGAACTTCAGGATCGAAATTGCACAGTAAAAAAATTATCCTGAATAAATTATCAGACGAGAAAGACTCGTAAGATGTTCGTAAGATCCTAAATAATTTGAATTAGGTTGCAATCTCACCGAGCATTTTTCCACGCAGACAAATGAGGATCGTCAGGTCTTTCCGGTCGACTTGGCGAGCTTCGCTCCTGATACGTCAAGGATTAATCCTCGGACTCTGCGGTTGGCACCGATGGAGAGTAACGAAATCCCTACGCTCTCGGTCGAGACCTTCGGCTCCCAACATGGACCGCAGCGCGGCCAGCCCTCTTTCTCTCCCACGTTGGCCGCTCGCTCGCTCGTCGCTCTGCTCGCCAGCGCGAGAAGGGCCAACAGTTTCTCGCGAATTTACGATAACACGGTTATCGCAGTAGTTACAGCTGCAGCGGCAACAGACCAGACGGTCCACCCACTCCGGCAAAGTGTTTTCACACTCCGGCGTTGTATATACGTCACGCGTCACGTCATTCGACTTCTCGTCGACGGGGCGAGTTTCGGGCACTTCCCGAGAACGAGAGATCCACGAGGCACCGATACCGCAACTCGGGCATACTTTGAACTTCGCCGACTGCCGCACCCCGCGCAGCACGTGTCCGACTAATTCGAAACTCCGAGTCCATTGAATCTCCGTCTCTTGCTTGAACGAAGAAAAATCTTCCCAACAAAATGTGTCGCCCGTGGCAACTTTCTGCAACAAAAAAAGAACGAAAAAACGGAACGCGTGAGCACAAAGTGCAAAGAGAAAATTGACGAAAACAAATTTGTTCGGTATAACAAGATTTTTTACCTCAACTTGTTTCCCGAGTCCTTGGATATTAAATAGGCTAATTAGCGAGGGCAAAAAATGCCCTGCAGGGAAACGTTTTTTTTTCCCTTCATCTCCCCTGCAGCTTTTCCGGCCGGTTCTCGCATTCCTTTTGACATATTTTTCTCGTGCGTCCAGCCCGGTCGGTGTGAATCCAGTCGGTGCAGCTCGCGAGCAGCGGGAGATTAAAGCGCCGCTGTATTATACAAAGGACGCGCTCGGCGATATTCCGTGGTCGCAATTGGGCAATGGCGGAGTCAAAGGGCGGAATACACCGGAGTTGAGGGCCACAAGTTTGCCGGGAGCGTCGCGTATCCGGCGAATCGGAATTCAGACGCGTTCGCCGCCCCGTCTCCGAGTGCAGCCTGAAACCCGCAAGATCATTATTCATGATATTAGCGCCGGGAGGTGTGTAGTACGTGCGGGAGTGTACGAGCGGGTCCTCGGCGAGCGAGGGATATATGCAGAGCAGTTGCGGCGTATGGAGCGTTGCGCCTGGCTTTGCTTACGCCACCGACTTGCCCGAGAGCCTCGCCCGCACTTTCGTCACGCGTAAATCTGATAATAAATTCGTCGCGTAAAGCGACGACGAGCGCTCCGTAAACCACGCGCGGCGCGCGTCCTGCGTGCGTCCTGGTTGCATGACGAAACATTGGCTGGTGTCATAAGACGCCGGGAATAAAGGGCGAAGGGTTACGGCGTCATAGTTATGCGTGAGTTGTAACTTTGAGACGTTTTGGTTTTACTTTATGGTGTTCGACTCTCGTATTGAGGACTGTCTTTTTTTGTTGGGAACTGAGAAGCGAAGTTTTATCGAACTAGGGTAATCATGCGCTCTAGCGCGCGTGCCTGAAAAACTTTTCAGTAAAATCGACGTCACCATTTTTTTTTTAATATCGACTTTTGCATATTCTACCCCCGAAAACACTGGTTAACAAACTGTTTTAATCGATTTTGAAAAATCATTTTTGGCGACGTTCTTTTTGTCAGAATTCATGGATTCGTCTCCGGACTGAAAATCGCCAAAATCGACGTCAGAAACATTTTATTCAAAATTTCACCTATAATAGGCTAATCAATTTTGTGCTGCTGCGCTCTTATAAAGCTTTAAAAGGTTACGGGCGCTGCCACACCCGTGGTCTTATGTCAAATTTCTTATGTCAAAGTCCACAGCTCGAATAGATTGCTAACAATGTTTTCCGTAACTCATGAACTTTTTAAAAGAGGGACTATTAATTGGATACAAGGTTGAACTTTGGAAATTTATTTAAAAAATTAATTTGATTTTTTAACGTGTAATTAGAACAATTTAGCAAGGCAAATGTTTGTCCGTTAAGAACGTAAGAACTCGCGCATCGTTAAAAAAATTGTTCTCCAAGAACTCCGCAATGCCGCGCCGATAAAATAATTGTACCTCTGTTGGTTAGCGAAATAATTGGATACGAAACATCGACGAAATGAAGTTTGAGGGGTCGCTTATTCCTAACGGTTTACAGCAGTTGTGGTACTAATAGTATTACCGACTTCTTTCTTCTTCGTAGAAAAATTACGCCACCGATTTTCCTCAAGATTCCGAATACCCAAGAAAAAGATTCCATCCTCAATCCGAGCGCTCGAAATATTCCCCAGCGCAATGAATTTCGCACAATTGCCCAGTAACGTCCCTCCATCCTCGCCCCGAATTATCTCCCGAATTTATACAAATTATGCTAATTCTGCACAAAAAAAAACCTCAAATCTCGACTTCACTAAGTCGCCGAGCAATTTCGTCCCATCGTCCCAGCTCCGTATCAGACTCTTCAGGCAACGCGGACCAAAAGGTATTCAGAGACGCAAAACCCAAGAAAAAAAAATCACAGAGTCACCCACGTGATATCCTTTCAATTTTGATGAAAACTCCAAATGTGGGCGACTCGTCGGGCGATAAGACAGACAGGAATAGCATCGAGAGCAGAGAAGACACGACAATGGCCGCGTGGACCGCGACGAGGAGGAAGAATGGGAAATGGATCGTGGCAGTCGCGCCCGTCTGACCGAACAAGACCTGCGCCACTGAGACTCATCGTCGGCCTTGCAGCTCTCGTCCCACCCCGCGAATATGTCGACTCCTGGCGGCGCTCGAACCGGGTGGGTATCAAGTTCGAGTCGCTCACTTCCGCGAAAAGCTGAAAGCCCCTCTTTCGCTCTAGTTGGATATCCGCTCGAGTGTCTTGCAGCTTCCGTTGCCAGTCGTTATTCCACCTCCTGTTATTCTTACATCCCGCTCGTCTCTCGCGCGTAGCCCTCGCGTCTCCGTGTAACACGAAAGCACAAACAGCTCGACACCGTTCGCTCCTTCCGCCCTCGGTGTCTCCGCGATAAAAGGGTATTTATTCCAAAACAGGTCCGACCACTCGTCGATTCCTTTCATCCAAGTGGATCTGGCAAACAAGAAGGTACACTCGATGTATATACGCGCTACATGTGTATCTGTGGTTGTATAAACGGCCACGGGATATATAGACAAACATGAGGTTGCTTACCCATCGGTTTCCGCACACCGTCGCTGGAGTGTTGGAGCCCGAGAAAATCTGGAGCAAGACGGCAGCAGGAACGATAAGCGTGCCACTTATACCCGCTGCTGGGAGTCGCCCCTTCGCTCTGACTTCGACTTCGCCTTGCCCTCGGTATTTGAATCCACGGGTGACTTCAAAGGGCGGGCGGTATGGTAAGTGGGGTTCGAAGTTGAGCGTGGATTCGAAGACGGAGCGATGTGATGTTGGTCATGTGGTGGATAAAGAAATAAATAAATCGTGTGCGTGTGGTGTACTTATACGTAATTGTCGTTGCATCCAGCCCTCTGAAGATGGAGAATACATACCTTTGTACTAAAGACAGAATATCCTATGCATGAGATTCCATCGAGAGCAGAAAAACTCTTTTGGAAAAACAACTAATTTCTATTTGGCGAGTTTCTGAAAATGCTGTTTTGCTGCGTGCAGGACCCCTCTGCGACTGCTTTTGCGACTAACAAATCGCATTTATATGTATAAGAAAATGAAAGAAAACGTTTTCGGCTTACTCGGGATATTAGGATGCGAGAATAGGATTGCTAATGATTGTATCAGATGTTAGAATGTTTTTTGTTTAGTTCTGAAATAATATATTACGATATGAGTGCCATGAAACTTTTTCGAAACGAGTGTGAGATTGCGGCACGAGCTGAAGGCGAGTGCTGCAATTACACGAGTTGAGAAAATTTTTCTCGCACAAGTTGCGTATACAAAATCATTTCAAGGATTACAACTCAAGGATTACAGATCAAGGACTACAATTCAAGGATTACTGATCAAGGCTTACAATCATCTTCAATCGTGAAATCGAATTCAAACGTAGCAAACCAGCCCGGCCCGTTGAAGAGATCGATACTTGCAGTATAGTTTCCGCAATCTATTTGATCCGCAGAATTCACAGTTATAGGGTCCACATTTTGCTTCATTGGGTATTGGGTAGAAAAGAATTGATTCCTCAAGTAAATAAACAAACAAATGAATGAGTAAATACACAAAGAAATTAATAAACGATAGTATGACAGACACTGACTCGATTTTGCTTACCCATTCGCTTCTCAGCAGCGTCCTCGGTGTCGACCCCACGAAAATCTGGGGCAACTTGGCACCGGCCACGATAAGCATGCCACTTATACCCAGTTACGAGAGCTGCTCCTGCTGCCCGTTACCGAAGCCTCCTCTGTGTCCAGTTCCTCCGGTCCTCTCGGCCCAACTCCGTCTTATTGTCAGTAGTCGTATCTACGCTCGCGTCCCGTGTTCTTCCACTCGAGCGATTCCACTTTCCGTACTCCCCACGAGATACGGAATAGTGTATTATATTACACAACCCTTTGTCTTCCATCCTCGCTGATTCGTAGTTTATCCTCGTTTCCTTCACGGTCCTGCAAGCATAAAGTCTCCTCCCCCATTCGCCCCCCCCCCCCCCCCCGGCCCCCTTCGCCCCTTGCGTTACAATATTGCCCCACATCTCGAGTAACGTCATTTCGCTTATACGTTGCGTCTCTCGTATCTCGCGTTCGTGCGGCGAAACCGACGACACCGAAGACGTCGCAACCCCGAAACGACGATTTTAGATTGCGCGCAGGGAGGAAGACGCGGACGGTTACGGTGGGTAAAAATGCCCTTAAAATATGAGCACCCGCCGACGCCTCGAGTATCGTGAGTCTCGTGCGAGTTTCGCGCTCAACTAAATTTATGGGTGCCTCGTGTGTCTCGCTCGTGCGTTCTCAGTGTATATATTCACATTTTTCGTAACGCTTCTCCGGCTGCGCCTGAGAAAAAGGGAGAAGGGTAGTGACACACGACGCCCACGTAGCCTGCGCGATATACCCTACCAGCTGCATTCTGTCCCTTACTTTTTTATTTGCATTTTCTACGGATACCTTTTTTACAAGAAAAAAACAAAAAAATGCAAATCGATGGTGAAGCTCACTCGGTGGGTGCCGCACATTTGAGCGGTTCGCGCGATTTTCCCTACCAGCTACATTTTGCCCTTATATTTATTTTTATTTTTTCAACATTTTTCTATTTTCCATTTTCTTGCATTTTGTTCGGCTACTCTTTCGCAAAAAAAAAAGGCGAAAAATGCAAATCGACGGCGAAGCGCACTCGGTGGTTGCCGCACATTTGGTCGGTTTGTCGCTTGATATTCCCCACCAGCTACATTCTATCTTTTATTTCTGCAACATTTTTTTACTCGCATTTTCTTCGGCCACTTCTTCACGAAAAAAATAAATAAAAATAAATGCAAATCGATGGCGAAGCTCAGTCGGTGGTTGCCGCGCACATTTGAGCGGTTTGAGCGCGGTTACAGCGCCCAGCGCCAAAGCTAACGAACCGTGAACTACGTGGGCTACACTCGTTTTTATTTTTTTCGCTACTTTGTTTTTATTTTTTTCATTTTTATTTACCGCGAGTATTAATAGTCGACGTAGCTATGCATAGCCGGGAGTTTAGTGTGTTAATGCCGCTCACGCGGGAGAGGCACGCCGGCGCTTTTCGAGTATTTCACAGTCTAATAGGTGTATAGTGGGCCGTGCGCGGCGCGCGGGGCGCAGCGGCGGGTACCAGGTGCGCAGTCATAAACCTACATACGTTGCGAATATACAAGCTGCACCAGCCGCTCCGGGTGCTGCTGCAGTGAGGGATAAACATATGGGCGGCGCGCGCGGCCGCCCCGCCGTTTTGCTCACTCGCATTCCCATTTACGCTCACAATCAGACGTCATACATTACACTCACTGGTCACTCATCACACCCACATTTACTCTCATAATAATAACAATTATTATTATTCCTATTACTATTATAAGTATTACTATTATTCCTGTTATTATTACAATTATTAGTATTTTTACTATTACTATTATTGTTATTATTAATGGTCACCGAAAAGTGACTAAAGTTTTTGTCATAACTGCGAATATTTTTATAAATTGTGATATCCACAAACCAGTTGCCTCATAGCTATAAAATACCATAACTAAAAAAAAATTGATAGTCGGTCGTTCTATCGTTATACCAGCATTACCGCAATTTCTCCGATAACGCTCGCCCTTTTTTTGACGCGAGCGACGTCGCGATCGAAACACGCGGTAAGCACAACGTGCATCGCCCGCTGCGCATGTTTATTTTTTCTCTGTTTTTTTTTCCCCCGTGCTCTAGCCTCTTTGACATGAGCGCGAGTCGCGGTGCGCGCAAGTTGAAATTCGCGGTGCAACGGGGTGTAATATAGCCGCGGGGGCCGAACGAATTGCCGGGCGACGTGTAGTCACTGCGAGCCGCCGCCGCCGCCGCCAACGCTGCACAAACGGCAAACGGCAAACGGTATACGTAAACCCGATACGATGCGCGGACGCAATTTGCGTGCGTGACGAAGATAACGAGGCGGCGGGGGCGGAGAGAGAGAGAGTGAGAGAGAAAAAAAAGGAGAGAGGCCGCGGTCCTGGCTTCGCAATCGACCATCCCCCCTGCGTCCGTACGGCCGCCGTGCCCGCGATGTCCGACTCACGTCCCGCGTTCCCCTCGCGCTTCGACGTTGCTACTTTTTATTATCATTTCCCGCCGCGCTACGAGGGATAAGGGTGGAGGGGGTGGAGGGAGCTGTGTGCTGCTAGACTGATACATAATATATACAGAGCTCGCGACTGCCGCGGGTCTGGACAGATTAACTGCGCAGATATACCAGCGCGACCAGGGGATGCACGCGAGTCGCGCGTGAAATGGACGTGTTACGATATGATATTCGCGCGCTCGGCGAATCGACGAACGGCCCGGTGAGCTGGGAATCGTGATCGTTGCGTCGCGATCGTGCGAGTACGACGACAACATTGATCGACGTTTAATTGCGTCGAGCGTTTTTGCGAAAATATTTTTGTTTTGGGGTCTCGTCGTTTCAGGTTTCGCGGTGTCATTTTTGGGCCATTTTTGTGCAGCCACTGGTACAGAATTATTATTTCTATAAGATAATAATAGAGTTATTATTATTATAAGATAATAAAATAATGATAATGATAATTATATAGAAATAACAAGTTATTATTATTATTATTGTTGTTGTTGTTGTTCTAGTTATTAATAATAATTCGAATAAGAATTGATAAGAGAAATTATTATTGTTATTATTGTTATTTTCCACCCTCGTCTCACAGTCGCCGCATTTGGATAGCCAAAGACACGAACCGGGCGACCAGCCAACGTTTCTCCCATCTTGGCTCATTTGTCATCCCGCCTCGTCCCTCCCATTGTATCCCTCTCCTCCAACCTCGCGCGTCCCCGCAAATATTTGATACCTTTAATCAAGCGAATTTCGCGAGATTACAATTTCGCGTCGCGCGGTCGGAGATACCCGCGCGGTCTGAGGATTCGTCCCGCTCTGTGTGGTACAATATAATATATAATTATACAGGTGTGTAACTTGCTTCTGGAGCGAAACTGCAATGTTGGTACAGGAAGGAGAAGGAAGGGGGATTCTTTCTCTCCTCTCGAGGAGACATCAGAGGGGAAACCGGCCGCAAAGAGATTGATATAAGAAGCTCAGCGAGTGAAGAAGCCACAGGGGACGAGGAGTTAAAAAGCTTAAGGAGGGAGGATGAGGGAAATAAAAAAGGGGAAGGGGGCTAAAGACGATCGCAGGAAGGGGGGACGGTCCGACAATCCCGGTTGCCGACGTTGCAAAAGGTCCGGTCGGTTAGTCAGGGAGAGGAGACGAATGGGCCGGTTGAATGGGTAAATAGAAGCTAAAGGCCACCGAGCAATTATTTGTCGTATTACCCGAGGGTGTCGACCGCGAGAAATCGCTGTTGGAAAATTTGTCGCACGTCGAGAACCCCCATGGGAGTCTCTCGATGCCTCGGATGTAAAGGCCACACGCGCGCGGGAAAAGCAGTCGGAAAAATTCCCCTCAAAGCGGATCGGGGCGACCCGCGACGATAAGTCGGCTTAATGAAGCGTCAATCTCATCTGGTGCGGAAGTCGTCATCAATCTTACTGCCGGAAAAAGTCGGAGTTTTCTTTTTTGGGTCGTTTTGCGATCGACGCGGAAAAATTTAATTGGCGATTATTCTAAATTTAGATGGCAGTGATAACGAACGGTGATCAAGAATTATTGCATTTATCCCCGAAACGTTGGTTGACGGAAACGAATGAGATGAAATACTTAGAAATTAATTAGTAAACTTTTTTGCCTTTTTTTGCCTTGAGTAAATTCATTTTTGACACGAACTGGAATTTATTAGTCTTATTTCTGAATGCAGATCAGCGAATATTGTACATTTTGACGAAGGGAGGAATTGGTGAACGTTGATCGATAAATTAGATTTATCCTCGAAACTTTGATTGACGGAGACGAATGAGAAGAAATATTTAAATTTAATCAGCAAGCTATCTGCTTTTTTTCTTCGAGCAGTTAAATGTTAATCACGAATGCGAATTTATTAGTTTCATTTCCGGATGCAGCGACACGAAATACGTGGACGATGCACAGCGGAAAACAAAGTAATTTTTTTTTTGTCGCGAATCTCGAGCCAGTTTGACTACCAACAGCCCGGGGGGCGTCGAATTTTTGTTTCATAAATACAAAAAAATGCATTATTCACACCCTCCATTTGTCCAATTACCGGTTGTCCGATCGGGAGTTCACGACAAGACAATGTAATCGTTGAACGCCCCGATATCCATCGGGCTCGGATATCCCGCGGGGGATTCGAGTTTCGCTCGCTTGTTCGATTAACCCAGGGCGTGAATTATTCGTCTCGAATCCATCGCTCCAGGTTCGTGGATGACGTTACAACTCGATTTTGCGTGGCCTGGAAATATATCGCGAGTCCCTTGGTAGGAAATCTGTAGCGTTAAAACCAGCCGAAGTCAGGCCCAGTTGAAGCCCTGGCAGGGCCAACGTGGCCATGATGAGGGCCTGATCAGGGTCGGATGCAACGCCGCCGATTTTCTTGAGTTTTGCGGGGCCTCGAAAAAAATCGCAAGTCTCCTGGTAAAAAAATCTATAACGTTAAATCCGGCCCAAGTCAGGCCCCGCTCGGGCCCTGGCAGGGCCAACGTGACCCTGATCAGGGCCTGACCAGGGCGAATGCAACGCCGCAGATTTTCTATCAGGGTCGTTTGGACACCGCGGTTCGAAAATCAGACACCGCGAGACTCGACCCCGCTGACCTATAGACCGGATCCCGTTTTCTCTCCGCGAATATCATCAAGTTTTGGCGGTCTAACGACGTTTGTACATCGCGTTCAATCTCTATGCAGATTCAAAATGACCCGATGGATCAGCCAAGCGCCGTATAACTAGTCACAGGCCGGATTCGCTGGCCGGGCAAACTGGCGAGGGAGGGAAAAGTGAACTGATAAAAAGGATGAAAACGGTCCGACCCCGGCCGACGAAATTGTTTTTCCACTGTTTCTCGTGTACGCCGAGAGCCGGGTTTACGTTCTCCACCTCACGACTACGCTTCTCCTTTGTGCCTCGCGAGTTTGCGATGGGGGTTGTTTTTGCAGAAATTATTAACCTTTTTTTCAACTACTTATGCGCAGGATTTTTTTTTATGTGTCGTGAGTTTTACTCGCGCATCGCGATTCAATTATTTGAACATGAAGAAAAAAAATGTCTCCGCTTTGAAAATGAAATAAAAAATATCTAGTTTCAGGTTGAATTTTCTGTACTCAAAAATATGATATTTCTCCCCCTGTTTAAGATTTACTAGCCGATGTATGGGCTTCGCGAGCTTAGCCAGTTGATGCAAAAAGAAAATTAAACAATTGAAAATAAAAACGTTGTTTCCATTTTTCGTGAAAACTTTCGCGTTTACAAAAAAACGAATTCATTCTGTACGATTTTCGTTCTCTGTAAATATAATTTTACCCACATATTTTTGTGCAGGGGGTGAAAAAATAACCATTTTTTACAACTACGATTTTCCGATTTTCCGCATCTGTTAACTTGAAAATTGTAGTTTTGTTGTTGTTGCAAAAACGTGATTTTTCTAATCACTCCGTTTTTTTCGCCATCGCCCCCCACGTTTCTACTTTCCACCGGTGCACACGGCAGCGTCGCTCGGTGCGCTTTAATACCCAATGTACCGTGGCTATGTGTACATAGCGGGTGCGTTATGTATGGACGTTGCCAGCGGGCGGAGGCGACGAAGCGTCGAAGCGGCAGCGGGAGAGGACGAGGGTTCGCCGATTAAAAGACATCGAGGCCGGGTCTAAACGATCCTCGAGCCGCGTCCGTACCCCGAGCTGTTGTCCTCGGGTTTTCCCAGCCTCCGCCCTCCTTCCCCACCTTTTCATTTCGCTACAACTTTCATTCGTTATTTCGGAATCGTGATTGTTTCTTACAGCTGCTCCTTGCAATTCGACGGGAGGAAACTCGGCCGGCCCCACCGAGCCCCGAGTAGAATTCCTCGGGTCTTGGGCCCTGCGAAACCCACTACGACGCAGTATCGGAATTCTTCCTCCTCCTCCTCCCCCTTCTCCTATTATGGTTGTATAATGGCAGAATAATTGGAAGCAGATTGGCCGCCTCGCTAGCTATGTACGTCTTATGTACAAAGCTTCGCGATGTAATTACGGTTGGCCATGTAACACATAACCGCGGCATCCTGGAGAAAAAAGGGTTAAACGATGTTTTAACGATTTTTAAAAATTAGATTTGAATCTTTTTCGCACGTAAATATTTGTCTACTTTTTTCGTAACATTGACGAATTTGGTTGGTTACAAAAATATTTGGCAAAATATTGTTGATTTACGTCAAAAATTTCACTCCATTTTTTAATAGTATATTGTGCAACAAGGGTCGAAAGTTGGCAATTGCGGCGAGTGTGAGGTTTGCTGCCCGAGCGAAGCGAGGGCTGCAATCACACGAGTCGCAATTGCCATTTCGACCCGTGTTGCACATCATACTTTTTGTAACGAGTGCACGAATCTGCGGCACTTGGAATGGCAGTCGCGCGAGACGAATACTGAAAAGTGAGGTTGTGATTGAAGGGACGAAAGTGAATGACAGAAACTCCCAAGGGACGAAAGTGAACGAAATGCGAACTGCGCATGCGTGACTCTGTCATTTCACCACAGGTTCGCGACTGACAGGGAAACGGCCACTTTCGGCTCGCAAGACTGCCATGGAAAGTGCCGCGATTCGTGCACGTGTTACAAAAAATAATTTGTTTAACTCATACTTACCGCGATGGAAAGGGCCCGCGAATTTTTCTTCTATTCGCCTAAACAGTTTTCCAAAAATATTTGTTCTTTTCACCCGAACCGTTTTTCAAAAATACTTCTTCTCTTCACCTGTACAGTTTTCCGAAAATATTTCGTCACTTCACCCAAACAGTTTTAAAAAATAATCCCTAACCGCAAAAAAAATCCAGATTTTCCTTACAATTAAAAAAATGCACACTTACCTTCCCGAAGAAAAGTCACCACAAGCTGCAAAAAAAAACATTCAAAAAACGCCATCGACATTTCGCTGTTCCCCAATAACATGGCAACAATAATATCAGCCTCGCGAGAATTCGGCGAAATTATGCGGAATATCGAGTGTCGCTCGATTTCAGAGACGCGGATGGACGTTCGGCAGTCCATAAGGCCAGGTAATAAGCGAAGTGGAGGGCGAGAGAGTTCGGGGTGCGCGCGTGAGGTGCTGCCACGTAGTCGCGGCGCGTGGAGCGTTAATTAATAGTCGATTTTGGGGGGCCGAGTTGGACGTACTTGGCAGGAGGGTCGAGAGCGGCACCGTCGGGGACGGAGCGCGAGGCCCTCGTCTCCGCCCTGACGGTCGTCATACCCTTCCGGAGGTCCCGATGCCCGGTCGATTATATAATGGCTACTCTGTCTCGACGCTGGATGGTTTGATGTAGCGGCAACGTTGATTGCCGAATTTCACATACAGCCCAATATAACCGACCCCTCCGAACCCCCCGACGTACTCGCCGTATACACTCGGCCCTCGAATACCGCTCGGCGAATACCCCTGGGGCGACTTTGGACGCTCGAGCGAAATGGACGAAGCTAATAATGCAATCGAGACGTCGCGAGGGCCGCCCCATAACTGCCACCTATTAACCGTTAACCGACGTCAATAGTAACAGCATTTGGGTTTTGCTTCTGCGTCTGGTTTCTGTCGTAGTGAGAAAAAAAGATGCGTTGGAATATCGAATATTGTGCGTTTTTGCACTGAAAAATATTTTAGAAATTAATGTGACAGGATTTTTTTGTAGATGCCGCGTTTTGAATTTAATTTAATATACAGATGTAATGAAAAATTTAAATAATCGTTAAACGGGAATGAGAAAAAAAAGGTGGGATGGAATTTCGAATATTGTGAATTTTTAGCGTGTCAACAATATTTTCGAACTTAATGTAAAAGGATTTTCTTGCAGAGACCGCGTATTGAATTTAATATAATATTCAAATATAACGAAAAATTTAAATAATCGTTAAATGAAAATTTTGTGACGCGTTCAGTGTAATACGGATATTAATTTTAGCATATCAGATTTAATATGTTCATATTTAATATGCACGGTATAAAAAGGATTCTGTGCAGTACATTAATTTTTGCAGAATTTTTTTTCAACGGTGTATAAACGGTGGACAAATATTGCAGCGAGAGGCATAAAAGCGTCGCTGTCCTCTCAGGCACGACAAATACGTCGTGCAATCGAGTCGAGCGTGCATTTTTTTTCCGGCTGCGCCGTGTTAACGAGTCGCCGGGTCGTAACAAAATGTGCGGCAGTAGCTCAGAACCGGTGTAGGTTCGAGTAACGAGCTTTCTCCTCTGTGAACAGAGCGCGAGGCACCTGCCATGCCCACCGTGGGGGATGTGACGAGCCGAATCCCCCAGGGCATCCGTACCCCAGCCAGCCAATTCTCCGAAGCAGCAGACGCCGCACACGAGTCACCATCCACCATCACCAATAGCGTGTATCAATCAATGCGTCGGTGCCTTCATTTATTGCCAATGGCTGGACTAATCCCGTTACACGCCGGGCAAATTGCCTGGGGCCGCCAAGATCACCGCAGAGATTTCCATAACGCTCGCGAGATCGAGCAAAATATTACACACTGACCCCCGAGGACGCTCGGCCCGAGTGAGTTGGATGAAAAAAAAACAGGTTTGCATTTTTACGATGTGAATTGAAAATCGACCGGTAAAAATTGGGGGAACGCGTGTTTTGGAAATGTTTTCGATTGGCGGATCAACGTGGTGGAATGGACATTTTGTGATCTAATATCAGTTCCAGGAAAATCGCAGGGCGAAATTTTGGGCGTATTTTTTTGGAGCATTTTGGTTTTGTGACTTGGTATCCAGATTCGAAGTGCAGCGAGAGAACAAAACTCTTGAAGTTATTTTTATCATCTGGCATTTCAAGAGATTCGGGAGTGGAAGGAATATTTCGAGCGCGATTTAGTCCTTATCTTCCGACTGCGTCAGCAGCGACCACGATTTCCTCGCGGATGCTGCTCGGCCGCACCCGAATCCGTTTTGGGGAATTGAGCAAAAGTGGATGCAATAAATATAACGAGAATTTCTCAGTTGAAAAGTAGCGAGCGACGAATCAACACCAATTCCGCATGAATTAAATGGACGAAATTCCGAGGGGGAAGAAAAGCCTGCTGCCCAATCGAATTCAAGGTAGGTGAAAATACGGGCCACATTTAATTACGTGACGTGAGAAAATCGCTAAATTAGTAAAATTTTCTCGTGGATTTTTAAGAGAGAAAAATGGTGTTTCAGATTTTACCGAGCGATCGGTGATCTCCGATTATGCGAATAATTCTGTGGATCGCACTGACGTGCGTGATTCTCGCGTCCGCCGATCCTGATCAATGGATGTGGGACAACGGAAACCCATGGGCACCACGGAGTCAATGGTGGAGATGTCGGTACCGACTGGGTCCATTGAGTACGAGAAGGTATCGCGGATTGGTTCGCCAGAGGGAAGCGATGAGGTCGTTTGGATGAATTTACGCGCTGTGTAAACCTCAACGGAGGGACAAATAAAGTGCCGGAACCTGGAGATTAATTTTTAAAAACAATTCTCGTCTTTCAATCACACGCGACTCAGCGTTTGGACTTTTTAAGGAGCTTTTTCATCGAGCTCTATGTTCCCACTAATTTCGTGCAAGTGACGTTCGTTCCGCAAACTCTCGCGAGCATCGATTAAATGACAACGTCGACGACGATTCGATCACTCACCAGCAGGTGCGGAGCGTTTAAATTATCGCGTCGTTACGTGCGAAGTAAACAGCGAGGGCTGATATTCGTTCGGAATTTAATTGTCCTCTTGTAAAAACGAATAAAGAGCAACCGATGAAATCGAAAATACTGTAAAATTTATTTCATCAACAGCGAAATTCAGATAAATCGACGCGAAAGAAAAATTCCCTCCTCGCCCGAACAAGAAAATCGAATGCTCGGAAATAGATTCGAAGTTGAATGAAATTCGCGATACGGGTCGACGTCGTCGATACAAACAGCTCAACAGATGTAAAAACTTGGATAGTCGGTGTCGCCGGGAATCGCCAGATTCCGCACGCGAGACCCGACGAATGCATTGTGGGAATGCGACTCGGGAGCGGGCGAGGGAAAAAGTGGAGTAAGACGAAGAAGCGCAGGAGCGAAGATGAGGAATGTGGACAGTTTTGAAAAGCGCGCGAGCTCCACGCGCGCGGAACCCGCGGAGAAAGAGATTCCGGGAAGCTTTGGGTCGCGAAGGGAATGTCGTGTAGTTATAGGTCCGCGTCGTCCCCGCGTCGCGAGGTCGTGGATCGAGCGGTCGGGAAACGACGACGACGACGACGACGGCGACTACGGTAAATAACGTCATTCGTTATTCCGCTGGAAAAATGTCAAGACGCCCTCGGCGCCGGGACGTCCGCTAAATTTAGACGCCGCTCGCGCGCGCGCGCGCGCGCTCAACTGTTTTCTGCTTGGTTTGACCAAACTTTCTTGGGTCACTCGATCGTCCTCATCGTCTCTCGCTTGTCCCTTGGCGAGGGCCGGAAACTGGCCGTGAAAAAAAACGCTCCGAGTCATCGAATAAAAATTCCCACCGAACTCTCTCTCTGCTCGCCCTCGGATGAGATAAATCTTCGCTTGTCCTGGAATTACAGAAATTGCGCTATGAAACAAAAAACAAACAAAAACTTTGTACAAAGCGGGGAAAAAGCGAACAAGTGGCTGTGTGTACTCACGATGCACCACTCAGCTGCCGGTGGACACTCCTCGAGATGCATGTGAGCCGTGTAGTTGATGCAGGGCGTGATGCTTCCCACTCCGTCGTTGTACTGTCCGCATTTGTAACACCTTATGGCCCCCGTCGTACCTGTAATCACAAATTTAAAAAATCTGTTAAATTCAATTCGCAAAGTGACGCAAAAAACTTGTTCCTAAAATTCACGGAGTTTATGGAATTTATTTATTTCAGCCACAGATCACAAACTAAAAATCTATTAAATTCAATTCGCTAAGTGACGCAAGATCCTTTTCCTCAAATCCCCTTCTTTCCCTACAAGTTCCATTATTTATCCCTGTGATTTCTACAATTCAATTGAAACTTACAATTTTATCTACATACATCTCAACAACCAAAAGTCTCCTGCACCCCGAAAAGTTCGCCAAAGAATTCAATAAAAAAATCATTTCTCCAAAAATATTCCAGAATATTCGCAATCCACGACCTCCGCACATATCTCTCAACGCACATACGTTATGACCATGCGTCAACACTAAGTGGCGCAAAATCCTTTTCCTAAAATTACCTTTTTTCCTAACATATTTCATTATTCATCCCAGCCATTTCTATAATACAATTGAAACTTACAATTTTATCTAAATACATCTCAACAACCAAAAGTCTCCTGCACCCCGAAAAGTTCGCCAAAGAATTCACTAAAAAAATCATTTCTCCGAAAATATTCCAGAATATTCGCAATCCACGACCTCCGCACATATCTCTCAACGCACATACGTTATGACCATGCGTCATCACCGTGAACGTAAATAAATATTTAAGGTGACCGCGGGGTTGATTTACGTAACCCGCGCACGCGACGATATACGTGGCGGGGATAGGGAGAACCGCGACGTCGGGGCAGCGGGTGGAAGCGAGGGAACGCGAAAAATCGCGTCACACGTAGGTGGTTGTAACGTACGTGAGCGGAGGAAAAGAGTCCTGGAGAGAAAGAGAAGGCTACACTTGAGTATCGGGGCGAGAGAGGCGAAGAGAGGCGTGTGCCACGCTGCCATAGAACGAGGCAGTCGGCGCGCGCCATAAAATTCAAAGTTTGGAAGGCGCAGCGGGGGTGAAACGGAGCAGCGAGTGGCAGGCGCGGAGCGAGGCAGAGTCAGGCTGTCTGGGCTTCTAAGCTAGGCATGTGGCACCAGCGGCACCGGAGCGGGTTATTTTTCTCGACTGCTCTGTATACGACGAGCGAACACGGAATCCGAGGCTGAGCTTCGCACGAGCCACCGGCTGAGCCGCGCAGCGTGCGAAAGAGCGAGAGAGATTTTCCAGCTCCACGTTCGCAGCAGCCCAGACGCAGTAATATAGGAATCGAGAATTCGTACGATCGGCCATAAAAATCACGTTTAATGCTCGACCCTCGTAAATTGACGAGCGATAACCCGAGCCAAGTTGGCGCGAGAGGTGCGAGGATTCAATCGACGGCCTCTCCTCCCCTCTCGCTCTCGCTCTCTCTCCCCGCACGTTTGGCCTCTGCATTCCATCGTTTCCAGCTCGCAGGACGATCCGGATGTGCGAGAATTGTCTCTCCCTTGACGCTCGTGTCGCCTCGTTCAGTCGTTTCGCACCTGAGAATCACCCTGGGGTGGTGGCGAACTACGCCCGTAATCGACGATAAAAATTCCAGGGATTTTGTGCTCCGCTCGCAGGTGCGCGGCGCTGTCGTCGCGGGTTTCGCGGAGTTTCCGCGCCTCGACGACGTCGTTGAGATGCGGAGCGGGAGGCCGTGAGTTCGTCGATGGATCCCGGGGTGGCTCGACAGCCGAGAATTATATCCCGAGCTGTGGATGGATTTGAGGACGCGTCACGGCGACGACAAGTTTTCCAGCGACGCCTCGGGGACCCTGTGGAGCTTGTTTTCCATCAATTTCAAATACGATATTTTGGTCGTCGCCCCACGACTCGCCGGTCTTCGGGGCCGCTCCAGACGCCTCGATAAGCGGCAACTTTTCCAATTTCCCGCTAACCGGTGCGCCGGACCGTCCGGCTGCGACCGGATGCAACGGCCTCGCGAATCCGAGGCTCCTCGACTTTGCAGCCCTCGATAACTTTTGTTCGGCTTTCAAGGATTTTTGTTCTCCTGCTTGTAGACTCGATGGTGGCTAAAAAAAAGAGCAAAGTTCTTTCTTTAAGTATTTTTCACTCTATGCTAGTTTTTGCTAATAATTACTTGATGTTGCTTTGATTTTTGTCAGCGAGATTAACTTTTACGAGCGCAAGGGAACCAATTTAATGGCATTTTGTGGATTTGTCGAGAGGCAAAAAGAAAAAATTGGCGCAACGACCCGCAAATCGGGTGCACTTTGTATTTAATACAGAATCTCCATATCAACCGCGATGCAAATTAGCAGCCTCTAAGCGAGGGCTCGTCGCCATCTGGCGAAAGTTGGCCCGTCACTCTGCATTAATGAGCGAATGCTCAGCTCGAAAATTGGAGCAGAGTAAAAAAAAGAACCTCCCGAGAAATTTTTCTGCTTATTTTTTTCTCCACCCCGGCGCGAAAGCAACTTTCGCGCGGCGTCGAAAATGGGATTAAAACCGCTTTCGAGAATTCGACACGAAAGTTTGCGACTTCCGGGGGTGCGCAAACTATATTTTCGTAAGGCACCGCAAAAATGCGATGACGAGAAAAATGTAAAAATAAAATTCAATTCAATTCCCACGAGAATTTCCCCGCATTTTTGGTCGTCCGCTAGTTTATGACCCGCCGCGCATCCGTCTGCCTCTCCCGCCCGACGAGGCACCAACAGCGGCATCAAGTATTAGGGTAAATCTCAGTAGCGTGTAGCTGCGCGGCTCAGGCTCGAGAATCGAATGAAGTAGCGCATTAGCCAGACGAGAGAGAGTAGGTTTGCCGAGGTTTCCAACGTACCAAGTTGCTGTTCGTGTAGCCTGTTGGTCGTGGTCGTGAAGCTGCTGCGAGGACTAAGGACATAGCAACGTTGTAGGACACGTGTGTTCTGTATATATATGTATATAGTTATATATCTATGTATATATAACTATATATGTATATCTTGCATGAGGCAGCAGGTATGTAACTGCGGTGACGCATGTAGGTTAAATACACAGACAAATACGTAGAGGTTGGATAGCTAGATAGCTACTCGTCGTGCGAGGATCTAGAACGTACGTATTGTATAGAGCACGAGGCTGACAGTCGGAATACAGCTATGTACCAGAATCCGGTCGTCTAAGCCCAATGCGCTACGCTGCGTTGCTTCTATGTATTATATATGTGTATTATATATGTGGGTTAGTTCCTCCTGCAAGTTCATGAGTCACAAAATGCATTGTCGATCGAAAAAAGACGGACAATTTATTTTTGTCCAAGATATCGTTAATAATTATTTAAACGTCTCATCCCCAACAATTTTGCATCCTGTATATTCAGGACACTATGAATTCTTATTTTGCCATCTGAAAAAAAAACTAGGCAAAATGTCTTGATTTACTGTCGCCAAAGTCATCTTAAAGACACTTTACAAAATCGTTAAAAATGATTTAAACGTTAAAAATGATTTAAACGTTAAAAATTATTTAATTTAATTATTTAATTTCGTATCCTCTGTATTCAGGACACTGTGGACTCTCATTTTGCTATATGAAAAAAAAATGTAGCAAAATGCCTCGGTTAAAAATTATTTAAACGTCTCGTCCCCCTCCTAATTTTGCATTCTGCTCATTCAGCACACTGTGACCTCTGATTCTGCCCTAGTGCGTGAGAATATAGTCGTATACAACATATATGCTACAGAAAATGCCTCGTCTTCCACCGTAAATTTCGCTCAAGATAATATCCAGACGGCGCGGAGCTGACGCAGCGCGAAGATACTTTTCTTCTCTCCCCTCGCATTCTTTAACGCTATTATATAATCCAATAATGTAATTGGAATAACGAGATGGAAGAAGCGGCGGCCCCGCTGGAGGCCCTCAGCCGTCGATCCCTGAATAACTCGAAGGCTTCGGCTTCATTGTATCATTGTCGACCAGGCCGAGTTTTCCATTTTTCCTCGCTCCTCCGTTTCCTTTCAAACGGCCGCGCAGTGAAGGCGGAGAATCTTTGGTCAAGAGTTGGCGTTGTTGGTCGGAGGTGGCGAGATGAGATAGTGCGACGGATTGCTATAATACAGTTCCAGACTATACACAGCGATAGGAAGCATTTCAGTATAGCAATTTCTGAGCGCAAAACCAGTTCGGAGCTGTTCGGACATGTTCCAAACACGTTCAAATCAGTACAATCGTCTTTGATGTCACCAATAACTCAACTAAATGAATTGACGAAGGCACAATTCTCGGTACAAAGCTAGACGTCGCCTTAGCCCAGCCAAATTTTCCACTTTTCTCTCTCCCCTCAACCAGCGAATGCGGCGAAATTGGAGACCGAGAATCTTCGGTCAACAGTTGGCCTCACCACTTCCAAGTGCCGAGATGACGAAGGATACTGCAAACAGCGCGACGAGCCGCTGTAATATATAGTTTTATCCTATACACAGCGGCAGGAGGGATTCCAACGACGGTGGCCGAGCGGAGAGCCTGTTGGGAGCTGTTGGGATACGTCCCAACGTGTACACACTGGTGCGCTCGGCTGTGGTGGCGCTGGTGGTGGTAGTAACGACCGGAAGTTACCAACGACGCGATTGAATTAACGGAGGCACAACTCTGGGTGTTGGAGGTGGACGCTCGCTCGGTATGCCCAGGGAGTAGGGGGCAGAGGAGGAGGAGAACGAGGAGGAGGAGGGAGAGAAAAGAGGGTAAGGGAGAAGCGCCACGAGGTCGATCCCGTTCCAAAAACAATCAAAACTTGGTCCGCGTGCCGCGTTCCGTGCTTCCCTCTCTCTCTTCCTCTCTCTATATCTCCCTCGGCATCGACTCATCCCTCCTCCCTCTTGCCGTTTCGCGTGCTTTTCGCTGCTGTGGAAGGACCGCGATGCGAGATCCGTGTAAGTCCCGGTTGCCGTCGTTGCTTCCGCCGCTTCTGCTGCTGCTGCTTTCACCTCTGCTTCTGGTTATAGTTGTTTGCAGTTGTAGGTACGATGCCACGACGCCCAATAACATCCCGAGTCTGCATACAAGAAAATTTCGGCTCTCCCGGAAAAACTTTTCGTCGTTTTCACGACAATCACCGGGGTGCGGTGCGCATATACAGCACCCGGGCGGTGTGTTTCCTCGACGTTCTCCCTATATCTTCATTGCTTTCTCTCTGTCTTCTCCTCGCTGGTTTCCTACGCTTTGGGAAATCAATCCATTATGCGCGAAACTAAGGAAAAGTCGCGGAGGCGGCTCTTCTCGGCGACTACGCGAGAGCCACCAAGTGCTCCCTGTAGCGAGTTTTAACGACCCCGCGCACCTTCCACTTTTGTGCTGCTCCGCTGTTGGAGAGTTCGGCTCCAATTTCGTATAAGACGGACAAATCTCTGTTCGAAACTCGCGCGCGACTGTCTGCAACATAACGAATAAAGTGAATCAATTTGTTTGTCTGGAAAGAGATTTTTCCGGGACTTTAATGTCGGGAGGCGCGAAATGGGCTAACCATGATTTTCTGACGCTTTGGGCTGGGGCACAATTTTTTGTTCTGATTGTTTTGATTGGAGACTTCGTTTCTGCTTCGGAAATTGAAACTTCCGGTGAATCCAGAGGGAAAATTTACATTCACTCCGCCCAAGTCAGCCGAGAGAAATTGCGCTGCATCTGCATTGATGCGAATTGGAGGGAGAGGCGAGGACGAGTGGAGCTACTTTGGCGCACACAGCTGCGCCACCGCAGACGCGTTTTACACGCTTAAGTGTGTGTAAACGTTGCCAGCGACAACGCCAAATGGTGGCCCACACGTCTCGGTGACGATGGCAACGGTGGCGCAACTATCGCTACAAGGGAATACGGTGCTCGTCGTATAATGCGAGGATACCAATATCCCGAAACGACGCAGCGGAATCCGAGAGCGAGCCACCCGCGTGTACCCGATTTTCCGTGGAATCTCCCCTTCAGTTCGTGCGCTCCACGCGCCAGACCGAGAGTCACTCTCCTCGAGTAGGAATCTCCTTCCCGTACATTTCACCCCGCGCCAACAGCCGCGAGACGTTGAAACATTGTCCTCCGCCCGACTATTCCCATTCAATATCACACGCCCAACTCTGTTAATCCAACTACGAGAATCCCGCGCGTTATTACCTCGCGGCTGTGTTCGCAGTTTCGGCCCGGATGTGGCGGACTTTACGACCGGAGTTATTAGAAACCGAGCTTAACGTCTGACCCCCTGAGACCAAACGTTGCAGCCAGAGATACAGATTTTGTAAGTTTCATCATTGGTGTCCTTAAAAATTGACAGACCGGAAAATCTGTCACTGATAACCAAGTGACGATTTTTTATCTCAGTCACGACGACGTTCGGAGCAGCCTCTATAGCGAATCCGGCAAAGGCTTCCTTGATGCTCGTCGCCACTACGTCAAACTTCCTTCCGCCGCGATCCGAAGTCGCGAGTAACGACTGCGAAAGCTGCCGTTAAAAGTTATGCCGCGGCTCAGCGAAAACTCGAATTTTCCCCCTCGTTAATTATATCGGAAAACATTTTTTCACGAGTCTCTCTCGGCGTTTGGACTGATTCCCGCCGACTACGCGGGGCCGGAATTACTTCCTCGGCCTTTCATCTCGGAGTTACAGCCCCGGCCACAAAGGCGCTACGTCGCTGGCGAACGAGTTCTCAGATGTACCCGGGGAGAGATTACGTCCTCGAGCGTCCGAGCCGAATCGGATCGAGAGGCCGGGTTTGCGGTGTTAGGGAAACTGCGCCGGTATTACGGCTCCTTTCACGTGGGCCTCGATTGTTTCTTCCGTCATTGTCGCGCGCCTGCGGCCTGACAATCCCAAGGCGAATCCCACCGGCAGCAGGAGCTCGTTTTCTTCGTGTAGTAAAGCCGGATAATTAGCTGGCTAAGCACTTGAACTCCGCGGGTGGCGGTGGCTCCGTCCTCGGTCTACGTCGAGGGTATATTAGCTTCCGAGTAACGACTTGGCCGGGGGGTTGGAAATGAACAAGCCAAGAAGCCTATTCCACGACTCCCCTTGCGCGCGTTATGTGTTCAACCCGTTGTCGCCCAAGCTTTTCCCTGTTTCTTTCAGACACTCTGCAACTCCGCAGTAGCCAAACGAGACTGGGCCAAGATGCCGGGAGAAGAGACCTCGTCGAGGGTTTTTGCGTGCCTAATCTGAATCTCCAATTCGTGCCGGCTCGCTTTGATTCCGCGAGTGGGGCCACCGCCGGGGGACACGGATGCTGGCCTGCAGCCGTGACTTGGCAACCGGAATTTAGTGTGGGTTTCCCTCGCGATGATATTCTAACAATTGGACGAGGATCCTTCAAGGCTGATATTGGACTTCTTGTGGGAAATATTGTGACCAGAATGACGAATTTGTTGGCTGTGGAGAAAAATACAACGAAACAGGGATTAAAAAAATTAATAAATTAAACAAGTGTCTAAAAAATGTTTGCGACATTTTGCAACAGTTCTCGTTGCAAAACGTTTCATGCAACAAAAAAAAAGAAAAAACGAAAAATGACACGGGGAAAAGAAATATCATTGACTTAATAAAACCTTCCTTTGCGGGCTGCCAAAAACAATCTGTTTAAATGAATCTGTTATAATGTTGTCGCAATCCCATTTAACATCGAAACAGTAAAACATTTTTTGCCTGTTTTGGTGTTATCGTTTCTATATCATACGAAATTGTATGAACTAGAAGTGACATTGAATTTACTACACTTGTTTTTGGCAGCCTGCAAGCGAAGATTTTAATGAAACAACGATTTTTCTTTCCCTTGCATCGAATGGAGCCATCATAAAAAAATCATAATCCAGAACAAGATTTGCCCAATAGCTGTTGCCGGGAACTCGCAACACATGCATAGTCACTACACTCTCGGGGCTTACGCGGTGCCTGACGATCTTAGCCGAGTTTTCGAATATTCGCCGAGGCAGCCATAGACGAGCGCGAGAGGCTGGCAGCAGCGCAGCCATCGGAGGCAAGTTCGATAGACTAGAGGCCACGGAGGCCGCGGTCATACGGTTGCTCGAGGCCCTCCGGCTCCCCGCCTCCCGTACATACTTCCTACTTCCTCTTCCTCATCCTCGTCCGCATCGATAATCGCGGACACGCTGTGGCAGCGCCGCTGGTGCAGCTGCGAGATGCACGTGTTCGTGAGCCGCACGAGCCCATGGTTTCGCCGCATAACATCGTGATGGAGCCGCGCAATTCGTGGGGTATGCCGATGCATACAGGATCAGAGACGCTCGGTCTCTCCACCTGCTCTCGCGACGACGACGCTATGCAACCTCGGGCGCGCGCGCTTGTACACTCGAACACGCCGCCTGTCCTTGCCCGCTCTTGACTCGCTCGCAACATGCTGCATCGAGCGTTCACTCCGATCCGGAGTGCCGTATAGACGACTTTATCAATACCGACAACGCGCCCTCTGCCCCCCGGACGAGCGTCGCAATGTGCGAGTCGGCATCGATGATCGATCAGCGTGTTATGCCCCTCGAGCTCTCGCGCGAACGACACACTCGAAGCGATCGTCCCTGGTGAACCGTCAAGTGGCGACTATCAATTTTTGGCCCACGCGATTATTTTTGTCACGGTAATTATTTAATGTGACGATTATCTTAATTTACATAACTCGAAAAATAGACGCGGTGCCTGAAAAAAAGACTTGTTTAATTCTTTTGTTTTCTTTTAAATATCTACCTTTACTTTTTTAGCTAAGGAATTTTTTTTCCTGCTGTAGGAAACGACAAACATTTTATAAAAAAACAAACAAAAGTAGAAAAAAAAATTGGTCACTTTATTTCTTCGATTAGTATTTTTTTCTCGGTAAATTCTGTTTATTGCCTAATTATTTTTTCTAGCTAACGTAGATAGAAAAAATAATTAAGCAATAAACAGAATAGAATAGAATAATTAGAATAATTAACGTAATTATTTTCCTGATACCGCGACGATAAAAATAATTGTCGCTCCACGATCACCAACGCGGAAATTTGTCTCTCTGCGAATATTGCACAATGTGTTGTCGACCGATGCAGCGGACTACGAGACTCGAGATAGGACCGGCCGAGGAGCGTAGCGCACGAGAGGCGGCATCGTTAAGATAACTAGGCGGCGAATCGCGGCGAGGTTGGAAGTGGAGGAAGCAAGCGGCTGCGGTTTCGTCGAGGTTTCATAGTGCTGCGGAGGGGCCGAGGGGGGCGACGGACGCACCCGACGTCCGACTCCGCCGCCGCCGACGACGACGACGACGACGTCGAGGATAAGAGGAGACGCGACGGACGGTGCGAAGTCGATGCTGCCGTGGGGACCACGTGTACCATATACGTGGCTGCCGCGGCAGAGGCCGGGTGAGCGGCGCGAGAGGAAAAGGACGAAGCCTCGACGGCCGGGGCTGGGCAAACTGACCCAAATAGCTCCAGTGAATGCACTCGCTTCACTCGGCTGAACCCCCCGCAGACTCCGCTGGATGCAGCCCTCCATAATATAAATTCATCCGGTTTATCCCTCCGCCGCTCGCCCTTCGTTCCCGCCGACCCTCCCACGTTTTCTCCCGCCCGGACGTCTCTCGACTCCGCCGCCCTGCTCCGCATTGTGCACGGCATCGGGCAACTTCAACCCCCGAAAAAATATGTTTTTATCTCACCCACCCCGTTTTATTACATTTTTTCCACATGTTTTTGCCGACTCCACAGGTCCATTATGCACTCTCGGAGAAGAGACGGGTTTTTTGTTACAAATGGGTTTACAAAAACCTCAATTATGTTTTATGGATACTAATTTAATTTGCGAAAATATATATTGTGACTAAAAAAATCAGCAAAATCGATGAAGTATGCATCGTTGCCATGCAACGAAATTAAAAACAGCAAAATATTAATCCCTCTTTTAAAAAGTTCATGAGTAACGGAAAGCAGTGTTAGCAAACTATGAGAGCTGCGATTGGTTGCCAGGAAAGTCCGTGATAAACAAAATCAGTTCGGTATCAAATTTGAAAAATTTCATAAGAGGACAGCTTTATAAGAGCGCAGCAGCGCAAAATTTATTTGCCTATTATAGGTGATATTTTGAAGTAAAAATTTCCGATTGTGGCGATTTTCGGTCCGGAGCCGAAACGAAAATATTTTTTTCAAAATCGATTAAAAAAGGTTAATAAGCAGTGTTTTCGGGGGTAGAATATACGACTTGAGAACAATGGTATAGGTTAAAAGTCGATATTTTGAATAGAAAAAAAATTGGGGTCGATTTTTGGTCTGGAGCCGGATCTACGATTTCTGACAGAAAAAATATTTTTTTCGTCGCCAAAAAAATATTTTTTTCAAAATCGATTAAAAAAGGTTAATAACCAGTGTTTTCGGGGGTAGAATATACGACTTGAGAACAATGGTATAGGCTAAAAGTCGATATTTTCAAAAGAAAAAAAATTGGGGTCGATTTTCGGTCGGAAGCCGGATCTACGATTTCTGACAGAAAAAATATTTTTTTCGTCGCCAAAAAAATATTTTTTTCAAAATCGATTAAAAAAGGTTAATAACCAGTGTTTTCGGGGGTAGAATATACGACTTGAGAACAATGGTATAGATTAAAAGTCGATATTTTGAAAAGAAAAAAAATTGGGCTCGATTTTTGCAAAAAGTTTTTCAGGCACGCGCGCCAGCGCATGCGAGAATACGCTAGCTCCATAAAAATTCAAATAATTCACCCCCATTTGGGATGAAATAATTGTTTTTGTCATGCGCTTAGTCGTTATAATAACTTTTTATAGCCGGTATAATCATTTGGATTTATTCATATTTTGTTGTTTTTAATTTCATCAAAATGGCAATTCTTTCCATACATACCCCCTGCGTTTTGCAAAAACAAATTCGTATTCGTAAATTTTGAAACCCCTATCCGATTGCAAATTTTCCGCTGATTCCAAGAAACACCTTTATTTGCCCGAAAAACAGAAAATTCGACTGGAAAAACGGGAAAAATCATTTTTTCCCCTGCAAATACAGTAATTTATAGTCGCCAGGACTATGAAAAATGATTTATCCGGAATTATTGTCTTCCGAAGCACCAAAGCGACTATAACTTTCCTCTCAGGTTGGCAAAAGCGGAGACCCGTCCAGCCGGCCGTGGTACGCTTCGCTCGAGCGTTATGTCCCGCGTATCGGTGCGCGATAGTCGGTTACGGCCGGCGGAGCGTAATCCGCGGGTTCCACATAAATCCGCGGATTTATTAATGCCCGGATTGTCGCGCTCGTAGCCGCGTGACACGCGAGCCAAGTTCAGATCGCGGCTGCGGTCAGATATGTTTATTTTCCGGGACTCCGTGTGCGCCGCGCTCGCGCGCGCTCTGCATTGAATGTCGTATTTATGTTGGGAAGCGCGTTCATGCGTGATAAAAAAGATGCCGCGCGGCGCACTAACGGCGGCTCCCAGCTCTTTTCATTCTTCGCTCCGCCGTGGGACATGTGGAGGAGCCACACAGACACACGTATGGCGGAAGAAGATACGTATGGAGAAGCTTCGGGGGAGGCGAGGTCGAGGGTGCGAAATAACTGAGCGCGGACCAACCACACGCTGCAAAGTAACCAGCAGACCCGTCCGTCCGTGTGTGTTCGCCATGTGAATGGGTTGAGAGCGGAAGGCGAGGCGCGGGGGGGGGGGGGAGGATGGAGAGGGGGGGATGGAAAGAGAGCGCGGGGACTGAGAGATTAGCTCTTTGCCGTGGCACGATTTAATCTCGCGGCTCATACGCCGCGAGGCTTTCCGTGGTGCTTTGCCAGCGTGGAGCCCGAGTGATGCGGATAGCCAGGAGCCCGAAAGCGCGAGCGCTGTTGTTGCGCATAGCGATGCTCATAAATTTCTTTCTTTTTCGCTGTAAAGAACAACAGAGAGGAGATTCAGCCAACGCCTACGAAATGTAACCGACACCGGGGAACCCGGGGATTTGCGCACGGCGACACGAGCAACAATGCGGTCGTCGTTCACACGTACGGCAGATACGGGTAACGGATGAGGTGGGCGTGAGTAGGTGGAGGAATGTTTTGGTCGAGTTTTGTACATTTTTGTTGGAGAGGGTCTAGGGAAAGTTGGCATGTTTTGAAAAAACCGCTGGGGATTCTGGCGATTAAATGACAATTTATGCCATTAATGAGTTGACTCTGAGTTTTTGCGAACAGAGAATTGAATTTGCTAAAAATATGTCTGCGTGTATCTTGGAAAAAAATGTTACATTCTGGTATCAAAAGCACCGGATTGAATGACAATTTTTCCTACATTTGTGGGTGTAAATCCCCCAAATCTGGCTGGAATTCGGTTGGGGATTTACCGCGGTTATCAGGTCATTTTTTTTCTCGGGATCCGAGGTGACGACCGCGGGGAAGTAGAACTCAAAGAAGACGCATCAAAAATGCAGCGTGGTATTCCCGAGGTGGGATCGATCGACGAGCTCTCCGTGTAATCTCGAAACACGCCTAGTCGGCCTTCAATCTTGGGGCGAAGTACGGGAAGAAAATGAAGCGAGCGAGACGACGCCGGCGGGGGGAGCGACGCGCGCGTCGTTTAAAACTCGGTCCACGTACGGAGCTCCCTCGAGCTCGGACGCGGAAAATGCCTGGGCCAAGTCGTGATAGATCGCGACTCCCGAATACGATCGCTCACTATATCCGATAAGTTACTATCGTGGATTCAGTCCGACTCGCAGGCTTCGCCTCGGGGGCGAAAAGTCCAAGTAGGATCCGAGGTTGTAATATAAATCTCGTGTCGGTTACCGTGGAAATTTCAAATTTTTCCTTCCTCTCGCGCGCGGTCGGAAGACAGCGAGTCTCACTCGATAACCCACGTGGAATATCGTGTCGGAAAAATGTCCTACCGGGAATTCTGCCCCGCGACTCTTGATCACCGTGTCACGGAGACCGTGGAGGTGTCATTCGAGCTCGTATAAATTCGACATGGAAATCTGCCGAGGAATTTTCGCACTATTTTGATCCAAATTTTTACACCAGGATTCTGTCTAGGGTTCTGTCAACCTATGGTCATAATTGACAGGGTGTGATAGTCAGATGGCGATGTTTCGACGAATAAATTAGTTCAAGAAAAACGTGAGTTCAATTGGTTTATTCAATTTTGAAGGAGACCAACGTCTAGCAATGTTGAGAGCTAAAGATGAACTCACTGGAAAATAGTGCCGCACTGAAGGACCAGCTTACTGCGTGTAGTGAAAGATGCTGACGTTTTCCGGATCATTTGAAGAGTTCAATTTTATCCTACATGGAGCGTTACAAGGGTTCAACCTGCCTTACAAATAGTTTAGTACAAAAACCAACTAATCTCTTTGCCATTTCGTGATCCTTTTCGCTTACCAATAATTTTTCTACAACAAAAATTCGTCCTCTTCATCAAACCTTAACACACCAATCGCACACATCCTGCATCCCCGTCTCACGCGCCTCAGCCGTCACCGATCTCTTCCAGCCTCCGTCTACCCAGAAGCTCCACCCTCATCCGCAACTTCGCATCTGCTCCTGACTCGACAATTTTCCCGTCGCGCGTAGCCTCCTCCTTCTCCTCCTCCTCCTCCTCCAGCGAGCTTGCAACGCGAGCTTGGCGCGGTGTCCCGCGAGCGTAAACTAATTGTAAGGGACACTCGCGGGGGTACGGGAGGCGTCCCGAGATGCTGAGGTTCCGCGGTGAGCGTGTTGCAAAGCCCGAGTCCACCTCGTTGCATCCAGAGATTAACGAGCCGTACTTTAACGCAGTGCAACTAGGAGCCAGCGCGAGCCAGGAGCGTTGCTAATCGCTCCACGATTCCTATCCCCTCGTCCTCCCTCCGGCCCCCCCCCCCCCTCCGGCGAGTTCCTCCCTCGCGGTTGTCGCGAGCTCCGTTAATCTACCTACCCCCTGTGCACACGTTGCAAATGCCCCCCACTACCTTCGCGTGTGCTCCGCATTCTCTCACGCAGTCGTTGAGCCTCTCTCTCTCTCTCTCACTCTCTGTGGCCCAGATCAACGACCATTATACGAGCTGGATCGAGAGTCATCGATCCTTCTCGTTTAATGGATTCGACGCCCTCCCGCCCCCCTCGCGAACCTCCCCCAACTGGATTCTCGAGCTCGCCAAGAGCTTTCCAGTTTCCACCGGTACCGCCGATGGCCCACGGTACAAACGGCATACATTGCTCCCGCAAGTACAATACCTTGTCCAACGATGTAGCACCGAATAATGCGACACCCCCGGGAATTCCCGTGGACCCCGTCAGCCTCTCGCTCGCTCCGATACCTGCGCTACCGCTCGGCCCTGGCTTTCCCGGTATCACCCTATATTTCAATCCGAACGAATACAACTAATTTACCACCGGGTAACGCGTGCTTAACGACCCTCGAATGACAATTAGTACGGCAAACAAAGCGACTAACTCTGTTTTCCATCAGTTTTTTTTTCCCGGTGAAAAAAAAAAAAAAAATCCCCAGTTTGGTGTTCGGTAGGCGGTGGGTCGGGTTTTTGGTGCGTTGGGAGGTGTCAAGAATAAAAGTCAGGAGGAATTGGGAAGGAAACTCGTGCTTGGCGCATCTGAGTTTAGAGGACGGATTTTTTTCGTCGGTTGATCGCGTTTGCTGGGTGGAGGAGAAAAAGCAGCTCATTGTGAGCTGCTTTTTTGCTGGGATTTCTTTTTTTTTCTAAATGGGTGTCATGGCTTTCGGGACGGGCACGAAAACGCCCCTCGTGTTTGCGCGCGTTTTTTTTTTTCGCCCGCTCGCGCCTCCGACGCCGACCAATAGAGCTAATGGTTCCTCCTTTACCGCGCCGCGATCTCCATATACCGGAACGAGCCGGAGCTCCGCTCTTTCACCTCGCATTCGCGCTCGCTGACTGTACTACACGCTCGGCCCCTCGCTGTGTGCGGCTGTGCACTTTGCCATTCCGCGCTCATCACTTTTATATCTAACGTGGCTTTTAAATCGCGATGTTCTTCCTCCGCGGGACTATCCGAAAATTTCCGGTAACCTCATCGACGAGGGAGAAAAAAAACTGGTAACGGATATTCCAAGTGAAGGTCCGTCGAGGCGTCAAGTCCGCTCTTATTTTTCTCTCGGCCCTCTCGTAACCAGTTCGAAAATATTCCGAGGACGACTTTTCAATTTTTCTCAGTTCCAGTTTTCTCAGCCCATTTCCATTTCATCAATTTTCCTAATATCCACAGAGGCGTTGAGTCTGCTCTTATTTTTTTCCTGTCCCTCTCGTGATCACTTCGAAAATGCCGAATTTTCGTTACCTCAAACGGGTTACGTTATCCCCAGAGACACCAGGAATGCCACGATACATCCAAACGGAAAATGCATCTCTAAACATTTCACCCTTCTAATTTCCCTAAGACCTCCGCGTTCCCTCGTCATACTCGCGAGCCGGCAGGAAAACTGCGAGAGCAAAACAAAGAGCAAACACGTCAGACCGAGCGCGAGGAAGCGAAATCCGAGGAGCGGGACGTGCGGCTTTCCGCAATCTCGTATCTGCGTTGGACGGCCCCGCACTCCAATATTTCAGGCGTGTCACGAGCAAGAACGCCATAACTAGAAGTCCTGAAAGACTCTCGAAAATCTCCTGCCGCTGCTGCTGCTTTGCTCGAAGCTCGGAGCGTTGGTCAGCTTGTAGGGTCATCCTTGGTGCTCATAACCAGCCTTCTTTCGGCCTGCCTCTTTTTTGTCCACCGGGTTCACCACCCACGTTTCCATCCCTCCTCATAACCCGGATGCTTATATGGCAACCTCGCGTTACCGTAAGCATCCTCGCCTCGTGTTCCTTCAGCCATCCCCGATGTGTGTCCCTCGCCATCTTTCGAGGGGGCTAATCCACCACCATTCCGGCTTTCGCCGTTCCCACGTAGCAATCCCTCGCGGCTTACCACCGCGGCACCCGCGTCCTCCTCCCGGCATTCGCCACCCGAGCCTACAGCTCGCAATGTACACCTTGGGTTATACACATGTGGTGTATACGTGGAGCGACGAGACGAAAAAGAGAAGAAGACACGGAAAAGGGGAAACGCGAGAACGCGAGACGAGTGGCAGCAGCAGCGGCGGCGGCAGCGGGACGGCGAGAGGGAGGAAAAAGTACGAAAGAACGAGCTCCGCGGGAGGACTGTGGACAGAGGGTATACGTGCTGAGACTGAGAGAAGAGCTGGTGCCCCGAGGGAGAAAACAAAAATAAGCCCTTCTCCACGACGACGCCGAGGGTAAAGAGGAGGGTCGAGAGGAGAGAAAAAGGGGCCAGAGAGGAGCAAGGGAGAGAGAAGCGGATTCAGCAGCATATCCGGTTGGTGGCTATGGGCACAACCAGCGCGCACCGCATGCATATCCTTCGTTGCCTCGAGCGAAACCAGCCAGCCAGCAGCAGCAGTAGCAGCAGCAGCACGACATTCGTGGCCCTTTCTCTCTATCTCTTTTTCTATGTCTCCCTCTCTCTCTCTCTCCCCCTACCACTACAACCAGACAGCTCACCATTAGTATTACGTATAGTTAGGCAGAGGGCACAGCCGAAAGCCAACGAGGCGAGCCAAGCCCGACGTCGCCACCGTTCGCCTGCTTCCCGATAATTACGATGCTACCTAACAAAAGAGAAGTGAAAATGGAGATGATGATAATTCGAGCGAAATAACCATTCACCAGAAGCCACCTATACCGAAGTCCCTCTCGCTCTCGCCCAGCTTTTCTCCATTATACCGCTGCCCACGACACTCTGTACCTACTGAACTACATGATTATATATGCACACTCGGGCGTATACACACGCAGACGCGAAGGGAGAGCCCGATGGAGTATAGAATGCAGATGGTGCCTCGCGCTCTCTCCCTCTCTCCCTCGCTCTTCGAGCTTCATCCTCTCCGGTGCTCTTGAACCGTCCAACCCGACCTCCCCGCCTCATCCGCTTCTGCTTGGCAAATATATGCTCTTCGCGCGACCTGCTTCTGCCCTTCTACCTTCCGGGCTGCGCGCGGCAGGAGCTTTGGGGATTTTTAGTCGCGGCCGCGAGACTCGACGTCGACAGCGACGACGACGACGCTCGAGATGTGCGGCGCAGATGGTACAATCGATTTTGTAAATAATAAACTGCGTTTCGGTTCGCGATTATTTTGGAAAGTCGATGGTTGTTGTTTGTTCTTGTTGCTTTGGGCTTCGGATAGCGATTCGATTGGTACTTTAGCTTTCCACCCGGAAATCATTTTACGTACGAAATATATTTGGACGTGTATTTTCCATACAGTAGAACCTTCTGGCGCCATACATTTTGCATGTATTTCATTCCACGTGGGAATTTCGCTGCTGCCAGCAGGAACGCGATTTTTTATCTTATTCCGTTTTATCTTGTTTATCCTTGGGATATGAAAATAACCGCGCACGTTTTGTTGATGTTGACGATGGCGGAGCGATGACGGTTAATTTAATTCTCGCATTAGTGAGATTGAAGGGCGGCTGTTTCGTTTACTCGGTGAAAAAAGAAAACGCTTTTGTATTGCCGCGCATTGCCGGTTCGCTACTTTCAATAAGTGGCAATTAGGTTACGGTTAATTACAACTTTGCCAATCTCAGGTGCGACGCGCGACTAACGGGAGCGACGTGCGCGCGATTCTCCGCGGAGCCATCGGCTCGACGCGCGAAACTTGGCTCGCTCTTGCGTCCTTATTCCGCGCGCGCGCGCGCTGTGTACGTAGGAATTGGCCTACACTCGGGGCTGAATTATAGTATAACGGGGCAGGAGCGGAAAGAGCTCTGGAGGCGAGAGGGGTCGAGTGCAGAGGCCTCCGTGTAAGGACATTTGCATTCGTGAAATTTTGATGACTTGCGCTCGACTGAAGGGGAGAGAAACGCGACGCGCGCGGGTTCGGGCATCGCCGGTGTACTACGCGGGTATTTGCCGCAACGCGGGAACCTAAAGCGGGGCCAAACGGCGCAGGAGCGTTAATGAAATATTCTCCGGCCGCGAGCATTTCGAGGAGTTAATATTAATAATAATAATGACTGCACCGCGTATTTAGGCTCTCGGCCCATTCAGCTCTAGAGAATTAATAAATACTCTAACCAATCTTGGTAAATAGGAATTAATACCTATAGATTTTATAATCATTTTTATCCTCTCTTTTAGTAAAAGAATAAATGAATGTTGATATTTGTTTGCTGATGCAAAAAAGAGTCAATAAATCACTGTGGATTTACATTGAGGATTCATCGATCCGACTCCCGGTATCAAATTGCACCGTCACCTTCAAATGTTTCATCTGAAGATATCAACTTCTGACCTCTCGCACTTCGTGATGCCCCTCGTGCTTCGCGTAAACTCGTGAAGTTCGTCCCGAACTCGAGCGAGTGCGAATCGAGTCATCAAAGTTTCGCGCCTCTCGCTCGCCCCGGCGGACAGTCTCACTCCGGTTCTTGAGAATGCATAATGCACTAGCCGGTCGCGAGGGTGCGGTGCTCTCGGTCACCGTTCGCCCATTCCGTCGCCGAGTGCGCCACGTCGACTCGCGATCTCTCCTCGCACTTCAACGACTCCGTCCACCGCGATGCCAGCGTTAAAAGGGTTAAAAGCTCCGTGACGCGCAGTCGCCTCGCGTCGTTAACGAGAGGCCGCGCGCTTTTTCTTCTCCCTCTCTCTCTTATCGCTCTTCCGCCATTCGCGGCCGTTAATTTCCTGAATCCGCGAACGTCGATGGTTTCACGTTCGATTGGAGATTCCCGTGTCCGCGCTTTTCCGGAATATCGACTTCAGCTCACCGGGACGTCCGTCTTGTTCCACGAGAATCAAGCCTCGGACGCCCCAATCGGTGTGCAACGATCCGAAGCTGTACAGACGACGACGTTGCAGTCGCCTCGTGTACACGAAATAGCCAAAGCCCTTGGAGTGACTTCTCTTCTCGTTCCTCCTTCAACTGCGATTTGCATGGGGAATTGGCCACCGAGAGCTCGGAGAGCCGGGGCCAAAAAACACAGTTCTCAAGATTACGGAGCGGTGTGCACACGTCGTGGGCGTAGAAGCCTCGCGAGCTCTCACACGAGTCTCGCTCACTCTCTCTCTCTCTTTCTCTGCTCCGCTCCGCTCCACTCTCGCCCGTACAAGCATAGAGAGAAGGCTGAGGTGCGGTCGATGAGGGCGAAGCGCGCGGCAGGCTCAGCCCGCTTCGCCCGTGTTACACGCGGCGGGGAGAGAAAGAGGCGGCACGGATTTTAACGCCCTCCGGCAAACTCCACCGAGCTGCTCTATTTTTCAACGAGTTTACACACATTTTCTCTGAAGCGTTTGAGCACGTAACACTCGGCTCGCTTTCTTCGCCGTCGCTGCCGCGCTCCCGGTGCTGCTCCCGCTCGGCGAGAAAAGCGAGAAGAGAACGATCGAGTCTCGAGTGCCGGTAGTTTGGCCAACAATGACACGGGGCGAGAACCGCCCGCCCGCCCGCCCGCCCACGACAAGAGGAAAGAAAGGATCCTCAAGCTCTCGGGGTCTTGTCGTCGTCGTCGTCGTCTCTGCATGCGCGCATAAGATTCATGCACATGCATGGACCAGACGAGGTGAAGACGCCTTCAGCCCGAAGAAATAGTCTGTGTAGCGATGCCGCTCGGTCCTCCCTCTCCCCCTCGCCTCCCCCCTCAAAGCGTGAAGTAGGGTTAACAGGGTCCAACTTCCTTCCGCTCACGGGGTTCCCACATGTGTGTGTAAATGTGGATACGTGGTGACGGCCTCCCAGACTTCCCGCGAACGCGACCTTCTTCGGCTTCCTCTCCTCCGGCCTGCTTTTCTCTGCTTTTCTCCTCCTATCTTCGCCAGTGGCGCTTCTTCTCTCCTCCTCCCCGATGACGACCCGTTCGGCGTGTAGACCTCTTGTGACGCACGACTGGGTAACTCGGCTCTTCCTTACGATTGGTGAGACCTTCTTCTGCTTCCCGCTGCTTCTTCTTTTTCCTCGTCTCCGCTTCGTTTCCTGCGACACAGAAGCTCGTGAATAATTTGGCCAGATACATTGGAATTCATTGGCGGCGCGACACGGACGATTTGGGACAGATAAATCGCGTTGGTGGTACACGTTAAACCGGGTAACGAATTCGTGCATGGAACGCTCGAGGAACCCACCGCTCACCCCGCGGGGTTTAGGAGAAGCAGAGCCGCCACCTCCGCAAGAGTCGACCGAGGCACGAGCGGCGCTGCTGCGTTTGTCGTGGAAACGCGGCCATATAATAGAGAGCCAAAGTGAAGGGAAAGATAGCGAGTGCCGGGAGGATATTTTGCATTGCAAATACCGCAGTCTCCGCGGCGAGACTCCCTCGGAATAAAAGTAATTGATGCATGCGATATGCAGCCGCGACGTAGACCACGACAATGGCAAAGGGTCCGCCGCGAACGATCGAGTATCTTCCGCGCACGAATCTCCCTGGGCGCTCAAACGACTTTGATATTCTTTTCTTCCGCGATCGCGAGTCTTTAGCGGGGAAAGTTAGTTCGAAATCTGCGAAGCGCGTCGCGCGGTGCCCTTTAAGTTGGTGGGATTTTTTTGAGACACGGTCGAGCGACTTCGAAGGAAAATTCTCGACAGGATCAGACGAAGCGTGGACGCAGCGATGTCGGGAACTTTTTGAAGAGCTTTCTGCTCTTTATTAATGGCTGCATTGTGGGAAGACCGATTTCCTATTTTCCCCGTTTTTTTTTCGGGCTGCAGGTTGAAGGACACCAAAACAACCTTCAGCCGCGTTGCTTTTTTTTCTACGCAGGGAGAATTCCGAAACAGGAGGCAGCCAACTTCGTCCCTGAGAGAAAAACACGCACGGCGACTGTGGCAAAAAATATAAAACGTCTGCGGCCGACACTCGACGCTCCGAAGAATGCGAAGTAGGCGACGAAGGGTCGTCGTGTCAAAGGACGTAATTACTTTTTTTCTTACTCAGGTCGATACAGTTTGAATACACGAGTGGGAGGGGCAGAAGCACGAGACGAGAAGCGCGAGGCAAAGCGGTAATTATGTGAGTGCATCAAGGAAGTCAAGTGATTCGAGCGTACGCGTAGTCAGGCGCGTCCTCGTGGCGCGAGAGGCGACCAATTAACGTCGGCAAACGAGCGTTTATCCTTCCTCCGATCGTCGCGTCTAGACCGTTGTGAAAATTCAAATTTCAGACGGAGACAGAAGCGAAATTTCTCTCTATGCTGCTCCAATCGCAGTTTCATCGAAGCGACGAAAGCGCCAGAAAAATTAGCAGCGTGTCGCGACACGAAAAATCCATTCCTTCGGCATTTCCACCGTCGTCGTCCCAAAGCCAGAAAATATCAGATCCTCCGAAGCTCGCGATACACGCGGTTCGGAATTTTTATTTTTTGAATATTTTCCCGGAGTCTCCGGGCGACGTTATCAAGCCCAGGCCAAAGTCGCACTGCGCGAGTCGCGAGAAGGTTCGAAACGGTCGGAGAACCGGACGAGTTTTCCGCGGGTTAAAACTGAGGGGCGCGAGGGGTAACGCCGACTCTGCTCGCGGGCCGCGTTACGCGGGACGTGAGAAAAACGAGAGGATAAAAACGTATAAGGTCTACGCTTTGCCGCTCTTTCGTTCGCGCGGTTCGGCCAGTTTACCGGTTGCCCATAGCGCAGCAGCAGCAGCGGCAGAGGCAACAGCAGCAGCAGCAGCAACCCGCGAAGGGGGCAAAGGTGAAACGAGCGGTACGATAAAACTCGGTTGGCTTCCGCGCCAACACGTGCCCCGAATTTAAATCTCCGCCCGCTCCGCATGTCCCCGCCGAAGAAAAAGACCCGGCCGAGCTTTCTGCTTTGGTTGAAAACCCGTGCTCCGCCCGTTTACGAATATATCCCGCGGTGTACATAGATATATACGCAAAACAAAACACGCTCGAGGAACCTTATCATCCGCGTCTCTCTCCCTCGCTCTCCCAACGCGAAACGCCCGGTCGTTCGGCCACTCCAGGGAGCAACGGAGACGGCGACGGTCTCCCATTTGCGTAAAAGCTCATTCCTACCCTCGCAACCGTCTGTAAACCGCAGCGTTCAACAAATTGCCTCCTATTTTTCGCGCAACACGAGTTACCCGGACCCCGCCTGACTGCCCGACTCTACCCATCCCCAATTGGCCCGCGACGCGTGCGCGGAAGCGCCGGATAATTGAATAATCCGATTAATCGAGCGATTTTGCGGCTATTAATTCGTCCCGCGCGTTGCGAGCCCACGAGGAAAATGAGATGAGAGGGAGCGGAAAGTGCGGCCGCCAGGAGGGGCGAATAAGATTTGCGGGCACGCGCGCGCCAACGAGTCATTTATCGCGGCGGGGAGTCTCCGGGGGTGAGAAGGATGCGGCGCTGAATCGCCGTCCCCGTGGCGCGAGAGGAAGGAGGCCGCGCGCGCTCTCTCGCCTCTCCCGGGCCCGGATAATGGATGGTATCCTCGAGGTCCTTGGCAGAGCCACCGGCTGGATATGCTGTATCAGTATCGGTAGCGCCGGGCCACGTGAATTCTGCAACTCCCTCGCTCGGTTTGCCTACCGTCGGAGATTTCGGATTCTCGCGCAGCAAGCCACTCGAATTTCCAACGAGCCCTGCTTGTCCCTTACTCATTCATCGCGAGACGCGCAGCCACCGCCGTGACGAATGGCCCGACCGCCCGAGCGTTTCTCCCTCGCTCGGGAGCCGAACGAGCCTCCCGGTCTTCGCGGTGATAAAAGATAAAGTGGATGTAGCGACTACGGATTAGGGGCGGGGATGAAGAAGGGAAAGTTTGCGAAAACTTTCGGCGGGATTTTGCGGATAAAGCGGCGCGGCAGTCAGTCAGCGGGTTTTGGCACAGGAGGGAGAAGTTCGGTTTATCATTCGCGGGGCGAAAAGTGTCGAAGGGCGAGACGGATGGATGAGCGAAGTGTAAACGCTGAATCTGGGCACCACTTGGTCTGACCCTTGAAGAACTAACATCATATTTTTGGTGTCTTCAGGCGGAAGAGAAGTTTCAGTTTTTTTTTATGAATATTCAAACGTACTGGAAAATTTTGTAGAAAAAAATCTGGCATCTTAGGGTATCTTTGCTTCGACTAAAAAATTAATAACAACTTCTTAGTCATTAAATTGACTACGCATGATGACGTCGGCAGCAAATTCTTGACTGACGTCTGATAAGTAAAACAAATTACCCAGTTAATTAGTCGAGCCGACTAAGAAGTTATTAGCGACAAGCAACCTCGAATCCCCCGCGTGAAATCCGACTCACCCTCGAGAATCCGTTTGTATTGCCGAGTCATTCCATTTCCGCGAGACATTACAGGACCCGTCGTAAGAAGCGCCTATCAAGTCGGTCTGTTCTCCGGAACGACACGAAAATAAAGCCAAACGTCCGGGAGGCGGGGGTCAAGTACGGAGTGGCGCAAGGACGAACGTGCGAAGCGCCGGGAATGAAGAGAAAGAGAAAGATAGAGAGAGAGAGAGAAAGAGAGAGGCCGACGGCCAGTCGAACGTTTAGCCGCGCGCGCCGCCCGGGGTTGTAAAAGCCGAACGAGTGAACGTGGCAACGAACGAATGAGAACCGCGCGGTCGACGCTATATTAGCTATCGGTGAGAAATGGCGAGGGGGACGGCGAAGCCGAGCAAGAACGTGGGCCGGGCTCCACGTGAGCCGCAAGTCAAAGTCTCGCTTTTCAATTTCTCACAGCGGCAACCGTGACAAACGACAAACTCCTGACCTGACCAGCGCGGCGACCGTGCGACGCGATCTTCCGTACCACAGCCAATGCCACTTGGCGCCGGACGTTGTGTGATTTTTTTTCCCCTCTCCGCTTCGCTTCCAACGCTGGCGGACATTGCGTTTTCGCTGTGTCCGCGTTTTATTTTGCCCAGAAATTGCTGTCCGAATTTTCCGTCCGCTCTTGGCGTTCCCGGGGCATCCGGGGAGTCGCGCAAAACTGGCGTCGTTCGCTGGAGGCGTTCGAATTGCATCGAAGTCCCGCGGGGTGAAATCGTTTTTTGTGACGATTTTTGAGGCTGCTTCGTGCGACGTCCGACGAGTGACTCAATTCGGCGGGCAGAAAGAAGTCGAAACTCGTATCTCCTTGGGTAATTAGCCTCGCGCGGGCTGCCACGTGTCACCCCTGAGCTCCTGGCTCTCATTTGCATTCCGGTCCGGGAGGCGCGCGACGGGAAACAGAAGTCGCGTTGACGCGTCCACCACCGAAACTGGAAACTACATTGTCATTAATTTACGTATCAGGCAGCTGTTTCGCTGGAATATCACGGGACTGGTGCTTACCTAATTACGGCGGACGCGTGAGTGAAACTCTCGTCACCCTCGCGAAGCACATAAAAAGCCTTCTGCGGTCGCTAATATCTAAAATCCGGAAATTGCGTTGGTATCAAATCTACGTCTCTCCGGCTCTTTTCCTAATGATTTTCCGCTCTAAACGACGGCGATTTCAACTGACCTGGATTGGCACTAGACAAAAGAAACAAAAATTAATGGCAAAGCACAAAACAAAACATAAATATAAAAAAATTGATTTAACCGCAAAGCCTAAAATAAAACGTATAAAAAATCTAATCGACGTTGAAATAGAAACAGCTTCAAAAATTTGTCTGCAATCAGTTTATGCTTTTCAAATACTTAAATTTCAATTTTTCCGCAACAACGAAATTCAAGAAATTCATTCGCATGGAGTCGTGCAAAATTAGACGTTTCCATACGACCGCATAATCCCGCACTCGAAGTATCCCAAGTATCTCAAGAAAACAATCTCGACAGTGCGACATAACTTCGAGGTAATAACAATCAAATCCCTCCTCTCAGCCTCTCGACGGCAGTTTGAGAAGAAAGTAACCCAGCTATAAGGACAAGTTTCAGCGTTGCGCCAGCGGCTCTGATGCCTCCTGCTGCATATTTCCCGTCTCTCGGGTATCTTTTCAAAACGAGCGCAATACACGGATTACTTTGCCTCCCCGCAGCCACCGCACTAACTGCTCGACTGCAGAGCGCCGCAGCCTCGCGAAGATTTCTGCCGGCGACGCAGGGAGAGAGAACGAGAAAACCCAGCGACTCGACAAAACTGCGAGATGCGGAAATCCAAGGAAAAGGCGACACTAAAACGTAGTTGCGAATTCCGCGCGACAAAAAAATTGTGTTAATTTTATAAAAATTTCCAGATCCTCTCAGCTTCAAATGAAGTTTAAGAAAGTGACCCAACCGTGTTCCTTTCTTCTCAAACTAACTAAGGACAAGTTTCAACATTGCGCCAACCGTGCTTGAATCCCAGTCCCGCCAGCAGCTCTGACGCCTCTTCCCGCATATTCCCCATCTCTCCGATATCTTTCGCAAAACGAGCGCAACACACGAATTACTTTACCTCCCTCGGCCACCGCACTAACTGCTGGGCTATAGAGACACAAGCAGCCTCGCGAAGATTTGTGCATCCCCTGCGACACAGACAGCGAACGACGAGAAGCCTGGTGCGACCCAACAAAACGGAGAGACGGAAATCCATGAGGAAAAGACGATGGTGCAATGCGCCAGTTAGTTGCCCAACTGTGAATAGCTAGAAGAGCGAGGAACTCGCGCCGCGCGCCACCTGAACTACAACCAGACCGCGCCCGGCGATCAAACTCGGGCTCTCTCGGCGTGCGGTTTAGCGATAAAATCAAGGATGCGAAATCAATTGAAATAGCACAGCACGGAGCGACCCCCGAGCCGCGAGGAGGGGAAAGGGAGGCGAACTTCCTGAGGGCATTGCGAGGATATTCGGGGCGGCAATCGTCGGAGAAGCCGGGCGAAGTGGGAAGCGCCGGTTTGCTCCTCGAAGGCCGAGGCTATTCGGTGGGCTACGAGGACTAAACAAGCCGTTACCATTGCCGCGCGCTCGCGCTGCGCTGGCTCGTTACCACCGATTGGCCCATTAGTTTACGCCGGGCTCGGGATAGCTTTACGCGCCATTCCCACCCCGGTCCAAGTGCGTGTAGCCGATCCACCCGGAGATGCGGACGCGACATCGGTGTTACAGTCGCGGGACTTAACGACCTGCTGCAGCACCGCCTCGCACGCTGGTTCCACATGCCTGCCACGTGTACGTCGTGACGTATATCGCGAGCTTTCAATGCACATAATGCGCGGCTGCTCGCTACGTTCGCGTTACGCGAGGCTGTAGCTCTTCTGTAGCACGTACAACGACGTTGGCTACACCAAGTCGACTACACGTATCGTATGTGTCGTCGGGGGGACCGCCGAGGGAGGGCCAGAGGGGGATGGCATTTCCATGCGTCCCTATAAATTACCCTTTCGTGACTTTGACGCACGACAGAGGCGACGTCATCGAGCGAGCTTCCCCACTGCAGACCGCGCGACATGTCGTACGTCGATTCGCACGGAGGTGGAAATTGCGTGTGAGGAATGTGGAACGTCGGGTGGGCTGAATGTGGATTTTTTGCGGGGGGTAGGGGGGGGGGGGTATTTTTGTTGGGGTGTTGATCGATGCGGGAAGTTTTTAATTGGTGCCACTGGGATTAATTCATTTTCATTCAGTCTCTGGGTGTTAATTGATGCGACTAGATTTTTGTGGGACTTTGAACTTTGCTGATGTTTTTAAATTTTTGTTAGTTACAAGTTTATCACGTGATCGGAATAAAAATACAATAAAAATATTTAAAAATACTAATTTGTATTTGTTATATAAATATCATAAGTTTTGATTTTTGAATGAAAAAAAAGTTAGAAAATAATTCGGCAAAATTTATATTTTTTTATTTTACAAAAATAAATATCAATTAAAAAAGCTTTATTTTTGAGTTTCAAAAACACAGAATTAAAAAAAAAAGACACAACGAGCGCCGCTTACATAAATCTCGGTCTATTTATAGAGCGCGGAAATTCCACGAGATACTCTCGCTCATCAGTACCTACTTCACGAAGCAAAGGTTATCTCATCTTCGCAAATCCAGAGGATAATTTCGAGAGGACATTTTTTGTAACACCTGCGAAGTGTTTACCGCACACGCAATTGCGATAACGGCCTCGGTACCTACTTAAGGCCTACGTTACGCCACTGCCACAATTAAACCGGTATCTTATCGTTTGCGGTAAAAACAACACAACAATTGACATATCTTAAGGAGGTGATTTACAATCAATCGGTATTTATAACGCGTGGCCAGATGATCGAGAGAAAAATACAAAAAAAGTAGCCCACACCTTGGAACTGATTGTCGAAATTCACGCAACTAAATTATCACTCGAATAATCGATAAACTATCGCTCGAAATCCGCACTCAACCAGATTGATCGCCCGAACGATCGGGGCGCCCCTGACTCACTTGCATCGCGCGGGTTGCGCAAGCGACGATTGATAATGGGAAATTTCACGGGTCAACATTCTCACGCTGTCCGGAATTTTTTCTCTGATTCACCGTTTCCTATAAAAACAACACGATTATATCGACGCATCTCAAGGAGGTGATTTAATATCGTTCGGTAGTTCTTACACGTGGCCGGATGAGAGAAAACAAAAATGCGTTCACCCTGATGTAGATTGACGAAAATCGCGCAACTAAACTAAATCCACTATTGACCGACATCCGCTCTCGATGAGAACCAGATTGATCGGGGCGCCCCTCACTAACGCAGGTTGCGCAAGCGACAATTCGGACGGGAAGTTTCAACGGGTCAAGATTCTCACGCCCCACGGATTTAATATTTCTGATTCGCCAGGGCACCCGATCTGGGGGGTGTGCGACGAACGATTTCGCCGTATCGTGATAACCCTCCTTGAAGATATCGACGTGCACTGGGTTAACTGATAAGTCATACCCCGATGCAGATTTCGCGCGGTGGAAAAGTACGTTCCAAGCGCCGTTTATGCGCGCCTTTTATATAAGGACACTGGACACTTAGGTCGCGGTAGTCGACGACATCGTGAACGTTCCCTCGTGATCGCGAAGGCAAACATATATTTTTTTTTAATCCTGCTTCGCAAAGCTGACATTATTCGTTCTCAACTGCTTGACTATTCACAAAATAAAAAATGGAATTCGAGAGCGGTTTAAAAATGCAGTGGGACACGACTTTCAGCTATAAGGTAAGAAGGGTTTTCTTTTTTTTCTATCCGAAACAACTTGGTAAATTTATTTTATTTTTTATTAGCGGAAATATTGTTTATTGACGTTTGAATTTTTTCTTTTTTTTTACATTTGAATTTTTGAGGCAAAATTTTTTTTTCTTGAAGAAAATGGCCCGGTGAATCTGACTTTGAAAAAATATGAACATTTTACGATAAATTCTGCGTTCATGTTAGGGCTCGAAGGGTTTCGAAATAAAAAATGGAATTATGAGCGGTCCCAAGGAGCCGATCGTCACCAACCACACGAATTTCGGGGAATTCGTCCTCGAGCGCTTGAAGGCAGCTCCAGAATTTATCGGACAGGCACGAAAATTTTTACTCTATTTCCCGAAAACGAAACAGTTGAGGCGAATAAATAAATGACCAATACGATCAGGTGAACGGGGTGACCGGGGAGGGCGAAACCTTCGCCGAGATGACGGAGAAGAGTGTAAAATGCGCGTTGTGGCTGAAGGAGCAGGGCGTGGGAGCCGGTGACATCGTGGGCATCTGTAGCCACACGCAGATGGACATGTACGTCCCATTTTTCGCATCGTTGTTCATAGGCGCCGTGGCTAATCCCTGGTGGAACAACGGAGTCAGCACTGGTGAGAGCGAAACATCTTTTGTGTATGAAAAATTCAAGTCGCTTGCGCGGAGAAAAATAATCAGAAAGTTCAATTCGCTTGCACGGAGAAAAATAATCGTGAATTTAAATTCAGATTCCCCACTAATAAAAAGCGATTTTTTTTCGCCATTCGCATTTACCATAGGCTCTGATGTGCCCGTCGGTATGCGTAGCTCAATTTTTACAAAATTAAGCTAATTTGAACAGATGGATCAAAATAAAAAATATATATTGAAATAAATCAAACATTTGACTTTTGATTTTTTTTTGTAATCAATATTCCAAAAAGAATGTATTCATTTTCATTCCCTGGCTAAATGAAAAAATATTTACCCCCACGTCTCGTACCTCGTTCCAGCGGTGATGGAACATTTCCTCAGTCTGACGCATCCCAGCATTATTTTCGCCGACAAATACTCGGCCGAGTCGGTTCTCGAGGCGGCGAGAAATCTGAATTTGCCGCTGAGAGTTATCGTGCTCGGCCACCTCTCCGGTTTCGAGTCGCTGAGCGACGTCGTCGCCTCGCAGGATGCGAGCCTCGTGTCCGAGTTTCGATGCGCCAAGCTATCCTCGCAGGATTATCCGGCGGCGATTCTGTTCACCTCGGGATCGACGGGGCTGCCGAAGGGCGTCGTGCACACTCAGCGTTCGCTCTTCGGGAACGTCCGGAGTTTCGCGACGATGGGCGAAATCAAAGGGACGGCGGCGGTGCTGATGACCTTCTGGCCGCTGGGCTGGAATCCCGGTCTGCTCAGCCTGCTGCGGGGAACCGTGCAGCACGAGACCCGAGTCGTTCATCCGAAATTAACGGAGGAAATTACTTTCCAACTTATCGAGAAATTCAAGGTACTCGCGGATTAAACTCCCAAGCCAGTCGGTGTAATAATTCCAGGTCCTCGTGTAATTTCATTAAGCACCGAGAAATTCTCACACAGTGAGTTACCAATATTTTCCTCGGGTAATCGAATTACCTGACGACCCAATTGCAGATCAACTGGGTCCTCCTGGGAATGGGAATCGCCTCGAGATTCATAAAATCATCGACCTCGTCGAGCTACGATTTGTCCTCGCTGAAGTTTCTCTACGTAGCCGGAAGTTTGCTGAGGGAGGAGACGCACCGAGCGGTGGCCTCGAAATTTCCTCAGGCCAGAGTCATCCAAAGTTTCGGTACTACAAATAATGTTTAAATGATAGAAAAAAAATGAAACAAATTAAACAAAAAATGTACTCATCACACGATATTCACAATAGGAATTACCGAATTGGGTGGTCTGGCTATCGACGAACCGGTGGGCGAGAGACAGAAATACGGCTCCTGCGGTAGAGCCGTGATAAATATAATGATCAAAGTGATCGACACGAAGAGCGGAGCTGTGTTGGGTCCCAATGAGTTGGGTGAGGCTTGTTTCAAGTCTCCACACATGACGGCTGGTTACTACAAAAATCCTAAGGCGACAAACAAACTCTTCGATGCAGAAGGTCAGTCTAGAAAAAAATAATAAAGTCAGTGAGAAATAATAATAATAAGAATAATAAGAATAAGACTACCAACATGGCAATGATAATAATATCAATAATAATAATAAATAAATAAATAAATAACAGGCTGGCTACACAGCGGCGATCTCGTTCACTACGACGAGGAGGGTAGAATATTCATTACTGATAGGATCGAAGAGATGATCAAGTACAGAGAGCACCAGGTGTCACCCACGATGATTGAAAACGTCCTGATATCGCATCCCGAGGTGTTGGAAACTTCCGTGGTGGCGAAACCTCACCCGATCGACGGCCAACTGCCGGTCGCATTCGTCGTCAAGATGCCGGACTCTCAAGTCAGTACCGCGAGTTTGCTGCACCTTAATATTCATTTTATTTCATTTACTCGGTATCGCCGAATTCGGCGATACCGAGATAAAAAAGCGGAGTCAGTCGCACAATTCGCCGAATAGTTAATCAAACTTTTTCGCGTTTTTTTTTCTCCCGTGCAACGCAGGTTACCAAAGACGAGCTCGAGAAACTGGTGGCGAGCAAGCTGCCGGATTCCATGAAACTTCGCGGTGGTATCGAGTTTCTGATAGATATGCCCCGCACGTCGACCGGCAAAGTTTCCCGAACTGATTTAAAAAAGATAGCGCAGTCCGACAAAGCCCATTAGCGACGATCCCGGCAACAAAGTACATGCGCCACGTTGCAAAGGTCATGCCCATCGGGCGTACACGAGGGACGTCAAGCGCATGGGGAAAAATGGGTCACTGGATTTTCTCGCCAGCCCAAAAAGGGTCAATTTTTGTAAGAGTCAAATTTATTATTATTATTATTATTATTATTATTATTATTATTAATATTATTATTATTAATATTATTATTAATATTATTATTATTATTATTATTAATATTATTATTATTATTATTAATATTAATATCTTGACAACAAAATCGTGACAATAGAGAATCACGGGTCGATAATTGTCCGACTTCTCTGAAAAATTTTAGAATAAACATCGGATTTTCGTCCAAATTTCCCTGTAGTTGAAACAGTGAGCATTAAATCGTTTTTAAACAACAAAAAAAGAAAAAAAAATCGTTGTTTTATTGTCGAACCCGAATTAATCCCCCAGCTTCAATTCCCTAACAGGTTTTTCCACGAGCCTATCGCAACAAATACGTCACTACAATTCGAATAAAATCCCGGCATTGAAGTTCCTCGAAACTTCATTGCGCCAGGACTACAATTCGCTTTATTTTTTTTTTTGTGTTTCGCTCCCCGCGCAATCCGACGTTCCGATCGCGACACGCGTCGCGCGCGCGCGCGCGCGTCGACGCGAAAAACTGATAATGCGTACAATAGAAGGTGCCGGTATTATCCGGTTACGCGTGAAAAAAAATACTACAAAAAAAAACACGCGATAACGACAAAGCCATCTCAGCCCGAGAATCCGAGAATTAGCCGCGTATCCACCTCACCAGCTACGCTCCCTCCCTCCCCCCCATCCTCTTGCCCTGCCCCGCGGCCGTTGCCGTCGCGGGTTACCCGCCGCGCATCGCAAGTATCGCTGTCGTCGGCTGAATTATACGAATATTTCTCGGTGGATCCGTCGGATCCGGCGCGCTGGTGTCCGCCACATATTCCATTATCCTCGCGTAATTTTCCGTTTTGCCCTCTGGCGCGAACTGAGTGAGGGGGGGGGGGGGGGGGGGGTGAATATACAACGCTGGTATCGGTGTAGCGCGATGGATCGCCGGGGAAGGACGAGTGCCGAGAGGGGGGAAGGCAACGCAGCGTATGCCGAAACCGCCCGCCCGGCCGAGCACAGCAGCTGTGCAAGATTTATCGAGATTTCACCGAGTGCACCGCGAAACGAGTCCTCGATGGAGCTCTCTCTCTACCCGCCCCCACTTTCTAGTTCCTCTCCCTCTCTCTCTCTGTCTTTTTGTCTTTCTCGCGCACTCCTCTACCTTCTCTGTCTCTTTGTCTTTGTCGCCCTGTCTCACTCGCGCGCTCGTCTCCCGGCTCTGTCTCTTTGTCTTTGCCTCCCTCTTCTTCTCACTCGCTTCACCTCTCTCCCCTCGTTGTCTCTTTGTCTTTCTCTCTCACTCGGTCACTAGACCTCTCTCCCTCTCTCTCTCTCCGTCTCTTTGTCTTTCCCTCACTCGCGCACTCGTCTCTCTTTCTCTCTCACTCGCGCACTCGTCTCACTCTCCCTCTCAGTCTTTTCGTCCTTCCCTCTCGCGCGCTTGCCACCGTCGAGAGCGGCGTGGCCTATCGAATCCACACAATATCGATAGCGAAGCGTAAAATCAACTCGTACAGGCGCGCAAACCGGGAACCAGCAAACACGGCTGAGTACTGCAGCGGTAACCGGGTACGTAACGGCTACGTGTGTCCCCCGCCGGTGTTCATGCATACACAACAGCCATCGGGCCACTCGTGTAACACTACATTTTCGGTCGTCCGCGTGCGATTTTACCGGGTAATACCCCGACCACCGGCAGCGGCCCCGCGCCAAGTATCGCCGGTGGCGGCCAATTCCGCAAACACCCGGGTCTCGAGCGACGCCAGAGACGCTGCTGGCCACGGCCGAGTCTCTCCGTGTGTTACGTGTGCCGCATCTCCCCGCGTCGCGACTCGTGCGCCCCATTATTCCGCGTTACGATTACTTCTGCCGCTTCCATCGTGTCTACCCTGTTCTCGGCTATAATAGCCACTGGCAGGCAGCGGGGTCTGCTCTGTCCCTCCCGGAGAGGGGGGAGGGATAGAGGACGCTTTTCGCTCGGGCTTGTCAGGCATCCTCGATATATTCGACAGGTTCCATTTATAGAAAACGTGGATGGCGGGGAGAAAAATAAACAAAGGGCGACTGACACTTTTTCGTCGGTGGGTCGAAGGGAACGAAGAGGAAACGAGGAATTGACGGACGCAAGTGGTGTCGATTATTCACAAAATTGTTTTGGTTTTTGTACGTTTGAAGAGGACACGATGGAGTGCCGATTTTTTTATGTTGAGAAAGGATTGGTAATTTGGCATTTGGGATGTTAATAAATATATCAAGCGGAGACTACTTTATCTCCCCCCTTCCGTCTGCTGCCGAGGACGCTTTTCGCTCGGGCTTGTCAGGCATCCCCGATATATTCGACAGGTTCCATTTATAGAAAAATAAAAAACATGGACGGGGGAAAAAAATAAACAAAGGGCGACTGACACTCTTTCGTCGGAGGGTCGAAGGGAACGAGGTGGAAACAAGGAATTGACAGACGCAAGTGGTGTCGATTATTCGCAGAATCGTTTTGTTTTTTGTACGTTTGAAGAGGACGCGACGAAACATCACTATTTTTATTTTTATTTTAATGAAGACAGAATTGGAAGTTTTGGCGGGTGTTAATAGATGTACCACTTTTTTCAGTGTTTCCTTACTTTACGTATTTCGTCGGTTGAGCGAAGTACAAAAGTTGTTTTCAGCGCGACGAGGAAAAAAGTTGAACGGTTTTCATTGAAAATACCCGAGACCGGAATTCCGTTACCCCTGGATGCTGCCTTCGCTCGCGTTGTTATTGAATTTAGCGTAAAGTTATAGTCGCGCAAGCTTCGATGGAAGTGGCTCATTGTTAGTAACGGATATTAGTACGCAAACTGGAAACCCCTTGTCCCCGGGTGCCACCGCCGCGCCAACCGTGAAACACCGCAAATTCGTTTATCTAGAACGCGCTGATGCTGCTGGTGCTGTGATAGCCGTTCGAGGGAAAACAGCCGGGAAGATTGCACGCGTTTGCACGAAAAGCCTTGAAATACAACGAACGCCGGCCACGCTCGAATCGAGTGTGAGAGGGAGGGGGGGGGGGGGGGGGGGAGCTGTATACACGTAACGCGAGAGTAATATACGTTGCTCGTCATATATCTACGCCAGACTTAGCAAGTCGATAATTCTCCTAGCGATGCGCCGGTGCTTTTGGGTGACAATGTTCTCGGACAGTCGATAGGCAGCGCCTCCTCTCCCCGGGCTTGAGGCAACGCGAAACATGCAACGGCGCGAAAGAGATGGAATTAGCGTCGCTCGCAGCGAGAGCGAGGCAATAAACATGTTTCACGTCGTCTTAAGTGAATATCACGCCCGGGACTTTTTTTCCCCTCTTTTTCGAATAAATCACCGGAACGTGGGAAAACTGAGAATAAAAAATGGTTCCCATGGTTTTTGGGATTTTCCAGCTTCGAAAAATAAAAAACACTTGACGTCTGTAAATAAACCTGGAAATTTGATTTTTCTTTTTCTTTCTTTTGGGACTCGTGAGCTTTTCACGAGGATTTTACGCGAGAAAAAACTGGTTGTTTAAAATATTTTTATTTCTACGTAAAAATGATTTTCACTTGTAAAAAACTCTTGACATCTGTAAATAAACCTAGAAACTTGATTTTTCTTTTTCTTTCTTTTCGGACTTGTGAGCTTTTCACGAGGATTTTACGCGAGAAAAAACTGGTTGTTTAAAATATTTTTATTTTTACGTAAAAATTGTTTTCACAAAATCGTATTCAGGAGGTTTCGTCGGCGATTCTCGATTTCGTCGGGTTAAGTCGGCTTCACGAGCGCAGCCAGACGGCTTTTCGAGCGTCACGGGGTATTATGGTTGTTTTAGTTGGACTTCAAGCCAAACTTTAGTCGGTTGTGAAAATGTCTCAATAGTAGGTCGCCCTTAATTATATATCTTTCAATTACGTTACACACGCGCCGAGTAACACCGCGCCGCTAACTGGTACACCAGCGACGAGAAATGCAATTAGTTTAATACCCTCCTTTCGCGAGCGTGGCTTACGGTTATACAGCGTATTGATATACTTTTCGGGCGCGCGATGCACCATGGAACGACCCCGCGGCTCCTGACGAGCGGCAGTCCGTACGCGCGCTGCCAAAATAATTTGATTCACCGAAGCGCGAACATTCTCCAACTTTAATAAAGTTAATAGTTGGTGTATACACGGCGAAAGCCGTCCGCCAGCCGGGGAGATGCCAGCCAAATGCGGGAGCTAATACCAATGTCACATTCACGGACTTGACATTCTCGATACCGACGACAGATATAAATATCATTCCTTCGATATTTCTATGAAAATAAAATAAAACAAAATAGAATATTTATATTCGCGCCCACGATCTCCGTATTCGAAATATCTCAATATTTGTCGCGCGACACGAGCCAGCTATGAGAGACAATAATTTTTGTTCGCATCTGCACGTTGATTAATTACATCCAAAAAATCACCTTTTTTCGAAGCCTCTATTTTTTTCCAACCCCTATCGAAATCAATCGCATTCCACACAGACCCGGATCGCACGGAAAACCCGCATGAGTTTCAATATATTGATACAACCGAGCAAAAAAAAATCGATTTTCGTCCGAAAATACAAATCGTATTTGCATTCAGCTTCGGCTGCTTTTTGTTTTAACCCGAAATTCGTCAATCTGTTACACCACCCACAATTTTTTTCCTCCACGACTTTCAATTATATCGATAACGACCCAGCGAAAAAATCTATTTTTATCCACAGAAACAAATATTTGCATTCAGCCTCGTGTGCTTTTTTTTAAACCGTAAAAAATTCGTCAATCTGCCACCCGGAATTTTCGTCCTCTTTTCAGCGACCACCGCGGTAAAAGCCTCAAGCCGCCGTATAATATAACCGTGACCCGAATTTCCGCGAAACTTCGCGATTCGCCGTCGTCCCCGGACATGATTAAACGTCGATTTGCGGGATTGGCACCGCGGAGGTCGGGTCTCGTTTCAATTTCGTGGCAACTTTTGAGCCCGCGCGCGAGCGAGCTATCCGCGCGCTCGGTCTAAAAGGGCGAAGAAGCACAGGAAGGAGCGCGAGGGAGTTTCGGGCCGGCTGGCAAGGAGGCCAGAGAGACGTACGATTAATTAAATTGATCGATCGACCTTGTTCGGTCCGGCCCGCGAGTCTCCGGTTGTGCATATAAGTTGCGGATCCAAGTAATAATAGATTTCGGCGGTATCGCGCGCAGCACCGAAACTGCGACGCGTCCAATCCGCAAGCCGTTCTACGTCTCGCACGCTATATACATATATATATATAAATATACATAAATCCGTAGGGCCACGTAAATCCAGCCGAGAATCTCGTAATCGCCGTACTCACCGATGCAGAGTACGAGGGTGATGAGAAACAGGGGTAGCAGGTTGACTCGCGCCGATCCGATCATCCTCATGGCCATTGTGCCAGCCGCTCCCGGCGCCTTCCGCACGAAACTCTCCTTCTCTCCTTCTCTCCTTCGCCCCGACGATCGTTCGATCTACACCCCGACGCAGTCACTTGTTTCACACTTTCTCGAGTCCGCGATAACAATCTCACTCGGTGTCTCACTTGGTTTATCGAACAACAGATCGAGCGGCCAATCGTCCGCGGGCAGAGTCACTGGGCAGTTCTCACTGGGCGACACGCCAACACACGTTTTAACCGTTCACACTCGAGTATCTTGTTGTTGTTCTATTTTTTTTTCTTTTTTCTTTTTTAATAAGCCACGCGCGACGCTTCGTGCGAGCACCGAGATATTTCCAACGGGCGGCAGATCCGCGAGGTCGAAATAACGGAAAGATTTGCGTACGCGTGGAGAGAGAGAAAGATTCAGGACGAAGCCCAACCCGCACCTAAACAACACACTCGACGCCCGCCACTCCTGCGATATCTCCACGCGGGTTGCGCACCTTTGTTCGGGCTCTCACGGCAGCCGCCACCGTTCGCTAAGAAGCTCGTTGGAGGGCGATTCTTCTCCTCCCCTTCTCCTCGCACTCTCGACACACGCAACGAGCAGCGACGACCGATAAATCCGTGCGAGCGCGATCCCCTTCCTCACGCGAACGCGCTCGTTTCCGGTGCGCGAGTCTACTTTCTTTGTTTACGCCGGGGGTCGATTTTTCCGTTACGAAAAATCGGTGGCGCCGGGCTCGCGGCGAACGAGTGATCCGCGGTTTTGTTGCTCGCTTAACGTAGCAACGTTTCTCGCCGCGATACTGTTTTTTTTTTTTTTTTCGCACGGGAGAAAGTTGCGACACGCAGAGAGACAGAGAGGACAGAGAGATATATAGAAGAGAGACGACGACGACGACAGCGACGACAACGAACGGAGTCTCGGTATATTGCCTAAACAATGTTAAAAGTATTTATTGTTGTTGTTGTCGTCGGTTCGCGCGAGTCGCGGGAGGATCGGGAGATGCGACGTGTACAGTCGAGAGCTTGGAAGGCACGTCCTGCTGGTGTCGGTTCGTTCGCTCCGGCGTCGCCGTCGAACTGACTCGCCTCCTCCATGCGCTCTCTACCTACCGCCGCCCCGTGCTATGCGGTAACGCGCGGCTCGCGCGCACCGCGCGAGCATCACGCGGCGCCCGCCTCCCGCGCCGCACCCGACGTCGTCGTCCCTTGTGCTTCCTACTTCTTCTCTCGCCTTCTCTCCCCCCCCCCCTACGCGCGCGTTCGTTATTACTTTTCACTTTTTAATTTGAGACTTTATGCTTCGATTCCTGCACGCGTACATTCACGTATTTGTATACTGCGAATATGTGTACGTATATATATACACGTACATATGTGCGCCCCTTGCACACGGGCAGAGCGAATATCGCTGTATTCGCGAAGTAGGGCAGCGCCACTTGTGACGAGTTCCCTCAGTTCTCGCAGTCGGCAGTCCCATCGGCATAACGTCGATGCACATGTCTGCGCGAACGGTTAAAGATTGTGCGTGTCTCTCGAGAATATCAGAGGGCCTTTGTGGTCTGAGAAAAAAATTGCGGTCGGCAAAGAGCATCGGTGTTGAGTTATTTTCAGGACTTTCGCGTTTACCAGGAGCGTCCAACGGTTTTTTTCGATGGCGGCCATCTTGTTTTTGCGTTGCTTGCAGGCGAATCGTTTCGAAAGTTGGTTTCACCTGGTAATTTGTCCGTGCGACTGGAGGACACTGGGCGAAAAGCTTTTAGGAAGTGCGTCATACTGACGATATACCGAAATTCTCGAGCGAAACGTTACATTTCTGTGCCGTGCACAGACGGCCGAGCCGCGCGGGTGGTGACGACCGGAGCGAGGGAAAGACGGAGCGAATCAGAGCGAGGGAGAGAGGAAAAGGCCGATATTTCGAGGAAATCGAAATATCAACTGCCTGTCCCGACTCGCGAACAACGTGCACGCCCCACCGACGCCAGTTCGCGCTGTCTGACGCCGCTGCTTTCGCTGCATCATTCTGAAATACAATCTTACTCTTTGAATAAAGCGGATAAACGCTGAATCGACGACCCAGATTGACAATTAGGTGCGCGGCGCGAGCGGCGAGCGGCCCGTCGGCGGAAACGCGTCACGGGATTGACGAAAACCTCGTGGATGCTGGAAAAAACGTTGTTTTTCATTTTAAGCCCGCCTGAAGTGGCCACGCGTTGCACTCAAAGAAAAATATAGTAAAACTAGGGGGGCTTCGCCCCCCTGCGCGCTTCGCGCGCCAACCCCCAACTTGAAATGAAGAAATCATTAATTGCCGACGAACTATGATTTTATTATTGCTTCGCGTGTCTTCCGGTATCTTTTCAATTTTACTGCGATTGCGATGAAATCTGATAATTTTTCTGTTGTGATTTTCGGGTGTGAAGTTCCGGCGATCATCAAACGTTAATTTTTCCAAAATTAAAAGCGTCAGCCCTCCAAAACGTCAGCCCTCCAAACCGTCAGCCCTCCAAAACGTCAGCCCTCCAAAACGTCAGCCCTCCAAAACGTCAGTACCCCAAAAAACGTCAGCCCAGACCGGATACTTTTTTATAGTATAGTATAGATGGATGCTGGAAAAAAACGTTGTTTTTTTATTTTAAGCCCGCCTGAAGTGGCCACGCGTTGCACTCAAAGAAAAATATAGTAAAATAGTTGGTGGAACTATGCCGATATAATTCGCAGGAGGAACGATGATATCGATTGGTACTGGATATTATGTATTTGATTAGTTCAGTTATTATTACGTTTGCAGCTATTATTTTTTCTCATTGTCGTAACTATAAAATATAAACGTTCCCCCTGAGAATTATACTGTATAGTAAAAATATAGTATTGTTGTTTCAACCATGTGTTTTTCTCAGTGTGCACAGGATGTGCCACGCGGTTCACGCTAGTCGTGCTTGCGAGTCGAAGACTGCGAGAACAGAGCTACTCAACCTAACAATATGCAGCCTTTTTCTCGCGAATATCGTCCCGATGTGAGACTTCCTCTCATCACCGCTATGTCCTCGCGGATGCAGGTAAGCCACACGCTGATCCGGTGCTCGAAAATATAGAACGCGCCCCTTTTTTTGTGAGAACTACGAAAATACAGCATTCGAAAAGCGTCGAGCGGCGGTTGAACATCATTTCGGAAATTTAGTCTCGATACCCACCGAGGCGAAACAACAACGGATTGGTCGATCGATCTCTCGAGGTAAGCGACTCATTCGTATTCCACTCGCGCGCGTTACACGAAAAATTCGCGGAATACGCAAACATTTTTTTTCCCGTCATTCTCGTGCAGCTGTGAGAAAAATTTTGTTTTCAGATCTCGCAGAGCGATCGGTGAATCTTTCGTCATGAGAATAAATGCGTCGCTCGTGACAACCGCACTGCTCGCGTGTCTGATGCTCGCGATAGCTGACGCTTTCTTGGTAATTGCAGAGCCCTGCAAATGCCCGAACGGCGCTTCTCCCAGGTGGTGCAAAAGGATGATTCAAAGAAGACGATGCCAGGGAATCTATAGGTGGCGAAAGTTATAAAGGCGAATCTCATCGCAATCTGATCGTTATCCGTCGAATGATGTTTTCAAACACTGTGGAATTCTCGGCGGGAAAATAAATACGTTACAACCCGATTTATTTACGAAGCCCCGACGGACCGAAGCGAAAACAATAAAGTCGAATGCTACTTACTTCTCAAGCTTCCGCAGTGGCTGCGCATTGCACAGGGCAGGCCACTTATTTCACACTGGTTGTTCCTGTGAGTCAGTGACCACGAGAATAAAACTGTTCAACGTAACCTAAAAATATGCAGCCTTTTCCGCAAATATCGTCCTGATACGCATCTCTTATCTGCGTCATCCAACTGCGACGCCATCGGTGGCTTCCACCGCGATTTCCTCGCGGAAATCGCGGTGGAAGCCACACACCGATCCGATCCTCGAAAATAAAGCGGCGCTGATGTTTCGGTGAACACAACGACAATGTATCAGTCGAAAAGCGACGAGCGACGGTTGAACATCATTTGGCAGGTTTGGTTACGATACACCGGGGCGAAACAACGACGGATTGGTCGATCGATTTCGAGGTAAGCGATGCGACTCATTCGTATTCCATTCGCGCGTGTTACACGAAAAATTCGCGGAACGCGTAAATTTTGTTTTTCGCCGTTCTTGCGCGGATGTGAGAAAAATTTTGATTTCAGATCTCGCAGAGCGATCGGTGGAACTTCGTCATGAGAATAAACGTGTGGCTCGTGGTAACCACGCTGCTCGCGAGTCTGATGCTCGCGACGGGAGATATCAGGATATTCGACGGCAGGCCCCACAGATGCCGGAACGGGCTTTATCGCGTTTGGTCTATGAAGCTGGGAAGACAATGCCGAAACAATTATCGTTGGGGGAGGCGATAACGACGCGAGCTCATCGCAATCCGATCGTTATCTGTGCAATGATGTTTTCATATACTGCGGAATTCTCAGCGAGAAAATAAATACGTTGCAATTCAATCGGCGAAGAAGCTGTTTATTTATTCCGAAGCATCGAGAGACTAAATGGAAAAGAATAAAATTGAAAAATGATTCACTCCATTATTTTCCTGTTTCAAAATTAATGGTTGCCAATCCGAACGCTTAAAGGCACATCCACATGAGTCGTGCCCGTCGCGCGGCGTATTTAGGTCAAATAATAGCCTCGTTTCACGAAGCCTTTCGGATTTTCACGGCACGCAATATCTGAAGCGGAGGCGAAACCTCCGCAAGTGCGAGAGAGATATAGCAAATCGTTTTCGGAACAATGGCGTACCCGGAAGCTTAATTTATTTCGGAAAAAAAGTCTTACATCATTCGGTATTGAAAATCCATGATGTAGGCAAGACTTTCCTTTTTCCAAAAACGTTCTGCATTGCCAGAATAATCGTTTACAGTTTTTGGTACCGATTGAGTAGGTTTCGCAAAGGAAAGCGTCGTCCGAAACCTCACTTTTTGGTTTTTTGATCCTCAAAAAATGTTAACTAAGAGGGACAGTTAACAAAAAAATGTTAATTCATCTGCAAGAGACAGTGGCACTTCCCCCACAGCTCGAAATATTGAAACCTGTTTTCTGCTAAACTACTCGGCAGACGCAGCTCAAATTTTGATCGAATGTCCGTAAGTGTGGCAGAAATGGGCTAAGCTTCTAGCTGCTCGAAACAGAAAGCGGTTTGTTCGGGAGAATCGGAAAACAAAAAAGTGAGGTTAGGTGCGAGAAAAACAGTCCAAAGTGGCTGCGCGTTACACACGACGGACTACTTATTTCCTGCTGGTTGTTCTTGTTAGTCAAAGACCACGAAAATAAGGCGGTTGAACCCAAACTAAAAAAAACCCAGCCTTTTTCCCAAATACGGCCCTAATAAGCATCTCTTATCTACCATCCGACAGCGACGCCTTCGGCCACCGCGATTTCCTCGCGCGGATGCAGCTAAGCCACACGCCGATCCGGTCCTCGGAAATAAAGCGCGCGGCTTTTCGGCGAGAATGCATCAGTCGAAAGACATCGAGCGAAGGTTGAACACAATTCCGCGAATTTGGTTTCGACACACCGAAGGACAACAACAACGGATTGGTCGGTCGATCTCGAGGTAAGCGACGCGACTCATTCGTATTCCATTCGCGCGTGTTACACGAAAAATTAGTGAAGTACGTAAATATTTTTGCAATGTTCTCGCGTCGCATTGAACAAAAATTTGATTTCAGATCTCGCGGAGCGATCGGTAGAACTTCGTCATGAGAATAAATGTGTGGCTCGCGATTATGGCGCTGCTTGTCGCGTGTCTGCTGCCCGCGACGTCGGACGCTGAACAGATCATTAAATCGAGGCGCCACAAATACCATTACATCCATTCTCCCACTTGGAGGACCGCGATGAAAAATAGAGGACGCCGAAATATTTATTATTTTGGGCAGCAACCGATGCTAATTCCATTGCAATCCTACCGTTATCTTTGAAATGATGTTTTCATACACTGTGGAATTCCCTGCCAGAAAATAAATACGTTGCAACCCGATTCGCAAAGTCGCTATTTATTTACGACGTCTCGACAGACCAAAGTGAATACAACAAAGTCGAAAGACTATTCCCTCGATTTTTTTTTCCTTTTCAAAATTAATAGCGACCGATCTATGAGCGTAAAGGCGAATTCGCATGAGTCGCGCTCGTCGCACGCGGCGCGTTTAGACCTCGTAATAGTTTCGTTTCGCCGGAACCTTTCGGAGTTTCACGGCACGCAGTATCTATTAGCGTTTGCATAAATAATAAATCTCTCGCCGGACGGATATAGTGGATTAATTAAACTCGATTATCTCGAGCTGGACGCGAGTACAATATAGATGGAGTGCATACTCTCGTGGCAATAGCCACGAATCTGCTGTGCAAATGTCGTGCGGCTGTGTGCGCTCCGCGTGCGGTACGACTGATCGCGTGGCGAAATTCATGTGCGAGCGAGAACAGGGCGCAATGTCACAGTGACGTAACGAAATATTATTCCGCCTTGTGCGTTTGCTCGACTAAAAGAAAAAATATCAAAAATGAGGATAAACGTTGTTAGAATTATTTCCGTGAAATTGAGTTTTTCCTGGTACAGCGTAAATTTAATATCGAAATATGGTGTAGAATTGATATGAATTGATATACCGGACACTGAACACTTCACAAAAGGTGCGTTAATAATATAATTATTGGAATTTTATAATATATCTGTACATTTAAAAGAATTAAAGCTATTATATCTGCAGACGGATTGCGTTGGGCGCGCGGTCGACATATGGAGTCGGCAATCTCCCGGGTTAAGCAGCTCAACTCGAGGTCAGTACTTGGATGGGTGACCGCTGAGCTATATACCGATTTACTCGTCAACGTTAAGCGGGTGGCAGTTTTTCTGAATTTCTGAGGTATCTCATACAAAAGTCAATAAAAAGATGTTATAGTCGGCCTGTATCTGCACAGGTTTTCCGCAGTTTCCCTGCGCCCCGGTGAAAATGCGATACAGCAGTGAATTATGAAAGACGATAAGGTTGCGGGTTACACTCTGGGGGGAACCCAATGAAAGAAAGGGGAACAAGTGGACTAGAACGAAACTTAAAATCCTGAAGAAGGTACAGGAATGACGATTAAAAAATAGGAAAAAATTATACAATATCTGGAGCATTTAAAAATCTCTAAAAATTCTAGTAAAAAAATATCCACCGTCCAAAAAAAATACTAGCAAATTCTCACACAGTTAAAATGAATTTGCAACTATTTCGGACACAAAAAACAGACTTGACCTACAATTATAAAAAACAAATATTTGCGAGGACTATGCGAGGTAAAACGGGGCAATGAGTGTCACGCCAACACGCAGTACAAACATTGCTGCACTGCGACTGTGGAAAATATGTTAGTCCGGCACGGCCGAAAACGATGTATAATAGGCCAGCAACGAGCAATTCCATCCATTTGGGGAGGCGCGTCGCGCCGGAGCGACGGGACGCTACAGTGACAATTATTGACCAGATTCGTGCAGCTGCGTTGCGCTCCCGTCGATGTGAAGCAGGCGACGTTTCCGTGCTGCACACGACTCGCACACAGAGGCCACGTGTGCCTTACAGCACTAATAACACAGCGAAACGAGAAAATCGCCCCGGTGTCGACTGTTCTTGGTCGCCGGTTGAACGCGATGTCCCAGGGACGATTGGCACTGAGTCGCCGTCGAAACGACCTCGTAGAATTTTAATTAAAACGCACAACGCGCTGCCCCGCGTGTATTTGCATAGCCCTCGTCGCCGCGGAAATTCACCGGCGTCGCAGCGCGCGGACTCTTCCTTCTTTGCTACTTTCAAGCGCGATAAAAGTATCCTCTGTACACTACAGTTTATACAGCCGAAATTTTATTTCGCCCCGTTTCGTTTATTATCAGTCGTTTATTGCCGAAAGTGCGCTGCACGTTCGACCTGCACGCGTGTCGAGCGCGCCGCGATCGTCGTCGCGCGATATTTCGTGAACGCGATTTTACGACTGGCGATTTTCCGGGCCCCGAACGTCGAACAGAAGTTTGGCAAACGCCGAAAATTACATCCAACGAAATCGACGCGTTTCGCCGCGGGCGGCGGATTTTCCACGCTGATCCGGCGCAGATGATAAATAATACCGTCGAGTCGGCCCGCAGAAACGACGATATTTCGCGTATTGTTACTGCGGGATTACGAAAATTAATTTCGTTTAATCTTGTCAAATGAAACTAGCGCGAATTGAGCGAAACGACGAGGGGGGATTAATATTCGCGAATAAAACAATCAGCACTCGCTCATGGATGTTATTCAAGGTAAATGAGAATTCATTGAGAGGCAGCTACGAGGCGCAGCGCGCGCGTTACTCTATAATGACAATGGCCGTGTATCGATGAATTTTCATTAAGCGCTCGCGCGATTGTCACAGCTTCGTCGAAATGGCTGCTGATAATTCGATCGGTAGTTTTTTTTTTATTAAGTCTAATTTTATTTTTAATTTATTTTATTGAGTCTAATTTTCCTTTTTATTTATTTTATTGAATCTACTTTTCCTTTTCGTTTATTCTATTGCGTCTAATTTTCGATTTTATTAATTTTATTGAGTCTAATTTTTCATTTTATTTATTTTGTTGAGTCTAATTCTTCATTTTTACTGGAAAAATTAGTGCAACAGAGAATCGAAATCGGCAAAGTTCTCACGCGTCATTCGGTCAAACTCTTTGGCTACTTCCGGAGTGATCGCTTCTTTCCACTGCCCCGTCTCGCCTTTTCGGATGAAGCAGCCTTCTGTCCGCATGAGCAAGGACTTCTGGTTCGTAGCCACCAACTCCTCATAATTGACGGCCGGATTCGTCTTCATGCTCTCGAAGCTCAAATGTCTCAGCAGCTTCCCGATGCTGATCTCGATCGTGGCGTTATCGCTCGCCCATCCGCCGTTCGAGGATTTCCCGAGAAAATTCGCGGTCTCTCGGATTACCGACGCAAGGTCCTGGGAAATTTAATTACACGCAGAACCGAGGATTATTGCGTCGTCGAGTCGGTTACTTATTTATCTAGTGGGTCACTTTTTGCAACGAGACCTCGTCGCACTTACAGCTTTCATGTCCTCGTACTTGAGGCACAAGATGTTCCCGTTGCTTCTTCGGCTCCAGTAGCTACGAACGTGTTTCCAGAATAGACCGTAAGGAACTGAAACGGACGTAAGATTGTGACGTTAAAAATGGAATGACTCAATTCATTAATCATAGTGGAGAATCTCACTCTCTCCGTCGAGAAAGATACGGCAAAAATCCTGAAAGTCTTCGTCGGGAAACACCATGAGTTTGCGGTAATGGAAATACGAGACGCACGCGTCCTTGGGATTCCTCGTGATGTAGACGATTTTCGGCTTTCTCGTGCCTTCGCGAATCTCGCGAGGCAGAAGGTCGAACGGCAAGTGGCTCTTGATGTACCTCGGGCGGGGCAACTTGTCGATGTAGGATACACTGTCGATCATCCACTCGGTCAGAACCAACCCGGGCGTACGGGAAATTGTCCTAGCATGGTCGAATATGCACGTGTGTCTGTGAACATGAAATCATTAATTTTATATACTCAACTAGGCTAATCACACGCGCTGGCGCGCGTGCCTGCAAAACTTTTCGCCAAAATCAACCTCAGAAATATTAATTTCAAAATATCGACTTGTAACCTATACCATTATTCTCAAGTCGTATATTCTACCCCTAAAAACACTGGTTATTAACTTTTTTTAATTGATTTTGAAAAAAATATTTATTTGGCGATTTTTTTCTGTCAGAAATCGTAGATCCGGCTCCGGACCGAAAATCGCTAAAATCGAGCCCAATTTTTTTTTCTTTTCAAAATATCGACTTGTAACCTATACCATTATTCTCAATTCGTATATTCTACCCCTAAAAACACTGGTTATTAACCTTTTTCAATTGATTTTGAAAAAAAAAAATTTTTGGCGATTTTTTTTCTGGCAGAAATCGTAGGTCCGGCTCCGGACCGAAAATCGCTAGAATCGAGCCCAATTTTTTTTTTCTTTTCAAAATATCGACTTGTAACCTATACCATTATTCTCAAGTCGTATATTCTACCCCTAAAAACACTGGTTATGAACCTTTTTTAATTGATTTTGAAAAAAATATTTTTTTGGCGATTTTTTTTCTGGCAGAAATCGTAGATCCAGTGGTCAAATATTGACAGCGTCCGTTCTCCGCGATGTCCCAGAGCAGAAAGATCTCGAGTGCCTTAACATTTCGGCAAGTGCTTTAATTGTGACGCCTGGCAATTGTGCAAGAACTTTTATCGGTTCTGCGGGTTGAGCAAGAACCTGGGAGTGATGAGTTTGGCGGTGATAAATTGCACCTTTAAAAATGCTTGAAAATTTACATGTTTAACATAAAAGTGCATTTTTTATTTACAATACCGTAACTGAAAGTTATTACTAATATACATAATCAAATTATTTATAAAATATAAAAATCGAATTATGAACTTTCAAACAGACAGTTTTTAACAGTTTAAACGATGCCGATGTCTGCATGCATTTATTTCGAATAAATACACATTCCGGGAGAATTTTTATTTCACTTGATTGATTTTTAATACGCAAATGAGTATTTATTATTTCGCCATTTTCCGTTTACCCTTACTTTTGTGTGTTTATTAAAGATTTTTCATTATCAATAATATCGATGGTCGCTCCAATTTTATTATCAATATTCTTTTATTATCTATAATATCGATGATCTGCATCGCTGCACACTCCCTATCTCTATTGATTTGATACGCGTGTACTGATTTCAAGATAAACGCGATATCCGCGAAATCCTTACATAATGATGAAAGCTAATTAGAAAATTGATTGAATCAGCATATTATTATTACGTCGTATGTTTTATACTCATAAAGCGTTTTCAGATTTTTGTATTTGTTTTCCATAACTACCGATTTTTGCAATTATGTTCTACTCGTTTTAGCACACATCAAAAGATTGAACTGTTTAGCATCAACTGGTAACAAAGCCGTAAACGTTTTCAGCAGACCATCCTCTAAATTTTTCTTTCAGTTGGAGCCGATGGCTGATCTTTACTTTCTTATACTGCTGGTACCGAAGATGACTTCTCCTGTATTACCGACCACCGCCCGCTCGCTTCCGGCGTGCACTACTTTCCCCACTGCCAATAGACCGCAAGAGAATTTCTCACTCTAAAGTCGCCTAGAGTTCGAAAAGCCGACTAAAAATCGCTTCGGTGTTGTCTCAAGTTTTATTTACAATTTTATCGTATTTTTATGTATTTATCGATACACAGTGTAAAATTATTATAATTTGAATACGTTCGACCTGCACGCGTGTCGAGCGCGCCGCGGTCGTCGTCGCGCGATACTTCGCGAACGCGATTTTACAACCGGCGATTTTCCGGCCCCGAACGTCGATCAGAAGTTTCGCAAACGCCGAAAATTACATCCAACGAAATCGACGCGTTTCGCCGCGGGCGGCGGATTTTCCACGCTGATCCACCGCTGATTATAAATAATACCGTCGAGTCAACCCACAGAAACGACGATATTTCGCGTATTGTTACTGCGGGATTACGAAAATTAATTTCGTTTAATCTTGTCAAATGAAACTAGCGAATAATATTCGCATATAACTCGCTCATGGATGTTATTCAAGGTAAATAAGAATTCATTGAGAGGCAGCTACGAGGCACAGCGCGCGCGTGACTCGATAATGACAATGGCCGTGTATCGATGAATTTTCATTAAGTAATTTTGTTTTTAATTTATTTTATTGAGTCTAATTTTCCTTTCTATTTATTTTATTGAGCCTAATTTTCCTTTTTACTTATTCTATTGCGTCGAATTTTCGATTTTATTAATTTTATTGGGTGTAATTTTCCATTTTATTAATTTTATTGAGTCTAATTTTTCTTTTTATTTTTGTTTATTCAGTCTAATTCTTCGTTTCAACTGCAGAAATTAGTGCAACAAAGAATCGAAATCACCAAAATTCTCACGCGTCATTCGGTCAAACTCTTTGGCCACTTGCGGAGTGATCGCTTCTTTCCACTGGCCCATTTCGCCTTTTCTCATGAAGGAGCCTTCGGACCGCATGAGCTTGGACTTCTGGTTCGCAGCCACCATCTCCTCGTAATTTACGGCCGGATTCGCCTTCATGCTCTCGAAGCTCAAATGTCTCAGCAGCTTCCCGATGCTGATCTCGGTCGTGGCGTTATCGCTCGCCCATCCGCCGTTCGAGGATTTCCCGAGAAAATCCGCGGTCTCTCGAATCACCGACGCGAGATCCTGGGGAATTTAATTACACGCGGAGTCGAGGATTATTGCGTCGCCGCATCGGTTACTTATTTATCTATTGAATCACTTTTTGCAACGAGAACTCGTCGCACTTACGGCTTTCATGTCCTCATACTTGAGGCACAAGATGTTCCCGTTGCTTCTTCGGCTCCAAAAGCTACGAACGTGCTTCCAGAATAGACCATAAGGTACTGAAACAGACGTAAGATTGTGACGTTAAAAATGGAATGACTGAATTCATTGATCAGAGTGGTGAATCTCACACTCTCCGGCGAGAAAGACACGGCAAAAATTCGGGAAGTCTTCGACGGGCATCCCCATGAGTATGCGATGATGGAAATACGAGACGCACGTGTCCTTGGGGTTCCTCGTGATGTAGATGATTTTCGGCTTTCTCGTGCCCTCGCGAATCTCGCGAGGCAGAAGATCGAACGGCAAGTGGCTTTTGATGTACCTCGGGCTGGGCAACTTGTTAATGTAGGATACACTGTCGATCATCCAGTCGGTCAGAACCACCCCAGGAGTACGGGGAATTGATCTAGCATAGTCGAATATGCACGTGTGTCTGTGAGCATGAAATAATTAATTTTTTATATGCTGAATTAATTTTGTTACATACTAAATTATTTTTTATATGCTGAATTAATTTTGTTACATACTAAATTATTTTTTTATGTACTGAATTCATGAATTCATTTTTATATAAAGATTTGTAAATTACTCAAGATATGGAAATCTCTCTAAAAGTTGGACTTTGGCTCCTTCGAAATCGAGATCATTCCCAATGCACCACACCATTTCCTGCGTCCAAGTTGTACCTGTAACAAAAATTAACAAATGTTAGACATGAAATAATCTTGTCATATTCTAATTTTTTGTATAAAGCTATAAATTGAAATGAATAGTAAATGTAGGTAGCTGACCAGTTTTTGGATAACTACAAACCCAGATGTCGTCGTCGCGGACTTTAAAATGTTCTATGACATCGGCAAATTTGCTGTAGTACGCCGTAAGTGGTGCAATCAAAGTTTCTTGGCGGCCGCCCGACATGTTTCGAGAATTTGGAAGATTCACAATTTAAATGTCCGTCTAGGCGCGAACGGATTTGAGAAACTCTCGAACAATAAAACAGAAAATAGGGATTGTGGAAATATTGACGGTGCGGCAGCGTCCGTTCTCCGCGATGTCCCAGAGCAAAAAGATCTCGAGTGCCTTAACATTGTTTCGGCAAGTGCTTTAATTGTGACGTGTGGCAATTGTGCAAGAACTTTTATCGGTTCTGCGAGTCGAGCAAAGATCACGTGTTTCGCGGTGATAAATCGCATTGTTAAAAAATGCTTGAAAATTTACATGTTTGACATACAAGTGCATTTCAAATTTACAATACAGTAACTGAAAATTATTACTATTATACATAATCAAATTATTTATAAAATATGTTAATGGAATTATGAACTTTCAAATAGACATTTTTAACAGTTTAAACGATGCCGTTGTCTGGATGTATTTATTTCGAATAGATACACATTCCGGGAGAATTTTTATTTCAGTTTATTGATTTTTAATACGCAAATGAGTATTTATTATTTCGCCATTTTTCGTTTACCCACTTTTATGTGTTTATTATAGATTTTTCATTATCAATAATATCGATGATCTGTATCGCTGTGCACTCACTATCTCTATTGATTTGATACGCGTGTACTGATTCCAAGATAAACGCGATATCCGCGAAATCCTTACATAGTCACGAAAGCTAATTAAAAAATTGATTGAATTAGCATATTATTATTATATCGTATGTTTTATACTCATAACGCGTTTTCATATTTTTGTATTTGTTTTTCATAACTACCGATTGTTATAATTATATTCTTGCTCGTTTTAGCACACATCAAAAGATTGAACTTTCTAGTATCAACTGATAACAAAGCAGTAAACGTTTTCAGCACACCATCCTCTAAATTTTTCTTTGTATTGGAGCCGATGGCTGATCTTTACTTTCTTATACTGCTAGTACCGAAGATGACTAACTCTTCTGTATCACCGACCACCGCCCGCTCGCATCCTGCGCGCACTACTTTCACCACTGCCGATAGACGGAAAGAACTTTGAAAGACGGAAGACGGAAAGCCGACTAAAAATCGCTTCGTTGCTATTTCAAGTTTTATTTACAATTTTATCGTATTTTTGTGTATTTATCGATACACAGTGTAAAATTATTATTATTTGAATAGTATATTTATTTATTCAAAAAACGAGATCAGCGTCCTCAAAATTCTCGCGCGTCATTCGATCAAATTTGTCGCTCATTTCCAGAGTCATCTCCTTCTTCCACTGGTCCTTCTCGCCTTTCCTCATGAACGTCCCGTTGGTCTCTATCAGCTTGAACTTTTTGTTCATGTCCACGACGTCCTCGTAATTCACGGCCGGATTTGTCTTCATACTCTCGAAGCTCAGGTGCTTCGCGAGCTTCTTGATGTTCGTCTCAGTCGTGGCGTTATTTCTCGCCCATCCGTCTTCGGAGGATTTTCCAAGGAAATCCGCAGTCTTTCGAATCACCGACGCAAGGTCCTGCGGAATTTAATTGCACACGCAGACGAGAATTATTGCGCCGCAATGTGAACGGCTTATTTATTTAGTAGGTCTAGGTTTTTCCAAAAGGCCTCGAACTTACGGCTTTCATGTCCTCGTACTTGAGGAACAAGATATTCTCGTTATTTCTCCTGCTCCAAAATCCGAGGACGTGTTTCCAAAACGGAGCGTAACAAACTGAAGTAATATAAGATTATGATGTTAATCTTATATATATTTTGGAAAGTTGTTTGTCTGTTTATCTGTTTGTTTGTCCCAGCTCCCATAATTAATGTCTGCCCTAAATAATAAAGCATTGCCCCTCTTCATTCAAGTCTGTCACAAAATTAGAAATTTTGATTTATGTTAACCTGCCCATACGCGCGCTTCGCACGCTTACCCAGTTGTCACATCACTAAAATCGAGGTTACTTTTTTGGCTCGATCGAACCTGGATCTTTTTCCTTCGTTCAAGATAAAATTCTATTACGAAGAGAATGCCGTAAGGCGGAACGCGATATCTTGATTTGTGAATTTTTCACAGAATTTTAAAGCCGGAAGTTGAGTTCGGTTTTTCACGAATTTTTTTTTTTTTTCGATTTCGCAAAGATTGAAAACCCTATCCGATTGGAAATTTCCCGCAGATTCCGAAAGACACCGTTATTTGCCCGAAAAAGAGAAAATTCGAAGAGAAAAACGCAAGAAATGATGTTACACTTTTTTCGAAATTTCGACACTCCGCTAAAATCGAGGTTACTTTTTTTTCGACCGAACAAACCTGGATTTTCTTTTTGCGTTCCAGAGAAAACTCTATAATGAAGAGAATCTTGATTTTTAAATTTTTTACAGAATGTTAAATTCAGACCCCCAAAAATTGCAAAAAAACGAAAGGGGTACCCCTTCTAAAAATTTGCGATTTTTTAGAAGGGGTACCCTTCTAAAAATTACTAGCAACCAGCTAGTAATTGAATATTACGATGATGATAATTGAAGGAGCTGCGACTAAATTATTCAAAGTAGAAAATCCTACGTTTTCCGGCGAGAAAGAGGCTGCAAAAATCCTGAAAATTTCCGCGATAGCCCTCGAGGAGTTTGCAATGATTGAAGTACGAGATGCAAGTGTCCTTGGCATTTCTCGCGACGTAGACGATCCTCGGGTTTCTCGTGCCCTCGCGAATCTCGCGGGGCAGCAGATCGAACGGCAGGTGGCACTTGATGAACCTCGGACTCGCCAGTTTATCGACGAACGATACGCTGTCGAGGACCAACTCGGGAAAGTCGAGCCCGGGAGTTCGGGGAATTATCGTCGAATAGTCGAACAGGGCCGAGTGACTGAAACCACAAAATTGCTGCTTGCGCTTTTTTCCAAACCAATGATTTTATTTAGAAAACACATGTAACTCACTCGAAAAATGGAAATCTCTCCGAGAGAAGAACTTTGGCTCCATCAAAATCGAGATCATTCGCGATGCACCAAACCATTTCCTGCGTCCAAGTGGTTCCTGTAATAAAAAAAATTAATCATTTTTTTAAACTTTACTATCGTCATTCATAATCGTTTTAATACGTTATAATTACTGCGGAAAATCAAGAGTAAATGCAGGTTGCTGACCTGTTTTCGGAAAGCTGCAGACCCAGACATCGTCGTCGCGAACCCGAAAATTCTCGATAGCGTCGGCAAATTTGCTATAATATTCCGGAAGACAAACGCCTTTGACGCTGATATATCCGGTGCGAAAGTCGTTGGTGAACGTCTCTCGCAGAACGCGATCGAGATCCTCGTCCCGAGTTTCTTGACTCTCTCCGGGCATATTTCGAGGATGGGGATTCGAAAGAATTACGAATTTACCAAATTTTCCGACACTCCAGACTAAAAGTAGCGCCCAAGCTTTTGGCAGACAGTGGACTATTGTGCATACGCTCACTATCATTTTATACCAGGCGACTCGGAACGACCTAGAGCTAAACTCGCGGCACTAAAAATCGTTTTCTTCTCCTCGAGGTTTTTCTTCCATTTCATTTTTATCCTCCCACGCCGACAAGGTCAGCGCCGATTTGCCGTGCGGTTAAGTGTTTTTACACACATTATCCCGAGACCGGAGCGACGATAAGTGCGTCTTGGCATTCAGCGATTCGTCAAATCCGCGGGAGGCCCTTTTTAAAAACTATCATTATCGTCGTCGTAAAACAGCCGTGGTAAATAATCGCCAACTGATTTATTTTCGTTTCGCGCTAAGCGACGACGTAAAATAGACACGCTACATATCAATCAATCAATACGCATATACTGCATGTAAGATGAACACGGCACTCGTGGAATCTTCGTTATATATATAATATAATAACTAATATAAATTTTAAAATTAATTAAAAATAGCGTATTCGAGTATATTCTATGCTCGTTAACTCGTTTGTACATTTTTGTACTTGTCGATCACGTAATACTTGGACAATGCGTGAGTTTGATATTACAACGTCATGGATGAATAAATAATCGTTCGATATAAGTCAAATATTTGATATAACACTAACGCTTTGGGACAGATCGACTTGGCCTCTCAGAACTTTCTCCTGCAGTTTTTGCCCGAACAATTTGGCCATGAGGTGATTACGCCGGGCCTCCTCCTCCTTCTCGCGCTGCCGTCGCTTGCTTCGCACCTCGTTCAGCCGGAGATATCGCATCCGCAGCCGCAGCTTCATTTCGTAATCGCTGATCTTTCGCTGGCCGTTCGCTGGTGATAAATTCAATTACGGTTAGTGCCGGGACGGCGCGTCGTGTCTAACGAAGAAGGGAAGAGGCGTTTTGCTTTACTTGCGGAGCCTTTCGGGGGTCTCTGCGGTTTCAGAAACACCGAGTTACCGGCCATGGCCAAAAATTGCTTGCGCTTCTCCCGCTTCAGCTGCCGCAGCTGCGACAGTTCGGACATGTATTGACGTCGGGTCTCCACGTTCTCCAGAAACTGCGGCCTGTTCGTTGCTAAGAAATCCTGAAAGCACGAAACGTTCAACGATCAATTTCAAAGCCAATCGCGGTTCTTTTATATTTCTTACATTTTTTCAACTCATTGATTACCTTGAGCGTGCCAGGACGTTGATTATCATCGACGTCCCCGTCTTTCTTATCATCCTCATCGCACGCGCATTTACCGCGCGATCTCGCCGAGTTCGGCGGCGCTTTGCTAGCTTTGGTTTGATCCTCGTCAGCGGCGGGCGAACCCCTGACTCCAATTTTCTCAATCTTCATGCCCCCGTCGTTCCTCGTCGCTTTCTCAGTGCTCTCATCGAACTTCAGCTCGTAAGCCACCGGCTTGAGATAATCCTGGGCGCACGAGCATTTGCGATCGGGATTCTTTCCCTCTCGGACCGGCCAGATGGTCCCGCAAGTGCGACAGGACTTCTGCGTGTTCTCCGTGCCGTTTCTCTCGGCAAAACCGGATGACGGCTTTTTTCTTCTATCGGTCTCGCAGCCGCTGGTCGTCGGGTCTTCCTGGCCGTCCCGTTTACACCTAGCGCAGGTCGTTCGCCGCGGGAAACTCTCAGCGTGTCGGCAAATCGCCTCCTCGTGCTCGCTGCTCGTCTCCGAATACGGCAATCGTTGCTCATCCTCCTCCACGTGCTTCTCTTCATCCCCGTCTCTCCGGCCCCGTCGCGCCTCGCAGTCGCACTCGACGGAGCACCGACAGCTCTTCGAAACCTCCCCCGCCCTGCGATCGCCCGCCCGCCCAGTTTCTCTGCTCGCAGCGGTTTCCCTGTCCTCAGCCACCCGAGCGCCCGACAAAATCTTCTCGTGCAGCTCGCACTCGGCGCAGCGCGGCTTCGGCTTCGCCGGCAGCTCGCGTACAGCGTATTTCGACCTGCAGTTCGCGTTAAGCTGGTTCTTCGCCTCCTTCCGCGAGTCGTTGCTCCTGGAATTCGATGGCAAATTTGGAACGGCCTGAGAATTCGTCGACGCCACGATAATCGGTCGTTCGTCGCGCGCCCGATGCGGGCAATGCTTCGCGTGATCGCGGGCGCATCTGCGGGCCGAGTCGACGATGCAGGCGCTGTGCCTGCTGTGAGCGGCGTATCTTTGGCAATAGCAGACGTGTCGCGCGACTCGCTCGCACGTTTTTTCCTCCCCGTTCGAGCGAACGCGGCTCGAACACCCGGGTTCCGTGGAATCGCCGTCGTTCGCCGATTTCCCGGTTTCCCCGAGGGTCTGAACGGCGGCGTCGCGAACCCCTCGCGCCGCGTGATCCACCCTCGCCGCGGCCGCGGAAGAAACAAGAGCCGGAATCGTGGAGGAAACAATTTCGCCTCCGGATCTCGAGTGCCCGCTGGGACCGCCGTCGCTTCCGGTCTGCGTGCAGCTGTTTCTCAATTTCCTCGTGTGGCGCGTCGATCGAGCCACCTCGCCGCGATCCCGCGAGCTCGTTCGCTGATAATCGGTCGCCGATCGCCCGGTTAAATTCCCGTGCGACGACCACTGATTCCCGAAATTTTTGCTCGTCAATTCGTCCTCCAATCTCGGCAAACGTTTTTCCTCCTGCGCCGCTTCGCCCTCGGAGCCTCTGGATCTCTCGTTCCTGCTGCGACTCGACGATCTCCCTCGGCTCGGCCACTGCTCGACTCTCTTCCTCGGCGAATCCGCACCTCGTTCCCTACCGCCGAATTTGTTCGGCTCCTGCAGCAGCCTCTTCAGATTACACAGATGGCTGATCTCGTTGGTGATCCACACCAGCTGATTCCGCTTCTCCATCTCGGCGTAATTTATCAGCTTCGCGTCGCCCGACTCCGAGTTACTGCATCTTCCCATCTCGAATCTGCGCTCGGACATCGTGGTCGGCAGTCGCCAGTCGGTCTCGTTGCTTGTCGTCCGTCGATGCTCCTTGACCAGCACGATTCCCTCGTCGCCGTCGCCGAGATTCCCGCGGCAGGTGCTCTTCGAGCTGCTGGAAGTCGTCGTGGGCGTCGGATCCGCCTCGACGGCTCCGGGATTCGTGGACGGCGCCGGCAGTCGCGATTTTTCGCTCGCTTTCTCGTCGTTGATCGCGTAGAAAACGTTGGTGCTCTTCAACCCGTAGATCTGCTGCTTGGCGCTCGACTGCGGCAGGAAACACTCGCTGCTCTCGCTGCGCTCCTGATCGGTGTTCGCGTTCTCACGCCTCCGGTCCTCGCATCTCAGCCCCATCCGCGCTTTCCTCCCGTCCATCACCGTGCGATCCGCGTGTCGGTCGAACGGAAACTCGTCGCTGTTCGGCGTGGTCGCCGCGCTCGTCGCCACCAGCTCGATGATCTCCTTCGCCGCTCGCGCCTCCTTGCTCGTCATCGTTTTCTTCGGGCTCGCCGAGCCGCCACGCCCGACGTTTCGCTTCCTCGGCCGCCACTCCTCGGCCGACGAGTCCGTCGTGTTGTGCTTGTTCGCCAGCGCCTGGATTATCTCGTTTCGGTAGACTTTGTTCCGCGCGTCCGCCGGATTCCACGGGACGTTCTCCTCGAGGTCGCGCTCGATCCTGTCGTCCGTGTATTTCGCCGTCACGAGCCGCTTTATCACGTGGTGAATCAGCCGTTTTTTCACCTGCTTGTCGCATTTATTCGCGTCCACGAGGCTCTTCAGGATGTTCACGCTGCGCTCGAGATCGCGCACGAGGCTGTCCGAGTCTCCCCAGAGTTTCTCGTCGATGCTCGAACTCGTGTTCGGCATCGTCGAGCCGCGAGACTCGCGGCCCGTGTCGACGGACGACACCCGACTCGTGCTTCCGTTTCGCACGTTTTGATAGACGTGGCCGGGGAAATACTCGAAGCTGTTGGACGCCCGGCCGGTGGTCGCGTTCTCGCCCGTCGTGTCTTCTTGAACGTGAGCCGATCTCGCGCTCGAGGATTCGTTTCTCGAGCAATTCGAGGCGCTGCTGCTGCTGTCGGTTTTCCCGACGCCTCTGGAAATCGCTTCGGGAATTCGCGCCGGTGTTTCCGTCGGTCCGTGGACTCCGTCCGCGTCCTCCGCTCTGTCGCCTCGCTCCGCGCCGTCGGTCGGCTTCCGGGGTCCCGCGTGTCCGGCGTTTTTGTCGCGAACGTTGTAGGTGTTGCTGGAATTTTTCAGAATGGACTGAAGACTCTTCGGTGCCAGGCTGCTGGCTCGCTTGGGCAGAGGAGGCTTTTCCTCGTCCTCCTCGGACTTTTTGCTCTCCTGAACGTTGCGAGAAGCCTCGTTGGTGGAATCGTCGCTCGTGTCGGTCACGGAAACCTGAATTCCCACGGACTCGCGACTGCAGGCGTCGAGATTCGTCTGTATGAATTTGTCGCAGGTCGAGGGTTTGTTGACGACCGTCGCGATGGAAGATGTGGAGTTGAAGATGAGCGGTGGAAGCGGCTGGGCGTTTCTCTTCTCCTTGGCTCGTAAATTCAGCTCGCTCTGACTTCGTTTGAGCGACAATTTCGACAGCGGGAAGACCAGGACGTTCATCGAGGCGCTTTTCTTCAGGGGCGACGACTCTGGCTCCTCCTTCGATTTTTCGGACTTCTCCGACTCGGCAGTGGGAAATTTCGTTGTTTCGGGCTCACGCGCAGCCCCCTTGGATTTCGGTGTCTCGTCTTCCCGCGAAAAACCTCCCTTATTCGCCACCTCCTCGCCTCCGATTATCACCCCGGGCGAGTGATTCTTCACGATAGGCGTGATCTCGATCTCCACCTCGGAATCCCCGGACTCCTGATGAGTCCTGATCACCAGCGGTGTGGAATTCGCGTCTGGTTTCATCGAGCGTCTCGCGCCGACTCTCGAGGCGGTCGCGTGGCTCGCGGCGGCCGTCGACTCGTTCGTCCCCTCGGGATCCAGTCGCAGAGCCGCGGAACAGCCGCGCGCCAACGCCATTCGTTCTATCGTGCAGAGCTTCTTGTCCTTCTCCTTCGAAAGCGGCAGCGCGTTGTAATAATACCCGACATCCGCCCCGCTGTCCCACTCGAGGGGTTTGTGCGACGTGACGCTCGACGTCGGCGAGCTCGCTTTGCCCTCGGAGTCCTTCGGTTGACCGAGATTCTCGCGGCTCGACTCGTTTCGCTCCTCCGGAATCGTCTCGGTGGTTGGTCGTTTGCAGATCGGCGACGGCGTTCGCGATTCCGTCGCACCGACGTAGGAGGAAGCGACGATCGCCGCGTCGGAGCTCGACGGCTGACCTATGAGCGGCGGCCGCGCCCATCGGCGCCGCTCGCGAGGCGTCGATGAATCCAGCCGCGATCTTTCCTCGGAAGCCAGAATCACATATTGCTCCTTGGTGGCGCCGGCTTCGGGGATCGACTCGTAGAGCCTGTGGTAACAATTTGTTGCGTCGGTGGTGACGCCAGACTCGGGGAGGGAAAAGTAGCGACCCAGACTGGTGCTCTGAGAATACTTGTGGTAATACTCCATGACCTGGGCTGAGAGCGAACGCTCCGTTGTGACGAAGGGATTTGTTCTGACTGCCGCGCTGTCTACGGAAATCCACTGGTGCGCGACTCTGGTGGGAGCCTCGCGCTCTGGTTTGCTCTTCTCGATTGCGGTTCCTGGAAGCTCCTCCGCAGCCTCCAGATCCTTGAGACGCCCTTCGCAGCTGGACGCAGAGTCGTATTCCATTTCTCTCGTCTCACTTAGCCGATATATATTTTTTTTATGTTTGTTTTACATGTTTCAGGGTTGCTGAGATTCTGGTGAGCTACTCGACAGTTTGGTCCTCCGATTGTGACGGTTTTTCCGACATTTTTTCATTTTGACCTCGACGAAGGGCGAAATCTCGAAAATGTCAATCTGCAGGAGGGAAAAAAATTAGAAAACTGTGGAAGCGAATTGGTGACGCTGGTTTTGACGGCTCGGCCGATCGACGCTGCGTGAGCCAAGCTGGCCGAGCCTGAGCGTCACTCCTTCCAATTATATACCTTGTCGATCGCGCTGCTCGGCTCCACCCATCGGAATCGCGACTCTCCGGACTCCTGCGACGCTCAAACGTGCCTCAATTCCCGCAAACACCCTCGTTACTTCGGATCGCGCGTGCACCACTCCCGCAAGAAATATTCAAATTATTGTTTACATATTGTGTAATTCGATGGGCGACGTAACCTACGCGCGCGTTATTATAGTACGCGCTGCCTTGGCGAGAGGGACGGAACGCGCGATTGTGGGAAACGCGCGATATTCAGCTGCGCGCGACGATGCGCTCCACTTTTTCTCGCCCGCCCAGCATGAAGTTCGGTCCACACCGAATGCGATAAACACGAGAGAACCAACGGGAGACCGCGAGATCCGCGTTTTCTATTGGCCGATCGACGCGCCGGGCGCCAAGTTCAAAATTCGGTGTGAATTAGCTCAACACGCGCTGCGTTTGTGTGGATCGAGTTCCGGGGGAAACACCCAATGCGCCGCGATGTTCGACTGAGGAGGATAACAGGACTCACTCAACAGACAGAGACGCAAGAAGTTAATTTCAAATAATACGCGTGGTTTACCCACACAAACGCAACGCGATTCAGTTCGGCAGACCGAACGCCCGACACACAGCGAGACCGGCCACGCGCCGTTGATCAACTGGCACCCCGCGTTATTCATTGTCAAGCGATCTCGAGCACTCGCAACGGGATTACTCGTACGTAGGACTCGTCGCACGCGGACGCGAGCGTCGCGGCGATTTCATTCACTCGCCTCGCGTTACGGCGGAACGGCAGTTTTGGAGGTTATGTTTATCGAATGTGTTTCAGTTGTCGCACGATTTCCGGACACATTTGGACCTTGGGAGGAATTTCGGGAGCCAAGATGTTCAATACGCGTCAGGTGGTGCGACTCGTGACCGCGGCGAAATCTTTGGTGCAGCCTTCGATGTTCGCGTCGAGAGTTGCGAAAGATTCGCCGTTGTTTCGTCAGCGATGCTGTTTCGATGGAAAGGACGGTTTTCACACGAGCAGCAGGTTTCTCGGCGCCGATCAGCCGGCTGCAGCGAAACGACAGCCGTTGGGAAAGGTCGAGGGCAAACTGCAACTCTCGTTCACCTGCAAACGTTGCAGTTTGAGGAGCACAAAGACGATATCCAAATTGGGGTACGAGAGGGGAGTGGTGATTGTGCGATGCGAGGGATGCAAGAACAACCATCTCATAGCGGACAACCTGGGATGGTTCTCGGATCTGAATGGAAAGAGGAATATCGAGCATATTCTGAGGGAAAAGGGTGAAACGGTGCGCAAGTTTGAAGACTACACGGATGGATATCTGGTGGCCATTGATAAGGAGGAATTTCCAGATGTTAAACTGGGAAAACCCAAGGAGCCAAAAAGAACGATTAAGAAACAAGTTCCTAGTGACGAGGAGCCCAAGAGCTGATCAAAATAAATATTTAATTTATGTGTAAGATTAGAAACTCATTTTTCCGAGATCCTTCAAATTTGCACTTGATTCGCTTTAATATTTGTGTTTTTGTTGGATCACAAATGGAAATTGGAGCAGAGCCGTTTCAATAACTGTAAACACAATTGTTTCCTTGTATAGAAATTCTCTTTATAGTAGAAATCAATCTTTGGTCCGCTATAAAATACTTGGTTACAATTTGTGATGGATCGTTGGGTGGACGGCTATGTAAAACCGGAGGACGTGAGCGTCTCTCAATGTGCGGCTCGATTGACGTGTGCGGTAGAACGTTAATTCGGAGTCGCGAGACGATATGTAAAATATAATATGTACAGATGTGGAATAAAAATATTGTTAAGTAACGCGATATCGTGGATACAATATACATATAGATACACGTTCAACACGAAAGAATCAACACATTTCAACACACTGAATCTCTCGATAACAGCTTAAAACATAGTCGTGATTAAAAGTAACGCGACGCGCGTATTTCTTAACAGATTAAAATTACTCGTAAATGCTTGCGGTTGGTGTTCTTTGATTGCCTCATTAGTCCACTGGGAAAAATAGTTCAGCCAGCAATAAATCTCACAAATTAATTTTTTTTTTTTTTTTTCAGATCGCGAATGACTGAATTTTTCTTTTATCTCGTTCTTTCGATTATAAAACAGTGTGCAGTCCGCTCGGACGTCTTCGGCAGTCTTGAGATTAAACTCACTATCGATTATGGCCAGTAGAAAATTCAAAAGAAAATCTCTACTGTAGGAATTACCTTCCACTGTAGTCCGTCCTCTTTTTTTTCTCTCGTCAACTCTCAGTGGGCCGTATTAATTGTTAACAGATTTTGGCACCGTAAACTAGTTTCCACGGAAGACAGATAGCTCGATTCGTCGATCCTCGCTCGATCGTTAACGCTAGTAAGGCACGAGTCGCCCGGAAGGCCTCGAATTCCCTCGAATCCTCCCTCAAACTCTCTTGGGCTTCGACACGATCGCGTACTCGCTGTCGTTGAAAACCCTGTGCTTAGGCATCCCCGAACCCCCGACGGAGCCGCTCGGCACGCTGGTTTTCTTCCTTATAATCCCATAACCGTGATGCGTATCGTCCGCGAGCCGAATTCCGCAGAGATCCTCGACAACATCGTAATTCTGCCAGTGCCCGTTCGAATCCTCCCCGGAAACCACGGAATCGCACTGTGAGTTGCACTGGCTGATATTCGGAATCTTGTACCCCGGATTGCTGTTCAGCTTGTGCATCGAGCCGAAATGCTGCAACTTATCGTAATTCGCCGAGTCCGTTTTCGGCGTCACGTTGTTGTGTATTATCGGCGACGCGGCGACGGGAACGATTTGCTCGGCGCTGGGTTTGCGCTTCCCGTGACTCATTATCGCCGGCGCCGCCGACATCGAGTGCAGAGTCTCGTACTGCGCGTCGTAATCGTCGGCGACGTCGCTCGCCGCCGCGACGCTCGCCTCGGCCTCCAATTCCGGGCTCTCCTCGCCGTAGCCCGAAACGCGTTCGCGGCTGTCGACCCGCTCGGTGTGCGGCACGCAGTCGAGGCCGTGTGTGCGCCAGGCGTCGCTGCGAACCTCCACCAGGTCATAGGGATGCTGCTGGCGGTCGTCGGGCGGCGGTTGAGCCGCCGCGCCGTTTCGCCTCGCCGCGTCCGGCGATCCCGAGTGGCTGAGTTGCCGATATTTTCCACAGGTCGGCGAGTCCGCGAATTCGCCATCGAGCGACTTTTTCTCCAGCAGCCCCACCAGGATGTATTTTCGGGGCGGTTTCGCGGGTTTCGGCTTGATTATCGGCGGCGGCGGTCGGATGAACGAGATCGAGTCGAGACTCGAGCAGGAGGCCGGATGCTTCTGCGAGTTCTGCGATATCGTCGAGAAATCGATGTCCACGAGATTCGCGGAGCTGTTGGGCGACGGCGGGAGCGGCGATCGCGAGCCGGCCTCCATCGAGAGGGCCGCGTGGTACTGCGCGTCGTTGCACTCGATGCTCGGGCTGTTGTCGCCGCTCAGCAGCTTCTTCATCGACTTCATCTTCGACGAGATGCAGCGGAAGATTTCCTGCTGGTTTCGGTGCTCCAGCCGGAAGGAACCCTCGCCCGACTCGCACTTTCGGCCCGCTTCGAACGTGAATTTCCCGTCCCTGTAGCCGTACTTGCGGATGTACTTGTAGGGCCACGTGTACATCGGCACGTCGCCGTCCATCAGTTTTATGTCCGATGCTGCTACAACTAATGTGTAGGGCTTCACCTCCAGGCGACAGCGCTTCGAGGCTTCGGTTTCCACCAATTTTACAGAAAATACCCCCTCTCCGCTTGTGCAGTAGAGATCGTTGTCCTTTTCAATGGTTTCGCTGGCTGCTTCGCCGCTGAAGGCTACGCACTGAAAAGCTCCGATCCAGTCACTCATTTCTGAATCGGAGAAGCAGCCAAAGTGGTGAACTCCAGTTTTTGTCACTACCTACAAGACAATATAATTTTATTAACCTCATGAGAAGAATTTGTAATTCCTTTTTGTACAAAGAAATTGAATTAATTAATTTCATAGATAATTTAATACTCTCAAATTTAATTTTGTGGGATAAACCTTTTTTCTCCAAAATCCAGAACTCACCGTGAAGACTCTGGGCTGATTGCTCTGCGCAATCTTGACGCAGGCCTCAAGCGTCAGAATCCTGGGTGAATGTTGCTGCGACAGGACCTCCTCCTCGTTGTCATAAATCTCCAGCCTCTCGATTCCATATTTACTGGCCCTGAATAGCTGGCAGAACTTTTTCTGCCACGTTTTCTAAGGAAACACGACAAAAAAAAACAAGTTCGAATTTTCGCTGCAGTCTAAGATTTAACCTACGATACGAAGACGATCTAACCTTGAGCTGGCCGAGCATTCCTTGCGGCGGAAAGAGCAATTGTCCTTGAAAAAAAGCCTCATCCTGAAGCCCCATTATTATAGTTCTCGAGTCACCCAAAACCTTCGTCCTCTCTCGTTATTCCCTTTTTTTTCCACTGTCTCGAACTTCGCTGCGCGAGGTTTTCTTTGTCGTCTCGACGTCTCTCGTACGCGCGAGACGACTGGTGTCGACACGTCGAGCGAGAGTGCAACGGCTAAGGAGGCCGTATCCTCCCGTACGTGTCGTGCATCTAATCTATCGGTGTATGTATAACGCCCGGTGGTGTGTATATAACCGCTCTTGCTCTCCTTGCTGCTCGCCACTGTCACAATTACGTTCCGTCGCTCGGCTGCCCGCTGCTACCACCGCTGCTGCCGCTGCTCGCTCTGTCACTGCTGTCAGTGCTCGTGCACTTTCGCGGCTCTCGCGTTCCACGACCAGCACCAACTGGATATCCTTTATTTTTCATCTATCCGCAAACTTCCCGCTCGCGCCCTCCGCTCTTCTGGTTTCCACGCACTCGAGAGGCTCGAGACGCGTCCAACAGGTCCAAACAGGTCCAAACTATTTCCGATTTACTTACACGCGCAACTCGGCGGCTGCGATCTCGCGATTTTCGCCGACGACGATTGATCGTCTATGCGTGAATAAAGAGTATGTTTTTCCTCGTGAGAGGCGCAGCCGAGTTATTCCCGGAGCCTAATGTCATATATAGAGTATTGGAAAGTACGAAAGGTTACTACAGGCTGAGACTTCAGCTGCCTGACTCGTGTGTAGCTGCGTGTGTGTGTGGAATACGTGACACACACACACTCGGCACGAGGTGCGTGCCGTCATCTTTATCATAACCCGCCGCGACTACCGATGAGACGCCCGCTCGACGAGGCTACGTATGATAATGCTCGCCACCCGTAGTTATATGCACGTAGAACCTCGCGGCTACGGTGTGTAGTTATATTCATGCGCAGTGCGTGTGTGAGAAACGAGAAAGGAATTCGAGGGATTTCCGATCACACCGCCACGCTCTACCACGCTTGGCGCGAGCGTGCGGAGCGCTGGGTATTATAGAGAACCGAGCGGAACGCACACATGGAAACAAGGAGTCGCGCGTTTTGCCGCGTGCACGTGTGCGCCGTAAGTTTTGTACGCCGGGGTCTCGACGTCTCGCTTGAGACAAACGAATTTTATCAGAGATCCCACGTGCAGGATTTATTTAATTAACGCCGCTCGTATGTTACTCGTAGTCGCGAATCTGTTTAATTCCAAGGGTGATTCGCTGTTGCGTCACGGAATTGGAAATACAGGAGGAAAAATTGTAAACAACGTTCGGCGTAAGGAGAACCCGGGAACCATATCTTTTTTTTTTAGATTACGCGATGGTTCGGGAGCTGTGGGAAATTGGGGTTTCTTGTTTGGCGAGAGGTTAGGACAGTCTCTGGTGGAAATTGTCTTGTCTGATAAGAAATTTTCTGGTGGATACGATTTTTTGAAGAATTAGGAAGGATTTCGCGGTGGGTTGCAGTGAAAAATTGAGAGAACAGAGTATCTTTTTTTTGTTTTGCGTTGAAATTGCAGGGAACAATGTCCGATCCTGGGTTTCCTTTTTCCATTCAGAAGAAAACTCGTACTTAAACAAAGAGAATCCCGCGAGGTAGAAATCGATACCTGCGAACTTCAGAATTTTTTACAGATTCGTAAATTGACACCAACTTTTACACAAACTCGCGTTTTTTGGGAGAAATCGATTTCGAGAATATCGAAGTAATCATCATTGTTGTTTTAACATGTCATTATCGAACTCGATATCGGAATTGGCCCGAAGGAAGCTTTTCGCGAAACTTGTTTTCCGTTATCGCGAGCGTCAGCTGTTTGAACATCTGACAAAACAAAAGTTGCAACGCGCTCGTTACGTGCCGGATTTGTTGAATGGCCGTTGTAAAATTCCGTGTTTCGATACAGCCAATTTGTAATTTCACGATGCATGTTTGACGAGGCGGACGCGTTCGTCGCGGCCATAGATAACCCGTGATACACGGTGCATCGAGTGTATTACACGAGCCGGTGTTCGCGTCGCAAATAGAATCAATCAATTTTATATGGTGCACCGCGCTGCTCGGCGCGCGCGAGCTTTGATCGTCTCCGATGCTCATCAACTTCTCTTCGATTGCTGTTCAATTATTTATCGACACTCTCGGGCCGACCTACAAAGGCGGCAGGTGAAGCCGATGAGCCGTCGTCACGCTACATCGCAAATCTATACCACACACCATGGCCTGGGCGATAGTCCAACAGTTTTCCGCGTCGGAGCCGAGCGAAGATAAACAGTGCGAAAAATGCTTTTAATTCTGCTGGGTTTGGCGCCTCTCGGCGTCAAATTCTGCAGCGGCTTCAACGATTTTCCGTCTCTCATGATCGCGAACGCGACGATGGGTAAACTACACGATTTTTCTTTTCAAAGTTCAATGATAAAATGTGATATTTGTAATTATAGTGGAGCAGCAAAACGAAAAATAGAAAATTCGAGGAAAAAAACATGAAAAATGTTTTTTTTTCTCTGCAATTATTAAAAAGTCGAAAATAATCAAGTTTTTAAAAGTTTTTCGTGAAAACTAATGGTGTATACGGGTAAAAATATACCGAAATAAGGTGTTAAAAAAATAAAACTTAAAAAGTGTTTCACATTTTTTGCAAAGTTTCGTCACTTCACTAAAATCAAGTAAAATCGAAACTTTTTTTTATAACTAGGCTAATCACACGCGCTGGCGCGCGTGCCTGAAAAGCTTGCCAATATCGACCTCACAAATTTGTTCTTTTCAAAATATCGACTTTTAACCTATACCATCATTCTCAAGTCGCATATTCTACCCCCGAAAATACTGGTTATTAACCTTTTTCAATCGATTTTGAAAAATATATTTTTTTGGCAACGAAAAATATATTTTTTCTATCAGAAATCGTAGATCTGGCTCCGGACTGAAAATCGACCCCAATTTTTTTTCTTTTCAAAATATCGACTTTTAACCTATACCATCATTCTCAAGTCGCATATTCTACCCCCGAAAACACTGGTTATTAACCTTTTTTAAACGATTTTGAAAAAAATATTTTTTTGGCGACGAAAAAAATATTTTTTCTGTCAGAAATCGTAGATCCGGCTCCGGACCGAAAATCGACCCCAATTTTTTTTCTTTTCAAAATATCGACTTTTAACCTATACCATCATTCTCAAGTCGCATATTCTACCCCCAAAAACACTGGTTATTAACCTTTTTTAATCGATTTTGAAAAAAATATTTTTTTGGCGACGAAAAATTTTTTTTTTCTGTCAGAAATCGTAGATCTGGCTTCGGACCCAAAATCGACCCCAATTTTTTTTCTTTTCAAAATATCGACTTTTAACCTATACCATCATTCTCAAGTCGCATATTCTACCCCCGAAAACCCTGGTTATTAACCTTTTTTAATCGATTTTGAAAAAAATATTTTTTTGGCGACGAAAAAAATATTTTTTCTGACAGAAATCGTAGATCTGGCTCGGGACCCAAAATCGACCCCAATTTTTTTTCTTTTCAAAATATCGACTTTTAACCTAACCATCATTCTCAAGTCGCATATTCTACCCCCGAAAATACTAGTTATTAACCATTTTTAATCGATTTTGAAAAAAATCTTTTTTTGCGGCGATTTTTTTGTCAGAAATCATAGATCCGTCTCCGGATAAAAAATCGCGAAAATCGACCTCGGAAATATTTTTGTTCAAAATTACACCTATAATAGACTAATCAATTTCACGCTGCTGCGCTCTTATAAAACTTTAAAAGGTTACGGACGACACTGCCGCGCCTGTTCCCTTCTGTCAAATTTGACAACAAATCGAATTTGTTTATCACGGGCTTTCCTGGCAACCAATCACAGCTCGAATAGAATGACAATAATGCTTTCCATTATACTCATGAACTTTCTAAAAGAGGGATACCGAAAACGCAAGATATTTAACCACTGATTTTTTGTAGAGACAACTTCCCCTTCGATTTTTATTCGAAAAAACTAATTGCCACCTCTAATTTCTAGCGGTCGTAATCGAGAGGGCCTTCTTCGAGCGAACAGCCGTGCGGAGAAGACACGTTCGGAACGCGTACGAGAAGAAGCTCGAGGCATTTAGCAGGGCGATCAGAGAGGCTGCGAAGGCTCAGACGGCGGACAGCACGGTGAGCATAGAGATCAGCGTCTACCAGGACACGAGCGTCAATCTCGCGAGAGGTAATTATCGACGGTGGGGCCGGCGTTTTACGGCTCGGTGAGTCACTCATTGTCCTGCAATTAATATCGAGCAGATTATACGGTGTTGCTGTCTGTCGCAAGCTGCGACGATACGTGGATTTTGTTTCGCCGAGCGCGAAAGGAGAAACTGGTTCATTTGGCCATTACCGGTTGGTACATTTCGAAACCACCCGCAGAAAATGTATTTCTTTCCTGTTTTTTATTTCTTCTTTTTTTTATCTCTAGATCCAGACTGTCCGCGACTGCCAATCGACCATGGAATAAGCGTTCCCATCGTGGATCCGGGCCAGGAGCTGCCTCAGATTCTTCTGGACCTCAGAATGTCTCGCATTCTCACCTGGAACAGAATCAATCTTCTCCACGACGGCGTTTTCGGTAACGCGTTGATTTAACGAATTAGAATGAAGTCGAAAAAATGCAAGAATTCCAAAAATTCGTCTCATAATTAGAGAGAGACACGATTGGACGGTCGCTAAGGGCTTTGTCGGGCGAGGTACCGAACAAGTCATCTCTGAAACTGAAGTCCGAGTCTCTGTTCTCGACGCACTCGGCTGATTCGGAAACGGCGACGAAGAAGCTGATCGCCGAGAGTCTCTCCAAGTTTCCATCGCGTCGGCGCTCCGACGACCGGTATCTCGTTATCGTGGCTCACGACATCGTTGCGCCTATCATAGAATCCGTGAGTCTTTCACTGAAAAAAATCATCTTAATTATTCGGTCAATTTTTATTTCATATACTACGTCGGCAATTTTTTAAATTACACCAGAATCGCTTAGGTTTTATGAAACCTCAGCGATTCTGGTTTTATTAAACCTCAGCGATTCTGGTGTAATTAAAAACAAATTGGCGACGTTGTATATGACATTAAAATTGACGAAATTATTAAGATGATTTTTTCCTAATTTTCGTTGCCTCAGGCCAGATCGCTGGGAATGCTTCACCCGGAGAGTCAGTGGCTCTTCCTTCTCCCGGACAGCGCGGAAGTCACATGGAACACGACCAATTTCAGCAAACTCCTGGGTGAAGGCGAAAATATCGCTTTCATCTACAACGACACCAAGTTTAACGAAGACTGCCAGGTGAGCCGAGGCGCCGGGCGAAAGCATTGTCAGCCTGAAAACGGTCGTTCGTGTTCCTCAATTTACCAACGTTCTCAGGCACATCCGGAGTGCTACGCCAAAGAAATGGTCAGAGCTCTCGCCGCGTCGGTGATAAACGCTCTGCGGCAAGAAACCGAGCTCTACGGGAGAGTCACCGAGGAGGAGTTCGACGCCGTTCGAATGACCAAGGCCGAGAGATGCCGGGAAATGGTCGTCTACATTCGCGTACGTTTATCGTCGGGAGGACATATTTTCACAGCAATTTTTTCCACGAATTTTCGTTCTCTCGGCCTCTTTTCACCCGTCCAGGGCCTAATTGAGTCATTAAATGAAAGAGAAAAAATAGAGGCGTTGATAAACGTGAATCCAATTGAAAATGTTTCATTAGAACGAGTTGCACAACAACCGAGTGGACCCCGAGAGGTCGAACAAATGCGGCGAGTGCATGGCATGGAAAATGATGTCCGGAATCACTTGGGGCAATTCCTTCGGTCGTAAAGCCCAGACGGTGCCTCATCAGTTGATAGACGTTGGCTCGTGGACGCCGGGGCCTGGCCCAGCTCCAAAGGAGACGCTCTTTCCGCACTCGAAGTATGGATTCAAGGGAAAAGCTCTGCCCATCGTTACGTATCACGTAAGACGTCGAGTCTCACATTTCTTCCTTAGAACGAGTCGCGAACTAACGAAAATCCCTCGTAGAATCCGCCCTGGCAGTTCGCGGAGAAATCCGCGGACACCGGGAAGGCCAAATGGGGCGGCCTGGTCTTCGACATCGTCGACCAGCTGAGCAAAAAACTAAATTTCACGTACGAGCTGATAGACATCAAGAAGGTAAAGAACAATTCTCAGACTGTATCCAGCAATCGGTCCGACAGCAGCTTCGACGGGCAGGTAATTTTTCACAATTTCCACCGAGATCTAGTCGAGTTTTCCAATTAATCGGGCCGATCGATTCCAACCGCAGGATTTCGTGCGATCGTCGACGCTGTCGGGAGAAAAATTGCCGGATTCCGTGAGGGACCTCGTTCACGGCGGCCGAGTGTTCATGGCCGCCTGCGCCTCGACCGTGACCGAGGGCCTCAAATCGTCCGTAAATTTCACTCTGCCAATTTCTATACAAACCTACGGGCTTCTAGCCTCGAGGCCGAAGCAACTCTCCAGGGCGATGCTCTTCGCCTCGCCCTACACCCCTGAGGTTCGCCGCTGCTTTTAGTGCCCGCGCGAGCCCCGTTATTACCGACTCACAAAGTGTGCCGTATTTCGCTAATTTTCGACAGTCGTGGGCCTGCCTCGCCGGTGGGATTCTTCTCATCGGTCCTGTATTGTATCTGGTCCACACGTACAGTCCGAATCCGCGATTGGACGCCGCGCAACAGTCGACTCTGGGCCTCGGAACACCTGGTCGTTGTCTGTGGTACATTTATGGGGCTCTTCTTCAGCAAGGTGAGCTTCAACGTATTTGAATACCACGCAAATAAAATAGAGAATTTTTTTTTGCAACATTTTATGCAAAGTTACCCTTTTTCGGTACCTTTAAGGGGGACCTCTACCCTGGAGCACCATTTTTCATTTTATTTTTTTGTGGGAAACCGAATAATAGTAGACGACTGCAAAATGAGAAACGGTGCTGCAGGGTAGAAGTCCCCCTTAATGTGCATAACTTTTTTCAGATTTTTATACCATAGAGAGAAGTGTTTACAAATCTCTCTTATTTTTCTCGAACTTATGCGAAATGAATACCTAGACGCAAGGACTACGTTAATTTTTATTTCCCTCCCAAAGGTGGAATGCAGATACCGCAAAATGACGGAGCGCGACTGATCGTCGGCACCTGGTGGCTCGTCGTGATGGTCCTCGTGGCGACTTATTCGGGGAGTCTCGTGGCTTTTCTCACTTTCCCACGAATGGCGGAGAGCATCTCGTCGGTGGAGGATCTGCTGAGGCGCAAAGCCGAATTCACCTGGAGTTTGCCGGCGAAGAGCTTCATCGAGGAGTATCTTTCGAACGGCGATAGCGGAGGCGCCTACGACGGCCTCTTGGGCGACGAGTCTCAGCCCGCCGAGAGACACGACTCGAGCAACTACGAGCGCGCCCTGATGCGCGTTAAGGAGGGCAAACACGTGCTCGTGGACTGGACGACCTCGCTGAGAACCCTGATGAGAATGGATAACCCGCTGATCGATGACGGTGGTTGCCACTTTTCGATCGGCACTGAGGCTTTCGTCGAGGAGCCCATAGCGCTTCTTCTGCCCTCGGACAGCCCCTACCTTAGCCTGATTAACACCGAGTAAACATCCTGAAATTAATTCCAAGAGGAGCTTCTCAGTAGCTGTTTAATTCCTGGTCTTAATTCCAAGAGGAGCTTCTCAGTAGCTCTTTAATTCCTAGTCTTAATTCCAAGAGGAGCTTCTCAGTAGCTCTTTAATTCCTAGTCTTAATTCCAAGAGGAGTTATCACCTGATTAATTCAACGTCTTAATTCCAAGAGGAGTCTCAGCACCTGCTTAATTCCTCGTCTTAAGTCCGAGAGGAGCCTCATCATCTGTTTAATTCCTTCTCTTAATTCCAAGAGGAGTCTCAGCACCTGCTTAATTCCTCGTTCAATTCCGAGAAGAGTCTCAACGCCTTTTTAATTTCTCGTTTTAATTCCAAGAGGAGTCTCGGGCACCTGTTTAATTCCTCGTCTTAATTCCTATAAGAGCCTCATCACTTGTTTAATTCCTCCTCTTAATTCCATGAAGTGTCTCACCACCTGTTTAATTCCTCGCCTCAATTACAGACTAAAAAGAATGCACGAGTCCGGTCTGATCGGGAAATGGACAGCAAACAGAATGCCAATGCGCGATCAATGCTGGGAAGGCCCGGGCTCGAACCGCGAGGTCAACAATCACAAAGTCGACGTTTGGGACATGCAGGGAATATTCTTCGTTCTATTTTTCGGTATCGCAGATAACAATTTCCATCGACGCTCCAAATGATAAATTCCTGGCTTCAATTTGGTTAAAACTCTGCGTCTGTTTCAGGCTACCTCATCGCGCTCGTCGTGCTGACCTGGGAGTTTTATTCGCACCACCGAAAGTTGCTGAAGGAGCGGAAGCTCATTCGGCCCTTTCTCTCCTGATCGATTCGCGGCCGCGTCGCGTCCACCGCCGGCCGAACGTTGCACCAATTCCAATTATTAGGCGCACCACCGCATCATAGTTAATTGCGTGACGGGGCTCTCAGGATGCCCTTCCGCGCGGCCCCCGCGGGGCCGCGAGCCCCGTCCAATCCGCCGCACATCTATCCACGGGGCCGTAGCTCGAAACTCCGGCACAATCGTCGCGTGCGAAATGCGCACCCGCGTTCGGCCGAGAGGCAAAGGCCTTATGCACGTGCACAGCCCGAGACAATTGCATAACGAAGCGCTAAATACTCCGCAGCGTCGACTCCCACTCGACTTCCGATTTCTTTCTCTCCCTTCCACGCGCCCGCGATCCCTTCTCTCCCTCCGCACCGATAGAAACCGCGCTAAATATGTTTCTGCCTGTTTGCCCAGTTTGAACGGCGCTGCTCGCGCGGCTTTGTCACACCTAACTTTGTTATTAACGAGAATCAACGTCAATTTGAGTATTAACGAAAATCAATCGGGTCAATCAATCAATCAATCAATCGGTTTGAAATAAAAATTGAAACTGGGAAAAAATTACGGCTTCGCTGTGAAACTCGCGGATAGCAGTGAGGATAAAAAATGCCATAAAAAATCGCGTTTGCCGCAGTTTCCACGACCCATTTTGCTCTTATCGCGGATACTCGTCCACTTTGTCCCGCGAATGCCGGATGTATCGTAACTAGCGGCTGTAAATAAAACGGAAGCAAAACCAGGGGACGGACCATATTTTTTTTTTTTTTTTTTTCATAGACCCAACGCACTTGTCGATCGGCATGACGATAATATCCTATTCCGGAACGCGACCTTGCCTCTCGATTCTCGAAGGCACCGGACCCGCCGCGTCGATGGTAACGCGACTGGCTCCTCGCTCACTCGCCTCCCCGCGGCGCGTTTCAGCCAGTTTGATCGCGGACTCCCTGCCGTCGCTACGACGGCCAAGCCTCCTTTCCTCGACGGCGTCGACGAGCCTCGCGCCAATTGCCAGGCGATGGGCCGACTCCTTGCCGATTCCGCTGCTCGTTTTTCCGTCCCTCCTTTCGCGAGTCTCGCGGTGGTGACCGTCGCCCTTCTGCAACGTGAGTTGGATTCTCTGCCTCCGAAAAAGACCACAATTTAATTTCCGTCTACAAAAAAATTTGTTCATAATTTAATCCCAGACCTCCAAAAAAATTTGTCCACAATTTAATTCCAGTCTCCAAAAAAAATGTGTCCAGAATTAAATTCCAGTTTTCAGAAAAATGTGTTCATAATTAAATATGGGTCTCAAAAAAAATTCGCCCATAATTTAATTTCAGTCTCCAAAACATGCGTCCATAATTAAATTGTGATTTATTTTCGTTTGTGTTCAAGTGGCGACAGTGACCAGTGGATCCCCAGGAATTTCGCCGGACCATCACCATCACCACTCGTCTCCTCACCATCCTCACGGCTACGACTATCCAGCCCCATGGACAAAGCCGTCCCACGTCCGCCGAAACCGTCGCCCCGTGGACGTCATGACCGACGTCGTCAACGATCTCGGCGTGAAGGTTCTCGACCGCTACATCGAGAACTCGGGCAACGTAGGCTTCTCGCCGAGCGGCCTGGGTTTCGTCCTGGCGGCGCTCTACGAGGGCTCAGCCGGCAGCAGCGGCCGCCAGATCGGCGACGTCCTCGGGCTGCCGAGCGACCGTCGAATAACGCGGATTGGCTTTCGCGACATTCATCGCCGGCTGCGAGTGAGACAAAACCCTTTCTTCTCTTCTTCGCTTCAATCCTCTGCTTTTTTTTCTGTCTCCATAATCACTAAAGTACTTTTCCTCTTTTCAATCTCGAGAGCTACCTCAACGCGGACGCCTTCCTCGGCGGTCTGACCCTCAACCGCGACGACATAAATCTTCGCCCGGAGTACGAGGACGTTCTGCGATTTTACGGTTTCGATATCTCGGACTCGGGGAACCCGACGACCGCCCCGATTGCCGGCACCGTTACGGTCGCCGGTACTCTCGCCGCCGGGACCAACGGCGCTGACGCAATTCCCACCCAGGTTCCTGCGACACAAGCGGCGCCGACTAATCCGGCGACGATTAACGACGCGGTGGAAATTATAACGACCATGGGGAACGATCAGAGTTCGCCGCTCACTGCGGGATCGACCGCGGGTCCCACCACGATGACGAACGTTGTTACGACGATGCCAGCTGCGGCGATTAATTCCGCGTCGACGGGCGTTACGAGCGAAGCATCGGCGACGACGCTCGTAACGCCAAATGTTCCCTCGACGATGGCCCCGACGTCCGGTTCGACTGTGACTCCCGCTGGTCCTCCAGCAGCCACGACCGTGGCGGATTCTTCGGCAGCTACGACCATGATGATGGCTGCTCCCGCCGCCACCACGATGGCCTCGATGATGATCATGAGCATCGTTCAGGCGATCATGAATAGCATGAACGTCCCGACCACGGGAGGTTCGATGCAGAGTCTCGTTGGACCAGCGACGGCCGCGGCGGACATGCAGAGTCAAAGTTCGGACAGCTCGACCGTCTCGATGGGAGCGTCGCCCGGCGCCCCCGTTGCCGCGACCTCGCCGATGACGACGGTTGTTACGATGCCTATGACTGCGGCGACTGGTGACGCGATGATGCAGAGACTCATGAGCGACGCGGTGCCAAGCGGGACGACGGCGACGACTGGAACACCTGGGAATTTGGGGACGGCGGTTGTGGCGAATTCTGTGAGTCCTGCGACGAATCCTGCGAGTCCTACGACGAATTCTGTGAGTCCTGCGATTAATCCTCCGAGTCCTGCGATGAATTCTGGGAGTCCTGCGACGAATCCTGCGAGTCCTACGACGAATCCTGCGAGTCCTACGACGAATCCTGCGAGTCCGACGACGAATCCTGCGAATCCCACGACCAATTCCATCACGAACGCTCTGTCGAGTACCACGAACGCTGCGAGTTTGGCGACGGTGAATCCTGGGACGACTGCGGCGAATCCCACGACGAATCCTGGGACAAACGCTGCGAGTTCGACGGCAAATCCTGCGACTAACCCACCGAGTCCTACGGCGAGTCCTGGAACGAATCCTGCGAATCCGATGACGAATCCTACGAATCCGACCACGAATCCCACGAATCCGCCGACAAATTCTGCAACAGACGCGACGAATCCCACGAATCCGCCAACAAATCCTGCAACAGACGCGACGATTCCAATGATGAATCTCATGAGAATAGCTTCAGTGAATCCTACGACAGATCCCACCACGATTCCCTCGTCACCATCCATGGCGACTCTGCTGACAACGATAACCACCATGATGTCTACTCTTATGACGATGACTGAAACGATGACCGATACGGATTCCACAAACGAGACGATGATGACGACCTCGATGACGACGCAAATGGACAACACAATGACGACGATGGCTGGTGATACGATGACGAACACCGTTCGGAAACGGCGCAGCGTTTTGCAGGGACCATCCGGATATTTTTCTAGCTCTTCTGGTAAATTATCAATTCCCAAATCGTTTTTCTGCATTTTTTTTCAAAGGATACATGAAGATATTTTTGTTTCAGACGACAGCATCTGGCTCGACGTTTTCGGCAGACTGACCAACGACGACTATCAGACGCAGGACGAGGACATAATCGAGAATCCGACTCCCTCGACTCAGCTCGATTTCCTGGTGAACGGCTGCGATTATTCCCGAGTGACGGCCGCGACTTACACAGCAGTTTTGCCGTTCGGTTACTTTCCATCTCTGCGAACTTCGCTGCTGGAATTTCCTCTCGACGTGAGTTCACCGCCCTTTACTCTTTTTCCCTCCGTCTATCGTTGCGCAACCCAGGCTAATTTTTTACGACTATCCCATTTTTACTCTCCGCAGGATCCGCGGTACAAAATTCTCGTGATGCTGCCGGACGAATCGAGCGGAACGAGACGTCTGGCGCGGATCTTGGCCAGCAAATCGATCACCCTGCGGCATCTGCGTCGCACGCTTCAACCGACCTGGGTCACCGCCGTTATACCGTCTTTCATGCTCCGCGGATTCGTTACCCTGACGCCTTACTTGCAGAGGGTGAGAGTAAAATGTTTTTTTTTCCTCCGCATCTCGAGATCTTATCGACTGGTTTACTTTTAACAAAATTACAATAATTGCCGCTTCTGAGCGAGAAAAATATCACATCCTCTGGTTTTCTTTTTTCTTTTATCCCGACGAATCTACTCTCCACTCTCGAGTCGCTCTGCACAGTTAACCATCAGCGTGCGCGGTGCATCCAAATGCAGTGCAAATAGTCTCACGCCAACACCTGCGGCATAATCCATATTATTGCTCCATTTTCGCATTAGTCTCGCTCGTTGGGCCTGCCCGCCTCTGTGCTCTTCTACGTAATACTTCCGCTTCTCCTCGTTACAATCTCTCCGGCTGCTATTGCTAATTCGCGTTCGGCCTCTGCGCTGAATGTGCTTTGTGTCCCAATCGAAAAATCCCACTTGTATCAAACTCACCGACCGAACGGGCGTTGAGCAATTTAATGAATTCAACGAGCGATTGAATGGAACTGAGAAAGTCGGTGAATTTCAGAAATATACATTTTTTAAAAACGCTTTAAAAAAACCAGGACTTTTAGAATTTTTTTTTTTTTTTGCAGCTGGGAATATCCGACGTCTTCGAGCCAAGAACCGCGGATCTCTCGCCGATGAGCCCGGACCTCGGGGTCTACGCGCGCGACATTCAGCAGAGCATCGGTGTGAACATCAGGAACAACATGCGAGGAGGAATCGGCGGAGCTGACGGAGGAGACGGGAACCAGCAGCCGGCGCCGCCCGCGAATCTGGCCAGAGACGCTCGAGGAGTCGTCGGCGTTCCTCCCTTCTTCGCTCCTGGAGGTGCGATTTCTCCGCGGTTGCTCCAAAAACGATAATCAACGCCGCTGCTTATCCAGGATCAGCAGCAGCAGAGGCTGCGTGGCTCTCTCCTTCCTTCCCAGTTTTTCCGGCCCATCGCTTCCTATTTTCTTCATTTGTTTCTTCGCATCCCGTTACGAAGCTGACCAGCTGCGTTCAGTTATAAAATTTTGATCGATTGCGAGGGGGAAAAAAAAGGAAAAAGGGGAAAGAAAAAAAAAAGAAAAAGGCAGCAATGAGCCGTGTCGGGTCGAATCGTTTGCCACGTCCTTCCCCGTTCATTATTTCCGCTGATGGTCGTTTAGCAACGCTCCCGCGCGTTCGCGCGCGCGTTGCTCCTGCCCTCCTCCGTCTTGTCCTCCTCCTCCCGCTCCCTCGGAGTCACCGCGCGGCGCGCTCGTGGCACTCGGTGTTTTGCCACGTAATTGCCTCTTGCGCCTCTCCGCGCGGCCGCGGGGAGATATTTTCTCAGTATTGTTGTAAAGTTCGTTGAATTTAACGACCGATATCCTGCGTGAGTCAGCGGCGACGTGAACGGCGGTCCGCGAACGGCCGCTCGTACGACCGGCCGTTCGCGGATCCCCCCGCTCGCTCGCGAATCCCTTGCGCAAATTGTTACGAGGGCATAACATCGGCTCTCCGGCTTCCCCATTGAAATCTCCGGCGCGCGCGTTCCTGACGCTCGCACGCTCGTGAGATCTCCCACGGGCGCTCGTAAAGTTCTGCGTCTTATCGCGGCGCGTCCTTACGTCCCCCCGCGGGTCCTTCGTCGGTAAACCGACGCTCGACCCGCGCGGGAGACCCCGGATATATCTGCGGAGACGGACGAAATTAAGGATTTCTTCGCTGGACGAATGAGATTTTTTTTTTCGTCGCGTCGAACTGTCGGATGGGAATGCACTTCGCTGGCGAGGATGTTGAAGCGTTAAAGCGCGGGGAAAAAAATCAGGAGTCACCGGGTGTCAGGAATTCGCCGCGAGGAAGGTTTGTAGATTGGCAAAAAAAGTACTGAAGCGATTTTCGTTTTTGATACGAAGGATTTCTTCGCTGCTTGAATGAGATTTTTTTTCGTGTCGAATTATCGGATGGGAGTGAACTTTGCTGGCGAGGATGTTGAAGCGTTAAAGCACCTGGGAAAATCATCAGGGGTCACCGGGTGTCAGGAATTCGCCGCGAGGAAAGCTTGAAGCTTGACAAAAAAAGCACTGAAGCGTTGTTTCGTTTTTATGATCGCAGGTCCAATACCGTTCGTGGTCGATCGTCCATTCCTCTACTTCATCATCGACGACCAGACCTCTGTGACTCTGCTGGCCGGCCGCATCGACGATCCTCTCAACTCGAGGATAATGCTCTGACGAATAATTCACGTCCGATTTCGCCGAGGAGACGGGGGAGCGAGGAAACGTACAACTCCGAGGCAGCAGGACTTTACGTAACCACGTGAAATTTATTAATTGTAATACTTAAAACATAATAGCTCTCAGTGTAGCGTGATATAAATATTGTCGAGTCGGACGGTATTAATTCGAGTGTGATCCAATTTAATTCCTTCGTTCGCTTCAGTCGACCGTAGAATCTTCCTTCGCTCTTCTTCTTCTTCTTCTTCTTCTTCTTCTTCTTCTTCCTTGGAGACATTTTGCTCTCAGTGCCCCCGGTAATAATACAAAAAATACTACTGCGTACAGTATAAAATATCTTAATAGTAGAACCAGCATCAGCAGCCGTACGACCACCGCACGTCGTTCATAATAATCTGTACAAAATTCGTGTAACACGAGTAAAAAAAAACACGGGGATAAACCCGCCGCAACGACACTCGCGACCCGCGAGAGAAAACAAACAGGGTTTCGAGGACAAAAGCAGGAAACTCCGCCGAGAAAGACATGCGAAGAGAATTCTTCAGGAGCGGCAAGAGTTTGGCATCGATGGCAAGCGCGCTGGCTCGATCGGTCGGACACGGAAGACTATCGCGAACCGACTGCCCGACCTTCGCGTCTCACACTTCAGTACATATTTCTCCTCCTCAGCGGTCGTGAAAATCGACTCGCTCTCTCTCGTTACTTTTACACGTTTTTTTTTCATTTCATCTAACTCAACAATCACCTCTAACTTTGGCCTCCCTCTCTCTTTCTCCTTCGCGAGTTTAAATTACAACGAGCGGTCGGCTTCGTGATGCAAAAAACACACGTGCGTTATCGCGATAATTAAGAGCTAGTAGTACGCTAACTATGCAATACGTCTGTTAGTCTTTGACTTGGAACGCTACGCGAATATATTATCATCGTCATTTCACTTATTATCTACGTCTCTTACGTTTAGGCGTCGCGTTTTCGGCGCGCCCCTAGCGGGTGAGCTCACTGAAAAAAGCACCGAAAGAACGAAGGACAGTCACCGAAAAAGCACCGGTGAGCACTGAGTGCTTTTCGAACATTTAAAGCACCGAGATTTCGATCGAAAGTACCGAAAAGCGTCGAAAATTCGTTTGTTTGGGTAATGAAAACTCCGTGCTTGGATTTTTTTTATACGAGCGGCAGCGAAAAAGCTCGACACTTTCACGACTAAAAGACACTAATTTTCAACTAATTTTCAGTGCTTCTTCGGTGCACTTTCGACCAAAATCTCGATGTTTTAAATGTGCGAAAAGCATTCGGTGATTTTTCGGTGATTTCTTCGGTGTTCGGACTTGCTAGGGGCGAACGCGCTACGAGTAGTACCACAAGTGGACACCGAGTGTGTCGATCGCGATCGAGGAGTCTGCGGGCGGGGAAACGGGGGGAACGGGGAGCGGCGAGAGGGACGGGGGGATATGAGCACGACTACTTTGATAAATTACTATGTACGCGTTTTGTTTACACGACGAACGGACGGCGCGGTCGCGCGATTTACACCGGGCGTGTATAAAAGCAGCGCGGGTTTATCGACGATCTCGCCTCGTTCGGACGGGAGCGGGAGAACGGCGGGGGGCAGGGGAAGTAGGAGGGGCAATCGTTATTTAAGATCCCTCGATTATTCAAGTCACGTTCTTCAGTATCCAGGAGACGAATTTTGAGATTCTCGTGCAGACGCCCGGCAGATTCGCCTCGGCGCAACCGATACCCCAGGATATTATGCCAGCGAGAAAGTAGCGGCCGTCTTTGCCGCGCACTTGGAGCGGGCCGCCCGAGTCACCCTGCAAAAATTTCATAAATCTTCGATCAGTTTCCTCTCGCGTAATTCCATAAATGCGAAAACCGATTTGTTGTTTTTTTTACAATAGTATTAAAGGGAGAACACTCGCCTGGCAGGAATCCTGTCCTCCGCTCTCGTAGCCGGCGCACAGAAATATTTCCGGAATAAACTCGTGTCGACCCGCGCGAAGAAACATCGACTTGCATCGATCGTTGCTGACGATTGGCACCGAAACCTGTTTGAAGAATAACCGTGTAGAAAGATCGTTGGCCTTATTGTCGATTCGTGGCGCGGGAAAAAATTACCTCCTGCAGAACCGAGGGCAGAGTTCCGCCCTCGCTGAGTCTGCCCCAGCCGGTGACCGTCGCGTTCTCTCCCACCAAAAGGTCGTCGGTCGCCGGCAGACATATCGGCGAAATGTGCGGCGCGAAGACGAGGGCACTCTCGAGGCGCACGAGAGCCAAGTCGTACTCGTAGGTGAAGAAATTGTACTTCGGATGAACGACCTTCTTCGCTATTCCCCGCTCGACGTATGGCAGTCGCTCCTGGACCGACGAGAAGTCGTAGTCGCCGACTCGTATTCGTATCTGCGACGTGAGGAGGCTGAAAGGGGCAGCAAAAACGTTTAATACGTTGTGTAATAAAAATCATTCTTTTCCTCTTTTGAATTATTGTTGGGGTAATATGCATTTTTTTTTTTACAATGTTTGAAGGGTTTTTTATATTTCCTCACATAAAAAAATTAAAAGAAAAAAAAATTATGTTGACGACCCGGTCGTCAATATCATATTTTTTAATTGGCACCAACATTTCAATGAGGCATCTAAATATATAAATTATTCTTTTCCTCTTTTGAACTGTCACAGGGCAATATGACCAAATCTTTGAAAATGTTTGAAGGATTCTTTCATATTACTCACATAAAAAAAAATTAAAAAAGATATGATGTTAACGACCCTGTCGTAAGCAATGGAATGCCCAATATGTTTTAATTAATACGGTTTATATGTTTTTAGAAGAAAAGAAAAAATTTACTCGTCCACGCAGTGTCCCGCGGTGGCGATCCAGTTGGCATTGAGCACGGCGCCGCCGCATCTGTGTGTGCTCGAGAATCCAAAGAAAGAAGTTCGCCGCACGGAAACCTGCCAGGGCCATCGACCGAACGGCGCGGCCTTTCCCCCGACGATCCTCGTTTCCGGCCGCGGGAAGAGCGCCGGAACTCCGCACTCGGTCTTGTCGCCTTGGCCGACGGCCGAGACGGTTGGCACCGAGCCGAGGGTTTTGCGGGGCGGCGGCGGCGGCGTCGACGACGACGACAACGACACCGTTGTCGTTCTCGCCGTCGTCGTCGTCGTCATTGTGGTCGTCGTTGCTGCGGCCGTCGCGGTCGTCGCTCTCGTCGGCGTCGCCGTTGTCGTCGTCGTTTTGCTGACGGTCGAAACGCTCGACGTTTTGCCAGTCGAACCGCCGGAAGTCGAGGCGGAGGTGCCGATCGACGCCGTGGTCGAAGGCGTCATCGCCGTCGTCGGTCGATTCTTCGTGCGATCCGCCACCAGGGCGGTGGATCCACCGCCGCCGCCGCCGCCGAACGACGGTTTTCTCCTTCTCGTCGGCCGCGGCTTCGTCAGGGCGGTGCCGAGATCGTCCGTCGTTATGTAGTGAGCCGCACCGATCGACGGTTTGTCGTACTCGGCGCTCTGAATAACGTTTGATTAATTTAACATCGAATAAAAGGAACGTGACCCTCGAATGTGTGAAATAATTACATATTAAAATTAATAACGTTACTCAATTGATTTTCATCATTCTTCGACGCTCGGGAAATTTCGAAATTGTTACTTAAAATTTGGCAAAATTTCGATCCGCGAAATCGCTGTTTCCGGGTCAATTGTATCCTTTAAAGTCTCGAGTTCCATATAAAAAAATTACAAAATGTACTGAATTGATTTCCATCATTCTTCGCCACTCGTGAATTTCGAAATTGTTACTTAGAATCTGAGATAATTAGGAGCCGTGAAGTCGCTGTTTCCGGGTCAATCGTATCCTTTAAAGTCGTGAGGTCCATATAAAACAAAATTGCAAAATGTACTGAATTGATTTCCATCATTCTTTGCCGCTTGGGAATTTCGAAATTGTTTCTTAGAATCTGGCATAATTTCGAGCCGCGATATCGCCGTTTCCGGGTCAATTGTATCCTTTAAAGTCTCAAGTTCCATATAAAAAAAATTACAAAATATACTCAATTGATTCCCATCATTTTTCGCCGCTCAGGAATTTCGAAATTGTTACTTAGAATCTGACATAATTTCGAGAAGCGAAATCGCCGTTTCCGGGTCAATCGTACCCTTTAAAGTCGCGAGCTCCAAGTTAAAAAAAAAAAATCGCGACCGCCGATTATGCATCGAGAAAGCCGTCGTCGTCCTTATAGCACTCGAGGGAAGAAAAAGTAGAGATCGACGACAAGAAGAAGCAGCAGCCTCGGACCCGGAAGCGTTATCCTCGCGTAATTCCCCCCCGCGTTGGAATTGGAAAGTATTGCCCACCGGTTGGGTTTTCCGCGAGCGAGCGAGAGCTCATCCGCTTATGGGATTATTCGCGGCGATAGCCGCTCGCGGAGACAAATGGCAGAGATCGGACGCCGGCGGCCGCCGGCGGCTCTTCTCATGGCCATTGACATCAAGGTCGACGCTCGGCTGCTCACCTGTTGGGACTCGGTCGACTCGAAACTCGGTCGATTCTGATATCTCTCGGGCTCGTTCACGAGGCCTTGAACGTCGCTCCAGTGCGGCTTGAGCGGCGAATCGGCCGGAGGCGTCCAGCTGTGTTCCGACCAGAAACCACTGTCTCCCTTGTTGCCGGACGCTCCGGTGGCCCCGAGGTTCGAGGCGGTCGGGATCGACGTCGCCGGTGTCGTCGTCGTCGTCGTCGTCGTCGTCCTCGTCGTTTGAATCGACGACAAACCGGCGGCGGTCGTTGTCGTCGACAACTTTGTCACAAAAGCCGGTTCCGTCGTGACTCGCCAATGAGTCGTTTGCGCCGAGGAGCCGCTTGAAAAGGAAGAGAAAATAACGACTCGTTATGTATATACATGGGCTTTACGCGATTATCGCATAGATTAACGGAGAAACGGGTATGGCCTCTTCTCCCGGCGCAACGTGTTACCTCGTCGCGAGATGCGTGTCCTCGTGCGGGCTCGGGTAAGTCTCGGGCTTCGGGGTCGTTCGACTCTTCGTCGGCTTCTTCCAGGCTTCCGGCCGCGAGACGAAGTTCGGCCTCGCGTCGTGCTCGCGGTCATGGTCGATTACCGAGGCCGGTCGGTAGGTGCTCGTGCTCTTGAAAGGGGAAAGGAGAAATTTGTCTGTCAGATACTGAGATGTGGATAGCGAGATAAAAGATTTATATCACGAAGGGCGCTATGCGAATCTACATCTAATCATTTTGAAGTGATTATGAAGTGAAAAAAATGTTTTTCACTTTTCGAATTCACCAATGCGGTTTCTCTTCCAAAAGTGCCGAAGCCGAGATAACGATTTTTTTTTAAATTTCACCTTATCTTCACCGTATCTTCCACCTTTGTAGACAGTTGTTCAATTTTGTATTCAGTTGTTCAAAAAGGAGAACGGAGAAATTTGTCTATCAGGTATTCAGATGCGGATAGCAAGATAGAAGATTTATATCACGTAGGTTTTCCCACGGCACGGGCGCCACGTGAACCTACACCTAACAATTTTGAAGTGATCTTGAGAAAAAAAAAAAAAAAAAAAAAAAATTCACGTTGTAAGTCGAATTTTTCAAACTTTCTACATCGCCTTTCCCTCATACCATCGTTCTCAAATGATCTCTTCCACGTTCGCAAACAGTCGCTCAATTTCCTCCTCATCCATACATCATAAATCACAGGCGAACAATTAAAATCACCTCGCGTTAGTCTCGCGCAGCGAGCGGGGCCGCGTCTCGTTCGCAAGCGCGCGCGCAGATTCTCCCAGCGGAAGAGTTTCTCTCCTACGTGTTTATCGCCCATTCTGCTCGCTAAATTTCCCCCGTTAATATCTGTATTTCGAGCTACCGTACGCGAAGCACCGCCTAACGCCTATTCCCGACCTCCGGCGTATGTGCGTGGCACAGTAGCTCGCGGGAGAAGAATCCACGCGCGCCGCGGCGCGCGTAGAGAAAGCCATTATGCGCGTAATGGCGAGGAGAAGCCGGATAAAAGCCACTCACTTTTTCTTCCGGTTGATTGTGAAGGTACGAGGGCCGGTAGACCGTCTCGTGCGCCACGGAGTCCTGGGCGTCGAGGTGCGTGTGAGTCGCCGCGGCGACGCTCCACGGCGACGAAACGGGCGGCCGCGTGCGCAGAGTCTCGTGGCCACCGCTCGAGCCCTGATTCTTGCCCGGAAGTCGCGTGGCGATGGTGCTCGCGTCGTCTATCTTGTCCTTGAAGCCGTGAAAGCCGCCGGGATCGAAGGCGTCGGTGGTCGGCCGATTGAGCGGCCTCGCCCCGACGTTCTGCGGCAGCTTCGACCACCCGGTGCTCGGATACTGATGCATCGCCGCGCCGTAGTCGTGAAACTCGGAGCTCGGCTTCGCCTGCGGCCGCTTCTGCAGGGGACGTCCCGGTCCGCCGACGAAGAGCGACGAGGACGACGAGGGCAACGACGGCCGTCCCGCATTTCCAAAGCCCAGACTCGTCACGCTACTGTACAAAAATTGCTGCTGCTGAGGATCCGCGCGATCCGTGGTGCTCGGGACGACTGTGGACGCGCCCGGACTCGCCGACGACGCCGCCAGTGACGTCTCGTTGCGGACGCAGCAGCTGCCGAACATGAAGGTGTCGACGCAGACACCCACGTGGGTTCCCTCGGACTTGATGCACTCCCATACGAACATGCACGTGCCGAAGCTCGCTGATCCGGGCACTCTGCAGGGCTTCGGGCTGATTTTGTAACCTGCGCAATGGAAGAGACATTTGAGACATTTTTGCAGTGAATTTGTATTTTTTTTTGCTGGGCGATTACGTCACTCGGGGAACGTTTATTTGACGCCACAGCTGGAGTCTATTTTGTTTGACAAAAAGAAAAAGATACCTTTTCGTTGGTAACAGTTTAAATAGTATCCAATTTAATTATTATGATAAATCCTTCGTTTGAGCATCAGAAAATCATGAATAAAATTTCTTAGCCACTCTGTGAAAAGCGGATCGGCAGAACCAATCAGTCGGAATCTATTGAATCATTTTTGCTCCAATTTAATTATTAAGGAATAAAATAAAAATGAAATGAAACTATGATAAACCCTCCGTTTGAGCTGCAATATCATTATTAAGGAATAAAATAAAAATAAAATAAAACTATGATAAATCCTCCGTTTGATCCGAAGAAAATCATGAATAAAATTGCTCATCCACTCTACGGAAAGGACATTGACCGTTCCAATCAGTTGGAATCTATTGAATCATTTTCGCTCTTCCACCGGCTCCATCCAGGCGTCAAATCGCGGTGTTCCCGAGGCGAGCGATAATAACCGGCGATAATAATAAATCGGATTCGTGGCTCGTTGATCGTGACAAGCGAGGGTAACCGAGCGGGCGAGCGCACTCGATCGGTCAGCGCGCGAGTTGAAAAAGTTTTCGCGTTCGCGTTCGGGAAAGAGGAGGAAAGTAGAAAACAAGCGCGACCCGAGCTCTCTCTTTAATTATCGTCGCTGCACTCCAAGTTCTCACGTTTCAGAGTACGATAATGGCCGGGCCGGCGGCTTCGGTGGCTGCACTATGGCCCCAACCCGCGGTGGACGCGACGCTCTCGTTCTCCTTTCCTTTCGCGCCGCGTGCACCGAGTCCGAGCAGAAGCAGCGGGGGGGGGGGGGGGGGGGGGCAGCGCCCCCTGGTTCCCCGGCCCCCCGAATCTCGATGGGCCCCTCGGTGGATGTACGAGGGACCCCTCGGAGCTTCGTAGAACAAACTTGGTGCGAGAACGACGACCACTATACGAAGAGAGAGAGAGAGAGAGAGAGAGAGAGAGAGAGAGAGAGAGAGAGAGAGAGAGAGAGAGGAGGGAAAGAGGCTCGCGGAAAGACGCGGGTCGACAGATCGGAGAAGAAGAGAGAATAAGAAGGAAGAGAGAAGAGAGAAGAAATCGCGAGCTGAAAGGATCGAGAAAGATACTCGATTGAAGATTATTAACGCGCGTTTAAATAATTGGTAGATATGAAAGACGCGGGGCGACGGATTGGAGAATAAGAGAGAAGGTAGAGAGAAGAGAGAAGAAATTGCGAGCTGAGAGGATCGAGAAGGATACTCGATTGAAAATTATTTACGCGCGTTTAAATAATTGTTAGATATATATAGAAGACGCGAGACAGCAGATCGGGGAATAAAAGAGGAGGATGAGAGCAGAAGAGGTCGCGTTGGGCACGACTGAGCCTAAGAGAGTAAGAGAGAAGGAAGAGGGAAGAGAGAAGAAATCGCGAGCTGAGAGGATCCAGAAGGAGATACTCGATTTGCGATAATTAAACGCGCGTTTTAATAATCGTTAGATAAATAATAATGATTCATGTACGCGTGTTTCATCGGGTCTGGGGTTAGTTGGTTAGCGTTTCCACGATCCTGCTGGCCCGGCGAGCGACCCAGAGCGAGCATCACCGCGCGTAGCGCTCTCGGCCCGCCTGCCACTGTGTCCGAGCCACGAAGCCCACGTGCGCCACGAGCGAACAACGCGAAGCCGTCGGGTATTACTGACTGTGACCTCGATTGAGAGAGCTGAGAGACCTGACGACGCCCGACCACCAGAGAATCGTCGCCACGTAACCGATCCACCGCATCCTGGTTCCTGCAAAAGACGAAAGACCTTTCAGTGTCGTAAATACAACGCGGATTAATGTGTCACGGGGATTTTTTTTTTTTTTCATATTTATCGCTGTGACACTTTGCGGTTTTTTGTCTGCGCTGCGGGCACAACGTGGCTGTTTTGTGGGGGGTTTCTTTTAGCTTGAGTCGTTGAATGTAAAAGTGAAATTGCGACCTTTTTTCTTGCAGTATAGGATTCAATTATTGAAAAATAAAGTTGATTTTTGGGCTTGACAAGAGTTTTGAAAATCCTTTAAAAAAATCGGCAGTTATATTTTTTTAGCGTGTGTAGAAATAATGAATGTAATAGTGAAATTGCGATTTTCTCTTCTTTCAGTTTAGGATCCAGTTATTGAAAAAATAAAATTATTTTTTGAGCTTCAAAAGCGTTTTTAAAAATCTTTAAAAAAATTAACACTTATATTTTTTGAGTGTGCAGAATTAATGAATGTAAAAGTGAAATTGCGATTTTTTTCTTTCAGTTTAGGACACTCAATTACAGAAATAATAATTATTTTTTTGAACTCGCAAAGCGTTTAAAAAACCCTATTAAAAAAAATCAGTAGCTCCATTTTTTAAGAACGCGTAAAAACAATAAAAATAAACTTAGCCCGATAAATTAATCACCGCTGTCAAGCCTCAGTGATTTCGACTCCCGTCGTAAATTCCTCGAAAATCATTTACCCAACCCAAAAAAAAATCTATCATCATAAACATCGATCCCATATTTTTCCCTCCCCATCCCACGCGCTTCTTTCCCGCCCGCAGTAACAAATTGCATCGCGAAGGGGATCACGGCGAAAAAAAACTGCATATTCCGGCAGCTGCATCGGCCGACGTCCGAGATGAGTGATCGCGAAAAAAGAAGAAAAAAAAAAAATACAGGCCCCCCGACCACGGAGATGCGTCAACGATTGGAATTCCTGTGACGCATACCGGGTCAATCGTCGAGCGATTCGTTGTCCCGGGAATGTATCGACGAATGTAACCCGCGCGCCCGCCCGGCTACTTGATCTCGCCGTCCGTTCGCCTCTTCCTCCCTCTCCCCCTCCTTCCCCCTCTCCCTCGCACGCGCCCCCCCGCAGGAATCCCTTTTGACCCGCGCGCAGCTTCTGCCCACAGGATCCTCCTTCCCGGACCCGATAATTTATATTCTCTCCTCCCGGCCGCTCTCGTCTCTCCTCGACCGAGCGGCAGCAGCAGCAGCAGCGCCGCATCCTACGTATAATTTGCCACACCGCTCGCTCTCGCCGGGTCGAAAAAAATATATACTCACTGTACACAACACACGCGGTCGCTCGCGGTGTTGGCGCGCATCGCGCGAGATCCACAGCCGGCGAAGGATCAACGGTCCGAGAGTGCGCGAAACGAGATGCGCGCCATCGCTGCAATTTGGAGGGCGTGAAAAAAAGTCGAACGAGAGTGTAGAGCGCGCGGTCGGTGAGGCAGAGGGGTCAGAGCGTCGCGGCTCAACGCGCGCTGCTGCTGCTGCTGCATGATCCAACTGGCCCCGGTCACTGGTTTTCGCACAGCCGCGCGAGAGAAAGAGAGAGAGAGAGAGAGGGAGGTTAGGACTCGAACTCCTTCTCGCTTTCTCCCTCTCCCCGCGCGATAATTCAACGCTTTGATAGCACAGCGATAATGGACAGTAGTTGTGTGTGCTCCTCTCGCTCGCTGCTTGCGTTCATCGCAATTTGCGATGCCAGTTGTTGCAAATGGCCCGTATCCAATCGATTCGCCGATTACTGCAATTCCGCGCTTGAACGGAATTGATTATTCGGACAACGCGGGCACCGAGCAGCAGCAGCGGCAGCAGTAGCAGGAGCATCGCCGCAACATCGGAACGTCCGCCGATGGGCCGAGAGGGAGGGACAGAGAGAGAAGGAAAAACAACAAAGAAAAAACGAAGAAAAACGCAAGTCACAGGCTGCTACAAATGCATATATATATATATATATATATATATATACACAGGCACACGTGTATATACGTATATATAAATGTTAGACCGTTGGCGCGCTTGGTTATAACGGGAAAGAAGGCGAGGTGCGTTCGGTGTAGTCCGCTTTTACGTGTTGTACACAGGACCGAGAGGAGCGCGCGCGATCTCGGACTATCCGCTCGCGCGCGCGCAGAGTCGGCCGCGTTGCTGCTGCTGCTGCTGCTGCAGCATCTAGCCCGCTGCCTAACCAGGATTATACTACACGCTATTTGCAACACGGCGGGGCGGGAGGGCAACGTAGCGGCTCTCGATACCCACCACACGCGTTACGCCTCGGATCAGCCGGTGCGCGAGCGGCGATAACGCCCCGGACATTTCGTTACCGGGATCTCGCGTATCGCCGGTGCGAGCACATAACCCGTCTCTCCTCGGCTATCGTGGAAATCGCGTTTGCATAGGTAATCGAGAAAGGACGAGTGCGGCACACACGTGTTGCGCGCTCGTCCAGCGCCGACTGCTGCGCACGCAGCACGCGCCGGCGGTTATCGCGTCTCTCTCTCTCTAGCGCGCGTCCGTTGCTCTGCTGCTGCCTATTTTCGCGAACGGAGAAGTGGGACGTTCGTTTGTCTCTCGGCACTCTCGCGCGTAACCGCCGCTCATATTTCCAGCGTCTGTCTGTCTATCCGTCCGTGTGTGTTCGACGTACGCGGGCTCGCCCGACGTATCTGTGGATGATTGCCGGGAGAACGAGAGAGAGGGAGGGAGACGAGAGGCTCTCGCGCACGTGATCCGGCACATATCTCTCGTTCTCGCGCGATGTACGTGTGGGTACAACGCGCGCGCGCGTTGCGCTCCACAATACTGCACACGGGAGAGGAGCGCGCCAGGCTCTGTTGCCGCGCGCACGCCTGCCAGACGGGACAAAAAGTGACACATATTCGCCCGAGTGCCCGAGACACCGGGCTGAGAGCCCTGCGCGCACCGGTAGTAAAGGCGGCCGGCACGGGGCGACAGTGGCACCTCGAGAGACGAGAGAACTCGTCCTCGAGCCGCGCGGCGCATCGGGTGAGACGCGCGGACTAGAACGGCCGCGCGGAATCCCTCTCGATGCCGCCCCGCGGCGCTTTACGACTTTTTGGCGTTGGGACTTTACGCGCGCGCGCGCGCGCGCGCACGCGTAGTCCCCAGGCCGTCCGAGCCTACTTAATCACCGGGCCGTGCGAGGTGACTCGTGCGTTCACCGCACATATATGAATAAAATTTGGTCTACCGTGTTGATTCACCGGGAAATCTGTTACTCGGGCCTTCCGTCTCGGAGATTCGGCCACTGGGACGAGTCTACGTGGAATTAGACGGCGGATGACTGCGCGGAATCGCGTTTCGTTACTTTCTAACTAATGTTTACATGTTTCGTACATCCTTTTTTTTTATCGTGACTCTTTGTGAAAAAATGTGTTACTAAAAAGAGAGATTTTTTTTTAAAGCAACGTTACAGTTATCGTTATTGTTTCGTTACTATATGACTAATGTTTACATGTTTCGTACATCTTTTTTTTATCATGACTCTTTGTGAAAAAAATGTGTTACGAAAAAAAGAGATTTTTTTTTACAGCAACATTACAGTTATCGTTATCGTTTCGTTATTTTCTAACTAATGTTTACATGTTTCGTACATCTTTTTTTTATCGTGACTCTTTGTGAAAAAAATGTGTTACGAAAAAAAGAGAGATTTTTTTAAAGCAACGTTACAGTTATCGTTATTGTTTCGTTACTATATGACTAATGTTTACATGTTTCGTACATCTTTTTTTTATCATGACTCTTTGTGAAAAAAATGTGTTACGAAAAAAAGAGATTTTTTTTACAGCAACATTACAGTTATCGTTATCGTTTCGTTATTTTCTAACTAATGTTTACATGTTTCGTACATCTTTTTTTTATCGTGACTCTTTGTAAAAAAAAGTGTTGTGGAAAAAGAGAGATTTTTTTTAAAGCAACATTACAGTTATCGTTATCGTTTCGTTACTTTCTAACTAATGTTTAGCGTGCTTCATACATCCTTTTTTATGTCGTGACTCTTTGTGAAAAAAAAGTGTATGTTATGCAAAATAGAGAATATTCTTTTAAAGGCAACTACAGTTATAGCTATAAATTGGTCGATGTTTTCCTTTTCAGGCTCACGATAGTCAAAAGAGAACTCGTTAACCATAGACGGTATTGGGTCAATGCTATAACCTACGACTACGGCACTAGAATGCATTACGCAGGGCGTTTATCTCGCAGGCTGCGCGAGCAGTCGCGGCTGTGGCGCTGGGACGTACCCGATAGAACGCTGGTGCGAGCGATCACGTGCACAATAACGCGCATGCAGAATACAACAGGCGACCTCTCCACGTGGAGCGCCGCTTATTTTATAATACACGGATTACCCTGTCGCGCGTGTCGTAAACGCGCGCCCGTATTGTTTACTTTTTTAAACTGCATTCGCCTTATCGTCCTCTCTCGTTATCAGCGTGTACTACTTAGGATAATTGAATGACTGTTTGTTTTATCGCGTCATTGGACACAGGGGGGAAAAAGGTCAGAGCGAAACGAATCCGCGAGACGCGAGTCGCGGGGCAACGCACTAATTAGTAGGCCACTCTATCTGCTGATTAGTCATCCCCGGGGACAAAGGACGATTGTTCCGTATTGTCCACCGTGTCCTCAATTGTCGTTTTTATCGACGTAAAGCGGAAATTGATGATTGTGACAAACGTCAAATTTCATTTGTCTATTTAATTATTTTTACGAGTGAAAATTCGATGTTATAATTACTATAGACTCAAACGACAGCTCGAATATCTCAACTATTTTTTTACCTATCCCGTAACTCAGTTGTCGTTTTTATTTACGTACAGCCCAAGTCGACAGATACGACAAATCTCAAACTTCATTTATTAATTTACTTATTTTCCCGAGTGAAATTTTGATGTTACGATTATTAATGACTCAAACGACAACTCGAATATCTGTTCACCTTCTTTTTGACTTATTCTCCAATCAGCAAATCCACTCTAGATTACTACGCGCGTGTATTATTCACACACGACTGACCACCAAAACGACAAGTGCAAACTCAGTGGGAGGATAGCAGAACTGGAACTCTCACGACTCAGAGCAACCGTTCGCAGCCAGTCAGCTGGTCCGCCAGCCAACTGCCGCGTATTCGCAAAAGCGCTAATCGTTGTCGAAGCCGCTCGGAGAAGAAAGAAAAAATACAAAAAAAAAAAAAGAAAAAAAGATCGGTGGTATCAGCGGCCTCGACTAACGTCTATTATCGGTGCGGCATCGAGGCTCGATGAATGAACGGTACCGCGGGTGGCGAGGCGCGGTACAGGCGCACTACACACTCGGCGTACACGGTCGCGGTTTCCAACAGCTATTACGGAAGTAACGTGTATACCAGCTCCTCAACGGCCAACGGTAATAAATAACTGTCAAGTCCCCGGCGCATAGATTCGTGAAGATCGATGGAACGAATATCGTGTGTCTCTTCCCCCGCGAATAATCGCCGAGATGCGACACCCGAGATACGCCGCCCGATTGGCCCTCGGCCCTCTCGGCTCACTTCCGCTCGAAATCGGCCCGCGCCGGACTCGTCGATCGGATCCTCTCGTCGTCGCATTGCGTGAAATCTCTTACCATCGGTGGTCACATCGCGGGTCAACGCCAACGAACGCATCAATAACTAGTCGACGACGGGGCTGCAGGCTGTCGTGGCCCGCGCGCTGGCTCGTCCTCCGCGCCTCGTGCGTCCTGCCCCTCGTGCGCGGGGCCGCTCGGCGAATCTCCTCGCTGCTGTCCAAACACCACGGGAATTCCGCGCGCCGTCGTTGCGACGCTCGACGATCGTTCAGGCCCGACGACAGACTCGTTGGTGCTGCTGCTGCTTTCGTGGTGGCCGCAAGTCCCGCGGGGTATCATCTTTTCGATCGTGGAGAAGCGGGTAAAAGTCTCGACATCGCGACGCACGACATACGACTCGTTTTGTATATTTTTTTGTATTTATATTTTTTGTATATATATATATGTATATATATATCTTTATTAAATTCCCGTCGAGTTTATGTTTACTTCGCGTCCCTCTCTCTCTCGATTATTTCGCGTCGATCCGTCTCGCCCCGTCCGGTATCGTCTGACACTCGGTCCGCGCGCCACGAGGACATGAACGAGCACGAGAGGCACGAACACCGGAGCGGTGTCTCGCTCCTGACTGAAAAGTCTCCCCGACGGCGATAGATCCTGGCGAGAGCGCGCGGCGGCAGTCCCCCGATCGGGCGCCGACACTCTCGAGCCTCGGGACTCGAGGCGGTGGCGGTAGAGGAGACCCCGCGCGGACGATCGCGAGCCACGAGTAGCAGCGGCGGCGGCGGCGGCGACGGCGACGGCAGCGGCAGCGGCGGCGACGGCGGCGGCAGCAGCAGCCAGCGAGCCAGCGAGTAACTCTGCCACTGACCGGTACTGAGCATTGCCATCGCGATCGTGCATGCCTACTACTACTCTTTGCCAGTTCTCGTCCTCGTCCTCATCCACCTTCTTCTCCTTCCTTCTCCTTCTCCTCTTCTTCTTCTGCCGCCGCCGCCGCCGCTGCTGCTGCTGCTGCTGCCGCTTCTGCTTCCTCCTCTTCGTTTTTCTCGTTCGCGCATGCTCGCGCGCTTCGCCACCGCCAGTTGGCGCTGACTCGGCCGCAGCCGCCGCCGCCGCCGAGCGATATCACAACCGTCGCCGCCGCATCGCCGTCGTCGCGCCCGAACCTCTCGTCGGCAACGCGATTCTTTCTCTCCGCGCGCGCGCGAGCGAGCATCGCTCTCGAGCACACAGTGCACTTCCTTCCTAGCTCGGTGTAATCTTACGCTCGCGATCCGGATCCGCGCATTCAAGGTCACGGGGAAAATGTGTCAAAAACGAGCGCACAGCGCGCCGCTGCCGCTGCCGCCGCCGCCGCGCCGCTCGCGGTTCCTCGGACGACGCCTAACGGTAGCCGTCGCCGCGCACGTATACACGCTGTGCACTCTCGCGGGCAGCCACGGCTCTCGCGCGCGCCAACAGCAGGGGATCGCTGCTGCTCCTCCAAAGTTTACCACTCGCGACGCCGCACCGCGCGGCCGTCGCCTGTCTCTCCCCTTGCACCCGCCCAACAGGAACAAACGCGCGAACGAGGCGGCCCCGCGCCGCGATAACCGCTGCATGCGTACCAGTTATTCAAATTTATGGCAGCTTTAGCACGAATTATCATACCGAGGAAACGGGGAACAGACTTTTTTTCCCCCCTCGCTTCGAGAATTATAGCATCGTTAACACTCGCAATAAAATCGTATCAAATTAGAGTGGCCGCCATCTTGTTTTTTTATTCTTTTGTTTTCGCGAATTCCACCTGTTTATTTATTTGACTTCAAAGGCCAACATAACCTACAATAAGAACAAAGACAATAAGAACGATAGTTGAAACAGCAGCCGAGCACGGCTTGGTCTCCCAGTCGCATAAATCTTGCTGTATCTTCACACAAAAATGACGACATTTCAATCCACTCGATTCACCCGGCAGCAGAAGCCGCGCGAGTCGTGGCCGCGGCTGTCGCGCGCGGCTTCATTGTTCCGCCGTCCGCGCGCCTTAAAATATGTATTCGCCGTGGCGGTAGATTTTCTAATTCCCCGCGATCGGGTGTGACACACGGCCGTGATATCTTTATTACGGGGATCGATTCGAGACGCCCTGCGGAGGAATAAACACGGTGCGTGCTCGCGGCGGGGGGGCAGCGATTGTGCGCGGTGCGTCGGACGGTTCCGTGTGCGGCGCGATGCGCGCGGTCTCCGAGCTACGACGTCAAACGGTTAGCGGTTTAGCGCCGCGCGCACACCGCAGGCATTCCACGTGTATATTCATGTACGTATATATATATATATATATATATATATATATATATGTATATACGCAACATATCCACCGTGTTATAATATCGGACGTTATACCTGTACCTGCACTGTACACCGTTATTGTCGTACACAGCGCGCACGATGTGTACCGACGACGCGACGTGTGTGCGTACAATATGCGCCCCGCGCGCTGTATATACACGACACTCGACGTACGCGACGACAGTCGGGCATATTTACGCTAGGGTAAGGACAGATATACAGGCCGCGGATACGGCGAGAACGAGTATTAATGATACGACAAAGGAGGTCCACGCGGCTCGGCCCGTGTATGCATCGCCGGGCTATTAATATTTCGTGCATAACTCGGCTTTTGTATGCAGCGACGAGTCGCGAGGAGTCGGGACTCTTTGTAGTGGGCACGAGCGGTATCTCCGTCTCTATTTCGCCTGGGGGAAAATGGGATGGGTAGTTTCTAGATGGGCGAATCTGATTTTTGAGTTTGGAGAATTATTCTTTTTTTTTTTTTCATTATTTATTTTGGTATAAGTATGTCTGATGCTATATGAACGATATCTACTTGTTATGCAATTGCTGAAATAAATTACTGATTTTTTTGGGTAATTAATTATAATATAGTCTGATGTAATGTATCTGATGCTGTATGAACGGTATCTACTTGTTATACAATTGCTGAAATAAATTACTGATTTTTTTGGGTAATTCATTATAATAAAGTCTGATATAATATATCTGATGCTATATGAACGATATCTACTTGTTATACAATTGCTGAAATAAATTACAGATTTTTTTTGGGTAATTCATTATAATATAGTCTGATATAATATATCTGATGCTATATGAACGATATCTACTTGTTATACAAATGCTGAAATAAATTACTGATTTTTTATCTTTATTTTTTTATACATCACTTTTGTATGTAACGGCGGGTCGAGACTATTTGTAGTCAGCTCGTGAAGCCTCTCTCTCCCTATTTCTGCTGCGGCAAAATCTGGGACTTGTATATTTTTTTACTTGGACAAATCTGGTTTTTGGATTTGTGACATTATTCATATTTTCTTTTTTTTTTTGTAATTTAATGTAGTACAAGGATGTCTGACGTCGCACTAACCGTATCCACTTGCGATAGAATTACTGGACTGAATAACTGATTTTTTTTTGTTTCACCGAATGTTTCAGACCGAGAAGAGAAAAGGAGTCGTTAGCGGCGCGGAGATATTAAAACTTGATGGACGAGGGAATGCGTCGAGAACGCAGCCGAGAAATCAATAGAAGATGGACAGGACGTTTTCGATGTATCAAGACGTCGGCTCGTCGTAACGAGGATTACGACGGAACACGCCCGGCGGCGCCCGGTTCACTACTCAACGTCTCAAACACACAGGCTGCTCACCTCGTTAATTTTCGAGCGGGTATATATTCCACGTCTAAATTACCCGCCATTCGGCTATTAATAATTACCGCACCGAAAACGTGATCTATGGAGTCGGAATTCATAGGTCAACCGCTGATTAAATAACCAGACTTGAGATATTAATTCGAGCCTCAAATTTCTTCATAAGATATTCCGTTTTTTTTCTACTAATTAGATCAACAGTTATAAGCGTGAAGCGATCTCTGGTAAATTCAACAGACCACAGAATTTTGTATTTTTTTTATTTAAATTTTTTTTTTTTAATGTCAATTTGCCTCAAAAAATGCTCGGAAGATGCGAACGTAATGTATACCGTACACATCGGACGCAAGGCGAGCGGAATCCCGGCGAGCGTTCCCGGGCAGCCCGCGCGTACAGTCATTACAATACCCCGCCGCGATTTTGTTATCGCGAATTAAATCTCATTCTCATTTGGCCCGAAGGAGAGCTACACGCTCGAGGAGATAGAGATACGACGTCTCGTTAATCCCCTCGGCTCCTCGGTTTCCACAACACAGGTATATAAATCGGCCGGGCGCAGGGGGCGGGTACGCCGGGCGAATTTTAATTTGCGAGTACAACGGGAGGGTCGTCCCAACGAGCTCCCGTCCGCTAGGCAGCAGCCACACGCGCTCCTTCCGCGTAATACGATAAATTCAATTCGGCCACCTCGGCGCACGCGCTGCTCGATTTTTTCGATCAATTTTTTTATCCTCGCCTTGACTCGTTAGTCGCCAACGCCATCCATATCTCATGCGATTAATTGTCAAGACTGGAGCGCAACGAATTTCAGAAGCTCCTTCTCAACACATTTTCGTCACATTTGTCTTTTCAGAAATTAAATTTCCAAAATTTCGCTGCTTTCGGACAAAAATCGAGATACAATTTCAGTTTACCAATAAAAAAAAGCGAATAAAATCTCAGATACAATTTCAGTTTTCCAATAAAAAAAAGCGAATAAAATCTCAGATACAATATTTAAAAAAAAACGCGAGTGGTATCTCAGATGCAATATTAAAAGAAAACGCTAGTGGTATCTCAGATGCAATATTAAAAAAAAACGCGAGTGGTATCTCAGATGCAATATTAAAAAAAAACGCGAGTGGTATCTCAGATGCAATATTAAAAAAAACGCGAGTGGTATCTCAGATGCAACTTTTTTCCCAATACAAAACGTGAACAAAATCTCAGAGACAATTTTCTTATTCCCAATAAAGAAACGCTCTTTTTTTTGTAAAACAGGTGGAGAAGGAAGAAGAAATCAGGAGGGCCGGAGCGGCGAGCGAGAAGACCGGGAGACTCGATGCGTCTCGCGTTTCGCAGGATCCTCGAGCCCTGTAGGAGTGTCCCGGAATCAACAACGCAAATGTCAACGCGCAGCCAATTTAAAGGTGACACTTGGTCAGGCGAAACCCGCTCGACGGGTTGTTGCATTAAATGTAACGTGCGGCGCGCGTAACGGCGACGAAGCGAGATATATAGGTTCAACCCTGTAACCTGGAAACGGCGCTTCCGGCCCTTGGCCCATGGCCCTGATAATATTGCTACACCGCGTACGGTACAGCCCGACGCGCGACTGCGTCGAGGCTATCGCCGCGCGACGTGCGTATGCATCCAACTGTGCGACTCGCTCGACAACGGTATAGTTATACCTGCGGAGACTTTCACAACCGTACGACGCGCAGCATCGTCTAATTAACTCGAAAGTCGAAAGTAATGTTATTCGCGGACGTAGCTCCGAGGCTAAGAACGCCGTGCTGCACTTCCTCGTGGACAATACGATGTTTCTTTTTTTTTTCTTCAAATTATCGTAATAACAGTATTTCCGTTTGCTTGTTTAAGTTCAATAGAACACTCTCGCTTCGCGAAGCATTCAATTTACGATTTTTTCTACGCCTAACGAGTGCGCGGCAGGAATTTTATTCTACCTTAAAAAATAATTGGCAATTATTATTGCGATTCTTGAACACCAATTTAATTCAAGTCAATTTTATAAATATTTTTGTGGATTGGAAAATATTTTTTCTTGTTTCATAAACTTTTTGCTGCCCTGCAGCATTTATTGAAATTACGATTTGGTCTTCGCGTAACGAGTGTACGGAAGGGATTTTATTCTTCCTTTTATTCTACCTCAATTAAATAATTGGCAACTATCATCGAGATTTTGTAACGCCAATTTAATTTTCGTCGGTTTTATAAGTATTTTTGGAGTGTCAGAAAATATCTTTCGTATTTCGTAAACTTTTTGCTGCGTCGCAGCATTTGCCCCAGACTGCCCAGCCACTATTAATAATAATAATATTAATAACAACTATTATTATTACAGAATAATATAATTTTTATTCTACGGAATAATATTATATATGATAATTTAATTTTGCAGGTAAGAAGAATCACCAACGGCCTAAGAGATGCGCCTGAAGAAAAAAAATCTCCACAACCGTCGGTTTTTAACGATTGTGTCTCGACGGCCGAGACGTCGTCTCCCCGACACCTGTGCGTCACGCGTCACGATCGATCATGTCCTCGCGCTCGTAATATCTTTCTCGTGTCTCTCGGGCGTCGCGTCCGCGCGAGAGACGTACACGAATAGTGTCGGCGGCGAGGAAAAGATTAGCATAACACCGGGGCGCAGTCGACGAGAGAGAGAGAGAGAGCATTAGCATAATAATCGATCGCGCTCCAATTATCGCGTCACTGTCAAAAACGCGCGGCGTTGCGGCTGCGCGCGATTCCGCCGCGGCCGAGAATATCCGCTAAGCGTGTCGATCGAACTTCCATTCTTCCCTCTTTCGCGCCGCGTGTGCATATGTATTTACCTACTAGTTACCCGTATCTCTGCATCGTGAAAAAAAGAAGAAAGAATGAGAGAGAGGGAGAAAAAATGAGCGCACTTGGCGCCCGCGATGCGAGAGAAAAGCGAGAGTTCGAAAGAATAATTGCCAAGCTCGGGAGAGTCAGACACTCGCGAGTTGTGCATACAAGCAGCAGTCTTCGTCTCTTTCTCTCTCTTTCCCATCGGTCCTTCTCTCTTTCTCTTCCACTCTCGTGCACACCTGGCATGTCTCATTCTCGTTCGTGCATCAGCGTTGATCCTGTCGAAGCGACTAACGGCTGCGGCCAAGCGCCGGCCTCGCGGCTCTCGTACGCGAGTTTAGAGTTTCGAAAGGGAAAGCCGCGACAGACGAGCTGCCTCCGCGTAGGGTAATGCTGTCTGAGCACAAGGAGCAACCCTATCTAATGCGCGTCGCCGGGGAATACGCAACGGCACCGCCGACGCGCACTACACCCGCGATAATTTGGTGAAAGTAACTTGGCCGACTCCGCGTCGTCGTCGACTCCGTCGCGACTCTCGAGAGTCCCCCGACTGTTTGGCTTCGCGCGAGGCCATTCGCCCCTGGCTCTTCTCCCGGGTTTTCGTTTATTTTCTTTTTTTTTTAATTTCTGGATAAAAAAAAACGATCGCCCGGGCGATCCGGTTATGCAGATGGGAGACGCGCAGGGGTCTCGCTAGAATTTGGTGACTCAGGCTCCGGAGGTGAATCTGGATCACCGAATGTTTATTCACCATTTTTTGTCTCTTGAAAAGACCTTTTGTTTTATTTTACTTGCGTCTCGATTGTTTATTAATCTCTTAAACCGTAAAGCTAGAATCTTTTTTTTTTATCTCAAAAATCACTGCAGCCAGTATTAAGCCTGGGAGTTTTTTTCTGAAAAATCGTGGTCACTTCTTAAAATCGTTTTCTCGAAAAATATCATTCTGTAAAAAATATAGGGAAGCTTTTTTACATAAACTGGTATTTTACATTTAACGCCCAACAGGGATACAAAACTTCAGTAATTTTGACGAAATCCCCGAAAATTGGGAAGTTTAATAAAAAAAAATGTGTAATTTCATTACACTGTATTAAATGTAATCTTTAAGCTGACAAATTAAATAGCGAGCAACCTGAATTGGCAAACATTTTTAGCATTGCGCAAAGAAAACTCGCGTGTGCGAATGCAGAGCGCGAGTCGATCCCGGACGACTGTGTCGCGTTCTGTAAAAAATATAGGGAAGCTTTTTTACATAAACTGGTATTTTACATTTAACGCCCAACAGGGATACAAATCTAAAGTAAGTTTGATGAAATCCCCGAAAATTGGGAAGTTTAATATAAAAATGTGTAATTTCATTACACTGTATCAAATGTAATCTTTAAGCCGACAAATTAAATAGCGTGCAACCTGAATTCGCAAACATTTTTAGCATTGCGCAAAGAAAATTCGCGTGTGCGAATGCAGAGCGCGAGTCGATCGCGGACGAGTGTGTCGCGTGCCGATATCCAGCCGCGCGTTTCGCTGGCGGCTGCGGCGAGCGTGTATAGCTCGCGGATCCTCGGGTGGCGAGTGGCTCTCGGTGTCTATGCAATCGTCGGGGGCAACCTTGGCCTTCGTCGATGACGAAGAGCCCGGGTTGTGTGTCTCTCGCTGCGCCGCGCAGTCGTGATCTCTCACTTTTGCGTCCCGGCTACCGCTCTTTCGTGTCCTCGGGCGCGGAATCGCAACATCCGTAAACCCATCAGCGCGCGCGCGCCCGCGAGTCGTATAGACCCCCGGACGACGTATGCAGTACCATCTCGCATCGCAGCGCCGGCTGTATAAGAGAGCAAAGAGCCAGAGTCGAACGGTGAATGGCCTGCACGATGCTGCAGCAGCAGCAGCAGCACGCATTGCAGCTGAGCCAAGTCCGGGTTAGTTGGGTCAGTCGCCCCGGGCCACGTTGCACCGAGAAAATCTCTCTCGATCTCTCGGCTCCCAACTATATATTCTAGACACGCTCGGCGACCAAACTGCCTATACTTAATGGCCAGCCGCGCGGCCATCACCGATCGCCGCCTGCTACGTCATTCCCTGGGTTTTAATAAACGTCGTTTCTTCTATCGTTTCTTTTTTCCTCGCCATTGTAATGGGGAATAAAAAGACAGGGGAAATGACAGTTATTATTGGAAGACGCGCGCGACGCTTGTCTCCCTTATCGTGAGAACGCTCGGCGGATCGGCAGGTATATCAGTAATATTATTGGAGGCCGTTTTGACGCCGAGGCTGAGTCACTCTTTATGAATATACGATTAGCTATGCCGATGCACCCCGAGACTTTCTCCGTCGGAGGAGCCGACATCAGTCATCGCTACACGCGGCTCAGCTTTTTTTTTAAATGCGTTGTCGTAGCCCTCGGGGAGAGATTTGAACGTTTTACTTTTTTTCCTGCGTTGGGATTTTTCTTCAATGGAGAAAACTTTTTGGAGTAATTAAAAGTAGCCTTCAGTTTATATCTTCTTCATGGAATTAAAAATTGTTGGAGCCACGGTACAATTTTTTTAATTACGTTTTTTTTCCCCACCGAAATTTCTATTTTAATTGAGTATTTTTTTCCTCCACTGAAATATTGATTTTAATTGAGTTTTTTTTGCCCCACTGAAATCTCGATTTTAATCGAGTATTTTTCGTCCCCCACTGAAATTTCGTCGAGACGCAGATTAAATCGCGAGAAGCAATGAAAATTAATGGTGACCAAAACCGGAAGGCCCTGAGATTTGGGATCCCGGGAGGGTGAGTCGTTATCACATGTTGACGAAGTGTTTTTGCGTGTTGCCAGAGTCCTGCGACGAGGGAGAAACGAGGATCTCGAGGGAGAGACGCGACGAGACGGGCGACGTCGCCCGCGCGGAGGTTCGATAGACTCGCGTTTTTTCTGCGTTGGGATTTTCTTGAATGGAAACAACTTTTTGGAGTAATTAAAAGTCGCCTTCATTTTTTATCTTCTTCATGGAACTAAAAATTGTTGGAGACGCAGAATAATTTTTTTAATTCAGTTGTTTTTCCCCTACCGAAATTTCTATTTTAATTGAGTATTTTTTTCCTCCACTGAAATATTGATTTTAATTAAGTGTTTTTTTTCCCACCGAAATTTCTATTTTAATTGAGTATTTTTTCCTCCACCGAAATATTGATTTTAATTGAGTATTTTTTTCCCCCACTGAAATCTCGATTTTAATCGAGTATCTTTCGTCTCCCACTGAAATTTCGTCGAGACGCAGATTAAATCGCGAGAAGCAATGAAAATTAATGGTGACCAAAACCGGAAGGGCCTGAGATTTGGTATCCCGGGGGGGAGTCGTTATCACATGTTGACGAAGTGTTTTTGCGTGTTGCCAGAGTCCCGCGACGAGGGAGAGACGAGGATCTCGAGGGAGAGACACGACGAGACGGGCGATGTCGCCCGCGCGGAGATTCGATAGACTCGCGTTTTTTCTGCGTTGAGATTTTCTTGAATGGAAACAACTTTTTAGAGTAATTAAAAGTCGCCTTCATTTTTTATCTTCTTCATGGAATTAAAAATTATTGGAGCCACGGTACAATTTTTTTTAATTAAGCTTTTTTTCCCCCACCGAAATTTCTATTTTAATTGAGTATTTTGTTCCTCCACTGAAATATTGATTTTAATTAAGTGTTTTTTTCCCACCGAAATTTCTATTTTAATTGAGTATTTTTTCCTCCACCGAAATATTGATTTTAATTGAGTATTTTTTTCCCCCACTGAAATCTCGATTGTAATCGATTATTTTTCGTCCCCCACTGAAATTTCGTCGAGACGCAGATTAAATCGCGAGAAGCAATGAAAATTAATGGTGACCAAAACCGGAAGGGCCTGGGATTTGGGATCCCGGGGGGGAGTCGTTATCACATGTTGACGAAGTGTTTTTGCGTGTTGCCAGAGTCTCGCGACGACGGAGAGACGAGGATCTCGAGCGAGAGACGCGACGAGACGGGCGACGTCGCCCGCGCGGAGGTTCGATAGACTCGCGTTTTTTCTGCGTTGGGATTTTCTTGAATGGAAACAACTTTTTGGAGTAATTAAAAGTCGCCTTCATTTTTTATCTTCTTCATGGAACTAAAAATTGTTGGAGACGCAGAATAATTTTTTTAATTCAGTTGTTTTTCCCCCACCGAAATTTCTATTTTAATTGAGTATTTTTTTCCTCCACTGAAATATTGATTTTAATTGAGTATTTTTTTCCTCCACTGAAATATTGATTTTAATTGAGTATTTTTTCCTCCACCGAAATATTGATTTTAATTGAGTATTTTTTTCCCCCACTGAAATCTCGATTTTAATCGAGTATCTTTCGTCCCCCACTGAAATTTCGTCGAGACGCAGATTAAATCGCGAGAAGCAATGAAAATTAATGGTGACCAAAACCGGAAGGGCCTGGGATTCGGGATCCCGGGGGGGAGTCGTTATCACATGTTGACGAAGTGTTTTTGCCTGTTGCCAGAGTCCCGCGACGAGGGAGAGACGAGGATCTCGAGGGAGAGACGCGACGAGACGGGCGACGTCGCCCGCGCGGAGAGGTTCGATGGACTCGGGGAGCGGCGCATAGGACTCATCGCGTTCACCAGACGGATAACCGGCGCGCGGTTGGGACCGGCCGACGGCTCGGGAGGAGGACGGACGGGACGAAGGATGAAGACGAGAAGCGGCTCTCGGGTTCTTATTCTCCCGATACCGCGAGCGAGGGACGCGCGCACAATTCAAGCGTCGGGATAGCCGGGAGAGCCAATTTACAGCTGGCGGGACAGCCGGGTCAGCGGCCGCCGCGGTCGCCGCAAGTTCTCCTCAATAGAAAACTCGAAAGTTTTTGTATATCGTCCGCGATTCGTCGCGATACCTCGCGGTCGACGAGCAATCAGGCCAGTCGTAATTCACTTTCTCGCACACGTTCGTACTCGTCCATGATTAACGCCTTCTCCCGGCGGCCGCGCCGGGCGAATCGGAGTGAAACGACGCTCGGACCAGACAATCTCGGTCTATCGTCCGCGCTGGTTTATTGTAGTTAGATCCGAGCCGCCCGCTATTGTTGTCTCACTGCGGTTTGTCTCGCGGCTACTGCAACTTTTCTCGGTCGCGTTGACGCTGACGCTGCGTCGAAAACATTAAGGTCACCGCGCCGCGAGGCGGGGGGGGGGGGGGGGGGGGGAAAGACAGACGCGGTCTCGATAATCGAGGACAGGGAAGACCCGATGTTAATTGAATATTCAAACACGCGGGTGGGATTGGCGGAATTGCCAAGCATTTTGCTTTCTCGATAGCGCGTTTTTTTACGGTTACTCGGGGTTCTTGAATCGCATGTTTTTTTTTGTGCAGAATTCATGAAATTGACCGCGGTCGGAAAATACCAAAATCGATGCCTCAAGCATTCAAAATTTGGTTTTTCAAGATATTGACTTTTAATCTATACCATCGTTTTTAAGTCGCGTATTATACCCTTTTTACTTGGTTTCGAAAAAAAAAACAGTTTTTGATGATTTTTTATCAGAATTCATCAAACCGAACCCGGTCGAAAAATGCCAAAATCGACCCCTCGAGCTTTCATTTTATTTTTTAAATTTTTTTTCATGTATCGACTTTTAACTTATGCCATCGTTTTTAATTCGTTAATTAACGGCTACGAAAAAAAAAAACACTTTTTTCATTGATTTGGAACAAAAAAGCTCAAAGACTACAATCGGTCCCTACAATAAATTTTGTAACCCATAAATCAGTTATCTTCCACTTAGGGAATACTTTACACATCGTTAAACGTTACCGTTAGGAATAACAGAAAAAAAAACGCGTGGAATTTTTCGTGCAATTTCGTTTAACGATACACAAAAAAAACGCGGTAAAATCGGTTCGAAATTACACGCTCCGACGGGTCAGGGGTTTTCAATGCTACAAACTCACCGCGGTCGATTTCCGTCATTACAATAGCTGTAGATAAATACTCTATTGAAATTTCATTGACGAGCCGTCGAGGAAATTTCAGTAGTCATGTAAATCCGGTAATAACAGCATCCCGCAGTCGTTGGGCGTGTAGCTCGAGGCTGCCGCCCGGGGGGGCAGCGACTGCGAGAAGACGCGTTTCCTGTCCGCGCGCCCTTGTCGAACGCCGCCGAGGCGCAGCCCGTACGAATCCCATGCAGATTGCGTGTCGTCCAGCCGCCGCGCCGAGTCCTACGCGAATTATAATACCGCGGCAGTCGCGGTAGTCAGCGCGTTTTTTCCTCCTGCTTAATACTATAATTGTAGGTACACTTATTACCGGTTACACTTAAGAGCCGAGTGAGTCACGGTCTCTCGCGCTTTGCGTGAGCCGCGCCGAGGCTGCGCGAGCAGCTCGCGACGAAATTGCGCGCCGTGGAGAAGAGCCGCACGGTCGTCGTTGCTTGCAACATCCGTACGCAACCGCGACGAGCGGATCTGCGTATGGACGGTGCGTCAGGATTAGGCGGAAATAATGGGCAACCTCCAAAATTCATCGCACTAATTTTTCGGGTCTCATCCTTCTTAACGTGACTAAGAGAAACGAAGGCTTATTATGATTCATATATTTTTTAACTGATCTCCACAGAAGATACAAATTTTACTCGCTGTTAACGAGCTTGACCATTTTTATTTCTAACAAAAATATCAATATTAAAATTTCACCATTTCTTAAAGAATTGTAAACAAAATATTAAAATTGTTGTCAACTTAATCAGGATCCTTTGAGCTTGTATTTCTATATATAATGTTTTTACCATTTTCAAATGCTGATTGTACAGAAACCAAAAAATTCCACCACTTCGGTTGATTTAAAAAAAAAAAGAAAAAATATCTCCCGATGAAAAGATCGGTACTTTTATTTTAAGGCAATGTGAAACATCCACGTTCAGTCCAGTCGGTATCAAAAACTGTAATGAACGTTTTTGACGGATATTTGCGTTTACAACTAAAAGAAGAAATTCATTCCCTGCGGATTTCACCAGTGCAGGGAATGAATTTCTCATTTTAGCTGTAAATACAAATATGCGTAAAAAAAACGTTCATTACAGTTTTTATTACCACAGTCGGTATTTCACACGCCCTTAACCCGATTTTTAGAAAGAGCCAATTTTAAAGAAACGCAAAAACGTTTTTTGTCGCCCAAATCGGAATTCTTGAAGCTTGCGCGCGGCAGCGACATCGGCGACTTCGGCTCGACGGGTACGGCAGAGGAAGTTGCTCTCGAGTCCTAGAAGCGCGCGTACCGCGTGCCTCGTACATCCACCACAATTGGGTCATTCGCTTTATGCTCGGTGGCTCGTTGCCCCACTCACGGCCGTAGCAGCATCAGCAGCAGCAGCGCGCGCGGGTATCGCCTCTCCGCAGCGGTAGCGCAACATCCGACACCGCGCACCGCGAGCTCGCAACTCGCGAGACAACGCCTCCTGCTATTATTCTATCGCGCTCCACGCACTTTGACCACAAGTGTCCTCGGGTTCGCGCACTAAGACGCGCGGATCCCGTGTGCAATTATTTCATGCGAATTAATAACTCCCGGTTATTAAGCCGCATTGCTACCTCGCTACGTGCCGCTCACCGTGTATCCCACAATTATTCCGGTGAAATAATTAGCCGTTTGGAAACTGACACTTAAATGTTCAGCCGGTGTTAACTGAAACAGCGATTCACTTAACACCAATGTGAATACCGGAATTCGTATTCGATATCACTCATCACTGCCTCCCGGAAGCTGCTGATTCATGATCAGCGACATCCGGGAAACAGAAATATCAGATGCGCGAAAAGAATTTTGGAAAATGAAAGTTTTTTTCGGCTGATGATAAGTGGAAATTTACGATCATTTGGGACGACTCAGAAACACTGCAATTAATTGCGTTTATTTTTATTTCTATAATTTTTTTTGTCTTCCAGTAGTTTTTTTGTACAGCAAAAATTTCGTGAAACTTTGGACGTTAGATATTTCTCAATTTTTACGCCGTTTGGAAACTGACACTTAAATGCTCAGCCGGTGTTAACTGAAACAGCGATTCACTTAACACCAATGCGAATACCAGAATTCGTATTCCATACGAACACTCATCACTGCCTCTCGGAAGCTGCTGATTCACAATCAGCGACATCCGGGAAACAGAAATATCAGATGCGCGAAAAGAATTTTGGAAAATGAAAGTTTTTTTCGGCTGATGATAAGAGGAAATTTACGATCATTTGGGACGACGCAAAAACACTGCAATTAATTGCGTTTTTTTTTTGTCTTCCAGTATTTTTTTTTGTACAGCAAAAATTTCGTGAAACTTTGGACGTTAGATATTTCTCAATTTTTACGCGCGCGGTTCCCGTTTTTATTTCATCTCGGGTCACTCGAGAAGATGCGAAAAAAACGAAAAAAAAAAAGAAAAAATGTTCCGAGATACAAAACCGGTAATGCCTGACCACAGCGATAAAAAATACTGTTGATACTTTTACAATTGCCATTACGAGGTTTACAGTTTTCGCTCGTACCGTTTCGTGCTGTTTCGCGTACCCCGGAATCACCTGCTGATTGCCGCCGTTTGTTAAAAAAATCCGGCAATTATCCGGCGTATTTTTTTATCGACGAATTATATTATGAATAAGTCGTCAGGACCAGCGCTTCTCGGTGTCCCTGCACTTTATTATACATCTCGGGCCTTCTCTTCTCTCGTGCTGTACAAACGTATATCTGTATCTACGTATAAACATCTATATATATATATACCGCACACGGTGCGGAATAATTTATATCTGTATAGGGTCGTTCCGCAGCTCGTTCGTTGGCTCTCGCGCGTGCGAGACTCTCGACTCTCTGTCTCCCTGTGTAACGGTCGTCGCCCGTGGGCAATGGGAAATGCGAGATTCCCCCAGTCTCACTGGGTTAATGTTTTCCAGGAAGCGGCGCATACTCCACAATGTCGAAGCTACCGGTTGTGTCTCTCTTTTTTCCCTCCGGCTTCCCCCACCCTGCCCGCCTCGTCCACTTGTTGAATAATCTGAGCAGTAAAATAGTGCGCACGGTTTATAGTCGAAAATTCGTCGCATATTTCACAATGTCGAAGCTACCGGTTGTGTCTCTTTTTTTCCCCTCCGCCTTCCCCTCTCCGCCCGCCACGTTCATGTGTTGAATAATCTGCGCAGTAAATCAGTGCACATAATCGATAGTCGAAAATTCGTCGCGGACTTCACAATGTCGTAGCTACCGGTTGTGTCTCTCTTTTTTCCCTCCGGCTTCCCCCACCCCGCCCGCCTCATCCACTTGTTGAATAATCTACGCAGTAAATCAGTGCGCATAATCGATAGTCGAAAATTCGTTGCGTACTTCACTATGTCGTAGCTACCGGTTGTGTCTATCTTTTTGTCCATCTGCCTTCCCCTCCCTCTCCGCCCGCCTTGTCCATGTGTTGAATAATCTGCGCAGTAAATCAGTGCGCATAATCGATAGTCGAAAATTCGTCGCGTACTTCACAATGTCGTAGCTACCGGTAGTGTCTATTTTTTTCATGTGCCTTCCCCCTCCCCTACCGCCACCTCGTGCACTTGTTGAAAATCTCCCCAGGATGGATAGTCGAAAATTCGTCGCGAGTTCCAAAAGCGCCGATCGCGCTTCTCGGACCAAAGCGGCGCGCGTCGAGAGCTCTTAAAGTAGGAAACGTGAAAGAACGCAAAGTCGCGCGTTCGTTAGTTCGTTCCGTTCTAAATCGCCGACATCCGGCCGGCTGCCCCCCCGCGCGCACCGTGAATCAACTTGATTTTTCACTCGTAGTCACGCTACGCGTATATACGAAACTCGTGGAACGCGCGCGCGAGCCCCGCGTCTTCGTGTATATAGATATAGGTGTAGCGTTGGGCCGCCCTGCAGCGCGCTGGTATGCGCAGCCTCGACCGCAGCGCCGGACCCGAAAGCGCCCAATTCCACTTCCATTCCCTCCGTGAATACAGCGAAGAGCGCGCGGCGTTAAACGGTCAAGCTGAGGGAAAAACCTAGCGAATCTCGCCAGAACCGCGCAGGCGCATTTTTGCCGATTGCAAGAGCCGAACATTTCTTGCTTAAAAAAAAAAAAAAAAAAAAAAAATTGTTTCTGTGAAAAATGTTTGGAATATTTCCATTATTTTTATTCCAAAAAATGTGAGTTTCTACCTTCTAACTAGTGGGCATTTTTTTGTAGAATTAACGATCAAATATTGGTGAAAAAAAATGCGTTAAAGTCCATGGGAAAGCGACGAAGAAAAGCAGTCGATTGTCACGAGTGTCCCGTCTCGCCCCGGTCGCTTTCGGTCACGTAGCCACCGCGCAATGTAATCCCGAGCGCACGATATAAAAATTAAAGTGCTACACAGTACGACGGCGCTTAATCCATGACGGATAAGCCAGCGACTCGGTTACGGTGCGCTCGACCGTTCGCGGCTGTATCCTCCTTTCCTTTTTTTCCCCCCGGCTGCCTTTTGTTTAGTTTCGTTCGCTCGTCTCTCTCCTTCGCGGCCAGTTTCCTAGCAAGGTCAGCCGTTCGCATCGCCCGCGCGGACGTCGCGACCGACGCGATAGGTTGATATTTTTTTTTCTCGCGCACAGCGCATGCGCCCTCTATGGCTCATTTCGTCGGCCTCCGGTAGTCCCGATTCGACGACGACATCGGGTGTGTGTAGTATTCCCTTCGGGAAGAATGTCAGCAGTAGGACGAGGCGGAGAGAAGCCGCGGGACTATCGCGCAGTCATCGGCTCGCAAATCGATTCGTTCGTCCTGCCTCGAGTTCGTTTAACCCGCGAAATATCGTGCTGGGCACGGGTTCGGCCGGACCCGACCAGGTGTCTGATGCCCGGCGCATATATACACAACGCGTTTCTACGTGTATATACAGGATGTGTGCATATGCACACGATCATCGCGTGTATCGAGCCAATTTCATAAATAAGCAGCGGTAGCCTCACGGCGATAAGTGCTGACCACTGGTTATACTCGTTGAGAAAGAGGAGAGAGAGAAAAAGAAAAAGAACAAAGATGGCTACCAAGGGCCGATTAGCAATAATTCGCAAATCGTCCTCGAGGGTGAGCCGCGGAGTTCCTGCTTGCGCCGCGCGGCTCGTTACCCGCGCTGTGTCCGTGTTTATTCGGCCCGGCGATGCGTTTACGTGTATCCACCGCGAAATTGGTGCATCCTCTCTCTCTCTCCGCGAGTTACAATTTTCGCGAGGTTCGATACATCGAGAGATTGACAGCTCGCGGGATCTCGCGAGCGGTGTTTTATCCGTCCGCGCGGCTGCGGCTGGCTGGCACAGTTCGTGCCATCCCAGAGGCGGTGCGCGCGCCTATTATAAACGGTGGATGCGGTGAAAGTTGGCCGGTGTACCATTTGCGAATTAGCAAACGGTCTCGCGCGATTTTCTCCTCCCCGCGCGATAATGGGAAAAGTAATGACACATCCACGCGACGCTCGCGCCGTTCGCACCACCGGTCTTATATAATTAGCCGCGTGTGTATATGATAATTTAATTTAATTTCTGTGTTTCCCCGCTGATAGTTTTCTGTTTTCCACGCGGAATCGTCGGCAACACACCGAGTTTTATACCTCGCGCTGTGTGTGATACGTGTGCCGATCGACACGAATCGGCGGGATCGTGGGATGCAATTTCCGAGCCTCAATTTACCGCGCGGATTGACAGCTCCCACGGAATGAGAGTCTCCCCGCGTTTCTCACTGGCACAGATCGTGTTATCCACGGGCGATGCGCGCTATCATAATTACGACCGCTGTGGACGAGGAGAGAGAAAGAAGAAAAAAAAACGTTGAGCGCTCGCCGCGCGCCGTATTTTCTATTTTCACGTAATAAAACCGAAGTAATGAACCAATTTCGGATAATGAGTGAAAACAGTTTATTTTTTTACAGCCTATGCTGCTTCGTGTATAATTAATGTCCGGCAAAGAGTTTGCCGCGCGGCCCGCGGCTTTACCACCGGCCGTACATAATGCAATGACTTATTAACGTATGCTAATCAAATGGTAATTGCTTAATTTAATGTAATTATATTGCTAGCGACTCTCGCGCGCCGCGGCCGGAAACGTCCGGAAACACTCGAGAGCGCGTAGAAAGCATCCCGCGGCGATGTCCAATCTTCTCGGCGACTCTAACTCCGCCTCGCGTCGCTTTGAATGAGCGTCGCAACGCTTTCCGTCCGCATCTCCGATCGTGGCTCGTGCGCCGAGCGCGAGAGATCTTGAATGAAGTGTTTTCCACCTGGTACAGCGCGAGAGGCACTTACGGACAATACACGCCGCGCGCGCGCGAGTCTAGACATTGTGCTCTGTGCCTGGCTGTTCTCCCTTGCCTCCCCCCCTTTCCCCCGCGCCTCGCTCGACGCCGGCAAATCGCGTCTGCTATTGTACGTATGCTAATTCCGCGACGCTCTATGAACGCAGACATTGTGTGTTTCACGCGGCTGTCAACCGTTGCAATTACCACTAGTCTCATTCATGAATCTATCTCCTCTTCCCCCCCCCCCCCCCGCCTCTCTCACCTTCACCTCCCTCGCTCGTTATTCACACTCGCCGTTTGTGTTTATGTCACGTAGACGCGAAGCTCGAGGGACGCGCGCGCGGTCCCGGCGCAGCCGCGTAATGGGTAACGAGAAATATAATAAAACGCCGGTAATTGCAGTTACACTGAGACGAAAGCAGACATTTCGCGGCACCGCGCCGGATGCGCCGACGGCGAGACCGCGGCGAGAGATAAATCGGGCGTCCAATTAACATTTCGTTGATCCAAATACATGTCTGCGTTGTGTTTCGCCGTAATTGAGTTAATTAAAATTCCGCCGAAGTGCGCAATTTTTTATTCCGCCGGATTGACGATTAAGACACGGCGTTCCCTCGTTTCCACTATTTCGACTCGCAATTTTGCAAAATACTCGCGTATTCGTCGTCATAATAAATACATTGTGTGCATAACCTCAAAATCCGTGGAACACACTTTTTTCCCCCGGCTGTTCATTTTCGAGAATCAGTGTCAAGTGGCTCGAAAAAAAAAAGATGGCCACTCGGTGCGCGGCATATAACCCGGGAATGAGTTTCTCCTGCCGAGGAAGCCCGAGAATTCGGTAAGGCATTGGCCGCGGCCGCGCTGATCTCACGATGCGCGCGGAGACCGTTGGCCGCGCGCTGCCGGCTGCCGGGCCTTCCGTGTGGCGTCCTCCACCCTTTGTGCGGCGGAATAATTCGGACTCGACCTCTCGCGCGTTCGCGTCCCGTCGCGTTTTTCGGCCCGCACAACCCGAGTCGTAAGATAGCATTATTCCGCGTATATAACGCGCTCGGGCGGTTACGGGCTTCCCGGGGACTGGATCCCGAGAAACGCGTTATTCAAAGTCGGGGGAATCGCGCGAGATCGGGGCGAGCGCGGCGGCGGCGGCGCGCGGATCGCGGTCTCGCGGCGCATACCAACAACTGGGTCGTGTCTCGACTCGCGCTCACCGAGAGATCGCGCTCGCACGTTCTCGGTGCATTCGGCTCAATTTCTTCTTGCAATTATCGTCACTCGGCGCAGCGCGCAACCTCCGCGCACTCGGCAGGAGAATCTGCGGCCGCTGCGGCGGCGGCGGCGGCTCGATTCTCCCGACTCGGTTCGCTCGGCGGGTCTCTCACCGCGTGCAGCAGCAGCAGCAGCAGCAGCAGCGAGGCCCCCTTCATTTTTCAATGGGCGCGCCGCCGCCCCGTCGTCGCCCGCTTCTCTCTCATTCCAGCGACTCTCTCGTCTCTTCTTTGCCGCGCGCCCCCCTCCCGCCTCGTCTCTCTCTCTCTCTCCCTCGCTCCCTCTTCACCGAGTCGTTCTTTTCCTTTATTTATTTCCTTCTCCTTCCTCCTTTTTTAACGCGATGGAATCCTCACGGTGAGACCCGGGTGGCCTAAAAATCTCTCCGGCCGGCGAACGACCGAGTGGGGCCAGCGAATGCACACGGCATTACGAATGCCCCGTACGCACGCTACGTGCGCCACGGCCCAGCATCAGCGCCCGATGTGCGTATATACACACATCTGGTCGTGATGTACTACCGCAGGTGCATCTCGTACCCCCTCGAGAGCAACCGGCGGGGCGGGGGAGGGGGGGAGATACCTAACCTACACGTATTCCTTTTAACTATATATGGGTCATGTATCTTTCCTCGGACTACTATCTCGTAACTCATCTGTCCGATTGCTATCGGGCTTTATAACTATTATGCGCTGTCTGGTATGCGGCGTACCGTGCCCGCCGCGTGTGCGTCGACGCCGCGGCGGCGGCCGGTGTGCGCGCAACGATCTCGGAGAGAGATCTATGGCTCAGAAGCTCCTAGTTTGCGCACGCGCACACACCACGCAGCTTTCGAACAAGCTCCCTCTGCCCTCATCCATGTTAGTATTATTACACCGCGTAACGCACTGATACGCGGTGCGCACCTCGGTGTGCGCGGACACGTTACGTGTGTACGTACGGATGATAATGGCCGAACGCATTGGACCGGTATAAATGACGGCTACATTGTAAGGGGGAAGAGATTAGGCCTCGGCCAGTAAATGTTTATTTTAATGCTCGCAACATTTTCGTTCGCCTCAAACACGTGTTGGTCTTACCGTTCGGCGGTGTTTCTAACCCGTGATTTACACGACAGCCGCGATGGTTTTACGATTTTCCGAACGGCCATTTTGAATAACGATAATGACGATAAGTGGCAAATGTGGATCGGTGGGTTGGTCGATTAGCGCAGCTTTCCGCGTCACCCAGGGGGTACTGCGCGCGAACGCGTTCCCATTGTTTTACATGGCGGGATCCCCAGTAGGCCTACACCATGTCGAGCGCCGGCTGTGGAAAAAGTTCGGGGGGAACGATTTTTACGACGGTAATTACGACACGAGAAAGAACGAGAAACGATCGTTTCGGGGTCTGTCGCGTGTTTGGCTCGATTTCCAGCCGACTTTTGCCACAGCCAACGCACTGCTAATCGTCGTTCGGGTCCTGGTATTTATTTCGGCAGGTTACGGACGCGGCGTCGAGTCGTGTATCACCCGGCACGTCGGACGTGTCACGTGTACGACACACTCGGCTCTCGCCCGTTCCCATTACTCTCGTATCCCCGACCGACACGAAAATTCGCCACCGAGATGTCCGAAAAAAAAAAACGTCACCGCGATTCGAGGCTCCGCGACTTCCAGTACTGGTGTACCGGAAAAAAATGCCGGCAACTGTTGCTTCTAGCGGTAACGACACATTTTTTCACGCGTCTCGGTGCGATTCTCGTGTTGTGCGAACACGAGAGACGGCAAAAAATCAGGATCAACGATCGTCGATGTGACTAAGCTGACGAATCAGCTCAGCCCACCTAACCTCGATACTCGTCTATTATGATTTTGCAGTTTTCTCTACAAATACCCAGTAGGTAATAACGGTTGATTCTGTTGTACGTCGTATAGATAGTAGAAAATAAAGAATCGAGAAAATTCGATTGGATTTTCACCTTTTACAGGGAGATCGCGCGATTACCTGGAAACCACGCAACGATATCTCTCGCGTTAGAGATTCGGACGTAGCCTCCGCCCGTTTCTCACGACCTTTTTTTTCCGCGACACGCCGTGACTCGCTCGCAGCAAATCGCTGCGGTCGTGGTTCGCGGCTCTGTGTTTACTACGGATACGTATGACCGAGACGACACCGACGGCGACAATGGCCGCCGCAGAGGACGCGCACCCACGAAGGTAAGACCGGCGACTGTGAGGGACCCGGCGGCCGCGAGGACTTTCCCCTATCTCGTTCGCCGTTATTATTGATCAATCCGCCGAACCGCCCGAGCATTGACGCGTGCGTACAAACTCCTCCCTCGCTGTTATGCATACAGCGCCGTTGTGGTCTTTTAACGTCTCTGCCATAACCCCGCCGCGCGGCCAGCTCCGCCACCGAGACGACGCGGAGCGAGAGCGTGCGGCGTTTATTAGAATACCGCACGGTCGGCCGGCGTCGTCGGGTCCGGCGGATCGGGCGCGCATCGCTTACCGAGCGGGATTAACTCGATTACGAACTATTCCGACGTACCGCGCGCGCGGTGGGCACCCCTACAACTTTCCGTTATCCAATAATCATCCGAGCCGATGGGATATATCTTACTATAGCCGTGTAACTAATACCCGGCCATTATCGACCGCACCGCAACCGGTCAATTATATATCGGCGCCCGTATGTATCTCTCCGACTCGGGCGCTGATTTACCATAGAGAAGACGCCCATCCATTGCGCCTACGTGCGTTTATTCGCGCGCGCGGGGAGAATTAATATACCGCGTTAGGGACTAATCATGACGGCGAATCGCGGCGAGCGCGGCAGCAGGCAGCAGCGGCGGACACTCGCGGTAATTCGAGTTTGCGTTTTAACCGGCGCCCCGGCCGCGCGGCCTGAAACGGTTGCTGTGGTTACGCGATGCCGCTATTGCGGCTCCTCCGCGCCGCTTCGGGCCCCCTCGCGGCGGGTGATAAAAAGCGGCGGTTAAAAAATGGGAACGCGCGCGCGCATCGCGCGCGCGAGATTCTCCGCTGGCTGGTGAAAAATTGGAGTGTGCGTTGTATTACATACTTGCAGGCTGCGCGGCTCGTCGAAAATTGCACACCCAGGGCTCGGGCGCTGTCGGTATCGACGTCGGGCAATGGTCGAGGGAAGCTGCAAGGGGCGTACATAATAGTCGCGTGATTAGAGACGGAATTGAGAGGAAACACGATTTTAGAGAACACTTCCATCGGCCGGAGTTCAATGCACCGCATGGAACTTGGCTGTATTAGGAAGTCGTGGCTGTAATTAGGGTCGGAAAAAATTCCTCGTTGCTACTAAATTTTCCGATTGGCTCGCGAGGCCGGAGCCGCGGATATTTTGCTTGGCAACCGCAGTTGTGGGTTTAGGAAATAATTAACGCGGTCGCTTCCTGGTTTTAAGATTGTTATGAGAACTTTATTGAGCTTCGGCATAAACGATCGAAACCATTTTTTTCTAATTTATAATACTCGATATGCATTTTACAATGTTTTAATGAAAATTTATTAATAAAAGATATCATTAATAAAAAAAATAGGTTCTAACGCTTCTTTTTAGTGCTCGCAGTCGCACTTCGAATATCGCTTTTAAACAATTCTTTAATTCTTCGATACTTTATCAGTCAACCGAATACCTTTCTTATCCACGCATGCGCGACCCTCTTTACCGACACTCAACGTTCCCATGTTTTACCATCGCCGAAGTTGAGTCGTAAAGTGCTGCACCCTCCAACAGAGGACGATACCAACAGGATAACTTTTTCTCGTTCAGTCTGCTAGTTCAGATCAGCGGTGCGAGGTCTGAGCGAGGAGCTGCAATTTGAGGTTATAAATAGAGCAAATTCAGTAAGTTTTGCCTGTTCTGAATTTTTCTTTCAATTATATCGTTTATTTTGTTAAATAAAAATGTTGTCAGGATTAATACAATTTTTATCGAAAATATACGAAACCCGATAAACCGATTTTTATAATTTATCAACAGAGAATATCAGAATGATAATTATATGTCAACAATCATTTTTTTCAATTTTTCTTAAAGACTCCGACAATCCATGGCATTGCGTATTTCCAACGTTGTGGGCAAATCCTCACGATTCGGCAGCCACTCAAAGATATTTCAATATTTGCCTGCGGCACCAACGAACCTACAGTCCAGGCCGATCATGACGTCCCTGACGAGAATGGAGAAGGCGTTGGAGCACCTGAAGACAAATCCATACTTTGAGAAATATGCCAAAAGCATAGCCAAGCTGCAGGAAACGAGTCCAGAGGAGTTTCTGTCACGGATTGAGCAGAGAGAGAAGACAACACAGCAGCAGAAAGGTATTTTCCATCCACAAAACCCGAAAAGATTAACAAACGTTTCAATCGATCAACTGTTTTTCTGATTTTTCATCAATCATAAATTACAAAAAAAATCATACTGACGAATATTTTATTCCCACAGAAAAACGCGCGATGGAGCGCAAATTCCAGCAGCAATGCGCGGCGAAGCCGAGCGGCGAATCGACGACAACGGCGCGGAAGTCGCTGAATGACATAATGAAGCTCGACCTCATCGAGGACAAAGGCAAGGAGGAAATTATAGAAATTTGGCTAAACTATCACAAGCTCAAGGACTGCATTTCCGGGGCGCTGGAGCCCCGACAGTTCGACAAAATATTCGAGCGGGCCAAGAAACACTCGACCTTCCTGCTGCCGCTGCCGCGCGAGAACGGCTACGAGTTCATCGTCTGCCAGTTTCACGGCACCGAGGTGCACATGACGCCCCTGATTTGGTACCAGACGCACAAGGAGAACGCGCCGGAGTGTCTGACGATGGTTCACTACGTCGACCTCAAGGACAGCAAGGGCGTCGTTCTCATGCGCGGCGAGTTCGACTCGCAGTCGATGACCGCCCGGGAGGCTCAGTGCCTGGCGAACGAGCTGCAGTTGTACTACTCGACGGACGATCCGGCGCGCGTCAAGTTGCTCGAGACTTTCACGGAGCGTCCGGACGAATTTAAGCACATGGATCTCATTGCGCAGTTGGAAAATATTTCCCTGAACGCGGCAGCCGCGCCTGCGGCTCTGGACGGCGGCAAAAGATGAAATCACGCGCCACTTAATTAGCCACTAGCGATCCTAGCGCTGTTGTACATTATTATCACTATCATTAATGAATTCCGTATTACTGTGTGTTAAATTCGGTTATATTAATAAAATTCACTTGGAAAAGATACAAATTTCGTGACTCTTTTTATTTACAGTCGCCTCGTCGTCGAGGAGTCGCGCGTGGGGGGCGTCGGGACGCTGCGGTTTTCACTCGCCGGGCACCACGTGGAGTCGCGGCCGGGCGCAGAGATTCGAGGGCCTTTCGCGGTCGATATCGTCGAGATTCTACAGCCAATACAGGCAGCCGTTTCACGTCACCACTCCGATTTTTTACGTGAATGCCGGTACTGATTTTTTGTTATATATCTATTTTTTTATCTACTGGAGGCTAAAGGGCTGTGAATCGGGAAAAGGACGAAGGTTTATCTCTGGAAATTGATAGGGCCCCACATCGGACACCTTTATACCGCCGTGTTGGCCGACGCGATGACTCGCTATCACGCTATGCTCGGCTACGACGCCGTTCTCACCACCGGGACCGACGAGCACGGCAACAAAGTCGCGGACGCCGCGGCGGCCGCCCAACTTCCGGTCGAGTTCTACTGCCGGACGATATCCTCGCAATTCCGCGAAATGTGCGACCAATTCGACGTTCGGTACACGCATTTCGTCAGAACTACGGATGAGAAACATCGCGAGGCTGTTCAGCATTTCTGGGTTGGTTTTAGGCTCAAATTTCCGGGGCGATGTGAACTTTCAATTGAGACATTCGGTCAAATAAAATCGGTTGAAAAATCTGTTAGAACAAAAACCTAAAACTTAGATCTATCAATAAAAAAAAATTGCGTCTGAACCACAATATGTTTGCTATTGGGTAAAAATCTAAAATTTGGAAAAAAAATCGGTTAACGTTTTAATGGACAATTTCTTTGATTAAATATTCAGCGTTCGATACGCAAAGTTCAACAGTTGTCCGTCGCATCGATATGCACTCCCCCGATCGAGCGAAGCTCCGGAGCGCGGCGATGTCGCCCGTAGCGGGCAGTTTAATTTTTAATGGACTTCTCGCCGAGTTTCCGCCCGGTCTATTAATACGCGCGCCGTAGTAGAATAATTTCCCGCCGGTCCGCCTCGGTTGCAGAACACCTTGCGGAAGGGCGACAACATATATCTCGGTAAATACAGCGGATGGTACTGCGTGCCGGACGAGGCCTTCGTGCCGAGCGCCGAGCTGACGGAGAAAAAGAGTCCCTCGGGCGAGACGATCCGAGTATCGGCGGAATCGGGCCATCCTGTCGAGTGGACGGAGGAGGAGAACTACAAGTTTCGGTTGAGCGCCTATCGGGACGACCTCAAACATTGGCTGAAGAATGGTGAGTCAATCGCGGATCATCGCTGTGGCTACAATTTTTTCCTCTTTTGTTTCTGTCCCGCCATCGAATCGATTCGGCCAGCGATACAATACAAAATATTGTAATCTCCCATCCGATAGGGTTTTCAAACTTTACGAAATCGAGAAAAAAATTGGCAGAAAAACGCTAGGGATACCTCTTGGAAAAATTTGCGATTTTTGAGTATTCGATTTTTAAATACTGTAAAAAATTCAGGAATCAATATATCGCGTTTCGCCTTGCGGCATTCTTTTCCTTATAGAGCTTTCTCTCGAACGGAGGAAGAAAATCAAGGATCGAACGATCCAAAAGAAAGTAACCTCGATTTTAGTGAAGTGACAACTGGGTAGTGAAGTGACTATGAGCTGGGTATTTCAGTGAAGTAACTATGGACTAATAATACAAAATATTGTAATCACGGATCATCGTTGTAGCTTCAATGTTTTCTTTTTTTCTGACCCGCAGTCGAATCTGTTCGGCCGGTGATATACCACAAAATATTGTTCGACTGGATCATCATTGCAGCTATCATTTTTTTTTCTTTCTTCTATCCCGCAGTCGAATCGGTTCGGCCAGCAATATACCACAAAATATTGTGCGACTGGATCGAGGAGGGAAGTTGCCTGGAGGACCTGAGCGTCTCGAGGCCCGCGAAGCGGGCGCCTTGGGGAATCTCGGTGCCGGACGACGACTCGCACACGATATACGTGTGGCTGGACGCACTCGTCAATTATCTAACTTCGATGGGCTATCCGAGCGAGGAGTTCTTCAACAAACGTCGCTGGCCGCCCTCCATCCAAGTGAGTGGACGGGCCCCCACGGGGAACGCTCGCCCTTCCGCACTCTGCCGGAGAAATGAGACTAATTAAATGCCAGATTACTCGCACGCCCTAGCACATCGATAACTGTCGCAGGTCATTGGCAAGGATATATTGAAGTTTCACGGTGTCTACTGGCCGGCTTTTCTTATGGCTGCCGGCATGGAACCCCCCAGGAGTCTTCTCTGTCACTCCCACTGGACCGTTGAGGACGAGAAGATGTCGAAATCCAAGGGAAACGTCGTCTCGCCCTTTCAGGTCGCTGACGAGCTGACGGACGAAGGGCTGAGATATTTTTTGTTGAGGGAAGCGGTGCCTCACAACGACGCCAGTATGTTTGAATTCTCTCAATTATTTTAAAAAATTTCGTCTTCTTTATGTAAATGAAAAATATATATTGAGTAGGCTAATTACACGCGCTGGCGCGCGTGCCTGAAAAACTTGCAAAAATCGACCTCAGAAATTTGATCTTTTCAAAATATCGACTTTTAACCTATACCATCATTCTCAAAAAACACTGGTTATTAACCTTTTTTAATCGATTTTGAAAAAAATATTTTTTTGGCGACGAAAAAAATATTTTTTCTGTCAGAAATCGTAGATCTCGCTCCGGACCGAAAATCGACCCCAATTTTTTTTCTTTTCAAAATATCGACTTTTAACCTATACCATCATTCTCAAGTCGCATATTATACCCCCGAAAACACTGGTTATTAACCTTTTTTAATCGATTTTGAAAAAAATATTTTTTTGGCGACGAAAAAAATATTTTTTCTGTCAGAAATCGTAGATCTCGCTCCGGACCGAAAATCGACCCCAATTTTTTTTCTTTTCAAAATATCGACTTTTAACCTATACCATCATTCTCAAGTCGCATATTCTACCCCCGAAAACACTGGTTATTAACCTTTTTTAATTGATTTTGAAAAAAATATTTTTTTGGCGACGAAAAAAATATTTTTTCCGTCAGAAATCGTAGATCTCGCTCCGGACCGAAAATCGACCCCAATTTTTTTTCTTTTCAAAATATCGACTTTTAACCTATACCATCATTCTCAAGTCGTATATTCTACCCCCGAAAACACTGGTTATTAACCTTTTTTAATCGATTTTGAAAAAAATATTTTTTTGGCGACGAAAAAAAAAAAATTTCTGTCAGAAATCGTAGATCTCGCTCCGGACCGAAAATCGACCCCAATTTTTTTTCTTTTCAAAATATCGACTTTTAACCTATACCATCATTCTCAAGTCGCATATTCTACCCCCGAAAACACTGGTTATTAACCTTTTTTAATCGATTTTGAAAAAAATATTTTTTTGGCGACGAAAATTTTTTTTTCTGTCAGAAATTGTAGATCCGGCTCCGGACCGAAAATCGACCTCAATTTTTTTTCTTCTCAAAATATCGACTTTTAACCTGTACCATCATTCTCAAGTCGCATATTCTACCCCCGAAAACACTGGTTATTAACCTTTTTACTTGATTTTGAAAAAAAAAATTTTTGGCGACGATTTTTTTGTTAGAAATCATAGATCCGTCTCCGGACCGAAAATCGCCAAAACTTGGCGATACTAGGAGTCCCAGGCTTTTTAGACGTCAGCAGATTGAAATTTTCGTTCGAGCTACACAATTTACAATTTCAGACGATCTCTCAAAATACTTTAGATTAAATACCAAAGATTAATTGAACCACGAACGATATTTTCTCAAATTAATTATCAACGAATCAACTGAATTATAATTTAATAGAATGTTCTGTTTAGACTACAGCGAGACGAAAATCCGTCGTGTCCTGAACGCCGAGCTGGCCGACACGTTCGGGAACCTGGTGAGTCGCTGCATGGGCAAGAATCTGAATCCCACGGGCGAGCTCGTCGACCCGGCGCCGCATCTCGACACCCTGAAGTCCGAAGAAGCGCGGCGACTCCTGGAGCTGCTGGACACCGTGGGCGACGAGGCGCGTAGATCCTACGACGAGGCGAATCTGCACCACGCGGTGGACACGACGATGCAGACTCTTCACGCGGCCAACAAGCTGTTCGATCACCACAAACCGTGGGTACTGCGGAAGGAGAGCAACGCGGGAAACGCGGAGTCCCGGGTTCAGCTCGAGGCGGTCTTATCTCTCGCGCTCGAGACGTGCAGGATAAGCGCCCTCATTCTGCTGCCGATAGCGCCGAAGTTGTGCTCGAAGTTGCTCGATTACTTCCGGGTGCCGGGGGAGGAGCGAATGTGGGAAAACGCGAGGATCGCGGGTGGCCGGGGCTCGCGGCGAGCCCCCGAGGGCGACGGCGCGATCGTCTTCCGAAGAATCAAGATATGAACGCCAATCGCTGTGCTTTGGGTGTTCTACAAGAAATTCATATATTAATCGCTTCTTTACACGTGTCTCGTATAATCTAATACAATTAAACCTAGGTATGTATTTACAGAGAGTGATGGAGAGATGTTTTACTTGGGATGCTCCGGCGTCCGATCGACCGAGAAGCGCGACGGACGATGGAAGAGTCGCCTGCGTGTGCAACACGGCCTCGTTTCTCCGTATCCAAGCTTTTCCTTTTCTATTCACTTCATTATATCTTCTTCTTTTTTTCTTTACTTCTTCACTTCTTCTCCCTCTTTTCTTTACCAAGTACAATATTGCTGGCGGGCGCGTACAACAAACATCGTACGGTTGCGTCCGACTATCGTTGCATCGCCCGACTGTTATATTTTTTTCTTTTTCGTTTTAAATAGAAAAATAAATAAATGATCATTTACAAGATGAGAGAAATGATTGTAACGCCGCGCAGCGGGGCGCGAACCTTCTTCTTTTTTACTCGCTTCTTCTTTTTTTTTCTTTCAATTCGCCGATTAAACCGTCTTCGAAGTACGCCCGTGACTTTTAATATGTGCAATTATCAGACGATTAAACCCTGGACGATAGGCGGTCGATATAACGCGGCCCCTCTTTTTTTTCCTGTGTATCCCAATTGTAATTGTGTCGCAAGTAGGTAATACAAGAGGCCCCGAATCCTTATAAAGAGATATGGTTTTGCACTATTGTTGTTTGGTTTGATGATTGTCATTGGCATGGTCCCACAGCCAGACAACACGTGAATGCAGCAACTCGTGAGTGATCCAGTTGGTGGCGGTGGCGGCGGCGGCGGCGGGGGAGCAAACTAGGGAGAGGGAGGAGCGGCGACACGATTTGTTTTCCTTTTTTCGAAGACTCGTAACGGCTCAGATGGCGCTGACTATCGTGTCGCGGTGCCGCTGCCCGATCATCGGGCCCACGTGACAGCTGTCGGCGCTCGATCGCGGACTGATGTTGCACTCGATTATCGAGCCGTTGCGCTTCTGCACGATCACCGAGCGAAACTCCCCGCACTCGCTCGTCGACGGCTGATTGCCCCGCGCCCTCGCGCCTTTTGTCAATATTCGCTTGAACGCCTCGCGGAACTCGGTGTTGAAGATACTGTAGATTATCGGGTTGAAGGCCGAGTTGCTGTAACCGAGCCAGGTCAGCACCTGCGCGCGCGCCGACGTCGATTGCCGGCCCGGAAAAAGGAGACAACGAATTACACACTGGCGCAAATTGTGGCTCGAAGGGACGCAAAAAGTGGCTCTTTCGAATTTACTGCTCGTCACTCGTTGGTCTACTTTAAAAAAAGAAAAGTTCTCGCTCGTTCGAGGAAAACGGAGAATATAAGTTTGTATATTGTTTAAAAGCCAATTAACGAGCAAATTCCTAACATTTTTACTACATACTCTGCTTGGGAAAAAAAATCACTTTTTTGCTTGTGACTCGAGAAAAGTTGAGAGTTTACGTTTTTTTATTATTTAAAAACCAATTCACTAGAAAATTCCGAACACTTCTGCGTCACTTCAGCGTGAAAAACAGAAACTGAGATAAAATATGTGGGGCATTCCACCGAGTTTCCACCTGGGTTGACCTGGATGACCCTTGACCCTTCCGATTGGATCCGCAATTTTTTATGATTCACATAATTCTAAAAAGCACTAATTAAAAAAAACATGTTTGTTGTCCAAAAAGACCGAAAAAATATAAGAAAATCGCCAGCCCACTTCGGCTCGGTCCCCAAAAATGTTTATTTTCGAGAAAACCTTTTTCAAATCTTTTTCATGTTTTCAAAACATGCCGTTCGATAACACGTTTAAGAAACAGTAGATCACTAAAAATGTGTAAAAAAGAAGATGCTTTTTAGAGTTCTTTTAGAGTCGATCGCATAAAAGATTGCAGATCAAGGGTCAGAGACCCGGGTAAGAAACTCGATGGAACGTCCCGTGTACAGCGATCGTCGTTTTTACCTGAAAAGCCCGATCGGGTATGCAAGTTTTGCAGAACGCAGCGACGATGTTGACGCAGAAGAAGGGCACCCAGCATATGAGAAAGACGCCCATGATGACGCCGACGGTGATGGCGGCCTTGTGATCGGACACGTGATAGGGGCTGGTGGGCTTCGTCTTCGTCGGCGGCTTCGGCTTGGCGGCGACGAGCTTGCAGCGCGTGCTCTTGGCGCGAAAGCTCTTGCCGAGGGAGGACGGGTCCGGGAGCTTGGTCACCGCGCGTATACTCTTTACGTGCTTCTGGGCGTAGCAGTAGAGTCTGCAGTAGATGCCGAGCATGACGATGCACGGCACGTAGAACGATATGCAGGAAGATACGATGGCGTAGGTCGGTGTCAGATCGAGAGCGCAGGTCGGGTACTCCTGAAGCCGAGCGAGAAACACCCCCAACCCCTCGTACATTCCCTCTCTTATTCACTATTCTCCCCGACACACGTGCAACACACACGCGACGCCGGCGATATACCGGTCCCCCGTGCACCTTGGATATATACTATAATACATTTACACACAGCGGGTAGCTCGCCGCTCTCTACCCACGAGCGCTCGCGCGCCGCGATATACGGGAGGCATTAGGCGGAGTGCTGCTTCTTCTCTCGACATTCAAACTTGCTTCATTCGTTCGGGTGCCGAGTGATACACTGTGCGCCATCACGGAGAAAAATGCTTTCCCTCTGGTGGTTCGTGAAAAAAAGAAAAAAAAAAAAAAACGACGACGAGCTTCATCGACGGCTGTTCTCGCGGCAAATCCGCGAACATAACCATCAAATGAAAATGGCGAAAGCGAGAAATTCAATCAGGTAATAGGATTCGCAATTTCTTTCTCCGTGACGTAGCATCGTGTCTGATATAAAAACTCACTTCTACGTTCTAACACTGTGACGAAATAAATGAAAAAATTCGTAACATAAAACCATTCGTAAAATATATTTATTTAATATAAACAAAGGAAACACGGTGATTTCAGCGGTATAACAGGGTGTTTACAAGACTATATGTATAACACTGTATATGTATTACTCTCGAGTTAACGCTCGTTCGCTCATTCCGGACTCTTTGCCGCCCGCCGCTCGCGTAGCTACGGACAGGACGGAGAGTGGTGGATACTATAGACTGCGGTGTAAACTACGTAATGAGATTAAAGCGTGCGTAGGGGGTGGGGGTGTACTTGCTGCTTGCTTCGGGTGCTACTCTAGGTACTGCCGCAAAATACACAGGGGAGTGGGGTTTACGGTTGCTTCGGGGGGCCGCCGGGTTCTACTGCGACCAAAACTGTGCGCGCAACACAGTGCAGAGCGGACGAGATGCGAGCGAGAGCTACGAGAGGTGAGATCGTACCTGCGTCCCGTCCGTGTAGACAATCGGTTGGTCCGGTCTGTGAAGGCCCAAGCTGATAGGTACGAAGGAGATGAGGCCAGCCAGTAGCCAAACTGTCATGATGCTACCTACGGCTACTCGCCGCGTCACCCACCGACCGTACCTAATAACGTTACGCAAAGCGCACGGAACACCCAGCGCAGGACAGTGTGTTATAGCTTGTAGATCAACGGCAGCCAGCGACAATCGGCTACGTCGTGGGCGCGCGAAGAGTGGGAGAGGGACGAGTGAAGGAATTGACGGTAGGAGGCGCTGATGTCGCCAGCGCGAGGCACAGGAATCATAGGATAAAGTGGATAAACCAAAAGAGCCGGGTGTGAAAGACATGAGGAGATAAAGAAGATAAACCAAAAGGCCAAGAGGGCCGAGAGAGCTTGGTACTCGGCATAAGACCAAAGAATATAGACGTACATGGAAGCACAGGTACTACGCTTGCCGTGAAGCTGCGCAGAAACTGGGGTACCCATCTAAAACGGCGCAAATACGTTGGTACCCCAATTTCTGCGCAGCTTCAGGAGAAGCATAGGACCTGTGCTTCTATATACGTCTATATTCTTTGATAAGACGCAGCGATACACCCACGGGTATTTCGCCAATGCTAAATGCCTGTAGGCCTGTCTCTCTCGCGCCTAACCTCACTTTTTGGTTTCTCGATTTCTCCTAAACAAACGGCATCGAGTATCGAGGAGCCGAAGGTCAGTCCAATTCTGCAATACTTCTGCACATTCTCTCAAAATCTGAGCTCCATCTGGCTAGTCGTTCGGGAGAAAACAGGTTTCAAAAACATGAGTTGAAGAGGGTGGCGGGGGGTAGCGTTGCCTTATAAAACCGAACAAAAGAGGAAGAGGAGAAAGAAGGTCAGTGAGAGCGCGCGAGACGTACCTTAGCGGGTCCTTGATGTGGATGTAGCGATCGAGGGAGATGGCGCAGAGGTTGAGAATCGAGGCAGTGCTGCACATGACGTCGAAGGCGACCCAGGTGTCGCAAAATCGCGGCCCGAAGACCCAGTAGCCGAGCAGATCGTTGACGCCGGCGAATGTCATCACGAGACAGCCGACAAAAAGATCGGCGATCGCGAGGGAGGCCAGGAAGAGATTTCCGATGCGTCGCAGCCCCCGGTCCGTGTATATCGCCACGCAGACCAGCACGTTGCCCGCCACCGACAGGAATATCAGGACAAACAGCAGGAAACCTGCCGGAAACGGCGCGACTACGTGTAGTTCGTGTGTCGAGTGTTCGCGCGTGTGTGATGTGTGTGCCGGCGCGCGTGTTGTGTTCATCTGACGCGGTCGTGTGGTGCGAATTCCGCGCGCGCCATCGCAGGCAATAAGCGCGGGCAAAGCACAGAGAGTACAAAGCCCATCGGCGCGAGCGAGAGAGCCGTTAGCGGCACCCCCGGTGATTGAGCTGAATCGAAACTATCGAACTCGCCGTGTATTTGAAATGGCACCGTAATATCGTGAGGCAGGACGGCGATCGCAGCGCCGCCCTCGAGACGAATTTCGACACCATCGGGGCGTCAGCTGTTATTTAGTGTACGGAGGGCGACCTCGATAATTATTCATTTCCAAAGCCCAATTTCCTATTTTTCTCGATAAAACAAAGAGTTGTGTGTGTGTGTGTTTTTTTTTTTTTTTTACTTTCGTCGCGTCGGCAGAGGCGAGAATTGTCGAGTATCGAGTGGCGGCGTCATTTTCCATTTGCCGATCCAATCGCAGATGCAAACCGCTGATTCGTTTTATCTCGCGCTTTATCGTCCCATCGGTTGTTTGATTCTTTTTTTATTCTCGTTTTATAGAAAACACAAATAGCGACGCGAAAATTGCGGGGTTGGCAACTTCGGGGTCCCGCCGACGGGGATGACGCGGTTACCCGGGGGTTTCGCGATCGCCCGAAACACGAGACATGGCGCGATAAATAACGTATCGCGTGACTGAAATCCGGGGTGGTGATTCCGAGGTTCGGAGGTTACGCTTCGTTATCTGAAGATATCCGATATGTTGCCGACAATCGAAAAATAAGGTCGCCGAAGTCGTAAACACGGCGTTAGCGTGTAGTGCGGAGGTGGACGATATAACCGGCCTAACAACTTCGGTCACGCGATATACATTTATAGATATCTAAAATTACGTTAAGACCGTAATTGAACAGCGTCGAATGGGTCGCGCGATCCGTCTTATCCCGTCTGGCGTTGCGTCGCGCGCAACGCGCGTGTAGGTGGCCGCCGGGAAAATCCTGCGGCGAGCAGCTGACTTTCCCCGCGCGCGCTCTCTCGACTCCCGTTTATAGGCCCCGAGGATCTATTACTATCGCGCGGGCCACGCGTGTGTGCTTTATTGAGCACGTGTAAAGTTGAACCGTTCAACTTCATCCTCTCAAATTATAGAGTTCAGCCCATGCGTGTAATTGTTCCACGCGGCTCTGAATAGACGAGAGGGTCGCGCTCGCGCGGGAATTGCCTCCTGAAAGACGCGGCTCTGTCATCGATTTTATCGCGCCGTAATTGCTCAGTGAAAATCGCCGGGTGCGGATTCGGTCTCTCGTGGTTCGCGCACGCGGAGCCCCGTAACGTTCGCTCGTTGCATAATGCAAGAATGTTGAAATATGTAATAATCAAGTTTCGTGGATAATTCATTTTAGGCTTACCGGGTTTACCACGATTTATTTAGTTCAACACACAATTCATTGTATTGCCACCGGACGATTCGTTTAATTCAACACAATTCATTTCAGTGCTACCGGACGATTATGTAATTTAATTCAACACAATACATTTTAGTGCTACCGGACGATTCATTTAATTCAACACAATTATTTCCGTGTTAGCACAACCATCTAAATGGTTAAGCACCATTAAATTGCCGCACCAATAATTTAGCTCTGACAAATTGATTTGCGTAATTAATTAGTTGGGTTGGCAGAGGCGAATTGCCGACCGGCGCTTCGGGCAAATAATTTGACCGCGGCGTATCTAACCGTTCCGTACGTTATGGCAATTAGCTATCTTTCTCCGTATGCAAAAAGCGCTGATGCCTCAGCGGGACCTTTACGGTCGGTACACGGGTTAATGTCGCGACCCAGCTGGGACGTGGCAATAATTGCGACTGCGTATCGAGTGTACAGCTGCCGTTACGACGTCCCACACGCGCAGAAATACAGCTAGCGGTATCAGTGAATGCGGCAGAATTGTATAATAATGTAGTAGTGTCAAGATATGTAATTAGTAATGAATGCATAAGAACGCGGCAGCTTCGTGTAATAATGTAGTGGTGTAAATATATGTAATTATTAATAAATGCATAAAAGCCCACCAACGAGAAGCAGCGAAAACAGCGAGAAGGCGCCATCCGGAAGATCCTCATCGCCCTCTGTCAGATTACTCTGCAATCAAAACGCAAAACAAAATAAGCGTGGGGTACAATGCAACGGAATATTCGGGGCGCGATGTACGCGGGGCGAAACGAGCGCCATCTACAGGCATAAACCGGCCCGAGCGATTAAATATTTCCCATCGGGATTGCCATGTACAAAGCCTTCCATTTCCTCCTCCACCGCGCGCCTCTTCCCCCCTCTGTCTCTCTCTCGCTCCCGCGTTACGACTGCCGCGCCTCCACATATAGTCACGTATATTCCTCGTATAACTCCGGCCCAGGAGACGGGGGGGCGCTATAGAATTCGGCAGAGCCCGTTCTCGCGCGCCTCCCCGGTTGAAATATCACGCGAGCGTTCCTCTCGTCGTCCGCCTCACCCCTCGCGATTTCCCAATTTATCGCCGGCGCGACACTCGAGTTCGCGAATAAAGCCGTCTCAAATCGAAGCTGCTTCCTCGGGATTGACTACTCACTCCCTATCTCCCTCTCCATCTACACCTATATCTATATCTCATTCTTCCCCCTCCCCTCGCGCCTCGTCGTTTGTTCCCGATCGATCACAATACGTTTCTTCGATTACACCGCCCAACGTACTCGATTAATTCATACGCTCGCCGCCTCGAGAGTCCGCCATTAAAATTTCCATCCCCGCGGCTCACGTCAGATACGTCGGAAAAGTTTGCCTGGAAACAGCCGGGCGATCGAGTTGTCGAGCCGGCCGCGCGCACGACAAAAAGTTTTTTCTCTTTTTTTTTCATCATCGACGAGTCGACGGCCCCTCCGATATTCATGCGGAATTTGACTGACGCACCGCGGCTCGGGTTGCCTACATCTGTCAGCGACGTTTCTCTCCCGCGCGGCTTCGCGCGGGGGTTCCGACCCTCGTCGTGTATTCCACGACCGCCGCCGCCGCGCGTGCTGCAATTTTTTTACGAGGTTATGCAAAATACGACCTCTCAGCGCGAGATTTTGATTGTACATTATAGCGCATTTGGGGATTACCGGGAGGGCGCTACGCTCGTATTTCAAGCCCGTCGCCGTCGCGAGAAACGAGAAGAGCCTGAAAAGTCGGTGTTATCGAAAAATCGAGAGAAAAAAAGCGTCCGCCGTGTTAGACACAGGCACAGAGAGATAGCCGGGGCGCCTCGCGCTGGCCTTTCATACCGGCCGAGGCGAAATCCCGCGCGCGTCAGCCCGGGTAATTGCGGAAACGAAATAAACGAACGCCAAGAGGAGTTACGCGATTTAAAGAGATAAAATAAAAGTTGGCTGAATGGAGAGAGAGAGAGAGCGGGCAGGGAGCCGCGGGATCCTACGGTCGCGGTGTGGCACGATAAATAAAAAATAAAACGCGACGGGGCGAAGCGGGACGGAGCGGAATGGCAGAGCGAAAGAGACAGAGAGAGAGAGGGAGAAAACTATGGAGTCCGCGAGGCGACCGGAGCCCCGGAACGGAGGAGACGCTCTTTCTGCCCGCGCGAGAGGCTCGGGGCTTTCGTGCGCGCGCTACACTCGGCGCTCGGTTTCGCGTCACTGTTACACTGTGTGCGGGGGTCACACCGCCAGGCAACTAGCTCCGCGTCGGACGCCACGGATTTGAGAGGCAACCCTACCCCCTTTACCCCCTCCCCGCGCCTCGCTCTTTAGCCTAGCCTGATCGATGCTCGTCCGCGGTAACTTTGTTGTTGTTGTTGTTGTTGTTGCTCTCGTACTTCTTGGTGTTCTCGTTTCCGCGGCTGCCGTTGGTAGCATTTGACACACACACACACACACACACACGCCGACCAATGGCAGAGAGCGACTGTTAGACCGTTAGTCCGCCGCGTATCCTCCGCCACACCCCACATCATTCTCGCAGCTGGCTCAAATCCCAGAGCGATAATAGCGGTGGCTTGTGTAAGAGAGAAACTGCCGCGAGCCGGCCAAGTTGCACGCGTGGAGCGGCCATTCGCAGCGCGCGATGTCTCGAGTCCCCCGTGCGGCCTGGAATTCGGATTGCCTGGGTCTCTCTTGCCGCTAACGACCCAAGAAACTCGCGCGATCCTTCGCGTCCGAAACAAACTCACTCTCGCTTGCGGCTCGGTTGTTGGTTGTTGATACTCGCGGCACGAGTTAAGTCGCGTGTGTGTTTCTCACAGTGCGAGTCGTGTGCTCTCGCGTCGGCTGTATTGTTATGGCGGCAACGACGCTCGGCCGCAGCCGCCACCGCCGGGCAGTCCCTGCGGGCGCGAATCGAAGGAAAGTAGGGAGCGAGGAGGAGACGCTTGCGGCCGTCGGCCTCGCCACCCGCGTCCACAGAGGTCGGACACTGACCTTCCCCGCGCGCGCGATCCGACAATCGAAACATTCGTTGCAACACTCCGCGGCCCCGCGGTAATGTTTGTTTGCCGGGAGTTGGTCGGTTGTTTCCTCATCCCGCTCGCGGCACGGCGCTTTTTTAATCCCGTTAGGTTAGGGCGGTGGATGGATGGACTTTCGTGCTCTTGTGTTTCCTGCGAGCGACGTTGGGAATGCTTTCTTCGGTGGGGGTTTCAGCGGGGCGAAAAGTCACCTGGAAAGTAGTTTTCTACCCATTGACTTTGGACAATTGGAAGCAGGAATTAAGCGATTGCCGCGGAGCTTTCTTTGTGCCGAGCTTGAGAGAGAGAGAGATATATATATATACGGACGGGCAGAAGAGAATGAAAGAAGTTTGGCGATGCGGAAGGAATTTTAATTCCCTTTTTCTTTACTCGACGTGGTAACGGCGCAAACACGTTTTTGCGGAATATCACGTTTGACGCGAACAATATTTACGTCACGGAATTTCCGCCGGAAGCGGAATTTAACATTTTTTTGCGGAAACCACAAATTTTTAATTAACGAAACCTTCGCGCACGCGCGGTGAAGATTTTTTCTCAAAGGCCGACAGACACGACAAAACAAACGTTAAATCCGACTGCCGCCCTTTCCGCTCGTTTACGCGACGCGGGAAAACGAACGCGAGGAGGAATTTAATATTTAAGACACACTCGTGGAAAGCAGAGAGAGTCGCTCGTTCGAAAGCTCGAACTCTCCTTCGGGCCGCGTAGCCCGAATATAAATAACTTTCCTCGCCCCGCGGTAATTAATATCGATAAATTATTCGCGACTCGTGAATCTGTAAATCTCGCGGATCCACCGGGGATATCGCCTATCGAGAACGAATTACTATCCGGCACACGGGTCTCGCCGGAGCTTCGTATTGAGGAGATATAATTAATTCGCCCGTTTAACGGATACAACTGAGCCCCGTGGCACGTAGCACCCGGCGCGAGCGGGATCCACTTGTGCGACTCCGTAGATTAGCCGCGCTCGCGAAGAGAAAATCTGGCGCTACGTGTCCATAAGCGATAACAAGATTTAGGTGTGTATCCACGCGCAGCTTACACTGGCAAATAAGCGCTTTCGCTTCGAGCGCCCGGCGAAGGTGTGATGCGACGCTGCTGGTACTTAATGTGCCGGGATTGTACACGGATATGGAGACCCACACGGAGAGCGCGGGCGCCATATTCCAAGCGGGCACGAGAGCGAGAGAGAAAGAGGGGAGCCAAGCGAGTGTCACAACTTGTGGCAGCAACTCACGCTTGTCTCGTCGCGAACACGCGGGGGACGGAATCACGAGCCGGATTAGTCGGAATAATGCTCGCCGAGCTTGTACGTCTCCGTCGCTGTAATATATTCCGCTCGCGTTTTCGTTAATATGTTTACGTACAACAATTAACACGCTGTACAATAAACGCTCTGGATAACATGTGAATTTATCGATGTATCGCAACTTTCAGGTTAGAAATAAAAATTGGAGTTTAGAAGGGTTTTTCAAATTCTTTTCTTCGTGACTCGTATTTTTAAGAAATTTGACATTTTGAGGTGAGTTCCAGTTGCCCCCGGAAGACTTCTATAAGGTAGATTTTAGTTTCTTTTCGATCCAATGAATACCTTTGATGGTGCAATAATTCAATTTTTTTAATTTTGAAGTTGGCGTGATTTCAAAACCACTTTGTAAGTCTAAAACCAACAGAATTGTTAATATAAAGTACTAGCAGGTTGTAGTGGCTCGCGCGCTCGCTACATTTAACGTTCAAACTGTACGAAATCGAGAATTTTTTTTTTTTTTTCGATTTCGTAAAGTTTGAAGGCCCTATCAGGTGGGAAATTTCGCGTTGATTCGAAAAAGCACTGTTTGCCCAAAAAATGAAAAATTCCATGAGAAAAACGCGAAAAATTATTTTTCACTTTTTTCGAAATTTCGCCACTTGACAAAAATTGGGATCACTTTTTTTTATCGATCGAACTTGGATTTTCTTTTTGGGTTCTAAAGAAAACTGAATAACGAAGAGAATGCCGCAAGGCGGAACGCGACATCTTGATTTTTTAATTTTTTACAGAATGTTAAGGAATTCAAAATTCATAAAACCCATAAAGACTCAAACTTATGAGCTCAAAATTCAAACATTTTAAAGCTCATTCTCAGATAAAAAATTCTGTACAAAATTCCGAAATCGAGATATCGCGCTCCGCTTTGTGGCATTCTATTCGTTATAGTTTTCTCTCAATCAAAGGTATAGAACCCAGTTTCGATCGACCCAAAAAAAAGTAACCTTGATTTTAGTGATGTGATGACAACTGAAAATTTCTAATTTTGGAACAGACTTATATTAAAGGGAACAAGGCTTTATTATTTAAAGCAGACTTTAATTAAGGGGGCTGGGATAGACAAACAGAGAAACAGACAAACAACTTTCCAAAATATATATAAGATATAGAACTTCAGAATTCCATCGGGATCAACTGGAACTGGTATTTTTTTAGAATATTAAAAAATAGGAGGCTACATTTTATCAGTGTGAACTCTTATAGAACTATAATGAAGTGGGGATTTCTTTTGTATCCCTAAACGAAGATTTCCACTGCATCCTGAATTCCTATACCCCAACCGAAAAGCCACTCTCTCACCGACAAAATAAGTCTTCGGGAGCCATAAAATCTCCGCTCGCTGGCGCGTTCCGAAAGTTACGGTAAGTGAAAAATTTTATGCATCCTCTCTCGCGATATTCGCGCTGCACGGCCGCGCACACAAAGTTGCAGATGGACCGTGCTCGATGCGCACTCCGCGAGACCATCAAATGCTATTTAGTTTCGAAGCAAATTTATTTATCGGTAAACAAACAATTTCCAGGGAATTGTGTTTGCGTTTTTTACGAGATTCCTTCAAACGTGAAATTCCCGGTACGACATAAACGCACACCGATATTTCCCGATTTTCGTCAAACATCGAAATACCTGGAAACCAAAATAGAGCAAAATAAAATAAACAAAACAGCGGGTATGCATATCCGGTACGAAAAGCTCGCGCGCCATTCCACGCGAGCTTTGAACAACTCCCCGGCCAGTAAGAACCAAACGACTCGTGCACTTTCCGCGTCGAATTTTTCGCCGCGTATATGTAAATACGCAACGAGTGGAAAGAGATTGGCGGGAGGCGTGTGCACACAGAGAGCTAGAGAGAGAGAGAGGCGACAGGCGTGTGCAGCGTGTCGGGCGGGCGCTGAAAAGTGGCGTAAAATCAAATAAACATTGAGTGGCGCGGGAAGAGGGGGCGACGGGGGGAGGGCGGTTGATGTAGGTGAGTTTTGGCGAGCGAGAGAAAAAGGCTCGAAGTGCGGGTGCACGTAGGGTGCGACGTATCGAGGGCGCGCCGCGCGAGCACATCCAGTGCCGGGACTCGTTCGGGCGGGAAATTCGCCAGTTGCGCGTAGATTGGAAGCGGCGGCGCGCGGGAGCCGTTGGGAGAAAGAATAAAGAACGAGAGGGCAACACACATCAGCAAAAGCGAGCGCGCGGGAGCGAGAGAGAGAGGGGGGGAAAAGAAATAGAGAATAAAAAACGCGAGCGTAGCGCGCGCGCGGCTATTGGTCGATATTCCATCGCGTTCCACGTTTTTACAACTTTCCGGTAGGTGTTGCGCGGCCGCCGCTATCGGCGCTATCGTGCCTCTCCGGTATTACTCATCGCGGACGTCCGGCCGACACGGACGAACGAGTGAAAATCATACGCATCATCGGAACGGTGGAATAGCAGCAGCAGCAGCAGCAGCGGCGGCGGAGGCTTCGGAGATCCGCGAGAGGGATAAGAGCGACACATAACCTAACCCGCGCTCGGCGAGACGACGCGGGTTAGGTTGATCGATTTACGCGCTGCGCTCGGTCTCCGCACGTCGTCTCGCTCCCTCCGACAGAGTCCCCGGGTCGTGCATTGTCGTCGCGGACGACGGTCAACTTGACCATCCGACAAATTTGGATCAACGTGGAAGCCGACACAAGCTGGAAGCTACGAACCCTCGACCGCGCGGCTACGCGCGCGGTGAGTGCAGAGTGAATATTGCTGCGCGTCAGTCGGGCGCAGAGTGAGAGAGAGAGAGAGAGCGGAGTGAATATCGCTGCGCGTCAGACGGGCGCAGAGTGAAGAAGAGAGAGAGAGAGAGAGAGCGGAGTGAATATCGCCATGTGTCAAACGGGCGCAGAGTGAAGAAGAGAGAGAGAGAGCGATAGCGAAGAGAATATAGCCACGCGTGAGACGAACACACGAAGAGCGAGCGGCGAGCGCGTAGCCGGAGAGATGAAACGGTGAATAGAGAGAGGGGGGTGGCCATAGAGCCCGAGCGACGGAGCCCATAGCCCACGGAAGACGCGCACAGTGCATAGAGAGGAGCAGCGAGGAGAAAGCTCGTCGGCGCACGAAGAGCTCCGGGCTCTCTGGGATGGAGAGAGCTTGCGCTTCGACGGATAATGGATATGCGAGAGAGGCAACTAACGAGAGCCGGGAATCCGGTGCGCCGCACACAGCGAGGGGCCATTCTCGGGCCGGGGCAAATGGACGACGATCTCTCGCGTCGCCGACCGAAAGAAGACGTCCAACTGTTGCTCGTCGGCCGGGCGCGCGGTGCCTGTGGAGATCCCGGCGCTCTGATCCACTTGGACGCGAGGGATCCCTCAATCCCCTGTAACTGTCGGTGGATTAAGAGCCGAAGCGGGGGAGGGGGAGCTCGCTCCCTCCCACCGTGGAATATACATATCACGGGGAAATCTCGGGTTACCGTGAGACACACGGCCCCGGCGAGCACGCGATAAGAGATATTCGGACGGCCGAATGTTGCCGAATTAGAGGCGGAGTCCCTGCGGCACGGTGGACGCTGTCGGTGTTACGTGATTCACGGTTATTGAGCCTCGAGTCAAAGGGCACTGGGGGTCCTGAGGGAACTCGAGGGGAACTGTACGGGAGAATTTGGAATCGAACGCAACCCTCGGGGGTTCGCAATTTTGTATTGGAAACTTTTGGATCGCACGGAATGATGATGCGATGTGAGCCGTTTGGTGGGTCTGTCACGTAGGCAAAATTGCAGGTTTTGCGTTGATAAGACGAATAACACAAATAGCGCGAGATATGTGGAAATAACCTATGAGGGTTTCGACTGTAGATTCCCGATGCCCTGTGGCCGATTTGAAGTGACTTAATTAATTAAAGGTGAAATTCCTAAGCAGTATCGTAGATACAGAATTTTGAAAATATTCAATCACGCAAGGAAGCTACTTGGCAACTCAGTCATAATACAAGGAACAAGCTACGAGAAACTCGACTGTAGAGAGCCCCACAGTATCCGAATGATTGATCCTAAGTGACACGAAATCAAAGGTGAAATTCCTACGCAGATCCTCGCTGCGGATAAGCATGGTTGCCCACGCCCAATCCTACACAGCTGTACCAGTAATTAACCGCCGGGCTTGTAATGCCTCTACAGTTTGATGCAGTCAATGCACATTGCTGATTTCTGGCGCACCGGCCGATGATTGGGACATCGACGATACAGAATCCTGCGTGGCTTTTGACGCAAGTGCCCGGAGGACTAATCTGCTTTGCAGTTACGAAATTACCGACTGAGCATCACTTCTGTGGATATTCCAGGCTGCATAACAGTGCAGATGGAAACGGGCCATTCACGTCACTGTGCGAACCTCCGATAATTAATTACTGTCATTTTACTAACCGGCCATTTTACTGAATGGAACCTGCAGACTATCCTGTCGATTCCGAGAGTCGCCCAGACAGCCTCGAGTGAAACTTTACTCGAAGCATCGTTATACTCGGGATCTCAATTTCGCAAGTAACGATCTTGATTGAAAGACAATTAGCGATCGCGTCGCTGTGATAGTTATAGAGGTATCCGCGATCCGTATTGTCTGGGGATCATGAGTCGGCCGTGAAAAGGCGTAAAGTGTGGGTGGATACTGTTAATCAGCTCCATTGATGGGTCTGATCGCTTGATAAACTTGATAAAGCCAATACTTAGCGCGATCGTCGAAAACGTCCCTGCTATTTATCATTTCTCGGGGCTACCGGCGGTCATTAATCTTCCGAAAATGTTGGACACTTCTTTTTGGTCGACCTTGACGTTATCGGAGACCTGCCAAGGGATTTCCCAAAAGGCTTTAATCCCTCAGTGATATAGAGGTTTTTGTTGCTTTCTACAAAAACCCAGTCCTGCTTACTTTTAACCAGAGAAATATATTTCCCTCTGCACCGTCCACGAAATTATATACGTAAACTATGCGGTGACCCAGAGGGGCTCAAATGTATCCCAAACGGGACGTATTTCTTCGCAAGCTCCGCGGTAGCGCAAGGATATATCTCACTTATAAAAATCTCGCCACATTATATCCCGCGCATTAAAGACATCAGATATTCCAAGTAAACAATCCAACACCGCGATTTTTATGTGTAGACTCGTGGGGTTAAAAGTCCCCGGCGAACGACTACGGCGTGGTGCCATTTTTCATCAGATCACCGGAGATTCGAGCTGGTAATACGCGTATTTATTCGTGGATTTTCTCACCACGGTTTTTCACCGCGCAAACAGTTCGAAAGTCGTTACACCCGATAAGCATAACCGTAAATAATATAACGCGCCTGGCATTGACGTTTTACGACCACGAAGGTCCCCCACTCGCCCTCAATTTTCGATCTATATATTCGCGATTGGGCGACCTCGCTTAACGAAGTTGATCGAAACTTTTGGGTCGAAGGTCCGCAATTACCGGACGAGGTGAATAGCTAATGTTCGATTGGCTGGCGTGCCTCAATATTATGGAAGTTTTGAACAATAAAAACGTTCTAATTAATTATTGACTTCAAAATACTGACAGTCGTCAAGTTAATTACATGTATTAAAAAAAAGAAAAATGATTCCAGCGTTATCCGGAATACAGATTGGAGTCGAATTCATACGGACAATTTCCCCGCGATATTCGATATCGAGCAGAAAAATTCTTTCACTTCCATATTTCTCTCTTCTGTTCCCAGAAATATGAGTCATCGTCGAGCGCGGAATCCGAGGGAAAAAAGAATTGTTACCACGGCGCGAGCTTTTCGCCTTTAAAAATATAGATTTTCCATCAGGAGGAATCCAACCATAGAGAACTTTTTCCACGTTCTCCACGTGCAGATATGAACTCAGCAGGATCAGAAAAGAATATTTAAATATTTTTTTTTTTTTAGGTTAAAATATTATCTTTCCTCAAACCAGCTTCAAATCCATCTTCACAGGCGTTGCGTCAATCAGTCTTGAATTCCTCGCTCCAGTCCCTGACAAAGCGAACGCCATCGGCAACACAACATCATTCCACGCAGAATTACGGCGTAATTTCGACTTCTGGCTGAGCGGAGCCGCCCGCATGGTTCAATAGGTGGCTCGCCGGGCGGAACGGATATACAATGGATATCGAGCACGGCAAAGGGTGTATCGACGCACTTGTCGGCGCGGTTTAAGCCGAGCGTGGAAGACACAAGACGCGCGGAGAACGCGAGCTGGAAGCAGCCACTGTGTTGCCCTGGCTGCAGTCAAAGGCGGGACGTGCGCCGAGAACCGAAGCGAGTAATTAAATCCGGGCGGTAACATACGCGTGTATCGCTCGCTTCTGCCTAATTGGATAGTTAATTCTGCCGAATGGCTGAATAAATGGCTGGGACGGCTTGATAAATCTCATTTGGTTACTCGAGTTAGTTTAGGTGGCTCTGTTGTCGGGGAACGTACGCGCTATATCTTCGCGCCGCTCGGCCTGCACCGCTCGGCCGTCTCTCTTTTTCCTTCTCTCTTTCTCTTTTTCTATCTCGGTGTCTGTTCGCCCTGGCACCTCGTCCCGGTGAGCCCACCACTCCGCAACCAACGTTTTATCGTCGTCATTACGAATGCGCGTTCTCGTCTCAACTTCCCCCGCGACTTCTCGTTCACGTTGTGTTTTTTTTTTTCACCGTTCTCTCCCTGTCGCCGTTATTCTGCTCTTTTACTGTATACCGCGCGTTGTGTGTATAAAAAGAGTTCTCGCGACCCGCGGAGAAAATTAAATATTTCCCGACGTATTTATTCTCTTTTATTCGTCAATGAATCTTTGTCACGAGTTGCGAGCGCCATTTTACTCGCTCCGCCGTGCGGCATTGTCCTCTCGCGGAAGTTTTTTTTTTTCTCTTCTCATTATTGTTATTATTATTATTCGCTTTTTACTCGCGAACGCGAGCGGGCTGTGCGCCGCGCTCCTCGCCTATGCTAATAAAAATGACGCATCACGACTGTTAGAGTCTGTCTCCAAAGTTTCGGAATTGTTTTTCGTCGCGTAATGTCGCTCGCTGATGTTGCGATCGTTAAATTCGTCGACTGTGCGCGACCCCACCCGGTGGGCGGCCCCCCCAAAAATGCTCGTGAAATGTTTATAACCTCGTTGAGGGTCGTGAGGATCGGCGCTGGAGCGATTCGCCGGCACGGCATTGATTGTCATGGAAATATGATCAGCGATTTTGCAGTCCTTAATGAGCAAAGTCATTTTCGTGCAATCTGCTGCAATTATTACCAAATTTCAATGTTTCATCTTCAGTCATCTTTGATTTCCATTTATTGTCAATTTCTTTCATACTTTTGACTATAACAGTTTTTACTATAGAATGCAAAATATTATTTGATACTTCAATAATTTTTGTTTCACATATTTTTTCTGAATTATTTTTTGTAACATTTGTTTTTCAGAATAACAATTAAAGCCGCTTCCCACTCGCGCGTATGTCGGATTTTTTACAGAGTCGGATCTAATATCTGTCGGAATAAATATTTTTACGGCCCGAGAATGCGGGTCACGTTGCTCCTGCGGCACAAGGGGCACGCACGAGAGACAAGCGCGAAGCTCACACATCACTCCGCTATTCATACGCGTGTCACTGTAAATCCAATATATCTGAAGCATTCGCGGTAGCGTAACAATTTTAACGCCCGGCTATGCGCGCACGTGGGGCCTCCGCCGAAGGCCGAATATAGCGTTTAATCCTCGTGGTGTAAAATTCGCGGTGACATGGAGTGCGAAATCCACCACATTCAATAGCCGCAGCCGCGGGCGACCGCAGCGCCGCGTGCGGCGAATAACTTTTTGCGAATCCCCGCAATTATTCAGTTGTTCGCCGATGCGAACGCACGCCACTCGCGCGCGCTTTCGAGTTGTGTTTCGACTATCGAGAGGGGCCACTCGGGAGTCTCGATCCAATTTCGCGAAATTGAAGTGAAACGCGCGATCTTACTCAGCCTCCGCGGCACCACAGACCGAGGCCGAGGCGGATTGACACCGGGTCTGTACAAAATAAAACATTACCTCCCGACATCTAAAATTGAGCCGACCCGAAGATTCACCGATAATTGGAAAATACCTGCAGACCCATAGGAATTCATAACAAAAGACCACAAAAGAAACCCGCATAAATCTGGCGATGTACAATATTTTTTATTAAAAAAAAATCGAGCCTCGCGATATTCGCCTGGGAGGCAGTAAAAAAGAATTCTAACACCGGGTATTTCAATATATCCGCGGGGAAAAGTTCGGGGTCGCTGCCGGCTGGTCAGAAGCTGCCGAAGCCTCGACGTTGTCCCTCGGCTCGAGGAATATTTCGACGTCAACGGCGGCAAGAAAATATATGCGCGATTCCACGACAGCTGCGACAGTTTCCAGAGCAAAAAAAAACCACGTCACACCCGGCACGAAATAAAAATGTCACGGCTTCTCGCGTAAATGGCTGTAACCTCGCGGTAAAAAGAATACAAAATTTCGTATTTCCAGAATATTTCACACAAAAAAAATCCAACAGCCGAGAAACGAGAAAGACGTCAACCGGGCTCGTGTCACTTGACCCCGGTCGCGTCTGCACTTAGGGTACAGAGAAATGCGATGTTCCGCGGCAACAGCTTATAAAAATACCCCGTTGTACGGAAGATCCTCGGATATTACCATGGAAAAAGCCGAGGAGCCAATCCGATGCCGAGTTAAGTGACTCTTAATAGCGAGAGTAACGAGAATTGGAAAAGTACTTATCAAAAGTACTTAAACCGGGGTATAACGTAATAGAGATACGTATTATATATATATACTCTGTTTTATATACAATAAAACAGAGTCTCACACACTCCGGAGTCTATATACGAGTCGTGTATGAACTTCCGAGCAATAACTCTCCTTCTGATGTAGGTTATCGTATTTTTGTGAGTTACGGGCCGGTACAAACACGCATTCTGGTTATTTTAAGGGCCTCTCGCTTTCCCGAAGCCTGTCACGGGCTGCGGTCGCTGTAGTTGCGACACTGGATGTTGACTCGGGTGATGAACGAGCGCGAGAGGGAGCAAATTATCCATATTCGTCCGCTAGGCGGCGCTGACGCTCGCTGCACGGTCAGCCGGCCGGGTTTTGCCGATGGTGTCCGTGAGGCCAGTTGGGACTCGTTGATTCCCGACGAATATCAGTGGAGACAGAGAACGGCCGGCCGGGCGCACCGCGACGATATCTCAATTAGCGCGTATAATTCACACCGACGTCACCGACCGAACACGCGCGCGGGACGTTCATTCGACAAGTCGGCACCGCGCGGCCATGGCGGTCGGAGGTTTCGCGTCGGGGGAAAAGCGGACAAGTGGCACGAATGACGCGGACAACGCGCGATGATGCCCAAACGCGTGCGACGTCGCTCGGGATCTCGTGCGGCGCACCGCAATGCAAATCTATTCACCCCGGATCCGGGGAATCCTGAGACCGCTCGTTACCGCGAACTCCGCGTGTAACGCGGGAGTTTGACAATTTGTGACAATTAACCGGCGCCGCGGCGGGAATCGCGTGTAACTCCGCCGGGAATGACGGCAAAGAGACCGAAGGCGCGTTGTAATATTCCGGTTATTTCGCCGGTTCACAGTTATTTGGAATGTTATAATTAGATGTTGGGAAATTTTGTTGAATATGTTTTGCCGCTCTTTTTTAAACACTGTTTTCGTTTATTTGTATGGGGTGAGGGGGGGAGTTCAGTAATTAACGGACTTTAGTTTACAGCTCCCGGCAGTAATAATCACGGCCGAGATAATTGGTTAGCCCGCGAGATATATATATATATATATATATATATATATGCATATATATATCTTTTATTTAAACATCGCGCGACGATTCGCGCGCGTTGGAGTCAACTGTAGGTATCATGAACTCGCCATAAAGCTTCAAACGACTCGTGGGATATACGTTATACACTCCAGGTACTTTATTTTTATCACTGCCAAGGGCGTAGGGCGTACTGGCGACGATCCGCGGCTTTACCGAAATTCGCCTGTCTTTTTACGTCGCCAAAATGGAAAAATCAATGAGCAGCGCAGTTCGACGAGCGTAGTTTCGAATGGTTCCAAATTCATGCGTTATTTCCTCAGCTCCTCGGCGATTCCCCTTTCCGCCCGAAGTGAAACTCCGTTTCAAGCGCCATTTTCCTCACAAAGGAAAAACCCGCTTCCATCCCTAAAACGAGATCGACTCGCCGATTGCGCGAATTATCTCGGGCGCCCAGAAACACTCTAACCCTATGCATACGTCGAAAGCAGCAATATCCGCGAGATTTTAACGAGCGCGCACCGAAGGGTTAACCGCCACTCACGGCTCAGTCACGGATACTTGGCGAAAAATCCATAAAACTACAACAACGGGCTAAACCGCGTTGTGGGGCAGTAAATTGTGCGGCGGAGAGTGAAAAAAAAAAGAGAGAGAAAGAAACACGAAGAAAAATGCGAGGGCAGCGACGCGTCGTTGAATTCGTGTAAGACCGGACGCATAATAATAATAACAACAGCGCCTTCCGCGCGGGATTCGAGGGATGAACATCGCGGCCCCATTTATCGGGGTAATCCGGCGTCTCGACGAAATCGAAAGAAGGGCTGCTGGCTGCTCCCGCCGCTTTTGGTGGATTGACGCTCGAGCTGTTGTGTCGTCTTCGACGGAGGGGCCGAAAACTGTAGCGTGTTCTTTCCGTGTTCTCTCGTGTGTGTGCGCGCAAAGGTGGCTCGCACGCGGCGTCGTTCTTCAGCTCGTTTATCGCTCCCGGGGGAGCTGCCGATGGGTTTCCGACGCGCGCGCGAGAGTCCCGAGTTCGTTCGCCCCGCACTACAAGTCGCAGAAGCGATTCTCGAGATGATAGTATTAATATCAGAACTCCCGACGCGGGGAAGCGGGGAAAAAAACGACGAGGGAAAACGCCGGCCCGAGTCTTTGTATGCAAGAGACGCGTCGTCCCGCGTATACGTGGTGCGTACGCGACAGTCGGGGGGGCCCCGAAAGTCGTGGAAAAGTCCGGGACGAGGTTAGGACGCGACAGAAATTGCAAACTCCCCGGCGCGCGTGTCGGGAAACGACAATCGTGAGGCACGGCGGGAAGCGGGTCGGAAAAATAGCTCGTGACCAATCGCTACGCGCCGAGGAAAAAAAGTCCCTAGACTGAAAAATTGTCGATCCGCGGGGAGAATAAAAGTACGAAAAATACTTTTGCAGGTTAGGAAAGAATATCGTCACCACACTCGACTTCTTCACCAACTGATTGATGATGGCTGAATGGACCAATCGCATCGCAGTGAGGGTCCGTAGCCAATAAACAGAAGAGGAAGAAGACTTCACCGACTGCAAAAATTCAGAGAACTATTCTCGCGACTTAATCCGCTTAACCCCTTCGTCGGCATTGTCATAATAGTGCGCGCATTTTTCTGGTATTCAGCACACAACGAAATTTTTCCCGCCGTTGAAGGGGTTAAACAGTGCCAAAGAAAAATTCATTGTCCCGCCCGGCAACCTGTAACCGCCAGTTTCGCCCGATCCAATCTGCAGTAGACCGAAAGAGCAGCGCGGGTCACGACGGGAATGCGACGGGGTCTCCGCCGATCGAATGTAACAAACGCAGCCCAAATATGCACTCGGCGAACGTGCTCGAGGAATTCGATCGCGGATAGATCGACGAAATTCCAGTCTCCGGCATAGCCCTTCGACTCGTTGTGCAAGGCGATACGTGTTGCGTGCATTGTTGCCGCTGCGGCGTCAGCAGCAGCAGCAGCTATACACCCGAGGTATATGGTGCGTGTCGATCGGGTTGGCCGTTAACGTTATATAGCATAGCTCAGCTGGCCGTCCGACCTACAGTAATTTCGATAGGCGAGAGCGCGTTGCAATTTCCATAAGCCATATACACGAGCTAACCGCGCGCGCTGTGTGCAGATCGCGGTAATCGTCCCTCGCTCCCGGCACCGCGCGAGGGAGACAGAGAGACAGAGGGAGAGAGCGAGAGAGCGAGTAAGCGAACGGACGATTCATTAATTTAAAAATCTCGGGGGAGGCTTCGGTGATAACAAGCTCTCGGGCAGCGCGTGGGCCTCGTGTGCCCGTGCAGCAGGTAAGTGCAGTGAATATCCCTAGCAACAATGTGTGTGTGTCGAGGGTTATACAGTCACGATAGTCACGCGCCGGCCGAGCGCGCGCGAGAACCGCTCGGGTGTTCTTTTCAAAATGGCGACGGCGGACGGAGCGCGCGTGCATCGATTCCCAGGAGCACCGACAGCGACGGAGGATCCACGCGACCTCGGTGGCGATTCTCAATGGCCACACGGCCTCTGTGTGTCATTTTCCCCGCGCTCAGCATCGACAGTGTCATTTTCCCCGCGCTTAGCACCGACAGTGTCATTTTCCTCGCGTACGTATGCGTTGTGTTTATTTATTTATTTACGTCCACAGCCGCGCCGCTCGAACCTTCGTCACACGTCGCCCGCGTGCCTTTTGTTCCCTCCTGTCGGCTTCGTGCGATCCACTTGGTAGTTGGCACTCGACGAGCTCGTTAGCCTTGGGACGAAAAATGTTCCCGAAAGCTCAGCGGCGACAGCGGCGAAAAGCCGGTAAATTGCTAATGCGCGATGTGCTCTTTGCAGGAAAAAGCGGGCGACGAACGCGCGAGTGAGAAGCGCAGTCGAGACTCGAGAGTGGCCGTCGTACCGGTCCCCGGAGGAGAGGCCCGAGCGTGGCAATGACGTCGCAGGCCCGGCGAGAGAAAGAGGGAAGAGAGGCGAGTGCGACGTTTTTCGCCGTCGGAACCTGTTGCAACGCGACGCCGAACTCCCGGGTTTTTCCAGGGACCCCGCAGACGTCGCTCGCGCCCGGATTCGAGTGATCTCATTTGGCTCTCGGACTTGTTCGTGCGTGGAATTAATCCCTCTATCTCTGGCTCTGAATGAGCATTCACGGGGTAAACTCCGAAGGTATCGCGGGGTAGTTGGCAAACAAATTATGTGTGTGCTGTGTGTGTGTATATATATATATATATATTTTATTTTTTTCCTCGGGGCACGAAATAAACACCCCTCTATCTATTTATCTATATCCGTTTCCAGGTTTTCCTCGCGCGAGGCGAGATTATTCACGGTGGGCCTCAACGAACACCGGGGGACAAACGTCGCGTCACCGGGGGCTTCAAAATCAATGTGGACGCCGCGGAAATTGACGGTATCGGGTGGATTGGCCGATTACTGGGCGGTCGAGCCGACGGCTTATCCGGCTCTTCCCAAAACGGTAATTTCCACAGCAGACCCCGCCGGGCGCGCCGACAATCGTGCAGCCGCCGTTCCGTTCTCGCTCGCCGACCTATGACGAATACACACGTGAACCCCGCGAATATCGGAGATTTTTCCGCACAGATAAGACGACTAACGAGCGCCGTACGTGACAACGAAACGAACCCATTACTCGAGTTCCGGCGGCCGGGAGATCGCGCGCAGCCTCGCGCGGTCGAAACGTGAGAGAGAACCCCGCGGTGTTTCCCGCACAGCCGGAAACGAAATATTTGCCCCTCGCGCGAGAAGCCCCCGAAATCACGATCCACCTCCGGATATTCGCGCTAATTACAATTTTGCCATTTTTTTTTGTTCTCTCTTCCTCCCCGCAACCACGTGAAATTGAATCGAGCGCCGCAGGTGCGAATAACGATCCATCAGCGCGGCCCGAGATTGAGGCAGAAGTTGCAAATTGCTTTCGCGTCGCGAAGTTCGACGCTCGCGCGCGCCAGCCACACTTTTTCCCCGCACGAGTTCGAGAGATATTTATGTTCAAAAACTCCCGGTCGATTTGTCAGCCCGCGGTATCCGGTTCGTCGATGCGTTCGCTCGTTGCGCGCTACGTTGAATTACGTCGAGTTCACGGGGGACCAGCGTGCATTTTTCTACGTACTTTGGGGTGAATGATAATTACTAATTAATTGCTATTAAAGAAAACGAGAAGGGAAAAAAAAAGAAACAGGTGAAGTAGTTGCGTGTGGTCGCCGGTGAACCGGCAAGTACATAATAAGAGGGGGGTGGAAGGGGGGAAGAAAGGGGGTGGTTGTATAGGTGTCCGACAATAGGAGGGGGGGTTAATTGGGCAAACAGGGTGCGAGTGTGTCGGCTGTACGGAAGAGAAGAGACGAGAGAGCGAGAGAGAGAGAGAGAGAGAGACACACAGAGAGACAGTGGTGTGTTTGTTGAAATATCGAGTTTATCGGTGTACACAAGTCATTGTCGCTCACCTGGGGTAGAATCATGACGTGCGGCAGCTGGCGCGCCTCGCCGCGCACTGACTGGTGCTCCGCACCCCGAGCGGAGACCCGCGAGCCCCCGATCAACCCCCATGAACGCAGCTGAGGGCGCAGAGAGCGCCAAACGGCCCGTCACCTCCCACTCGACTCTTTCTCTTCCACCCTTCCACTCGGTCTCTCTCTCTGTCTCTTTCTCTCTCACTCGCTCGCGCTATACAACTTTTTTTTCTCTCCCTCCTTTCTCACTCTCTCACTCCGTGTGTCTCTCACTCCGTCGCTCTTTCTCTCTCTCGCTGTGTGCTCGGGACATTTTCCACTCATCCCTCCCCGAGTGTCTTTCCTCTTCTTCTCTCCTTTCCGGCGAAATCTCGCTCGCTCGTCGTCGTCGTCGGCTCGGCCGTTGCAATCACGCGCCCCAAAATCCCCGCACTAATTTCTCCTCGAAATTTCCGAATCGCCCGCGGTACCGACGAAAAACTAATTAACCCGGGTCGCGCCGGCGGTCGTCGAGGAGGCACCGACTGCCCGGCGACCACGTCGCGTATGCACACCGCGCTTGTTTACATTCATGCCCCGGTTTCCCCGGTGCAGACGCTGCTGCGCGCGGTCGAGAGGGGCGCGATGAAGACTTCTTGCCGGAGTCTTTCGCTCAGTGGGCATCGTAATTGCGGAACAACGCCGCGGCACCCACTCGACAAATAAAAGAGCTCCGTTTCGTGTTTGAATTTCCGATTAACCGCGAGAATTGGTTTAACACCGTGCCCTTTAATTCCCGAGGGGAGATGGGAGTCTTCGCGTTAACTCGGGAATATGGGAGTAAATTGAATTGTGGGGTCTAAAGAATTTGCAGAATTTAGAGACGTATAAAATATAAAATGGAGCAAATATTATCTTATTTTACGACAGATAAAAGCTGCGTTTCGAGTTTGAATTTGCGATCAACTGCGAGAATTGTTTTAACACTCTGCCCTTTAATTTAATCAGAGAGAACAGAAGTTAAGGTAATCGCCCTGCTTGCGTTCAATTTCGCATAAATTCGAGAAAATTGAGAGAGAATGCAAGCACTTCTCGATGGTCTAAAAATCTGAAAAAATTCATGCACATTAAAGGTACTGAAAAGATTAATTTGGCATAATAATAATTCTAAAATGTTATTAACAAATTGATGAAAAAAAAATTGTTTGACAAATATTTCGGTGACCCACGTTTTTTTTTCTATGAAAATGATTCTTTCATGTTTCTGAATACGTATGAATTTTTTCCGATTTTTAAGTAATCTTTGAATTTTGGAAAATTTTCCATATAAAAAAACACCAAAATTCAAAGATTACTTAAAAATCTAAAAAAATTCGTGCGTATTCAGAAAAACGAAAGAATCAATTTCATCGAAAAAAAAACTTGGGTCACCGAAATATTTGTTGAACAATTTTTTTTTCATCAATTTGTTAATAACATTTTAGAATTATTATTATGTCAAATTAATATTTTGAGTACCTTTAATGTGCATGAATTTTTTCAGATTTTTAGACCATCGAGAAGTCCTTGCAATTCTCTCTCAATTTTCTCGAATTTATGCGAAATTGAACGCAAGCAGGGCGACTACCTTAGCGTTAACTCAGAAACATGAGACCAAATTGAATTGTGAACAGTGTTTAGGAATTTTCAGAATTTATTTGAAAATCATGTGTGAGATAAGAAATAGCGCGAGCATCGTTTTATTTTTCAGGCACGTGAAAGAAAAGGCTGCTCGTAAATCCTCTTCACGCACTCCTCGACCTCCCCAAGGGCTGACTACTCCAGAGCCGCTGTTATTGCTACTCCGGTCCTCGCACAACGGCGGCTAATCCGTGCGAGTCCGCAGCGACACATCTCTCGACTTTGTTGGAGAAAACCTTTGAAGCTGAAGCCGGCTCACGCGCGGGTTTCATTATAGTCATATTAAATACGTCGCTTCACGTGAATCGTCAGACAATCGTTCGTTCCGTCCCACGCGCACGGATATCGTTAAAGGACGCATTATACTCGGCAGGAAGCGAGGCTCTTTGGCGGCGATCGTATCAGCAATGAGGAATGCGCAGCGGGAAACCCGCTGACATTAGCAAACGGAGATTCGCCGGGGGGAGAGAAAAAAAAAGAGGCAGCGACGTCGCCGCTGCGTGCCGGGTTGACGTTCGCCACGCTTCCGATAAAACGGGAATTCGTTCGTCGCGAAAAACACATTTTGCAGCATTTTTTTTTTTCTTTTCCGAACGCTCAAGGTCGTCGCGTTGCACGCAAAGTTTCGGAAATCAAGTTTAAAGAGTTCGCAAAGTTTTGCCCCGTCGCTCCGTGCACTCCGCAACTTTGAACACCCCCCCGCCGCGGGCAAATTCAATGGAGAGTGACTCGTGCGTTTGTAAATAATTCATAAAAAGTTTCGGCGCTCCCGTTTCGCCTGCATAACACACGACGCCCCGATACACGTAGGCACGGAGAGGGAGAGAGCAGCCAGTTCCGCGTGTATGCGGCGCTCTCCCGGTTTACCCTGAGATGGAATATTCACGAGGCAATATAGCCAAATATAGATTATCGAAGATCGGGAGTATTTGCCGCCGAGGCACGACGCGCTACCCTCCGAGCAGACCCCGACTGCAAAAACGGATACGTGTATTAGAACTGTTTCGAAAATGGGGTATGTTTTTAATTTTCTCGCTCGTCGAGATTCTCAAAATTTGAGATAATATTTTTCGCCATTGGCACCGTTCGAAAAAAAAATGTAGCCTGAGCTTAAAATTTGGTAACAAATTGCAAAAAACAGCACTAATGGCAAAAGTTTTTTTTGCATCAAATTTCAAGAATCTGGATGAGCAATGAAGTAAAATAAATCTTCTTTTAACAGGTCTAACAGGTCACATTCCGTTGTGTTTGCGACACCCAAGATCCCTCCGATAGGGCAGGGACACTTTTTTTCAAATGTTGCCGAAAAAAAAAACATGTTTTTGTTTTGGGGTGAGCCACAATTTAGTGGAATTTCCAGGGTCAACCCGAGGGCTAAAACGACGAGTCACGCGTCCGATATATTTTTTATAGCCTCCCTGCGTCGTCGCTGTTGTTTTCTTTGTTGTTCATCACCGCCGCACCGCGATCTGTTTTTTTATCGCGACACAGATTGTAATAAAACTGCGTCCATGAATCCATCATCGCTCCGCAGTCACCGAAAAACATTGGCGCGAAATCCGGGAGAATTTTTAAAGCTGTCGCACCGGTGGCGAGCGGTGAATATTCCCTCGGCTTTAGTGAATATTCAATGGTTGAATTTATTCTCCGTAGGGTCGGTATCGGAATCCTCCCTGTCGACACACGGTTGACCCAGAAATTATAATAATTACGAGTTCGGTTCGCGTGTGATGTATCGCGCGCTCGTTTCCCAAACGTCATTACCAACGCGAACCATTCGTGTTTATACGAGGATTAAATCGCATAGATAATTGTAAACCGATCGTAAACCCGGGTATTAATTGTTTGTTGGTGGAATTGTCGACTCGTTCACAAAGGGCGCCACGTTATCCGCGCGAGAAAACCGCTGTAATTACGACGAAACCGAAAATCTAGATGCTAAAGAAACTTGAAATCGGATTCTTCCGTGAAGCGACGTGGATACACCGGGTGCTTTACAATTTAAACTAAATTCATATAACTGTAAATGGATAGCCAAAGTTTCGCGCGGCAACAGTTTCGTTCGACTTTGGAGTTTCGCTCCGGCATGACGGCACGACTTCTCATATTATCGCACAGATCTCAAGAATGTAAGGTAGTCATTTGCATATTTCCAGAGATAAAAAATCATTTTTTGCGTTTTTCTGGACGAATTTTCTATTTTTTTCGCAAGCAACGGTGCTTTTCCGAATCAGCGCGAAATTTGCCGTCAGATAGGGTCTTCAAATGTTACGAAATCGAACGAAACCGAATTTTTCTTTTTACGCGAAAAACGATAGACAGCTTTCGGCTTTAAAATTCCGTGAAAAATGCAGGAATCAAGATATCGTGTTCCGCCTTGTGGCATTCTCTTCGTTGTGGAGTTTCTCTCGAACGAAGGAAAAATCCAGGTTGATCGAACCAAAAAAAGTAACCTGTATTTTAGTCAATTGACAATTGGATGTTTAGATAGACAAACATAATTTTTTACGTTTTTCTCGACGATGTTTCTATTTTTGGGCAAGCAGCACTTTTCCGAATCAGCTCGAAATTTCCCATCAGATAGGGTCTTCAAATGTTACGAAATCGTTTTTTTTTCTTTCGCGAAAAACGCTAGACAGCTTTCGGCTTTAAAATTCCGTGAAAAATGGAGGAATCAAGATATCGTGTTCCGCCTTGTGGCATTCTCTTCGTTGTAGAGTTTCTCTCGAACGAAGGAAAAATCCAGGTTGATCGAACCAAAAAAGTAACCTGGATTTTAGTCAATTGAGAATTGGATATTTAGATACATAAAACATAATTTTTTACGTTTTTCTCGACAGTATTTCTATTTTTTTGTCAAGCAACGGTGCTTTTCCGAACCAGCGCGGAATTTCCCATCAGATAGGGTATTTCAATTTTACGAAATAGTTTTTTTTTTCTTTCGCGAAAAACGCAAGACAGCTTCCGGCTTTAAAATTCCGTGAAAAATTCAGATATCAAGATACCGCGTTCCGCCCTGTGGCAGCATTCTCTTCGGGAATTTCCCCCGAACGAAGGAAGAAAATCCAGGTTCCATCGATCCAAAAAAAGTAACCTCGATTTTAGTGAATTGACAACTGGATATTCTTGCACAGGATCTTTGTACGCGGGTTCAATTGGCGTCCTCCGTCAGAAGAAGCGTGCAAGCCGTGTGAGGTGTGTCCATGGCTCCCGTGACGGTGGTGTGTGTATTAATTCGCAGGAGCCTCATAAGTTTCCCGCGGTGGCCCGGCAGCCAACCGTGCCGGCTATAACCGTACGGCGCAGCGTTGCATTATACATGCTAGTGAAATGGGACATAGTCCACAGCGCTCGCCTTTGGATAAAACGAGCGTGCAGCCCCGATAAACGCCGCATGACAGGTCCGGCCAAAGTGCCGCCCGCTCTCTCTCGGGTCAATCCTTCCCTCCGCTCGGCCGCCGTCGCCAGTCCGAATGCTTTGCCCGCCCGCGAACACTCGGTTAATCGAATAATCGCATCATTTCCCGTGCCTCTCTATATCAGCACGACGGAGCCGAGCGCGCGCGGCGTTTGCGCCGTTTTCCGCGCATCGAAAACGTGCCACACGGCGCGCATATCTGGGGTGACTGATGTATATAATTATTATCGGAAGAGCCGAATCGCCGGAGGGCCCCCGGCCTTTGAGGAGCGAGACGCGCGAGAGCCGCGCGGGTGGGGATGAAGAATTTGTCGTGGTTCGTGGTCGAGCGCAGCGGCATTTCGAGTACAAACGAACACGGCAATAACTGTCTGCGATTTCACTCCGGCGTTATCCGCCAATAGCGATATCGATTATGTGTCCGCGGAGGGAAGGGAGAGAGAGAGAGAGTGAGAGAGAAAAAAAAATCCGAACGCGACCCAATCGCGTCGGGCGACATTTCGTTTGTATACAAAACGACGAATAACTCGATCGCTTATCTCGGGGGCCGATCGCCTGGCAAACCGAGCTTGGTGACGCTTACACGAGCCTCGTGTGTCGCGCGCGACCGTTGAGCCATTCCGGCCGGGTTTTTTTTTCGATCAGCCGGAGAGCCAACGGGGTTGAGGGGAAGAATAAAAAAAAAAACAGAAGATTGGCCAGGAAAATTGTAATGAGGTTTCTGGGAATTGAAGGTGTTTCGACACGCCTGTTTTTGAAGTTTGAGGTTGACGGGCTTTGTGTAATTTTCTCGGCTCGAGGAGGTCGAGATGCTTGGCGGTCGCTGAAACTTTCGACGACGCTAGGATTATTTTTCTTGAAAATAATTCGTTCGTCGTTTCAAAGGCTTCAATCGCATTTGGATTTGCCGAGAGCTACTCGAAGCTTTCGTCTCGTTATAAGGTTCTAACATCGCTGGAGATCAATCGAGTAGACGTTCGACAATCGGATGACTTATCGATTTTTTGTTATAGTTGCGTCGCAGCTGCGGTGCCTCGAGTACGTGGAGCAAACAGACGTGCTGATACGTTCCTCGTGAGGTGCTTTGAACGTCATTCGTCATATAACCTTAAAATGCCAATAATAGTTGAAAATAGAAAAAATTGAAGCCTTCACAGCGATGGAACGTCGCAGAGACGACATCGAAATCGCGAAGCACAAAAATCTTCAATATAACCCGCGATTTTTTCGAGCTGACAAACATTATTACACCGAATGCGGTCAGTACACAGAAAAAATGTCAACACGGACGTAACCTACTGCGCGCATATTGCGCGCTCATCTCCCGGACCAGAAGCGACGCGAAAGACCGTCACACGCGCCAAGTGTTTTTCACGATTTTTAATCTCGCGCAGTCGTTTCATATTTCCAGCAGGAGGCAAATTGCCTTCAGTGTGTAGCTCGAAAATGCATCTCCGCGGAGTCAGCATGAATTGGCTCCCATTCGAATTATCACGCGACTCCGTGAGCGAGATGAAGCGGCGCGCGTGAAAAACCGTCCACTTTGCGGGTCTCTCTCAGTCCGCCGAGTCGCGCGACGAGAGTCCTCGACGAGCGTGGGCTTGACTTACACTCGAGTGATATACACAAGATACTCTCAACATGTGGAGTGCGAGAAAAAGCTGCTAATAAAAGTTTTCTCTCGCGCATAATTTTTTCCAGGCGCCAGTGCGAGTCTCTATCCATTCCCTTTATGAGGTAGCGCTGCACGCCCCCCCCCCCCGCCCCTCCCCACCTGACATTTTGGAAACCCTTTTTTCTCCGAACGAGTAACCAGATTGAGCTCAGATTGTCTGAGAACGTGCGGAAGTATTGCAGAATTGGGCTGAGCTTCTGGCTCCTCGAAACTCGAAGCGGTTTGTTTAGGAGAATCGAAAAACCAAAAAGTGAGGTTAGGTGCGAGAGAGACAGCCCCATAGTCGTTCAGCATTGTGCGGCAAAATTCCCACTTGTAAACTGTTGCCTCTTATCAATGTCCAACGTAACCTCGAAGCCTGTTTGCCGAGCACAACAAATATCGGCCCGTTTCAAGGGCGCGACGTCTCTTCTTCCGAGGTCACGGCTGCCGTTCGATCGGTATAACAAACACTGAGACACATTTGTCCGCCCAGGTTGATTTTTCGGATAAAAGACGCAATCCGTCTCGTAATTCCGCAGCTTCACCCTTGTCACGTTTTATCCGGGAGATCAGGCGCGACGATGAAATTTGCGATGGGAAGATTCAGCGATCAGTCTCGCGCGCTTAAAGCAATCCGAGGGAGGCCGAGGGACGACTTGTAGTACATCGTCTTGAAGATAAACAGCAAGTTCGTCGCCGTTGTTATCAAATTTCACGAGGGACGTTAAGTGTCTCAACGTACAGGCGACGTTGTAGTTGCTTTCATAAACCGTCAGCACTTGCGACCCTTCATACCTTCGTTTACGGGCCAAACCGCAAGGCTTGCTACATTCAAACTTTTCTTCAGAAGTTCATCACGATATTTCTTCTGAACGTTTACATAAGTGTCGAAAATACTTTAATACCGAGTAAATAAGAATCCCGCGACTGCCGCCTGTTCGAGTTAAATCTTCGTATCCGAAGTTTTATTTCATCGCCATAAATTCCACCCGAGATCCTCCCTGAAAAAAAAAAAAAGGTTCATCGTCGGAAAATCTGTCTTCCGCATGAATCACGGCCCATTCATGCGATTGAATCCCAGAAAAAGCATTTTACTCTCTCTTTTTCTCTCTCTTTCTCTCTGGCCGACCGAGAGCCGAAAGCAGAACGAACACGTCGCGGCGGCAGCCAACGCGACGTTGATGGAGCGAAGGTTGACAGAAACGAGATACACGAGCGCAATTTGTATAGGAAACTCAATAATAATTTTTCTCCTCGAGTGCCGCCGGTGTGAAACAGGAGGTGGGAGGAGGAGAGTGGAGGGCGGGGTGGGGGGGGGGGGGGCGAAAGTCGGAGCTAAAGAAACGGCGAGAATCGAGTGTCGAAGCGTGTACGGTAAGTTGCTGACAGGGAGAGGTCAGCGGCGGCGGCGGTGGATTCACGAGTGCCGAGGAGATAGAGAGACGCGCGGCTCTCGCGAGAGCGGAGTGGGTAGTACGACGTACGTGTCTGTGGTACGTGTCTCTCGACTGTTCAACTTGGCCAATGTCGGAGACGGATAATCGTATTTGTCAAGGGCCGAGTGCTGCGCTCTATCCTCGCCTCCCGCCGCTTTACCTTCGCTGCTGCTGCCCCGTTCTTCGGCGTCTCCCGAGAGTCGCTCTAGGCGAGCAGTGGGAAAACGGGCTCTTTGGATTGGCTACGTAGCCGCAACGTACGGAGTTGCCGCCGCCGCCGCCGCTGCGGCTGTGTGCGAGAGTGCGCGATCTCGCCACACGGCGTTCCTGTCTCACCACCGTCGACCCCCTCGGTCGCCCGCTCGGTGTGGCCGCGTCATCCCCATCGGATCCGTCAGACATTAGCGTGGAATCTCTGCCATCGCCGCCGCCACCGACGACGACGAGCTACAGCGTATAGCTGCCACCGACAACCCGTCCACCGCTCTATATACGTGCACAGCCACCGCCGTCGCCGCCGCCGCCGCTAGTCGCTGCTCGAGACAACGGGCAGGCCATTTCGAAACAGCGGCGCACCGAGCGGATAGAAGCGTAAGGCTGATCGAATGGCTAAACTCAGGAGTGAGCGCGAAGAGGAGAGAATTGCCGGGCGAGCGGGAGAGCGCGACGCAATCTTGTCCTAATATAATAGCCTTTCCTCCTCGTTGTACCTATAACGCTTTTACTTTACAGCATAATGACACTCGCCATCTCCGTCATCGCGTCCCGCGCGCCCTCCCACCGCTTATCGAGGCACTTGCTGCTTCTTTCGTCTTGGCTCTTAGCTCTCACCGCTCTCTATCTCTCTTTCTGTTTCTCTTGGGTCCTTTATCTCTGTCTCTCTCTCGCGTTCTCGCGTTCTCGTTTCCCCAGTAGCAACGGCGGCAACGGTGGCAGCCAACCAAGGGCCTCCTTATCTTCATTGGGCGATAATTCTTATATTCCCCGAGTACGACGGAACTCGCGGGCGCCCAGAGCAACGGAGCCACTGCTGGCACTTGTCGGCTGCTGCCGCTACTAGCCTGAAATAAGCCGAGAAAGAATACGGGGCAAGAAAACCTGGCGTACCCTCCCCCCCTCCCCCCACTGCCGCCTCGCCCGTGTGACGTACACCCCGCGCACACCGACATCAGCGCTCCGCTTTTAACGAGAAAACTCGACCCCTCTCGCCAATTCTCAACTTTTCCCAAGCACCGGGACACAACTCTCTTGTCCGTTCTTCTTCTTCTTCTTTTTTTCTCCCCTTTTTTGTTTTTAATTTCTCCTTTACTTTGTGGAGAAATTCTCCCTCAACGGTCCTTAATTCCTTCTGGGCGGCGCGCAATTCTCCCGCGCCCTTCCGGCTGCTGTCTTTTTCCCGCGTCGGGCCGCCGCCGCCGCACTCCGGGGACACCGTAATCTGCTGTAATGGGACGCGGCTCATCATGTCGCGGAATATTTCGCGTCCTCGACTGGTCGCGCACCGACAACCGGCTTGCGGCTGTGGATACAAAGCATTAACACGCGGCTTTGCGTATAAACGACCCAAACCGACCTCTTAGTATTATTTTTTTTTAATATGAGGACTTATGGCCCGTAAACATCGCTCCCGAGTCGCATATCGCACCCGGAAAACTCGTGTTTCAACCCTTTTTTACTTGAACCTGAAGGAAAAGAAAAGAAAAAAAAGTTCCCATATTTTTTTACGTCGGAATTTATAGATTCAGCTTTTGGTCGAAAATTGCCAAAATCAACCACCCAGAAAATATTTTTCCACAACATCGTTCTCCACGTAAAAAATAACATGATACACTCGTGGGAATTTCGCCGCGCAATGCTGAATGCATGTAGAGCTGCCTCTCTCGCACCTAACCTCTCTCGTTTAGTTTTTCGATTCTCCTAAACAAATGGCTTCGAGTACCGAGAAGCCAGCAGCTCAGCCTAATTCTGCAATAATTTCGCACATTCTCGCAAAATCAGAGCGTTATCTGGCGACTTGTTCGGGAAAAAACAGGTTTCAAACATTTCAGCTGAGGGTGACGTGGAAGCAGCGCCACCTGTCAAAATGACATTAAAATTCGATAAGCGCTCCGTCAGTACGCTCGAAATTTCGCGTATGTTTAAACTCCGCTCGATGATGCACAACCGGGGTTCCAGGAAGGAATTAAGCTCATTGCTCCCAAACGCCTGCGAACCTTGGATCATCATTAGCTAAATGCGTTAAGCCTGACACGTTGCGAGCAGATATTGCCTACGGCTCGCGCAGTTTAACGTCCGCGTATATACACCGCCACTGGGTCTGTCGTGCGACAGGCGGCGGTGGGTCCCTCTATAACCGGGGGAAGCGACACGAGTGATAAAGCTCGCTGCGCGCGATATATGCACTGCGCCGCCACGTATAGTCCGCGTCGTCGTAGCACCGAGAGAGCGAGAGCTGACGCCGCCGCTGCTGTTGGATCAACAGCTCTCTGACAACTAACGCAGATACATCCAGCTTTTAGGGTGTCGTTCTGTTGACGTATCGTTAGCCCCCGGATGACCCGGGATTGTGACTGATAGATGGGCTTTTGTTGCCACCGTTTTTTCCTTTCCACGCGCACCGCGTGATTTATGCATATTTGTTCTTGGACCCGTGTCGTCCGTTGAGGGCGACTCGCGCCGCATTGACTTTTCAAATTGCCTCTCGCCGCTGTTCGAACGTAAATCCCGCGCGGACTCTAAGATTGGCCGTAAATTCCCGCCGAAAAACCGTTATAACCTCAGAATTTTTTTTTTCTCCACGCGATTCGATAACTTTTTTCGCCTGACACCGAGTGTCGAGGTGACTCTTATCGGAGACTCGCGAGGGGGAAACGCGAGACAGGCTGACGCGCGTTAGTCACTCCATTGTGCAAGGGGGGAAAAATCGGCTCACGAGATACTTAGACAGGCGGACGCGAAAAATGGACCGTTAATCATGATCGAATTTGGAAATAATCCGTCACCAAGTGTCTTATCGCACCTGCAGCTCTTTTTATTCCGATCAACCAAAAATCTCCTCAACCGCTTTCCGCATCTTTTCGCATTCAACCACTTTATACATTAGTTGAAAAAAAAATGAATTTTTTTTTAGTTGCAAAATCGTGCATCGAAACTCTTGGATAAAATGCATCAGTCCGCAAAAATTAGCCGACAGCTATTTTTTTTTCATCCAACTCGCAGCCTCCCGAAACGAATGAGAAACACTTAAGCCAAGTGGTCACTGTCTCTTGCGATCAGTCGCGCGCCGCTTCGGGAGACAATACATCGTCGTTCCCGAGGATTAATGCGCTGTCCGCCTCAATCTCGCCGCTCGCGTCATGTCCACGAGGAAGCAATCTTCGTCCGGGTGGCCCGAAGCAGCGGCCGATCGCTCGGAACTGTCGATATTCATAAATGGCCTCATCTGTTAAGCGAAATTGCGTCGCACTCGGGGGGGACTAACGGGAGAAAAGTGCGGAGAAAACTCCCGTAGTAACTCATAACTCACGACACTCTCGCGCGTCGTGTTTACCGGCGACTCGAAATCCGCCTCGTTGACGTCCCAGTCAAACGCGATTTCGCGGTAAAAGTACTTTCAAAGCGAGAGGATCTTCCTCGCCGCGACGTTGTTCAAACGGCAAAGAAAACGAGAAAGTCGTGTTTGCGCCGATAAAATTATAACGGTAAGTATAAACCCACGGTTTTCGACAGTTCCGCGTGTCCGTCCGCCCGTCCCTCTCTCTGTGTGTGGGTCACGTTCTACGGCGTCTTTAAGTACATGTGGCGCCAGCGTCGCACTCGTCCTCTAATACTCTCGCTCGGTCTCTCCGGTATATACCGGTTGTCTCTCTACAGGTAGCTCGTTGCGGTGGCGCTGGCCTCTCAATTATCGGGCCGGGTCGTCGGCCCTCTCGCTCCATCTCGCGTCCGCCCGGCGACTCACTCGCTCCCACTCGAGCCGCTCGTCGCGGCCGCAGCGAGCGGCTCGACCCCTCGGCCGTGCGGCGGCAGCGAAGTGAGTGAGAGAGAGAGAGAGAGAGACAGAGACCGAGAGTCAGAAGGGGGATGAGATAGATGGCCAGGGGAATCGCAGAAGGGGCTCTGGCCGAGCATGAGAAAGAGGGCCGGGTCCGGAGGGAGCGTTGAGAGATAAACCAAGGGTCCTCTACAATCGTTGTGCCAATCTCTGCCCCCTCCCCTTCCCTTCGCCCGCCACCCCTCCCCCCCCCCCCCCCTCTCCGTCGCTGTTCGGGTCTCTCGCTCTCCTGGATTATTCTCGGTAATCGGTTTCGCACGATTACGGAAATTCCACTCGTCGAATCATCTCCTCTCGGTGCGCTGCTATCGCGCGCTCGCGCCACCCGAGCGCTGTGTACATAAGGTAACGCGCCAAGTTGGAGGAGGTCGTTGCGAGTAAGTAACGAGGCTGCCGCGCGCGCGCGCGGGGGGGTGGGAGGTGAAAGTTTAATCGAAAGGCACCGCGCGTTCCGTCGAGAGAGCCGAAGTGAAAGAGGCGCGCGCGAATTCGACTGCCATATACGTCGACGTTCGTACGGATATATTTGCAATATGCGCGCGACGAGGCCGCGCGGATCTCGCGATCGCGACGGATTAAAGTGTATAATTCGGCAGTTTTGACGCGGGGACGAGATTTTCATTCCGAGCGAGGATCTCGCGGAGATGCGAATCTCACCCCGAGGGGCAATTATCGCTCTCTTACTCTTGGAGTGCGTAACGGGCGACGCGGTCGATACTATATTTGGAACAATAATTATTTTGTCTAAGGCAATTTCTGGAGAAATTGAAAGTTTGGCAAGGCACGGGTGGTCTGTTCGTTTTTTCACGATTATGCAGCGTATATCCATAATCCGTATCAACGATGATGGTTTCGTATATAAAAATTAATTCCAAAGCTAAAAAAGTTACATTCGCCCAGCCGGCGCGAGACCCCGGAGTCTCCTTGAAGCAATTCTCCCGGGGTAAAATATTCTCGAAATAGTCGTATATACCAGGCTGGAAGCAGAATTACGACCGTGGCATAATTACGTCCTCGGTCCAGCGTATATTCGCTTATTTCACGAATATTTTTCCCCAGTGTGCAGAAATTACGGCATTTGGGCGGAATTCACGAACATTTAACAGTACTCCCGTCCACTCCCACGAAACTCGACTATACCCAAGGTTACTGCTGTGCTGTTCGAAATATTTTCAAAAACTCGCCCGAGCTGAAAAAAATCTCGTCGCAGTTAACGCGCGTCTAACCTAATTATCACATTAATTTCAACGCAGCGGAAGCTGCCAATTCACGGACCCATAACCGCTTCACGAATTACAGAAAAGCAGCTCTCTCTCTCTATCTCTCTCTCCCTCCGCTTCCAAGAGCGGCAACCACCGCCGCAGTTACACACAATTGACTACACGAAGTTGCCTCCCGGATGCGCCATGGCGTTTGCGAGAAACATCCCGGCAATGTCCCCGTTGTTCGTTGTGCAGCACTCGACGTTGGCAATGCTGTCGATTCCGCGCGCGCTGTCCCGCATACACGTTCGTCCGCACACACAGTGTATTCACCAGCTCGCTCGCACTCGCTCGCAAACATCCCGAGCGAGACGAAGACAGAGAGTCGCAAGACCCGAGTATGGGACAGGGAAATATAGGTATAAACAGGCTAGGACGTGAATTGTACCAACACAGCGAACACGGCACAGATAGGCCGCCTTGTACCGTGGTAATACAGAGGCAGCAGCATCGAGAGGAGCGCCGGGTTTTGCGAGAAAGCTGCCGCTGCCGGTTGACGAGGGATGCATGCACAAGCTCGCTCGCTGCTGCTGCTGCTGCTGTTGCTGCTGCTGCTGCTGTCGCGCAGCGTTGTGGTTGCTGCGATAACGAGGATAGAGAGATGGAGAGACCTGCGAAGAGGGGGGAGGAGGGGAGAGAAACGCGCGGTGTTATAGACTGTGTATAGAGTACAGGCGAGCCGCAAGAGAGAGAGAGAGAGAGAGAGAGAGGAGGAAGCAAGCGGCAGAGCTATAGTAAGAGCATCGGCACAGCGCACGTACGAAGGAAGGGTGTCTCTGCCCTCTCACCTCACAGCCGACTAGTTTTTCGTTAGCTCGACGTCCCGTGAAATCTGTCACACCCTTGCCGCGCTCGCACGTTGGCTGGCTGACTGCCTGTGCCTATGCCTACCTACCGACCCGCCACCCATTCTCGCCTCCGCTCCTCGATGTGTTTGTGCGCCGGGTTACACGGGTTTCTCGTTCGTGCCTGTGCGACTGTGCAGGTGGCGGGCGTCGGTGTTTAATGTGTGAGTATTGTGTGTGTGTGTGTGTGTGTGTGTGTGTGTTGTGTGTGCATCACGTGCCCCGTGTGTTTACCACAGCGGCAGGACGACGACGACGACGACGGCGACGACGACGACGACGACGTGACAACGACAGTGACCACGATGATACGAGAGCGATCGCGGGAGCGTCGGGCGGACAAGTCGTATCGGGAGAAAAGAGTAGTGTGGCGGCGCGACACACAGCAGCAGCGCACAGGAGGCAACGGGCGGGTATATAGAACGACTCGGGGATTTCGCGGAGAGGGGGAAGCCCTCTTGATACACGGGCATCATCATCCTGTGCAGCGGCGACACCGACGGCGGCTCCTGCCGGCTTTGATCGAACGAGTATAGACTCTCGAGGGCTTATGAATGTCTACGAGATTGACGTTACATGTAGTGTAACTCAATGATATGCGGGCGATAAGTCGAGGGTTCAGGGCGAGAGCTTTGCCTCTACTAGAGCTGCCTCTACTTCGCTCTCTCGACTCCCCTCACCGCCTCACTCCGCCCTCTTCCCGACTTCCTCCGCCACACGAGCCTCGGGGGTACACAACGGGGTATAATGTTCACGCGTACGTAACGCTAGACAGGTGAAAATAAATGTAAAATTCAACAGCTTTTTTTCTGTCGGGGAAAAAAAAAATCATTTTTTTTTCTTCTCGTTTTGGCCCGCAGCGGGGTTGGGACGGAAGTGCATTAATTTCGCGCGCTGTAACGCGAGAATAATACGCGGATTACGTTCTTCGGGCCGTGATTCGGTGGCGTTACAAATTCGGTGTATGATCGAAATTTATGCAAAACATGATTATCAATTTGTCCAATTAACCGCGGCTCTCCACGAATGAGCCGTACCTGCGGTTGGCGGCCGCCTCGGCGCGCTCGGTGTTTATTTCGTGCAAATAATATCAGAGGCGCGGGCGGCGCGAGCGTAAAAGGGGCGAACGAGTGTAGCCACCTTTGTGGCTGCCGCGCGGACGGCCGGGTAATGTTTCTGCGTCAGAGAAAGTGTCTGTGCGCCCGCGGAAAAGAGTGGAAAATGCCGCGGAAAAACTGCTCGCGCGAGATTGAAGTCCCTCGGGCGTGCATTGTTTTGAAAATATAGACGGGCCGAGAGTTGAAAGACCGGGGGGGGACTGTAATTGAGGCGCCAATTATAACGTCGGACGAGCGGCGCGGGGAATTCATCAGCACGCGCGTCCGGTTATTGTTTCCGTCGCGATAGCTCGCGAAATGGCGGGAACGCTCGGCGTGCGCGCGGAGCGGGGGAGACGCCATTATACACCGGAGTGACCTTTCGCAGCCTTGAGACGGCTGACGTTCCCGTTCGAACATGGCGCAAGATGGCGGTAGATTTTCGTATTCTCGCGTTCATTTGTCCCCGACGTTTTCTCCAGGCTTCTCGTCCACGCGTCCAGCGGCAAATCCGACGACCATTAGCAGGAAAAGGATAGCGGAAAAAAAGCCAAAGTGAGTTTGAAATCTTCCGCGCGGCGTCCATTAATCAGTTCTTTTGTTCTCGGCGTCGTGACATATCTTCCACGAAAATCCCCTAACCAAGCAGAGAGCCTGAGTCATTTGCTTGCTTAACATCTGTGTGCGCAGGAATAAAAGTGACCGAGAGCGAGCGTACAAAAATATTTGCAGAGCCACAAAAAAACGGGGACGTAAAAGAATCGTCAAAGCGAATGCTTTTCGCGCCGTCATCAAATCTCCGGTTTCCCGGAATTTCGAAAAATATTCATCGGCAATTACAATTCGTTGAACGAATAAAAAAAAACGTCACTAAAAATAAACGAAAAATAACTCGGATACGAACATTCAACGATTTCGCGAAAAATACGCGAAACGGCGGCACCGGCGGCGAAACAATTTCGCTCGGGAAGTCCGATAACATTTTATTCAATTAACCGGAACACAAGTCACCGCGATCTGGCGAAACGAAATTTTATCGTTACGCGCGCGGCGAACGATTTTAAAGCCCGAGAGTTCTCTCGAATTGTTTTTGAATTTTCCGAGCCCGAGTTCTCTCCCTCTCGATTATTCCAGAATGTATTACAGGCCATAAGTGCATAGGCGCTTAACAGCGTTATGTTATGTAACAGCGTTGCGCGCTTCTGCAGGTGCCGAGCCGGGACACCGCATACACGACGGGGGGAATAATGGAGTGCGGCGCGGAAAATCGCAGGAGGGGAGCGAGAAAGGGCGAGAGAAACAAGGGACGGGAGCCGCTGCGGCTCTGTAGCCCAGCGAGCATTTTCCGGACACGTGGTTCGCTGACCGTCCGCCCGTCGAGCGGCTATCGCTTATCGCCCGTTTCTTTCCGTCGCTGCTGGCGTTTGGGGCCCTCGTGCGCCGAGCCTGGACAGACGGATTGTGATGAGGCGGCCGAGTCTCGAAACACGAGGAGAGGAAGTGGGACGAAGACAGAGGACGTCGTTGAAGGATGGAACGAAACAGAGAGAGAGACAGAGTAAGAGGACATCAGTGAAGGATAGAACGAAACAAAGAGAGACAGAGCGATTGGACATTAGTGAAGGATAGAACGAAACAAAGAAAGCCGGAGAGAGAAGAGCAGCGAAGGGCAGAACGAGGCGGAGACAGAGCGACAAGACACAGTGAAGGTTAGAACGAGACACAAACAGAGAGAGAGAAGACACCGAAGGATAGACCAAAACAGAGACGGACAGAGAGGACACGACGAAGGATGGAACGAAGCAGACTACAGAGATTGGTTATGCAGCGACGAATAGCCCGGTGAGAAGGTGTAGTATTGGTACACGGGCTGGGGGGAGGGGGGAGGGAGACACAGCGGGAGAGAGCGAGCACGGTGGATATACCCTATCGATCACGGGGCTCGTCCGCGCGCGCGACGTCGAATACCCCTTGCTCGCTCTCGCGTCGCGCGCGGCCTCCTCTCCTCCCCCCCCCCCTCCCCCATCCCTCGCCCACCGTCCGTGGCTCTTTTATTTAATCCATCGTCGTAACCGTAACAGCAGTTACCGTAGTCGTTTGCCGCACACACAAGAACAACGGGACGGCGTCGTGGTCTCGCGTTGCGCTTTATATTTTTCCTCCCCTTTAGGGGAGCGAGGGGAGGAGATGTGAAGATGTGCGATGTAGAAAGATGCTACGACCATTTATATATATACTAGGGTAATCACACGCGCTGGCGCGCGTGCCTGAAAAACTTGCCAAAATCGACCTCAAACATTTTTTCTTTTCAAAATATCGACTTTTAACCTATTCCATCATTCTCAAGTCGCATGTTCTACCCCCGAAAATACTGGTTATTAACCTTTTTCAATCGATTTCGAAAAAAATATTTTTTTGGCGACGAAAAAAATATTTTTCTGTCAGAAATCGTAGATCTCGCTCCGGACGGAAGATCGACCCCAATTTTTATTCTTTTCAAAATATCGACTTTTAACCTATACCATCATTCTCAAGTCGCATATTCTACCCCCGAAAACACTGGTTATTAACCTTTTTTAATCGATTTTGAAAAAAATATTTTTTTGGCGACGAAAAAAATATTTTTTCTGTCAGAAATCGTAGATCCCGCTCCGGACCGAAAATCGACCCCAATTTTTTTTCTTTTCAAAATATCGACTTTTAACCTATACCATCATTCTCAAGTCGCATATTCTACCCCCGAAAACAGTGGTTATTAACCTTTTTTAATCGATTTTGAAAAAAATATTTTTTTGGCGACAAAAAAAATATTTTTTCTGTCAGAAATCGTAGATCCCGCTCCGGACCGAAAATCGACCCCAATTTTTTTTCTTTTCAAAATATCGACTTTTAACCTATACCATCATTCTCAAGTCGCATATTCTACCCCCGAAAACACTGGTTATTAACCTTTTTTAATCGATCTTGAAAAAAATATTTTTTTGGCGACGAAAAAAATATTTTTTCTGTCAGAAATCGTAGATCCCGCTCCGGACCGAAAATCGAACCCAATTTTTTTTCTTTTCAAAATATCGACTTTTAACCTATACCATCATTCTCAAGTTGCACATTCTACCCCCGAAAACACTGGTTATTAACCTTTTTTAATCGAACTGATTTTGTTTATCACAGACTTTCCTGGCAACCAATCACAGCTCTAATAGTTTGCTAACAATGCTTTCCGTTACTCATGAACTTTTTAAAACACGGATAAATGAGTTTTAAAAAAAACACGGTTAAAACACGTAAAAAAAAAATATATATATATATATATATATATTTTTTTTTTTTTTTTTCAGTTTAATTCTTAAGTTTACTTTAGTTCAAGCGCTCGTCCATCCAAATCCCGATCGCACGGAGAAAAAAATCGGGGTTGATAAAAAATCGATTATTGTCGCAGCAAATGTCGAACTTTTTCTTGCCGCAGCAAAAGTTTCAGCTACCGCAGAAAATTTGCAGCTGCAACAGCAGAAATGTTGTTATCACTCCGTTAGTTTTTTTCTCTGGGCGCGGTTCGAGCTGCTTTCGGTTGCTACGACCATTTATTTATTTTGCTTCAGTTTGTTTTATCTTTTTGTCTCTCTTTTGCAGAGTCCAATCGACGAGGTCACCCACGATGCAATCGAAGAAAAAAAAAACGCCGGGACAGATCGAAGGGAGAGCGACCCCTGTTTCGGTCTTGCGGAGGAGGAGGAAGCTGTGAAAGTTTCATTGGCTCGACCCAAGGATCACCGGATCTTCGGCCGGATATAAAAGATTCAAGTTTAAGGGTCACGCGGGGGGCGAGGCGGAAAATGGTCAAAGCCCGGGGAAAGAGACATCTGAAAAGTTGAGATTGATGCGGTGTATAAAGTTTCCGGGGGACGAGGAGAGAGGGCAGGAAGCGTAAAAAATGCAGAAACGAGTCACGTGCGCGAGTCGCGAGCGGCAGAGGGCATAATTTCCGTCCATAGTCGGACGTTGTTCACGCGATTGTCACAAGTTTCGTGATTTATGCGCGACCGCAGCTACGCCGGGAGAATTGCGAATTTTCGCTGCGAGGAAAAAGCCCGAGCGCACGTCTTGCGGTTCGGCGCTCGAGATACGCGCAATTTTCCCTATTTCATTCGTATTCGAAAATTCATCGCGCCGGAAGATAAAAAACGTGATGTATAACGAGGCTGACCAACGTTTTTCGTGCGTTGCAAAATTTAATAAAGTATCGACATGGCTATTAGCGAAACGATCAAAAAGTCAAATTGCCTCTGCTCGCCCCGGGGCGCCGACGAAACGTAAAAATGCACATAAAGTTACAACGCGGACTGATTGGCGTTTTTGAACCGGCCACACACACTCGACCAGCCACAACGCTCGTTACTCGCGCGCGCGCGGCGCAAACTGCACCGCGTTTAATCCCGCTTGAAAAACTCGGGTGGGTTGTTTATTTTTCACGTCGATCGCGCGAGAAAAATTTACATTGAGCACATTTTTTGCGCCGATTACACAAACGTTCGTCGCGGTTAATTCAACTCGCGGCGCGATCGTTACACGGGAATTATCTTTAAGCCGGTGTTCCGCGTTCTCCCTAATTTCCCCGAGGATTCCTACGTAGAAAAGAATGTTCCACCTACGATCCCGCGACGTAGTCGCTCTAATTATCTATGACTCAGACGTGCCGCTGGGAATTTTCCTCGAAATCATCCGGGGCGGCCACATGTAAATTCAACCTGGGAATTTCGCTGTGCGCCACCAAGATTCCAGTTCTAATTGCACTGCAGAATCTTGTCTGAGCTATTTTCGGATGAGCGATCTGGCGTTGTTTGGTGCACAACGGAAGCGAGACAATTACACCTCTTCATTCAAAGAGCCCTTTCTCGACTAAAGCGACATTTTTGCAATTTAAAGAATAATCCCCATCGAAGTAGTAAATCCTCATTGATTTGAGAAACAAAAATCACAACACGGTTTGTTTTGTAGATGTCATTTAATAATAATAACCTGCGGCGATTGTAATATAATGTGTGGATCTTTTAACAGCTGCATAGGTACCTGATTTCCAATAAAAAATTGTGAGCGGTTGTGAAAAAAGTGGAAGAGAGAAAAATGCACGATCCTCCATCACTTTTGCAATGCATCAACCGCATTTCTTAATTTTTTCAGGAAAACTTCCATTACATTTTGTTGTGAATAAACATTCATTGCAGCCATTAAAAAGTGTACACATTATATTATAATTATTTCATCTTAGTATATCCAATGATACCCCTTTACCACAGATTAATTACTGTATACAAAACCAATTGTACCGTCAACTTTATTTCTACAAGATACAGGGATTTTCGACTGCGATCCCCATTGGCTCGCGAACAATTTCCGCCTCGCTGATCCCCAAGAAACCGCGGAATCTTAAATAGGTCGCGAGCCACGAAAATTTGCCGCGCGCGCGAAACTCCATCGCGAGAGCCTCGAGGGGTTTGCAAACGGGTAAATAAATACAAGCATACAAATATAGCCAAGTAGATGGAGTGTCGGCAAAGGGTAGGTGATTAAAGCCGCCCGTATAGGCGTCGCATACGTTATAAACCCGTAACGCCGCACACGCTAGGTGGGACGGGTATAACGACTCGACGCCGCTGACGCTGCCTGGAGAACGACGCGCGGCCGACCCGGTAACGCACGCTCTCCTCTCTCGTAATACCCGACCGAGAGAGAGAATATAGCCTGCGCGCGACTGCACATCAGGAGCCGCCGCGGCCGTCGCAGACGCCGAAGCCGCGCGCCGCGCTCAACTTTTCCTTATTACCTCTCTCCATTATAATATTACCTGCTGTATCCCGATAACGAGTTTTCCCATCCGCCCGCAGCGAACGCCTTCGCCTCTCGCGTTATTCATTTACAAAATACTTGAAATTCGCGATTTTCCCTTTTCTCTCTTTTTTTTCTGCTCCGCGGGACGCGCGAGGGGCGACAGACGTTGTGCACTATCGAACTGTGCACAATAATAATGTGCACGATTACACATTATTGATTCTTTTATACAATGGGAAAAAAATGATGTGTTAAGATATAAAGAAAATTAAAAAATTACATTAAAAAAGATTCTGTAAATTAAAAAAAAGATTGTGCACAAAATTGCTTGTGCACTGTTACACATTATTGATTCCTTTTATACATAGAAAAAAATGTTGCATTAAGATATAAAGCAAATAGAAAAATTTACATAAAAAAAGATTCTTTAAACAGAAAAAAATGCAGTGCACAAAAATGTTTGTGCACTATTCGTGTCCGTCCTGCAATATTGCGACCAGGAACAACCTTTTCCAAACAAACGATATGCATCGGAAATATACACCAGGCGTTTGTGCGCTCTCGAGGCAAAACAACCAGCGCGGTTCGCCGACGGATGCCGACTATTCGTACCCCAGTATTGTCGGCCGCACTCCGCAATTATGGTGCGCACCGGTAGAATTTCGATTTTGTCCAACGTTGGGAGCTGCCGAAGGCCGCTATAATTTACCTGCGGGATTGGCAACGAAAGCACAAATTTAATGTTCGTTTCGATCAATAAATAACGACATACTCGTTCGTTAACGATGATTCCGCTCCGGCGTAGATTACCGAGAAATATCAGGCTTCTACCTAGATACATTCACAGCAAAATTCTACTCCCAGCCGTAAACGCAACCGTGGAAAGATCCAAAACAGCGTCGAGGCGAAGAAATCAGTGAAAGCGGGAAGCCGAATTTTTTTTTACGACCTCATCACTCACGAGGTGCGTAAAGGAGAAAGCATTATTCCTCTCGGCCATTCAGCGTCTTCGCCATAAATCGCGAATTTCCTGCTCAAAAATCCACCACAAATCCCCCAGAAAGCCCCACAAATTTTCGAATATTTTCTTCCATCCCCATTCATCAAAGTTCGAAGTTAAAAAAAAAGAAGAAGAAAAAAATCGCCAAAGCCAAACGAGAGGCAAATATCCCGTAGTCTCCTAACCGTAGCGAAACATCAAAAAGACATGAAACGCCGGGGCGGCCGTTGATGCTGGTCGTTGAAACAGAAAGGAAGCGCGTGGGACGACCCGCGTGCCGCTGCTGTTCCCGTGTTATCCTCGGGCCACCTCGGCCGAGTCGGGGGCTAAAACTTTAAGTGAATTACACACTCAAGGATAACGATATCGGGAATGAGTGCGAGTGTGTGAGGGAAAACACAAAGGCGCCACCGCACAGGGCAGCCGGTGCGCGGTCGGTAAGGGCGAGCGGCGTGAGATAATACAGCGCGAGAGAGTGTGTGGAGGTGGCAAAGGGTCTAAATCTACATACCTATAATGGGCTTATCGTATGGGAGCGGAGTCGGCCAATGGAAGTCGGAGGCTCGGAATAATTGCCGGGGCGAGAGAGAGAGAGAGAGAGAGAGAGATGCGTTTATTTCGTGCACCGACGAGAGAGAGAGAGAGAGAGAGAGAGAGAGAGGGAGAGGCAGAGTCCTGCGAGCCCGAGGGAAGATGGAAGCTCGACGATAAGGTGTAGCGCGGATCGATGAGGAGTCAGAGAGCCGCGAGTGCGACTACCTCCTATGTACTACGACGCGCGTTCGCCCACCCTTTGGCTTGCCAGCCGGCAACCGCCAGCCCGTGTAGCCCCGTACAGAGCCTCCTAACCTCGTATATACGCAAACACAGGCGCACACACGCAGCGACCGAGCAACCCGGAGAGAGGTTATGTGGCCCGAGTGTGGTGTACGAGCTGTAGGCATCGCGGAGGCGCTATAACTACACACTGGGAGCGAGCGAGAAAGAGAGAGAGAGAGGGAGGGAGGGAAAGATTCGCTCGCTCGTAGCTCGTAGCTCGTTGCTCGTGGCCCCCGCGAGCGCGCGGCACATACGTGTTACGAGTCAATGACGCTCTCGCTTCCTCGGCGCGTGCTATTTCGCATTAGGCTTATACCACCTCTGGCCCCACGACGACTACGACGACGACGAAGACTTTGCGCGCCGCCCGGAGAGGAAGAAGAGGAAGAAAACCGGCCGATATCACTCGGCGCGCTTAAAGCGGAAGAGAAAGAGTGTGAGAAAACTGGGGGAGGGCTCTGATTGGTAGTGCGCGAACGCGTTTGGACCTGAGCGCGAGAGAGCGAGAGAGAGGGGGGAGGGAAAAAGAGAGATGGAAAGGGAGCGATGCGGAAAGAGCTCGAGCGCACGTAGGACGCGTATACGGCCGACGAGATGCGAGCGAGGTATGCGGGCCAGTAGGTCGGTAACTCCCCACCCCCCATCCTCCCGCCCTCCCTCCCTCTCTTTCCCATCCGTGGACCAGAACATATCGCATATGTAGGTACGGACCGCGAGAACAAGCGAAGAGAGCCGATGATGCACCTGTGTTGTGCAACGGTCGCCGGGGCCAATCGGCGCACTTCGATTCAGCGATACTTTTCGAACATTTTCTCCTTCGCGTTTCCCTCCCCTCCCACCGCCGGGCGGCCGTTCAAGGGGGCGAGCATTCTTTTGTGGCGTCTGTCGGTTGTATGTCCCATTCATTATCAGCACTTCCGTGGCATATAAATTCCTGATAAGTTCTAATTAAATTCCTTGCGGACGCTGAGCATCCCCCCTCCCCCCCTCCACTCTTTCCACGCTGATCGCCAAGTGGCGATGGCGATTTTCGAAATTCGATTGGCTCGTGAAGAGCCAAAATGGTCGCACCGGAAGTAAAGCTTTTACGGCGACTTTGGGATGAATAAAAATAAGTGATTCTGTGGGTTGATAAATATTTTGAAAGCCATATTTTTTGTGAGAGATTGCGAAAATTGACTACGAGCACGACAGGAGGAAAGTGATTGCCTGCAGATTAAAATACGCGCGTCTTTGTTTACTCTGCCCACTCGCGGATAATCTTGAGCTCCCATCTATGTTGAAAAATAATTTTTCTACCGCAAATTTTTTTATGCTTCAACGACACGCTAACCGCGTGGATATTTTTTCCTCTCGTCTCCGCTATTAAAAATTAATAATAACAATTGCAATTTGGCTCCGTGAACCACCTTAAGCTCATCGTTCGATCGAGCCCGTGCCAAGTCGCCCCGGTCGCCCCGGCACATTCAGCGCGTACACGAAAGTGCGGTAACGCCGAGTCTCATCTCCGGCGAATACATCGCGCCCGCGGACACGTGTATAAGTTTCAAGGTAGCGCGTACGGCGGCGGCGGAGAGACGCGCGGTACACGCGAGCGGTACATCCGCGCGGCGCTCTCTTTCCTTCCCCCCCTCCGACGGCCCCGTGCGAGAGAAGACGCGGCACCTGTACCGATCATCCGGCTCGTTCCACCTCGGCGTAAACGGGGTCTCTGTACTTTCGAGACGACGACGACGACGACGACGAAAGTACCTTCGAGCCTATCATTCGTCTCGTAGAGCTCGCGACACGAGGAAATACGCGAGCGTTCCGCAACAGTCTTCCACTTCCGTCTCGATACGACGTTTAATTTATTCTTCGCGAAATATCTCCCGTGCATTTCACATACGTCGTTGTCACGTATGCGAAAATATTCCGCGATTTGAAAAGTAACAAAAAAGTAATAGCAACAACAACAACAACGACGACAATAACAAATCATTTTTATTATTTCTCCGGGGACAAAAGTACAATAAAACACAGTGTCAAAGAGCGGCGAAGCACGAGTGAGTTAGTGAGTGTCACGTGTGTGACGCAGAAGCAAAGTGACAAAGGCGCGTGGCGAGCGCGATAGGAAATCCTCGCGAGAGGCCGTTGCCCGGCTGTGTGTCGTCCCTTTGTCGCGCTCTCTCGCCGTATTCTCGCGCGCTCCCGGGGCGGCGGCGAGCGCGAGCTCCGTGCACGCGCGTCCGGCGCCCGCGATGCCGGCAAGTAGGCCGAACCCTCGGAGCTATAGGCCATCGGCCCATTGAGTTTCGATCGGGGCGGCGCGCGAGCGAGCGAGCGACGTTGTTCATGACACCGGGAAGAAAAATCGGTTTGCCGGCGAATTGACGCGGGGCTACCGCAGCGCGCTCGGGCGGGCACGTCGAGAGAGCAGAGCTGCCACCGGCGGCGAGTGACTTCGCAACAGCGCGAGCAGCCACCCTCGGGACGTCCTGAGAGTGCTTCCCGCTCGCTGGGTCGTCCTGCTCGGCGAGGCGCGTTGGCGAGTGAGAGAGAAAGAAAGAGAGAGCCAACGAGACACCGAGAGACGCTGAGAGATCGAGGTGGACCAGGAGCAAGAGCGGGATATAAGGAACAAGAGGAATAATGTGGAAAAACACAGGGGGCTCGGCATCAATGTGCAGCCTCAACTCCTGCGAGAGGATAAGACCCGAGAGAGCACGAAATCCTATTCAAAGACTCGTCTGGGGACCGGGCGCGCAGTTTCAGGTCGGCGGATACTCCGGTCTTAGCGAGGAGGAGCTCTCCTGTAACCCTCGAGTTGCTCTCAGAAGGTACGTCAACCTGCCTCTCGCCTCCTCCTCCTCCTCCTCCTCCTTCTCTTCTCCTCTCCGCTCTCACCCGCCGCTCTCGATCCACGTCGACAAACCGATGGGGCGGAAGGCTGTTTAATGCAGCCTCGAAACTCCGTGCACTTCGCCGTGTCTCCCGCTTTGCCGCGAAGCGTATGACGGAGAGCCCGGCGCGACTTGGACGCGATGCAAAGTTGCGTTTGAGGGGATTTGTTGACCTTAGAGAGGCGGGATCTTTGGGAAATTTCGCGAATGGTTTCGGATTAATTAATTTTGAATAAATCCCGTCCGTTTTATTTTCACAACGATGAGTCGATGGAAATGTTGTTATTCAATGGTAATTAAATGGCGGAGAAATTTCCAGGCCTTTCTCTACAACGGGAAACGAGATTTCACTCCGAGCGCGAGGCGTTCGAGAATTTTCCCGCGTTGATCTGGCGCCGAACTGTAAAATTCTGGCTAATGTTTTATATCCCTCTCGAGCCAACTTTGACAAGTACCCGGGAGTGCTTGACGTAATACGCGACTATAAATTCTGGATAAAGCGACGAATGGTCGAAGTTATTCCTCACCCCGTCGCCCCGTCAATTTTATTGTCTAAGTTACGAGATTTTTACGTCCGACATACGTTTCAATCCCAATTAGTACTCATTGCTATAAAAAAATTTAACCCGAAAAAAATTCTTCCAATACTGACCACAAATTCCTTAAAAAAAGCGCAGCCTCCCTTATAACGTCAATACCCCCAAATCACAATCACCCCCCAAATTATAGAGTTTCCCCTCCCAAATCAAAATCACCCCCCAAATTATAGCCCCCCCCCCCCCCCCCCCCCGAAATCACAATCAACCTCCACACCCTAATGCCTGTAGGGCTGTCTCTCTCGCACCTAACCTCACTTTTTAGTCCTCCGATTCTCCTAACCAAACGGCTTCGAGTATCAAGGATCCAGAAACTCAGCCCATTTCTGCAATATTTCCGCACATTCTCCCAAAATCCGAGCTCAATCTGGCTAATCACTCGGGAAAAAAACGACTCCAAAAATTTCAGTTGGGATGCAAACAGCGCTTCCTCCACAAAAAATGACGATCTTTCTCCCCCGCAGGTTGCTGCGTCTCTACGAGGGAAGACAGTACCGCGAGGCGGCGGGTTTTCTCCTGCGGCTTCCCAGCTACACATTCAAAGCGGCGCTGCCGGACATCCCGGTCGACCTGATCGTCGAGAGTCTGCCGCACAGTCTCGCGCTCCTCGAGGCAGTCTACGCGCGCCTTCTCGATCTCGCGCGTTCCAACGACACGACCGCGGTGGACGCTTCGGTGCTTTTACGAATCGAGCAGCAGGTGCTATGGCGGGTGGTGCATCACATCTCGATGACGGAGAATCTGCGGGACGCGAGCGTGTGGAGCCGACTCCTCGTGACGCTCTCGCGTTTGTTGCCGGGCGCGAAGAAACTGCTGGCGTCGCGGCGTCGATCGCTCGAGCGGGCGGTCGAGGGCCTCGGAAAACACGGCCTCGTGTCCACCAACGCCAACTACGAGGAGCGCTCGTCGTCCTCGCGTTTCGCGACAGCCACCGGGGTTCGAAGTCGCGCGCGAATTTTCGGTAATCCCTCGTTTCAGCAGCAGCAGCAGACTATGAGCGCGATCGCCGGTTACGCCGGTGGCGCCACCAGCGGTGGCGGTGGCAGCAGCAGCAGCAGCGTCGTCGTGTCGCCGGTCGAGCCGCCCACGACTCTCGTACCGCTCACCGCGAAACTGCGGGAGGAACTCGAGACCCGACTGGAGGCGTACAAGTTGGCGCTGCACAAGATCGAGAGCTGGGGCAAACAGAGCGGCGGAGTTGGCGGCGGTGGCGTCGGGGTCGCCGGTGGCACCCGCTCCAGAGGTTCGTATTCGTCGCCTCCCGCGACCATTTTAACCCTCCATTGTTTTGTCTCATTGTCGTAGCCGCGTTTGCGAAGCTCTCGCGCGTCTCTCGAGTCTCTTCGCACTTGCGGCAATTGTCACGCGGGCGGCGTTGTGTGCGTTAATTAATCCCAACACACAGCGAGCTATTATTGGGGTCCGGTAAATACCGGGATCTCGCGGTCGTCGTGGTCGCACTCTGCGTGTGTATATATTACGTTCACGCTCGAATGTCCCAACAGCCGGCGACAGGCAGGTCAGAGCCGCCTCCCATCAGCGCCAGCTGTCCCTCAAGTACAGCGAGGTGCAGCAGCGTCTTATCGACAATCAGAGCCTGCTGAATATACTGGAGAAGCCGAGCGATCGCAACCTCGAGGAGCTGATCGGCGAGCTCAGGCGACGCATCGAGCGCGACAAGGAGGCCCTCAGGCAGTGGAACGCCGTGAAAAAGTCGTCCGGGCTCGGTGCCGGGGGCGGCAACGCCGCGACCACCAAAAATTCCGCCCTCGCCGCGAGTCTTCTGCAGTTCTCCAGGGCCTGCAGCCTGGCGCTGCGACTGATGAACGAGACGACCGATACGGGCTACGAGGTAGATATTACGATAAGGGGCGAACGGTTTTTCCGGGTGGTGGCTGGGTTTACGATAATCGAACGCAAATTTGGGGTACAGCGAAATAATCATTGCTGTTTATTGGCAGTACCGAATCTGGAAGATTTTCGATGTTTTTTTTTTTCTTATTAAATGTATTATTGTTGTTGTTGTTGTTGTTGTTGTTGTTATTATTATTATTATTATTATTATTATTATTATTATTGTTATTATTATTATTATTAGGGTACAGAAAAAACTCCACATAATGATTATTAATAACATTGAGTAAACATTTTTTTACTGACATTTGTTGAAATGTAATCTCAGTTTCGCATAGATTTAGATAATAATAATAATAATAATAATAATAATAATAATAATAATAATAATGATGATGATGATGATTTCTAATTTTGCGACAAAAATTATCTACGAATTTTTCCTCCACGACGAAGTCTTCCCGAGTTCCGGATTTTTTCGTTGCAGATCCAATCTCTCACTCTCGTGCACGCCCCAAGCGAAATACGGTAGACGTTGGTGCACGAGAGAGTAAATGGACTGTTTAAAAAATCCGTGAGCTCGGAGGTAAATCTTCCTGGAAGCTTTTTAACACGGAAAAATTCGGCGAAAAAAAAGTTGAGTTCCCCAATTTCGGTGGAAAATCGCGCGATGTTTTAGTCAACGATTTTTTATTCACGACCCTCTTGGCGGATGAAAAGTTGCACCGCAAAAGTCGGTCGAGTGGTTTGGTTAAGAACGTTTCCTCGAGTGTCGCTAAGTGAGAACGAGAAACTGCGTCGCGTTCTTACTGTATATGTAACTGTACCGAGCGCGAGAGCGCGTGCAACTATATATCACGTTACTGCCCCAAGGAGCAGCACTGCCGGAGGACAAAGGAACTCGAGAATTTCAGGGAGGATAGATTCGAGGCCGCGGAGTCAAGCAGCAGCGCCGGTTATCATACCGACGACAGTTGCAGCCCGACCCCGGAACCCGTTGTTGTTACTGTTAACAACACTCCAGGCGAGCCACTCGAGCATGCCCCGGCCAGTTGTTGCTGGACGACCGAGCAACTTACCGATAGGTATGTCGCTCTGTACGCCCACGCCCACTTGCACACCCTCGACGCTCTCGACGCTCTCGAACCGCTCAAGGACGCCACCGATCTCAAGGCGAAAATCCTTTTTTCCGTCGTCGTCGTGAGTACCAATTAGTACATGTATTTCTTTTTTTTCATCGTGGTTCTCAATTGATTTTTTTATAGCACTAAAATCGTGAATAAACATTTGTTTACTGATGTTTTTTCTTATTTATTTAACAGAAAAAAAAATCGTCTTGGAGCAAAATAAAGTAAAGTGTAGACCAGAGTTGTAAATCCTTATTTTAAGAAATACAATTTATTTTAATAATAATAACTTGCGACGATAAAATGAAAATAATCGAGAAATTTTACTCTTTTTTGCAGTCATTAAAAAAAATGTACACATTATATTACTCTTGCTCCATGTTATAATTTTTTTATGGATAATTACAAAACCAATTGTACCATGAACGTTTTTTCGATAAGGTTTAGGAATTCACAACTCCGTTGTAGACCGGGCAAAAACGTAAATCCTAGGCTGATGAAGCGAATTTACCGCTCCGAATTTACCGCCTAAACCAATTTCGCTGTTTCAGCTGTCCTGGCGCGTGGCCGAGATAGTTCAGACCTCGCGGCGCTACGAGGCCTGGAGGATGCTGTCGGGCTGGGGCGCCGACACGAGCGGCGGTCCGGCGATAGTCAGCCTGACTGGCAGTTTGAGCATCGACACGAGCGCCACGAGCAGAAACGCCAGCGGCGTTAATACGCCGGCCGGGCACGGGGTGCCGAAACTCTCCGGCGAGCTGGACGATTGCATGACGCGGCAATTGGCGCGATTTGGGTGCGAGAGCGGAGCCCGACAAGTGGCGGAGCGCGTGCTCGGCCAGCTCGAGCGAACGCTCTACGACTTTCCGTGCCTGAAGGAATGCGCCGAGCTCAAGCGATACGCGCTACTCTCCTCGTCGCTCGCGTGGATCTGCCTCGCGCGATCCAGCCCCCTCGTGCTCGACGTCGCGCAGGGCTCGGCCGACTTTGACAGCGAGATACACGCGCGGCATCACGCCTCGGCTGATCCTCTCGGTAAGAGAATCGTCGCGGTTATATGGCCGGGGCTTCTCCTTCGCGAACCCACGCGAACCTCCTGTCTCTACAGAGCCGTCGTGCTCACTTGACTCCTCCTTCGATAACGGGAGAAAAATTGCAAGGTCTACGTTTTCCAGGAGCCTCGCTATTTCGCTCAGACTTTAACGGAAATTCGCAAAATCGATGCTGATATTTGACGATATAACGCGACATACGAGTCTTCTCGCGTGGAAGTAATTGTCCCACATGGACGTATTTATATGTGAATACATGTTGCCGAAAAGTTCTATATGTCGTATATATGTTTCATGTATAACTTTTTGGCGACATATATTTTACGTATAAATATTTCCATGTGGGGTCTGGGCAAAATATATGCAAAATATATGCAGCGAATAGAACTTTTTGTCGCTTTCACTGTATAAATATATTTAGCATATACGCCGGATATATTTTTGCAAAAATATTTGTAAAATATATGCAGCATATAGAACTTTCTCGCGCCATTTATATTACATATATTTTTTCCATGCGGGTATATTTTTTATGGTTTTGTTGCTGATTAACGTTTCACTCGGACGTATCGTATCCATCGAGACGACGCGTAAAAACACTTTTATGGCCTGGGCTTCTGCCTCGCGAACTCCCGCGAACCTTCCGTCTCCACGGAGCCGTCGTGACCACTCGACTCTTCTTGCCTCTGTCTACCGCTGCGCGCGGGAGGAAAATTGCTGAATGTACATTTTTCGTGGAGCGATTTTGCTCGGACTCGTCTGGTTTAAATTCGTAAAATCGAATCTACTCATTGATATATAATGCGAAATAAGAGTTTACATATTCTATGGTTCTGTTGCTCAGTAACGTGACATCCACATATATATCGCGTACCTATCGAGAACGTGCGCAAACAACAGCGCCGAATGTTCCACTGCTCAATCAATGTTATTTCTATTTGCTGCCGACGCACAAACGCGCAATCATTTCGGGACGGATGATCAGCCCCGGCTCGTTGCATTTTCATCGCGGCCCCGATTCACTTAACCCCGCTGAAAGGGTTCGATTGAAACGCCCGAGAAACGGGGCGAAATGTACTGCGTACGGAATCGCGCGGATCCGGGCGGGGATCCCATTCGTTTCCGCGCGGATTTTGTCCATTTTTACGTCGGATTCTATCTCGAATCCTTTCAGCGGGGCCAGCGCGCCGGGATAATCGGGGTCCGCCGCTGCACTTACCGATATCATTTCATATATTTATCACGTAATTTATCTAATGCACCGCATCGTTCTCCGTCGACCTTTCGACTTTTGTACTTATCCGTAAGGCAGAGAATGTTTTAATGAATAAAATAAACGAACCACGGTTGTGAAATACTGTAATCACGATTATTACATAATCCGACCTTTCCGGAAACGCGGATGAATCTCGTCCCTCGACTTCGTGACTATTTTTCATATTCAAACGATCATGATACACCGGAGAAGATACAATAAAAAGCGGCAACGTCAGCTTAATGTCAGCAGTTTTTCTTTCGCGACTGACATTCTTCCGGCCTTACTTCGTATTTTACTTTTCTCTAAACCCGCGAGTGCGGCGAAATTCGCCACGTTATTACCGCCTACGGCGGGAGGTTTTACATCTCGCACGCACGGCTCGAGCTCGATAAAAATAAATTTCCTCCCGAGCTACCGCGGTTTCATGTTAGACTGCTTTACGAGGCGAATCTCACCGTGCGCGTCTCGCGGCCGGTTACGCCGATGCCTTTTTAGTGCCGCTTCTCGCAACAACTTTCGCCAACTATTAGGATTCGTCGAATATTAGAATAACAAACCGAAAACCTCGTTCGCGCGAAATTCGCAACGTAATACGTTTGTACGGCCGCGAGTCTTTGGTATCAGATGCGTATTTTATCTCTCCACAGGGTTTTCTCAATTATCGATTTAATAAAAAAAAGACGATACGTGACTAAAAAAACAACACCCACCACGACCGCGGGAAAAGAGCGAAACGCGATTCCGCAAAAAAAAGTTGTATTTTTGTAGAGTCCGCAACGACGTTCGAAAACGTACTCCTCGTATCGGATACTCTTGGGGCAGCTGGGATAAAAGCCAGCGAAACAGGAAAAAAGAAGAATTGCTCCTCGTATACCGTATCAATATCCCTCCGTCTCCGTCAGCTTCGCGCGACGAGAGTGAGACGGACCGATGCACATATTCCGGGCGTAAGTACGAGGGGCATTTCCAGCTCCTCTGGTGTAAAATTCCCGAGAGAAAAATCGACGAAAAAGACGAGGGTCGTTCTTCTCCTCCCGGCGTCCGGTACTTAATTTCTATGGCTCTTCTGGTACAACATTTCCGACGCGAAAAATCCAGAATCCCCTGTGTCTCGTTCGTCGGAAATATTGTAGGTACCAGAGGAGCCGGAAATTACCGGACGCCGATCAGCGTTGTGAGCGCAAAGGAACGAGAATTTGCTGCTCGGACGATCGTCCAAAAGGTAGGGTGACGATTTTACCAACGGGGGCGAGGAAAAAAAAACGCGCGCTTCCGCTCAAACCAGCGGAAACGTTGTAGGTACCAGAAGAACCGGAAACAACCGAACGCCGGTTAGAGTTCTAAGCGCAGAGGATTCGTTCCTACGAGAATCTGCCGCCCGGATGATCGCCCAGAGATAGGATGACGATTTTACCGACGAGGGCGAGGAAAAAACGCGCGCTTCCGCCCAAATGTTGTAGTTACCAGAAGAACCGGATGCCGGTCAGAGTTCTAAGCGCAGAGGATTCGTTCCTACGAGAATTTGTCGCCCGGATGATCGCCCAAAAGATAGGATGACGATTTTACCGACGAGGGCGAGGAGAAAACGCGCGCTTCCGCCCAAACCAGCGGAAACGTTGTAGGTACCAGAAGAACCGGAAACAACCGGACGCCGGTCAGAGTTCTAAGCGCAGAGGATTCGTTCCTACGAGAATTTGCCGCCCGGATGATCGCCCAAAAGATAGATTGACGATTTTACCGACGGGGGCGAGGAGAAAAGACGCGCGCGCTCCCGCCCAAAGCAGCGTCGCAGCACCCGAGGATTCGATTCGAGTGCACAGCGTAAACAAGCGGTCCACAGCTATAGCACCCTGTAATATTGGCAGTACCCGTGTCCCTTGCAACACATACGTCGCGCGTACACCGTCTCGTCCTATCATCAGTCGATGCCGAGTCTCGCGCAGTACACGCGAGCACCGAGGGCCTCACGCGCGACGACGTCGACGGCCACAACGAGCAGTTGTTTTTGCTCTTTTCCTGGGAAGGAGCGCGTGAGAAGGCATGGCCGGCGTCGTGCCACTGTCCGGGAGAACGGCGAGAAAACAATGGATACTGCACGGTAATTATCCCCCGCGATCCCCGTCTTCCCGCCGTTTCGCCTTCCAGCGTGACTCGCGAGCGATTTCGCGGCCCCCGAGATCGACGCTCGGGACTTCTGACAGCTACGTCGGCTGTATTGACAGCTGTCAAACGTCCCACGTATTTTCCCACGAAATGACATTTTCAAACGAACTTTTCCCGGCGATAAATTTGTATGACAAAAAAAATTGGTAATTACGCGAACCGGCGGGATGGTCGAAAGGATTTCGGCGTTTTGGCGAGTACGACGCGGTTTTATGTAATTGACAATTTACGAGAGTGAGAAATATTTGCTTTCTGACATTTCGACGTTCATAACCTCAATGTTTGAGTTGAGAATTGTTGTGAAATGCTGAGGTTTTTTTTTTGTTTCAGACGGACTGAGTGGGTCGCTGCGGAGGCTGCGCTCGCAGCTGGCAGAAGACGGATGCCCGGAATCTCAAGTTGTGCTGGCGAAAGAGCTGCTGGACGAGAGATGCGGTAATTAGACATTTTAAAGCTAGTTCGAATTTTTGTATAATTACTATAAATGCAAATGTTGAATTAACAAAAAAAAAATTGCAGACCTCGAAGTTGACAAGGAGGAGAATGCCAAGCTCGGCGTCTACTGGCTGACAAAAGCCTCGGAACAGGGAAACTTGGAGGCAACTGAGATGCTAAAGAAATGCCTGGCCACAGGCAGAGGAATCACAGAGCACAACTACTACGATGTGAAAAGCTGCCTGGACATGTCGCAGGACGAAAAACTGGCTAGAAGAGCAGCCAGAGAAATGTTTACAAGGTTCGAGCAAAAAAAGAAACTATTAATATCACTGGTATAAAATTTTACATTAATTTTTGTTTTTCACAAAGTCACCTCTGTGAAGAAGCTTGTTCGCCAATTTTGACTTCCTCATAAATGAAGCTTTGGGAAATACGAAAATGAATGATGAAGCAATATGCAAAGTTCTACTTTGCAATTTTTTTACATTTTATTTCGCGCATCTATTTTCTACTAACTCCACCTCTCAAATTATCCCCAGTTTATCCAACGGCGAGGATTTCGTAACGACCGAGCAGCTCGGCCGGCGAATGCGAAAAATCGCAGCGCGACGTTCGGCGGGCGACGGCGGCAGCGGAAGTTGCGTCGAGCGAGGATCGAGCGAGTGTCTGGAGGGCGGAACGGAGGGCGAGACGGGAAAATTGCTGGATCGCAGCAACGGAACGAGTCTGACGGAGAACGGGAATGGCTCGCGACTGGGTGACGCGATGTCGAGTCGTCGAGTCCTCGAGTACGGCGACGTGGGGCTCGAGAATCACGGCGAGAAGATAACGGAAGCGGCTCTGGTATCGGCCGCGACGAGTTACGCCCGCGGTCTTCTTCCCATAGTCTCGCACGCTCTGTGCCTGGTCGATCGCTCGGAGATGCAGCTGGACGCGATTCCGCTGCTTCAACGACCGTTCGTGCACCCCTTCGAGTCGCTGAAACGTCTCTACGCGTGGATCCTCGGCCGCCTCGGGCAACGAGGACTACCAATGGGAAAGCTCGTTCTCGCGTCGAACGCGCAGACGTTGCTCCTCCTGCTGCTCTACTCTCTCTTCGGCACCGAGAGCCTCGTCCTCTTCGTCCCCATCGCTCTCTACTACTTCTCCTTCCTCGTAATGGTCATCGCGACCTTCCAGATGCTCCAGAGCAAACGCGAGCTACGCGAATTTCGCGCCTGGTCGGGTTTGTTCCTCAGCTACTCGGGCGGCAATCTGAACGCCCAGGAGGCTGAGTATCAGTTCTGCCGCAACAACCTCAAGCCCTACGGCCACTTTTTTCTCGCCCTGCTGGCCAATCTCATGATATACCCGGTGATCGCGCATCAGTGGACGCCGCAGTCGGAGCTCGCGATCGTCGCTTTCGCGTTGACCCTCGCGACCCTCGCGCACTTCGCGTGGAAAGACTCCTCGAAATTCCCCGATTTTCTCGCGCTCTTCAGCTTCGGCGTTCACGTTCTTGCGAAATATCCCTACGAGACCGACATCGTCGTCGCTCAGACGTGGCGGTTTCTCGATATTCGGGTGCCCACGTTCGCCTCGTACGTCGTGGGCAACGGCATCGAGTTCTGCTTGAATTTTCGAGCTGTCTTCTATCTCCTGATACCCGCGGTCTTCGCGAAAATGGCAGCGCGCGAGAACTGGCGCGGGACTTACAAGACCCTCATTCCCCACTGCGTCACGCTGAGTTGGTGGCAAATCGCGATTCTCAGCTCGCAGGGCGCGACTTGGTACGGCCTGATACGCGGCGCCCTCGCCCTCGTCGGCATGGTGCTCTTCTTTCCCATCGCCAGCCTCGCATCGATTATACTGCCGATCGTCGCCGCGACGAAGTACCTCTCGGAGAGCGAGCTGCTTGTCAGGATCGCGATAACCAGCGTTATCGCCGGAACGCCCTTCTTCGCCAGCTGGTATCTCCGGAGGGTCCGTACCGGGCGGTTCAATTGGATCATCACGGTTGTTCAGGTGAGCATCGATTTTTCCGCTATTCGTTCGGCGATAAGAAAAACGATTAGTTCGCAGTTTCAATAATTCATCGGCTTTTTTTGCTCTGTATTATTTCGTTTGGCATTATTTTTGCTTTTTGTTACGTTGTATTATAATATTCATGGTATTTGTCTTGTTTACTTCCATCGCACCTCTTTCATTTACTTTTGCTTCGTCCTATTTAGAATAAATTAATTTATTAAAATAATTTAGGATAAATTAATTTAATAAATTAATTTATCCTAAATGCCTAAATAAATGTATCCTAAATGCCTAAATGAATTTATTCTAAATTCGTCTCATTTACAATAAATTCTGTTCTGTCGTCTGCTTTTGTCCAGTCTTTTTTGTGATTTTCTTTTTCTACTCTGGTCTTCAGCGGTTTAAATATTCCAAGATCAAATAAGCTATGCTCTATAACTCTGTCGGTATAAATGAATTTATTTTCATCTTCTACAGCTGAGCTTCGGCCTGATCGCGGCGACCTTCCTCTCCTGGCCGATAATCAACGACTACAGCCAGGAGGACGTGGCGACCCCGAGCTACGGAATCGTGCCGACTCTCTCGTGGGAGCAGTATCAGAACTTCTGTCACCAGCCCGCGTGGGAGGAAACCTCGTCGAAGGCTCAGGTGCAGGTGCAGTGCGCTCAGCTCGAGGGGACGATCATATCCTGGGAGGGATACGTGACGAACGTTCGATTGAAGTCGATCAGCAACAATCTCGGCGCGATCCTGAACAGACTGCCGGACGTCGTGGGCCAGCCGCTGCTCTGCCTGTGGGGCGAGCCGGTGGAGAAGAATCACTGCAACATGCTCGACAGGGAGCGAAGAAAATCGTGCCAATCGACGCCCGAGACGAATCTCCGCGGTCGTTCGAAGAACCGGTGTCACCTCGTCGCGTGGGATCGCTACGAGTTCGAGATATTCCTGAAGATGAAGAACGGCATCTGGGGCAGCAACGCGGAGATCGTTCTCGTCGCCGATCACTCGTTCACGAATTTCACCCTCAATATCTACCCTGGTGATAAAATCGGATTCTCTGGAGTTCTGTCGAACACCGGACTGCAGAGTGAGTCGCTTCTCGGCGGCTCGAAGCCGCACGTGCAGCTCGAGGACGTCGGCTGCATGGCCTGCCACACGACCAATCTGGGCTCGTTCAAGCGGCAGCGATACCAGCTGACCGTCGGATCCGTCACTCGGGTTCTCTATCTCGGGACGAAACTCGTACTCAATTTCCTGTTCAATCCCCTCGTCATATTCAAGTGAAGCGATCCGCGAACTTGACTCGCTGCTTGTACCACTTGCGTCCTCACACGGTGTCCGACATTCGCGGGACGAAACTACACAAGTTACCACGTACCATTTACCAAACGATTCTGCATAAACCCCACAGGCGCTCGACTGAAGCGGATCCCGGTTCACAGGCGAACGGATACTCGTCTTGATTTTAGCAAGTTTACACTTATCGGTAAGACCGCGTGGATCGATAATATATTGCAGTTACTCGTGATTAACATTTTTTTATGTCGACGGAATTTTTTTTATGTCGACGAAATGTTTTTATTCGAAAAATGCGCTGATCAGGCAGTGGGAAGGAATTTTTTTTATTTTTTTTTTTTAGAACCTTAGCTTACGAAATAATCCACGACTGTTTCCTAACCCTCGGAGCCGCTGATTTTTTTTTATAGATTCGGAGCAGCTTTTCGAACGAAATTATTGTCGCGAAAATTGACGATTTATTTCACGAGTCGCTGTCGATTTGCGTGGTGAATGCTGAGATTTTTCTCGAGTATCCGTTTGACTAAATATATCAAACAAATGACAATGTCACATTTATCGTCGTCGTTGTCTCAGATCACTCGACCCATTTTATCCCGCGTCCCTGTATGTAACCCTCGATGTACTTTCGACAGACTGTTCCAATAGTGTGTACATAGCAGTTGCACGTATTATTTAGCGTCACCGCATAGGTGCAGATGTAACTATACTATGTATATTACTAAAGTATATATATACGTTACGTGAAACCTTTACTGCCAGTCGGAGAGGGAAAATTATCGAGTCACATATTTTTCTATTCTGCTTGTTTTCCATTGTCACGGATACGTCGTTGTTACCTAAACATTTATTATCGTGTGGAGTGGCGATTGATGAGAATTGGGGGGCTACGTTCTTCGCGCGAAAAAAAATCTGGCAGGATTATTAGAGTTTATTGAGAATCTCATAGGGAGAACCGATCGGAAAAGTGAACGTAGACAGAGAGAAAGAGAGAGAGAGAGATGTATAGGTGTGCCTTGATGTATTTTGTTCGACCAATATAAATACATTGATTGTTTCGAGAATAACGTTGTCTAAATCTTTTACCAATTCGAAAATGACTCGTTGCCTTCCTGTTTCCTCTGCGTCACAGCTGTTACGATGCCACAGAGTAGCCGATAATTGTCGCAAAAATTGCCAACATCTGTGTACGACCGGATACTATTTTTATTTCCATTCACAGTAAAATACAGAACGAAAGAAAATCAAAACTATAAAATTCTCTTTATGTTAAATCACGCGTTTCTTTTTCTCAAGATTACAAATATTTACGAATAGATTTCTTTAACGAGCTTTTTATTCGCATTTGGCAACGGTTTCAATGACACCTGTGTACAGATATGCAAATGGGCAGGTTTCTTTTTATCGTCGTTAGTACAATTATCACACGCAACAGTCACGCACTCGGCTGCGTCGTGCATATTTCCTCAATTATCATTATCATTATCGTAATTAATATTTTTCTTTTCTTATAAAACAGTCCGAGGTTCCGCAATCGTTTAATCGTAAAACAGATGAGAGTCGCTTCGGGCGGGGGGCAGTCGATTTTTATGTACAAATATAAAATCTATACGCGTATTTGTTTTTTTTCATCGATGAGGCCCTGATACGTGCGCGCTCGATCACGGCTGGACACAGAACGCTACATTCTACACTCGACTTATCGTATTAACACATAGCTATGGAACTAGCTAATATGTACACAGAATTCGTAGTTCGTTTAAATATATAATATATAATATGTATAAGTATATTTATCGTATGGAGTAATGACGGTAGGTGATGATGGTTTTGCATTGTCAGTTCGATATCAGAGTACCATATTGTGCCAATGAGTTGATGCACGCAATTCCGACTAGCCGCACTCTTTTTCCGCGCGCTTTTTGCGCGCCCAGACCAACCGGTAGCGCCCCGGCGAGCTGAGTTTCGTTGGTTCCGGGCGAAGTATTTCAATTGTTGTTACATTATTGTCCACTATTTCGTCGACCGTACGCCCTCGTACAGCTTGACATTTAGATTATGCAGGATTTAGGTGTCTTCACCCTGGAATAGTTGAAACGCTCCGTCGAAAGCGCCACGCGGTTTCATCGTCTACTGAGGGTCAAAGAGAGCGACCTGAAGCGCGAAAAGAATGGAATTGCACCGTCGGCTGTCGGAGTAAAATCCAACCGCGGAATCTCAATAGCGTTTCGACATCCGTCGACGCTTCAAAGTTCGCTTCACATCAACGTTTCTCTACCTCCTGTTTGTACATCAACGTTCATGATAATATCAACAACAACAACAAACGACGACAGCGACGACGAGACCCGAGGAAAGCACAACCGATCCAACGACCGTCGTGTTGTGGCCACTCGTCGCGTTTGATAATTCGCCAGGAATACCATCGAATTATCAACATTACGTTCGACATACGTCCGTCTTTTCTTTTTCTGCTTTTCTTGCATTATTTACGCGGGTTACTTGCATTATCCTACTGCAATGTTGAACAACGCCAACGCGATCATTCGCGCGCACCGAGATAATCCCACAGCCCGAATGATCCGATGAGAACTTGGACGAAAAAAAAAAAAAAAATTTGCTTGCTTGGAACTTGATTTTCTTGATTCTCGAGAGTAAAAATAGGAGACAACGACGAACATCGAATCATGCGATATCCGTACCGTGCACTGCGAGTATCGTTGAACGGGCTTGTGGACCGTTGCCAGGGACAAAAAGCTTTCGCGATCGAGCTATCTAACCGATGACAGAGTCTTCGCAAATTAGGAATTCGGTGGTTTTCAGTAGAAACGCTTTCTGCTCTTCTCCTGGTGCTTCTGGTAAAACATAATGCCGATCACGACGCAGGCTATCAGTCCCAGAGCCACGATCAGCATTATCAGGAATATCTTTACGCCGCTCGCGGACGCCGGCTTCGGGTCGTCGATGTGATCTGCAACGGGCAAGAGGAATAATTTAATATTTCTACTCCGCGCGGCAGTTAATTCATTAGCGTCGACTGTTGACGTCCCGCCAAGTTGGCGTCGACTGCGAAAAATATATCTACCTCTCGGGGACTCGAAGAATTCCGCCGACGGAAGAATGTTCGATCGGTCTTCCTCCGCTTTCGGCTGCGGAATTTAATTGTCAGTATTGCCGGATACGAAGAAGCTGATAGCGATAATTTTGATTTCTTTTTTTCTCGAATGTAAATAGCGAATCACTTACGTCATCCGGTAAATCAAGCTGGAAAAGACGAATGGACAGGATGTCGTGATTGTCGGAGAGGTCGCCGGTGGTCGCGGAAACTCCGAAGAAATATCCAGTTGGAAGTTTTATGCCCTTGACCGAAAGGCACTCCTGCCACGCCGCCTTGTTCACGATGTCCGTGGAGACTGCGATAAAAGAAAATCGTGGCTCGAAAAAATCTTATAAATTGCGCACACAAAAAGGGCAATAAAAATACGCGGTTAGTTGGTCAAACTCACCGGTCAGCGTGTCTGCCTCGTATCTAATGGCGATGTGAGTGTCGTGATCGAGATTGCGGAATTTCGCCTCGCATCCCGCGAGCTGAGTGTGAGTTCCGTCTCTGTCGTGGTCGTAGTGCAACGAGCCGTTGTTTATCATCGCGGATATATACGGATGTTGATGCTAGAAGCAATAAATGTAGAATTTATTAATTAAAAAAGTCCCGTAACTCCAGGGCAAAAAACACGTTTTTTTTCTCGCATCTCCAGCTGGAATAAAAAAGGCTTACATTGTGAGGACCATTGTGATTGCTGTATGTATCAAGTATCACAGCGAGTCCCTGGAAGAAATCCTTGTTGCCGAATACCGGCCCACTCTGCATTCTGTCCTTCGCATACCATATGGCAAATCCATCGCCAAACAATTCTCTTCCCTTGCCGTGAACTTTGAAGTGAATTTGGAGCTCCCAGTTTCTCAAGTAGCAGGGCTAACATTGAAATATTCAAAACGAGTCAAGTCATTGTAAAAAAAAACCACAGCTTGCTTGTCACTAGATTTAAGTGAGCCTTTTACAGCTGTATTAAAATCCTGCACTTTGCACTTACCACAGAATTCCAAAGAGCTCCCTGCTTGCTCTGCAGGTCGGGCGTCAGTCTGATATAATTATTGGTGACTATCGTGTTACCCAAAAAATCCCAGTAGGGTATAGTCATTCCAAGGCCTGTGGAAAACCGAATTAAAGATTATTTGGAAGCCGTCGTCGAGATACAGATAAATCGAGCGCGTGTTGCAGATACATCGAGCGCGCGAGATAAGCCGCCACGCCAGCTATTTTCGCCGTAGCGCTATAACCTCCAAGCGACTCCAAATACGAATCGCCCGCAGATCGCCGCAGTTTCGCTCTCCCGCGATCGCGATAATTACAAAAATCGGGGAAAACACGGGGGGCCTAGAATCCGCCTAAAATCGACGTTTCCGCTCACCTTGATAGGGCCTCGTGAGCGAATGCTCTCTCTTCATGTAGTCTTTGGTATTCCATTCTGCTCCAACCGCGCCGAGGATGCCGATTGTCAGGATGTAACAATAGTGCAGATAGCCCATTGTCTTATCATCAAGTTGCGCGACCGGATTCGTTAGTTCTGTTGTTGTTTTGGGTTATTAAAAATGCGTTCACTAAACTACGGACCCACGCGAGCGACGCACTTTTGCCCTCGACCTCTCTCGGCTGGCCGAAAAATGTGTGTTACAACGCGAAAAACACGAGTGCGCTTTTTGAGTGGGAAACGCTACGCGACGCTCCACGGATGCTACTCTCGGGGGGGCCACCGATGGCTCACCTACGGGCTACGTGTCCCCGGGTGTGCGTGAGCGCCACGCACGCCACCACCAAGGTGACCAACACACCGCGAGAGGTACAGACGCGCGACCTTATCTGCTGATTTTTTCGGCGGCGCGCGATCTTTCATATCGGCAAATTAGACAGGCCTTCACTTTGACTATAAAAAAATAATATAATTCTCGAGAATAAATCGTAATTAATTTATTATTCGTCCACCCATAAACGTTCATTTGTCCTTAGATCGTCGGGGTTGGCGAGAGGTGAATAACAAAAAAAATATTTGAAAGCGATATGAGTCAGCAACGATGGAGCCGCCGTTGCCGCGGTCGCCACGGTCGCTTAGGTGAATTTCCGTGTGCTGTCAGTGGTCAGTGTCAGACGACACACGAATGGCCGAGCGACTCTCGAGTAGCATCAAAATTGTCATATTGTTTACATAAATCAGTCGTCGTGTCACTGCGTCGTCCGGCAACAGCGCGAGAAACAACGACGAGTCATCATGGTGAGGATGGAAATTGGGAATTTTGCGAAATTACGCGCGCGCGATATCGACAAGGATGAAAATCGCGGGGAGGTTAGGTTCGCGATTACAATGACATTTCACTTTCAGTTTTCATTTAGCATGTTCCCGGACATACCGAGGCCCTTCAATACTCAGTACAAATGCTTCTCCGTGTCGATGCTGCCCGGCAACGACCGGCAGGACGTCGAACGCGGCGGAAAAAGTGAGAAAAACCGAATATCGTCACCTGTAATCGTCATTCGTTGTCTTTGTTTTGTTTGGGTCGTTCAGCGAGGATGTTTCTTTGCTTTTCAGTCATTATGCCTCCCTCCGCCTTGGAGCAACTCACAAGACTGAATATCGTTTATCCGATGCTCTTCAAACTCACAAACAAGAAGACCAATCGGATAACGCACTGCGGCGTACTTGAGTTTGTCGCTGACGAGGGAAAGGTCTATCTTCCCTACTGGGTATGTGGATTTTTTTTTTTTCTTACCTGAAAACATCTTTAGCTGCAGTTTTGGAGCCAAAAGTAGCCTCAGAGTGCATAACAGCAATTCGGAAAAATGTTAGAAACAAATGTATTATTAATTATCTTATTGCGGCATAACAGCAATTCGGAAAAATGTTAGAAACAAATTGATTATTAATTATCTTATTGCAGATGATGCACAATCTACTTCTGGGCGAGGGCGAGATCCTCAATATCGAAAGCGTCTCACTGCCGGTCGCGACGTTTTCCCGTTTTCAGCCTCAGTCCGAGGACTTTCTGGACATCACGAATCCGAAGGCCGTGCTGGAAAATGGCCTTCGGAGTTTCGCCTGTCTCACGACTGGCGACATCATTGCCATTAGGTACAATCAACGAATATACGAGATGTGCGTGCTGGAGACGCGACCCGGGCCGGCGGTTAGCATAATCGAGTGCGACATGAACGTGGAATTCGCCGCTCCGGTGGGCTACAAGGAGCCGGAGCGGGAGGTGAAGAAGGACGAGAACGCGATAGATCCCGTGGATATGATGCCCGATCCCACGGGATTCGTGGCTTTCAAGGGCCAGGGCAACAGGCTGGACGGCAAAAAACGGAAGGACTCGGCGCAACCCGAGCATCAACCTAGCAAACCTGTATACGTTCGAGGAATTCCCGATTACGACTACAAGATAGGAACCCTGAGATTCCTGCGGAACATGAAGCCCGTCAACAACAAAGAGGTGAAACTTTCCGCCTATTTTTTACGCGATTGTTTATCAGCCAAATTCTACGGAAATATCAAGCGTATTTTTTTGTATTTTTCAGGTCAAAGATCCCGACGAGTTCAAAGCGTTCACGGGCGAAGGTTTCTCCCTCCGAAAGTCCCGGAAATAATACGAATTTTTTTTAGATTTCCGATTGATTGCGATTGCGTGTTAAGATATAATAAATAAATCATCAAAAAAAAACGGAAGTTTATACATTTTTGTTAATCGCTCAATTAAAAAAAAACGGTCTCGTGAAAACTCGGTGGGAAAGTGCGGAAAGAATAAATGCGTGAGATACAAATGAAAAAGTATTTATTCTACAAACGTGTTTGTTTTTTCATGTAAAAAAACCCTTACTAGCTAAAGTAGCGTCTACACTTATGATCTACAGGTATTTTACAACCGTTAGAAGTCGATATACGTAAAAAAAAAATTACGCGGTATGAATTATATCACAATTTTTGCATTCGATTGGCGGGAATGTCGAAAAGAGGAGTATCTAATCGACGAGTGGTCCCCAGAAGTGTTTGCTGGGCTTCGTGTGATCTTCCGTGAGGAAGAAGTCGCGGCCGAGTTTCACGAATTCGTTCAGGCTTATCTTGCCGTCTTCGTTCGTGTCTATGAAGGTGAACGACACCACAGCGTGCTGCAAAGATATAACAATTGATAATGTGAAAAAAGTTGATTTAAAAAAACAACCTTTTTAAATGGTGATATATTGATAACTCACGTCGTTGCTGAGGCCAAGACACTGGAAGAAGAGCTTGAATTCCTCGACCGATATTTCCCCACTCTTGTCCTTATCCACTGCCTGCAACAATGAATAATTGATTGGTTATTAATTTCGTCATCGACAAGAAAATTGAGAACAAATGGAATATGCAATATTTACCTTAAACAGGAAAGGCAAGAAATTGTGACATTTATTCTTGAGCGAGCAGTCGTTGAGAACGTGATGCATCTCCTCGAGATACTGCTCGACGCCCACGAGATTGTAGGGACTGATTTCGCCCCACTGCTCTACCCACATTTCCTACGGAAACGAGTTTAACGTGAGAAATATTTTTCACTAAGTACATTAGAAATATTATACAGCTGCGTATCACATTTTATCATTTTTTTAGGCCTATACGAAGAATAATTTTACACTTACATTGAGGACTCTGATAAATTCCTCTTTGGCTTGAGGAGTGAGATGTCCCAATTCCGCGAATCTCTCGCCCAGCAGCATAAAATCCTCGTAACTAATAACGCCGTCCTTGTTCACGTCCAGATGGCTGTGCAGAGTGCGCATCTTTCTTCTCCAGAAAGCAGATTGGCCCTGAAAATACGAATAATTTAATAAAAAAAACCACGAGAATTAATTTGAGGCACACAAAGAAGCTGGATTATCGTGGTTCGTTCGCGACGAAAAGATACAGATCCGTTTCAACCGTGCACAGCGCTCTTAAGCGGCGATATCGTTGTATAAAATCGACAGAACACATTCCTCTCACAGTATTGTGGCGACGTCATTAGCATATGTGTTTCCGACTGTCGTCGTTAGTAGCATCGAATTTAGGTGAAGGCTGATAAACAGCTTCGCACGCGCGATAACCTTTCACGGTGATAGTATATAATATCGTCTACCACGCGCCGCATATTTCGGTGGAAAAAAATGAGCGGCGTTCGCGTCGCACTGAAACGTTCGTGTCTCGCGAAATTAACGAACATTTTCGGGGTAATTCAAGGACCTCGGCAGATAATCGCGGAATAAAGGTAGCATTATGTCCGCGACGCCGGTTTTTCATTAAATGAAGTTGATGCTCGCGACCAAGGACAATCTCCCGTTACTTCGACACTAAGTCGGTAACCGACTGTAGTACCTACTCCACTATACTTTCACGTTTGAGTTGCTCGGTCCAAGCTGAGTTCTATCCGGCAGTCCGAGCGTTTCTCTTCTCGACTATATCGAAGAAAAAGCCTCCTTTTCTCGTCTCGACCGATTATACAAACCACGAAATTCTTTATTATTTTTTAAACAAATGTATTAACTCGTTTAATTTAAGATCTTCAGAAAAATAAATGGAGTAAAATAATTGAATAGATGAATAAATGGAAAAATTAATGGAGTAGAAAATTGAATAGATGAATAAATCGAAAAATAAATGGAGTAGAAAATTGAATAGATGAATAAATCGAAAAATAAATGGAGTAAAAAATTGAATGGATAAATAGAAAATTTGTTGAATTAATAGTTTCCATCCTTCAATACAGATAAGTGACTGATTCAATTGAGATAATAATTATAAATGACGTTTCATCAAATTCTATACAGTCCGAGATTCCAGCATAATTTCCTCGAGAATCCTCGAACCGCGTTGCCGTCCGACCCTCGAGATACGGGTGCCAGATGTCTCGAAAGAAAAACTAATTAGAGAGTGGGAAGGGGACAAGAGCTTTCTTTGTCGCTGCTCGGTTTTCCTCTGTTATTGCCTACGTGACCGAGTCTCGTGCTCATAATTCCGCCTATCTCTTTTTTTCTTCACGGTAATACAAAGGACAAGCTGGGAGCGTCCCGACGCGGCGCGAAGGCAAACGAGGGATCGAGAAGAAGCCGGACAGTCGTCGGGCGCGAGGTAAAGTTACGAAACCGCCGGCAGGCTGGGACGCTGCGGGAGAGACCACTGCGAGCCTTTCGTATATACAGGCGATTAAGGGTTTCGATTCCTCGTCACACAAACAGGCGTGGGACTGGTTTCGGCCTCTTTTGGTCACGGCTGACTGTCTCCAGTCGTTTAAGAGAGAAAAAAAAAGACTAACATAAAACTCCTAAAGATACATTTTATACACGACTCAACATTGAACCATCCAAATAAAATAAAAATGGTAAAGCTGTTGTTTTCTCTTTACCAATTTTTTTATCCGTTCACCTCGAACAAAGATTTGAGCGCAAGTCACGAATCGGCTATAACAATTATCAGACTCTTTGCAAGTCAAAAAAATACAACTGTTTTTTTTAAATCTCGCTTGCATTGAAAACAATTTAAATAAATGAATGCATGGAAGTGGACTGGAAATATAAATACTGGCGCAAGTGCTCCGAAAAAAGGCCGATTATACAGCGATACCAACGACACAGACGAAGCATTATGTATGCTTCACCTGGCACATTGAGCGCAAACGGCGAGGCGGGTGGAGCCAGCACCACGCCGGGAATTTGCCAGCCAGCCAGCCAGCCAGGACGTTCTACGCGCCGTTCACTCCACCAGCGTTGAATTTCAATACGTTTCGCTCGCGGTTTGTATTTACTATGTACTCAACAATGGTTCGCGTGACGAACGCGCCAAGCGGCTACGACTATTTATATTTACATAATGCCGTTTCTTTTTTTTATGGAAAACAGGAAGTATCTTCGAATCTGGCAAACGGTTAGGAGACACTAAATTAAAATGCCTTCATCCAACGACAGCCGAACCAAAAATCCTCCAGTTCACGTTCTTTTTTCTCCTGCCAGCGCAGAGGAATTTTTCGCCGGACGAGCAAGTCGACCAATTGCGCCAACTTCACTTACTCTGTCCTGTTCGCCGTCGGAGTCGCTGTCGCTGTCGCTGTCGCTCTCCTCGTCCACCGACGCCGAGGCCCTCGTGTGATGAACGTTTCGTTTGCTCGACATTGACCTCGTCAGTTGTGTGAACTGCGAATAAAAAATGCAACGTGTTAGTCACCGATATCTCTTAAACAATAGCGAATCGACGAGTCAAAACATTATGCAATATTATCGGCGCATCCTCGGCCTTCAGACCGAGTCGAGGCGAACCAAACTGGATCGCCAACGTGGCAATCGTGATTTATCGATTTAGCGGATTAAGGACAAACGCATAAAATAAGCAAATCCCGCCCCGCTTAAACGCGCCATTGCCAGGCGATTTTTCCTTCTCGCGCCCGCATAACACATTTGTCTATGCAATTTATCGTTGCACGCGCGTTACGAAGCTGCAGCGCGGCGCATTGTGAGGAGCGAGAGAACACTCGTCAGGCAAGGTTCAGGCAAGTTCGTTCACCCGTCGTGCTCGTTGCGATCGAGGTTTTATAAAAGTTTTACTTGGCTCGCACAGCTCTCTTTCTCATTTAATCGGGACTCCAGCCGCGTTGCGTAATTATGTAAAGCGCCACAGTCGTTGGCAATGCGCAACACATAAGTAAGCTGCGATGCTCTCCATAATTTCTCTTTAATTCGACATTAAACCGAGCGACATTTCCCCTCATTTTACATTTTGTTCACAATTTGAGCAACCAATATTTACAATTTTTTTTCCACTGCCGAACAAATCGCGTGTCATTAAACTGGGCTATAAATAGAATCCACTATCTTATTTTTTCCGGGCTGAGATTGAACTAGATTTTTTCCTATGATGAAGTCAAGATGTTTTTACTATCTCACGTCCCTGGAATTTGATGCGATAATATCGGGAGACCCAATTTTTTTAGTGAGGAAAACAGACGGAAAAAATTGCCTGAAGAAGTGTGTTTCATTCACAGTCACGGAGGCTGTAAACCCCGGCAGTCGGTGCAGCCGATTGACTTTAGAAAGTCGCGTCATTTGAGGTCCATGAAACCGTTGAGTAAATATACAACGCCGCGCGACCTTCCACCGATTCATGTGCCAATAGCAGTGGGACGTTCAACCTGTGTTTACTAACAATCGTCGCTAAGAATTCTAACACCATGTAAAATATACACAGAGAAAGTGGAGCGCCACAAAACTTTTTCCTTTTTTTTCAATTATCACGTGCCACAAAATTTATGGCACATGAAAGATAAAAAAAAGACGAAACTTAAAAACTCAGGATCAAATTTCTTCAAAAACGTGGCCCGAAATTAATAGCCGAGTAAACACAGATAGTTTTAATCGCTCGATTCATGTGCCAGTTATCGTCGTACTATTTGCTCAACGCCATTTGTGGATCTCACAGACGAGCGGATTTCTGTGTCTCAAATCGTCGAGCGTTACGCGCGCTCCATCCGTGAGGCCCACGCTCGAGGCGCTCACCAAAAAATAAATCCACGATAAGGCGGGCCAACGCGGTAAAACGTGACGTCAGCGGGGGGGAGTTCAGCGTACGTGCTACACGTGCGGCGAAGTTTGCGCGCCTCGATCGGCGACTGTTTTTGCCTCTGTATAATAACTTGATTATCGAAACGGCGAACAAGTCCCGATTGCCTTGAACCGTCCCGGCAGCATCGAGCGGAATTTTGATGATGTATCGGCGACGCTTTGTTCGACGTACTTTAAGGGCACGCGAAAAAAAAACCGTGACGCACCTTCGTCGTTTGCATTTTGTCGACCGCGAATCGACGCTATAAACTTTCTCCGCTTACGCTCAATTAACAAATTAATAAGTTTAATCGGGGCTCAATACATGAAGAATATTTTAAAAGATCCTAGAGAAATTTCATTAAATGAGTCAAAACTTATGAAAAACTCTTCAAACTGCTGTTAAAAAATTATTGTAAATCTTCGAGTTATTTATTTACTTGTGATTAAAAAACGGTGATCGGTTTTGTAGCTCGAATTTTGCGAATCCTGTTCTAAGAAGAATTATTTAATGACGATAAAGGGAATTGCGCTAATTGCGCTTCAGGTGTGAAAAAATACTTAAAAAATGATTATAAATCTCCAAATCGTTTATTAATTTACGACTGAAAAACGGTGGCCGGTCGTACAGCCCGAATTTTCCGAATTCTTTTCCACGAAAAACTATTCAATGACAATACGGAAAATAGTGCTAATCGCGCTTTAAGTGCGCGAAAATTCATTCTACGTAGCAACAGGGATCCCTGTTATTGTAGGGACGCCGTGGGCCGCGCTGGCAACGGCCATTGCGGGCGTCCCCCACGAGTGCGCAGCGAGCGAGCGACTATAAACATCGGGCACGAAGAAAGGATTTTCGAAAAGAAAAAAGAGGGACGCGCGTTCGACAGCGCGTGCGACGAAGCCCAATGCGTTCATAACAGCGCGAAAAAGGTGAATTCAAGTCGAACCCGCGCGAAATTACGTTTTTTATTGACAAAATCGAGGTATAAACACGGGATCGGTTTACCTTATGGTCGTGTGCCGGCTGTACGAGGCTCTGCTCGGGCTTGAATCGGATCGCGGTGCCCAGCGCGGACGTAATCCTCTTCTCGAAAACTCCCTTCGAGATCACCGAGCGCAGCGCACTTCTCAAAAATAACGTGGCCATTGTCGTCCTCTGTCTTGTGCGTTTTTTTCACCGTGTTGTGATTTTGCGCGAAAGCGAGCGAGTTCTGTGTAGTATCAAAGCGAATGTCGGTTCGTAACTAAACGTAAATACGCCGGTGAGGCCCTTTTTGTAAGGACGCTGCGCGGTTCATCCCCACCGCGCGGCTCTGCGCATGCGCGTTGGAGCACAGCGTCCCCTTTTACTTGTAACACTCTGAGAGTTCCACACGGTGGATAAACATTGGCGTAGCGGGCTTTCCAGGTCGACCACGTGAAGCGTGTTTGGGGCCCAAATACGCAATTTCTGTAATAATAAAAAAGCTATGGACATTGAGGCACCGAGAATGTATCACTTTTTATCCTATTGATGATAACAGAATACTTTTCGAGAATATCGAAGGATGGGGGTGAAACTGTAACTGCACGAATAATTTTTTCTAGCAATGTTTACCACATTCTATAGTAAAGTCTGTTTGTTCTACCAGTCTGATGATATTTTCTATGCTCGTAGAAAAATTCAGCCGTGTCCCAAAACGAATGACACAAGTACAGGTCACAAAAATCGTCGGTACAGTGGAATAAACCATGATTACTGTACTAAATGTGGTATTCATTACCAGATCCTTCTCTCCATCTACAGTAAAGACGCGCGAGACTCTCGGAAAGAGCGACGTCTTCTGTTGGGCCTGACGCCACTGGGGAGGTTTATCTCTCCGACCGAGCATCGTCGTTCCAGCCAGACTTTATCCCCCGAAAGAGATAATTTTTGTACAAAAGACGATTATTTCGGAAATAAACTCGGGAGGGAATAATAGTGTAGTACGTGCAGGATGGGTAGAAGAATTGACGTCATTAGGTAGCGAGAGACAAAACGTTCGCGCCAGAAATTCAGGCCGTACACAAGACTTACGCACCACACTTGGCGCTGCTACGTGACTCGGAGCATGGCTGCTGCTGTCGAGCCAACCGGAACGATCCGCGATGTAAACAACAACTCGAGGGCGATCGAACCGCGCCGGACTCGAGATCGGATCATGCAAACAAATAAAAATGTATCGCGCATTTTTTTTCGTTTGTTTATTCCACGGCATTGCCGAGTGCAACCTTCGCCACCGAGGGTTTCGCACATTCTCGTTTATTTGTTTTTATATATTATTATCGTTGCACATTTATTAAGTGGATTGCACGTTCGCGATCGGACGCGCCACGCTTGTTTTTGTTTTCGGCAAACGAGCGAACGGGACATCTGGATTGCCGAATAATAAATTCAATTTTTTCATACTTTTCCAGTTTTTTTTTTTTTTTTTTTTTTCGAAACCAGTTTTCTTTTTTTAGGTATAACGTGACCGAGCTGAAGGTTTGAGATAGACGAGATTCTATCTACACATTTGCATAATTTTACATAATCCGTATAACATATTCTAATCGTAGATGAAAATTTCCAATTTGATCGAGACGAGATTATCGTTTCTGTTTTGTATTTATGAGTATGAAAATCTGCTGTAAGAGGTACGAAAGAAAAAATCGTGCTGTGGTTTATTCAACTGCCGAAGTTTGCAGCACGTGTTGCGGGCGTCCAAGGTCGAATGTACGCATCAGGAACATCTGGATGCTGCATTGGCGGCAAATGCGAACTCGTTGACGTATTTATCGAGATAATGATCATTAAAATTGAGCGATTTTTTTGGGTGTAAAAAAGCCACGTTTTTTATCCACTGCCATGTGCGCTATTCACGCGATCTTTAGCGCTGTTTAGAATTCGGCGGCTTTGTGTATATATTTTCTAATTTTGTCTATAAACATACAATCTTTACATGTCGAGCTTCTTCCCGTACATCTGTAAGTTTCGTGTTTACCAAACAATCCATAAAATATTTGCTGTGATTAGTTTTGAATGAAGTGCCATGTTTTGATAAGGCGTCGTGTTTTCTGCCGACACGTGCTGGACGCGGCAAGATAAGAGCTATTTCGGCTCTCATTGGCCACTCCGACCGTCCTCGCAACCTTCATCATCATTCAGATTAAAAGAATCCCTTATCTGTTCCTACGTCCAAAGACTATAAACAAAAATGTACATATCTTTTTTTATGCTTTGACTTCGACCGATAATTCGCGATCAATTTCCACTTGAATACTGGATAGTTACGAATGTGGACACAGGTAAAGAAATTCACTCGATCGTTGTTGTAAATAACCGTTAAATTATTACTTTATTTACAATAAAGGCGTTGTACACCTGATCGAGAATACGAGGGGCTTACAATTACCATGATTATGTAAGCAATTGCAAAATCTATCGTGGATTATGCAGATTTTTTTCTCTTCATTATAATTGTATATGTCATATGCCAGCGGCATCTTTTTTCGGTAGATTCCTTACAAAATTATTATATTCAAATTTGAATGTACCGTATTTATAGAATTGTCTTTACACATTATTCTTAGCTCTTTTTGTACTCGATCCTCTCGACCTTGACCTCGTCGCCGACCAGCTGATAGACGTAAGTGACGACGGTGGAACTTTGGATGTCCATCAGCACGAAAGATGGAATAATGGATCTGCGAAGAAGCAGAGGGGGCGTCGGTAATCGGCTAGTCAATTGAATTAATAGCGAAGCAGGTAACGCGAGGATAGTTGACCCCGGGTATTATTCACGCGACGTCTAGACGCACTAACGTCTCAGCTTACAATCTCAAGACGGTAATAAGCCGTGCGTTAGCTTTCATCAATGTTCATCAGTTCACGAATTATGTAATTTTTCAATCAAACGTAAATAGTGATTAAATCGTCACGTTTTTGTGGTTCACTATTTTGTCAAAAAATCATCATTTAGAAGAGAGGCACAAGCTATTTTTAGACCACACATTAATTATGCAATGCCTAGTTCCATGGTAAGAAGTCTGACCTGAGTCTTGACCTTCTTCAGCTCAATGAAACTCATTTCATGGACCTTGAATGTGTTTAAAAAAAAAGTTTCTCAACTCTCAAATCTTATCATTATAGAAACTTACGTGTCAAGAGGATTAAATGCACCAGTAGCAGATCCAGGATTAATGTAGAACTTGTTTTCGTGCTCGTAGGCCTCAAACTTGTGGGTATGACCCGATATCAGTATATCTACGTCCAATTGTCGCTGAATAAGAGCCAGGGACTCGGGATCTCCCCAGGGGACCACTTGGTGACCGTGGGACAGTCCGATTCTAAATTGTCCGACCGTCACTACTTTCTGCTCTGGGTAATTGAGATTCTGGAATAGAAACAAACAAATGAACGTCGATGATTATGTTCATGATTAAAAACAGCAAAAATTGTGGATATTTTGATATTTGTACCTCGTCAAAATCTCCTCTGACAACATGAACATCGCTGGCCAGCGTCTTCAGATAATCGTATGACTCTTTTGTACATAGATTTCCAGTACAGAGAATGTGCTGTATCCTCCCTGGCACCAGCAGCTTCTTGAATTTGCTTGGCAAACTGCTACATCTATGAGGAATGTGGAGATCGCCCAAAACTAGAACAAGCTGCAAAAACCAATTTTCTCTTGTATCGGTAACAAAATAAAATAATTGGAACAGGCATTGGTTTTTTTTTTTATTGTCAGGGACCATTTTACCCATTTTAAAAATGATCGTTATTAGTATTTTCAAGTAAGGATCATTTTGTAAGAAAATTATGTGTTTGATAGCAGCTCCATTGCAGCAGAAAACAATCGCACTTGTTAGTACTGCAACTGTCAGGGAAGCAAATAAACGCGATCGTAGTCACGAGTGACAAATTATTACCATCGTGGAACGACAATAATATCCTCCCAGCGGACACGACAATCGTCGGATTACAAATTGTATTGACAAACCCGATTAAAAACAACTTCTGCACTACCCGCGTTTTGAGGTTAAGTACGGTTCGAAGCGTCGGATCAGCATTAAAATCGAGGCCGCGATCAACTTAGTCTCACCATGATTGTTTCACTGATAGATCGGCTTCACGATCGAGCATCAACGCAATTGACGAGCGTTCGCTGATCGCATCTGTCGCTGGGCGTATCGAGCGAAACTCCCGAAATCCGAGAAATGTCAAAAGCCGAGGAAACCGGAAGTTGCGCTGACAGATATATCTGCTGGGTTCGTTACGTCACGTCTGGTGCTCCCACATATATAATCGGACGCGGCCAGTGAGCGGCCGGTTTGTTTTGGATCCGACGGAAAGTTTTCCAGCCGGTTCGGGCTGATCGTAACGCGGGAATTGTTATGAAATTCGTGTGTCACACACTGTGTGTTTATTTTTTTGTTTCGATCATTTTCCATTTTTCCACCGGACCCCAATGACGTTCACGTGAATCCACCGCCGTTCCGCGGACAGTCAACAATGAAGTGTGTCATACCCGGAACGAATTGCAAAAGTTGGTGAAAAAAACATAGATCGCGCATAGGTTATGCGCGTAGAGGTTTAAGGTGCGAATTTTTGTTAAAGCTTTTTGTGATTTACAGTCTTGGCAAGGGCCGTACACGCTCTGGCCAAAATTGGCGAGGAAATGTACGTCGAGCCCAAGGAGAAGTCGCTGTCGTTCAGATGCGTCGGTACGTCCCACTCTGCGTTCTGCGATTTCACTTTCTCCGATAACTTCTTCTCGTCGTACAGCTTTGGGAATCTGGACGAGCAGGATGCACTGAAATGCAAAATTTCCATGAGGGTACGTTGACTAAATGTCCTGGTTTTTTCTCTTTTAACTTTGTTGATTTTTGCAGAGCGCTCTCACTGTCTTCAAATCGCCGGCAATGATAGACAAACTCGTCGAAACATGCCACATAAGACTGGAACCCAATGCGGATACCCTGACCTTCATATTCAAGTTCAAGAACAGCGTTGTCAAAACTTTCTTCCTGCCTATCATAGACTGCGAAGATTTGTCGGTAATTTTTTTGCTGTGTTCGTTTGTCTGTTTTCTGCAGTGCTGTAAATTATTTCAATGAATATGTGGATGGAATGATTATAATTTATTGGATCGCAGGTACCATATTCAAAGGAAAATGTACCAAACAAACTGTCGGCAAAATCACGGGTCTTCACCGACGCTGTGCAGAATTTCCAGCAGAATCTCATCGAGATCACGGTGGAAGTGACGTCGCAAAAACTTCTGATGAGAAACTACGTCGACGATACGTCCAGTAAGATAAGAACGAAATCTTGTATTTCTTTTCGTGCACGAAAAGTCGTTCACCGTCCATGAGGAATTTGTTATAATTGCAGCTGTGGCAAACTCAACGAGAACACAACTGGTATTGACGGTCTGCGAATTCGACAAGTACGACGTCGGTCTCGAGGCTTGCATCACGTTCTGTATGAAAGAATTGCGAGCCCTGCTGACGTTTGCCGAAGGCGTCGGACTTCCCGTTAACGTGTACTTCGAATCAACGGGAAAGTACGAGTTTCAGATCTACAAAGAGCGAGAAACGTTTGTTTATTTATTTTCAAAAATATTTTCAGTGCTCATTTCATTTTCAGACCAGTCGTGTTTGATCTGAAGAATCCGGCGTTCGAGGCGAATTTGGTCCTCTCGACGTTGAACCCGGACAGCGACGACGTTTCAGTGAGCACAGCTCAGGAGGCCAGAGTGCCGTGTCGCAAAAAAGCAGCACCAAAGAGGACACCACGCCAGGCGTCAAAGACGGCCACGAGGCGGCCAAAAAACAAATCCATAGTCTCGAACAGGTCAGAAAATTCGAAAATCAGCAGCATAACGACAAAAGTGGCCGAAGCGAACGCAGCGAGAAATCAAAGCCGAATGGAAGTCGATGACGCTCCGGAAATCGGCAGAGCGAACGACGCGAACTCGCCGAGTTGGCGAGATAATTCGCGCCTCGCGGCGTCGAGAATTCTGGAGGCGGCGCGAAAACGCGAGGATTTCGTGCAGAGCCCGTCGACAAGTCGCGCCTCGCCGATTCCCTCGAGTCCCGCGGTGTCCAGTCTGGGCGTCGCGAGCGGCAGGGAAAACGGAGCCTCGATATTCTCGACCGATTGGAAAAAAAGGCCGGGCGACGATCCGTCGCACGCGGCGATGGAGGAGGACGCGGTTCCTCCCTCGCCGCCGCCACCCGCGAAAAAGGCCAGACTCGTGTTCAAAAAGTGCTTCGAAGCGACCTTCGATCACAGCAACTTTCCCGGCGAGGTCCTCGCCGACGACACCGACGAGGAGATGTAATTAATTCGCCGTTAAATCTGTCTGTACTGGATACAGCCGGAAACCATGAAATTATCGTTGAACCCCGCAATTATGTGATATATAGCTTTCAATTCACGAATATTCCAATAAATATACGTATCTTTTTCACTGAAAAGAATGATTATTCATTTATTAACGGACTCCTTTTACGAATAGTTACACAAGTTCATAATTTATGAGCTCTGTTTACATCCAAAAAATTAAAAATCAAGATAATCAGATAATGCTTATTTGATTATTTAATTTCCTTAGGATGTAAGACAAAAAGATTCAACTTCTGCGTTTGCATCCAAAAATAAAAAAATAAATATAATAATCAGATACTGCTTATTTGATTTATTTAATTTCCTCAGGATGTGAGAAAAAAGTGCTCATCTTGTGCGTTCGGAAACGGCAGCATTTTCGCGCTCGGCGCGAATGACTTTTTTAAATTCTCCCTCCACGCTCCCCACCAAGTTGCATCTCTCGGTGGGGCGCCTCGCGCACGTGGCCGTCCACCACATCGAGTGATCGAGACTGCGTTCCATATTCAGTGAGCGAATAACCGTGATCGAGTGCACTCTGGTTGCCTCAGTTTTTTGCGCAACCGAGCGAGAGACTCGAGAGGAAAACAATGAGGGCTGGCGTAGGATTAGCCGGGAGGATCTCGGTGCTCGCGAGCGTCGGGCTGGGCGGATGGTACGCGGGCGTAAATTTCGAGAGAGTGCGACACCCGAAGGCCGAGAAGTCGTCAGACAGTTGCGAGCGCACGGAGCCCAACCTAACCATCCCGCGTCTGCCCGGTCTGCCGATTTTCGGCACGGTCTCCGCTGCGTCTCCCTTCGTGCCCGCCGACAAATCGGCGGACATGGGCAACAAATTGTCGACGACGGCTTCGCGAGTCTCCGAGGTAAGCAGCATATTTCGTCTTGTGTAATTGGATTTTATGTTCAGGCGTAGCAGGAGAGGCCAGAGACGTAACCACGTGATAATAACAAATATTGCGCGGATTTTTTTTAAATATTGATATGACATTTTTATAGATCATGAGATTCGGATTTCCCGGCCTCGACACCGTCAGATCGTACGACGATTTCGTGCTGTCTTACGACAGACGCAACAGAGTCGCTCATTGGGTCTTCGAGCATCTCACGAAGGATCGACTGAAGTATCAGGAGAACGTCGATAGGTCGAACTGCGAGTTCAAACCGGACGAGAGTATTCATCCGTTTTTCAGGTGAGTTTCGGAGCGGAGATTTTTTTGTTTAATATTATTCTTATCCGGTTTTAATGTATGGAATTTTGGTAAAAGACCTTTTGGAAAATAACGATTATAGTTCCGAACAGATCTGAAAACAGCGACTACAAGGGAAGCGGATACGACCGGGGTCACTTGGCCGCCGCGGGTAATCACAAATTGTCCCAGGAACACATAGAGCAAACGTTCTTCCTGTCGAACATGGCACCTCAGGTCGGCGTGGGATTCAATCGGCACTCGTGGAACAGACTCGAAAAATACGTCAGAAAATTGACGAAAGTCTACACCAATGTTTACGTCTGCACCGGGCCGTTGTATTTGCCGAAGTGCGTAGTTTTTAGATTAAAAACTCTTTTTTAAAAATTTAAACGCAAATCGATTATCGGAAAGTCGACAATAGAAGTATAAAATAATTGCATTTCTTTTTCGTCATCCAGAAAAGAGGCTGACGGCAAGAAGTATATTCGATACGAAGTTATAGGAACGAATCACGTGGCCGTACCAACGCACTTTTATAAAGTCGTCGTGGGTGAAACTCAAGACTCCAAACTGGAGATGGAAGCATTTGTCATGCCGAATGCGCCGATAGATGATAACACTCCGCTCACCAACTTCCAGGTGTTTAACGATGTTGAAAAAAAATTATTAATCGTTTTTTTATCTGGGGAATAAACTAATTTTGCTTCTTTTCGTACAGGTGCCGCCGGAAAGTATCGAACGTGCGGCGGGACTTTTGTTCTTCGACAAATTGTCCCGCGATAAATTGACCAAAGTCAATGGAAAAAAGCTCGGATGGATATAACGATCGAATTCGTTAGGCCGAATGGACCTTCGATTTTAAACGAACTCGCGGTCCCAACTGTAATATCCGTCGATCGAATAGGACAATTATTTTACGATAGTATTTTTTTTAAATGATGGCCATTCATTTTGAACTCAGATTTTATTTATTTGTTGGTCTGTAAATTGCGTGAAATATCCGCGTTTGCTGCGACAATTTAAATTTTATCCAAATGATCGATACGTGGTATCAACATGTAAATAAAGAACTTTTAATAGGAATTCCGAGAAATGTCTAAAATTCAAATTAATTCGCGACCAGCTTTGAAGAATTAAATAGCTGCGCGTAAGTCTTCGGATGTTTATTTCATTTTTGTACATTTAACCGTCCGGCTAATGATCGTCACTACGACTAACAATCGTAAATGTCTTAATTTAGCAATCTCAGAATCATCCAGTCTGATATTCAGAACACTCGAGCTCCGTTGGTCAATTGAATTATATATTTCGTTTAAACAACCAAGATGCGCGCACTTCAGTCTTGCAACATAAAATAGATCTTACATTTTCGCGTGAGGACTTCGCGTTCCATCCTCGAACCTCGCAATTCTCAATTGCGTTCGTAATCGTCACCCTCCTCCCACCCCCCTTTTCGTTAATTTATAAATTACAATTTTCGTAGAATTATCATATTACAATTGGAGTTCGTCCCTCGCTCAATTACTTTGGTCACAATAGTAAATATTATATACCAAATAACACGTTAATTGTTAACTAAATTCATATAAAATCCTATTCGATAAAACCGTTGAATAATCTTGGTAACTTACAGTCTACAGTATGTACAAAATTAACAGGCCACGACGCGACGAGGAGATTTCGCGAAACCTCTCGCGCCGCGTACGCGCGATTACATTAAATACAACGCGCTTATCGTTTTTTTTTCTCTCGTCACCTTCGATATTACTCGCGATTGAACATTCATAGCTTCTCGACAGCACGTTAAATTTACGTTATATCTCTATCTCGCTCGAGATCTCGCGCGGAACGAGCACGTTTATTGCTCGCGAAACAGCGACGATCGCATTATGCCTCGGGGACCTTCCGACGTTAAGTATTCTTTAATTACAGTACAGTACCACATATATTCTCGGAATGTCCTTCAAGTATTCGTAAATGCCTATTACAGTTATGAATTATCGTGAGTAAAATATATATACTAGGCACTTGCAAATGGACGGGCCGCGGAGCTCGTGGAGCTTCGTCTCGATTATATTAGTTTAAAAATCTTAGTAAGGACACTTGATGAGAGTCGTCGTTAAGTACACTTTGAAAGGTTTCACACGTAGTACAAAGTTTTCACGCCGCTTGAGTGGGAATCGGGGAAGGAAAAATCGCAATGAAAATCCGTAAGTATAAAAAAAACGTATCTGTCGATTCCTCGACGCGAAACGTCGAGATGTTGTGTCTGTTAAAAAACAGTCAAGCGTCGGACTTAAAAATACGATCCGGAAATTGATGAAAATTCCAATCATTCGCTAAGACCGGACAGTTTGATTCGTGTGTCAGTTTGATCTGCACGCCGCTTCGTAATGCGGAAGGGGTTTTCGTTCTCGGAAAAAGAAAAGAAAGAAGAAATGCGATGCGGACTAGAAAATTGTGGGAGGGAGAAAACCTTTCGTCGTTGTGGGTATGTCGCGCGCGAGAGCCGCGGGATCTCTTATCTTAAATTTACTAAAGTTTTCGGTCGAGATGCAACGAAATAATGACATACACGGCGGACTAGGATAAACGATTGAGCAGTAACCAGGTGCGTCCTCCTGCTGCTGCTGCTGCTGCTGCTGCCTCCTCAGATTAGTCTCTCCTCCGGCGGCGGTTTCATCACGTTGTCCATCTCGACTCTCGGGTTGCTGAATTCCTGCGCGCTCGGGCTGTAAGTTCCCCGCGTGGCTCGCTTCTTCCGCGCCATCATGAACAGCGCTATGAGTGATCCGGCCGCGATGAGGAACAGCACACCGACTATTGGTCCCACTATTACCGCGATGTCCATCGCTTGACTGCCCAGGAAATGCTCCGACTGCGAGAAAAGAAACATTAAAATTATCGACACGCTCGCATCGATTTTATCGGAAATCTCTGGACGGCAGATTTTACTCTCACCTCTGTACAATTTTGTCCTCTGTATTCCGGAGTGCAGTGACACGTGTATCCCGTGTCCTCGACGCACTCGCAGCTCCCACCGTTCTGGCAATAATTCTGTCAAGAGAAATCGCACGAAATTAGACGTCGAGGAATAAAATGATTAGTGTTTCACAAAAATCACTTTTTTATGTTACTTCCGCCAGGTGTTTTTGTAAATTGAAAACAATCATTTTACAGGGTGGGAACTTTCTTTTCCTTATTTTTAGTACTCGACAAAAAAGAAGGAAAGCAAAGCAGAACACAATTATTTTTCGCGTACCTAAAATAAAGGAAACAGTTCCCACCCCGTAAAATGATTGTTTTCAATTTACAAAAACACCTCGCGAAAGGGGGACGCTTGCAATTAAGTTTTAGAGGTGCTGCATTTTGGAGTAAAAATGCGACACCTTAGAATTTTTTGCCGGTGTCGTCCTATTTCAAGGATAACTCCAAGATCGAAATCACCACTTTGACATGGTGGAAGAATAATTTTATTTTAAAGTGACTTTTTGTGAAACACCCTGAAAATGATATTATAGAAACAGCCGCAAAGCGAATGCGCTCACCTCTCTCTCGCATGGATCCTCCATTCGACAGTTGTACCCACAGAAGCCGCGCTCGCAAGCGCACCTGTAGGTCCCGCGCAGATTCTGACAGACCCCACGGCCGCAGTCGGTCCTCTGCATCTGGCACTCGTCGATGTCGATCGAGCAGTCGGGCCCGGTGTAACCGGTGCCGGCGCAGTTGCACGTGTAACTGTTGACGCCGTCATAGCACTTGCCGTCGTTTTTGCAGGGCACGTTGCCCTCGAGATCCGGGGCGCAGTCGTCGATGTTGATCTCGCAGTAGAGTCCGGTGTATCCGACGGGACATTTGCAGTGCGGAGTCTGAGGAAAATGACGAAAAAACAGGAACGAAATTAGGCTCAATAAAATAAAAAAATAAAAAAATACGTGAGACGTTGGAGCGACGTTTGAACAAATTATTAAATGTAATCTCGATTTTTACCTGATTGTCGTAAAGGCATCTGCCACCGTTCTGACACTTCTGCAGCTCACAGTACGGGGAGTCGCACCGAGGTCCCTCGTAGCCCGGCATGCAGGAGCAGGTGAAGTTGTCTCCCGTTCTCTCGTTGACGACGTCGCTACAACTCGCGCCGTTTTTGCAGGGCTCGTTCTCGCATCGAATGAGCCGCAAATTTTCGCACAGGTTGCCGGTGAACTCGTCGGGACATTCGCAGCGGAAAGATCCGGGTAGATTGACGCAGACGCCGTTGTGCTCGCAGGGACCCGAGCTAACGCACTCGTTTATGTCTTTTTCGCATCTAAAGTGAACGCGATGATTTTAATACAGTCAATAAACGCTGCGTAAATTGCATAAATTAGAGTAATCAATTAGACTAGAGTACAACTAGAGTAAAAATGATTGAAAAACTTTTCGCCAAAATCGGAAATTTTTCTTTTCAAGATATCGACTTTTAACCTGTACCATTATTCTCAAGTCGTATATTCTACCCCTGAAAACACTGTTTACAAAACCTTTTTAATTGATTTTGAAAAAAATCATTTTTTGGCGACGTTTTTTTTGTCAGAAATCATAGATCCGGCTCCGGACCGAAAATCGCCAAAATCGACCTCGGAATTTTTCTTTTTAAAATATCGACTTTTATCCTATACCATCGTTCTCAAATCGTATATTCTACCCCCGAAAACACTGGTTACAAAACCTTTTTAATCGATTTTGAAAAAAATAATTTTTGGCGACAGTCTTTTTTTAATCGTAGATCTGGCTCCGGACTAAAAATCGCCAAAATCGACCTAGGAAATATTTTCTTTCAAAATATCACCTGTAATAGGCTAATCAATTTTGCGTTGCTGAGCTCTTATAAAAGGTTACGGGCGCTGCCACGCCCATCGTCTTATATCAAATTTGACATCAATCTGATTTTCTTTACAACGGATTTTCTTGGCAACCAATATCAGCTCGAATAGTTTGCTAACAATGCTTTCCGTTGCTCATGAACTTTTTAAAAGAGGGATTACCCAGCAAACCAGAACCCGTCGATAAATCAGAAGAATTGTCAATGTAAGAAATAATGAAATACTCACAGCCAGCCCTGCCAGCCCTTGTTGCAGACGCAGGTGTAATTCGCGATTCCGTCGACGCAGGTCGCGTTGTTTTGGCACTTGGCGTCCGCGCACTCGTCGATGTCCACCGAGCAGTCGTCCTGAGCGTAGCCCGGGGGACACTCGCAGACGTAGCTGTTGAGAACGTCGCGACAGTGACCCGAATTCTTGCAGTCCTTCTCGAAGCACAACTGGCAGCCTATGTTGTCGGCGTTCGTCTCGTTGTTGCGCTGAAGCGAGAGATACTCCATGGGCGTGAAGTTGGCGTTGCTGTAGACCTCGTCGTAGGTGAAGTAGTGAAGAAGCATACTGCCGATTCGCACCTTGCCGAGACAGCCCTTGAAAGGCTCGCCTGAAAAATCAGCAGTTCACATTAATTTAGAACAACTTTCTTTTCGCCAGAAATCAAACCGTCGAACGTTTATTTTCAATATGTTCAAGAAGAACTTCAGCGTTATAACCTTACGTATGCATATGTATCTTTTTTCTTCTTCTCTAATCATGATATTATAATCCATAAGTAATCATAATATCTAAGTCGTAAAATCTGGAATTTTCAAATTGTCACTCTATGCCAAAAATGTATAATTGTTGTAAAAGGAGAAATCCGTTAATAAATGAAATCAAATGAAATCAAATTAAATATCGTTCAACCTGTATCGCCAAGCCGGGTAAAAAGAGAATCACGAAAAAATTACCTGACATCATTCCATGCATAGGCGTGGCAGTCGTCAGCCTGCGATCCGCAAAGTCCACGGAATTCCCATCAAGACCATCGCGAACCCCGCTGGACTGTCTCTCAGTCTCGATAGTAACGTAGCTGTTCTTGTCCCAAGTGACGTCGGCGAGGCCGCCGAGGGTAACCGTTCCGCTCACGAGCAGCTGGTACCACAGTTCAAAATCGAACTTCGCGCTGTTTTGCGCGGTTGCTTCGTCGATAGGATTGGCGTTGTACCCGCAGCTCAGCATATTGTTGCTGAGCTTCAGCACGATCGACGTCCAATTGCCGTCGGGCTCCTCCTTCCCAAAGCTGATAGTGTCCTGATTCTGCACGTCGAGTTTCCACGCGACGGTCACCAAGTCCCGATAAACCGAGACCGTGAAGTGCTGATCGCCCGTCCGAGGCGCCATGTGCATCAGAGTCCCGCCGCTGTTTGACCTGTAGGTGATTCGCACCGCGTCGATCGTCGTCTCCGTCACGTTCTTCGCCTCGAGCTGCTCGTAGACGTAGGTGAACGACGTGCCGATGCCGTCGAAGGTCGCGTTCGCGATGCACTCGTAGCCGTCGTCGAGATTCTGGCACTTCGAGCCGCTCGGGCAGTCCTGGAGCTGGCAGAACTCCATCTCCTGGCAGGTCTTCCCGGTGTAGCCGCGCGGACAGTGGCACGTGAAGTCGTTCCACGTGACGTGGCAGGTGCCGTTGTGGAAACAGGGGTTACTGTCGCACACGTTGTCGGAAATCACGCCCTTCAGGACTTTTTCCCGATCGAAAGTCACATTGCCAAACTGTATGGGTGGCGGGATGTCGTTGGCTTTGAGGGGATAAAATTCTACGACCATCGTCGCGGTGCCGTTCGATATCTGCACGTCCTGAATGATTCCCTTGAAATTCACCTGCGGCACTTGCTGCAGATCCATCTGCCGGCTGTCCACTTGCCGAATGTACCGCGAGGCCTGCGGCAATCCGCCGAGGTACAAAACCGTGACGTTCAGCTGGCCGGACGAGCTTATCGTTTTTCGGAAGTACTCCGAGCCGTTGATCTTCACCTGTACGAGAGTCACGTTTCGGATCACCTGAATGAGATGATTGTTGCCGTCGTTGAGCTTCACGCCGCCCACGGTGTAAGCCTCGGTGCCGTTGAACTGGATTCGCACGAGCAGCTCTCCGCCCTCGAGCTGCGCGGCTATGTAGGTTTTTTCGAGGGATTTCGACTCCGACTGCGGATTCGGCTCCGAGCCGAGGTAGAAGATGTCACCGCGCTGCTCGCGCGTGCGGATGAACATCGAGATGTCGACGATCGAGCGGACCGAGCGGCGCGCGGCGTCCGCCACGCGCACTGTCACGTAGCCGTTCGTGATGTTTTCGTGGCCGAACGTCGCCGCCGTCATGTTGTACTGACACGTGTGGCCCAGGTAGGGACGCTCGCACTTGCAGGAGAAGTCGCGCCAGCCGTCCGTGCAGTGCCCGCCGTTTTTGCAAGGATTCGGCGAGCATTGCTCCTCGCGCGGGCAGCCCGGCTCCACGTGCTGCATCAGCACCGATTTCGAATCCATTTGCGAGTAAATCTGCCGCGGGGATGGATGGAAAAGATTGAAAACCATGAGTATGCTGCCGTTTCGCGTTATTTGGTATTTGTGGGCGCAACGAAGCAACAAATGGGATACGGTATTTGCTCCAATTTACAATTGGAGCAAATAATTAAATTGTACGAAAAACGTCGCGTAAGTTGTATAAAATTTAATAAGAGCGAAACTCACCCATTCGCCGTTGATCACGACGTCCTCGGTGCACCCGACGAAGAAGGGCGGCCCGTGGATCAGATTCCTGAGGTACTTGATCGTTCCGCCCACGTAGGTCGTGGGGAACGAAGTCGGCATGACGTTGGAGCCCTCGTTGAGATTGATGGGATAGATGGTCTGCTCCTCGTTGGCGGAGAGCACGAGATGCGTCGCGTTTATCGCCACGAAGACTTTCTGCCAGTTCGAGTCGTTCAGGCCGCTTCCAATGAAAACGCCCTCCCACTTGTTGAGAATGCTCGAGTGAAGATTGAGCTTTCCGTTCACCAGCTCGAGGATGTAGAACGTGGAGCCCGTGCCCATCGCCAGGAGGCCATTGGGCAGGGTCGTTCGGAAGCGAAATTGGATGTCGTAGCCCTCGTCCCTCGTCGTGTTGACCATCACGAAGGAGCCACCGCTCAGGGACATCGTCGTTACCTGATTTATCACACCAATTCGAGTCAATATCTTCGTCCGGTTGAGTCACGAGGGCGATTCATTTCTACTCTTTTCACCTAGAGGCTAGTTTTTTTCTTTACGCCACCCACCTCGACTCTTCTCAACATCGTCTTACAACGCAAACATGCGAATCAACAAACGAGTTAGACGCAAAGTCCAATCTTTCTTTCTATCCAGTAAAAACAAAATCTACGCATCCGATATTTTGAATCAATATTTTTTTTTACGGTTTATGATTTTTTAATTTATGATTATGATTATGGTGATTTTTTTGGTTCGTGTTTTTATGATTTTTTTCCAACTCGGAAATGTTTCTTCTATTTTCGTTTCGATGTATTTGAAAAGCAAAATAGTGACTCACGTTGTTGCAAGTCTCGCCGTGGAATCCATGGGGGCAGGTGCAGTTGAACATGTGTTTGGTCTCGTTGACGAGATACGGCCAGCACGTGCCGCCGTTCTGGCAGGCGTTGCCCTGGCAGCCGATAAGCGCGACCGAGCAGTTCTTCCCGCCGTAGTCGGCCTCGCATGTACAGAAGTAATCGGCCCGGCCGTCTGTGCAGCTCCCGTGCTCGCAGGGCGTGTATCTCTTGCACTCGTCGATGTCGTGCTGGCAGTGGTCGCCCTCGAAGCCCTCGTCGCACTCGCAGGTGTAGCCGCCGATTCGGTCGAGGCAGGAACCCGCGAGGCAGGGGCTGCTCTCGCACTCGTTTATGTTTATCTCGCAGTTCTTGCCCGTCAGGCCTTGGACGCACAGACATTCGTAGCTGCGGGACGAAACGAAATTACATGATTTTTATATTCAATATTTCTGTTTGTTTAACAAGCAGGTTGTATAAACGAATAAAAATTAGATTGTTAGCGAAATTAACGCTGAATTAAACTTTGATAAAAGTCTAATTTTGGGACGGACTTGAATTAAGGGGGGTAAAGTTTTATTGTTTGGGCGGACTTGAATTAAGGGAGATGGGATGGACAAATAGACAAACAAACAACTTTTCAATATTCCCTCTAAAAAAAATCAGTGGGTATATCTCGCATTTTCGATGAGTATTGTTGTGGTGTTATTCGTTCTCTGATTGGCTGTCGGGTTGCGTGTATCTGGTTTGCTAACCAACGAGCAGTTTCATTCGTGTTATTGTATTTTGACGGTTTGGAGGGCGTGTGAGGTTTCAAGGTTTGTTAACGTTATTTCGGAAAGGGTGTTCGGGCGAAGCGTATGGCCTAATAATATGCATAATTCCAGAGATAAAAAACATTTTTTCAATTTTTCTCGATGAATTTTCTATTTTATAGGCAAGCAAACTTTACGAAACTGAACATTTCTTATTTTTGCGAAAAACGCAAGACAACTTTATGCTTTAAAATTCGGTGAAAAATCCCGAAATCAAGATATCGCGTTTCGCCTTTCGGTATTCACTTCATTATTGAGATTTCTTTCGAACGAAGGTAGAAATTCCAAGTTCGATCAATCCAAAAAAGTAGTGTGTAAAGCTAGTATGTATAAGAAGATATTATCTAATAAAAAAATTACTAACCCGCTGGCATTGGCGTAGGTGAAATTCTGCGTGAAAATCGCGGGCAGAGTTCGCGAGTCGCTCTTATACAATTCCTTGTTCGATCTCTCGAGGCAGGTTCCGTTGTACTGGCAGGGCGAGCCCTCGCACTCGTCGATGTCGATCTCGCAGTTCTGCCCGGTGTAACCGGGATAGCACTGGCACTTGTAGGTGTTGATGTCGTCGACGCAGTTGGCTTCGTTCACGCAGGGGCTCGACTGGCAGTCGTCGATGTTGTTCTCGCAGTGGAAGCCCTCGAATCCGGTGTTGTTGCAGTCGCACGTGTAATTGTTGATGCCGTCGATGCACTTGCCGCGATTCAGACACGGCTGGGACTTGCAGTCGTCGATGTTCGTCTGGCAGTTCTGCCCGGTGAAGCCCGGCGAGCAGACGCACGCGTAAGCGGCTATTTGGTCGATGCACGCGGCGTCGTTCAGGCAGGGATTGCTCTCGCACTCGTTCACCTCGACGTCGCAGGTCTTGCCCTTGTAGCCCGGCGGACAGACGCAGTCGAAGGTGTTGATCTTGTCGATGCAGGTCGCGTTGTTCTTGCACGGGCCGCAGAGACACTCGTTGATGTCGATGTCGCAATGGTCGCCCGAGAAGCCCGGACGACAGAAGCAGTTGTAGCTGCCCACGGTGTTGACGCAGATGCCGTTGTTGCAGGACGCGTTGCCGAGGATCTCGCACTCGTTTATGTCCATGTCGCAGAGGCTTCCTGCAATCGCGAGAGAATCGCGAGGACGGTTCGTTGATTATCAAGCTATTTCGATTTGCAGCCTCGTTTTTGGGAAAAGGTTTCGTCGACTGATTCAATTCAATATCAATTAAAAAAATAAAATGAAAATAACACATGCGTTAAACTCTATTTGAAAGTATTCAAATAATCGTTTTACAAAACGGGTATAATGCCAATTAAAAAAGTTACGAATTCTTTCTAACGCTGTTCAAAAAATTCAAAGGATAATTTAAAAGAAATTAATGTTACCTCTGAAGCCTTCGTTGCATTTGCAGCTGAATCCCTGCTCCCCGAGATCGTGGCAAGTGCCGTTGTTGCAGGGCTTCGCGAGGCAGTGATCGACGATGAGCGTGCAGTTCGGCTCCCTGTAGCCGTCCTTGCATTTGCACTCATAGCCGGCGATGCCGTCGACGCAGGTACGATCTTCGGGGCAAACGGCGCCGATGCATTCGTCGACGTCGATGTCGCAGACTTTGCCCTCGAAGCCGCGCGGACAGTCGCAGACGAATTCACGACGGGATCGCGCGGTCAGCGTGCACGTTCCGTTGTTCTGGCAGGGATTCACGGCACAGGCGTCGTACTCGCTCTCGCAGTTGTTGCCCATGTAGTCCTGGGTGCAGTTGCACGTGTAACCGTTCGTGCCGTCGATACAGGTGCCGTGGTGCTGGCAGGGCTGCGAGAGACATTCGTCGATGTCGATCTGGCAATTCTTTCCTGTTTCGGCGACAAGCAAATGTTAGTGATCCGTTATAATTTTTATCGTAGGCGAATATCTATAAATTCATCAACAATTAATTATAAATTCAACATCAATTCATTATAAATTCATCATCAATGCTTTATAAATTCATCATCAATTCCTTATAAATTCATCATCAATTCCTTATAAATTCATCATCAATTCCTTATAAATTCATCATCAATTCATCGGTGGCTCCTTTATCGCCAAAAGATTTACGATTAACTCGTACAAAGTTAGGCACAACACGTAAAGCAAACACAGAACACGTTGATGGTCAAGGGTGGTCGTAGTTTTTACCGGTGTAGCCGGGAAGACACTGGCAGTAGTAGCTGTTGAAGTGATCGATGCAGACGCCGCCGTTGCGACAGGGATCGCTCGAGCACTCGTCGATGTCGATCGCGCACTCGGGTCCGGTCCATCCGGGCTCGCAGTTGCAGTAGTAACCACCGGGCTAAACCACAGAGCGTGAAACGACAACGAAAGCGACGATGAAAAAGTGAGAAAACGTATGATCGATGCCGAGAAATACCCAATGTTAACGATCGAACGAACTAATAATGATCATGAGGTAGTGAAAAAGGTTCTCACGATCGTGGGAAATGGAAGGCACAGGGGAAACTTACGTAGTCGTGACAGGCGGACGCCTGTTTGCAAGGCATATCGCGACAGGTCACCGGATCCTTGCACTGCGGACCCGTCCAGAATCGCGGACACTGACAGACGATACCGTAGACCGTTTCCACGCAGGATCCACCGTTGAAGCAGGCGGAACACCACTCGGACGCGGGGGTGTGACAGGTCGGTCCTACAGGGCCGTGACGAACGGGAGCGAAGCAACACAGAACACACGTGACACAAATTGTACAAACGAGATGATACGTTGAAAGCGAACACGAAGACAGACGGAAAGCACGAATTACATTGCAGAGTTAGTGCGAACGTTTCAGCGAATGAAATTAGAAGAACGATTGTCGTCCTACATTTTGTTATATGTCAAAGAGACAATCGAGCGTCGTGGATCAGAGAGAAAAAAGGAGAATCTGTTAGCTCAACTTTTCTTAAGAACGAGCGAAGGAAAGCGAAAGAGGAATAATGGAAAATGTATTAGAATCACAGGCAACTCGATTTCGAACGCGGAAAATCTCGGTTCGCATGCGCCGTGGGAGTGGCGGACGTGCCGCGGAATATTTTCCTGCAATTTTCTGTAGAAATGGTCTGTGTCTCTCTACCTTTCCACTCGGGCGGGCAGGTACAGTTGTAGCCGTCCTTGTCGCTGCTACAGGTACCATGCACGCAGGGATTACTCGCGCAGTAGTTGACCGTGCAATTTGGCGGATTTCCCATGAATCCCGGCTTGCAGACGCACTGAAGGCCGGAGGAGACCTCGAGACAGAGGCTGTTCGAGGGACAGGCCGCGTTCTCGCATTGTCCCTTGCGCTCGCAGTGTTTGCCCGCGTATCCCGCCGGGCAATTGCAGTGGTAGGAGCCCATCTCGTCGACGCAGGTACCGCCGTTCGCGCAGGGCATCGACAGGCACTCGTTCAGATTGAACTCGCAGTTCTGGCCCTCGAAACCCTCCGGACAGTTGCAGACGTAGCTGCCGTAGTTGTCGTAGCACTTGCCCTTCAGGCACGGGTTGTCCACGCACTCGTCGATATTGATTTCGCAATTTTTTCCCTCGTATCTGTACAAGAAAAAGGGAAAACATCGTTGCGGTTAAAAATAATCTTTTATTTGCATGGAAATTCGATAAATAAATAGAACGGCGAGTAGGAGAAAAATTGTATTATTCGTGCGCAAACGATCGTGGAAATCAATAATTGTTTTTTGTACTTGCCCAGTTCTCTCGCATCTGCAAGTGTAGTTGTTTATCCCGTCGATGCATATCCCGCCGTTTCGGCAGGGATTCGTGAGGCACTCGTTGATATTAGTTTCGCAATTCCTGCCCGTCCATCCGGGGGCGCAGTCGCAGCGATAATCGCTCTCCGTCAGGGCTATGCATGATCCCTTATTCTTGCAGGGATTATCCTCGCAAAGTCGCACGCCGAGCTGGGACTCGCACAAAGTACCGGTGTAGCCGTGCTGGCACGTGCATGTGTAATCGCCTTTCTGATCCTCGGTGCAAACTCCGCTGTTTTTGCAGGGATTACTCGCGCACGGTGGGCCTGAATTGTTTTTAGAGAAAATAAATCAGCGGTGATGAGTAATGCGAACTTGGCTGAGTTACGGTTAGTCGTAATTCGGGACCGAGACTATCCGGTACGTGCATTAATGTAAATAAATAAATAAATAAATAAATAACTAAAAATAAAAGTGGCAGTGCAATACTACGAGGACGATACCAACAAAAACAAAACTACGAAGCTAGAATGCGATATTCCAACGAAAAAAAAAATATATTGATCGATCAGGCTGGACGAACACGATGGCTTTGTGCAAGCAATGGACGTTGCGGCTCTTATATCCTAGAATATAACCCTGTAAGATGTGTGCAAACGAAACAGCATTCTCGGTTGATTGTATGACGCTGACGTGTCGCAGAGTTTCCAGTCTCGCACATTTCCTCAAAGCGTATGTTAGTCGTTCGTGTGTTTGGGGCAGGCAGTGTGACCGTGTATTTTACACCGTAGGAAAAAAAAAAATAAATGTATCGAACAATATCGGGCAGAACTACCGACTATTCACTAGGCCGCGCTACAGAGATATTTTAATTGTGTGCTGCGTCTACGTGTTGAGGCGAAAGTTGGAATTATCCGTGCGAGAGAAAATAACGATGTGAAAGAGTGGAGAAATTAGCGCGAAAGGGAAGCGCGCAATTTCCCTTCTTTATTCTAGAATAAAAAAATATACTGTATATTTATATATATATATAGATTCCCGATAGATTGTAACACAATCGTCGTCATTGAAATTGTACCGTCGTCGAGCTGGCAGTTCTTGCCGGAATATCGGGCGTAACAGTGGCACTCGTAACGGTCCTGCCGCGAAACACATTTGCCGTGCATCATGCATGGTTCGTGATGGCAGGAGTCCATGGTGGTGTCGGACGAGCCAGTCTGTCCGCCGACACTGTTCGGATCACCTGAAAGATTCAGACAATATGCATGCAAACTACTGAGGGACACGTGAGCGGGTCTCGCCCGAGGCGCTTTGCACATTTCCTCTGGCGCGATATTTCTAGTTAAGTCGCTAGCAGCTCGGCGCTCGCTTTGTCAAAGTACACTACGCCTACGCTCTTACTTTTACCGGGTATTACGGACAAAATACAAAACGTGAGTGAAACAACAACAACAACAAAAACTCAAACGGTGCTCGTTTACGCTCTATCGCTGTAAGTAATTCAGTCATCGCGATCGACTCGCGCCGAGGCCAACGCCGAGAGACCGGGGGGGACTTGAAAATGAATTTGTCAGAGAGTGTAAGGCTCTTTTCTTTCGAGGGATGCGTTTTCAACGAACGAAAATGTCATGAGGGTACGACAAACATTAACGGCGACAAGCGACGAAATTAAGCGATGATGGTACGACAACTTTGCATAATTTGTGGGTCGCCGATTGAGCCGCCCAGTCAATTTTTTTGTTGGCAATCCAAATGTTTGGAACAACGCGAGACAATAATATTTGTATCGAATAAATTAGCCGAGAGACATTCAAATGTTTACGATGGTATTTTACGACGATAATATAATTGTATACTCGGTTTAAAAAAGATCGAATATATCACATCTGCAGATAAGACGAATGTACTGCTCGACGTGTGTGTCTGTTTATCCGTCCGCCGTACGTTTTCGATAATACGCAAGAGGAGGCACGCGTTAAGTGAGTCACTGCGATAATCGCGAAGCCTCGTGAAATATATGTCCCTGTATTTATGGTCGGACGGCTTTGAACGTGCGCGCCGAGATTGTAACGCGAAAGCGCGACACGACGACTGACGTTTGACGCTTCATCTCGCGCGACAAAGTTACTGATAAGTGGTGGAGGAATTTGCGAAAAAACGCGACTCCCAATCGCGATTACGTGGTTCGTGAACGCAAAATCGTGTGGCCTTACATCCTCGGGTCTCCGTGGGACAGGGACCGAACACGGCGCCGTTGTTCACGGTGTCGTTGAAGAGTATCCCGGGCCCTTGGAGAATACAACCCTTGAAGCCCTCGCCGACCACGAGGGAGCTGTTCGCGTTGTTGTCCGGCAGCATCAGTATCGCCGAGTTGTACGTCGCGTTCGCGACAATCTGCGAAGCGAGAAAAACGGAATATTTAGAGACGGAATTTACAGAAACGAAGAGAGTCGTGAGGACTCGATGAAAGAAAAACTCGTGAATTTTTATAGCAATAAAAAATATTAAACGAGAACCTGAATTAAAGAACATAATTTTAAATATGACATTTTTTTATTGTTTGGGAGTCAACAATTTTTACTTGCATAAAAAAAGTCATCAGGAAAAAAGAAGACAACAAATTCTGACTTTTTAATGCCTCTATTTTTGTGATAATTTTGATATTCAATCTTTTAATTATTTCGATTAATACCTGCGTGTGTCCCGCTGCATTAAGCGTGAGATTTCCAAGCCTGAATAGAAGGTTGACTGTGTGCCAAACATTGTTCAACAGTCTCGCGTTCAATTTCGCCTCGTATCTGTGCTGCTCGATTAGAGCAACGAGCGTAAGACCCTCGGGGTTCACGTCGAGGCTAATGCTGTCTCCATTGAACTTTTGAGTGAAGAGTCTGCCCCCGTCACAGGTACGAAAGCTCAACCCGCTGTGCCGGTGCACAGACACCGTGGACGAGAGCTGCAGGGTCGCCGATCCGTTGAAGTAAGCTTCTCGGGGAGGCTCCTCGACGCTCGAGTGACTGGCATTGTGAAGAGCTTCGTGAGTGGCGATCACGAGACACGCCAGAACTGCAACAAAAAAAGAAAAATCATTAGGGATCAAATAAAACATTTCTTTAAATACAACAATAAAAATGTAAAACATTCAAAATATCATCAACTGAATTTAAAATACGAAAAATTAAAACAAGCAATCCAAATTTACGTTAATTTCAAATAAATTTCCAGAAATCGGTTCCCGTCTTCTCGTATAATTTCCGTCAAGCCCAAAATCTCGACAATCTCAGGCATCCCGTTGATCCCTCGCTGCGATATCGAATCTCTCGAGTGACAATTCGACGTCAGCCGTGCACCAGACACTACAATTGTGTTTACTGCCTACTACAATGTAACCAAGATCTCGATGCTCCAAATACTCCAAACCGAGATTAGATTACGGCGGATCAATGAGCCTCAATCGCGGTGGCGTTTTCCCATGGCTCGCTCTCTCCTGACCTTGTTTCCTCCTCTTCCACCGTGTGTGTGCAACCTGTCAACCGTCGCTGTCCCCTCGCTTATTGCCTAACGATAACGTTACCGACTTTCCTATTACAGGCTTCCGATATCCGTGCGGTGCATCGGGCGCGCGCTGTCTGCGCATCTGTGTGTATCACATATATTTACCACACACAATCTCTACACGCGAGTCGGGATTCTGCGATGAACACGCGCGTATATCGGAAAGCTGTTGCCGCTGTTGCGCGCCGTGTGTACCTTCCTAATACGTTCTCGTTACATGTCGCCACCGTAGAAATGGCAACTGGTAGGACCGGAGCTGTAGGCTCTCTTGTTTGTTCTGCGAACGAAACGTGAGAGTCGCGCTCGGCTGAATGGCTGACACACAACGGGCTCTGCCCTAGATAAGGAATATTTTGTATTCGATATACTGCCTCGAGCAGCAGGTATTGACACGCGATGAAACATAGAATTCGTTGTTCTGATAAGGGACGAGTGGATGATGTAAAAAAAAAGACTTCAATTTATCTCATCACTTTGTGTACCACAAGAATAAAAAGGGCAAAATGATTATTGCTTTCAATTTCACAATAATAATAACAATAATAAATAGAAAAATAATAATAACAATAATATATAGAAAAATAATGCAATTTGATTCCATTTTTTAGCTGGAAAATAAATTACGTTTTGACTCCAGAAGCTGGAGATAATTTCAGGACTCCAATAATCTATGAAAAAATATTGCATTGTTATACGAATTTCTGAAAAATCGAAGAAAAATTTGTAAAATTCTACGTGAGCGGAATATCGACGTCGTTGCATGAAAAATATCGGCGGGTATCTGGCCAGCCAGGAATCGTCCGGTACGTGGGATATTAAATAATGCATGAGATGCATCTGTACGCAGCAGCCGTGGACGTTGGAGCTTCGAGCGCGGAGCGTGCACCACCTGGGAGCCACAATAAGCAGCTGCGAAGACCGCGGAGAGTCCTCGCCTTACCCGGCGATCCCAGTGTCTTTGGTCCGTCTCGGGCTGAGAAAAATTAGGCAAAGTGCGCGCACAAAAGGAGTCGACGACGAGTCGAAAGACGTTTTTCCTCGGTTCTTCGCACGAGACTTTCACGTCTATTCCCGTTTCCAGTGTTCGCAACAATCGCAACACGGCAAGACGAGTCGGAATTTGTTTAAGGCACTTTTGTCGCTTCAAAGGGCATCGTAGAAATGACGTCACTTTGGAGAAACCTGAAACTGCATATTTCGAGGACTTTCGAAATATCCGACTCCCCGAAGGTGACGCAGCCAGGATGATGATGATGATGGAAACTCATAGAAATGCGGATCCAGCTCGCGGGATTTCAGGGACCTTGAATCATCTTTCAGAAATGTATTTCCCCTCATGAGCAGGATACGTTGTGTCGAGTGTCTTCGCGTTTATTTATCTGCATTTCCGGATTTTAAAAAATTACAGACCACGCGGACAACTCGTTGAATAAATCACGGATGATAAATCCCTCTATTATTCTCTTATATAATAAGAAAAATATCTCTTTAGCATTTGCCTCTTTATATTTGCTCTTTGAACAGCAGATCACGTCACTTTTTGTACCGGGACGAGAATCTCGAGGACGGAATTCTTTAAATTTGTTTTGTAACTAAACAAAATGGAGTCAAAGTAAATTGGAATTATTGTCAAGGCAGCTAAAATGATTTAAATCTAAAATAATTCCCGGCTTAGAAAAAAAAAGAATAATAATAATAAAATGCACACGTGGGCGTATTTATGTCCAACTCTGGGCTCGACTACCACAAACCCAGGTGTAACTGTGTTGCGTTCCGTACCTGTGTCGCTTCACCAATTCCGTTTGACATTAAAATTCACACTGAGAGTGAATGAAGCGTGCAGCAAAAGCGTGAAGTTAGATCTTCCGTCATCTTGACACGCGAGCGTATATACCGCGCACGTATAAAACATACCGAGTCAAAAATGGACAAGAGGCAGCAAGTCCCGGGCTCTACGTGCTTCGTGTACGAAACCGCCCGGCGTAACGTGCTAACGCGCAGTGCAAGTATCCACTGTACGTACAGTGGATTCTCTGTAATTTCGCGCGCACCTTTGCACGCTAAATTAATTAATTAAAAAATAACTCTACAAAAATTGCAACCATTTAATACTCTAATAGAAAATCTCTAGCGTTACATTTGGCGCAAGTCAGGCCCAGGCAGGGCCCTGCTAGGGCCAGTGTGGCCCTGATCAGGCCCTGACCAGGGTCGTTTGTAACGTGACAAATTTTCTACTCGCTGGATGTACAAAATATATCCATACATTTTTAATAAAAACGCGAGAAATCTTCAGTTAAAAAAGGAATTAAATTACGGAGATGCTACTGTACATTTTTTCCCTTGATCTATTAGCAAGTTTTTTTTTCACCGGTTTTCTGTGATACGCAGGTGGAAACAGCTTCGACAAAACAAACATTGCCCGAGTGTCTAGTAATGGAGATGCTACTGTATTTTTTTACCCTTGATCCATCGGCGTTGTATTTTTTTTTCTTTTGATGCACCAGTGGAAATAGGTTTAAAAAAGAAAATAGAAAAAACCACATTGCCCGAGTGCCTAGTAATATCAGGCAAACCACGACCACGGCCACCTTCATCGCCGCGCCGGAAGTGACGTCCTTCCCGGGGACTATTATTCCGTCGTACATACAAACGCGAGAGCCCCACGAAATGACGTGGTTCGCGAGAGCCGCCGCGGCTCTCTCTCTCTCTCTCTCTCTCTCTCTCTCTCTCTCTCTCTCTCTCTCTCTCTCTCTCTCTCTCTCTCTCTTTCTCTCTTGTTCGTTCCAGGATGAGCAGAGCTCAGCGCCGTCGACACAGCCGAAGCGGCGATGAGCTGTCGCGCGCGGTGTGGTCAGCCAGCAGCAGCCACGCGGCGAGGCTCTCGCTTATTCATCTTTTCGGGCGTTCAAGTCTCCGCGTGAGATTCGTTACCGTGGCGCGCGATTCGAGGCTTTTTAATGTCTCTCTTAGCCGCGGAATTCTCGGGGTTGTGATTACGGCTCGTAACGCGGGGTCTTTTAAAACGCGAGCGGCACGCAAAACTTTTCACGTTGGATCGTAAACAAAAAAAAAAGCGGAATTAATTTCAGTTTTTTTTTGTGAAGTCTACTCCTGATTCAACTAGCCCTGGTATCCACTATAAAATATTAAATAAAAAATTGTAGTCACATTCAATTAATCAGTAAACCAAAGTACGTTCCACATTTTTTTTTATTTCCTATGATGCCTAAAAAAATTCATTTATAAAAAATATATATTCTTTACAGACACGTCGTAGAATCTCGGATAAAAATCGTAGGTCCTGCACGTGGGCGTTTGGTTTGCATCCGCGATAACGAAATCCATATAGTGCAGTGTATATGGATATTCTAGTCTCGCGGATGCATATAATAAATATGTTATATTATTGTCAACCGCATAGTCTCTTAAAAAAAAAGCGGAGTCAGACTGTATGGAAGACGAGTACACGAGGGACGCGAGTTTCATGATCCCGAGGCGGAGAAGCGCCCGGAGTGTAATAGCGAGTCTCCTCGAACCAGTTTTCTTCAGTTCGGCCGCGCGCGGCTGCTCGCCGTCTGACTCGCTGGCTGCGGCCGCCGGTGGCTTCGGCCGGTCGCGCTTGTTGTGGCATCGCCGCGAGTTTCTCTCCGGCGTTCCTCTCGGGTTCATAGGAGCAGCCGCGGCGGCGACGCGGGTCCCCTCGGCACGAGGCGCTTGTCCGCCCACAACACACGGGGGATATAATACTCGTCGTACGTAGCAAAGCACTTCGCGTAGCTACAGACGCGTAAAAGCTTAACGAGTCTGTACCGAGGGCCCCGAGCGGCGCCTGGTTAAACGGGTTTCGAGATTTCCAGGCGGAATCATAGTGTCCACGGTGCAAAATAAAAGAGACGTTTAGAACTCTTTTTATCTCCCGTCGTATCCGCTTCGCACGGATTTACGTAGCGTAAATAATTTCACTCCAAGAATTAATTTTTTTTAAATATGTTTTTGTATTTTTTAATAGGCTTTTGTATTTTTTAAAATGTTTGTTCATTCTTTTTAAATATGTTTTTGTATTTTTTAAAATGTTTTGTCATTCTTTTTAAATATGTTTTTGTATGTTTTGTTTAGATATTTTTTTGCATTTTTTACGATATTTTTATGGGATTTTTAAATAATTTTTCCCATCGGTACGAGGATTGTGCAGCGTGAATTTTCTAAAATGCTATGAACGACGCTTTCTTGTTTAGAATTTTTTTATGGGCTTCGAGAACTTGCATTTTTGAAAATTAGGCCCTGGGTAAATTTCTTTGCAGCGGTTCATTTCCGATGTGGAAGATCGTGCGAGTCCAGTGGCTGTTTATTCGTGTGGAGCCCCGGGGCATGGCGAGACGTAGGAGTTACGGGAGCGCAATTTTATCCCGGCTTCTGTACTTGGAGAACAATATACGCGGCTCGTATACCGAAGTTCCAGCGTGCAGCGGCTATTTTTTCGTCTTCGAGGGAGTTCGTTGACTTTGGAACACGGAAGAGGAAGAAATCGCGTCGAAATATTCTCACTTCTTGTTTCACTGCAAACACCAAAGCCGGAGAAGAGAAAAAGTAAAACAAATGCTCATGTCATACGGACACTAAAGTAACAAATTTGCAGCACCTACTCGAATCAAACGTCTAATATTGTTGTGTAATTTGTTAATTTATTGCCACACAAAATAAATAATAAATGGACAAATTTTTTGATTTTTAAAAATCGTGATTTGAAATAATTTTGCAGACGAAATTGAAATTACCGGCTGAACAGCCAAACAATTTGCAGGTCTTTGACTCCACGCGACGTATCGAGTGCAAGAGTGAAATAGAGATAGCGAGAGGTACGCGCGGTCGGTACGTACGTGACTCAACTTGGAGTCGTTTTGGAGTCGTGGATCGAGTTAAAGGTATGTACCGTCTCTATGTTAGGCACCACCGATCTTGTCCGCCACGCCTTGCCAGACATCCGAGTCTCTTTGTTGTAGCAGGAAACGTCCATGAGATCCGGAGCAGAGATTACGGGAGTTATACGTACACAATACCCACAATAGACGACGAGAAAGACGCTCCGTCTGTCCTGCGGGACGCGCAAGATGTACCTGTTGTATAAAAGCTCGCGGAATCTCGTTTCCAAAATTCCATACAATTTTATTTTTATTTTTTTTATAAAAAAAAAATTACAAACACTGAAGATTTTACTTTTTTTTTATATTTTGTTGTGCCGCGAAATTAACGACTAAATTTCAGTTTGCGTTAATTATATTCGAGCGTTAATCGAATATAATTAAACGCACATATGTCACAACCACGAGCGCACTCTTGTAGAAATGCGCCGACGAAGATGGTGCAGTGACCTACCGGTCGAACCACGTCGAATGGCAATAACCGATTTTGCCAATTCGGCACATTTCCGTGGCGTTGGCTCCTGGCAAACGCCACTCGGAGAAGTCAGTCCATTACCACCTACCGAATCGATCGGACTGATCCGACTCGGGGGACTCGAATTAAAGATAATAAATCAACTTGTATTTTGCATCGATTCGGCGTACGCCGATCGACATTGTAACCAACCGTAATAAAACCGTATTAAAAAATATAACCTTCAGTCGAGGATCACTTGAGCTCAGCTCTTAATCGACGAACGATCCCAGAAAAAATTTAATAAATATTATCCTTCGCCGGTAATCAGCCGATTCCGCGACGAGCGGCATAACATTGTCATTTCTAAAACGACATTTTTTAATTAATTTTGTCATTGCTAATGTTTATAATAACAATAATTTATTTATGGAAGATTAAACGATCCCTCGAAGTGTTAAATATGACGTGATTATGACGATTATTATTAACCTATTTATAAATGCAACTTAGGGAAATCCGAAGCTCGATGACGTCGCGCTAATTGCACAGTAATTGCACTTATTGAGATCTCATCTCGGTTCGCCTCAATCCCCATCGATCTGGCCGTACGATAGAAAGCTGTATCCTTGACGACTGCCGCACACGAGAGTGCGGATTATTGCATATCCATACAACGCCACCAGCGCGGAGTAATACCGTTGCAATTACATAATTTCATCGGCAGCCAGGCACCAGGCGATTTTCTACATAGTATAGGTGCGTGTTTATATTTAAAAAAACAAAGAGATTTGATGCTAAGGCCGCGTGCGAGGGATTTCCTTCGCGAACGAGTATGAATTACGTGCGTGAGAGCGAGAGTACAGAACTCCGCGAGCGATTTGTTACGAGAGCGGAGATCGGTATGCAGGTCAAGATACTCTTTAAAAAATCAATTCGTCCTCATAACAAAGACCTTTTTTTAACAAATCTTTTTTGCCCAAAAGCAAAAAATTGTCTTTACTAATTTTATTTACGTATGATGAATGATTTTTTAAATATAAATTATCGTGAAAATAGGATAAAAAATAAAAATATAAAATAAGGTGAAATCGAACCAATGGAAAAGAAAAAGAATTATTCAATTTTTGTTTACTTGTTTTATTTACGAACGATGCACGATTTTCTATATAAATTATCGTGAAAATATGATCAAAAAATATATAAAATGTGACAAAATTGAAACGATGAAAAGAAAATTGAAATTGAAATTTAAAAAAGTGAAGATTGTGGTGTACAGCAACCATGACAGGAAAACCCGGGCAGGTGCGAAAATCTCCAGAGGCCGAGGGAAGAATTTATAGGAAAGGTAGCTCGAACGCGTGAGGGGCTTAGAAATACAGGAAAATATGCACAATCTCGGCGCAGGCGATGGTAAAGCACGGCGAGTTCCCACGCCTCCAGGGTTGTTGCCTCTTGTGGTTTAACTGTACCATCGCCGTAGCCACCGCGCCACATATCGCCGGAGGCCGAACTCGCTCTGTAGTTTGGCAATTTGCGCAGGCTCGCAACTTCAGGGTTAGTAAATCCAAATTTAGAGATTATTACATTTTTGTCCTGTTTCCTCGGTTTTTACGTTGTCTCATACCAGGTAAAAATGTATTATTAGCTAAAAGGAAAAACTGTGATCAATAATTAAAAAAATAAATAAAATGTGCAAGCGAAAAGAGAGGCTAAATCGTCACGCATTGTGTTTCGCGATAAAAATAGCGATTCCCACGCGGTCCAGCTTCCCTGAGGCCATAACTGAAAGGAGTGACGGTCGGTCTCGCGCGAGCCGCTCGAACGCGCGGCCAAGTTTTCTACGCTGCTTTTAGCGTCTCTCCTCGGGCATAGCACGATGTTTAAAACCATCACCGCGACAAGTACAGTAATTACGTGCAAAACATGCGCCACTCTCGATATTCAAGATCACAGAATTATTTAATTATAAAAGCCCAGGAGGTTTAATAAAACGTGATTTAATTGAAAAAAATGACCAATAGTAAAATCTGAATTACCAATACAACTCAAACCGTAAATCCCAGCTATAAATCTCAATTCATTAAACTGAACTAAACTTGGCACTATTTACGCCGGTAAAATTACCCTGAGAATGAAGAGAAAAAAATGGCATTCCAGCTTTCCAGCCGCTTAAGGACGTAAAACGACATCAGTGCCAAGGTTCAAAGACATTTAAACCCCGATTCACGTGTGCGGCACACAATTCATATCTCGTTTCGCGTCGCGCTCGCGCGGGGATTGAGAGCTAGGGCAAGATCGGGAATCTGGAAATGTCAGACGCAGAGCGGCATCAGAGCGCGGGCGGAATGGGTGAATGGAACTCATTCACTCGGTTGCCTGGATATTTCCCCCCGGTGGATTCTCATCATTGTTGTGAATCGTGCGGTTAGGTTGTTGCCAACCAAATGCCAAGGCGTGTCGGGGCTTTTCTGACTCAAATTCGCACTCCGGCGCAATGCACGACCGAGATTTCTCATTCCCGCTGCGAGTCATTCGCACGGTATTTCCAGGAGCACAAAAAAATTATTTCACGATCAAACGCACGGTTCGTTCAAGGATTCTTTAACGGTGATTATTGCAGAATTATTCGCTGCCTCAAACGGTGTCATTTCATATATTTCAGTCCTCAAGTATTTCAAGCAAAAAAAAGTTTGTCGCTAAAAAACGTTGCTCGATTTTGATCAATATTTTTTATCAATAAAATAAAAAATAAAAATAGTACTATTATTTTTATACCACCAATAAAAAATATATTTTTTCGAAAATATGTGCTAAACTCCTCGAGGTCTAAAAATATTTACAAAAAGTAAGATTAAAAAACACTTTACGGCGAGGACGATTAACAACCCCGTATAAGTCGGTTCTTCATGATTTATTCCGGCGTTTCGCTCCGTTTTTCGCCATAGCGTCCCGTCCACCACCACTCGCCGTACTTGACTGGCGGATAGTGATCGAGTACCGCAACGTAATTTCGCGATAACGACTCCGCGCGGCGAACTCTCGCAGCGCTCGCTTGTGCATCTAACTGCATATTTTCCAGCCTCTCGAGATGCACCCGCGCGAATACCGCGACCGAGTCCTCCTGTTCGCCGCGCGATCTTCCGTTACGTGCGGAGCTCCCCGAGCTCCTTCGTTGAAGGAGGCATAATAGCCACGATCTTTTACTAGGTCTTCCCTATGCCGTATAATAGCTCGTGTACGGCTTGTCCATAGATGTATCCATTAAAGTTGCGCGAAGCGAAGACCCGTGTATATAATTGAATGGCGTGACGATTATGCAAGCGGCTGGCCCGTCGATGACGACGATCATCGCTGCCTATCGGTTGCCAATCTCTTATTGTCTATTGGTGGTCTTCTGTTATCCAAATTTTTATTGATTTTTCGGGGCCCCGTTTTTTTTTAATCGCATATCTATTAAATTTCTTCGTGACTTTTGAACTCTGGAAAAATGTGTCTAATCTGTGGACTAAGAAAATTGACTTGAACTCAAATCTGAACTCATTGGCTGTAAAATTGTACAGAGGAAATGTTTGTAAATATCAAAATTGTCGTAATATCGTAATAATAAATAATAATGATGAAGATAATTAAATTATATTTTATAAAAAGCGTCATAGAATATTCAATTATTGTGCCGTTAAAATGCCGATAATTGTGCACGAATAAATAATCAGCTGACAGACGTTTAATATCGACGTGGCCATTACGTTTAAAACGAGAAGGCAATTAACGACAGGGAAATAAGTCGTCTTTGAGCGTCGGTCGAAATGACATTCAAGTGACCGGAACCAGCGGGGTTACCCATTTTATTAGCCATCAGCGACAGGAACCCCACTTTGCTGGAAATAACATGGTAATTACAGGGCAATTAACGCTTCAAGCGGGAAATTCGATTTCTCGACGTCTGTGGAGGCTGCAGCGTTCAGCGTGCAGTCGACTATCCAATTAACCCTGCGATTCTAGGCGTACAAGTCGCGTTGATTTATGGCTCCACCTCTGCGATATTTTTTCGCGTATAAAAAATTAAGTCCAGTAAGATTTTTGTCAAAAGAAGCTCAGGCATTTGTCGGGTCGAAATAAAGTATTTTTGTCGCTATCGACCGCCGAGGTTTCCTCACGGATATTCACCGGCCACACGCGAATCCGGTCAACGGGGAATTTAGGAAATGATAGAAAAAGATATATCAGTCGGAGAGCAACGAGTGACGACTCAACACTGTTTAGCAAACTGGGTTGAATAGCCTTTTTGAGGCAAAACATCACAACATTTAATCGAATTTTAAGGTAAGCCAAAACGTTAATTTAAATTGCAACAACTTTTTGTTATTGTATTTTGGTAAAAAAAAATGATTATAGATTGGATACGTCGATTTGTCGCCATGAAAACAAATCTGTGGCTGGTGACGGCGTTACTGGTGAATTTCGCGCTCGCTACACCCGACGCTAATCGAAATTACAAGCGATCTGTAATACGTGGTTCTGAGAGAAACCTGGGCGACATGCAGGAGTTATGGGAACGTCAGCCACGCAAAAACTGTCCACCCGGCCAAGTTTACATGTTCTCGAGGTGTCTCAAAATAGTGAAAGTGACGTCAGTACCAATGTCCGAGCGTCGGCCCGGAAATGGTGATCGCGATGTCCACCGGGAAATCGAGAATCGAACGACCGAGGCGAATCCCGCGTGTCCGGGCGGATATGAACTGCGAAAAAATGCATGCCGCGTGCCGCACGAAAATTGTCCACCCGGCCGAGTCAACGTGGAACCGAAGTGTCGAAAAATAGCGGAAAAGACGTTGGCACCAAAGCCCGGATATCGCGATTTCCACCGGGAAATCGCGAGCCGAATTATCAAGACGAATCCCGTGTGTCTGACCGGATATCGCGAGCTGAAACTCTTGTGCCACCTGCTGGTGGGACGGAACGTGAAAAAAGAGACGAGCCCGATGTGTCTGGGCGGAGAATATGATCTGTGGGAAAATGTGTGCCGCACGCCGGAAGGAAACGTCGATTGGCTAACGCGACCCCGGTGTCCGAACGGCTACCGACGACGCGGACACAAATGTCGCTTGATATTGATGCTGAAGATCGACGAGACGAGTCAGCCGGTGTGTCTGAAGGGTTATGGCGAGCTTAGATCTACCTGCGGCGGACTGACTGGTGGATGATTAAAAAAATCGCGTCGCGTTCGCCCGACCGGATATCGATGAGAGGAAAAAATAAATGTCGAAGAATTGAGAGAGCGAATAACAGGATTATAGTCAATTTCGTCATTTCGTTTGATAAAAATTGTTCGTATCGTTGAATTATTATTTTTTAATTATACACAACTTCTACATTTTTTGTTACTCGTCTGAAAAATATTTCTGAAATACCTAAAGTTAAAAAAATGCTGTGAGACTTTGTATCGTTTCGTTTAACAAATATTTACCGTATGAGTCTTTTAATTATAATTCTTTTAATTGTACGCAACTTCTACAATCTTTTTTACTCGTCTGAAAAATATGTTTGAAAAACCTGAAGCTCAAAAATTCTATGAAAATTGGTATCGTTTCGTTGAATAAATATTTACCGCATAGGTTATTATTACTTTTTAATTATACGCAACTTGTAAAATTTTCGTTACTCGTAAAAAAATTAATTTTTCTATCCTGCGGTTAAAAAAATCCCAAATGAAAAAGTCAATTCAATAAGAAATCAATCTCTGTAATATGGCAACGAAACGCGAATAGTCGCCCAGTGAGATTGCTAAATGAAGAACCGGTATCGTGGATATATATCTTTATTTTTCCGCACACGCCTAACACGGCTATGAGTAATACGAGGCTCTACGTGCAATACGCGAGAATTCTCTCCTCAGGTATTACAACTCCCGCCTGACTAAGAGAGTTCCGCGGCGAGCGCGACGAGGGATTCGTCGCTCGTGAGTCATCGACAGCCGCGCGAGCTGCGCCGGTCTCGGTAGCGGCGGCGAGCCTGGAAAACAGATAGGCTGGACGCTCAGCGGCGGCTATACCGCACTGTAATATGCCGTACAATATGCACGAGTTCGTCGAGCGTATCGACGGGTGCTCGGCGCTTACGTCGCCCCCGGCATTTTACAGCCGCCGCTCCGTAGGTTAGATGCTGCATAAATTCCGCGCGAAATCCCCTTTCGTGCGCACCACCCGAATCCGATAACTATGTGTGGTCATCTGCGTGCACCGGTTAACCACCGCGAGCCCGGGAACGATATTCCGCATTTTTATATAACGCCCGGGAGGAGAGCTCGTCGGGAATTGAGATTCCCGGAGATTGAATAATTACGCGACGCTAGCGTCGATCGTGGAAAAATGCGGGGGTGGAAGAAAGAAAGAGAGAGAGAAAAAAAAAACGAAAGCCGAGGCATAACACCGGAACTTATGTAAGACGGGAGATTGATGTCGCGATTGGGCGGCGATTAGGAGGCAGCTAAATTGAGGAAGGTTTCACCTCGCGCACGAGAATTCATGGACGAAATTGTTACGTCTTTGATTTGGACATTTCAGAGGTTTCTATACTGATTTTGATTTTTTTCTGATTTTCACTGACTTTTAATTAATTTTTTTAATAATTTTTACTGGTTTTTAATTTTTTCCCCCTAATTTTTACTAATTTTTAATTATTTTGTTTATTTTTACTGATTTTTCAAAATAATTTTTATCGACTTTTTCCATATTTACAATGAGGGGGGGGGGGGGGGGGGCGTAAATAAACTGACCAGATCCATAACAGTCTCACGACTGCTCAATATTATAATCCGAATTTTACGTGTGGCTCAATAGCCGAATTTTTTGGTTAAAACGTCGGATCTGATTTCGTGAGGTTCAACTGGCGGCCGCTAGATGGCCAACCCGCCCCTGTCGCTTCCCGCAAGCGAAGCGCCGGCTCCTAACACCGCGTTACAAACTTACATTTTAAATGTTACGCGAGTGAAATTCTTGTGCGTTATTCGTTCTACCACAGCGACTTCTGCCTCGACTCGTAACCGGCATAAAAATGATTTTAATTGCACATAAATTAATAGGATTAAAATAAAAAATTACGGCAACACGTAACCCGGCGAATCTATAGATCCGACGGAGTCCATATCTCACTCAGCGTTGAATCTCTCGCCGAGGTTCGATGCGTCGACTTTACCGAAGCAGAAACGAGCGAAACGCTATTATAACGAAAACCTCTGTGGCGTTTTTTTTTTTCATTTCAAATTTTTTTTTACACCGCCGTTTTCCAGTCGTCTCGTTTCCATTGTTTTCCACGATCGCAGTGGTCAGAAAAAAAGTGATAATTATTCGTGTCGCATTGTGCGCGGGCGATCACGCGTGTTATTTGTTCTCAGCTTTGTTGTACCATCATAATGAACGGGAAAGTCGAGTGCGTATATATGACCCAGTATATGAGTTCGCATGAGCGGCAGCCTCGAGATGTGCCGCGCGAATTCGCGGTGTGCGTGCGGCTGTAAAAAAATCGCGAGCGTCGACGCTCTTGCGCGATCCTCCGCCTTCTCGACTCTTTCTTATTTTTTTTTGCTCCTCTCTCGCTCCTTTTTCCCTTGTGGCTCACTCGACGCCGGTAAAACGCTTCGCACACGGTTTGGCGAACCCGTGGCCGTGCGGCTGGCTTCCGGTGTCGTGCGTTTGCTGTGCACTGCACTCGTCTCGGCGTAAATCCGCTTTGTTGCTGCTCTTGGATTTTTTTTCTTTTTTCAGGAAAAAGGAAAAAAAATCCGTTGTACTTTTAATTATCAAAAGGATTCGCAAGAATTACAGAAGCGAATGTGGAAAAAAATAAATTAAAAAAACGGTTAAATGTTTCTTAGTCTCTGGGGGAAAAAAAAATTGCCGGTGATGTTTTTCGGTCTACGGAGTACCGAGTTTATGTTACAGTAAGTACCGTGTTCCAATTACGATGTCACACGGCTCTGGTCCTGCCGGACGACGTCTTTGTCGTAACGGTATAATGGTTACTATGCTGCTAGAACGGCCGGGCCGTTGTTTCGACGCCGGCTGTGCTCGCGCTCCGCAGGATCATTGTCGATGAAGGCGCGGGAAAGGAAGGCTTGGATCACTGACCGACCTCAGAAGCCGCGGGAGCAACCAGATCACACTGCGACCCTTTGAAATTTCAACTCGCGATGGGAGCTCGGAATTTATTCGCTAGGAACTGCGAGACTATTAAATAAATAAGTAAGCAAAACATACTAATTAAAATGAGTACAATTAATGACGAATTATTTTGAGAAATTAGATAAGAAAAAAGTCTGTATTAAAGCTGCAGCTGCGATCTCAATTGCTCGCCAAATTACAGCTTGACGGTATGCGACATGGAAACGTATGAGGGCGAAGAACAGAAATATCCATTTGAATAATTTATGTAAGAAACCCTGCGTCTTGCTACACCCTGCTCATTGTCGTCTGGCTCTTCATTCAAATCGTCATCGTCATCCTCGCTCGTGCAGCCCTCATGAAGCCATCACTGTTCTATTTAAAGACCGATAAATATCGCGGACAAACAACTTTTATCGTGCCCACAAAAATAAACCCTTTCAAGCTGTTATTCATATTTTAATCCCTATATGAATCCTACCAAAGCCATCACGGTTTTGTATTGATATCAATAAATATTAACCACGATATTTCCCCGTCTACAAAAAAAAACTTCTACCTTTTTATAAAATCTGTGTTCGTCATAAATTCAGTAACAATAAATATTGAGTCCAAACAAAATTTTTCATAAAAAAAAAGCCCTTAAACATTTTCGTTAAAATGCAGAAAATCCCACCATTATTGACCCCTGGCTTTTTCCGACGTTATCGACGAAGCGAACGTCAAAAATCTCATATATATTTCCCACCATTTCCAAGAACAAACGACGCGGCAAAAGGACACAGAGAAAAATGCTGATGCCCGAGAAAGAAGCGAAACCCAATTGAACGAAGCCCAATAGCGCCGGGGAGGAAAAAAGTTGCGCTCAGAGTGCAAATGCACTATCGACCATAGCTCGGGAAATAGCGTAACGGGCTGGTCGAGAGGCGGGCATCGATATACAACGGCAAATACGTACAATAACGCTTGGAGGACAAAGCCCGACGTTGCGAGGAGACGGTGAATAGTTCATCCATAGGGCTTCGCACCGACTCTAGCCGATTGTACATAGCCATACCCACACATTTATATATGTAGACGACACACACACACAGACATTTACACGCTTGCCAGTCGTTATTCCACCCGAGAAGCTACGGTTCCACGACCCAACGACGACGGCGTCCAATGAAAGCGTCCCGCGAAGTTAAGTTTTCTTAAGGTGGACGACCTCCCGCCCGAGTGCAAACACGTGTATAAAACCTGCATCGTCGCGCATATTTTTATTGTCAATTGGTGGTAGTGCCCGAGTGGTGGAGTCAGCTCCTTCTCGCAAACTGCGTGATATAGAAACGTCAGTCGTACCTAACCGATGAATAGTTTGACGCTTTCGCGTATTGACAACAACAAGGACGAATTGTACGAAACGCGGGGGCGGGTGAAACGAAAATGTGGATTCCGCCTCGCAGTCCATACCACGGGTTTCGCTGGAAATCGATCAGTGCGCTTCTACATTTCCATCCACGTAATACGAACCTATTTATAACAGTCGGAACGTCGACCTTCCGCATAATGGTCACCGGTGGGTACAGTGGAGACCCTCGTAAGTTGTGTTTTCATGAGAATGTGACTTTACGTTACAATAATTAGAATTTCTTTGTGTTTTTTTTAGAGGGGGGAGTGTTTTATACCCCGTGGAGGGGCACGTCTATCCCGTGTGCTGGAATCTTCATCGTGGCCTACTGACTAAAACACCATTTCTCATGTCAACTTCCAGTGCATCTGTATCTACTCTGGAACCGCTTTCGCACTACTTTAGGATACAATAATAGTATTTTTTATCAGAGTGGGGACAAATGTTTTATACACCATGGAGGAGCACGTGTAACTCGTGCGCTGGAATCTTCATCGTGGTCTACCGGTTAAAACGCCTTATCTCATGTCAACTTCCAGTATATCTGGATCCACCCGGGAACTGATTTCGCATTATTTCTTAATAATAATAATAATAATGACAATGATAATGGTAATAATAATGACAATGGTAATAATAATGACAATGACAATGGTAATAATAATGGCAATGATAATGGTAATTATAATGACAATGACAATAATGATAATAATAACGATAATAATGGTTATAATAACAGTAAAACGTCGTATTAGAATTGCCAAAGAGTTTGAGAGGAAGGAGTGAAAACACGTGAAAGAAGGCGTAGCGCGCGGAGTGCCCAGCCGCGTGACTCATGGTCTTCAGCTGCATCGAAGTCCTCGAAGAGGGATCTCGTTATACCGTGCCCCGCTTATCTCGGTGCATGCACCGTGCGCTCTCTCCTATACCAATTTACATCTTAAAAACACTCTCTTCCTATACACCCTCCACGTTTCTCGCGCCTTAAAAGCTTGGCGAGACACTCGGAAATGCCGATAGCCGGAGATTTTCAAACTCTCTGAGTTTCCCCGACGTTATTGAAGTTTCTTTTTTCTCCCTCTCTCTCCCTCTTCACAAAAAATCGTTCAAACGAAAAACAGTCAACGTCAGGTCGTTCCGAAAAATTGAGAATTAATTTAAGCCGAAAATACGAATTTTTAATCATCATCAATTTTATCGAGTGGAAGTGGAAATGCCGTTGTGATTTTCCTTTTTTTTCGACCCAATGGAGGGGAAAAAAACCGGCGAGAGCAAAGAAGTTAATTGGATCTCGCCGAAAGCGCGCGCGGAACCTTTTTCGCGGGGCGACAGCGCGCGCGGCTCTCCATATATCAATTCTTTGATTTAATTCGGTGGATTCCGGTCTCTCTCTTGAAAACTCAATCAGCAGAGCCGAAAGCGTATAGTGCAGTTTATTATCGGTTCATCATGCGCGAGTCGCGCGCTGCCCTCGAGTCGAGCGCGGGCGCTCGGCGTATAATTGAAACACTCTCTTCGCTCCTTTTTTATTATTTTTTTGCCTCCCCCTCCTGTCTCCCCCCTCGGTCTCATCCGCGTCAATTAATTCGGAGTTAACGAACGCGTGAGTGTGAGCAGGATTAGCGGACGCTGTCCTGTCGTCGCGGTAGAGTACGCCCGGCGATTCGCCACACCTCTCTATAACTGCTGCTGCTGCTGCTGCTGCTGCTGCTGCAGATGTGCTGAACAGACTCTCGGCTCTCTATCACCCTTTCTCGCTCGCCCCGCCGCGCGCCGCCACTCGGGGAATTTCCATATATCTATGTTTCGCCGCCACGTAACTGCGATACGTCCAATGAATCGTGACTCCCGCGTCTCTCGCCCGATACTCGATCAATTTATGTGTAACGTAATAATCATGGAACGCAGGTAATACGCAGTCGGACGTAAATTGCACGCCGCCGGCGAGAGTAGAAATTTAGTCGCTTCGCGCGTGCGACGATTCACGGACTGTCTAATAATTTATGTCGCGGTAATTATTGTAATGCCGGTGCCAAATTTAGGAACGAGTGTGTGGCGAGAAGAAACTGTAATGGTTTTATAATGAGATATTTATTGTAACTTTTTAAACAAACTAGGCTAATCACATGCGCCGGCGCGTGTGCCTGAAAAACTTGCCACAAGCAACCTCGTAATTTTTTTCTTTTCAAAATATCGACTTTTAACCTATACCATCATTCTCAAGTCGCATATTCTACCCCCGAAAACACTGGTTATTAACCTTTTTTAATCGATTTTGAAAAAAATATTTTTTTGGCGACGAAAATTTTGTTTTTCTGTCAGAAATCGTAGATCCGGCCCCGGACCAAAAATCGCAAAAATCGACCCCAATTTTTTTTCTTTTCAAAATATAAACTTTTAACCTATACCATCATTCTCAAGTCGCATATTCTACCCCCAAAAACACTGGTTATTAACCTTTTTTATTCGATTTTGAAAAAAATATTTTTTTGGCGACGAACATTTTTTTTTTCTACGAGAAATCGCAGATCCGGCTCCGGACCGAAAATCGCCAAAATCGACCCTAATTTTTTTTCTTTTCAAAATATCGACTTTTAACCTATACCATCATTCTCAAGTCGCATATTCTATACCCCCGAAAACACTGGTTATTAACCTTTTTTAATCGATTTTGAAAAAAATATTTTTTCTGCCAAAAATCGTAGATCCGGCTCCGGACCGAAAATCGCCAAAATCGACCCTAATTTTTCTTTTGAAAATATCGACTTGTAACCTATACCATTGTTCTCAAGTCGCCTTATAAAGCTTTAAAAGGTTATACGGGCACTGCCGCACCCGTCGTCTTATGTCAAATTTGACATCAAACTGATTTTGTTTACACCGGACTTTTCTGTCAACCAATCACAGCTCAAATAGTTTGCTAACAATGTTTTCCGTTACTCATGAACTTTTTAAAAGAGGGACTATCGTTCTCAAGTCGTATATTCACCCCGAATTTTTTTTTTTTTTACATTTTTTAGGAAAAAATATATATTTTTGATATTTTCTTGATAGAATTCATAAAACCGGGGCCGGTCAAAAAACGCCCAAATTGACCCTTTGAGCATTCAAATTTTTTCTTCAATTTATCGATTTTTCATGCATACCATCGTTCTCAACTCGCTCATTCCACCTCAGAAAACACTTTTTTACTTGATCTAGAAGAAGAAAAAAAATGAAAAAAAAAATGTCGACGTCTCTTTTTCAATCAACACTGGATGTTGTGACTTACAAACTTTTCACGGGAAGACATTTATCACGCCATAAAAAATAAACAAAAGAAAGGTGCAAAGATAATTAAAACCGTGACAATAAAAAAAATGAATAAATTCATCGTGGTCGTGACGACTTGGAGGACAGCGTCGGATCCACCTTCGCGAGCGACACCAGTGTCGAATTACGTATCGCAGTGGCCGTTACTCGCTGCTACACCCAGACACACAAGGTATTGTATTTCGTGCGGGGCCGGAATATCGCGATCGAGCGCGCACTCCAAACTCCCGTATTCGCGGGGACACAAAACGAAACCATCTACACGCAGCCCGAGAAGATAGTTACGAGTCGCGCCATAGAATTTCTCGTCGAGAGGGGTTCGTCGCGCGAAAACTTCGCGACGAACTTGGCGGGAAATTTCTATATATCCACGTTAGGCGCACATAATTCGCTCCAAACAAGATATAACTTTACATCTGCGCTCGTAATAGAGACACGAATAATCGTCGACTTGCAGAATAAAGTTTCGAGTTGCTAACAAGAAGCCAGAGCGGAAGGACGACACGAATAATGATAATAATAATATACATACAAATAATTCTACAATATACGTTAACACATTTGCAGGGATTCCGGCGCTTCATATAAGGAGAGGACTGAAACAATAGCGAGGAAGATTGCAGCGAAATACGAGCGAGTATCCTCTAAAGGTGCCTGCACTCCACTTTGTTTCAACGTTGACGTTTTCGAGAGAGCGAAAGACGCTAAGGAAAACAGGGCCCAAGTCGTTGCAGTTCACTAAAGTTTCTCGTAGGGAGGGGGGGTTGATCGTCGGGTCGCAAAGTTCCTCGAGGCGTGAATTCAAAGTTACTGTACGAGGGACCCCAGCAATTGCCCCGAGAGTTTACATGGTTCCCTTATACACCTGTGATGTACCTGCACGTATATGGGTGACACTGCGCCCGGAGCGTCGCAATCTTGTGAAATTAGTGTACTTGAATTGAAAAAAATGTTTGCACTCCTTTTTTTCTCTGAAGTGACTGAGATTTACGAAGGCGTTGGTAACTCCTCTCGGATGCAAACTTAATGTGAAAAGTTGTTGGACTTGCTCGCCTTCCAGTTCTGAGGATAATGATGACAACATTTTCGCGAATTCTGGATGAAAAACGGCGAAAAAATTGTAATAAAACGAAAAATAGAAAAAACGTTTTCTAATTTTTTTTTGGGGAAAAATGTTGGTATTGGTAATAAATAAATTTTAAATTTAGGTATTTAAAAAATAAAAGTTTTACGTCTTTTTCTGATCGGCACAAAAATCGGCCTCGGCACACGTTCCAAATACAAAATCGAAGAGATTGCATTTTGAAACATCCCGATAAACCAATTTTTCAATTTTGTACAGAAGTTCAAAGTTGAACATCCGCAAACATCTCAAAATCGTGAATTTTTCAAATAAAGAAAATTCCTCACCAAGTCGTACCTTGCGGCATTCTCTTCCGTTTTCATTTTCCCACAGCCCGTCGCATCGGGATGTCCGACAAATGTCCACTTACATTTTTTCCCCCCCCGTTCAGGTCGTCCCGAGTTGAAATTGTGCAGAGGTCGTGCAAAAAAAAAAGAAGCACGTGTTCCGCATGGCGTCACGACCGGGGGCTCGTGGCACGTACAAACGTTGAGTATAGGTAACCATCTTGGTTCGTGTCCTTTCTGTATTTTCTCGAAGAAAACTACTTCTCATTCTTTAACCAGTGTCCTTTCGTTTTTTTCCCCCTCTGCCACTCGTTGACAATCGACAGACACCCTTCCCAGCGTGACGGGAAGAAGAAAAAAGAAAAAAAAACTCGACCGGTCGTTTCTCGTGGCGCACGTATCGCTTCGCATCAACGCCCGAGTGCATAGACGAGAGACGCGGCTTCGCACGCCGCTGCGTTCATATTTCTAAAGGAAACATCTAACGGAACTGAAAGTGGCCGTCGATCCCCTCGCTCAAGGAGCTCTTTGTACTTGTCGTACTCGCTTGATAGTCACCAGACGCTCTTTTTCGAGTGCCCCTCGACTACCCAGGATGACTGCCTCCTCGTATTATTTCCTCGCGGCATAAAATGAAGCCTGAAAACTGGAACATCTCAGTCTTCACGAATCACCGGGGGATTTCCGTGAAATTTTATCCTCGAGCAGACACGACTTTTATACTTTTCGAAGCAAAAGATTCTGCCTTTCGATACTGATTTTTTTCTATCGGAAAAAAATGAGATTCACATTTGAAAAGAAAAAAAAAAAAAAAATTGCAACATTTCCAATTTAAAATGTAAGTACGCACTAAAAAAAATTCATCATTTTGAACTAAAAATTTAAGTACGCACTAAAAAAATAGTTGCATAATTCACTCGGTTGACGTCAGGCGACGGTTAAAAAAACGTCGCGTCCACAAGTCGAGAGTCGAAGTAAATTGAATAATTTATGTTTTTTTCCGGCACGTTTGTGTTTCCTCGGCTGCCATGTTTCATTCTTTTTTCCGTCGTCCCCGCGGGTCGTAGCTGTAGCGGAAAAATGCCGCGTCCAATAGCGAATTTGCTAAGCACGTTGCAACGTGCTTATGGGGCTCGTTGCATCAGACTTTATGTACTTTATGCGTGAGACGTTGAGTACGCGTATTTAATTTCCAAATGCATATTTATACGCGTTACGCGTGCACATAAGACACGTAAGTATAAGTATATACGGTTTGCGCTGTGCGTATTCACGGCGTACCGGAAAATCGTATGCGCTACAGCGCCAGCCATACACATATATATATATGGTACAGCCGTGGCCGTCGCGCTCGATACACGTAGATGGGATCGCGTTGCAAAGGAAAAGCGCCCGCAGAGTAGATAAATTTCCCTCTTTTATTGCTTCTCGCGGCACAAGCGCGTCGCTCCGGGCTTCGCTGCTTTTGGGCTTTGGCCCCGCGCGTGTACTCTGCGCGCGACGAGCCATCGTGGCGCGTTTGTCAAAAGCATTTTTTGGCCCGTAACGCTGCGGCCACGCGCGGCCAAATAGCCCGGGCGCCGCGGAGTGGAGTGGACCTTTTATTAGATTTCCATACCGCGAAAGCATTTTTCGTTTAATTCAAACGAAATGCCGGAAAAAGAAGGGGGAACAAAGGTAATCGTTGCCCGTTGTCGCTGCGCATTTTGAGGTGTTAATGGCCGAGTAAATTTCATTGTCGCGCAAAGCAAAGGAATTAAAAAAGCCAGAAAAAAATATTATATAAAAGAATAGCGACCGATTGTCTAAATTAAGCTAAGATTTTAAGGATTAAAAAAAATGTATTCCCGAAACAGTAATAATAATAATAATAATAATAATAATAATAATAATATTTTTATTATTATTTATCTGTCTGTCTTTAAAATCCGAAATAAAGTTAAAGAAAAAAATTAAGTTATAGAGTTTTCTTTCGAACGCAAAAAGAAAACCCAGGTTTGGTCGATCGAAAAAAAAGTAACCTTGATTTTAGCTAAGTAACGAAATTTCGAAAAAAGTGAAAAATCATTTTTTGCACTTTTCTCGTCGAGTTTTATGTTTTTCGGCCAAGCAACGTTGCTTTTCGTAATCATATAACGAGCGCGCGAGCCACAACAACCTGCTAGATATTAATAATATGACTCATAATTTAGATTAAAGAAAGCGTCACAAAATGTAAAACATAACTGTACCCCTTGCTGTGATCCTTGAACCTTCAAAAGCAATAAATATTACTACTACTACTACCACTACCACCACTAATATTAATATTATTAATATTATTAATGACATTAATTAATATTATTAAAAATAATATTATGGGTTACGAAATGCACCTGCAACGTGCCTATTTATAAATGACATAATAATATATACGACGCGAGCGAGGGTTACGCTCGCCGAGAGCAAATACTGCATAATTCCGTGCTTTGATAAGTGATAAGGAAGCACTTGCCGTCGGGGCCAAAGCGCGCACTATACACGTATCGCGACACACTCTCCTCAGCGCACATGCTGCGCACACAACTTATACATGATACCTAATACATGCAGAGAGCCACCCAGCAGCAGCAGCAGCGGCAAAAGCGGCAAGAAACGAATCCTCTTTCGCTGACAATGACGTTCATTCGACCTGTAGTATCTCCAAGTCCAATTTCGCTGATGCCGGGGGAGAAATAAAGAAGCCGGTGGACGGGATCACGGGCGATTTTGCCGAGAGCCGAACGAGCGTGCATTACCCACCCGACGCGCGGAGAGACGAAAAGAAAGGGTAGGCGACTCGGTCGATGGGCATGGGGAACGTGCGTCTGACAGCGTATTTAATATCACACAGACGGAACGTCGGTATGCATCGGGCGTTATTATATGGAGGAAGGTATGTATATATACGGTGTGGTGTGTGTGTAAATAGTATATAATACACACGGCGCGTTATACAGGTATAACATTACGACGTACCGGCGCGAGTGGTGCATTCGCGATGCTTAACTCGGGCAGCCGAGCGTGAAGGAGAGACGAGCGCGGCGAGGGAACACAACGAGGAGGGACCTCTGCCTAGTTAGTGCATCAACTCGAGAGGCGACCGCGCGCGAGCGCCACGCACAGAGCCACCTGTTACAAAGAGCCCGAATACACTTTCCTAGTTTCGGCTGATGAAAATTTCGCACTTTCGGCGAAATTTCACCGGGCGGAGAGAAAGGCGAACGTGACGATCGCCGTTCGCTCTCACCGCGCTTTGTGCGCGAAAAATACACACCGTTATCGGACAATTTGCAAGGTCAAACGCGAGCGCGACCTCCGACAACAAAGGCCACGGCGGTGGTGATTAGAGCGGGAAGGCTGCTTTCCTGAAAGTTTTGACGCGAAAGACTAGCGAGGTTTGGGTTATCGGGTGAACTGTAGTTGAAAATGTGTATAGCGTTAAATCCGCCCCGAATCAGACCCAATTCGGGCCCTGATCAGGGCCTGACTAGGGCCAAATGTAACGTCACAGACTTTACGCCAGGGTATATCTGGAATTTTTAATATCGAAATCGACCCACATTTTTCAATGTATCGACTTTTGACCTGGTTGGTAAAAAAAAACACACACCCACAATTCATAAAACTGACCCCGGGGCAAAAAATGCCAAATTGTGAAAACAAGAATTTTCGAAAAAGCCTGAAAAATATTGCAGAGCGTTTTTTCATATCGTTCTCCAGCATTCCAAACGAAAAAATATGACGATCAGATATGTCGATAAGCCGAGGAATACCGGACACACCTTTTTTTAATAAAAAAAAAATTCGTTGCCCGTGAAGAACATTTTAGTTGTATTACATTCGACGTACAAACGGAAACGCGGAGTTTCTAATTACGATAGTAACGTTCGGTCTGAAGGTCATAAGTACGCGTTAACCGCAACGCGGGATATATATCTGTATATAAATCTGTTTCGGCGTTAATGTGTGTGCAGGCAAGCGCGAGTTCCCGTCTGCCGAATTCCTTGGCACTCAAAGTCTCGCAGTTCGCCGCGATATATGTGTGTTTCGCGAGTGCCTTGTGAATCGACTTGCGCGGGGGCTAAACGCGATGCCACAGTGAGATTCCCGTAGCGATCGATATTACGAGAGTCGAGAGCGGCCAGCGGCAGCTCGGACGCGGCTTCAGACGCCGGCTAAGCGTAATCACTTGGCTAACGGACACTCAGTGTCTGTGTGTGTCTTTATCGCACTGATAGATCAATCGGTGCAAAAAATCGAGATTCCCCGCTCGGGCACAAAAAAAGAGGAAACTCGGGTTTCCTCTCTCTCTCTCTCCTCACTTTTTCGTTAAATCTAATCACTTGCAGTCCGAGAGCAGCACGAAAGGGCGCAACGCGCAGCACGCGATTACTTCGAGTCGGACATTGAATTGCGGGGCGATTGAAAGAACGACGAGAGCCGATTTGTTCGACCGCCTTTAACCGGATTCCGCGGTGGCTGTTTCCTCGGGAAAGAAAAGGAGAAAAAGTGGTCTATAAGTGTGAAAGACTCGTGATCGTAATTGCTAGGTTTTTATTTATTTAGAATATAGAATTTTGTTTTACGCCACTTTACTAAAAGGCAGAATATATCATTATTTTTGGACCCCATCTTTTTATCTTATAGCCCATACGCGCTCTTCGCGCGCTTATCCAATTGTCACTTCACTAAAATCGAGGTTACTTTTTTTTTAATCGGCCGAACCTGGATTTTCTTCCTTAGTTCGAAAGAAAACTCAATGACGAAGAGAATGTCGCAAGGCGAAACGCGATATCTTGATTTCAGAATTTTTCACAGAATTGTAAATTCGAACCCTCAAAAATCGCAGATTTTTCCAAACCCTTTAAGTTTTTTTGCAATTTTTGGGGGTCTGGCTTTGAAGTTCTGTGAAAAATTCAGAAATCAATATATCGCGTTCCGTCCTGCGGCATTCTTCTCGTTATAGAGTTTTCTTTCGAACACAAATAGAAAATCCAGATTCGATCGATCAAAAAAATAATAATCCCAATTTTATGCAACTGACGAAATTTCGAAAAAAGTGCGAAAACGTTTTTCGCATTTCTCTCGGCGAATTTTCTATTTTTCGGGCAAACAACGATGCTTTTCGGAATCAGCGCGAAATTTCTCATCGGATGAGGTTGTCAAACTTTACGAAATCGAAATTTTTTTTTCTCGATAAACGTAGCCCTTGCGTTTCTCGCGTTTTTCTTTTCGATTCCGCAAATTTTGAAAATCCTATTTGATGGGAAATTTCGCGTTATTGATTCCGTTACTTGCCCAAAAGAAAACAGAAAATATGTCTAGAAAAGCGCGAAAAATGAATAAAAATTCGTCCTGAACATTTGGATTTTTTGTCCCCTCTTTATTTACTAACGTCCGCACACATTCCGCGAGCGCCAGCCGAAGAATTCGCCGCGACGTTAATTCGCGTAATTGCAATTCGCGAATTTCCTTTCTCAAGCCCAGACACAAACCGGGGGAATATTAGATCGTAGATTGCGAGGAGAGCGCGAGCGACGAGCTAACTGACACCGTAATTCCACGGCGCGGCTCGAAACTCCGCCGCGTCTCCCGACACTAAATAGCCACGGAGAGAAAGAGAGTAGGTGTATTAAGTTGAAGATAATTTATGTGCGAGTGACCAGTGTCGCGGCGACGGTGAAATTCCACGGGCAGACGCCTCCGGGGTCCGTGTGTGTTACGCCTTGGGAAATCGCGCCGGGTGCAGCGTCCTCGCCGCATCGAGAGTGAGAGTGAACATCGGAGGGAAATGAGAGATGCGTTATCTTGCGGAAAGAAAGTGGTAAAGAGGCAAACGAGTATAGGCACTAATGGCCCGATGGCGACACGACCGCGGGGAGGCGAACTAATGCGCAGAATTGGCGAAAGCATGCATAATTATCATTATATATTTATTCACCGTTATAGCTTTGCTTTATTATAATTCCCGGCACTTCATAAATAATAATCACGAGAAAAAAAGAATACAAAGAAAAAAAAACCTTTTTTAATGAGACACGAGTGAGACCTGAGAAAATATGTCTGCACTTCACAATCGAAACATTTTTTTTATCTGAAATATTTTACAGTGATTTACACACTGATGATAATAATTATAATGATAATAATAATAACGATTTTTTTAGCCTTTAATGAGTCATGAGTGAGCCCTGGGAAATTATGTCTGCACTTCATAGTTGAAACGTGTTCTTTTTTTAATATGAAATATTTTACAGTGAATTACACACTGACGACAATAATAATAATAATAATGATAATAGTAATAATGATAAAAAGATAGACAGTCGAGACTGCGCAAACAAAGGAGAAATTTAATTTCCTAGAATGTACATGACTGTGCGGAGTGTAAATATTGTACCAAGCGGTCGGGACATCTTAACGTTTATGCCCGGGGACCCTAAACCCCCAATGGCCGTGCGTAACTCCGCCGGGTTCGACCGAATTTTCCACCCTCCTCACGTTTTAATACCATTCAAGCACGGTCCTCTCGCTATCCCTGCGACGATAAATGTGGACCGTGTAACAGGGGCCCAATACCGCAGTCGGTGTGTATAGCGCGCTAGAGTCTGAGGTTATAGTGTGCTATAGTGTGTAGCGCATCGGGGAGAGTCGGTCAGGTGTGTATACGACGCGGTTCGTGCAACGTGGTCAGGCTTCACCTGTCACGCATCGGACGCCACGACTGTGGAGAGAGACGAGAGTGGAGGGGCTCACGAGGGTTTTTCATCCCTCTCGTAGACCACGGGACACCTGCTATTTTATTCTGATGGCTTGCCGCGTTTATTTTTTTTTTTCGTTCGACAAACGCTTCATGAGAATTCTATTCGCTGGTAGACAGTAAGAATTAATTGACGAATAATATTTGGTTCATATTCAGTGCGGCAAATTTTATTCTGGCAATTTCTGCAGAATAAAGTTTGGCAATTTATTCTGCAATTTCTGGCGATTTCCGCAAAATTGCCAGAAATTGGCAATTGTGTTCTGGCAATTTCTGCAAAAATCTGACCGGGTGACAACTGATGACATCGACCTGTGTCACGAAAATCGCTAGACTGATAGAACAAGCCAAGTTTCCTGCACGAAATTGCTAGACTCTTCTCCGCCTGTACAAACGACCTCTGGGAAGCCACAACCGCTGCACGGTTACCACGAAAATTACAATGCGGTAGTAGCGGCATAAACAGCAGCAGCAGCAACAGCAGCAGCAGCAGCGACGGCGGCTAAATACGCCCTAATCTGCCATTTCACCGTTACACTTCGCATGAGGCTTCGGCGATCCTAAACTATGAGTCCGGCATGCAGCGCATAATTAGCGATATAAGCATCGAGCGTGAGCCGCGCGAACCGGTAAACGTGAAATCGACGTGCGATCGCTGTTAACGGCCCGAAATCCAGCGAGCGCGCGTCAAAAAGCTAACGGAAATTGTCCTGGTCGAGCGAGCAGTTTGACGCTACGCAAATCGGCCGAGTCGATCGAGTCGAATCGGCGCGGGGAATGAAACTGCGGGAGAGAGCAGAACGAACAGCAGAAGAGGCGGAGGATCGCGCGAGCGCGACTCGCGAGTCATAAGGCGAAACAGCGCGCGGGCGTCCAGCGAGCGGACAAAACAGAAACGAGAAACTCCGCGAGTTGCGACAACAATAAAACGTAAATACACACAGAACTCGCGTCCCGTTTGCTGAACACAGCGCAGACCCCGCGTAGCGAGCGCGCCGAGAGACTCACCTGCGAGTACGTCGGGAACCCGCATGTTTATCCAGCGTTGATTTCAGCCTCGCTGCGAAACGTCGACGAAAGATCTTCCCGGGTCCGCCAGTCGCCCGCCGTCGCCGCCGCCGCCGCCGCCGCCGAACTCACTTCACCTTCGCGTCCCGTCGCGGCTGCGGTGACTTAATAATTCCACAGAGTGAACGAACTTCGAAAACTCGCCCGAGCGACACTCGCGCGCGCGCGCGCTCTCGAGAAAAAGAGGAAGAAGAAGAACAAAAAAAACAACAAGATCGGCACGCGAGTCACAGCGGCCGATACATCGCGGCGCGTTTTTCCCTTCTCTCCGTCTCGCTCTCTCTCTCTCTCTCTCGTGTCGCCGAGAATGCCGCCGGCGTCTCGACGCACTTGAATTCTTAAACCAAAACGAAAGGAATATTTTTCCCCCTTTTTTCTCTCTCGTGGATTTATAACGAATTTTTTTTTACGCAATACGCGTCGCTCCTTGTCACTCGCGCTTTTTGACGGTTACACACCGTGCGGTTTTGTACACACCGCGGTTATTATTCCTCAGACGGATCGCGCGAGTCGCTCGCTCACCGTCCACCCGCACTGCTCGCACAAACACACGGAACTGGTTGCGTTACCAACAGTGGCGGCAGCGCGAGCGGCCTCAGCGCGAAGAACGCGCTCGACAGTCGGTGGCAGTCGGTGCGCCGTACCCCCTCCACCGCGGGCGCCCCCCGTGCACGTTCCCCTGCGTGCCCCCTCCACTCTGCCACCGCCGCCGTCGCCGCCGGCTGCCTCTTCCTCGCTGCTGCGGCCACCGCCGCGCCGTCACCTCCAACTCCGCAACGCGCTTTCTGCCAACGGCCGAGCTACGTCCAGCCGGAGGTTCCCTCTCGACCGCCAGGTGCGTCTCGATCGGGGGCACTCGGTTGATGCATTCCTGGAAAAACGCCGCACTCACCGCTGACTAGGCGAGCGGGCCGAATTCTTTGTCTTCGAGGATTTGGACACGCTTTGGGGGACACTTGGGACTTGGATCGCAGGATTTCAAATCTTTTATTCCATTCTTTTAAACGTGATTTTTATGGCGGTTACGTGGAAAATAATAAGGGGGGATTTGCATTTTTGTTCACTGGATTTTATTGCGAACAAGTACAGTTTTTTTGCTTGGCAGGAGCGAAGTTTGTGTTTTGGCAAATGCGAGCTGTCGTGACAGAGAGATCGATAACTTATCTTCGATGATTTAGTCGTGTATTTATATGTCGTGTATCAATATTTAGCGCGTGTTAATCTTTTTTGTTTTATTTAATGAACCAGCGCACTTTGTTATGATTAAAATGAATATATTACGTTTTTGTTGTTGTTGGAGCTCATAACAGGTTGGATGAAAATCGTTGAATAATTAGCTGGGCTGTGATACCGTGTATAGCGGTGGGCGTCTCGCGGTTCAGCAGACTCGTGGAACGCTGTTTGACTTCGCGTAGTACTGGATGCCGCCTGAACACAGGCGGCGGGCAGGACGCTCGGAGTGCACGCGAAGCGCGTGACACGCAGCCGCGTCAAAAGATACGCGAACATCGTGCGTAATCGCGATCCGACGATCGAGCGATTAATTCTAGCAGTTTGTGAACTAAAAAAAAAATTCCTCTGCCGTGACAATGTCATCACTGACATTGCCGTGACCAGGATTCGAACCTGGGTTACTACGGCCACAACGTAGGGTCCTAACCACTAGACGATCACGGCTATCAGAGGACTTGAAATATCGGTTTCGATAGTCCAACAATTTCGGACTTTTCGTTGCGGTTCAATGATCGCCGAATAATTGATATCGATCGCACGAATCGAGGAGTTAAATTTATGCTAATGCAAATATGGAGTGATAAGCTTCCTCGTGTGAGGCGAATTCGGAATATAATTCGAGAGTACAGTGGAGTTATCGATAATATAAATGTATTAACATATACCGAGTCGCTTGGCACAGAGGAATTAACAATTATTAATTTTGTTCAACATAGCGTATAGTTAATTAATTGTATAATTATCGCAAATTCACTACTTTTTATTATAATTCTTTTAATTTGTATCTACACCAATATTTTCCAATTTTATAATTGAATAAACCACAAGCATTGATGACAATAAAAAATTATTTAATAATTTTCACTTTTACCATATCTCAATTATTTCAGCCGCACCAACAGATACCAAGTGGCGCCATCCAGCGTCAGAAGCGGGAAGCTTGGCTCATAATTCCGGTATTTCAGATTCGCTTTAAACATCACTTAGCGGAATAATCGATTCCGAAATAAGTACCAACGCTTTCAATAATTCATCTTTTTCCCTTTTACCGCAATTGTCAGTCCATCACGATCGATTCGCGCCGCGCGCGTTGTCCCGGGAAACAGGTCTTCGTGTCGCCAAATAATATTTCAATATTCAATACCCGCAAATAAGCTCAAATAAAAAACAAACCCAACCCATCGCAAATTCACCGATCGCAATCTCTTAATCCCCGTTCCCTCTTATCTCTCGCCCAAAGCGTCTGCCCATTACCCTGAAGAAAAAAAAAAACCACGCATATGAAAACATAATCCGCATCCTCATCGCCCGGAGCCTCGAGGCGACGCCGGGGATTTCAATATCAAAAGTATGCAAATATCGGGCGTGTTTAAACAGTCGCAATAATCGGCGAGAGTTCCCCCCGCGACGTCTGGCTGCGTTATACATTTCCCTCCGAGCCAAGCCGCGCGTCTGCTCCCCGTGTGGGGTGTCGCGCCGCCACCCGCGCCCTTTTCATCCACTTCCGGTTCCCGTCAGCGCCGCGCGGCTTGACATCTTTTATTTGTCGTAGCGCGTTTGCCGCACCAGCAGCAGCAGCAGCAGCAGCAGCAAAGCCGCCCGAGCCACACGACTAAAAGTTTGCCATATTGTGCGCGGCGCATACGTGCCGGACACTGGGAAGTGGTGTGGCCGGGCATACGCGTGGTGGATAATAAAAGCCCGTATCAGCAACGCGCGCGGCGACCGCTCCGCTGGTAAGGGGGGTGGGGGACGGGGGGGGGGGGATAGCGAGTTAGCGGTGCAGCGGCGGTGGCTCTCAGTGCGACGGGAACGGGAGAGAGAGGAAGTATATACACCGGCGTCTTGGAACACTGATATCTCGCGTATCCCCGCGCTCGCCCCGTGTGCGTTAGTCACGGTGCACACACAGAGAGAGAGACACACACACAGACAGCCGAGTCCCACGGAGTTTAGAGAGTGGCCGAGAGTGGCCGAGCAGTGTGTATACCGAGTACACCGAGAGACATTCGTCTCGGGGCTGCCTGTATGAAAATGTCAGCGCTCTGGTGAATCATTCGCGTCGCGCTCACGACCGATACGTCCTGCTGCCATCCAACATCTTTCGAAAGTTCGTTGTTTTCAACGAGCTCAGCCGTGAGTACACCGAGTGCACCTATTTCGTTTTTTCTCTCGCCTCCTCCACGCAGGCCTCCGCGGATGGGATCGCGGAGCGGATGCCCGCAGTCTGCGCGTATTTTCACTCCGACGAGATGAGTTTCTATGTTCGGGAGAAAGCGGAGACGCTTTTTCTAACCAACCGTCCCGCGAGCCCCTCTGATAATCTCGCGAATGATCGCCGAGCGATCGCGGCGATCGAGGTTAGAAAACCCGACGACGGCTCATCGCCGGGTCTCTTGTCATCTGTCAGATTTTTGACGACTCCTTTTTTTCAATGTTTTCACTCTGACAATCAATTTTGAGATTATGAGGCTGATTATTTTTGCGGTTGACGGTCGGGTTTGTCGTGCTGTTTTGGGTCTCCGACTCGCGAGATCTGACGATGCTAATTATCGTCGCGTGATATTTTTCAGTACTTTACAATAATTTTTTTTTTTTTTTACAAAATCACGAGTCGGGCGAGGGGGAATAAAAATTACGATATTTGTACGGACCTTCAGAGTCTGTTAGTGGGTGATATTTATTGCGTGGTGAGTCAAAGCGTTAATTACACCTGTAATTAACCTTCATGCGAGACCTAATTAAAGTGCCAGTGGGAATAATAATCGTGCGACTCTTTCACTGAAAGCCAAACGATTACTTAACAAACTTCTGCTCGTTTAATAAACCTGCAAAATTCTGTCACCAAAAAACTTAATTTTGACTTTTGATTTGGATGAAGAATTTTGACGTAATGCCAATTGAAAGTATAATCAACCTTCCATTTTGCGCATGACTCTTTAAACACTGTGTTACACAACAAAATTATGACAACTCGTTGCTACACAATTGATTCAATGCTCCGCAGACACAAAATATGTGATATCCTTAACACCAATTGTTATTCGCAAAACAGATGGAAGAACCGCCTATTAGCAGGGGAGCATCGCCGTCCGGCGACAGCAACTTGTCCATCGGACCGGAGATCGAGGCGCTGGACGAGAGGCTGGCGAACATAGTATCGAAAGCCTCGCTGACCTCTCTGAGAACGCCAACCACCAAGAAGGCAAAACGTGTGAGATTCTTCAGAAACGGCGACAAATTCTACAACGGTGTAGTGATGGCCGTCACCCCCGAGAGATATCGCAGCTTCGACAGTCTCGCCTCCGATCTCACCAGAGCCCTGATATCCAGCGTGACGCTGCCAAACGGGGTGCGGGCGATCTACACGATGGACGGCAGGAAGGTGCAGACGGTGGGCGACCTGGAGGACGGCAAGTGCTACGTGGTGTCGGGCCAGGGAGAACTGTTCAAGAAGGTGGAGTACTCGGCCTCCAAGGTTCGTCGGGGAAGTTCTCTCTCGGGGTTGCCGCAGTCGCCAGCCGGTACTGGCAGACAGATAAGCGCGATACCGGCGTGCGTGAAGGCGAAGATCGTGACGCTCATAAGAAACGGCTCGAAGCCGCGGCGCGTGGTGCGTCTCCTGTTGAACAAGAGAAACGCGCCGAGTCTCGAGCACGTTTTCGAGGCGATAACGGACGCGGTGAAACTGGACTCCGGGGCGGTGCGGCGAGTCTACACCCTCGCCGGCAAGCCCGTCATAGCGTTGGAGCAATTTTTCGAGAGCGAGGAGGTCTTCGTCGCGTACGGAACGGAGAAATCGACTCAGGAGGACTTCGAGCTCGACAACGAGGAGTCGAAGAACGTTCAGAGCTTCCGCCGGGGGCCCTGGGTGTCCAAGCGGCAGGGCGGCCCGATGCCCGTGATGCCCAGGAAGTCCGGGAAGCGCGCGCTCACCGCCCCGCAGGTCCGAACCCCGAGCCCCTCGGCTCTCATACTGCCGCAACCGCTGAGGCTTCATTACGCCGTCGGTCATGTCATCGGCGACGGCAACTTCGCCGTTGTTCGGCATTGCATTCACAAGTAAGCTCGAAGACAATTGAAAATAGCGCTCGAAGGGATCGCAAGGGGGATTCAATTAAATTGATAACGATTCCGCGAACTATTCTGCGACACGAGGCGTGAAACGTTCTGGCGGAGAAATGATGTCACTCGTAATACCGGGAGACTCGCGAAGCGTTTAAAAAATTCAAACACTCGCGCGAGTCTCAAGAAGGATATTACTTTCTAGTGTTGATGACCCAGAAATGCAGTCTGTAATTGGCAATGAAACGCCGGAGTCCTTTTACGATATCTTTATTAGGTCTTTCGTAAGTCGCCGCGGCTATTTAAAGAAGCGTCGCTCGAGATAAGAGGAACGAGATAATTTAGACAATGCGAAAGAATATTCCGCTCACGTTTGTGCAGCTGTGGAAAAAACATCGGCGGTAGAGTCACAACGCATCGATTCGAGAAATCAAACTTTTGTTCTCACGACGACAGAAATCGATGACTTATAATCGCGATCTGCATCGTTTTCAGAACAACCGGCGCCGAGTACGCGATGAAGATCGTCGACAAGTACAAATGCCAGGGCAAGGAAACTATGCTGGCCAGCGAGGTCGCGATACTGCGGCAAGTTTGCCATCCGAACATAATCAGCTTGATCAACGAGCAGGAGACCGTCGATCAATTGTTTTTGGTCATGGAGCTCGTGAAGGTAATTTTTATTTCTGTTTCACCCATGTTATATCTGTTTGCAGTCTCCATATTAAAGATAAATTACTGTATCTATTTACAGTCTCTATATTAAAAAAATGAATTACTGTATCTATTTACAGTCTCCATATTAAAGATTAATTACTGTATTATTTTGTCAGTCTCCCTATTAAAGATGAATTACTGTATCTGTTTACAGTCTCCATATTGCAGATGAATTACTGTATCTATTTACAGTCTCCATATTAAAGATGACGTTTAATTACAGGGAGGCGATCTCTTCGACGCGATCGCCGCGGCGACGAAATTTTCCGAGGCCGAGGCGAGCGTGATGATCGGCCACTTGACATCGGCGCTGGCCTATCTGCACTCACATCACATAGTCCACCGGGACGTGAAGCCCGAGAATCTCCTGGTCGAGATGGAGGGCAGCCAGGTGCGGTGCCTGAAGCTCGGCGACTTTGGCCTCGCGCAGGTCGTCCGGGAGCCTCTGTACACGGTTTGCGGCACGCCCACGTACGTTGCGCCAGAAATCCTCGCCGAGAGCGGCTACGGCCTCAAGGTAATTGCATTAACGTCGGAAAAACGGCGAGGATGTTACGTTACCGTTTAACGAGATTGTGACTCGCATTGCGCAAGCTCGACGCGCGACGTTGATATTGGCAATGTGTCGGAGACGCGAAAGATCCCTTGAAAAAAAAGAAAAAAAAATGCGCGACAAGCCCGCTTTTAGATATCTTGGGTGATCTATGGATCACCCGAGCACGAAACCAGCTCGGCGTCCGATATGGGCAGACCGCTTCCTACTGCCGACTCCTTTCCCTGCCCACAAATATCTCCGTTAGGGACACAAACGACTTCGAGCGACCTGTTAAGGGGAGGACTCACTGAAATCTTAAAATGCTGCGTCGCTCCGAAGATGCGGGTCTTGAATTTCTTTGCCTTGATTTCTGGGGACAAAAAAATGTCACAAAAAAGTAGTTTGTATTTTTTTTGTTTGGGTTCAATGATTTGTGGACTTAGCTTCAGTTTTAAATTTTTTAAATTGTCGGTGTATTTTCTATTTCTTGGTGTTTCCTCGGATCACCGCTAATAATTTTTTTTGTGGTACAATGATTCATTGTATTTTCCACAGATCGACGTCTGGGCAGCCGGTGTAATTCTCTACATTCTATTGTGCGGCTTTCCGCCCTTCGTCTCGCCGGAGAACGACCAGGAGGAGCTTTTCGAGCGAATTCTCAGCGGTCAATACGAGTTCACCGCCCCCTACTGGGATCCCGTGTCCGACTCCGCGAAGCAGCTGATCTCGAACATGCTGCAGGCTCAGCCGGAGCTGCGATTCAGCGCGGAGGACGTGCTCGATCATCCGTGGCTCGTGGTAAAATTCTTTCGCTATTGTCAATTAATCGTCATCGACACTCGGTGGTATCAGCAAGACAGCCATACGTCAATTGCACGGCTTACGTACTTTATTTGACGATTAAAATTGCCTATTAATGTGTAAACATTTTCAGTGAGTATTGTCGTAGCACATGTGGTAGAGGAGTCGTCGACGAACTCTACTCTCTGTATTTATTTAGTCACTCGTTAGCGTATATTTTGTTCTGCCCTCGATTTATCATCGTTTCGGTAAGCTTTTGTATGACGTACTCGCACAAGTGCAATGTAATAAACGTTAATCGGTGTAGCGTTTTTTCTTGATACGTTTTTGTACGAAATGGCGGCAAATTTCGGAGCTCAAGAGCTCACTTTTACGCAAGTAGCACGCTTTATTGTCAGCTTCTGGATGTCACAACAAATCACACGGTTACGACCAATTCTTTTTTATCTTGGCAGTTCTTCCGAAAAATCGGCGCAATTAATACTTAGCACAATTCAAATGGACTTTTTTGCAATCGCTCTTTGCCTAAGGTCATAACAAAAGAATTTCTTTCGTAAATGCAAAAGTCAAGATTGATATTTTTATGAAATCGGTTCGCCGTCTGCAAACACGTCGATGCACATAACACACGAAGGACACTTGTGAGTTGCCGATTTTGGGACGAGAAAAAGAAAAAAAAATAGTTTGATGATCCTAATCAATCAATCACTCCGTCGATTATTATTCTTTTCGCGTTGCCCCCGACAACTCACAATTTTTCTGCGTGACAGCTTTTCAAAGTCTCCACAAAAACAAAAAAAAACATAGCACGGAACACGCGAGCAATGCTTGAGCAAGTAGTGGTTTGTCTGTATCTGTAGCGGTGCTTTTCTTTTCTTTTCTGTGCCGCCTCTGTACATCAGCAGAGCTTTCTAGGAGGCGAGCCGTCCGTATCGTCAGGAGGAGCAGTCGGCGAATCGTCGAAGCAACACCGGAATCAGCAGTGTCAGCCGCTAAGACTGGCGACGTTCGAGTTCGATTACAAGAAACAGAGACGCGTCGACGTTTCGAGTGATCATCCGGCCGGGGACTCGAACCATCTCGGAGCCAGCACAGCGGACGTCAAGAGCCAGTGGCTCGACGCGTCGGCCTCGGTAAACGAGGCTTTTCGCCGTAGCGTCGTGCTCGATCCTCGTCGCGGCCGCGACGAGATCGACCACGTAAACGGCAACAGGAGCGGCGGCGAGGAGGGTCCGATGTCGTTGAGCGCCGACTGCCTGCAGGACATTCGCGACCTCACGACGTCGTTGAACGATCTGATGAACAACATCGAGGATCCGCGCGACGGCGAAGCGCCGCGCGAGGACACGAGGCAGAAGCAAAAGCGGAGGATCGTCGCGGCCTCGGTCGCGAGGAGCGGCGCTTCCTCGACCAGCAGTATTTTCGAGAGCTTCCAAGCCTCCGCGGTGCGAAACAACAACGGCGAGCGCTCGCTCGACGGTTCGCGTTGCGAGAGTCCGGTCGCCTCGAACGACGCGCTACATTCCGTGAATACGAGAAACGGAAATTCACTCACTGACATTCATTCCAGTTCGCTAACGACCCCGAGACGCGTGGCGAACAACAACAGTCGGCGTTGCGACAACACACCGAAGACCGGGAAGCACGCGAACGCCGAGAGGATCGCGAGGCCGCGACCGACGAATCTCTGCAAAGCCGCGGGCTTCGCGGCCTCGCGAAACGGCTCGAACGACAGCAGCTGCTGCGAGCGCCAGAGCGCGCGGAACTCGTCGATCGATCGGCTCTCGCAGTCCACCGACTGCCTCAGCGGCAGCTCCGACAACAACATCGAGACGTCCGACAGCTTCGTGAACATCAGATTCGCGAAGCAGTCGCGGAGACGGCGACACGAGTCCGGCTCGACGCAGAGCATCGAGTCGTCGGACAGTTTCGAGAACGCGCGGATCGCGAGGCCCGAGGAGAGACGAGAGCCGAAGATTCGGGAGGTCGCGGACGCGTTTCGATCGATCGCCGCGCCGAATCGGCAGACTCGGGCGCCGAACGAGTGCGCCGCGACGAGGATCTCGAGGCCCTCGCTCATCCCCGTGCAGAACAACGGCCAAGCGAGGAATATCGCGAGGAATCCCGCGGAGCCGTCCAAGATACCGCTGAACGAGTCGGTGAAGATGCGGGAGAAGAAGAACGCGAGTGCGGCGATCGGACAGACGAAGATCGAGCCGAGAAACAAGCGGTTCAGCTGCCTCTCAACGTACACGGCGAAACTCGCGGACGCGAGGGCCGACGGCGCCGGGAAATCGTGCCGCTCGCCCATGGGAAACGGCCGTAAGTGCAGCTCGACCGACGAGCTGCGGGAGGAGCAGCAGAAACAGCAGAGCACCGCGAAGACGAAGCGCTTCAGTCTGTACTACACGCCGCAGCCCGCGCGAAAGAACTACGAGGCGGAGAACAGGAGCGCGAGGAACGCGTCGAAGACGCCGGGGAACCCGGCCAGCGGCAGCAGACCAACCAGCTGGAAGACCCCGGAAACCGCGAAGCGAGTCGTCGAGCAAGTCTCGATCGATCGTCGGGACTCGCCGAGGAGTCGGAAATCCGTTGTCGAATCCTCGACCGCCGCGAGTAGAAGCAAATCCAGTCGGCAGGCCGTCCATCTGCGGCCGAACCCGACGACCCCGACGACTAACTCCAACCTGCCACCCGGAAGAACGAAGTAGAGAGCGTTTGTAAAGCGGTCTTTTTAGAGTATTTAGAGAGTAATTGATAAGGCGAGAAGAAAAGACGGAATCGACGATGCCCCACGTTCCGTGATTTTTTATGGGAATCGTCGAGTTTCCTTAGCTTCTTTTTAATCGATTCGCAATGGTTGATCGTTATTTTATTAACACCCCGCAATTGGCGCGGGTGTCGAGGACGAAATCTGAGAATGTTTTGCAAAAACACGAAGGAAAAATCGAAAAATTGTATTACTGTGGGATATTTAAGCGGAAACGTGTCGTCGATTCCAGGCTTATCGGAGGAGTTTCTTCAGGTGGTTATTGTATCGAAGAAACTGAATTATTGTCCCGAGGACACGGCGCTTCGTCGCCGATTTTTCGACGCCGTCGACGCGAGAAGTAAAGTCACGAGATCGGCTTACGGAAAAACGGACGCCACCCGTCGTAAGCCGATCGTGACATGCCAAATGCATTTAACTATGAAATATTTTATATCCGATGCAATGTCGCGAGTAACGAGTTTGCGAGCGAATCGTCCCAACCGGTCTAGTGGTAATGATTACGCGTAGAAACGTAGATTGCACGGAGCGTGTGCGAGAGCGAGAGAGGAACAATGTGAGACAGAGAATCAGTGAAGACGCGTTTCTCCGAAAATGCGAACGCACAGAGGGCGAGAATTCGAGGAGGCTGAGTGCGAGTTAAATTTTAATACCCGTCAATATTGTAACGCCGAAATCCTCGCGAGACCAGCGACGAAGGACCGAGCGGACCGTCGCGAAAAAATCGCGCGTATCGAACGAGGAATCGAAAGAAGTGATAAAAAAAAAGATAAAGAAGAAGAAGAAGAAGCAGACAATTCGCGTCGTCGAATCGTAATCTACTTTTGCTCAACACAAGCGGCAGAGTGAATATTTTTGTAAAATGTTGATCAACGCGCGAAAAAAAACACGAGGTCGTAAAACGCGAGCAACGTAACACACGATCGTTCGACGGTAAAATCAAACGGGTGATAAGCATGACAAAAAGCGAGAGTTCCGTCTTACCGACTTCTCGGCCGTTGGCTTATTTTCACAGCAGAGTTCGCGGCGGTCGATTAAATCTTTCGCAATATTTAACAAATTACATAATCGATAGTTGTAGTTCACTTTTCTCGAGCCCCGAGAGCTTCGCTGTGAAAATAACGACGTCGGTCGTTAGCGAGAAGCGGTGGACGGGGCTTCGCGCCTCGCCTCAAGTAAAAAGTATACTATCGTCCTATCCAAGTACGGAGGAATCCGCGAGAGAAAAAAAAGTAATATAGATCCTCGCCTCCCGGTCGGGGGTATCGAAACGAGAGATAACGTAGAATATTTTTTACCTTTATTTTTGTAGAAACACGAGCGCGTCGTAATTTCGCGAGCGCGTCTGTCGGGTTCTTCGTCGCTGCTCGAGGGAACCACGGAGGACAAATCGAGACCTGCCGCTACGCATACCCAATTTTTTCTAACGCAAATAGAGAGAGAACGATAAGGAGTAATATTTCTAATGAATGTTGTAAATATATATAACGATTATGAATTTCGAGGGGCGACGCAAGTCGATTCCCCGTTAGGAACGTTCACGTGTAATAATGAAATACACTGGAAGCTCTCACATGTTACCTTCAGTTAGTTTACGTGGGCAAGTGGTGGGGACAATTCGAGTGTTCGCATTGGAGCTGGCGAGAAGGGGAAGTGCTGCTTCATGAACGTGATTGGTCCTTCACGATGGTTACATGTCCCCGCATTAAGTAACATGTGAGAGCTTCCACTGTATATGAAAAAAGCGAGAACACTAGTTGCGTATTAGAGCTCGAACGAAAGATGATGATAAAAAAAAAGCATCCTCTTCGAGAATTTTCGCGATCGGCTAGAGTAGAAAAAGTCGCGCGTTTAGCATATCGCAGAAACAATATTATTACACTACCTTATATATATATATATCGTGTAACTTTTGTAATTCTAAGCCGTGTGCGAGGTAATTTGTTTGCGATGTTGCGGGCACCGTGCACGGAAAGTCTCAGATCGTAGGCTGTAGGTCTTAAGAGAAAGAAGAAAAAAAAAAGAACAACAACGTGATTCACGCCAAATATTTAACGAAACGAAAAAGCATAAAGGATGTATTTATATTATAGTATTATTATACATTATTACTCACTGACACACTCACACGTAACACGAATACATTCACACATTCACACACACGATGAGTATCGAGATTCATGCCAAAAGCTCATTTTCTTCATTGTATATTTTGTATATCGCTGGAACCATCGATCCGTATTTCGTGGTAATTCACAGTCCATAGGATACGCATCGTCATTGTCATCATTATCGTCATAATCATCAATCGTCGTCTGTGTTTCTGGAGAGAAACACGACCCGAAACTTCCTATCGTCTTATATACAGCTAATGAATACAAACATTGTCGAATTTCAATTGTATACACCGCAATATTGACCACAGACAAATTCGTAATTAAAAGACAAGTACAATGAGAGCGAATTGGTTTTTTTTTCTCGACGATCCGGCGCGGCATTCCCGAAGCTCCTCTTCGATCCCACCGAGCGTCGTCGCACAACAGAATCGCAGTCAAGGCCGCTCTGTCGTCACTCGCAAAAATACGCGAGCCTCGCCTAATTGTGTCATTAAAATTTCTAATTAAATCAGCGAGATTCGAGCGGCGCATTTTTTTTCTCGATTCTCGAAACGTCTCGGCGGATATCCCGCCGAAAGCGGATGTGACGCCGTAGAGTTTCCTCGGTTATCGGGCGCGAGTCGTTTGTTATGATCACATGATCGACCGTTACAGATTAAATTCCGAAAGGTCGCCATCTTCCGTTACTTCTCAGAAAAACCCTCAATTTCGCGACAAACCACAATTGCGTCGTGTTCGAAGAAAATTACCACGATCGCGCGTCGCATAACAGATAAAATTTAAAAAAAAAACGTCGTCTTAAGCTACATATTTATTATTAATAAGAAACCCCAAACGTATCGGCTTTAAATTCGAAGAAAAAAATAATAATATCGTTACGATCACGTGATCGACCGTTATAAACAAAATTCCCAAAAGCCGCCATCTTGCGCTGTTTCTCGGAGAGCCGGCAGATTTGCAGCGAAACACAATCGCATCGTCTTCGAAGAAAAATTGCTACTGTTATAACCGCGACTCAAATAAAAAAAACCGCAATCTTCAGCTACTTGCTTTTTTTCACGACCGACTTCATCGAATTTAAATTCGACGAAAAACCAAATACGAATATCGTTACGATCACGTGATCACCGACCGTTATAAACAAAATTCCGAAAACCGCCATCTTGCGCTATTTCTCGGAAAACCCGCAGTTTTGCAGCGAAACACAATCGCATCGTCTTCGAAGAAAAATTGCTACTGTTATAACCGCGACTAAAATAAAAAAAACCGCAATCTTGAGCCACTCGCTTTTTTTTCACGAGCGACTTCATCGAGTTTAAATTCGACGAAAAAACAAATACGAATATCGTTACGATCACGTGACCGAGTACTTGACCGTGTCGACGGCTCGCGGTCTTCAGTTGTAAAGTGCATCGACGTGGAATAGTCGCGCGTGCCAGGCCGGCCGCTAGTCGGGATTCTAGGTACGGCGCACACGCGACACGCGTGCTCGGGGGCCGCAGGCGCCCCGCGCGCTCCTCGAATGTTTGGATTCGGCGACGCGACGTCAGTACGATCCTCGCGCGCGTGGCGTAAGGGTGGTTCGCCGGTTAGTTGGTGCCCGGCGCTCCGACGGCCAACCGCTTTTTTACTCGTCCCTCGCGCCCGCACGAAACATATGTGCCATCCGTGTTTGCTTCCCCCCCCCACCCCACCCCGCAGTTTATCTCCGAAAGTGTTACGCGAGTTCGACAATGTCCAAACATATCAGAGTTGGTGTTGGTTTACAAATGGTGATGCGTGTACCTGAATAAACATATCATATGTCGTGTGTTGTTGCTGTACTCGTGCTGCGACCACCGAAGGCGAGATAAGCTCCGACCCGGGACTTTTCTCGGGACAACCGACGTGAATCGTCGTTGGATCAGGTGAGACGCAACGATCCACTTAACCTCCGCTTTTGTTTTATTGTTATTACACTTTTCCTGGAACTCGCAGTCTGCTCGGAAGTCGGGTAAATGTTTGCGCTGTTTATTCGTGTTTATCACCGTGACGATTCGTGGTAATCAATTTGCCAGGAGGAATTCCATTTTATTCTGAGATAAATATTCCCCGATGTTAATGTTTCGATTACGATGAATCGTATATAAAGGAAAATTCTTGGCATTCGCGTTTGATGAACGAGCGAAAAAAAAAAAAAAACGCAAACGTGTAAAACAAAGGAAAAACAAGTGAACACCTTGAGAAAAATGCTAAACGGTACAGAGCGCGAGTGATGAAATTCTTGCGACCCGGCGTGAAGCGGCCCGTTGTGCCCGCGGGGCTCATCCTCCTCGTCGACGTCTTCCTCGTCTTCTTTGACTCCGGGCGTGAATTAAATTCGCGAGCGAAACTGCGCCTGCCAATTACGCGAGAGCAATAACGAGTCCTCGGCTCTCTGTGCGGCTGATAGGCTTTCTCGAGACGAGCCGCAACACGCGTGTCCTTGTGCATTTTATTACCGACGAGCGGCGACGCGGCCAACGAGGGTCGGCCGATGCAACCGCGTTACAAACGCTCTCTGTTTATTTTTTCGTTTTTTTTTAAATTGTTTTACGTAATCGCACGAATTCCCCGACCGCCATTTCCCCCGCGTTTGCCCCCTCGTCTCAATATTCTCCGCGCTTCGCCTCGACGTGTTTTTTTTCCGTATTCCCGGACAATCGCGCCGACCGTTTACGTCGCGTATAATGTACGACGCGCGCGGCAACATAAATACGCATTTAATCGTCAATTATCGTCGCGCACTTAGCGTCTTTATTATCCTGGCTGATCTCCCCGCGGCTATCGCGTCCTCCACCCTGGAACGTCATCGCGCTGCCGGCGCCGCCGCTTCAGGAGCCGAGGTTGCGTGTCGATTCACGCCAAATTTGGCAATTGAAAAGTCCAGTGTGCGAGCATGCACCGTGCATGCGATTTCGCAAGGAGGGCGCTCCCGGTGATGCGTAACGCGTCCACGTGGCTTTCGCGAGAGGCTCTCGTCGAACGTCGTGCCTTACTGTTACGTCGCGAGGCGCCATTAACGCTCGTGAAATCCTTGCTTTGTGCCTGCTTGAATCTCGTACGTAGAATAAATTAACACACGTACGTACACGAGACGGATTAACGCCTGTGTCGTCAGTTATTTTCATTTTTATTTTTTATGCCGCTCAAGTTTGCATCGTTGCAATGGAGCGAAATTAAAAACAAAATATTAATTCCATAAAAATTTACATAATTCACCTCCATTGGAGGGTGAAATAATTATGTTTTGTCATACTCTTAGACTTTATAACGACTTTTTATAGCCGGTATAATCATTTGGGTTCATTAATATCTTGTTGTTTTTAATTCAGCTGCATTGCAACGATGCTAACTTCAATGTAATTATATTTTCGTATTATTCGTGACTTGAACACATTTTTTTCTTTGCTATTTTTTATTGCTTAAATGTGTGTAATATTTTTTATTCTGCTACGACATAAATGGACTTAAATTTTTCTATCGTATGTAATTTCTATATATATATTTTTTTTCACGACTTATCTATATTTTCTAAAAAAAAGATTGTCACTAAGTAAATTACGCTATTACCTACCAAGACTTCGGGTTGAAAATGTCTGTATACGTTATGTATCCTTAACGAACGTGCGAACAATAAGAACGGAGAAGACAAATAAACGCGCAAAGCGGGGAAGCGCTGCAGATGTTCGAGTACGAATTTCCGAATCGTCGAGTAATAACCAACTCGGTCCGTGTCGCCCGTGGCACCGATACCGCGCGCGGGATACTTATGCGCCCACAGACACGTAGTATAGACAGACAGACGACGTTTGTTTTTCGACGAAGCTAAACGAAAACACGGAGCGGCCGCGCGGTATCTCGAGACTCGTGCGGGCTCTCTCGCTCACTCGACCGCTGCGCGTCCGCCTCGACCGCACGAAGGATGAAGATAAGAAAAAGAAGCAGAAACCGACCGGACAATGCGCCACGCGCGCCAGCCACAGAATTTCAATACAATTTTTCATCGCTTCCTCCTCGTTGTTTTTTTTTCTCTCTCTCTCTCTCGGTCGACAACTCACGAGTTTAAATTGAGAGCCAAAAATCCTCGCCCGTTTTATTCTTCCGCGTTATTTTTTTTCCTGCGCCTTTGTTTTTCCGCCTCGTCGACGGGATACAGCGTGTTGGCCGATTCGGCAATTAGCGGGTTATTAATTATCCCGCTCGCGCAGGTAACAGGTTGTTCGACTCCCTCTCTCTCTCTCTCTTTCTCTCTCTCGGTTTCCATCTCTCACCCTTTTTCGCATTTCTACGGCTCGGCTGTTTCTCCGTCAGCAAAATCCAGGCCGGGGATACGCGGGATCGCGCGCGTGTTGGTGCGATAATAGGCGCAATTCGCCGGGCGGTCTCTCTCGACGAGAATCTATCCATCATCGCACGCGACGTCTCGCAGCCGCTGCGCCTGCGTTATTATATATATATATATTTCTCGGCGCGAAAAACGATGAAGACGACGTGTGCGCGAGCGGGCATGAAAAATATTTTTCTTCCTCGGCGGCCGTCCCCTCCCCTCCAAGGAAGTTGCAGTCTTACTGATGAAATTCTGCGCCTTTTTATTTCGGCGATGACGATGCTGCAAAAGGGAAATAAAATAAAATAAATAATGCAACAATTTATGAAAAAAAAAAAAAATTGAAAGTTGGTTATTCAAGAGTCAGAAAATATTTCAAAAATGTCTTCAAGGTGTTGTAAGAATAACACAAAATAAAATCAATAAATAATAATAATAATAATAATAATAATAACAATAATAATTCAAGAAAAAAAATTGAAAAATAATTTGAAACAGCCCTTCAATGGTGAGAATTTTTTTGTTTGTTTTTTTTTAGTTCTTGAAGACTCATCGATATTTTTTCCTCAACTCACGTCGCGGTACTCGAGTTCTCGCGTGTCCCGGGAAAAAATAAATACCGGCAAAATAGCCGGATAATAAATTCGTGAACCGTAAACACTGAAGCCGCAACACCGAGGACCTCCCGATCTATACGCCAGTTGTTTATCTCCCCGGGGCTCGGGTGGCGTAAGGAGCGGCGGCGGGGGGGGGGGGGGGAGGACGGGCGAATAGGGGGGGGAAGGGGGCTAAGTGTTCGGATTGCGGAGTGCGTTCGTAAATCGTCTGGAAGGAGGCACTTCTCGCAGCGGACTGTGAAGACACATACAGTCGGCTCTCCGCGTACTATATAACGTCTCGGGCTTCTCGTCCACATCTATTTTCCCCGTTCGCCTCTCGCGCTCGCGCGCGACGCGCGTTACCTTTCTCTCTCTATCCACGGCCATTTGGCCGCCTCGCGCGAGGGTCTGGCTGGAAGCCCGATCTTCCGGTTGGCCTCTCCGCGTCGACATTTAACGCATCAACGTTAATTTGTTAGCTCGACTGTTTAGCGCTCGGCGGCGGCGGCGGCGAGCGAGCGAACAAGCGAGCGAGCCGCCTAGCGTGCCCCGAGCACATATTTAACGGACACACATTAAACACACTCGAAGTGATGAATGTCCCGGCATTCGTCTGCGGCATAATTACCGGGGCATACGCGCCGCGAGTCCGCATCCTCTTCGCTCCCTTCACCCCCGCTTCTTTTTTATTTATTTTTTTTTCACCCCCTCCACGCATATTTTGTCTCGCTTTTTCCCAACGACCACGGTGCCCCGGTGTCTCCGTTCGTGAGGGACGCTGTTGATCGGTTTTCAGGTAAATAACGACCCCTTGTAAGGGAATTTACGGATCTGCTTACAAGTTGAGCTTGGAATTTATGGCTGTATTTGTTTTCCTTGAATCTACTCGCGATAAGAGCTGGAAAGAATAACGAAAAATGTGGAAATTCGTGAGGCTGCAATGAAATTTTTTTAAAGTAGTGGAAATTCATTTGTGCTGATTTAATTCAGGTGGGATTTAATTAGAGACAAATTTCAGTTGATTCTCGCATTTTTGCGGTGAAATTTAATTATTACAATTACACTAATGAATTTTTTGTAACCAGAGATTTATTTCTTCCGATGAAAATCCGATTGAATTTATAATCGCATATAAAATTCATATAAATTCATATAAATTTGATTCGAGGATCGAGTTCATTGAAATTTAATTTCTCGGATTCCGGCCGCGCGAATTTTTTTCGGTCTCAATTTTCACACTGCTTCCCATCTCGATGAGGTTGTAAGGAAACGCGTTCGATATCCGTTATCACGTGAAATTTAATGACTAAAATTACACTGATGAATTTTTTGTTTAAATTTATAATCGCATATAAAATTCATTCATATAAATTTGATTCGAGGATCGAGTTCATTGAAATTTAATTTCTCGGATTTCGGCCGCGCGAATTTTTTTCGGTCTCAATTTTCACACTGCTTCCCATCTCGATGAGGTTGTAAGGAAACGCGTTCGATGTCCGTTATCACGTCGCCCTCTCTTAAATTCGTACTCCGGTGTTTTTTTTTTTCTTCCGTCTCTCCGCGCCTTTTCCGCGTGTGTTTCGCGTTCCCCGGCGCTGTCGGGCTCTTTACGAGGTCCGGCCGGTGCGCCCGGGTAGCATTGCAGCGTGGCGTCGGGATCGCACGACGACGACTCTGTGTATACCTAATGAGACGCATAAACAACGGCAGCCCGGCCGGCGCTGCAGCCCGAAGGACCTCACCGCGGTCGGCAGAAGCAGATAGAGAGTCAGCGCCCGGTTGGCAGCAGAAGCGGCGCGGCGGTTGTATTAGCAGCGCGTAGACCGTATAGGAGCAGCCCGGGCACTTTATGGGGCTCATAAAGCGATAAAGACATCCGTACAAATGTACAAGCTGGAGGGTCGAGCCCAACCGAGCGGCTGCTGCTGGTGACCACCGCAGCTCAGGGCGGCTGAAGGGGGGGGGGGGGGGGAGGGGATCCACTCCCATATTATCTCACCTGAAATGCCTGCCACTCGACCTCACCGTATCACGACCGGGAGGGACCAGAAGAAAAATAGTTATCACGTGTCCAACACACTATTTCGTCGCCAGACGTCATTAATACTCGGGCGGGACTTTAGGAATGTCTGGACTCCGGATATTCGGTTGATATCATTTTAATGTCCTGTAGACGACATATATATTTTTTTTTTTGGTCATCGAGATTGTTTTCTCATTTTGTCGTCACCTTTCCAGGAAAAATTAGAGCGAGAGCTGAGTAGTTGATATGGGGGCTGAGGAATTAGATTTGAAAAGGATTTTGAGTGGGACCACCGGGAACAAAGATTTTTTTATTGGTGAGTTAGAAAAGAGTAATAATTATCACGTGTCTAACACACTATTTCGTTGTCCAGACGTCATTAATATTCGGGTGGGATTTTAGGAATGTCTGGACTCCGGATATTCGGTTGATATAATTTTGATGTCCCGTAGACGACACATATATATATTTTGTTGGTTACCGAGATTGTTTTCTCATTTTGTCGTCACCTTTCCAGGAAAAATTAGAGCGGGGCTGAGTAGTTGATGAGGGCTGAGGAATTAGATTTCAAAATTATTTTGAGTGGGACCACTGTGAATTAACATTTTTTTATACGTCAGTAAGAAGAGGTCTTTTAAAAAAATGTTTCAAGAACTGACGGTTTTATAGTGTGTGAAAGAAGGAATAAACTCGAAAGTGTCGATGCTCGATACTTTCGGTATCTTTACACATGTGGACACTATTATTCACCGCGTTTTTATGACGTGGCGTCACTGGAAATCATAAATTGGAATCCATATCACGAAAAGCAGCCGGCGACTGAAGACGATTTATGAGCTTGTTTTTTTTTCGTGGAATCTTTCGGTACGCCAGACTTTTTTATATCAAATATTGTTACTGAACACCAAGATAGAATCGTGTTTTAATCAACTCAGCGAAATATTTTTTCATTTAAACATTTTTATCTCATCATGAATTTCCCGCTGATTATGATTTTTAAAGATTTTTTTAGCGATTTTTTTTAAATATCACATTTCCGCGTGACAAAATACGAACGTTTTGTACAGTCCGATAGAAAAATGTTTAAAAGATTCCTTTACGGTGGAAACGAGTCCATCCCGCGTCGAGTTCCATGAGCCAGTGGGCCATAACATAGAATTTCAGATGACCCTTCGATCTGCCGAGAATACGAGGTCCATTCGGTCGCGCACGCGAATGGTGAACGTTCGCGTGTGTAGTGCGGGTAAGAAGGTGGCCGAATTCAACCTTGCTGCCCTCTCGGTCAGCCAACTATATCTGCACCAGTGACCATATCGTCGAGGAGGGGGAGGCGCCGCCTCACCCCCCGAGGGCTCGAAATAAGAAAGCTTCGGAATTCGTTAAGGTCGGTCTTCCGGCGTGCGAATGGGGTGGCCACACGTTGCCGCCAAATCGAATTTTGTCTTTATCCTTTCCCTTCCGGCGCTCGTGGAAACGACGTCCGGCCCGGCAATCAAAGAATGCTTTCTACCCCGCTCACTTCGCTATTGATTTATTTCTACCCCTCGACTTGTCATACCATTTTTTTCTACGATTCTACCAAAATCTCCCCAGATTATTCGTTCTTCATATTCTATTGCAACAAAAAATAATTCCTGTCGCATAAAATTATGACTGATTTGATTCTAGCGTTCAGCTCGTGTCATTTAATTCATGAGCAGAATTTTCTTTTTATTACAAAAATAGTACCAATGTCTCCCCAAATTATTTGCTTTTATTGATATGTAATTGAAGTCATTTGATTATAGTTAAAAATAAATTCTACATAAATAAATACTCTAAATATATTCTAATAATTTGTTATTATACGACTGTAATAAAATGTAAAATTTCGTAATTAGACTTCTCGAAAATTTAAATTTTTAGATTAATCAAATAAAAATTGGCTCCGCGGCGGTCGGCTCGTCACGCACTCCGGAAGGGGCTGATTTCTCATCTCTCGTCTCACAACTAATTTGCTAGACTGTGAAATTATTCGACCCCGCCTCCGCGGTTTCCTCTTCGAAAACGCACGCACCCCTTCGGCACATCTCTTCACCCTCCCCCTCGCATCCCTCGGCTACTTGAGATCAGACCTCGCGGCTCCACCGGAAGCGACGCTGCCTGTCGGAGTTTGCCGACGAGTAGACAGACGTCTTCGTCGTCGTTACTCGCTCTCCGGGGCTTCGACGTCGGCGGCCTTCGTCTATCTCTCCTCCCACCGGGAAAGCCCGTCTGACAAGAGACGCCTCGGTTACAAGGGGGCGAGGAAAATAAAGGTGGGGATCGTGTTATTCGTTAAACTCTCCTTCTCTTCTGTCGTCCGTCTTGCCGACCGCCGCACACCGCAGCCTCGGCAACCAAATGCCTTTTGTACCCGATTCGATTGATAGTCTCGTGTTTGCAGTGACGGTGACGAATTCGGATTTAATTACTTATTTTTACTCTTTATTTTATTATATTTTATTTGAAACGGTGCTAAGAAATAGCAATTTACAAACCATCGTTTTTTTTATTTTAAAAATACATTTTTGACGATTTTTTAGTTGAGAATTGGTAGATTTGACTTTCGCTTAAAAAAAAAAAAATCAAAGTCTGTACCCCGATTTTTGTTCTTCAGCTCAACATACTAAAACTGGGTTAAATAAAGTTGTACAAAGACCGTATTTTTAGTGTGATTTAAAAAAGTAATTTTAGAAGAATTTTGGTTCAGAATTGATAGATTCGACTTTTGGTAAAAAAGAAATTCAAAAGCTGTATCTCGATTTCTTTTTTCTTTAGTAAAAAAATACTGAAACCGGGTTAAATAAAGTTTTGCAAGGACCAAGATTTTCGAATTCGAGATTCCAGGCTTGTTACGTAAACTTTTATCAAGACCCCACCGAGAGGTCCGGGCTGAGGTCAATCTCGCCATCACCGAAGGAAAACGCGACATCAGGAGCCAAGAAAAAGCGGCGAGGCTGCGAAAGGGCGCGAGCCTCGAGCACCGTAGGTGCAGATAAATCGTCCGTTCCTCTGAACTTCTCTGATAGAGATATTAATCTTTCCCTTCGACTGTCCCTCCGTCCTCGCACTCCTTTCTCCTCGCTCGCCCCGCGCGCGACTTTATCGCCCCCTTCCGTTCGCTCTATCGCTGACCGCTCCAGGCACCACCCGCGTCTTATTCCCTCTCTGACATTTTCGCACCCTTCGCTCATTTCTTCTCCCCTTTCCGCGAACTTTCTTTCCTCCTCTGTTCGCCTTTTTTCCAACACCAAATTCACTTATCCCTATTTGTTTCTAATATTAATCTTTTTCTGTCTGTTTAGCAAAAAATTGTTTTTTCTTTTTTTTTTCAATATTCAATATTTTCAATTTTCAATATTTGTATGCACAAATGCAATTTTCTGATATTTTTGCATCCTCCACTCATTTCTTCTCTTTCTTCTCAAATTTTCTTCCTCTCTGCATTTTTTTCGGATACCAAGTTAACATTTCCCTATTTTTTCTAGCATTAACCATTTTCCGTCTCTGTCCACCAAACATAAATTTTCTCCAGTATTTTTTATTCCTATAATTCTCACTCTTTGACATTTCCGCATCAACCGCTCATTTCATATTCCTGTCCTCAAGCTTTTTTCCTCCACTTCTTTTTTAGACTGAATTCACTTATCCCTATCTATTCCTAGCATTGACCTTTATGCCGCCTCCTCCTACCAAAAATACAATCTCTCCAGTATTTCTTATATGCACAATTGCAATAAATCTCTATCCTCGGCATCCATCCCCGTCCGCGTCTCGTTCCCGTTTGCCCTTTTCCGCGCGTTATGAAAAGTGGAATACCATATGTCCACGTCAGGAAGGGGAAGAGACAAGAGGCTTCTCTCTCCCTATCCGCGTGCGCAGAACCGACGGAGAGCGAGATAGCGAGATACCAAGATTTATAGAGATAGCGAGCGCGCGGTCGAGTTGACTCCGGGTCTCTCTCTCACTGAGCCTCATTTTATTTCGTTATTACCATTAGTCTTGGCTCATCGGGTCCCTCTTCTCTCGCTGTGTTTTCGCTCGGCGGCAAAACGATCGCTTCTCGCGCCTCGCAGTCGTAGCAATTTTTTTTTTTCTTTTTTTCACGTACCCTTTCGCCTCCGCCCTTCTCCTTCCTCTCGGGTGACGGTAACGCGCTCACTCGATCGTGCATACTCGGGGGTGGCACACAGACCGGGACGCAACCGGAGTGCCAGAGGGGGAGGGACGCACTGCGTATGGCTTTGTGTGTAGGACGTGACGCAATAGCAGCCGAGGGCCGGGGGGAGGGCAGGTGTGATGGGGTTCGTGCGGTCTCACACTAACGCCGCACCACAACAATACAGTGCTGCATATATGACGTATATATATGCGCGATACTATGCGCTCACGCTTTCGCTTTTTCATCAAAGCACTATGTGGTACAATGGTGTATTGGCAGGGAATATTGCATACAGAATTTTTTTTCTTTGGAAAGGATTTCGAACGCCGAGGGAATTTCGTGTTGACGATTGGAGAGTCATCGAAGTAATTTGTTTATATAAAATTGAGTAAAAAAAAACATTTGACTGAAAAATATGATTCTTAGAAATTATAATGGAATTAAATCGATTTCGACGAGATAAATTATATCTCGTTGAAACATTTGCTATAGGATCACGTGCATAAAAAATATCCATTCACTGGGTTTTGTCGTCTGCATAACTGTCCATTCACTGGCCGATTCACCCTGGGGGCTATTTAGGAACCTGAAAAGACTGAAACTCCTCAAAATGGCAAAATAATTTAATTAAACAAAGTTTTTCGAGTTTGATTTTTTTTTAGTGAAAAGTATATTTCATTTTGATAAAGAATTAACAAAATAATCTAGCAAAATAATCATCTTCACAAAATAATTTACTACAGGTGCCGTAAAAAAAAACGTTGATTTTCGTCTTTATCCTAACGTTCAATTTTTTTATTCGCCTGAAAAAAATCTGCACGAAATATATTATGCACCACATTTTATACCATTCGTCGAAAATACACTCCGAACCTACTCGCACCTACGCACCTCCCGGGGGTTGGGACACGTGCGGGGTACAGCGACGAAATACGTGCATTGTATGAGAAAAGCAAAAATATATATATATAGTACATCCACATACATAGTTAACAACCTTAGCCGTAGTAGAGCGAGAGCATTCGCGCGGTATGGCGAAGGTGGTGGCGAATGTAGTGGGGGATGGAGATGGTATAGTAGGGCGGGAGTTCCATGGGGCTGCTGCTGCTATTGCATGGTAAGAGAGCGCAGCCGGCACGCGGTGCGCGCTCCAACGTGCCACTATATCTATATACCTATATACAGGGGAAGTTGGGGCAAAATGGGACAGCGGGGCAGAGTGGAACACCGTTTTTTTCTGTTCCGATTATTTCGCGGTGCAAAATGGGACAAACCTCGATTTCGGGAAAATCGTGTCTACACGACACATTCCAATGTAATTAATCGGAATATAACGTTTTTCAACCATTTGGGGTGTTTCAAGCAATCTGGTTTTTAAAAATTCATTTTAAACAAATATTTAATTTTTTTTAACATCTTTTTTTAATATAATAATGAGGATCGCCCAGTTAAAAAAAACCAAGAATTGCCGAATCGGGGGATTTGTCCCATTTTGCCCCGCATTTTTGTCTCTTTCTGCACAAGCTCCAAATTGATGATTGGAGTCGAATTTCTTAGTGGAAAGCTGTAAAAATGCTCTTTGGTCATCGTCGTAAAAACATTTTTCGCTCATGCGTCCCTTTTTGCCCCACCTTTCCCTATAACCAACACCTATATCTATATATCTATATTGTATATAGGTGTAGGTTATTGTAGTGGGCCGCGTGCGTGGTGTACATCGTGGCAAGTAGTGGGGACAGATCGATAGCATAAGGGGCCTCCAGACCTTATGGTGCCTCCTCCACCTCCGCCTCCACTTCCGACTTCTCGCGCTCTTCCTCCCTCGATCCTCCTTCTCCATTTACCCGTCCGCGGTGTCACACGCCGCTTCGCTCTCCTGACTCTCGCGTTTCCCTTTCGTCCTTTTCTCTCTCGCAGGGTGAACGAGCGGGAAATGTGAATTGCGTCTCGCTCTCGATATCCTTTTCATTTAGGCGTTCGCAGCTTTTCCTATCCCTTCGCCTCTCGAGTCTCCATTATTTCGTATCCCGAATTAACGCGAGTTTTCCCATCTCCGCGAGACCGGAATCAAGGCCAGCCAGGCTTTATATTCTTGTACACGAATTTCGCGCTCGCGTCTCGCGAAGGGTTTTCCGCACATTCCGGCGACGAATGATCGATTTGCCCCTTGGCAGAATTCCAGGATTAGTCGTTCCGCGTCGCTCGGCTCTCGAGCGATTCCTCAGTTCCTTTGGCTCGTGGAAAAAAGGGAAACGCGCTGCGGGAAATAAATGTGCTGACGATTGAAAAGTCCTTTGAACGAAGATTTATTGGGTTTTTTTTTCGTGTACACGCGTGGAGGCCTCACGAATTTTGATTTATTGAAGGAATCGATTCACTAAAAAATAGAAACAATGTTTTATTTATATTTTTGTAAAAAAATAGCAATAAAAAAAAAATTAATTTCGTTCCATTTACCCGAGTCTTTGTATTCGAACTACCCAAGAATTTGATTAAGTAAATCTCGACGCATCAACGAGCGTATAAAAAAAAAGTTTTCGTCAGATTGTTTGACTCGGCGTGTCGGAGCTCCGAGAACTTCATAGACGGGTTTCGCCCGGGTATAATAATGTTATTCACCCCGGATACAGGGGAATTTACGACAGTTTATGCTAACTCAGTTACGAAGTATTATTCGAATGATTTATTAAAACGGTTTTTAATTGTTTCGGCAATTCCGGGACTCGCGCGGACGGAAAGGGTAAGTAAGCTGAGCCAACGCCGAGGCCGACTGAAGTTCACGAGGCAGTTTTAACAAGCCGAAGAAACCGTGGGCCGAGGGGCAAGTGGGTCACGCGAAGCCAGGACTGCGTGGGATATCGCGTAATGTTATATCTCCGGCCTCATCGCGCTCATTGGGAGGCCCTTTCGGTCACCACCGCCGAGAGGTTTTATCGATTCGCCGGATCGATTTGCCCTGGCGCCAACCTTTTTCCATTAAATTCCGCCGCTCGTCTCGTTAACCCTAAACACGACGATTTTTCGACCCTTCGTGAGGTCCCACGGAGGAGTGGAAAAACGTTTTTAATGAAAAAAGCCCTGCACGTCTGATCGAGGCCACCGAGTGGGTCACGCGACGTCCCGAAAAAAAGACCGGATGGATTAGCTTTTGAGGTCGAGATTTTTTTCACGTTGGATCGATTCCAACTGGTTTCAAGTGGTTCCAAGCTGTTTGGACCGGTTTGAGCGAGGTAAAAAAAATTTAACGCGTGTAAAAAGCCATCGAAACGCTCCAAAATAAATATTTTGGAAATATCCCAACCATATCTTTTTCAAAAATGCATAAAAAAGATAAAACAATATTTTAACTCGCAGAAAGGAAGATAAAAATACGTGCGTCGAATTATCGCATCTCGTTGGCGTTATAATTGATTAAAAAAAAAAAAACGTGAATGCAGTCGATGTACTTCAGTCCCGTCCCCGGTCGGAGCTATCGGGTCGGTCCGCTCGGTATCCATTCTGCGTTAGTTAAACTCGAGACTCGAGACTCCTGTCCGCGTCTCACGTGACGCTCGTGAAATTGAAAGAGCCCATGAGAGCCACTCGACGCCCTGTATATATAGTGCATATAGTATATAATATAGTCCAGTCGCTCGGCTGGGGTGGATTGACGCCCGGTCGGCGCTCGCGGATGTGGTGATTAAAATGATACATCCGGTAGCCGTTATCGAGAGGCACCGGGGCGATTGTATCGCGAGCTCTCGATCACTGTCAGTCCGCAGGTAAACCGCGAGACAGCCGAGCGACGAGAGAGACGTCGAGCTGCTGCGGCGCGAGGGGCAATAAGTGAACGATATTCCGTGATACACCAGGCCACGTGGGTATTTCCACTGTACATTCGCCACTTATAGCGCGTTTCGTCTGCGTACATCGAGAGTCAGTCTATAACACTAGTTGGATATTGTGGCACGTGATTAAAGTAGTCTAGTCCATCCTGTTTGCTCGGTCTGCCCGGGTTTTGTCTACGCGGTGCAAACATTTACGAGATTTAAGTTCTAATGAGCTGAGATGTCGAACGGCTTCGCTGTGAATGTGAGATGGAGAAGGGAAATGTTTTTGTTGGACCAGCTATAATTTTATTAACTTGAAAATATGATGTTTTGTAGCCTGGCAAAAATATTTTTTACACGGAGAAAAAAATTTGCTGATCTAGCAAAAATGTTTGGGCAGTCTGGCAAACAAATTTGTTAGTCTGGCAAAAAAAAAATGGTCGTCTTAAAAAATTGGTTAGCGCGGTGAAAATATTTGGAGATTGAAGAAGCACAAAATTCGCGTACTTTGCAAATGTGAATTGTATTTTAGGTCCTCGATTCTTAAATAAATTTGCAGTAAGGATCTCGAGTTATAGTTCCAATTATCGTGTAACCATTTCACGACGCTGCAAAAAGAGAAAAAAAAAATGCTGGCATCGGGTACTTCGCGAAAAGACGCCGTCTGGAGTTTAACGACCGACACTTTAGTCGCGTTATTATCAAGCCCGGGGATTTTCCAGTGATACAGCTCAACGAAGTAGTTAGCCCCGGGCAGCAGGAACACGGACGAACCTGCCGGGGTGCAGCTGAGCAGAACATTTGACCGTCCGGCCGGCCGGCCCGCCGCGTGTGCATCAAGTCGCGGCTGTGTAGCGCCCCGTTGACCTTTGCTGCCCGTAAAACTGGACCCCCTGGCTAATCGTCGCCACCCCATTAATCTATTTACGAGGTTATAATACACACGCGCCAGACGATCGAGCCTCCCCCGTTCGCGTTTGGTGGGAAATTTGCATCGGTTGGGCCTTCGACATTTGGCGGAACTTTTTCAATATAATTGATACGACTTAACGAAAGTTGAATAACATATAATTCATATTCTTTAACAAAATATCACTAATATAGTTGACATCACTTAACAAAATGGTTACTAGTATAATTAATATCATTTAACAAAATGTTATTAATATACGATTTATACGAATTAACGGAATTTTATTAATATAGTTTATGCTACTTAACGAAATTTTATTAATTTAGTTTATGCAACTTAACGAAATTTTATTAATTTAGTTTATGCAACTTAACGAAATTTTATTAATACTAGGCTAATCATACGCGCTGGCGCGCGTGCCTAAAAATTTTTTCGCCAAAATCGACCCCAATTTTTTTTCTTTTCAAAATATCAACTTTTAACCTATACCATAATTCTCAAGTCGCATATTCTACCCCCGAAAACACTGGTTATTAACCTTTTTTAATCGATTTTGAAAAAAAAATTTTTTTGGCGACGAAAAAAATATTTTTTCTGTCAGAAATCGTAGATCCCGCTCCGGACCGAAAATCGACCCCAATTTTTTTTCTTTTCAAAATATCGACTTTTAACCTATACCATCATTCTCAAGTCGCATATTCTACCCCCGAAAACACTGGTTATTAACCTTTTTTAACCGATTTTGAAAAAAATATTTTTTTGGCGACGAAATTGTTTTTTTTTCTGTCAGAAATCGTAGATCCCGCTCCGGACCGAAAATCGACCCCAATTTTTTTTCTTTTCAAAATATCGACTTTTAACCTATACCATCATTCTCAAGTCGCATATTCTACCCCCGAAAACAGTGGTTATTAACCTTTTTTAATCGATTTTGAAAAAAATATTTTTTTGGCGACGAAAAAAATATTTTTTCTGTCAGAAATCGTAGATCCCGCTCCGGACCGAAAATCGACCCCAATTTTTTTTCTTTTCAAAATATCGACTTTTAACCTATACCATCATTCTCAAGTCGCATATTCTACCCCCGAAAACACTGGTTATTAACCTTTTTTAACCGATTTTGAAAAAAATATTTTTCTGGCGACGAAATTGTTTTTTTTTCTGTCAGAAATCGTAGATCCCGCTCCGGACCGAAAATCGACCGCAATTTTTTTTCTTTTCAAAATATCGACTTTTAACCTATACCATCATTCTCAAGTCGCATATTCTACCCCCGAAAACACTGGTTATAAACCTTTTTTAATCGACTTTGAAAAAAATATTTTTTTGTCGACGATTTTTCTATTAGAAATCGTAGATCCGACTCCGCACCGAAAATCGCCAAAATCGACCCCCAATTTTATTTCAAAATATCACCTATAATAGGTTAATCAATTTTGCACTGCTACGCTTTTATAAAGCTTTAAAAGGTTACGGGTGCTGCCCCGCCTGTCCTCTTATCAAATCTTTCAAATTCGACACCAAACTGATTTTGTTTATCACGTACTTTCTTGGCAACCAATCACGGCTCTAATAGTTTGCTAACAATGCTTTCCGTTACTCATGAACTTTTTAAAAGAGGGATAGTTTATGCAACTTAACGAAATTTTATTAATATAGTTTATGCAACTTAACGAAATTTGTTAAATATAGTTTATGCAACTTAAGGAAATTTTATTAATTTAGTTCACACAACCTAAGCAAAAAATTAACTATCATTTCCACCACTTAATTTTACTAACATAGATAAAATGTAAAAAAATGAGTATTGTAATATTTTTTTTATGGGCCACACAATCGCTACACCATGACCACCATAATATTATGGCTAACGTACTGCATGCCACGGGCATTATTTCGTGCTTTAGGGTCCGTCTGCGTGTACTATGGGGTTTATATAGCCTACTGTACTGTAGTGAAGTACGATATAGTGCGCTGAGAGGTTAAAGCGCTGTGTTAGGTAGTGAGGGAGAGGAAGGGAGGGGTTTGGTCGGGGGGACTTGGCCACATAGTGGACGGGTGTCGAGCCTCATTAGACAGCATCGAGCCCCCTGCGCACTGTACTCGCACTCGGTCTATACTTCGAGAGGGATGGCTAGCGAGTGGCATGGGGTCTCATGGGATCCCGTGCGGCCAGCCTGGTCACTGTGTGTGCTGTGCATATTTCGCTGTACGCGCGTCATATAGTTCGCTGAGAATAGTCCGCGGCGCGGACCCTGAACTAACGACTTTAACTCTCGCTCGACCGCAACCCGCGCAATCGACGCATAAATGTTGCGTGGGTATTGATGAAATTCGTGTTCGACCGGTGCTTTGCTATTTTTCACCCTTTGATTTTGTCCCTTCAATTTGATTCGATGGCGAAAAAAAGTTGTCTCATAGCAAAAAGAATTATCGTTTAAAAAAATCACTCTTTGATTTTGTCCCTTCGGTTTGATCCAATGGCGAAAAAAAATGTCCAATGCCAAAAAAGTAGTCGTTTAAAAAAACACCCTTTGATTTTATCCCTTCATTTGATTTTGATTTGATTTTGTCCGTTTATACAATGTTTCATAATAACATTATTTTTTTTATTCTCTGATAACAGAAAGAAATATTGAAAAAATAATGTTATTATAATGCATTTAAATCCTGTTAAATCAACTTCTAATATTGAATACCCTTTTCGCTGCACAGAATGGAAAAAAAACATGGTTCGTAATTTTCGTGGCTGACTGCGAATTGACCGGTTGACACAGGCGACATAGGTGAACCATATTCGCCAGGGCCAGAAACGAGTCGCTCGCTCTACGCCCATTTGTCGACTCGCTCGCTCGTTCGCGTTAACGTTAACGATGTTTATGCTCGCGGTCGCCGGGGGACACGGGAGGACCGTCGTTAATCACGACAAATTCGTCGTGATTAATTATGCTTTTCGCTCGATTAGCTTTCTCGCCATAGTGCGGCGAGCAAACTCGCGTTTCCATATCCACAAAGCCCGGCCTAGACGTGTGTTCAACATACACGCAGTCCGCGTTTCTGCCCTCGTTGTGTATATCTCACTTTCGCAATCTCGTCGTCTCTGTCTCTGCCTCGCGCTGTATCCAATTCGCTCTTGTTCTCGTATCTCATATCTCATATCATCTCCGACTCCGCCTCGAGCTCAACGGGTTAGCAGCCGGCGAGTTCGCCTTCCACCTTCCACGCGAGAGACGAAATAATCGAGATCACGCGCTGTATCTCGGCTTTCGCGCCGTCGTGGCTCGCGTCCTATTAATCTAACGCGTGTTCGCGATAATTGAACCCTCTGTGCCTACTGCAGTTGGAATGCACGCCAAACGCATTAATGCGCTAGGCGAAACGTGAAACCTGACGCTGAGCACAGAGAGAGTTGACCCCCCGATCACCCCCTCCCTCCCTGTCTGCGTCTCTCTGTGCGTTTGCACGTGACTCCGCGCTCGCGCGTGGAACGTCAACTCTCTTAATTCTCTCCTCTGACTCTCTCTCTCTCTGTGGCGAGAGACATCTTGAATTACCCCCACGGGCGCGTGTGACTTAAAATAGAAGCTCGTGATTGCTAACTCAATCAGGCGTTTGAGGGAAACTGGAATTGCTGACGGGTGATCTAATTTTCTTAAACGTTTGGAATTTCTTCATTGCTCTGTGTGCGAATCTCCTTTTTTTGTAAGATTTATCAGAATACGCAAAATGGACAAAACTAAATTAAAAAAAAATTTAAAAACGATGATTTATTAAACTTACCCAGTTGATACACAAAATTTCGAAGTCGAAAATAATGAGGATAAAAAAAAATCGTGAAAACTATTGCGTTTAGAAATAAACTAATGTTAAATTCATTATGTACGGCAAAAATACATTGAAATAAGGTGTCAAAAAATAAAGTGTTTTCGCACTTTTTTTTTAATTTCGTGACTTCACTAAAATCGTGGTTCCATTTTTTGGATCGATCGATTTTGGATTTTCTTCGTTCATTCGACAGAATGAATATTTAACGAAGAGAATGCCGAAGAGAAACCCCTATCCGATGGTAAATTTCCTGCTGAATCCGAAAAGCACCATTGTTTGTCCGAAAAATAGAAAATTCGACGAGAAAAACGCGGATAATGTTTTTTTGTCTCCGCAAATATAATTTTACTCCCTGATTTTTTAAAGAGGAATTCCGGAATTTTCGTTCAAGTCTCAAGGCAAGCGAGCATATTTTTTTCGTGAACTTTTTCTCACGACAAAATCCGAGGCGCCGGGTGCGCGGGGTTCATCGACCCGAGACGATTAGAAGCGATATCTTGGCATTTTCCTCCCGGCCGGAATTCATGGTCGGAATGGCTAACATGAGTCGGTAAAGCACAGAGCGGTGTAGTAGAAGCAGGAATGAGGGGGATCCGATGCCGCCGCTGCTGCTGCTGCTGCGCGGAGAAACCTCGCAGCATCAGAGCTGGTCCCTGTCTCTCTTTCACCCCTCGATCTCACCTCTCCCTCCCCCGCCACAGCGGGGGACGACGTCACTTTGTACCTGAGTCACGTACCTCTTCGTATTGACAAGCCAACCAGCAGCGGAGCGGCCGCTCCGCGCCCTGCGCCGCGCTGCTGCTGCTGCTGCTGCTCCCCTACCCGAGCTTTCACTCTTCGTCATTTCGCTTTCCCTTCGCGCTCTGCCTGCCCCGTGCGCTTCGCTCGTATCCCTCTCTACCGCGATCATCTTCCTCCCTGCGCTTCATCCTCCTACTCACCCCGTCGCTCTCCTCGTTTCCGATTCTCCCGCTGGTCAGCCAATACTCGACCTTTCGCGGTGCACCGCAGTCCCTCTGGCTTTTTGTACATCCTTTTTTTCCCAGAAATATTGTTGTGTTTCAACCCATCTTTCACTTGATTTGGAAAAAATATTTGTTTTGTCCTTCGCTTCGTCAGAAATCGTGCACGGAGAAAAATAATTGGGGAGTGATGACAAATCGATTATGCTGTATTAACCATTTTTTAGCAAAATGTTTAACTACCACAGCAAAAATGTTGTCGACACTCCGTTAATATTTTTCTCCGTGCAGATCCGGCTTTGAACCAAAAAAGATCAAAATCGACTTCGCAAAAAAATTAATTCCAAAATATCGACGTTTAATCTGTAAGGACGATATCCTTAAGTCACATAATTCACCCCTGAAAATACTGGTTTCGAATGTTTTGAAAAGAAATTATGATAAAATAATAATAATGCTCATCCCTGTGTTTTCTTGTTTCCAGGATACTCGAAGCTGACGCGCAGTTATGTTACAGCGATGAGCCTGCAGGCCCAGGCTCAGCGCTCGCCGAGGTACTCCCCTCAGGAGACCGTCAAGGTGAGTCACTGGCAAACATTATTTTCTTTTCCACCTTTTCTCCGCGGGACCTGCTGGCGGCTGCGTCGTGCAGCCGCAATCCACTTTGAGCCTTTCTCCCTCGTCGCACACCCCGCGCCCACCTAGACACACTAGTTAATCTCGGAAAACTCCGCGGGTATAAATTGCATCTTGCCCGACGACACTTTCACGTTTCTGACGCTTTTTTCCTCTAGGAAGATTTTTTTGTCCCCTGGGATCTCCCATCGCAATCAACCCTGATAAAAATTCTTCCGAATATTTCAATGACTTTCATCGTCACTGACCCTAAATATTTTCCATATTTTACGAATATTTCATAGTTTTCATAAGCGCAAAAATTCCAGAATATTTCAACGAAAATCAAAACATTTTTATCCTATCGAAAAAAAATTACAACCTCCTACTTTTTTGACCAAAAAAATTGAATAAAATTCCTCGCTCCGAAAATTCACTCTTTCCTCGTAAATTTAACCGAATTATCTCTTCCCGTTTTTTTTTCCTCCGGGATTTTGCCGCGGCCAAGCAGTCGGCTTACGGTCCCCACGCACAAAGTTGCAGGTGGCGTTAGTCAGAACGAGCCGCGGACCCTCCGGGCCGGCTCTGGTAATCCGGGATGCGTACGTGTCTGACTACACCCGGCCTTGTACCACTGCCCGGTGGTGTCCGCCCTTCCTGCTCCGGCGCTCGTGTCTCGCGCGTCACTGCAGCCTCCACGCGGCGGCTCGGCCGTTCGCAGTCGATGCCGCTCGACGACCCCAACGTTTCTCGCCTTTCTCGCCTCTCTGGCGGCGAACACTCGTCGCGCAGCACCGGCGACAATTTTCCACGCCGATGCCTCGCCATCCGGACGCCGCTTTTTTTCCTCACCGCTGTCTTAATTAATTTCGCGCGCACGTGTCGCGCGCTCACCGGCTCCAATCTCGCGCGTCTCGTTACGACGCAACGACTCCGGTATCCATAGAATTTTTACACGAACCCGGCTGTTTCTATCGCCTGGGCTTTTCGGATCACGTGGAACGTGGCAATTATTATTTTTTTCAGGCGGCCAAACATATTTGCATAATTGTACATTTTTATGAAGCGAGAATAAGCAAAAAAAAAGGAAAATTGTGGTTCTGAAAATGTTGTCTGCGTCATAAAAATTAGTAAAAAAAATCAATGAGAATAAATAATCATTGAACGAACCAGCAGGTCGGTTTGGTCGATGAACCAACTCCATTTGGTCTGAAATGTAATCAAATTGATTCACCAGTTGTCGCAATTATGATTAATACACCGAAGTTTGCGATATGTTTTCCGGATTTCCTCATAATCGCCGCAAGGCCAAAGGGCGAAGTCGGCACAGACACGCCGGCTTAATTCTGCATTGGCGCGCGGTTTCGTACTTTGAAGTCCGTGGAGACTGTCAATCGCCGCGTGTTTGTCGAGCAAATACTCCATGGGATATAACTCTCAATTAAGCGCCGAACGCGCGGTTATATCGCAGGTACAAACATAGTGGGGGTCGTTTAACTCTTGCGGAGAGATCCACGAGAGCCGACGGAGAGCTGAATCAGCGGTAATCACGTAGCGGAGCGTGACTCGCGGACGTGACTACGCTAATCCGTGATAACCCAGTGGCTGGCGAACCGTCATTGAGCTTTCCTTCTGCGCTGCTCGCTCGTGACCCATCGACAGAGTCATTCAGACACGAATCGTCTGTAACGAATAAAATCCGTTCTCTTCAATTGTTGCACAAACGACGATCATTTTTTTATTTACTAGGGTAGTCGCACGCGCTGGCGCGCGTACCTGAAAAGCTTTTCGCCAGAATCGACCTCAGAAATATTTTTTTTTACAAAATATCGACCTGTAACCTATACCATTCTTCTCAAGTCATATATTCTACCCCCGAAAACACGGGTTACCAATACTTTTTACTCGATTTTGAAAAAAATTATTTTTGGCGACAATTTTTTTGTCAGAAATCGTAGATCCGGCTCCGGACCGAAAATAGTATCAGTATCAGTATCGCCAAAATCGACCCGAATTTTTGTTCTTTTGAAAATATCGACTTGTAACCTATACCATCGTTCTCAAGTCGTATATTTTACCCCCGAAAACACTGGTTACCAATACTTTTTACTCGATTTTGAAAAAAATATTTTTTTGGCGAGATTTTTAAAAATTAGAAACCGTAGATCGGGCTCCGGATCGAAAATCGCCAAAATCGACCACAATTTTAACCTATACCATTCCTCTCAAGTCGTATATTCTACCCCCGAAAAGATTGGTTACCAATACTTTTTACTCGATTTTGAAAAAAATCATTTTTGGCGACAATTTTTTTTGTCAGAAATCATAGATCCGTGTCCGGACCAAACATATTTATTAACGTCCAATTCACATTAAAAAAAATGAATTGTTCGTTATGAAATGAGATATGAATTAAAAAAACGCTCATAAGTCGCTTCGCGCGGTTCATTAGTAATTTGTTCGCCCTTTCTTTCGCTTCTATCAACGATTAAGATATACAAATGCGGCGAATAAATTTCTCTCCGCTAGTTACAATATACGCAATCGTGCGTACAATTCCCACCACCACATTGCTGGCTGTTACTACTGAGCCGTTCCGCGCGTCGCCGCGAGGACGTCCGCCCGCTCTGGTTATATATAACCAGAGCCGCGGCGCGCTCCAAGTTCGCGTGACCGGCTATCACTTTCCACCCTTCGTGTTCTCAATCACTCTCTCGACCAACTCCCTCCGCAATGTTACGTACACACGACTTAGCGTAGGAAGCCAAAGGACATCAAACCCTGTCCCAAAACGGATTACTTATCGGTCAAGCGATTAACCAAATCGCGGTTCGCAGTCACAAGAAAACATCACATTTGTCCGGCGCTCAAGACTCGCAATCTCACAACTTTGAATCTCATTATTTGTTGCTTCTACTTGAACACCATTTTTTTTATCTCTTCCTCCTATAATCCGTGGCTCGGAGCAATTGTTAATTACATCTGTTATCATTCTAACTATATCCACTTTTATTTGTCTACTCAATTATTTTTTTATTATTTTATTTGTCGTTTTCACTTGAACACATTTTTAATCGCTTTATTATCTTGTTTCATTCGTGGCTTTAATTAATTGTTGAGGACAATTTTAATCATTCTAACATCACTTTTATTCGTACCACTTATTTTTTGTGAAGGATTAATGAAAAATCGTGTTTGTAATAAATAACCATCAAAGGGTTTTTTTTTCTGGCGCGGTTTTTCGTCCAGTTACGGGCCAAAAGGCCAGGAGGCCAAGGGTCGCCGCTTCTCGACTGCTCTTTCAGTGTCCGGACAAGGGCAAAGCGGGAGCGTGAGGGGGGGGGGGGGGGGCGAGCGCCAGATTTCGGACGAAGCTTTTTGAGCCACGCCCTGGCCACGAGGGCGAGATGATACCGTTGTGTATTGCGTCCCTCGCCGTCCCCGACTCGCTGGTTGTATTCAAGCTGGATATCTGCCACCTGAGCCAATTGACTTCAAGCCTGGAATAAAAGTATAAGAACTCACCAGAGGGAAATTTCGGGCTCTCGAATGAGACGAAAATAAAATGTTTTCTATTTCGCCAGAGTAAAAAAAAATTCATATATTTCTCGGTCCACGTCGAACATTTCTTCAAGCTTCAAAATTTAGTTTCACCAACCACAATTTTTAACGCGTAAGAAATACAAAGCCACAAAGAAAAATCAGATATCCAACCTATAAATATTAATTAAAATGACCCCGCGTAAACCTCGAGATTGAAATTCCGACTCCGCCCTCGAATCCCCAGGGAGCCCGAGTAGGGTTATCATTATTTTTCGTGCAATCTTAATATGAACAAAATACGCCGGGTGGATTAGTAGAATAAACACAGTTCTTGTTTCGGAGGTGCCACACGATAATGCGTTTACCCCTCTCTCCGCGTTAGTGGAAACAGCGAGAAATTCGCAGGGCCCGGAAACCAGGAGGACCAAAGCCCGGCAACGTTGGATCCCTCTCGCCAACTCCGGGCGCGGATAATTAAAGATACGGCGCCTCTGCGTCTAGTTTTCGAGAGGAGAACCGGGACGCAGCGTGGAAGAGGGTAAACGTGTCGCTGCTCGGGGGTGGCGGCCGAGGATCCCGCAGCGCCGGACTGGAACAGAGAGAAATTTCGTCTGTGCGAGCGCGAGGATTCCGCATTTTCCCTCCCGCCTCGCCGTTATGGCGAGGCGCGAGCGGTAAATTGGCTTACGCCTGCGGAATCTTACACCCCAGTTGCGCGCGAGTAGGTGAGGCGGGTCCCGCCAGGACCACCGCCAGCCGGTCGGGAGGATACGGCCGAGACACGAGGGGCAGGCGTGACGCACCGGCAGCATCAGCACCGAAAGTGCGTGAAGCTGTGTTGGAATAACACTCGGAGGGTCACGGTGAGCATTTTTGCACCACAGCAGCTTTTTCCACTCTCCATCGGCCTCTTGACTCGTTCTGATGATTTTTAACGATTTAATCTCGTGAATGTTTATCGCAGATTAAGGTGATGACAAATTCTTGATGCATCCAGAAAAGTATGGAAAACAATATGGAGGTATATTGAGTTCGAATTTCTTTTTAATCCCAGAAATTATAGGCTTTTCGGGGGGTTCTCGAGTTGTATGAAAAATCATTTTTGGGCTCATCCCAAAGATCTGCAATTAATGCATTTTTATTAGTGCGAAGTGACGATGTTGAAGTTTGCATCGTTGGAATGCAACGAAATTCGTTAAAAAAATTAATTCTAATTAACCCAAATGATGAAATTAGGTTTAAAACTCATCGTGTCGATTAGTTACTGTGGTGACTTTTTGTACCTATTTTCATAATTTCGTTTAATTAGAATTCATTTTTTTTTTCTGAATTTCGTTGTCCTCCAACGATGCAAACTTCAACGTCATGCGAAGTGTGCATTATTTATTTACGTATTTTTGGGTGTAATTTTTTCTGGGTATTTTTTTATATTTGTTTATGAGGATAAAATGGTCTGGAAAAACGAATCGCCGGTTGTTTATAATTTTACGTTTGGTGCACTTTACCGTTTTCCCTTATTGCCTCACGTGCGCCATATGTTTGAGCGGAGGTATAGAGCTCGCACCCGGAATTAGCTCGTATACAGCGCTCGCGACTTCGGCCGGGTTCGACCGGGCGGAAATAAGGGTTGCGCTCACTCTCACAACGCCCATTTCCGTCCGGTTATTGCAACGCACCGCCGCCGCCGCCGCAGAGAGACCGTCCCCCATCATCCTTTTCCCGCTATCTACGCGATCTCTCGGAACGTTCGTAATAACTCGGAAGCTTCCCTCGAGTGGAAAGAAAGTGGAAAAGCTCGGTGGCTTCCAGAAAATTATTCTTGTTGTATTTCCACCGTTAACCAGCGAAAAAACGTTTTTTCCTCAAGTTTCCGTAAATAGAAATATCGCATTTAAAGGACAAATAAAAAAAAAACCGTAGCCAAAATAAGAAAAAAATGTGTCACTTGAAAAAATCTCATCTTTATTTTGAGTAAATCGTATCTAGAAAATTCGACTTAGAAAAGAAAGTTTATACGATTATAAAATAACAATTAATCAAAATAAGAAAAATGATTTACAAATGAAGAATTATTTTTTCACGCCGTTTAATTTTCGCGTTTATATTCGTTATCAAGTTTAATTCCCGCCCAGACTCAAAGAAGGGTTGAAGCTTCATATCGTGCGGTGTCCCCGCTTCCTTCCTGCCCGGCCGAGGAGCCTCTCGAGCGCTTCCGCCCCTCTCACGCGCTCCGCTTGTCATTGAGAAATTCGGCGTGACGCGCCGGAAGATTGGAAAGCCGGGAAACTCGAGAGGGTAGCGAGAGGGTGCTGGAGTTTCGTCGGAATAGCCTCGAAGACGTAGTTTCGTGGTCCGGCACAGGCCATGGATTAGCGATTCCGTGATCGATCCGCTCGCCTCTCCGCTCGTCCCGGTGTCGTCCTCGGAGAATTTACGAAAATTGGCTTACCACCCCGGCAATTTTTTCTCTCGTCCTGCCAATAAACTTCGTCTTTTTTTTCAACCAGCACCGATTTTTATTCAGCGAACGGATAAAAAGCTGCGAATCACGTTCCAGACAAAATTGATAGATATTTTTTCTCACAAATTCTCAAATATTTTTCCCCTCGAATATTTCGCCTCGAATTTTTTTAAGCAAGAAAAAAAATTACAAACTCTTTACAGGGTAAAATATTTTCTTTACAGAGAAAAATCTTCTCTTTACAGAAAAACTTTTATTTCAGCCACTTCTTCCCACCTGTTTTTAAGTACTCTGCATTCGTCTTTACTCCTTGCCTTTTTCACAGTGAAAATCTATAACAAGTCAGGCCCTGGTCAGGCCCTGACCAGGCCAATGCTGGCCCCGCTAGGACCCGACCAGTTCCCGACTTGATCCGGAAAAAACGCGACAGAAAGTTTCCACCAAGGTTTAGCAACCTCCTCACGCCTCTCCCGTCTCAGCCGCTATCAGTTTCGTCGCGTGGCCGGCGTGCTCGAGCCTCTCCGGGGGCGCTCAGACGATGATTTCTTGTGGCATATTGTCGTATAGACGGAACTGTCGGCAGATAGGCGATAACGATAGAGAAAAGCCTAGAGTAAAGCGACCGAGGGAGAAGGAGGCTGCGAACGTCGGAAGGGGACGTCATATAGCAGCGGGGACGGAGCGCGCACGACGAGGGAATACACGAGTCGTCGTCGTGCTGGGAGATAAGAGCGCCAATGGTTTTTCGCGCGACGCCTGAAATTTTCCGGCTCCCCGAAGCTCGCTTAGAAACCTTCGTTTCGCTTTTCCTCCTCCTCGTCGTCGTTCACAATGTTCAACGGGGGCCGCGCACTTTCCGCGTGTTTCCTTCTGGTGTGGCAAACCAGGGAACGCGATAAGACCCTTAATCGAAGATTAATATTACCAGGACTATTCGTCGTAGCTACCGTATAATCCCGTGTATTATACACCCCACTCCGCCCAACCACCGAGACACCCCGTCACGCATCGTGATTAAGGGTCGCCGGTTACGTCTTTCCTCACGAATGGCCCGCCCGATCATTTCTATACTCGAGTTAATACACTTATTGCACACCGAGCTGTGTGTAGAGTCGGTTTATAGCCGGTTGGAATTGCCGCTTGTAACGCTATCGAGTCGGAAGGATCATCGCATAAGGAACATCCGGGAATTCACGATCACGATCTTCGTGTCGGACATGTTATTAGTGGTTTTATGTTTTTGACATTTTTACGCTTCAGGCATTTTTTTTATGGACTCACAGAAATCGTAGTTTTTGATTGTCACTTTACACGATTATTTTTATATTTTGTTTCAAATAGTTTTCAATTCTTACTTCCTAGTGGCAAAGAAACTTTTTGGGTCGAAATGCTAAAAGCAAATCGTTAGAATTGTCGACACAGTAACCGAAATAATGGAGTGAAGATGGAAAAAATGCAATAACTTCGTAGCTCGAGACACGATAATTCGATGCCCGCGCTACAAAAGTTTTACTGCAGCCACTCTAAAGATTGAGCCCCGGTTGGTTTGCTCCTCGTGAGACATCGAAATGCCCTGGAAATCGTCGGTAGAATAAATCGCATCTAGAAAAAAAAAAGAGCCAAGGAAATTGCCGAAAAAAAGTCGATTGTGTTTCCGTCGTTCTGGTTGCGGACGAGGAAAAAAACGTCGAGGACACCAGCCACACACAAAGAGAGACGCGCACGTTTTTTTTATTCCTCCCGGTCCTCCCGAGCTCTTTGAAACCATCACCCAGTTTACCGGCATCTCCGTTTAAGCCGTCTCCTTCTCGCTCCTTCCCTATTCGTACTTTCCTTTTCCCTCATCTTTTCCACACCCTCCCCCCGCTCGTCGCCTCGCGCAAGAATTGAGAATCGATACCAGCGAGAGTTTCTGCAACTTTAGTCGAGGTGCCTCATAGCCTTCTTCCTCTTCTTCTTCTTCTTTCTCGCTCGTGCTGCGCCGGGGCCGTTGGGATTCCGCACGAAGGAATGGAAGGTGGGTGGGTCCTGGGGCTTCTAGAATTCAGGGGTTTCCGGATATTTATGTGACAGCAGCTGTAACGTCGGGAGCGCGCCCACCACCACCAGCAGCGGCCGCCCTTCCTACAGCCCCAAAGCTCGACTCGATTTGCTGCTTGTGGCTCACGCAGCAGCCTCGAATTCCAACTCCTCAAGCTTCTTCCTCTCCTCCCGCGTGGAGCAGCATAAATGCATTTTGTTTTGTATCCCCAAAGCGCTCGCCGAACGATTCGCACGGCCGGAGGGAAATTGAAACGACAAACGAGACGTAACTGGCTGTCGAGTTTGCGCCTGCTAATTTTAATTGCCTGAGTGTGCGACTTACAATTTTTTTGTCTCAATACTCGGGGAAAATACATAAATATAAATAAGATACAAACAAGTAAAAACACACGGAGAGAAGGATCTGATAAAATTTACCGGACGCGATAGTAAAAATTACCAACGCGCCTGGTATTGAAAAGCCATAGCCGCCACCTGACGAACAGTACGAGAACTATGAGAATTTTTAACATATATATAATTTTTTTCACCATATTTCGTGGTAAAAATTCTCATCGTTCTAGTTCTTCTCGATAGATGTCGTTATATCTCGCCTCTACCGGAAATTTACAATACTTTTTACTAGAAATATGGTAAAAAGTATCAGATCCTTCTCTCCGTGCAGAACGGTTAAATCTCAGTGGTAAAAATAAATACACGACAGAGCAAACAAAGGTACCGACGTTGATTCATCGACGCGCAAATTGTCGCTGATTAGCAGGAGGCGTTGATGCCAACGAGACTTTCATCCGAATCCGCGTTGTTATCGCGTTAAATCCTTCAGCCGGGTTCGCCGTGGCGCGGAGTCAACCCGTACTGGAAAAGGGCCGCAAGTGTCAGGAGCTAAGGGGACCGATGTCGGGGGTGGGTGTTAGGCGGTCCCGCAACTTTCTTAATTGGGCTTCTGTAATGAGACGAACGCGTGAGACTTGGAGCCGGGCGGAGGCTTCGCCATCGGCGTGCAAGGTGCGTCGGTTATCCCGAGGCCTTCGAGCGGTTTGGTGCTCGAGTCGATCCATGTTTCGTCCTCGGCTGCTGCTTCGTCCTGGCTGGTGTTACGCACTGTAGTTCGCTACACCGGAGTAACGTTCGGGATTCTCCTCGGAGCTTCTTCGTGGCTCACGACCCTCTGAATGGTAATTCCGCGCCTCCGGCGTGAGCCCTGAGGGAAGAAACGAGCAGCAGAGAGATTGCGAGACGGAGATAGCGAGCGTAGAGAAATGGAGGAAGAGGGAGGACGGCTCGTGCGACGCGCTTCGCGCGTGCACAGCCTGTGTGAGGGTTTCAACGATAAACTTCACCTTTCTACTTAACCTCCTCTCGCTCTCTTCGTCTTTCACTTACACGTCCCGCGATCGTCTTCTCGCTTCCTCCGCAACTTTTTTCCTCGCGACGTCGTCGGGAGATCAACGCGCTGCGCCGCGCGCGTCCTCCCCTCGAGGTACTTTCACACTTTATTCGGCTTACATATTTCTTCGCTACGCATTACGAGCTCGCATCAATAAGCGGGATGCGCGGCTCCTTGGTTGTAGCGGCTTGGATGGAGGTGCGTGTGCTGGCCAATCGATAGGTTGGGGCGGCATGGCCAATTAGAATCACGGTAGAGAGGCAGAAGGAAAGACGATTTCGAGATTTTGATGTTTCGAGATTTCGATGTTTCGATATTTCGGTGTTTCGATATTTCGGTGTTTCGATATTTCGATATTTCGATATTTCGATATTTCGATATTTCGATATTTCGATGACTCGATTTCAAGAATTCGATATTTCGATGTTTCGATACTACGAGAATTCGATATTTCGATATTTCGATAGTACGAGAATTCGATATTTCGATACTTCGAGAATTCGATATTTCGATACTTCGAGAATTCGATATTTCGATACTTCGAGAATTCGATATTTCGATACTTCGGAAATTAAGCTATCAGACGGCTGGAATATATATTAAAAAAAAAAAAAAAAAAATGGGCAGTGTGTCCGAAGTGTCATGTACATCGAGGGAGCCCGAGCGACACTCAATTCCGAAGCAGCACGCATATTCTCCTATTTTGCTTTATTTCTCGCGTACCGACGTGCGGGATGAAGATATATCGAGCGATTTCAGTCGTTCCTTCTTTTTTTTATCGAAATTCACTCGTGCGCATGATAGATCGGTGTGTTAAATCAGCGACTCTGGCGCGTAGCGTCCTAAAGGGGGGGAGGTGGGCACAGGTCGTTGGACGGTCCGTGCGACTGTGAAATTTCATCGCGGCAGTACATCACCAGAATCGACACCGTTCTGTGAAATTGAGCTGCGCTACGCGCCCGCTCGTTTGCTCACCCGAGCGGAGGGACTCCGCTCTGGTGTCCCTTATTTCCCGTCGTTCTCCCGCGTTGCCGCGCTCCCTGCGTCATCCGCTCCCTGCGCCGCGTTTCCTAACGAAAGAGAATTCGCCCTTTCAACGGTTGTGCGCCGCCCGCATTTGTCATTACTTTTAATTAGAAGAATCGCTGTGTGTGCAGCGTGGCTGATGCTCCAAATGTATGAATAAGAAAAATGCAATCGGCTGGAACAACACGATTACCACGAACCTCTCATCACGCTAGGAAAAGCGGCGCTGCACGTTGAAAGTCAGGATTTATCCTGACTAATGAGCCGTTTCAGTCGTGTTACTGTATTTTGACTGTTGTCGGCCGTGCGATGTTTGAAGGTTTGTTAAGGTGTCTGGGCATAGCGTATGGTCTAATATTATATTTGCAGAGAAAAAAATATTTTTCGCGGTATTGTCATCGAATTTTCTATTTTTCAGGAAATAACGGTGCTTTTCGGAATCAGCGGAAAATTTGCCATCGGATAGGGTTTTAAAACTTTACGAAATCGAAAATGATTTTTGTTCTTTTTTAAACGCAAGTGGTGTATCTGCGGGAAATTTTGCGATTTTTTAGGGTTCGGCTTTAAAGTTCTATGAAAAATTAAAAAATAAAGATATCGCGTTCCGCCTTGCAGCATTCTCTTCGTTATAGAGTTTTCTGTCGAACGAAGGAAGAAAATCCAAGTTCCATCGGTCCAAAGAAAGTAACCTTGATTTTAGTGAAGTGAAGAAATTTCGAAAAAAGTGCGCAAACACCTTTTTTTAACACTATTTCGATGTATTTTTGCCTGTACACAATAGAATCGCCATTAGTTTTTTTCTGAACGCTTAAGTTTTCACAAAAAAAAATTTAAAACCTGATTATTTTCAATTTTTTTTATCAACTAGGAAAGCGCGGGTATGAACAAGTTTTATTAAATGAAAAATATTCATCTCATAATCAGTGCCAATAGCTGTGATTTCTTGCGTTGTCAGTTTAAAAAACACCCCATTATTCTGACATATCACAGCCACTCGGTACCGCCTTTTGGCACGAAGCGGGCGAGAACATTCGCGGTTGGAAATTTAAGACCAGCTATTCGTATAATTGTTTCGCACTCTTCCAGTCTTCCTGCACAATCAACCAAAAATACTGTTTTGTTACTTCTGCACATTATCGTGAATCCCTCGACCCCAACTGAGCCCCAAGTGCGCGCAAACTTTTTGCTAAGAATTCGGTCTCTCTGGTACCGCCGAGGAAACTTCGGTGCGATATAAATATTGTTGTCCAGGTTTACTAAGAGTTGGGGGCTCTTCTGGTGTATCGACAAAATCGCGTGCAATGTCGACGCTGGTTCTGTATCGTATATTATATACGTTACACTCACTCGACGCTTTTATACTCTTATCCCAACGTATTTGTTCCCTTTTACTCTCTCTCCGTATCCACGACTTTGTTGTTGATCGCAAATATATTATCGAACCGATGGGGGTTAGACTGGATGGTACACGTGACCGGTGGTGTGGCGGGTGTGGAGCAAAAAATGGTCTGCATGCAAAGCCACGACAGGACCCTTGCGGCGCGGTACCGCGCGATGAATTCAGCCGAGAAGCGAAGGGAGTTGGGTATCAACGTGCGTGATGTTATGTGACGTAAGGGCTGAACGGCGAACGGCGCGGACGCGAAGAAAATGGAAATCGAGGCTATTCCGTGGCTTGCTGAGCTGACTTCGTCGCTCGCTCGCTCCGAGTCTCAACGACTTTCCAATGCTTCCTCCTTCGCCGTTGCTTTCGCTCTTTATCCTTCGCCTTGTTCTCCTTTGACCTGCAGAACGATAAAATTTCATTGAAACTGGCAAAGAGATCTCATTCTCACTGCCTTTTGAATTTCTACTTTTCTTCTCTTCTTTTTTTTCTCTTCTGACTGCACGACGTTTCACAGATTTAATTAAATTCTGACCTGGTCGAGAGATTTTTATCACGCAGTCCAGCAGATTTTTTATAGTAAAATATAATTTGTGATCCACGAAAAAAATATATATATTTTTAGTCAAAGGAGCATCTAGGATGAACCACGAAAGCTCTTTGTAGAATTTTTAGTGGGCTGAGATTTTATATATTGAAAACAAGAATCAAGACAGGGTCTCGTTGCCTAGGAATAAAAACCTTTTTATCATTTTATAAAAGTCCAGGAATTAAAAACCAACGCCTGATGGAACAGATCGTCAAACATCTCGCAATCACCAGTGAAACTTATGGATTATTAAACGTCGCCGTCCCTCAAAAAGAGTTGAATTATTTGCCCAAAGAGAACTGAGACTCAAGCAGCTCACCCAAGTCGTAAAGTCGCTAATACAATTTACATCCCCGGCACGGAAACTCCGAGCGGTAAAAAGAAGTCGAGTCCCTGTTTTACCCACAAAGACGACGAGGCCGGTGAAAAAACCTGGAACAGAAATTAAAGAAACAGCCGGACGGAAAGGACGGAAAAGGCCGAGCTGAAGGTCGAAAGCGAAAGCCGCGGAGAAAGTGGAGAGTGAGACCGAGCGTGGAGAGTCCGTCCCATCCCCTTCAAAGTTTAAAGTCAACTTTCGCTTTTCCACCGGGCCGATCCACCCCCGCATCCCCTCCACTCTCGACTCTCGTTTCGTTCACTCTATCCACGGTTTTTGCCTCCTCCCCTCCTCCCCCGCAGGCTCAGTGCTCCCCCCCCCCACCCTTGCGACCCCTTTGCCCATCCTGCGGAGTCAAGGTAATGTCCCGGTGCAATAAACGCGCCGCGCGGCTTTCCACGCGTCGCGACAAAACTTTTGCCCGGTACCACAGGCGGCCGCTCGTGCGCGCATGATCTAACGGCCACGTGGGAAAATCCCGCAGAGCCGCGCGAGACATTAGAAGTGAAATACGTGCGCGGGCAGCGATGCAATGTTTTTTAATTTTTTTTTTAAGGTGAGACTTTATTTTTCTGGTCCTGTGGATTCGTCCCCTTGTTTTTTGGCCTGGTCCTTCGGACCCTTCTCACCCTCGCCTCGGCGCCCTCTAATGAGACCGCGCGCGATATCTTACGAGTCTCGAATATATATTTGATGCGGTGAAGGAGACTCGAGGAAAAATGGTATTCAAATGAAACGCCTGGGAAACGTCCCACTTGGGCTTATTGTGCCGTCCTTCATTTCGCTTGAGGAGCCCGCTCGGGTGGGTCTAAGGAATACGGAATTTTTAGACTGTTTTGTGTATCTTGATCGGTAATTTATTTATTTTAACGTGCGATACTACGGGGAATTTTTTTAATAAAACCGGACGCGGTCGAAAATGTCCAAAACGATCCCTCGAGCATACCATTTTTTTTTCTTTAAAATATTGCCTTTTAACCCATACCATCGTTCTCAAATCGTATATTCTACCCCGAAAACACATTTTTACTTGCTTTAGAGAAAAAAAAATCGATGTCTTTTCGTCAGAATTCATAAAACCGGACCAGCTAAAAAAAAAGCCAAAAACGGCCCCTCAAGCATCCAACATTTATTTTTTCAAAATATGGACATTTAACCTATACCATTATTCTCAAGTCACATATTCTATCCCGGAAAACACTTTTTTTTACTTGATTTAGAGAAAAAACAATTTCCGTTTTTTTAAACCAGAATTCATAAAACTAAAAAAAATGGGGTTCATTTTGTTGATGAAAACGCCGTCGAATTTCCTCAATCGAGTCGCGAGCGCCAGTTACTATATTTTCGAGAGTGAATCGCAGGTACGCGCGTTATATTCGAGGGTGCGCGCCTACCGGGCCGCGCGACAATACTTGTCCGGGGGTTTCGAATTAATGGCAAATCCATAGTGAGGCCCGAGGCGCCGCGCCGAGCGCACGAAACTACACCACCGTGGCTCACGAGCGCGCCCTCGCAGGCCGCGTACTACCTGGAGCGGAGTGCACGCGCGCCCCTGCGTGGCGGGTGGAGCGCGGCTCCGGTTACAAAGCTCCATCTCACGCAACATCGACCAAACTCGGTGGGAAAGTTGCCAACATCCACCGAGGGCGCCGCCGCCGCTATCCCTCGAGAGCCGCGCGCGAGCGCCACGAACTCGGATGGTTTATCCACTGAAACTTTCATCTCCCCACTCGAGCGTGGACGGGGAAACCCAACTCTCGGTCGGTAAGCGCAGCGCCGTCCACTCGACGAGTCGAGGGTTGCGCCCCGCGCCGCGCGCAACTCGGCAGACTTTAATACCCCATCGGTAATAAACCGCGATCGACCGTAAAGTGTATCGTAAATGAGGCGCCTGGGACGCGAATGCCGATTGATGTCGTCGTCAAAAGATGAGTGGAAAAAGTGGTCATTATCGTGGAGGACACTTGTTACGATTCATCGACTGTCATACGCTTTGCGAGTCTATTAAAAACAATGTTATTTCAAATTCAAACATTTGTTTAATTTGGAAAAAAAAATTGGTAAGTTATTGTGATAAACTGTTAGAATTGAACCGATTATTCAGCAGAACAAAATAACATGGTCATAAACCGTAATCGACCGTAAAGTGTATCGTAAATGAAGCGCCTGGGACACGAATGCCGATTGATGTCGTCGTCAAAAGATGAGTGAAAAAAGTGGTCATAATCGTGGACGACAATTCTTACGATTTATCGACTATCATACGCTCTGTGAGTCTTTTAAAAACAATTTCATTTCAAATAAAAACAGTTATTTCATTCATAAAAAAAGTGTAAATTATTTTCATCATCAAACTGTTAGAAACGAACCGATTATTCAGCACAACAAATGTAACTAATTGTGGCTATCTTTAACGATCTTTAACAAAATGCGATTTAACGTTTTACCTCGACTCTCGTCATCCCCAAAATTGACAATGATGATATTCGCAATCACAAAGCCTGCGAGCCCTCATTGAAGGCTGTTGATGGAATGAATGATGCAGCTGATGAATGCTGAAAGGGCGGGCGAGTTTGATGAGCGCGGCCGCGTGATTTACGGCTACCCTCGCCGGCGGTCTGGCGCTTAATAACGCGTTGGAAAATAAACCGGGCACGAAAATTGCAATCCACTTTCCGCTTCCGGCCGCGATGTTCGTGTACTATACATGCATATATTATATACGTGTATTGTACGCGTCGTGCTAATGAATAGAGCGGGGCTTCTCCGTATACCGGGAGATTACAACTTATAATCCGCATATCCCGTTATAGGTTACCCGCTCGACGTACCGTAGGAAGATTAAGTCTGGCGGGATTCGCGGGTCCGGCCGGGCCACAACGTGGCGGACCCCGCACCCTCCACGAACAACAACCCCTCGCGCTCTCCGCCGCCGATACTACATATACGAAATTGCAACGAGGGCCCCGCGATCTCCTGGGCTACGCGGCAGCCCCGAGCTTAAGTCCGCCTCTGTCGCTACCGCCTGCGCGCCTCATTTGGCCCGCACGTCGCCCCGCGCGACATATGCAATTCCGCAAGATCCCGTTAATAATATCTCGAGCGAAATGTATCGGCGGGAGACGACCCCGCGCGCGGAAATCGATCCGAGAAATTTATTCGGCGCACCGAACGCCGAGGGGGCATCTAGCTGCTCGGGTGTAGTGTTGATGCGGTTTGCGGGCAATTTTGCCGCTTCGATGATCGCTGGAAATTGTATTTTTTATTAAATAAAAAACAAAAATTTGAATTAGAGAATTGTTTATGATGGGGACTTGGTTATTAGCTGCTTTAAATTAAAGATTAAAAAGCCTCAAACTTTTGTTAATCTGCACGGAGAGAAGGATCTGATAAAATTTACCGGACGCGGCATTAAAAATTACCAAGGCGCCTGGTATTGAAAAGCCATAGCCGCCACCTGACGAACAGTACGAGAACTATAAGAATCTCTAACATATATATAATATTTTTTTACCATATTTGGTGGTAAAAATTCTCATCGTTCTAGTTCTTCTGGATAGATGGCGTTATATCTCCCCTCTACCGGAAATTTACAATACTTTTTACTAGAAATATGGTAAATAGTATCAGATCCTTCTCTCCGTGTGATTTTCATTTTGATTAATTTTGTTAATCTTTTGTTAATCTTATGATGGGGACTTGATTATTGACTGGTTTAAATGAAAGATTAAAAAACGTCAAATTTTTGTTAATGTGACTGTAAATTATTATTAATTATTTATTATATCCGCGGTAATTTCAGCTTTCGTCGCCTGTAGCTACGAAAAGTCAAGTACAAATGTCCTGCGTACCCTTTGAAAAATTGTTTGGCTCTTGGTGCGAGGGTTGACGAAAGGGGAAAATCTATTCCTCCCCAGAGTCCGACTACGCGAAGTCGTCGTCTGGTGTACAATTTTTGCCTTCACTCGGATGACTCATCCGTTTTGGAATCAAACGAACGGACGACAAACAGAAAAACGATTTCAAACAAAGAAAAAGAAATCCAAACTTCCAACGATGTCCCGCAAATTTAAATCACCTCATAACGAGCGGATCCTCGATAATCACCAGCGTCGACAACCGGACCCATTTTCCACCGCTGATTGAGCCGCCTCGCTCTGTTTGCATCTAAAATTCGATAACCCGTCCGAGGGGGCAGATGAGTCGAGCAGATCCCCCGCAAAATTGGTGTCAAAATATTATCAAACAAAAACACACGTGCGCCGGAGCTCATGTACCCCGGGCAAACACGACGAGTCGAGCTGGAAAAAGTGGTCGGTGCGCGTCTGTGTGCACGAAAAATTGATCGCAGCGCCTGGACGCTGTGGGGTTCACGTCCAGGGTCCACAGTGTCCGATGTCTCTGTGTGTCGGTGCGGAGCGAGTTACGCAACACAATGAAAATGCTGGTTTAACTGGCACCCTTCCACTTTCGCTTTTCGCCGCGGCTAAAGCGAGAGTCGAGCCTCGGTTGCTGATGCTGATGCTGTTGCTGCTGCTGCTGCTGCTGGGGTTGTAAATGCCCGATGGCGGTTGGTGAGGAGTGGACGCGCCCTCCATGCCAGGGCGTCTAACCGATGAGATTTTATCCAAATGGTATTCATGAGCGCCGCTGCCTTCACCCACACCAAACCTCCTGCAGCACTCGGAAACGCTTACACGTACAGACGTCACGAGCGTTTTGCGGAGCACAATGTCTGCCGGTGAGATGAATGCACGAGATATCACGCTCCCCGAGACGTTTCTATTATTACCGACAATCGGGCCGACCTTCCTATCTCAATCCTCGGCTCTTTTCACCCTGATTTCCAGCCCCCGGCGTTTCGGATCACGGTGATCGCGGGTTCGATACAGGAGGAGTTGTGGATTTTCGTTTTTGTCGTGCTGGAAACTTGGATAGAGTTCGAAAAAATGGAGTTTCATATTTTACGTATACTGAGTGCAGTAGTTTTGTAGTAAAAAAAGTCTTCCAAATTTTCTTCTATGCCTGGTGAATCGTTAGAATCGAATGAAATCGATAAGACTATCGATCTCCACATCTCGTCCCACGTGCAACAAAGAAAAATCCCAGATTTTCCTCAGCCCCTGGCGCATACTTTCCTCTCCCAACGACCCAAACAGACGGAGCCTTGATTTACAATCATCGGACAGCAATGCCAGACCTCGCCTCACGTAGCAAAGACAAATCACAGATTTCCCTCGGCCTGTGACACATTGTTTCCGAATGTCTCGACCATCTAGCCTTGATTCCCAATTTTCGGACAAGGCGCGAATCAAAGACCTCCACACGTCTCGGTCCTTGTTTGCAGGACAAACAATGGCGAACGGCCCGAAATATCATAGGGTGGAAAAAGGGTCGGGGGGCAAAAGCAAACCTTGCAGGAATTCATACGACCACACTGGGAAGACTCCGTCGTTTCGTCACGAGATTATATGCCAAGCGAGCGAGCGCGAGTGTCGGTCGTTGCAATATGTTGCAGGCGAGAGTGAATAGGAAAACAGGAGCGCGGGCAAAGCGGTTGGGGCACGAAAGCGAACGGTACACCAACCCCATAGCCGAATGTAATTAGGTTCTAGCCCCATGGCCATGATAGGGGGTGTGTAGGCTTGATAGTGGTGGTGCACTGTGGTGGTAGTGGTGGGCAGACCCAGAGTCCCGGCGCCTATAGCGCCTGGGGTCCCATCCCGATGCTTTCCGCAGGGGCCAAGTCTCACCAACACTCGCACCACTATTTATGTATCCACATACACGTTTTCCCTACGTCATTCGTTCAACAGAATCCGATGCAGACACGCACACCACATTTTATTTATCCTCCCGGCGCGACGATGATGCGGAGCCCGACACACACCCTCAACGCAATCTTTCTGCCACTCGTACAGTTGTCGCCCGCCGTAGGTCCGCATGGGGGTGGGCTCCACTCGCCTAGGGGCGGTTTCAGTTTGCCGGGGGCACTCCTGGCAAGTGCACCTATTGTCTGAGTGCAAGAACCCGAAAATACGCTTATCGCCTGCTCGCCCTTCCCGCCTATCGAGCGTCTTCTTCCTTCGACAGTCTTCGCTGCGATTTTTCCCGCAGTTTACACGCGGACGGCGGACGACGTGCAGTGTTTTTGGCGGTGTTTTTCCTTTGGGTTTTATTTGTTATCAAGAAAATGGAACGCGGGTTGGATGAAATGTGTTTTGTGGTGGAAAAGTGTTGCTGGGATTGTGTTGGTAATTTTTCAGTGGTTGTGTTTGGGAGGTAAACAGATCGGTGGATACAAAAAAAAGTGATTTCAACGTGCAATTCTGGTGGAAAAGTGTTGTTCCTGGGATTGTTAGTTTTGTGTTGTTAATTTTTCAGTGTTTGGGTTTGGGAGATAAACAAAGTGGTGGATACGAAGAAAATGTGCTGTCAGCGTGCAATTGTGGTGGATACATTGGATACATTTTGTGGTGTGGATAGTTCAATTGTAGAGTGAAATTTTATGTTATGTTTGATGTGTCGTCAGTGCACAATTGTCGTGACTTGCATCACGGAATTGTTGAATATGTTTTGTGGTGTGAATAGATAAATTGTAGTGTCAAATTTCAAGTTATAGTTGAGTAGACTCATTTTTTGTGATGTTGGAATTAAGAACCCTGTGAGGATGGCGAAACACCAGCAAAATTTCCGATTTGACTCGGACGTTAAATAGAATCTTAATCTAAAAAAAAAATGTCTTCGCTCTCGTTGTTGTAAAACGAAATCCTCAATATTGTGATAACCGAAAATGTCTTCCAAGCGACGAACTTTCCACGTGGACTGGGATTCCCCAAGCACCGAGACCGGCACCGTGAAGCGACGTCCAACGTCCATGAGCGCGACCTTTTCAGCCACGGGAAATTGCTTCGAGAATGTCGAGTACTACGAGGTGAGAAATTTCATCGGTGGCTTCGATCTCCGCCTCCTGGACTCGCCGGACGATCTGCTGATCCTCGATCGTTCGGTGGGCGTTGAAGCCGAGAGACCGAGAACCAGTGGGCCACATCCTGAGGAAATAAGGACAAGGAAAATTGGCAGACCAGTCGAGGATAATAGAAGCGATGCAGTCGAAGTCGGCGAAGCTGCTCGTAAAAAAGAACCCGTGGAAGAGGTCGAAAAAATTCTCGAGTACGAAGAATCGAAGCACGAAAATTTCAGCGACCTCCGAGGTGAAGTGGAAGAGGTCGAGAAAAGCCGCAATAAAGGACCAAACGACCCAGTGAAATTGCAGCCGGAAAAACGGTCGTCGAAACTCGCAGTGAGAAAGGAATTCGGTCTGAAGCTCTGCAAAGATCCGCTGGTCTGGCGATCGGCGAAGTCGACGAAAAATTCGTCGGCCTGGCGAAATTCGCCGCCTGCGACGAGCGACAAAGCGGCGGGAAAAGTTTCTAAGGAGGCGCAGAAGAAAAGTTCGATTCCTAAGCCCAAATTGACGCGTTCGAAGTCGTCGAGAGGTCGCGGTCTCGTGAACTCGAGTTCCGAAAGTTCCGGAATCGGTTCGCCCCTCTCGCCGCTGTCGCCGCTGCAGAGAGACGCGACCGCCTGTCGCGTTAACCCTGAACTCGCCGGTCGAGGGGATGATAACCGGGGAGATGGGACAATCAGGACAAGCGACAGCAAAAGTTCCGGACTGGGGTCACCGGACAGTCCGGACTCTCCGCTGTCCCCGGACAGCCAACAGTACGCAGCCTTTTATCTGATTCAGCAACAGCTTGAGAAGCTTCACAATTGTCCGTGCGAGAGAAGACAAGCGCAGGTACAGCAATTTCTTTCCAAATTTGTGGTGATTTGAAAATCATAGGACAAATTCGTTCGAATGTCCTCTTGAGCTACGATCTATTTTACCATCTAGAACGACAGTTGAGACAGTCAATTGTTTTCCTGAAACGTGTTTTCGCTTATATTATTATATTTGCAGAGACATTTTTTTTTTTTTTTCGTTTTCCCGTCGAATTTTTGATTTTTCGGGCAAACAACGGTGCTTTTCGGAATCAGCGGAAGATTTGTCATCGGATAGTGTTTTCAAACTATACGAAATCGAAGAAAAATATTCGCAAAAAACGCAATGTATAAATGTATGGGGAAAATCGCGATTTTTGAGGGATCGGCTTTAAACTTCTATGAAAAATTCAGAAATCAAGATATCACTTCCGCCTTGCGGCATTCGCTTCGTTATAGTTTTCTTCCGAACGAAGGTAGAAAATCCAGGATCGACCGATTAAAATAAAGTAACCTTGATTTTAGTGGAGTGACGAAATTTCGTAAAAAACCCTTTTTTTTTGCTCGTACGCAACGAATTTGCCATTCGTTTTTTCTAAATGCGATAATTTTCTCGAAAAATCCACATAACTTGATTATGTCCGATTTTTTTTGCGTCAACCGCGTAAGCCCAGACACAGGAATATAAACTCGCTATTCTCGCGAGTTTTTATTCCAGTAATGTCGCAGCCTCCTCCTCCTCCAACGTCAGCCATGCGCATGCATCAGGCTTTGCCCGCAGTAGTAGTAGCTCGGGGATATCCCGGCACTGGCTCGTGCGCCGTGGCCCAAGAGATTGGCGCGTCTAGCGGCGATCCACGGATCATAAATCTTGTGAGTCACATATTCCGGGGTCCCGGGACGTGCTAGGCCGGCTATGGCCCCATGGGTGCGCGGTGTGTGCGCCCACGTGGTGCGAAGGAATTACGTCGCCGCTCGTGTGTCTCCCCCTGGGCGCGCTTGCGCCGCGCCCGCTCGCATTTCTACGGTGTGTAAACACGCGCGCACGCACGACAAACCCACGAGACTGGTGTGCGCGGGGTTCGTCCATTCACGACGATGAAAGAGACAGAGCGAGGCGAAGACCGAGGGGAACGGCAGCCACCCCAACGGAATGAGATTTCCTCGCAGTGTTTTCGAACCGAGCGAACCCGAATCGACGTTACTGTGGCCGAGCACGCGAGCCGACACTGCCGACTGTATCCACTGCGCCCCGACCCTGAAGCTTTCTTACTTTCCCTCCACGGGGGGAAACCCTCGGCAGCGCCACTTTTCCAGAGACAACGCGGACCGGAGCTTCGGGACTCCGGACTTTTGCCGGTGGATGGCGACACTCGCATTGTCGGGAATTTTAGCGACCTATAATTTTCAATTTATTAATCTACTAGGCTAATCACACGCGCTGGCGCGCGTGCCTGAAAAACTTTCCAAAATCGACCTCAGAAATTTGTTCTTTTCAAAATATCGACTTTTAACCTATACCATCGTTCTTAAGTCGCATATTCTACCCCTGAAAACACTGGTTATTAACCTTTTTTAATCGATTTTGAAAAAAATATTTTTTTGGCGACGAATTTTTTTTTTTCTGTCAGAAATCGTAGATCCGGCTCCGGACCGAAAATCGCCAAAATCGACCCCAATTTTTTTTCTTTTCAAAATATCGACTTTTAAACTATACCATCATTCTCAAGTCATATATTCTACCCCTGAAAACACTGGTTATTAACCTTTTTTAATTGATTTTGAAAAAAATATTTTTTTGGCGACGACATTTTTTTTTTCTGTCAGAAATCGTAGATCCAGCTCCGGACCGAAAATTCCCAAAATTGACCCCCATTTTTTTTCTTTACAAAATATCGACTTTTAAACTATACCATCGTTCTCAAGTCGCATATTCTACCCCTGAAAACACTGGTTATTAACTTTTTTTAATTGATTTTGAAAAAAATATTTTTTTGGCGACGAAATTTTTTTTTTTCTGTCAGAAATCGTAGATCCGGCTCCGGACCGAAAATCGCCAAAATCGACCCCAATTTTTTTTCTTTTCAAAATATCGACTTTTAAACTATACCATCATTCTCAAGTCGCATATTCTACCCCTGAAAACACTGGTTAATAACCTTTTTGAATCGATTTTGAAAAAAAAAATTTTGTGGCGACTGTCCTGGCAACCAATCACAGCTCTAATAGTTTGCTAACAATGCTTTCCGTTACTCATGAACTTTTTAAAAGAGGGATTTTTTTTACTGTTTTTTAAATTGTTTGTTTAGTGAATTAAATTCGTTGAAGGGTTTACCGGCGATTATTTAATTTTTGTGTTAAAAATGTTAATTTTACGACCCGCGAATTACCAGAAAAATAATATTTTGTGTGCTCAATATTTAAAAATGTATTTCGGAAGATTATCAGTTTTGGGAAAAGTCTGTACAAGCCATTCGCCTCATGTTACTCCATTGTTTTCACATATTTTGGATCATAGCGGGAAAAATATGAGAACGAGGGTTAAAATTCGCTACACTGAACACAGCGTTCATAGGATAAAGTAATTTAATGAAACCTCACGATAGATCAAACGTGGATCGTCCCCCGCAGCGGCACACGCGTCATCCACATGGTCTCCGACGAGCAGCTATTCCCTCGTGATACGAAACCGCCCCAGTCCGTCGTTTTTATGGATTCCGCGAGGACGAGTCTCGTCCTGTATCCGCGACTATCACCGTCCCCCTAACCGCGCTTTGATTCTCGTTCATTTTCGCATCGCTTGAAGTTCGCCCATTGATTCTCGTTTCGCGTCGCCCAAGGCGAGCGCCGTCGCGTTTTGTTATATCGCTTGGTAACCAAAAAACGGGTATCAGTCACGAATTCGGTGTCTTGAAATCGAAGAAGCCATTTGATTGCCAGGTTTTGAGGTTTTGCCACAAAAATAAAAAAGTGCAAAAAAGGTTAAGCGATTTGTCTATCGCTACTAAATGGCCAACCGACAACGAAGGCGACGCAAAATAAAAAAGTCTTCCCAGTTACCAACGGGACATTAAAAGGCCAATGACTGAACCATCAGCCAAAGATTCGCAAGACACGAGCCAACGAGCTATTCTCCTTAGCCCACCAGTTCGGGCCTCTCCAACAGGTGAATCCCCTTCCCTCGAATCCCGCGACCCATTATCCCCGACTCTCGGCTCAAACGCCTCGCGCCCTTCTTTGGGCAACGCAACTTTCACTCGCGGTTCGCTCATTGTCGGGCGAAACTCGCGAGTCCCTCTTCCTGCACGCCATCTCCTTCCTCAATCCCCACCCCCATCGTCAGTCCATCAATGAGAAAAAACAACCTCCCTCTGCCAGGGGGGACGAGAAATAAGCGCCAGCGTTTGTGCAAGCGCACGAAAGACGCGAGACGTCTTCCAAGGCGGATCAAAAAAGAGAGACTTCAAGCAGAAACGATTTTACGGTGTATAAATGTGGAAGCTCTAAAGAAAAAAAAAAAAAAAAAAAAAAAATGTTGGAAGCCACCGCAGCCAAGACGTGGACGTTGATGTGAAAGAGATCTTGTTGGGATGATACCGCAGCCACACACAGACTTACATATCCTGTATATAGGATGACTACTAGGTATGTTCGTGTCTATGTTCATGTCTATAGGTATAGCACATTCTACTACATCGTTGGAAAAGCTCTCTTATTGTAGCCCAGGGCTACAGCTTTCCATGGGGGTTACGCTTGCTACATGGCATATTCGTCGGGTCTTGAGCCTTATCAAGGTCTCAGGAGGAGACCGGAAAAGCGTTGTGAACGGGATAGTCGCTGTGTTCCTGCTTGCTCTGCCGACGCAACCAGCGACGAAGGGAAACCGAAGGCTTCGCTTTCATGCGGAAAAAATGATTCGCAATAATCCCGAAGCCGGTGACATGGCAATAACGCTTTTCGTGTGTAAGCCACCCTCGAGGGCTGCGCCGCGTCCCACCAGGTTTTGAGACTCTCTGTGCGCACCGATGTCGCGACCCAGAACGAGGTTTTCGTTGGCTCCCTCATCCCGTTGACCTTTCCCGCTTTTGGGCGGGTGAGCTTTGTCATATCAGGGTTCAATCGATAGGTTTTGATTGTTAAAATGGGGCAACAATTGTCTTCTAATAGCTCGATAGAGCAACAACTGTTTTCTGATAGCCCAAGAGACCAACAATTGTTTTCTATTTTCCGAATAGAGCAAAAATTGCCTCATAATAATTCCAATAGATCAACTGTTTTGTCTTTATATCTCAAAAGATAAAAAATTGTCTGATCCCAATGGACCAAAAATGGTATATGACAAAGCTGGACCACATTTTATCGGTCGTGCTTTTCTCACTTAATTTCCGAACCGCGATGACGTCAAGCCACAATATGGTGGACTGCAAATTCCGATCCCTCTCGTTTTCGTTAATTCTCATTTTCCTACCTCCGGCTGAGCGTCACTGGCGCAAAGGCTAAGCCGCCGGGACGCCAGGGGCTGATTCGGGGCTCGGCGGAGGGACGCGGTGGGTGGGTGCGCATTATTATATTGAATTCGCAGAAACGGTTGAGATGACGGAGAGGAAGCCGCGAGAGATCAGTCTGTCGGTTTCGACGACGCAGGACGATACAGGGGAAGGGGGGAGGGGAGCGAGTTCACCATAGGATAACAAGACAGAAATGGAGAATACTGTGGAGAACATCGGGAGTTTCGCTCGGCCGTCGAAGCAGCCGCGGATTTGCTAATTGTGATGCTGGCGACCTTGGCGACCCCCCGAATCGTAAGTCTCGTGTCTTTCGATCACCAAACCCATCAACGACGTCGCCTCGTTTTCGTCGGCTTAGCCACCGGGTGCCAAGTGGACCGCAGGGAATTTCATTGATTTATGATTTCTTCACGCCGAAGACGATCAGGTCATTCAGGTGTCATAAATATAATACCAAAATATTTCGAGATAACAACAAAAAACTAAAAATAATTTCGACCTCAATTTTCTTGGGTTTTCATTCGTCAGTCCGTCTATTTCCGTCTGATTCACTCGTCGAGAGCTTCGAGAGTTTCTTTGAAACGACCGACTGTTCGTCGAACGCTACAGATGCAATTTCCACAGCGGGATTCCCCACTCGTTCGTGGCCCACGCGAATTGCAGCGCTGCACGGCCACGTGACTCACCGCGCAGTCCGCGGCAGTTACGCCGGGACAGGTCATGGAACTTTCAGTCTCTGCAGAGCTGTAATTCAAAAGTAAATTATTATCCACCTTTGCTTCTTTCTTCTCCCTCTTGTTCGCCTCTCGGTTTCGTCGTTTCCTGTGTGACACTTCAATTTTAACCAACTGCTCCACACGCTCAACAATCGCGATCAGATCTAATTAGCCTAATAAGTCTTAACTGAAAGAAGAAGAAAAAAAAAGAACCCGGTGGGCTGAATATTACATAATGTATACAAGGTGTCCATCATATTTTTATTGCATGTAAATGCAAAAAAGAAAATCATCTACAATCATCTACAAATCATCTAAATTTTTATTCTCAATTTACACAGTTTTTGTAGTGTTTTCAATAATTCGGGAATGACTGATTTTTTTCCCCAATATATTTTTCTGGAATTAATATTAATGATAATTTGTGTTAAACGTGACGTCACCGTCGGAGAGATCGATATTAACACCACGCGTGCTCGGAGATCCCGTCGAATCCCAGAAGGCTCGAACCAGTAGTCGGGCTTATCTGGCGACAGGAATCAAATTAAAATCCCCATTGATCCATATTAAGCCACGGTGTGTAATATACGTGGCCAAACGCGTATACACATCTCTCTGTATATCCGTGAGAGAGCGTGAAGGGCGCGGAGGGCGACAGAGCGGGAAAAAGCAGGTTGAACCGAGCGCGGCTCGTCAGTCGTCGTGTTGACTTGAGTGACGTGTGCGTGTCTCCGCGATGATGGATTCGTTGTTCTTGCTTTACGGCGGCCCGACGGGCTTTTCCGTGGCCAGCACGACCCCTGCGGAAGCCGCCGCGAGGCGAGGGGGTCAGAGGGCTGCCAAGCTCCGAACTGCTGCCGTTTCGTGGCTGTCTTTCGGCAGTGTCGATGCAGTGAACTAACTACCCTCGGGACCAACGGGGTTCGGATGTCACGAGCTTTTCGGCTGCACGGTTGTTCTCAACACGATTTTATCCTTGCCCAGTCGTTGGCCACGCGATTCCGAGTAAAAATGTGAATTTTATTGGCAAATCATTTTAATGATCTAATTAATTAATTATGCCAAACAATTTTTATTTTTCTGAAGTAACCGGTTACTTTGGTAAGTGTGCTGAGAATCTTTGGAACTTTTGTTGATTGATCTACAAAATAATTACGTTGGACCTTTTGGTACAAAAGTTCTTATTTTTTAATATTTTTATGTAGTTACAAAATAATTGATAAATAAAAAAATATCCAATCACACAAATAATCAGCTTTTTGACTAATCATTATTTAATGTCCCATTGTCGATTGTCAGCCTCGGCAGTAAATCGTGCACAATGGCCGGACGTCGATAGCCACGTTTTATTTTTTCTTGCTTGCACTGCCAATCACTGCCCCGTCGAGGTTTTTCGCACACGCACGCAAAATCGCGGAGCACACCGACGACGTGCAAACGTACAGGACACTAATACACGCTCGACGTCTCTCCGCGCACTGGTGGCTCGTGTCACTGTGGACTAAACTGCGCGCGAGGCAAAGGGGGAAACGAGTCTCGGCGCTGCGAAGGAACGAAGAGGCGAAGGGCGCGGTGAGCGCGCGCCTGTCGCCCGAATAATTGTGGCCCTGACATTGAAGCCGAAAGCCAGAACGGCAGCTTGTTTAGCATGCATCCGAAATCTTCCGGGGCGCTGAGCATTCGCCATAAATATGCAGATTTTGCCCGAGGTGATGGCACTGCCACTGCCACCGGTCTCTATCGTGCCTATACTACTCGTCTCTCTACTTTCCGCCTATACCGCACGGAACTCGCGCGCGACTCTCCGAGCTTTTGCATGACTTATTCCGTGCGTGATGCCCCTTTCTGGCCACGGTTGCGTTTCAAACGAGAGCGAAAGCCTCCCATATATATACCACACGTAATGTACCACGGACCTTTTTTTTTACTCCCGCTCTTTTAATTTCTCTTTCGCTCACTTCTGCGACTCGGTTATACTGCGGGCGGCTCACGGGGTTCCAGCTGAAAAAAAAATCTTTCAAAATACAATCCAAATAATCGACATCGAAAACTGCTACACTTTTTATAATGACGTAAATGAATTAGCAAACAATTTAACAAATGTTTAGTGAGAACATAAAAATAGTCACGCTAAAAAGTAATGATTTCTCAGTTTAATATTAATATTAATGATAATAACAATAACAATAATAATAGTATAGTAGTGATATTAATAATAACTAACAATATTATTAATAATATTAATATTAATGCACAGCCTTGGAATTCGTGTCAATAATGGTACCATTATGTCCATTATGTCCAACCAATGTGCTATGGAATTTTTTGTTGTTACACCCATCAACCCGAGAACAACAGAAGCCACAGGAAGCAGAAACACAGAATTGTACTACTACACATATTGGTATTAGCAACGACTGTGCCACTGAATTCTGTATTACCAACGACACAAGGGACGTTGCGTACTCGGCCGCACACCAGTGGCAGCAGCAGTGGAACATTATACTGGAGGCAAAGTGTAGCGTAGCAGCGAATATATGCGCACCGCCCGCGCACAAATGCGTTTATAATATTCACCCCGTGTACACAGCGAGAGGGAGAGAGGTGAGGGTGACGAAAGGACGGGGCGGCGGAAGAGCTCGAGTTGCGGGAGCTTCCCGTGATCGAAGGATCCCGAAGGGGGTGTCGATGTTATTATGCCACTCGGCGCCAAAATTCCACGTTCTTATGGACACAGGCGGCGCTTTTTCTTTCCTTTTTTTCGCCGTACGACAGCATAATAATGGTACGCGAGACTGCGAGAGCCGCGCCGCGCGGTGGAATATAGAACGCCCTGCAAGTCTCGCGACACCCTCGTTTTTCTTTCCTTACTTCGCCCGCGTCGGGAGCTGCGCCTGACGGGTAACCTTATTTTTGGCTTATTTCCTGCTACTCATCGATATTTTTTTTAAGCTTAGTGGAAGAAATAGAAAATTTCTATTAATTTAGAAAAAAGAAAAATGTGTATAGAAATCATTTTTTTTAATTTTATTGTCACGAAAAATAATTTAAAAAAACCTCGGTATTAAGAAATAAAAAGCAATATGGAGAGATTAAACCGGCCAATTTTTAGAGACGAAATTCTAGTCATTTTTACTGTTTTATTTTTCGTATTTCGGCTCACATTTTTTTTCACAAGTAGAAAATAAATAAATAAACACGTGTCCGCGGTGCGTATGTACAAAAGCTATTGTCACGGTATCGCGTTTCCTTCCATACCGCGTTCGCTCCGCGGTGGAAGGAAACACGATAGGAATGCGCGCGCGCGTCAGCTCGCACTGATCGCAGCAGCAGCAGCAGCGGCTCGGTAGTCCCGGGGCGGCGCGCATCGGCCGCTTTGAACGCATTCAGTCACGTCGAGGACCCTTGGAAGAGGGTTGTGCGTTTTCACCCTGGGCGCTCCTCCCGCGCGACCGGTCGAGAGTCCACGGCCGGCTAACCGTCTTATTCACTCTTAGTCCGCTGTACAACGAGTCGGAAATTGCGAATTCTCTTAGCCGTTCGCACAATTAAACTCTAATTTTCTGTGGTATTAGTAAACCCTTCAAAACAATAATAATAATAATAATAATAATAATAATAATAATAATAATAATAATAATACACAAAGTGATTTTTCTTTCATATAAAAGTTAATCAGAAAAAATAACAGTGAAGTGAATAAAAATTGTGATTGTGATTCCTCCCCTTGTGATCAAAGTCAATAATCGTGAATCAATGTATTACAATTATCAGTATTAAGAATCAAGTGCAAACTATTTTTTTATCCCCGGATACATCATGCAAGAAATAATAATAATCACTTCGAGAACGGGACTCTCGAGCGAGTCGAAAGATCGGTGAAACGATTTTTTTCCTCGATCACCACCAAAAAAAAATCCAACGGGCCGGAAAAATTGTCACTTTGAGTTTGAAAAATGTGCCCACGATGTCAGGTACCTCGTCGTCGTCGTCGTCGTCGGGAATCAAGCCGCCCAGTGTCTTGTCGGGCATCAGGAGCACAGGCGCGAGGCCCAAGTCGAAGCTCTGCCGATTGACCACGGCGAGATTGTCGCCAAAGAAGCAGCAGATCGTTTCGACCGGTCCAACCGATCCAGGTTCGTCGCCGAGTCCGAATCGCGGCCAGTCGCCGTCGCAACAAAATTCCGAGTCGGGATCGCCGGCAAAATCGGCAAAATCGTCACCGAGGCGACATCCGCAGACCGACGATTTTTCGAAGCAGCTGGCGCACTGCAAAAATCGGCAGCAGAGTCCGTCGCCCAAGCGATCGCCCAGGCGATACCAGGACGCTCGGCCGATCGTCTCCGCCTTCGAGGAAAATATTTTCACCACCGAGATGGGTTTTGGTTTCGGGAATTCATCGTCCGGCGACCTGGCGGACGACCCGGGAATGTCGTTTCTCGAATTCGAGTCGCTCTACACGCTGGAGAAGGAACTGCTGACGCAGTCGCGGCGCGACACCATAGCCGAGCTCGACGAGAAGTGCATAACGGGCGGCTGGTTCGGCACCCGACGCGGTGTTTACACGGAATTGCCGGATCCCGGATGTCGAAACTCCGAGTGGATGAACAGAGGTGCGAACGCTGTTGGTGGGACGATTGGACCGACAGGGTCGGCCGGTGTCGCGATCGGAGCCTCGCAAATACCGCTGGAAGGATTCAGCTTCGCTCCCGGCTGGGCGCTCAACGCCGAGCACTATTATCAATGGCAGCAGCGAGGGAAATCGACGCAGCAGGTACTAATGAGGGGCGATAGACTCGTGAATAATATTCAAGCTGCGAACGTGCATAACGAGATGGGAAATTTATTCGATTTGGGCTGCCGGGTGGATCGTAAATATTAAACAAAAAAGAGAAATAAGACTCAGAATTTTAGGAGAACATTTATAAAGACTTTTTTTTCAATGTGAAATATGAGGTGCATGTTTTTTTTATAGTTTGGAGGCTTTGGGATGCAAAGGAATCGATCGAAAAACCGGAAGTAATTTAGTTGGCTGGTCGTGTAGCTATTATATATAGACTGCATCATCCATGCATCAACGTACGCGGGGGGTGCGTCATACACGACGGTTTTCCATTCACACGACCGCCGCTTTATGCGTCCGAGCTTTGACGCAAACGCGAGCAGTTTGCTCCTCGTCGTTCGTGATAACCGGACCTAAAATTTGGCAAAAGCGGATTGATAAAAAATCCTTTTCGTGGCCTTAAAAAAAAAATACACTTCAGCTAAAATATCACAGACAGATTCAACTGGGTACGTTTCAAACGTAAATACGATACGCATATTTGTTGACGCTGTTGATACTGTTGACGATATTCCTGCCACGATTTCCGACCGCGAGAGTAGCCGAAATTTCCGCAACGTTGAGTCTCGCCAGTTTCTTGCCGCTCGAGAATCCTCGGGGCAAAGTTAACGGAGAGGAGCCGCGAGCGCCGAGAGCGCGAGGGTCCGTCGTACACCGCGACTCTATCAAATATGCTGCCCGAGGGTGTGAAGATACTTTGATCAAGAGCGCCGGGCGCCCTCAGAATTCACTCAGCACTCTCGCCCCGTGGCCCGCGATGTTTACACTAAGGGACCAAAAGTGTACTCACCGAGCGTGCCGAGGGAAATGCTGCTGGGTGGCCAGGACCTAATATAACGTCTTTGCCAAAGATCTTCGACGGGCCTGAGTCCTCAGTCCTGACGATCTTCAATCTCTTCTGTACTTCATTTCACTCTCCCTCATTTCCAGCTTCGTTTCTTTCTGTCCTTCCCTTCATCCGACCCTTTTTTACCCTCGGGGATTTTTTCCTGCTGCTGCAATTTCTCTGCTATTCGATGTGTACTTGGGGCACCCAGTTCTGGATTCTTGGGGCGGTAGCTCACTGTTTCTTTGTTTCCAGTTTTTCTTCTCTCGCTGGCCGTTTATGTTTTTTCTCGGCTGGATCTGGAACTGATCTTCCAATATCTTTTTGAATCTAAAACAGACTGGATAGGCGTAGAACTGATGGTTCCAATTAGGTTAGGCCTAGAACTGATGTTCCAATGTTTTTGTGAATCCAGAAAGGACTGGATAGATCTAGAACTGATCGTTTCAATCACGTCAGCCGTAGAACTGATGTTCTAATAAGGTTAGACCTAGAACTGATCGTTCCAATCAGGTTAGACCTAAAAGTGACCGTTCCAATCAGGTTAGGTCTAGAACTGATGTTCGAATATCTTTGGAAATCTGGAAAAGACTGGTTAGACCTGTAAAATGAATCTAAAATCGTCCAATATCTTTCTAAACCTAGAAAAGACTAGGATACACCGAAGACACCACAGACGCTGAGCCTGATCGAGGATTCTCTTTGCTGCGCGGCTACAAGTTTCGAGGGAGCTTTTGCTTTCAAACGAAAAAATCGAATATTGTTTATTCAACGCTCGTGAAACTCGCCTTCTCCCCACGCCGGTTGGCAATTTTATTTCTATCTCGACGCAGACGTATAAAATCGAGATTTACACCGTTGGAATATTAAACTCGTTTGTGTGTTCGCGTATCCCGGACACGACACGGAATACACGCGTGCTATGATTGGCGTACGGCCAATGCGCATGCACCATTAACAGGTGTGCCTCGACGGGGGAAATGGATTTATGAATTTACAACCCGGCGCAATTTTTGTCCATTCCGCGTTTTTTTACTTGTAAATGGCGAATGAGATTCTTCGCTTTCTGCAAACCATCAAATGGACCGAACGCTTTGAGTTCAAAGTCATGGAAAAGTCATGCTAGCTCTGAAAACGAGAAAAAAAATTCACCCTCTGTTCATGGTTTATCAATTTTTTGCTCTCAATGTAGATTTTTTTTTTTTTCACAAATGCTGAAAGGCTCGAAAAAATCAAATGGACTGAAAACTTTGAATTTAAAGTCATAGGAAAATCATGATAGTCCTGAATAAAAAAAACCAACCTTTTTCGCCTTCTGTTTACCCTTGTACCAAATCCCTCCCCCCCCCCCTTCCTATCAAAGCTTTCCCCCCACGTACCTGGCAAAAAAATGAAACAACCTAATGATCACGGATGGCATAAGGTTCGACAGACCGTGAGTAACGCAGGATAAATTTCGTGCCCGAAAATTGGCTCGGCTATCGCGTTATATCGGCTCTTTGACTGGTCCCGATGTTGAGGGAAGCGTGTAGCGTAAGAATGAGTTTCCTGACGGCGAGCGAGAGACCCGCAGGAAGTACAACGTGGGGACGCGCGAGCGCCGGGAGGAAGCGACGAGGGTTGCAACCGGAGAGCAAGGAGCTCGGAAAAATAAGACGCGCGTGGGGTGGCCCGAGGCCCGCACCGCCTGCACCAGAAGCAAAGTCGGCCCGTAACAATTTTCGCGGGGCTGCAAATTGCCAATTGGACGAGTAACTGATTTAAGGCGTAGATTGGGAAGGTGCACAACGGGGGACGTGCCGCGCGATTTTCCGGCGTCCACGGTCGATCCGCCGTATACATTTATACGGGGGTTGGAACCTACCCCAAGGCAAAGCGAACATATACGTATCGCGCACTTTGATGCACAGCGTTTCTGTATCTTACCAGGAAAGTGGAACCCTAATGGAATCGTTGTTAGATAGCAGAACGCGCGGCATATCGAGTTCTGTGTAGTCTTTCTCGCTCTCTCCTTTTCTCCCGTTCGGCAGCGTGAGTCACGGCTCGGACGTCCGCCACATTGTGCACAGCCAGGATTCTCTCACCCCCCACTGAAGCGTTGATAGCTCGATGGGTACGAGATACGAGGAGGAAGATGGGAAAAGCGTAAAGATTGTGAGAAAAAAGTATCGGCGCTGCATCTGTTTATCGTAAATTAATTTGTATCTGAAGTATCGAAAAAAAAATTAATTTCTTCACGAGCTCCTCAATATTACTGAGTTGAATGCAATAAATGTGATTTAAATTTGTTTTTTTTTACTAAAAATAAAAAAAAACAAATTTTATCCAAATTAATAAAAATTTGCTGACGAAATGTTGGTACCCAAAAAATCTGATAATGAGAAGACACAAATTTTAAAAGTACCAACTGCGCTCACATATGTAACTCGTCATAAACTTAAAAATTGTATATTTTTTGTAAAATACCCGGAGATCGTATCGCGACGCACGAAGCGGTTACAATTATAATAATAATATGTTTCCGGGGTAGCAGGGGGACAGAGAGGGGGAAGGGGTGACACTGCGAACCCTTTTGTTTTTCATTTTCTTTCCATGACGCGTGACAGGAGGAAAAAAGAAATATTGACCTTCCCACGAGGGAGGCTGCGCGGGTGTCTCTCGACATCGCCCGGCCAGTCGTACTAATACCACCTAACGTATGAATATGGGCAATCTCCGAGGCTGCTGGGCTCGTGTGTGTCCATCCGCACCCGCGGACAAACGCGCAGCGGGCACGGCGGAAAGCGGAGACCCGCTCGCTCGTTGAGGATAACGACCTCGGGGAAAATAACCGGAAAATATACAAGGATATCCTCTGTCCTGTGCGTGCACATCCACACAGACACACACCCACACGGATATCGTGTAATTCACGTTTAGCACGGCATACGATACGCGCGTGTGCGTACGGGGAGACGACGAATGCGTCTGCCGGATCGGAAAATAAATTAAACGCTTCGCGGGGATATCCGGTTTCCCTGTCGCGATGGCCAAGGCCGAGCTGCAGCTCTGTGTGCACAGACCACTGATAAAAGAGCACGGGTATGCATCGAATTTTCATTCGGTTTATACTGGTTTTTTTTAATTTTATTTTTCGTTCATGCCGTTCGGCAATCAGCACGTATTGCATTTTTTTTTCTTTTTAGTTTCAGGGTGAAAATATTATAGCGAAGCGAGAAGCAAAAGAGACAAACTTTCGGTCCGATTGTAATTTTGTAACATTTTTGTTTTTATTTCCGATTTTTTTTTCGTGCGACGCGTGATCGAAAAAGCGTCGCGCAATTCGATTCTCGAAGCGGCGACGCGACGATCGAATTGCCGGGCGGGGCTGCTGCACCGCGAAGGGTCTCTCGATTCTCGACCACGAATTCCAGCGGCTTTCGCTCTCCGCGCTGGAGATTATTTGAGGGGGAAGGACGCGTGGGGACGAGAGACGGTGAATCTCACTCACCCTCTCGCTTTTGCACAAGGGCACTTGTTCCTTTTAACGTTTAATTGCTGTAGTGCTGCGTAGTCCCGGCGCTGCGAGCGGGCGGCCCTTTGCTCCTCGGGACCCCGCCTTAAATTTGGCAAAGGTCATCTCGCGGGAAATTGATGAAACGTGCTGATACGGGAGCGCGGAAAGCCCGTCAGGACGGTGGAACGGGGGAGAATAAAGAAAGCATCTCACAATCAATTGAAGTCTTTGAGACTAACTTTTTACCCCTCTTTTTGTTCCTCTTTTATTATTCGATCCACTTTACGTTTCCACCAAGATCTTTATCTAGTTTAAAATTACAAATACATTTTTTTAATTAAAATAAAAATAAATCAATATTTTAACGTGATTTTTATTTTTTTTATAGCTGATTCTTTAAGCGAACTTCGCTTCTAAGTAAACATTTCGTTGGTTCTGAAAAGAAGTCACGAGTAGTCGAAAAAAAAAATGTTCCTCGCATGCTGGACGCTCTTCAATGATGCGTCCGTTTGCGGGACGCCACACAGGACCATTGTCAAAAATGTTCTGTCTGTAAAAAAGGCAGTGGCATTGTACCGGGATATCTTTCTCCATATTTCCCCCTTACCGCCTCTTCACTCCTCTTGTTTACGCACAAGTAGAGGGTCCTCGTGAGGCTGGCCCCGGGGAGAGCGCGATGGAACGGGTCCCGAACTAGACACACGCGTTTGCACCAAAACGAAGGACGTGCAGGGGGGGGGGGGAGTAGGGGGTGGATTGTGACGAGGGAAAAAGAGGCGTAGGAGAGGGGTGGGCGGGGGGAGGGTAAAGGGGATTCGCGGTGGAGAGGGAAAAAGGAAAGGTCTGGGCCACCCTCGCAACGAATGTCAGAGCTCGTTAGAGCTCCCGAAGTAAGTTAGCCGGGCGCCTCGCTCGCCCGATGCCTCTGGCTCTAGTTTACTCCGGAGCGCGCGCGCGCGCGAACGACGGGAGACTGCGGGACATACGTGAGCCGAAAGAATTATAGCAATTTCGTAGGCCTCGGAATGTCGAATCAGTCGAGCACGCGCTATCCGTGCGCACGGGACGCGATATATACACACTGGCTGCACGGGTGGAGAGCCATACGTCTTGCACGCGGGACCGTGCGGACTACACTGAAAACACGAGCGGCTCGGGCAACGAGATTTATCGATTGCCCGAAGAACTACGGCAGCGCGAAGGCACGAGTTGCGAACCGCGTGTTACTTTTTTTCGGTCCCGATGACACATTTCACGTGTATTTGTAGGCTGGTCTGATAAATAATATCGATGAACGTGCTGAGCACAATAGTTGATACGGTTGGTCACGTGGAAAATTGATTTACGTTATGCAAGACTTGAATCCAACTATTTATTTTAATAAATGTAATGTTTTTTAATTTATGTAAAGGAAATTAACAACAGCTTTAAAAATAGCAAAAGGTGTCGCTAGTTGTGATATGACAAGAAAAACGAGACCATAAACAGATCTGCAGTATTTCTAACTTGATGAGACGTTTCGCTTGCGAGAAACTCCGGGCAATGTGGCCATCTAGCGGCGAAACTTGGAACTATCGCTCTACCCGTGCAGTTCGAGCCTCAATTTCTAGCTCGATCCCAGATTTCACCTGACAAAGGTCATCTGGCGGAATAAATTGAACATTTAATGATGCATCATGCCCTTTTGTACTTCCCATCTCGGTTAACATTTACCACATTCATAACCTCGACAAATTACGTCGAGTTACAAAGCTCATTGTTTTCCCTCAAGCCAAAAAACGTCCAACCACCGAGTCCTAATTTATCGCATCTGTCATTCATAAATACGACTACCGCGTCGTAATAAGCCGTAAGTGTTTCACATGGCCTTAAACGGGTCGCTCGAACCGACAAGACGCACGAAGTGTCGCGCCGATTATTTTTCATTCATGCGGCTGCGCGGCGCGCGGCTCATTGTCTCGTGTTACGCTCACGCGTCGCGTATGTCGCGAATAAATATCCCGTACGCGAAGGGAGGAGTCGGACTGCTAGAAAAAAAGGCGTAAAAAAACCGAGAAAAAGAGGAAGAAAAGAAATTAAACACACACTCGGTGCGAGTGAAAGGCGCAGCTATCGCAATGCCATCCGTCGTTTCGATAGACCTGCGCTCGCGCATCGATGCAAGTACGTTGCGTCTGATTCTCGACTCTTGAGAAAGACTCTTCGAGGGCAGACAGGCGGCTCTCGCGTATACCTTCCAACGATGCCCACACGTGACACACGACGACTACGCGGGGAAGGACGAGACGCAGCAGCACGCGACAACGGGAACGCGAAGTTGCAAAACAGGACGAGCTTGTGCAGTGAAAGACGAAGACACACGCAGACACGCGAGGACACCGCGAAGAGGAGGAAGACGTCGCCGCGACGACATTAACGACAAAGACTCAACGAGGAAAAATACTGCAGCGACGAGGAAGGGACGAGGACACCGGGAATACAACGTACAATGGACAACAGGGTTGGGCCTCGCGCGCTCCAGCACGGCGCGTGTGCCTCGAGCATTGTGCATATATATTACCGTGTATATATTTACCATACATGTATAGCCACCGTGGCGCACCGAATGCGAACGTCGCGGCAGTATATTTGGCTTCTTCGGCGCACGCACACGCCGTGGCCGTAATGACGCGTAGGTGTAACTCATTCATAAAACATGTAACCCACGTGTCCCGGGCGCCGCGACGATTCCTCTGGTTTACACGAGAAGCGGCCGCGTCGTTACCTATATAAAACCGCCGCGGACGTGTGCGGACCGAGTGTGTTTGCACATTCTACCGGTCGGCGCCTTCCTCTCCAGGTTCGTCTGGGTATTTTCGACGGGATGGGGAAAAATTGAGGTCACTGGGGGCTGTAAGTTTCGGATGTGGAAATCGCGGCGTGTTTGCGGGTGATTTGGGAAATGTTTTGGGACGAATGTTAAAGCCAAAACGAAAAAAAGTCCTTTGTTTTAGTGTCGTGAAATAAAAATATTGAATAAAGTGAAAATTAGTTTTCTATCGTAAAATGACAATATTAGATCAAATAAAAATGATTTCTTTTTCGGGATACATGAATATTTAATAAAATTAAAGTTATCTTTGTACCGTACAATAAAAATATTGAATAAAATGAAAATTAGTTCTCTATCGGAAAATAAAAATATTGTATAAAATGAAAATTAGTTTTCTATCGTAAAATAAAAATGTTTAATAAAATGTAAATTTTTTTTTCGTAAAAAAATATATATTAAATAAAACAATTTTTTGTTGTTGTGTGAAATGAATAAAAGACGAGCGACGATATAAAACATTTCAATATAAACTGGACAGATAATATTTTAACTCTGACAAACGAAGAAAAAGATGAATCTTCGATGACGACTGCCGGGTACGTGTTATACATTGGATGAGTTTATATTTATCACTCGTCCGGCTGGAACGACCGTTCGACCGATCGAATTCCGGAGATAAGAGTTGTATCTCTCTGAAAACCTGACACCGAGGTACGTCTGGTTAGTCTGGTCTGGAGAGAGCCTCGCGAATAACACCTTGAGTGATCGATTCCACGTCGTCAGGAAATGTGGTCACGTTCGGAGGGCGCGGAGGATTCGGTTCCGAGACTAAATAATTATTGAGTTTGTGGGACGGCCGAGCGTCGTCTTGAAAGGCAGAATTTTTTCTAAGCAATAAATTAAATCGTTTTAAAATTAATTCAATCTTCAATCAATTAATATTGCAATAAACTTAATCTTACTTCAATAAATTACATTTTATTTGAATGAATTAGTTCTTATTTCAATAAATTTATTCTTTTTTCAATAAATTCCATTTTATTCGAATAAATTAGTTCTTATTTCAATATATGTAATTTTTTTTCAATAAATCATTGGACGAGTTAAAAAAATGTCACCAACTCCAATAATTCTTTTTCTCAATCCCCGTTGCAACGATCGCGTTGCATCTCGGCCGGCGATGTTTTCCCCAAGAAATTCACGGTGTTTTGCCGTATAAAAATAGCTTCTCGCGCTCGCTCGCGCGGCAACTCGCCGGCTCCGACTGTGGCAGTAGTCATGGAAACGTATACGAGAGTCAATGCGACGTGTAGCGTTTCCTCGATTCTCGTCGCGCGCACAGCGGGGAGGACAGAGCGGTAAATACGGGTAGTGCGGAAAGTTGTAGAAAGTTGTGCGCGCGATGTACAAAAGCGAATGAGAGCGAGAATTCCGAGGAGCCGAGGCGAACGAGACCGGAGGCCCCCGACGTAGTGAAACACGACTGCCTCGTTCTTTCAGAACACGTACGAATCATCCTGAGGGAAGACGAGGGTGCATCCTCTCCGAGGCGACTGGCTCTTGGGGGACGATAACTCGGTTACAGGGGTTCCCAACGTCGCGCATCCCCAGCCTAAATTCTACGTTTCGGGGATTCCGCCCGCGAATCCTCGCAGCTCCGCCGAAATTCAGAGCCGGAGATTCGGCGCAACCGCCGCGCGCGACGAGTGACTGAAGTGGAGGGTAGTCAGTCTTGTCTTGTTCACTTTTCGTCACGCTTGAGGACTTTGAAAGTAATTACGAAGAAACTGTCCGCGTCGTCTGGCGGAGTTCGACTACTTTTCGAGGACTTTCGTCGGTTGGCTTTTATTTTCATATTTTTTACTGGAAAGTAATAAATTCTTTCATTTGGTGCCTGTGACTCGTCCCACGAATGCGCGAGGTAAATAGGCAATATATTGGGATATTCATTAATTAAAAAGAAAAAAAAATAGTCGAAGAATAAGGAATTAATTTTTGTTTTCCGTTTCCAATAATTGATTTTTATTTAGAAAAAAATGGTTTGACGTATATACAAATTATATGAATTCTAAATAATAGAGAAAGTGCAAGGAATTAAATGTTCTTCTTCGTTTCCAATAATTGTCTTTTTTAAATAAGGAAATCGTTCGGCGTACAAATTTGAGAATTCAATTTATGAGGAAATAATATTTATTTTATTGATAAATATAAATATCAATATATAGAAACCCGGGTAAATCCAACAACGAAAAACATTCGTATCGCATTACCCCATGATATCTCTCTTCATTCACTTACCGAGCGCTATAATGAAGATAGCACCCTCACGCGGAATTAACACCCCTTCATACGTTCCGTTACCATTTCCCACATCTCCCACCCCCCCTCCATCCCGTCCATCCTTTCACCCGTTGAGTCTCTAACCGTGCGAGAATTTTCGTAATCGCGTATACAGCCTTCACGCAGCTCCATAATATAACTGTATTTGCCCTCCTCGGAGGCTCTCGGGAGTCCTGTAATGCGATATAGATATACCACCCGCGTGAACCGCCAATCCACACCGACTGAGTCGCGCGGTAAAAGCGAGAAGAGGGCCAGTTAATCGGTGAATTTCACTCGGTCCCGCGCGCTTGGCTCTCTCGTCCGCAATGAAATTTCGACGCGCGTTTTCGTTGGAGCGACAACTTTGCGGATATCGCGTTGCCACCGCCACGAGAGACGTCGGATCGCCAAAGGGAAAGGGGTTGCTCTCGTATTAGGGGCTGCGCCGGGGTGGACGGGACGTGGGGGGGGGGGGGGGGGGAGGAGGAAAACGACACGGGGAGAGGAAGAGGGAGGACGCGAGTGCGAGAGACGTAGGAAATAATACATGGAGACGTGGCAACATATAGGGGAAGGTGGGGCAAAATGGGACGCATAAGCGAAAAATGGTTTTATGACGATGACCAAAGTGTATTTTTATTGTTTTTCTCCCAAAAATCCGATTCCAATTATCAACTTTGAGCGTCGGCAAAAAAATGCGGTGCAAAATGGGACAACCCCCAAATCCGGCAATTCCTGTTTTTTTAACTGGGTGATACTCAACATCAACAATAATGATTACATAAAAAAGAATCATAAAAAAAATATTTTTTTTTTCAACTGACTTTTTAAAACCCAGATTGCTTGAAAAACCCATAATGGTACAAAAAAGTTATATTCCGATTAGTTGCGAATCATTAAAAAGGTATATTTTTTTCAACTGACTTTTTAAAACCCAGATTGCCTGAAAAACCCAAAATGGTAAAAAAAAGTTATATTCCGATTAGTTGTGTTGAAATGTGTCGTATAGACACAATACTCCTGAAATGGGGGTTTGTTCCATTTTCTCCCGTAAAATAATCGAAACTGAAAAAAACGCTATTTCGTTTTGCCCCACCTTCCCCTATACGTTTATTTCTATATGTACAGAAATGACACTGACAATGGTCGAGTGTGTAGAGAGGCTGAGGGCGATACAGATAAATGGGGAGGGAAGATGGGGAGGCGAATGAGGTGGGAGGAGGAAAAAGGGCGAGGGGGGAGGGTTGCATGTGCCTTTGTCGTGCGATTACGAAGGGGCTACTCGGCGGGCAGCGCTCGCGGCGTCCGCCAGGGACCGAAATTAGGTTCGTCCTGCCGTGATATCGGGTACCAGGGACGACAGGGAGGGAGAGCGAAAGTGGCGGAGGGAAAAAGAGCAAAAACGCGCCGGGACGAAAAAGCGAAGGACAGGGGCTGCTTCATCAAGTATCAAACTTTTCTTCACTCAGCCGGTATCTATGTATCTTTTTACGTTTTTTTTTCTATCGCAATTTTTTTCACCGAAGGTAGAGCGAAGGTTCGGAAAGTTTGAACAGATAACGGACCGGAAGGAATGTCGGAGGCTGATTAAAGAATTTTCTTGGAATTTTTTTCTTTGCCGCGTCTACGCGACGTCGCGAATTTTCTGACATCAACTTCGATTGGGCGAGTTTTCTTTTTATATTAAATTTCGGCAGCAACAAATTGACCATTTTTTAAGAATATGAGCGCCATTTTATTTTTTATTTTCTGTGGAGAAATTTTGGTGTAATTATTATTAAATAACTTGCAAAGAAACTTTGTTATGACGTATACAAAGAGTGTAACACGTGTTACTCGTCACTAATCATAATACATGTTTTAATCACGTGAGCTTTATTTGTTTATCTTCTTTAATGTTGAGATTTTAGCATAATTATTATCAAACGCTTTACAAAGTAACTTTCACGCACTCCGATGTACAAAGTGTGCGACACGTGTTGCTCATTAATAACCTCAAAGTAATATGCAAGTGCGGCGCAGCGATATCCGACTGGTGTTACGGGCAGTGTCGGAGCCTCTGTCATCTCAACTGCGTCTCGTGACTCGTCGCCCTCGTCGACCCCCCTGCGCCATGTGCGTCTGGCCCGGTGTTTCCCCCTTGAACTTTCTTTCGCTCACACTTTCTCCCTTTCTCGCCTACCGAGAGTTCGCTCTACGGTCCTACAAGCCGGCGCTATCCTCACCTAAGATCCTACGACACGTATAGGTCGCTTTTTTGCTCCTTCTCTATTTTCGGTTCTACCCCGATCGTGCGGAGCCGCCGCCTTCCTATCCGTCTCTGTACTCCTCTCCGTCGCTCTTTCTGTCACGACGACGGGAATAACCCGGAAGGAGCTGAGGGCGATGTCCTCTACTTCCTGGCGGTGTCAAGGACCGAAAATTAGTCAAGGGCTGCGAGGGCTCGAAAAAAGAAAATGACAGCGTATGACGTAAAACGTGATTTTTAAATTTAATCTTTTCACGGTATATCCAACGGTAATTTAATCGCATGAATATAAAATTCCATGGGTGCAACAAAAAAGTCACTTCGCCACAAATTTATGTAAATAAATTTGAAATAAAATAAACCCTGAAATTGATTTATATACATTTGATATAAAATCAATCCTGAAAACGATTTCAATAAATTTGAAATAAAAAAAATCTTGAAAAAGACTTTATTAAATTTGAAATAAAGTAAATCCTGAAAATGATTTTAATGAATTTGTTATCAAATAAATCCTGAAAACGATTTATATAAATTTCTGATAAAATAAACCCTAAAAATCATTTTAGTAAATTTGAAATAAAAATAAACCTAAAAAGAAATTACACAAACTCTTCAACGCGATCGGTATATTTATCCCTGGGTGCTTAACATATACGGCTATTTATATCTTATTGCGGTGACGAAATTAAACGACACACAGTGTCAGGCGAAAATATATAGCGTCGCGGCGAATAGGACCCGGAACTGTCCTATTCCGAACATAGTAATGACACGTATAGCTATACGGGAGAAGAACCGGCGTAATTTCTTCCACCGGGAGGAAGCTGCACGTGGACAAACGTGACGCTCGTTATCCTATTTAAGATGCTAAATTTAAGTGACACATACGGACACCGCGCGGCGCGCAAACCGCACGGCCGTTTGTAATGAGTCAGCGGCGCGAAATTTAGTCGCGATCGTATAACTTCACCTAGTGTTGCACCTACACCCAGAAAAAAGATCTAGTTGATTTAAATAGATCCTACTTAGGGTAACTAAATTTTTTTGCTTGATGGCCGGCCTAGTAGACTTGTAGTGATATCAAATAAATTTTTTTATTAGATTTGAATGGACTTCAATGAAATAAAATATTTATTCAAATCTACTGAATGTATATTTAATCGAAATACAGCTTTTAGTTGTTTGAAGAAAAATATGTGTTTCAGCGAAGTGATTTTTTTCTTCGTGTTGAAGAAAGAAATATTTCACTGAAATAAACTTTTGTTTACATTTACCAAATATATATTTGAATCGAATATATTTTTTTAATATTTTTCACCTAATACATATTTCAGTTGAATATAAGTTTTTAATCATTTAAGAAAAATATATATTTCAGTTTTTCCGCTATTCGGCACCGGAAATGCCTAATAATTGGCCCATGCCAATTTTTGGACCTACTGTTTTTTACGGTGGGTTCCGAACCACCGGAGAGAGCGCAGAAAAAACACAGAAAATTCCATTGACATTGGTGTCGGCGGGAATCGAACCCGGACCCACTGCGTATGAGCACGAGCACTCAACCACTGTGCCACTGCTCCTCTACGTTTTTAATCATTTTTAGCAAATATAAGGGATCGTTTGTCTCGCGAAAATTACATATGCACGGTGCTACTGAATGTGGCATTGACACTCTGCGTACAATAAACTGTCTAGGTTTATCATATCTGCGTGAATGTATTTACTGCGCAAATGGATGTTTTATGTTACAGTAATATATTCTGTAACCCATCCAGGTACTGACTTCTATCGTCAAGCAAACATTTAATATGGACCCCGAATGTTGAAATTTCGTTCATACAACAAAAGTTTTTCTTTAAACACACAAGAAATGTAGTAGTACTAAATATAATATTTTATCTTTTGCTATTATCATACAAAAGTTGCTTTAAATAAATAATTCTATTTGTGACAAATATACTGAACAATTGAAACAAATAAATATTAATTTAAGCGAACGATATATCTAGTTGATTTGAATAAAAAAAATCAAATACTTAAATTACGTCAATTCAAATAGACCTTTATTCGTATGAACAAAATATGTAGTTACAACAAATAAATTATTTATTAAGTGGAAGTTATTTAATTAAGGTCGATTCGAAGAAATAAATATATTCAAATCAAATACGACTTGTAATGGAACGAAATATATATATATTTACCAGAAAGAAAATTTTAGTTACTTCAAGGAAAAGAAAATCAACTAAAGAAATTTATTTGATTTAACTTGACCTTTTTTCTGGGTGTAGCGGGCCACGCGGTATATTGGAGCCGCGCGCTGCGAGCTTAGTCACCAATTGCATCGTCCCTCGCGCCCAATTCACCCAAAATCCGCCGATGTGTCAGTCAGGACTCGCGTAATTGCGCGACTAAAATTATATCGACTCTCCCGCATTACGGAAGCTACGAATATCAAATGTCACGTTGCGCGGATGACAAATATTGACGGATTGCATTATCCAATTACAACAATGCGCTCTTGACCCAACGCGTGTACTTAACTTAATAGGATTACGCCTCGCGTAACTCACGTCATTACGGTTGTTGTGCAACAGAGCGAAAAATCTGTTTCTATATTAAAATAATAATAATAAAAATAATAATGAAATAAAAAATAAATTCACCGACCGACACAACTTAACATTTTTTTTCGCTGCTGCCTGGAACACCTATGAAAAAAAAATTCAAAAATAAATTGTCTGGTCGATCGCCAAAATTTTTTTTTTTTTTTTTTTTTTCATTGCCGCCTCCAATCCCACCAAAAAAAGTATATTATAAGAAAATACATTTCCCCTTCTAATTGTCATGGCTCATTTAATCAATTTCACTTTTATATTTTTTCTCATTAATAATTTAAAAATGATCTAATGATAGGTGTACGAGTTGCTGCACACACAAACTTTCCGCGCCTCGGCGACGTCATTAAACCAATAATATTCCGGCCCAAAGTCCGCGCCGCGCGACGAATGGCCGGAGGGCTGATCGATATTGAGGCCTCGAGTCGATTATGTCCCCGGCTACCGCTGCGCTGCCCGCTGTCCGGGTGCGATAGAGTCGGAGATATCCACCGGGATGGCGAACGCAAATACAGTCCGGGCCGGAGTGTCATACAGTCCGTGAACGCGTACGTTAAACGGGCGCGCGAAGTGGCCACGTTGGGCGGCATTACAATTAATGACGGGTACGAATACGAATACGCCTCGAGCGCACGGAATGGCAATCGATAGTTGCCGGCACCTGTCGTGAATGCCTCATGTGTCCCCCGTGGCCTCTGCCGGACTCCAGCCATTTTACTATTGTTATTATTATTATTTTTTATTTTTTTTTGTTACTTTTGGTCACACCTTTTGCTGACCCTCAAACCCCTCCGCGCATTTTGTTATTATTATTATTATTATTGTTATTATTATCATTGTTGTTGTTGTTATTCTGTTTGTTTTTTATTTTTGGCGACTCCTTTTGTTAGCGCTGACGCTCAACATCCTGTGGACATGTTATTATTATTGTTATTATTGTTATTATTTTAATTTTTTTATTTTTAGCGACTCCTTTTGCTAGCGCTGACGCTCAACACCCTCCGTGCTGTGTTATTTCATTCTGTCCAGCGCGTCGACGTTGAGCCACGTTCGCGTCAAGACGTCACGAGGAAACGGAATTCAACGAGCGTCTCGTCACGTAGCCGCGCGTCGAGGCGTCTAGGAATCGGCCAAGGACGTTTCCATTCAACAAAAAAGCTCGCGGGAAAATACCGACGATCAGCCAATTATCGGTCGGCGATGGGGAGGAGTTTTATGGTCGGGCGTAATGAATTTATGGAGGAGGCTGAATTAGCTGGACAGGCTGCGTAGATCGGGGCGGAAGAATTTAATCAATGACGCATTATCTTCTTGTTTGCTCGTCTTGTTTGCTGGGATGTGAAAGTTATTTTGGCCTTTGGTGATTTTTTTTGTAGCTCGAAGTCTCTTTTTTTGGGAGAAATAATTTAAATGAGATTTTTATTTTGGGATGTTGCCTGTTTGGCAATCTTTTTCTGTGATTTATTTCGGGCGTTTTGTTTTTGTAGTTTGTTTTTATGGGACGATTTGATATTTTTCGTCTCGACTTGGAGATCGCATCGCGACTCGTTTTCGAGATTCCGAGCTTGTTTTGCGAACTTGGGTCGTAACTTTTTTTTTTTTTGCTATCAATGTTTCCTCGTTGGCCGACGTAATCCGACTGGTTCGGTGCATCCGACCGGCGCAGGGATTTTATGGGTTCGTCCCCGCAGCCGGGAAGAGTAGTTTTTAATATCAGTTTATCGTCCCGCTTCGCGGAAGGCAGCGCGAGTGAAGTTTTAGAGGGTGTTTCACGGCTGATGGACGAGAAAGTTCGACGAACTCGAAGCTTCGAAGCGCGCCCGAGTCTCTTCGCGCTACGCCCGAAGATTCTTCGAAGCGAAAACGGTGTCATACGACTTTGGTGAGAGTCGGGGGAGGAAAGTTTCGGGCCGCGCTGGTTTTCGATCGCTTAATAAGCCTCGCGAGACACTCGCCGATTTCTCACTACGAAGTTTCCGCTCTGTCGCGGGGTAATTTCGAAATAAGCCGTTAAACGGAGCGGAAAATCTTCTGCCTGACAAATTTTGTCAACTACTGGTCGCTCATTATATTTTTACAGTCGAGTTTTTATTATTCTATTTATTGTCGAGTTTTTATGCATTTTATTACCCAAAAATTAAATTTCATTCTTCTCTTTTTCTAAAAAAAAACAAAATGCTTCGATCAAGAGAAAAAAAGCTTAAAAAATTGACTGAACGTATGTAAATAAAAGATTAGAAATGGGTCTAAGGGGAAAAAAATCTGAAAAAATGGTCATAACTGAAAAAAAAATAAAAAAATAGTTATGAGTGAAAAAAAATAAAAATGGTACTGAGTGAAAACAGAACAAAAAATTGCTCTTGTCAAGAGGAAAAAAAAATAAACTTTCGAACCCACACAAAAGCAGAGCTCGGCATTCATACATCATTCGACCTACATTCCCATCGCGAAACAAACGTCTATAGAAAAATCGTAGCAGTCGTCTCGCGTGCGGCCCGAAGGGCTCTCTCGACGCGCGCGTGTCACATCTTGGGATTTCCCGAGTTGGCGCCCGTGTTAGCCTCTCGCTCACGTGAAATCGGCGTCAAGTTGACACACCGTGCGTGGAGTCAACGCGACCGGCGAACTATCAGTGTGTCGCATCTCTCCCGCGGGTATAGGCGAACCGTCTCGAACCGTCACCGTCGACATCACCAGCACGCGCTTGTCCATCCAACGCACACATATAACGCGCACAAATTTATATGGGGCATTCCACGGATTATCGACGGGGTCGTCATCCTCAATTTTTTTTCCATTTGCGATGCTATAGGCCAATATGGAGAAAGAATATATTTCATATTTTTTCAAAAATTGGTGTCTCCATAATCACTCAAAATTCTGTGTTAACAAACATATTTTTCACATTTTTTTAATACAGAATTTACTGCAAAAAATTCAAACGAATCGTCGACGCATTTTTTGAGAAATTCAAATTTTATGTAATCATATATATATATTTTTTAAATTTAATCGTATTTTTAGGTGCCCCCACCCCCCATTTTCGAACTGCCCTAAATTTTTGTCTTCGAACACAGAATTTACCGCAATTTTTTTCGTCCCGTCTCCATAATTTCTCGAGAAAATCAACATTTTTGGTAATTATTGCACCACACGTTTTCGAAAAAACCGGGAAAAAAATTCCAGCGATCTTTTTCATATCGCCCAACAAACCAAAAGAATTTTTTTTTTTGAATGATTTTTTTTTCTTCATTATGGCGGTGTTGCCATACGTCGTGGAATGACCCATACACGTATTATATCCGTGTACACAAGAGACCCGTAAACTTGCCGCCGGGCGTTCTGCCGGTGCGAAGCGTCGCGAACGCTGAAACGCATATACCGCGTGTATTTGTACCGTGGTCGGCGCGTAGTAGCGCGCGCGGCGCGTTATATACACACGACTCGTCGTCGTCGTCGTCGGTAGTAGCGAGAGAGGCGGCCGAGACGAAAACGACCGCGATGACGATCGGTCGCCCCGCGCTCGCTCGCTACGGATTCAGTTACGTCCGGTGCGTCGAGGCGGTCGGGACGCTTTTCACATTCGTTCCGTACGGCGGACCCACGTGTCTCATCCACCGTGCCCGCCGCGCGCTTCTTGGCACGCGTCGCGCCGCTCCATCCATCCCCGCGGCGCGCAACCCTCGAGCTTTCGCGACTCCGAGGTCTCCGACTCGCGAGAGTGATGCATCTCCCCGGGCATCGGCATCCGCAGCCGCACGACGCTCGAAAGACACCCGGTTACGCGTTTTTTGACAATTTATCGTGGAAAAGTGCGATTCGTTATTGCGATGTCGAGTTGGGGTTGAGGGCGAACGACAGTCGGCTCCGGGCGACGAGCGAAAATAAATATCCGACACGAATTCAGACGATTTGTTGTTGAGATTTTGACAATCTGTTGTTTCCCTATTTTTACGTCAAGTTGGGATAAAAAATAAGGTCTGTGCGACGGTTGGAAAAAAATCGGTTTACACGAATTTTGATAATTTATCGTGGAAAATTAGTCGTTGGATTTTTCGTTGGGATTGAAAACGAGGAAAAATATCCTGTTGAAAATTGTTGTTCGTTGCCTCGGATTGTTCGTTGGGAGTGAAAACGAACGAAAAAAATCCTATTAAAAAGACTGATAGATATTTTCATATTTTGTTGGGATCGAAAACGAACGAAAACGAATCCTGTTAAAAATTTGTTTTTATATTTCTTTGGGAACAAAAACGAAGGAAAAAAGTTCTGTTAAAAACGGTTATTTTAATATTTCGTTGGAACTGAAAGCGAACGAAAAATATTCCGTTGAAAATTGTTGTTAATTTTTACACTTCGTTGAGATCGAGAACGAAGTTTCCCATATAAACGATAGTTTGTTGTCGTCTGTGGGTTTCACGTCGTGATATAGCCGAAGGGATTTGTGACTGTGAATCGTGTGCGAGGCGCGAGACGACGAACGACAACAACGACCACGTGACGCGAATTGAATATAATATCAATTGAATAATCGGATAATTTCGGTGCGATCTTGGCTGGTGTGACAATCTCGCCCGACGTCTCTATTAGCAGACGTCGCGTTTGGCGTATCAATCTCCACTGGTGTCTCCCTCGGTCGACTCGGCCAGTGTCGCCCGGTTATATTTTGCCAACGTTGCACAGTGGTTCGAGTGTCTTGCGCGCGATTTGTCAGTGATTTATCGTCTCTCGGTTTTGTGATTCGAATCGAGAAACACGTTCGTCTTGTTGTTATCAGGACCGGAGTGACAGTGAGTGTCATTGTGGGATCGAGGATTATAATTCGTTGAAATTAAAAGCCACGAAAAACCAGGATTAAGAAATAAATATTAAAAATACATAAATACAAATCAAACAGTAGTGACAACAAAAAACGGGAAGACTGATAAGTTGTGTTGAATCAGTGTCGATCCTCGGTCTAGAAATTTCTCTAAACTCGTAGTGATCGTCGATCGTGTGTCGAATTTTTTGTTTCGGCACTTTTGGAGTTACCCGATCGTCGTTACTTTTTTTCGGATGTGGAAAAAGTTTTGATCGATCCGCGGGAATCGAAGATGCGTGGGGTGAATTGTTGATTGATTTATTTGTATTTATTTATTTATTGAGTGACTGTGAATCGACATCGCCGAAGGCGTAGACGATTTTCCACGCATGTATCACGTGGCACTGAAGCCGTTTGTCGATCCACGCGATTCCGCGCAACCGGGAGATCGATCGACACTGTCGTCATGGCCTGCATCAGGGCGCCGAGATCCGTGCGGAGCTCGAGCGACGACATTAAAGCTGATTCCACGAGAAACACCGTCCAGGTACACAAATAAACACCTGGAAACAAATCTGCACACATTTTCTTTCCTTTTCAGCCCAAATAGAATTGTTTGTTTCGCTAATTTATCATTTTTCGCTACAGCTAAATTTCGGCACCTCCAAAACATTAACACGTGGTCGCAGAATGTTTCCTGCTTGACGTTACAATTTTCACGTTCGCCGCTAGCTACAAAACAAAATCACAATGACGTGAAAAATATAGATTCATTTGTCGTAGCTTAAAAAATAATACGTCAGCTTGTTGACAATTCCAGAGTCGATTAAGACACTTAAACAATTTTTTTAAACTTCAAAAATAAATGTTTACAGCTGCTAAGTAAATTGGGACACTTCCCTAGTTTTTTTTTTCACGTGTGGTGAAATAAAAATAAAAAATGTTGTGAACATTTTTTTCTTTTAATTCAGAAAACATTCGAGTGGGTAAGGAGAAAGAAGCTAAGGCAAGAAGCGCCATGCGCGGGGGATTCGTGGTCGTTAGTGCCGTGTAGGAGTTTCAGCGGTCGCCGCCGGTGACCCGAAATTATGAAGGAAATTATCTCGTTTCTCTCTTTGGCGGGCACAAAAATAGGCGCATCGTCTCGTTGCTCGTTTCTCCTATCGGTCCCTCTCGCTTCCTCCCCGCGAGTCTCGGTCGTTTGCGGTGGCGCGAGACGTCTCAGCGCGGCCGCAGTGGCAGAAGCTCTCAGCTCTCAGCTCTCAGCGCGCGCGCTGAGAGCCGCGAGTTCTCGCGGTGCCGCAAATACGACCGAGGCGCGCAAGTGGCGGTTCGCAGCCTCGGGGATATAGGTGCATTTACACACGTATATAGATATATAGGTATATCTGCACCTGGGTACAGCGTCACAGAGCGTAAATGCATGGGCTGAGCGTAAACTTCGCTGAGAATAAGTACAAATACTCACGAGCGTGTGCAACATGTTTGCAAGCCGCATTTTGTACACGAGGTTTTCGCGGCCACAATGACTGTTCGTAAATTCGTTTTTTTTTTCACTTTATTTCTGTCTGCGAATCGTGGGTCGTGGAGTCGTATTATATGCGAATAAAATAGTTCCCAAATAAAACGTTTTGCGCAAAAGATCATTTCAAGATAAAACGTTTTATGGAAATTAAATATATTGCAATGAAATATTTAATAGAAACAAAATATCTTGTGATCAAATATTTTAGGCAAGAAAAATACAAAATGTAATATTGTAGGCAAAAAAAGATTGAAAATAAAATGTAGGCAGGAAATATTGAAAATAAAATGTAGGCAAAAAAGATTTGAAATGAAATGTAGGCAGAAAAAGATTGAAATAAAATATTTTCCGCAATAAAATGACTCGGCGCAGACACACCGAAGAGTCGACACTTTTTCACTCGGCGCTCTCACTTTTGAGGCAACCGTATCAAAGTCCCCCGGAGAATCCTCGACGTCTCTCAGATCTCACGGCTTTTATCCGCCCGGCGCGGTCGCCGGCCCAGAAACGTGGAGGCGAACTCGTGAGTCGTGGGTGGCTTCCTATTAGGATTCGCGCATCAAATATTTAGATCTTGGCCTCTCCGCGAGCGACATCCGTATACTTAATTCATTGGGTTCCTGATGACGGAGTGAATTTCCGGAGTGCTTTGATCTCACCGGATACAGCGAGTTGAGGGGGGGGGGGGGGGGGGGGGGAGGCGACCAGCTGATTTGGTGAGTGGGAAGCAATTTTCTTTTCGTCTCCGGACTGGAGCAAGAAAAAACTCGAGAATTCAGCACCGACGTAAAGTCACGTGACGAGTGGTCCAGACCGCGAGTCCCGCGAGACTTTTTTTTTCCACTATACAAACCAAAAAAGAAAGCCACCACGGATAACCGAGTTCTGCAGTCGCGTCACAGAGCTGTTATTGTTTACGCCGAGCGCGCGCGCTGTCTTCGCTCCTCTCGCGGTTCCCCGCGGTCTCCGCGCATTCACCATTAGTCGTGCTCTCGCGTTGCGCTCTGTACTCACCATTAGTCTTGCTTTCGCGGTGTTCTCGCTCCGCCCGCCGCCGCCGCCGCCCTGCGCGTCGCAGTCACCATTAGACGCGAGCCCGAGCGCTCTCTGTGCTATTATGGATACTGCTTGGATTCTTGTATTCTAATAGCGGCGAGTTTCTCGCGCTTGCGGGTCTCTCCACCTTTTCGGCACTATACATACTTGCGCCGTTGTTTTTGGTACATTTTCTGCAAAATTTCGAAGCGTACGTTATTCAACGTGTTACGGAGATAACAAACATTGAGAGATGCATTGAATAAGTATGGGTGTAGAGGATGATGATAATTATAATTATAACTAGGCTAATCACACGCGCTGGCGCGCGTACCTGAAAAACTTGCGAAAATCGACCTCAGAAATTTGTTCTTTTCAAAATATCGACTTTTAACCTGTACCATCATTCTCAAGTCGCATATTCTACCCCCGAAAATACTGGTTATTAATCTTTTTAAATCGATTTTGAAAAAAATATTTTTTTGGCGACCAAAAAAATATTTGTTCTGTCAGAAATCGTAGATCCGGCTCCGGACCGAAAATCGACCCCAATTTTTTTTTCTTTTCAAAATATCGACTTTTAACCTATACCATCATTCTCAAGTCGCACATTCTACCCCCGAAAACACTGGTTATTAAGCTTTTTTAATCGATTTTGAAAAAAATATTTTTTTGGCGACGAAAAAAAAAATTTCTGTCAGAAATCGTAGATCCGACTCCGGACCGAAAATCGCCAAAATCGACCCCAATTTTTTTTCTTTTCACAATATCGACTTTTAACCTGTACCATCATTCTCAAGTCGCATATTCTACCCCCGAAAACACTGGTTATCAACCTTTTTTAATCGATTCCGAAAAAAATATTTTTTTGGCGACGAAAAAAATATTTTTTCTGTCAAAAATCGTAGATCCGACTCCGGACCGAAAATCGCCAAAATCGACCCTAATTGAAACCATGATAATAATTTTGAGAAAAAAAAAAGACTATTCAAAAAAAGAATCCGTGCAGAGAAAGTTACGTCGTACTGCAACAGATCTTGCGGCCTCGCGCGTTCCTATCTACATTCTTCCGCGGTATTACAGCTGTCCCACACCGCGTGCTGTACCGCGTTGTTTTTGTTCCTCTCGCGCGAGCGGCGCGCGCTCACACCCGCCCGGAATGGCTTTACGAGATGCACCTGGAAACCGAGCGCTCGTCGACAACGCCGTCGCAACATACTGTTGAGCAATTTTTAATTGCACCGATCTCAGGTGGTCTCGAAGAATCTTATTTCTTTTTCTGCTTCAACAGATCGAACTTGACCAACTTAATTTTTTAATTGTTCATTTTTTTAATTAGTCAAAAAAGTTTTTAAAAACTTGAATTTTTTAATTGTTATTATGCTTCATACCTCAAGGATCTGATTTCAGGTTCGTTTTACGGTGTCCCAGCCGTTCGTTTTACGGTGTCGCGGCGAATGCCGCGTAAACAGCAATGATATCGCCCCGGTATCTGATGTGCTTCGGTCGGTACGCGCGGCCTTCGCGAACACCGGGTCTTCCCGCACTGATCTATCGCACGCACACGGTGAGCGCGCGATAGATCCGTTGCTTCCTCGTTCCTTTCCCACTCTCCGCTTCTCCATTCATTTTGCACCGCAACAACTTTATAGCTTTACGCTCTACGCTGTGCACAGAGTCCTGGCTGCTAGAGCCGGAGATCCATTGCACTTCCTTCTCGGCAGCAACGGCAGCACTTGGCTCATTCGCTGCGAGTGAGCCAAGTGCGGCTGCTGCTGCTGCTGCTGGCCAATTTCCATTACGCCCCGCGACTATACGATGACGATAACGTATCTCGTGTGTTCGTGGCGTTCCAGTCGATCAGGCCGGCTATGCACTCGACTTTTTCGATTCCATCCACAGCGCGTGCAGCCACCGCAAGTGTAATATACAACCGCAGTAACGAGTCACGTTGCACGTGAGTCCTGCGAGACGCAAATGCGAGCGCGGAGAGCCGCGAGGGTCCAACTCGCACTGGTCGCACTCGCGAGTCCACCATATGGGCTTTAGCTGCTGCCGAATGAGCGCATATCCTATCGGTTAATGCATACCGATTGCCTCCCGTGAATCTTTGGTTACCTCGGGTGCCCCGAGCGACGGGAAGGAGAATAATAGATCTACGACTTTCCATCGTCGATCGGTAGGCACAGACGTATCGCTGGGGATCATTGGACGCGGCTGGTTGCAGCTGATCGACGGATCGATCGACGATTCAGCAATTTGTCTGTCGATCGATCGAGATGCATTTTTTTTATTAATTTTTTACTCGGCGTAGGAATTCGTCGATCCAAATTTTGCCTGCAGCGCAAATAGTTAAAAAAAAATGAAGGCATATAATTTTCATTCTTATCGACATATCTTAATAACATTATATAAGTATTTTTTATTATTATTTATTTTGTAAGGTTTACTTGTACGATTTTCACACTCAACATTTTAATTTGGAAAAATCGATTTACGTCAATTAAGACCTAAGTAACGGCTGTTTAATTGCAACTTTATTCGTCGCACTAAAATCTATGAAATATCCCGGAGGCCTTAAGCCCCCTGACGCCCGTGACGTCGGTGCGATAAACCCGAGTATTAATGATTTAATTATATTTCGCAGATCTACACGGACTGGGCGAATCATTACCTGGAGCGCGGTGGCTGCAAGCGGCGGGTCACCGACCTTCAGGCGGACCTCTGCGACGGCGTCCTCCTTGCGGACCTCGTCGAGGCCGTCAGTGAGTATATTTCACGCTCAGTTACTCGCGCACTTATCCCCAGATGTAGTACGCGCACGGTGCGCGATACAATTTACGGCGCGCCACGGGCATAGCTAACTGACAATAATGCGGCCCATTCGGAGTCGCTAGTGCGAATTTCATTTCTCGCGTCTCACACATGGCGCGCAGATCGGTAGCTTCATCTTCCTGTTGCGTTGAACGGAAATCGCAGGTGTGAGACGAGAAAAATTAATAAATTAAATTTCGGCCTATGCATGATTTTTTGCAACTAAATGAAATAATAAGTTTATGTTAGTAATATTTTTAATCAACCTGAGACGCAATATAATCAATCGCAACTTTTCATGGAATAGACATTTTTTTATTAATATTTTTATGACCATAAATATTAATATTTGATGCAATTAAAAAAGCGTCAGTGATTTTATTTTGTTGAATCAATGAAGACTTCATTCTCGGTGTGAGAGACCTTAAGATCGTTAAATTCGCGGCGCCTGCGAGCGCATCAACAAGTAGCTTGCACTTGTCCTGCGGGCAAAATAATTCCGGGAGGAAGAATTGAACGGCGAACGGAACACGCGGTCTAACAGTATAGGAAACCGTGCGGCGTACGAGCCACGGAAACACTTGGCAGTCGATGCTATTATGGCTTTGGACAGTTAGCCGCCTAATGGCACCGCCGTGAAGAGACAGAAAGGGACCCAGGTAGAAGAAATAAAAATAGAGAGAGAGACGAGAAGATAGCATGAGACGGGGCATAGTAAAAAGCTGCAGTGCGAGCCGCACGGGACTCATAATACTTTTGACGCTCACGTGCGCCGGGTGACACGGGTCACGTGCTGCTGGTGCTGCCGGCTCGGCACGCGTTCTCGCTCGCACACCACATGCGAGACTCTCCGCAGGCTCCGTTTATTTTACGAGCCGACGAGGGTAAAAAATAAGTAATTTAATTTCCAGGCAGTGAGGATAGATACAGATCTACCGGGGACCCGGGGAAATTATTTACGGAAAGGGAGAGGAAGATGTTGGGACTTCCGCTTTTTCCTTAGGTAGAAATGAGAATTAGAACCCGAATTTTTGGGGAAAACTACTTGAAAGAATATAATTTTTCTCGGGTTAACATTCTAAATTAAAGATATTGATTTGGGGAATCTTTTATTTGTTATCTAGGCGCATTGAGGTTTTTTTATTTGTCTAACGTCCAATTTTCCTAATTGCAGCTAATCAGAAGGTGATCGACGTCAACAGGAAGCCTAAAAGCGCTCAACAAATGGTGAGTCAATTGTTTACGTTGGAATTTGCGTTAATGAGGAAGAATCAACAATTATCGAACGTCGATCCCGACCTGCGATCGAGGGAATTAAAAAGTTGAAGGGTCTTTAAAAATAGAAGAGGCTTAAACGCGACTGGGACTGCGATATCCCGATGTATCCGAGGGTTGGACGTCGAAGGAGCGCAGCGCGTGTTCACAACTCGGAGCCGCTCGGGTATAGCGCAGCTGCATCGTTGCCCAACGAGCCATAGATCACGCGACCCTTCCACAGTAGACGAACTGGAACGACAGCCCAAGGGCCGCGGAGTCGCGAACCAAAAATACCTATACGTGAACTATATGAGTTACCCCGAGACGGATGTTTCACGACACGAATGAAGGTCCATTAAGCGCACTCGAATGTGTAAGAAATTAATTAGTTTTCTGTTGCACAGAATTTCACATTTCGCATGGTTAAAAAACAAATTGACGGTATCAGTCACCATTAATAATTGGTCCATGAGACTTTGTAAATTACATTAACCAATCTAAAGTCACGCCTAATTAAATTTAACAAACGAACAATATTTTTCATTAGGACTAAATATTTGTTTTATTAAATATTTTTTAACTATAAAAATAGTCCTATAATTGAATTAATATTGGTCGCTCAACAACAGCCAGAAAAATCGTCTCCGAGAAAAATGATTAAATAAGGTGATATGAAAAGTAATAGAAAACGTCGTTGGTTTATTACACTCGAAGACTCGAAGATTCGGCTGTTACAAATGTTTCCAATGTAATCCACCCGAGATAGTAGATCATATTGGACGAACGTTGATAAGAGTTTCATTGTGTGGATCCAGCACTGAATTTCACGTCTGTGGGATAATATCGGACAGTTCAATGCACCGCGACGTCAAAACGATCCTCGAGCCCTCAAAGTGGCGCGGGCCGATAATGATCTTCACCGGTGGCGCGAGACGCAAACAGGGAAGAGACGGTCGGGGCCAGCGTAGATAGATAAACGAGAATTGGGCGTTAAAGCCAGACCCTTTATGGATTTTCAATGCATCTCCGGGAAACGCGCCACGTCACATCCGCTCCACGACTCTGTGGCTCTCGCGAGGCGCGGAATAAGGAGAAACACTCGACTCCCCGCTGACGTGTCTATGTGTCTCACGCGGTGACGAATTTGCATAAACCATATTCAACGTCAGACGCCGTAGGCGAGTTCAATCCGCTCGTTTCTTCTGTCACTTTGTCAGGTCGACTTCAATCTTGTCGTGTAGTATTAGATATTACATCACGTTCCGTTCTTGCGTCTGGTTCGGTTGCACAATTTTTTTTCGGTTTGCACAATTTATCTTTCTTCCACAATTTATTGGATGTTTGCTTTATTTTTTTTAAATTCATTTTCAAAACGTATTTTGTACCACTCGAAACGTGTTGTTGGACAAAATTAAATTCGTTGCACTAACTGTTCAGTCGCTGCTAGTTTTGTGCATCGACCTCGACGAAGTTACTGCTATTCGATGCTCTACTAGTTTCCTCGGGGAATCCATATTTGGTTCCGGTGTTTGGGGCCTGGAAGTGAATATTAATATTGATAGTTCTATTGTTCTACTTTTCTTCCTACTTTGTACTACATTGTATGTCAGTCTGTTCTCCATTGTATTCTTTATTCTGCTTTTATTCCATTCTTCTCTTCTTTGTGCTGCATTTCTTTGCATTTTTTCTCCACTGAAAACCCACATTGGTAATTTTTTACCAACCATCATAATTTGTACCAGCAATTTTTTTTTGTTACAAACACAAAAAAATTCTTTCTCTTTTCAATTATGCAAATGTGTTAGAAATTACTTTCCTGTTATAATTTCCAAAACTCTCATGTTCTGACTTGGTGCATTGTCTGACTTTTTGTTGTTGTTCCAGACCGTCTTCGAGCATTTCGGAGGGGTAGCGAAGAGAATAAAGGGCTCGCTTATTCTCCTCCAGAAAGCTCTATAATTAAACTGCAAGACTCTCTCTCTTCCCTCACCGGGCAAAGTGTTTGGCTGCTCGTGCAAAGACCGCACGCAGAATTCTCTCCCCGTCTGGTGTGTTTTGTCCGTTGCTCACGCGCAACACGCAACTTTGTACACAACTCGCGCCCGATGCCTCCCGACGCTCCTGCGCCCACGGAAATTCATCGACTGCGAAACACGCTGTACTTCCACTTGCGCATAAACATACGTCACGCACACGTAGACGAATTTCCACGTGGCTAAATCCAAAGCCAGACACTCGGGAAGTCAAACTATCGGAATTAAGCTGCACTTGAGTTTGGATTGTGGATTCGCCTCGCGGCCCAGCCGAGCCGACGGGGTTCGACTTGTCGGGGTATTAAACGAATCTCGAGACATCGGTTGGTAACTTCGGTGATACCCGAGGCCAAAATCCGCACAGGACAAAAAATAGAGGAATATCGTAATAATAGAATGACGAAAACCGACCGAGTCGAGGCGAAACGAAACTCAAAGCCCTGCTGGCTTTTCGCGCGGTCTGTTTGAAATCTCCGGTGACTGCGGAATTAAGTGGCGATTAATTTACGAGGTAAATGACTGGACGGGGTGCCCGGCGCCCGGCGCGAGATCCGCGTGGCAGGCGGAAGAACTGCGCGAGCCGCTTTTTGAGCTCCGCTGCTGCCGCCACGAAACTCGGACAGTGGTGCCACGGGACCGCGAGAGTCGCGCACACGTGAAAAGCTATTTCTATTTCGTTCGGGAGACTCGGGACTTCTTATTCTCCGTGAGTCACTTTCTCTCCGTTTAGCTGTCTTTCGAGTATCAGCCGCGCGACTGGGCCACGAGCGATTATAACGACTTTCCACGATAATTTATAAATAAATTTTCACACACCCCTCGACGTCGTAAATATCGTTAAAGCAACTGCGTCGCTCTGTTGTCTAGTCGCGGGCGGCAAAACGACGACTCTCGTATGTTTCACAGCCACAGAGTCTCCGTGTTTCCACCGCGCGCGCTCGACAGCCGCACGCGAAACAAGCGGACAATTCGGGCGTGGTTATCTCACGGTTAATGCTTAATCGATTGGCGGGCGTTGATCGTGTTGGGGCCACGCGAGATTTTGCTGTGGGAAAATAATGGAGAAATGGATTTCAAGCACCTGTGATTTGCTGTTGATTTTTTATTCGATTTCGATTTTGTTCCAATTTGTTTTCATTCTACTTGAATGTTTTGCAATTTGTTTTTATTCGGTTTTGATTTTTTTTGCAATTTGTTTTCACTCGACTTGCATTTTTTGCAATTTGTTATTATCCGATTTTGATTTTTTTTTTTCAATTTGTTGTCATTCGATTTTTTTTTCATCAACTTGTTTCTTTAATATTTTGATTTACATTTTTTATTTTTCAAAAATCCAGAAGCAAGTATAAAATCAACGATAAATATGTTTTTACCGCGATATTATTTTTTTCAAAATAAACAATTTCTCAATTATTTTACAATCGCTCCACGGTCCTCCGACATAAAAAAAAACCATCAGTAAACTCCATAAATCTCACGTTCGATAAATTCTCCACTGAACTTCGAATAATTTAATTCCGAAGCCAATTAGAAAATGAGTAAAGAGCCTCTAAGTCGTCCCCGATACAAACCATCAATTTATCTCTTAGTGGCGAACAATTTGTTGCCCGCGGGATATTCGATGTGCGCGAGATATACGACGGAGGATATAAAATCTCGTCAATTTTTACGGCATTGTAAACCACAATCGTTATTATACGCCCGGCAAAACGAGCGACTTCCCATCGTTGCCGCGTAATATTTACAGCCCGCGTGTGCATAGAGGACGCGCGCGCGCGGAGGCATAAAAAGCACACGTCGTTCGGAATTATATGCACCTTGCGCCGATCGCGCACTTTATCATCGCTGAAAGCATAAATTTCTTTATTGATGGGGAAAAACGAGCTACCGTTCGTCCGTGTGCGAATCGCTTTCGCGTGTGCGGGACGCGATTTGCCGCTCGCGTGCATCGTCGATGGCCTCAGTCGCGAGGTCTAGTCGAGAGCGGCCGGAGCCTCGCAGCGTTCTTTTCGTTTCTTGCGCCGAGCCACACGACCCGCGAGCTCGGGTACCACAGGTGGTCTCTTCGTTCCTCTCGTCCTTTTCTTCCTCTTTTCCTTTCCTCTCTATCGTCGTCCTCCTCTCGTCCTTTTGCAAGTCGAGCGAGCGCAATATTTACCGTTCGGGGTGAACCCCGGGCCACAGGGGATGAAAGGAGACTGCGGCCCGTGACCCCCACTACCCTCCAGGTTTTTCCTCGGCGCGACGGGAAAAATGTCAAAATATTGTGGGGATTTTATTCAGCGGCTCTGCAGGCGAAAAACGTTGTAAGGCAAAAGCTGGAGATGGGACCGTAATTCCATTTTTATCGGTGGTAACTTTTAAACGACAATTTTCTCCTTTCTGGGTTTTATGTCCAGTACTACAGCTGTGAAAAAGTGTTTATTTCTTTTTCATGGGTCCAATGAAATTAAAAAATATTTAATGAGATTATTCTTTTTGAATGAAAAATCAACTTACTTTATGCTCTTCGATAAATTAATCACGTAATTATTTCCAGATAAAAATCTGTTAACTTTTTTTTCCGTATGAGTCACAAATGGGTTCGATCAAGTTTCAAAAATTCAATTAAGCCCCGGCAATTAAAAGAACTGAAACCCCCGTCGTTTCGTGCCTCGCGACGAATACTAAAATCTCCGGGGGAGACGAGAGAGCCGTTGCGTCTCAATCGACCGTGCGATTTATCGGGCTGGACGGCGATAAATCGTTATCGATCCTGGAAAATTAATAGGAACGATCGATCGTCTCTCACCTCGCGAGGTTCATTATAATGTTGCGCGCTGGCGGTCGTAAATTCGTTGGAATCCGTTACCGAGCGCACGTGGCAATTTGCGTGCGCTGCCCGATGCGCGCTGACCCACACAAACGAGAGAGGAAGTGACGAACCAGGAATTTGCCTATGGGCGTTATTTTCCACGATCTCGGCGGTGACCTCCGGGGGGCAGATCTCGCGGACCGCGTCATTTTCTCTCGTAACTCGGCTGTGGGACTTTTTTTTACGACTCTTTTACTCTCGGCCTCTTCCTTCGGTTCGGATGGGCTGGTTCAGGCCTTATCGTCTTCCACGCTCGGTGGTTGTTCGAGCTGAGGACGACGAATACGACGACTACGACCGATCGATCGAGCGCTATATTTATTACCGCGGTTAATCCGGCGGTTAATTACTGTGGTTAGCCTTTCTCTCGTGGCGGTGGGCAAGTTCAGCCACTATGCGCGCGTAGTGCGCAGTGCGCACGGTTTACCATGCGGGGTATGCATGCTATACGTGCTACGCTGCGATAGTGCATGGCGGTAGCCGTGCAATGTCAGATGTGCAGCGTGCACCAATCGTGTTCGATACCTCGTTTACCGTCAGGTTTTTTTTCGATCGAGTCGTGAGTACCCAATCAACACGGTACAAAAGTCACATTTTTTACTGACACCAGCACGCGTTTCGCGAGCTTATCCAGTTGATACAATAAATCAATTAAAAAAATCGAAACTAATCACTTTTTTATGTATTTCGTGAAAACTGCCATGCTTAGAAAAAAATTATTGGCGAATTCGTTGTGGACGAACAAAAATACATCGACATAAGGTGTCAACATTTTTTTTTAATAGAAAGTGTTTTCGCACTTTTTTCGAAATTTCGTCACCGCACTAAAACAGTGCTTACTTTTTTTTGGATTGATTGAACCTGGATTTTCTTCCTTCGTTCGAGAGAAAACTCAATAACGAAAAACAAGGCGGAACGCTATATCTTGATTTCCGAATTTTTCACATCAGAATTTTAAAACTGAACCCTAAAAAATCACAACTTTTACCCTTGCGTTTTTTGCGAATTTTTTGTCCATTTCGTAAAGTTTGAAAACCCTATCCGATGGTATATTGGAAGCATCAAAAATCGACGTGAAAAACGTGAAAATGTTATTTTTTGTCTGCAAATATAATATTTTGGGCTGACATAAATTATCTGATTTTACTTTAAGCATTTTTACGTGTTTGTGACTGAAGATCGGAATCTCGACGTGATCGCTTGATCGCTGCAATGTCGAACACACTACCGATCGCGTTTTGTATTCGCCTGAACCAGCCTCTTCCCGCTCGTGCGTCGTGGGTTCACAATGAACTCGGTGGGCTAAGGCAATGGCCGGTTGCCCCGTCGCGTATTCACACCCAGTGCGCGGCAATGCAATTCGAGCGCGAGGCGTCGGGGAAGGAGAAAAGCAGTTCAGTGGTGACTATGGGTCACCAGAAAACTACGGAATTCCGTAACAAAGGGCGAAACCCAACGCGCGAGCCGTAGGAAATTCTAAATTCGTTCTCCTTTCTCGTGCGGTTGCAACGAAAACATTCGCCGCCGACTGCGAGCAGCGTGGAACGAAAATTTGTACTAGAATTTTCAATTCATGAGTTACTAATATCCTGTGTTGTTATATCGCGCAACTTTTTTTTTATTTTTAAAGCGATATTTAAATGAAATTCGTCAGAAAATAATTTTATTTAATCTAAACGTTTTTTTACATAGAAAAAGAAATCGGGCAAAGCGAAAAGAAGTGGAAAAAATAGAATAGGGGACTAAAAATGTCGACTAGTGAATTTCCATCAAATTTTCCATTTCTTTCATACGCCAACTTCCCCTTAGTCCATTTCATTCCCTCGCTCCGTCTCCTTCACCTTTTCTTAACACCTGAACGTTTCCTGTCGAGCTGAGGACTTCCTCGAAATCCACGAGACACATAGAATGACCGAGTCGGCCTGGCCATTGTGCTAGAATTTCAAGAACTCGTAAGCGTTCTTCCAACTCTTACGTCACATTTTCTTATTACATTCATTTTATACTTCCTCATTTGCCCACTACCTAAATTACTAAAAAATAAATCACGGCTAAAATTCAAATTCACTATAAAATCCTCCACAAAAATATTCGTAATTTACTCACAGCCCATTAAACAATTTTTTAAATTTTTGATAATTGTTTCCTCCCCGAAAAAACCCTAAATTAAATATTACAACACAAAAATCCCACAAAAAAAAATTCTAAATTACTCAGACGTTGCCTGGCAGCCACAACGAGCTCACTAATTTCCCCCGCGCACAGCGGGAGGAAACCACGTGGACCTACCTGACGGTGGTGAGTGCGAGTGGCACGTTTCAGTCTCGCCCCCTCCCCCCCTCAGAATTTGGGAAGGAGACGTCCACACCGCGTGTAATTTAGCGGGACTCCTCGTGGTGCGTCGTCCCCTCCCTCTGCTTCCTGTGACGTTCCGTCACTGCACATAACCCTCGTGTATCACTGCAATACCGGAGGCCTCGGCCTCTCCGCGTCCCACCTGCGACTCGCCGCGCTATCACTTTTCGTCTTTCTCAGTCCTCCCGCTCCTTCGCCTCTCCTCCTTTTCACTCGGCCCCCGCGCCGCGCTACGCACACCGACGCGTGTATTACGTGTCCGTGGCGCGCGCGTTGTGTGTGGCTGCTCGCCGGTTCTCCTCCTCCGCGGCCGGCCAATTGCCGAGTGCTCGGTTACCTCGCTGCCGCTGCAGCCACGGAGCCGGCCTACCTCTCGCGGCGTTCAGCTCTCCTGCCCTATCCTCATCGGTTAGTGTCTCGTGAGTGGTCCGGTAGCGCGGATGCTGCCGATACCTCAGCTACTCGGTCGACCGCGAGCTACTCGGTTTGACGTTGCGCCGACGCGTCGTAAGGTACATCAATTTTTTAGTGGTGAAAAAAATCAATATTTTCGCTTCAACGATTTTTTTTATTTTTTATTGTGTGGATTAGTTACGAAAATATGAATAAAAAAAAATTCTCCTCGATAATAAAAGATTGTGGACAGTAAAAGAAACGCGGATTAATTAATCCACGATTAATTAATTAATTCACTTTTTTTAACAGAAATATTATATAAAGAAAATATATTTGAGTTTGTTTATTTCGATAATTCAAATTTGTGGCTCAAGCGCCCTGAGTATTGTGCGAAAAATGGAGTCGCATTTTGTCGTAATTTAGCTTAAAATTTGCTTGACGTTGGTCGCAGCCATTTTTTCGCCGTTTTGCGGAATTCGCGAACAATTTTACCGGAAGCAATTTCACCGCGTTCCGAGGTGTCAGAGTGCGTCGACACGCGGTGGTTCCCGCGGGCCCGGCTATGCCAGTAGCGCGACGCGGTGCGCTGTAAATATACGAGGCACGTTAACAGGTGTCGGCGCGCCGCGCGGTAATCGGAGTCGCGCTCGATTAATTCAATTAACACACGACCGACGCGTTGTGCGTCCCGTCGTATCCACGTTTGCCCTCCGTGTGCATCGACCAGCAAAAGTGGTATAATTCACTGTAAATATGGCGATAAAAAAGAAAATCTTACTGAAAAAAAATGTAAACCCGGAAGCAAAATTACACCGTGGGAAAATGAACGAGAATTAAATGGGGGACCGGGGAAAAAAATATTGGCGGGTCGCGAGCCGCTGCGTCGAGGGTCAGCTGGTCGCATGGGACAGGGAAGCGAACACGGCGAGCGAACAGTGAAAGATACTCAACGCTGTAAACGATACACGAGACTATTAATCGTCGTCGCAGTTGCGCGCGGCGGAGCGAGAGGAGAGGAGATACTGCGTCTCTCGGGCACCGGAGAAGCTTTGCACCCGCTTGGCTTTCGACCTCTCGGAGGTGCAACCGGCCCCTTCCATTGTCGTTCGCCGGGGGGTCCTGGCCCGCTGACCAGCTAGCCTCGCTGATTCTACCTGTTGTCTCCGGTCGCCGGACACTGACGAAACGTCAGTCACTCGATCGTTAGTTCGCTTGAAAAAATATCGGGTGCTCCAGATATGAAAAAAAAAAACAACATTTCTTTATGGAAATAAAAATAAAACAAAAATATGTAACTCAAGTTAATCAGAGTGAAAATAATGAATTTCATTCACTGAGATGACTGCGAAAAATACTGAATGCTCCAGATATTAATTTTTCTTTACCAATTTTTTATTGATATAAAAACAAAAAATATATAACTCACGGTGATGGAAGTGCGAAAATAATACATAACTCACTCTGATAAAAGTGCAAAAAAATGGAGTTTCATTCAGAGAGATCGTGGCAGGCTCTATAAATAGAGCTGGGCGGACGGTCAAAGTGATATTTTAAATCCTCGCCGAGTTCTCCGACAATTAATTGGTGACAGTGGGATGCAACACATGACTCGGGGGAAAAAAGAATCATCGCTGCGACGTTAAGTCGCTCCGTGAAAAAATTCGTTGAAACGATTCACAGTTGTGGAGACCGCGAGATGAGCAAAGGAGGTTGGGGGGGGGGGGCGACGTAGAGGCGAGTGAAAGAACGAAGATCGCGCGTGCGGCACGACCTTCGACCTGGCGACGCCTGCCAGTTGCACTCTCGAGAATCGCGAGCGGCGAAACGCGCGTCTCTCGACCCGCTTGACTCGGTTCGGTGACGAAAGAACGAGAAAAAGGAATGCGAGAGAGGAAAAAAGAGGACAAAAAACAGAAAATTACTGAAGCCGAGAAACTGCAGCCTCACTGAATTGCAATGACCTCGCTCGTTTAAGACGTCCGCGTCTTCTTCGCGCCTCGCGTTTCCTCCTACCAGAGACGCGGGAAAAACTTCTCGCCCGTCGACGTACATTGTAAACACCGAGCGTGGCGCGAGGATATTCCAGCTGGTTTCAGCGACTATTAAATAAACGAGGGAGACTCACGAATTGAAGAAAATTGAACGGGGCCACGTTAACCGGCTGATGCGAAATTTTTAATTATTTCAGCAATTTACAATTGTCATACATTTTTTGTACACATAACTAAGACCTAGTTAAAAATAAACGATACGAAAATTCGTTGGATTTTTGTTTCGTTTACTTTTAACTAAACACTCGATTTTTTGTTACTTAAATAGATTTTTTTTAATATTGGAATTGATGCAAGAAAAATATTAACACTATGTTTGATTTTTGATTGCATTCAAGGACTTGGAATTTTTTTATTAAAAAAAATTATTGGCCGAGAGAAATATTTGTGCTTCGATGAAAAGACGAGAAAAAGTGATGAAGTGATGAGTGGATAGACGAGGCCTGATTCGCGAAATCCGAGAAAATTCCATCGCTTACCGGAGTCACGAGAGCAATTTAATCGGGGCGATTGAAGAATTGGGTCAACTGTTGCGAATCCCACTCGACACACTCGGTTCCCCTCAATCATGCAGATCGCGCCCGGCGTCGTCTTCGCGCGCTCGTCCCGTCCTCCGCCTTCGATCGTCCGCTCGATAACGAGGTAGGAAATCTAAAATTGAAAATTTGACATTCAAACTCGGTCGTGTTTACACTCGACCCGAGCCACCGCGCTGCCCGAATTCCTTGACTTCCGGTAAACGGCGCCAGGACTCGGGGCAGCCGCGCCTTCGTTTGTCTTTTATCGCGTACGCGCGTTGCACGTGATGCGAGTGATGCGAGCGACGAGACGTCTGCGTCTGCGAGTTTGCTAATTCGCAGACGCCTTTCGACGTTTTAAAAATAGCGCCGAGCGTTCCGGGCTCCAGTGATTTATTTTTTTCTTCTCTTTTCGCCGTTTTGCTTTGGCAGCCGGCGCTCGGTAACTCATCGCTGTATTAGCGGCGAAAAAGTGAAACATGTTTGTGACACGAGGCTCGTTCAATTTTTGTTTTTAGATTTAACCCTTGGTGAATATTTTGGTTTTGAAATGACAAATTTGTAACTAATTATTTGTTTTTTTTGTTGGTAATAGAAATTGATTAAAAAATTGAAGTCAAATTAAATTTAAAAAATAATGTCTGGTTTTTGGTCGAAATTTTTTTTTAATACAAAAATTTCAATTTGGTGTCGTTGTCAAACCATTATTACCGTTATGGTTCGTCGTAAATAAGGCTCAAGCGACGCACTCGACAAACGTCCGCACCTTCGGTACGTAGCTTTTTTTATCTCGCACTTCCTGTTATTCACGTCGGTAAAACGTTTTACGTACGCATTACCGATACCCACGGTAAACGTATTATTTTTTTCTATAGATAAACGAACAATCGGGTAATTATTGGACAGGAAAAAATATCTCTTAAAACCTTTTAAAGTTTAAACGACGATTATGAAAAAATCTGAAAACATTCCGGTGGGATTGTTGGACAAGATAATTACAACGTGTTGCGCGCTGCAAAATCTACAGTTGCGGAATCGCGAGGCCGGGATTACAGTTTCAAGTTCGCCGGGTGTAATAAAATCGCTCGCGGGTTCCATTACGAGGTCGCGGCCTCTCCGAGCGTCGACGGCTCGCGATTTGTCCCTCACGCACCTCCATCCCACTCGTGCGTTTTTTTTCTCTCTCTCTCTCTCGGCGGTCTCGAAACTCTATACGGATTACGGCATTCCCGCACTTCCGACCCGCGTGTGTTTTGCCATCGTTGCGGGTGGCTGCTTCTTATCCAAATCTCGGCATATGTAGTACTTTGCCTCTGAGTGGCCTTTTAACTCGCCGCTAATGTCTCGACATCTTTTTTCTTTTTTTTTCTGTAACTGATCGACCTCCCGACGATGTCACGTTAAACTTAATCTTAATCTCTCATGTAGCAAAAGTCTTTTATCTCACCGAAAAAAACCACCCGAGTCGAACCCAAAATGCCTGCGGTTTGACGACAAAGACCATTAGACATTTATCATTTCCGCATGGAGACCTCACACCTCGGTGTTCAAATTTTTATTAATCAGTCCTCAAACCAGACGAACGATAAATCAATAATGAATCAAATTCAGTTCGTTTAATCCGTAAAAAAAAATCAAGTTTCACTACCCAATTTCTTTAAAAAATGTTTTCACTTAGTTTTTAACCCAACAAAAAAAACTATAGTTGCAAAATCAAATAAAAAAAATCTTACATGTGACACGATTCACTTTTCATCCTTCTCAAATCCCTACAAAATAAACATAACTCCCATAAAACGTTTTACGAGCGCGATCATTCGAATTTTGCGAGCGGCAGTCGCGAGCACTAAATGTCGCGGAGATCCTCGTTTATCCTCGAGGCGCGCGCGCGACGTGGGCTTTCGTTGCCTCCATCCACATCTGCGCTGTAATTCGCTGTACTTAACGCGTGGCGACGTCTCGTCCATCGTCAACGAATTCCGGCGCTTCTACGTCCTCCGCTCGCGGTAGCTCGTCGCTCGCGTTTTCATCGTCGCGCTGCGCCGCCGACGCGTCGGGACCCTGGGAGCCTGGGATCTGCTCCCAGGAACGCGGCGGCTCCCGCGCTCCTCGCGTTCTCCCGCTTCGAGGCTTCGTCGTCGCGCGGCTGTTTGAAAAACGGTCACGTTCGACGCGGAATCGACGACTCGTCGCGCACGCGGTGCGTGAGTATCGCGGGCGACCGCGCCGGGATCGACCGTGACCATCGGGACGCGCCAGAAGGCCAGGAGTGACCCGATGACGGTCGCTGAATCATCAATCTTCATCCAGTCTCATCAGCGCGCTACTCGAGTCCGCGCGAGACGAGAGAAATTTTGCATTCTGTCTCCTCCCCCTCGAGAATCTCCCGGGTTTTAGACACTTTATAACAGCGGTGACAACCTATGCATTTTTCTGACGGTCAGGAATTTTCATCAGAAATGAAAAATGTTGCTTTGCAATTGACGTCATCATTAGTATTATTTTTTTACAAATAATTTGGTCACATTTTTCATAATATTCTATTGACAAACAACAACAACAACAACAACAACAATAATAATAATAATAATAATAATAATAATAATGATGATGATGATGATGATAATGACAATGATAGTAATAATGATAATGATAAATCAGAAATGGCTGTAGATATTACGTTTTTTTAATATGTTTATCCGACTAAAAAAAATGTCATTCATTTTGACGTGACTGTACCGCTCGAGACAGCCTAATGAGTCGCGCGCACGACTGTACAATTAATCATCCCGAGCGAAATTACACGAATTGTATTACGTGAAAATTAATGCGCGATTCCGCTCGGGCGGTATTTAAAAATTGTCGTGCGCATAAATTCCCGAAGAATGGAATTCACGACGATAGCCTCGCCGGAGTTTATACACGGTCGAGCGTAGCATAAACACTTATCTGCGTACATGCAGCATTGTATACAGCGAGCCGAGAGCCGGGCGCGCGCAGTCAGCGCGGCGGAGCCTCCGCGCCACCGCCGCGCAATTAGTCAGCGAGTGATGCACCGCGAGCGCGATGCCTCATCGGATGTGTTACGTGCTCCACGTACTACGGCTCTCCGCGCGCTGTATACTGCGCGTCGTCGCCGCCTGCGACTTCTTTTTCGCTACAGTACATTCGTGTGTTGGCGGCGATTCGAGTTGGCGTGTCGCGACGTTCGTTGCTCCTCTCCCGCCCTTCTCTCGGCCGAGCAACTAATCGCACGTGACCGGCCACCTACTCGCGTGATTCGCGAATCCCGCGGAGTTCAAGATTCTCTCGGGTTTTAAATACTTCCTGCGTCTCGTTGGCGTAGCGATTTATGCGTTCGCTTATTTTGCCGCGAATTTTGTGACGTCAACAATGATTAATGTTAGAGACAATTATTTTATTATATTGTTTAAAAAAATTATTAATGTTTGAGAAAATTATTTTATTATTATTACAAAAAATTATTAATTAAAATTATTAATGTTTGAGAAAATTATTTTATTATTATTACAAAAAATTATTAATTAAAATTATTAATGTTTGAGAAAATTATTTTATTATTATTACAAAAAATTATTAATTAAAATTATTAATGTTTGAGAAAATTATTTTATTATTACTACAAAAAGTTATGAATTAAAATGATTAATGTTTGAGAAAATTATTTTATTATTATTACAAAAAATTATTAATGTTTGAGAAATTTATTTTTTTAATATTTGAAAAAAAAAGAAAAAAAGAAAGAAAAAAACATTTACACTAAAAAAAAAGTTTACTACTTCTCGGAATAAATTCTGCACGTGACACAGCAATTTGTCAACGCATCCAGTTCGCCGGAAATGCGATTTCGATCGAACAAAAGCCACTTCCGCGACACCGATTCGATCTGTACTGCTAGTTTGTTGCGCGCGGCTTTGACTATCGCCGCCGGTGCGCGAGTGGAGAAGAAGGTGGGAAAACCGCGGGAGTCACGTGCGGAACGTGTAGTACGACGAAACGCCCGGTTACCTCTGTCCGCCCCGGAGATCACAGTCAGCCGCGGTTATTGCGCAACGCGAATATCACTTACGGCGGTCCTTGGCACTATTCGCACGCGAGAGTTTCCCCGGTCGGCCCGTTCGATTTTTACTTCTCACTTGTTCGCGTGCCTCGCTACGTTTCGCGTCCCTCTCGCTCTCTCACTCTCGCTTTTTCTAATTCCGTCTCTCTATCCCTCTCGTATATAATCTCGCATAATTGCTCCAGTAATAACAGCATCGCCGCTCGTGTTCCGAGTAGAATATTCCTGTAATTTTCAGGCGGCGCCAGAATTTAAGCAGGCTACAATCATTTTTTTTTATTATATTTTTTTTCATTTCACTCTTATTATATTTTCTAACTACAATTTTTTTCAACTGTACTTTTTATCAAATGTTCTCAATTATATTTTTAATCGAACTTTATTTACCATACATTTTTCGTGAATTCTCTATTCAATTTGTAAAAAAAAAAGACTAATTAACATAACGTGATTAATGGCATTACAATCTGCTTAAAAATGCGTGCAATGAAAATATTAAGTGGAGCGCAAATGTGTGCAGAACGAAAGTAAAGGTACCTCGCCTCGTCCTTGATTCGCCTTCAGATCCTGCGAAGAGAAACCGATGATAACCGTTATCGCCTCGTTCCGAGTTACGGACTCGAGAACCTTGGTTAGGTCATTAGTGTTATTGCCTCTCGGGTGATTGCCGCATAATGTCGGTAATGGAACGGCATACCGAGAACTAGGCTGGACGCAAATTTGTTATCTCACCGCGCGCTCAGTGCTGCAACCTGTCTCACTCCCTCGAGACTTATCCACTTTTTAGTCAATTAAAACGTTTTTATTTCTTTTATCGCCGTTTTACCTGGCAATTTGTGTCAATCTTCTTAAATAAAAAAACATAAATCGTTTTTTATTATTTCTATCACATCCCGAATAGCGCAGCGGATATTCGGATTAAGATATCAAAACGCGTCCTTCGAATAATTCCTGTAAAAAAATCTGCCATCAATTCTCATAATTATAACCAATTCTCATATGGCTGAGTCGTAAATCAATCATTTGATGCTAATCCGCAAAACGTTCCCCGTTGGCGAGTCCAACGTCGCGAACATCAAAGCAAAAAAAAAAATAAACGGGTCGGCCGGATAGTAATGAATTAAAGATAGATCGATATAACGAGCCACCAGGGAAAAATAGCTCACGACTCCTTCCCCCCGGTCCAGACTGCTCACATCAAACACATGAAATCGAACCTATCTAAATGGACGCTCAGCCGATGCCTTCAAAGACGATTAGCCAGGCCCAGGTATACGATTGTCGGTTCTAAAAAAAAATCTCAACACGTAATCTCGAAGCTGCAGTATTAGTCCCAATCAAAATGCGAGCTCGAAACATGATTTCGAGTCACGTCGCGATGACGACCTTTGAAAAAGTGGATATTCTCACACACCTGTGTCAATATATATATACATATAAATTTATCCACGTATCGAGTATCGGCTCCTTGGAATCGGCGTAAAATACCAAACGCTGTAAAGAATAAAAACAAAGAAACAAGAAAAATAAGACGTAAGCGTGCTTAACGTCGTAACAACCATAACAGTATAACAACCCGCCCCAACGGAGAGAAACACCGCGTGCGTTTGGCTGTTCCTCGACGCGTCGGACCTGTTTTCGGACGTGAAAGCCTCGCGGGCCTAAACCCCCCTCCCCCTCCCCTCTCCTCCTGTCCCCCTCAATGCGCGGTAATTACGCTAGTCATTTTTTTTTCACTCCCCCTTCGCGGTCGTCGTGTGACGCTCTTTCGCCATCAGGTAGTCCTTTTCCTCTTTTTTTTCACTCGTTCGTCCAGCGCCGGCAAACAGATCGCACGCACACTCTTTGGGCCTCGCGGCTGCTCTCCGCGAATCTGCTGATGGGAATACAGGTACAACACGCGGTCGACCCGAGCCACACCGCGACCGTTACATTCCGCGAACCGGCCGTTCGTGCCCGTCCTCTCCAGGTGCATCCATCGGATATCGGGGATTTTTGCTCCTGTTTATCGCACACTTAGCTTCCTGTCGTTCGCGATAACGTCGCCGTGTGTGTTTCCCCGCACCTGGGGGGAGGTAATTGAGCGGAAAGGTTTATCAAGTTGTCCGTTGCTTGGTGGACAAAAAAATGGTGTCGGGATTGAGACACGCAGCGATTTTTTATTTCGTTGCTATTGTGAGTTATTTTATTTATTGTTTAGAGCAGGGCGAATTGTTTCAGAAGTCCGAGTGACGATAACGATTTTTGTGTAAATAGTTGGGATATAATTCGACACGTTCATCGAGGACAAAGATCGTTGAGGGAGTGACAGCTCTTGTTACTCCAGGAAACGGAGGCGAAAGGCGAACGATAAAAATTATTGGGGGTTTAGGATGTTAGAGGATTAGATACAATATTTATGAATTCTAAGAATTTTGCGATTTGTTGCCGGGAATAAAAAGAATCGGTAGTCGAGAAAAATATTGATGGCTATGATATTGAGGTAAAACCAGCCGATGTTTTATTTTCATTTTAATTCTTGATTCCTTAGTTACTGTTGTTTATTTTATTTTTATTTTTATAAATAATCTCCAATTGTGAAAATACGAGACTCTTCGCCCTGCTGTCTGTCGCATTTCGCCAATGAAGTATCAAAGCCAGACTCGAAGCTTCAGTCCTTGTGGCTTTTGAATCGAACTTGCATCCGACCGGGAGGCAGCGACGGTTCTCGCTCCACGTCGAACGAGCGATTCGCCCGACGATTCCGAAGTCACTCGTGTTTTCGTTTTCCTCCGAGTTCGCCCGGTAGTCTGCTCAGCCTCTCGGCGATGTTCCTCCGCTTTCACGAACGGCAGAGAGCATATATATTTAGACAGGGATAACCCACTAGAACTCGGTGCGCACACAGTCTGCATTCGTCGTGTGGCGATACAGTCGAACGCGTGTAATCTCGACTCCGCCGAAACGAACGCACATGGCCCATTGAAAACCGCCGGGAACGAAGATCCAGGAAGACGCGAGACGAAAGTTCCGACCTTTTCTCCTTATTCTTTCGCTTCCGATAAGCGATAAACCCGCGGCGACGAATGTCACTATTTTTGGCTCCCGTTTCTGGCCTAAATGTCATTTTTTTGCCGAGCGAATATGCCGGTCCATTAATTTTCCTCCGCTGGGGTCGTAAAAGAACGTTTAACGACTTTTTGACGGTGAAAAATAAAATAAGTGGGGTTAATTAACGGTTATCTTTTTAATTATTATAAAATGTTTTTAATATTTTTTTTTTTAATTGGCAATTAAAAAATGAGGCTGCCCTGAAAACCAAAGCAAACGGAGCAAAAAACGTTTGATGTCTCGAGTCTATAAATAGACTGCAAATCTACGATAAATCTTGTCCCGGCTGCGAAACGTCGTTGATTAGTCGCGATTACTAACGATTAGTTAAAACGTCAGCGTCAATGGGCCGAGTTCAAGCGATCAATCGCGCTCGATTCCGCAGATCTTGACCTCGGCGACGATCGCCGCTCTCTCTCTCTCTCTCCCGCCTCGGCGTTAATAAATCCGATGAGCGCGTGCATTGACCAGCAAAGCGAGCGAAGAGCTCGCGAGAGGCGACGGAGCATCCGCTTTTTCTAAAAATAGCCGCGGAGAATCGGTGTGCGTTACCCTCGCGCTTCTAGTGTTCGTGTTGAGCGCTGCAAAAAAAAGTCGCTCTCTCGGCCCGAGATCTCGATGTGGAAAAATACACGAAAAGGAGAACGAGGAAAAGGAGAGCGAAGCCAAAGAGTTTTGACGGCGCCGCCGGGCGACCACCCTGCGCGCGACTATCGGGGCCAACGCGCAACTAAACGCGCTCCGTAAGCTGTTACATTCGGTTATTTACTATTTCCGGAACTCGGGAAATAGAGCGACCTTTCAGCTTTTAAGTCACGACTCTCGGTTATTTGCGTACGAAAACAAATCCTAACAAATGAATTTATGTAACTTTCGCTCGATTTTTTTTTCTCCCACAATTTGCGACCAGCAGCAATGATTTATCTTTATTTTTTCCAAGTAAAATAAAAACACGCCGAGTCAAATCTACTTCAACTTTTACATCCACTTGCAGCATCTATCTCGATAAAACAAATTTCTTAACGAAGCCCCGGATTATTATATTTACATGCTGTAGTAAATAAATTAAATTGAAAGAAGAAAAAAATTCGAGTAATAACAATTGCGGTAGATGTCGCGAGTTTAATTGATAGAAGCTTTAATGAAGGTCGACGTGAGCCGCTAAAAGTTGTATGAAAAATGTGAAACGGGTGAAGAGGCAAAAGTTCGCGCTCGAATAACTCATCCGGGTTGTACGCGCACGTAGTACCTACGTGTATATAGCGTTGATATAGCATTAATTAATTGCGAGAAATTGTACGTCGCGAGCCGGTCGGACGTGGTTGGCGAGAGTGGAAAGAAGGCGCAGCCACCCCTCAACTCATCTCTCTCTCTATCTCCCCCCACGTTTTTGCATCCTTCCCGGGCACGTGGGGTGGTCCTCCGGGACCAGGAAACCAGGAAAGAGTGGCTGGCGCTCGTCGGGCGACACCGACGACGGAAAAAAAGGGGAAAAAAACGAAGACGAGGGAATATCGTCCTCGTGGTCCGTGGTGTGTCCTGTGCAGCCTCCGGTTCCTGAGTCATCCAGCTCGCGGAAAAGGCGCAGAGCGACCCACGGGGTAAACGCATAAAATTGCCCCGTGTATAAACTTGGGCTAGATAACGTCGCGGTGCCGCACAATATAATGCACTAGGTACAACGTGGACGGGAGACTCGTACACGCACCTTTTGCGCTCGGGATAGAATTATGCATTTCAAGGTATCGGAAAGAAGTAACGCAGAAATGGCGCGGGATATCTGAAGAACAAACACTGAGTCTCTCGGGGGAATAACGCAAACGGTCGATGCCGTGGTGAATAAAATGATGGCAATAGAAAAATATGTTATTTTTCTATTTTTAAAATATTGTTTACAGCAAATGGCAAAACAATTTTTTTCTATTTTTAAATACTTTTTTGCAGCAAATGGCAAAACATTTTAAAAAATGTTCTTCAATATTTTTTCATGAGAAATGGTAAAAGAATTAAAAAACCTTTTTTTAGACATTTTTATGGCACTTTGATGGTGGCCTTTGTGAACTGAAGATGGAGATGGAATATGTATGATTTGTTCCACGTAGAATTATAATTGTTTCGTAATGTCGTCGTTTTTTATTTTATGCAATTAATTTACATTGTGCAACGTCCGCGTTGCGCAAGTTATACAATTAACAAATAGCATCGCTGTGTTTCCTCGACGGCAAAAGGAAAGTCATGACTAAAGCTTGAGAGTGTTCATACCGAAACTGGTCGATCGTGCGGACCGTTTTGGAGGGACGCGGGTAGAGTGGGAACGCGATTCATCGCGGACTCGCACTGGTAACTCGTGCGGCCATTCGGAGGGCATGCGACGGGAAATGCGGGAGAGTCGCGCACGTCGTAATGGTAGATGCGGAAAACTGGATAGATGAGTAGGTTGCTCCTTCGGTGCCGACGCGTGAGAACCTCGCTGCCAACTTCGTTCTCACTAGGCGAACATTTTGAACCGCGAGGAAGGGCCATGGGAAGCCGCGAGAAGCGTAATAAACGAATTTCTTAATGAAGCACCGGATTATTATAGTCTCTTACAGTCTTCTTATTCCTTGAAAAAATTAAATAATAGTGTAAGCGTAGAAATCACTAATTTGTCACCCATAATTTGCATCGAAAATGTATTTAATTTTATATTCTTGCTTTACAGTAATACTTGCTTTATAGTAATACAATAATAATAAAATAAATAGGGTTACCACAACAAATATTTTTTTTAGTTACTCGGTCCGTAGACTAAAAGCGGCGAAGTTTGCTTTGAAAGTTCGAAATTGACTTCAAAAGTCCACGTCCATTGAAACCACCGAGACACGGTGGAGAGTTATTCGTTTCTGCTCGATTTCATTCACGGAAATACAGAAATACAGGTACGAGAGGAAACACGTGGGAAGCGGGCGACGATATTGATTCCCGCTGAATGCGGTGAAAAGCGACGAGCGTCACGCGACGAGTTCAGTCCCAGAGGAACGGGGAAAAACGTCTCGACGAGCTTGTGCAATATAAATGGAAGGATGCTGGAGAGGACAAAGGGGAAAATAGTGAGCATAAGTAGCGCTTCATTAGGATCGTTTATTTCCGTCACCCCTTTGCACGGGCGCCGGTCGCGTGGACGGCATGGCAAGACAGGCTCGGCTGTATATCCGTGGCCGTGGCGCAACTCGTCGTCTCTCGCTGTGGGAAGAGGACACCATTAAACGTACCAGCCGTATACGCGAGCGCGTCCGCCGGTTTCCCTCCGCAAGAAGAAGATCGGGATGAAAGAGAAAGGGAGGAAAAGGTAAAACACGAGTGAAGTCGGCGAGATAGAATCGGATGAGTCATTCTGAAGTGAAACACTCATTTCGCGAAACTCGGCAAGAAATTAATTTTATTGTTTTATTGTCAAAAAGTGTATCAAATATATGAACTAAATTCAATTAAGTTATTTTGTTATTTAATTATGACAAATGTTCGCTTTTAGTTGCATTGAAAAAATTGTTATCAGATCCATTAGGAAGATGAAAAAAAAAAGGATCTGAAATACAGTGAACAGGACATGCAACGAAAACAGAAATTTGAAAGCCTAACAACCCCGAAGAGCCTGAGTGTATTTCTCCCATGAATCATTTATTTCCGTCACCCTGTACGTCGCTAGTCCACCCGAGGTGTTCCCGACACAGTGGCTCGTTACGTTGTGTGGTCGAAGAGTCCGGGGACACCATTAAGTAGGAGCGAAACGAGTTGGATAGAGTGTATGGCGTCGCCGTCTCTCTAGTTAATAAGAAGAACGCGAGGAGCGATCGGAGACGGAGATTAAGGATGGCTATGGGAACGGCTATGGCTATGGAAAGGGAGCTTCGATGATATGGAGAGTGTTCCACGCAAATTTAACAGAGTCTTGGTTGAATGTAAAAAAAAATAAGAAAAAAAATCAGACCTTAAGTAATGCGTTCTAATGCGTAAGGAAATATCCGTCATACAAATCTTGAAATAGTTACGCTAAACCATATAAATGCTTGGAATCCATAATAATCAGTGGAGCGTAACTATTATATCGGATCATACCATTTACATACTTACATGCCGTAAAATACGTAATACTCGCAATCTGCATGGACGTTATAGCGTAGCGAGGATCACGAATCCGGAACCGACGTGAGAGACCTCGAACTCGAGATCAAGTTGGCCCGGGGGTATATCGACGTTGAGCAACGAGATTAACCGATACGCAACTCCGAGGCTCGTTCGGGCTTGGTCTGTGTGTGAGTGTTGTGCGAGCTCATTCGATGCCATTGTTCGCTCGGGTTCGCCGAGTCTAGCAATCGCACAGGGCAGCGTACGAAAAAGTCCCGGGGAAAGATGAGGCTGATGATCCGGCTGTTCTTGAACTTTCCTGGTCTGCTTTGTTGCGTCACGAGTCGACTTTTTATGCTACCGCGCCCTCGCATACAAACGAGTCGATTCTGCCGCTTCGCATTTTTTCTACGACATAGCGACTTTTGGCCTAAACCATCGTTCTTGTCACATATTCTTCCCCTGAAAACACCGGTTTTCAAACCGCTTCAAAGCGATTTTGACAAAAAAAATATATAATCCTTAAATCCAAAACATTTAGCGCCTGTAGTATGTGAAATACGAGCTAAAAATTATCGTGCAACACCGAATGCCAAAGATTACATATCCCCAAGCTAGTGTGTCACGATCATTCGATCAAAAGTCTCCAGAGGCAATCCATTAATCGCTCCTCGATTTGATCCCTGTGAATTATGATCCAAATCCCTCAGCAGTCTCAACATCAAAATCTAATCAAGGGCCATCGTCATAAGCCATCGGGGAGGACCACTAATATTCATTCGATCCCACTCGTTGACCGCGTATTATTGACCCGATCAACCTGACGTGGCCTCTCCATCATATCCAATCTCCGATCCGGAACCTATCCAGGTTCACCGTTGGCCGTCCAAAGTGTCGGGAGGGCCGGGCAGCTCCCTCCTGGCGGACGCCACGTCTATATACCTTTATCCACACGACAAGATAGGATCTCCCGATCCCTTTGCCTCTTCGTTTCTCGTTGCGCAATCGATTCCGCCTGGGTCATCCTCGCACACTCGCGTATCCCATCTCATCCACCAGCGGAAACCTACTCACTCCCGAGGATCGTCTCCGCTCACGACCACACAGCAAAGAGACTCCCTGCGTCAATGTTTGCGAACCACGTAGGTGGCTTCGATGGAACTAGAGTTCCGCACGTGGGGACGATGCATCGCAATCTTCCCGGCCAATACAGCACCGCAAAGTGTCCTCGGCCCGCGGAACTCGTTGATGCGGACCTGTTTCTGTATTACCCTCGTCGCCTCGCTCTCCTTCTCGTCCCATTCGACGATTCTCTTATTCCCTCCAATGTCCAATCCAACATACTTTTATATATATATGAAACCTGCATTAAACATTGCGACACAGACTTTCTCGGGAGCCGACAGGCGTAAGACGCCGTCCTCCTCGTCGGGTTATCTCCTCCTGCTCCACCTCTCTGCCTCTTCTCATTCTTCTCCTTCCCTTTGTTCGTTTTTGCCCGATTCCCCGCGCCGCGCCGGCGAATCGGCCCGGCGACCATGCGACGAAGACACTACCATAAGAGGACATGTCTCGCCGTACCCCGCTGAGTGCGCCGCCGCCGCGGTTGCCGCTCCGGATCCCCACCGGCGTTCATTACACGCTCCCGTACCGGTAGTTTATAAGTGATATCCGTGTAAAACCGTGGAATCAGGAGTGGAGCCACCGGGAGCCTTTTCGACCACGTTGTTTGTCATTTGTCCGCTGTTTCGTCTTCAGTCGTCACGTTTTCATTCGTTTCGCAACAGTTTTCGTCTGGTTACACCTCGATTCGACATTTAAGCTCTGAAGTCACAGTCGACTTGAAATTTTGCGTCCCCAGATTCGTCCATCACAGCCGGATTCCACGATCCATTTTCGAATATATTTTCCGCTCAATTTGAGATCACCTCTGCCGTCTATCAACCGTTTTGGCCTCTTAAATCAGGAATTTCCGCGGTGCTTTTCGCATCTTAATCCAATTTTACGACGGGACTGTCATACCGAATTTCGGTATTATCTTTCCGCGCCCATAAATACATGGATATACGTATATATCGCTGATGTCCTCTCTCGATCCTGATTCTATAAAACCTTCCAGCTGCCCCGGTCTCTCTGTTAAATCAGTCGGAGTAGACTGCTCGTCGTCGGGTCGGAATCCGAGTCTTATTCGCTTTGCTGATGGGAGGAGGGAAAGAGGGAATCTCCCGTCCTGCTTCAGCCGCCCTCGTTGCCTCTGCGCTACCCCTCGGCGCGATGCTTTGGGATGCGATCTCCTCCTCTCGGGCGGCGGCGGTAGATGTAGACGAGGAGGATTGCGACTCCCAGGGGAGAGTGCAAGACACTCTTATCTCTCTGACGCTTCAGCGAGGCGCGCGGCTCTTGAAGACAAACAGGAGACTCCAGAGCGAGAGAGAGAGGGGGGGAAAAGGGAACGACGAGAGAAAAGGAAGAGCAAGAGCGCGTCTCATCTTCCCGAGATGGGAGTTGACACAGTCGAGTCCCATCGAAACTATCCCAGGTGCAGCTCGTTTGACGAGAGACGAGCACGGATCTTCGATTGAGGAGATCGTGTCGATTTCCTGCGATCCAACTTCTGCTGTGAATCTCAGAAGTTGAAATGACTCTAGGGATTTTTTGGCAGGGCTGAAAAAGTTTTTGCTTTCAATTTGTCCGACCCGGAAAATGTGGTTTACTTCTTTAAAAAATCAGTGCGTAAAATATCTCGCATGTTCCATATAAGTTCTCGTATATCGTACTCGTCACGGGGCGAAGCTAAAACGACTTCACTGAGTGTTGCACACGACGATGGATCGGATGAAGATTCACATGGGAGTAGATGGGACTCGGCGCCGTCCCGGAAGAACTAGTCAGGCCCGCACAGTGTACCCAGTACTGCAACCTACGTGCAAACTGCCTGAGTGGATATAGCCGAGTGGCAGTCAAAAGAAGAAAAAAAAACTGGTCCGTTTACGGCTCGTCCTTCCCATAAGGGTAATTCGAGAATGCAAGTACAGAGTGAGGAGGGGACACGCGCTAGAATTTCTTCTTTTTCCTCGCCCTCATCGCGGCACCAACCGGCCAAGAGAGGAGAACCGCCAAGAGAATCAAGAAGGAGCGAACGAGAGTGAAGAGAAATAAAAGAAAAAGAAATCAGAAACAAAAGAATCGCGAAAACGACTTCCGAAATTGGTTACGCGGGGAACGACTTTTGTTTTCTTCAGGACTCCCCGGAACGAGGAGACGCTCGAGCGGGCCCCCGAGTGCCATGCCCTCTCATGGCATCTCAAATATTGCATTCCAATCTGGCCGCTCGATCTTTTTAACCTGCAGCTCCTCGCGGGGCTTAATGAAAAATTCATTTGCATAACGATCGTCAGGCTGGACGGCGGCAATCAGGCAATCTTAATTGCATCTAATAACAGCCCGAAGGGTCTCTTAATCGTTGGTAATTAATATCAACCGAATGAGACGTCATGTGGTCAATGCCTGAACTGGTCCTGATCCTGGACTTCGCACACCCGGGGACTAGCAAAACGCTTTACAAATCCAGGACATGGTCCAACCGATATCCAACTCAAAGCCGAGCCCTTTCATTTCCAGGCTTAGCACTTTCCTTCTCGTTGATCACCGGACCCGTCATCGCCGTCGTCATCGTCGCACCGACGAGTTCGTCGCGTCTGCCCGTCCGGGACTCGTTCCATCCGGGTGACGGAGGGAGAGAACCCGCTCGCATTGAGGGTAGAGCTTTCGCACGCTTTTATCCCGGAGGCCCCCTGCAGCGCGCGATACCCACCTACGCAGGACTCATCCGAAGCCCGTCGAGTCCGCGGGGATCCCGACCACGTAGAGAGACGGAGAGGAGAAAAGCACTATCGCCCGGTTGTGTTGCACCTACGTGGTACGTTTTACGTGTACGCCTATTGTTGGATGACTCATCGGTGGCGGTCCTCTCCTCACCACCACGGTGTACCGGCTCTCCACACGTGCGGTTTGTTTTCTGGCTAAGCGCGCAGCGAGAGAGTGAGAGAAAGAGAGAAGGCAACGCCGGGATATCACGGGAGTGCGAGAGGCGCGGAGAGAAAACTGCCGCAAGCCTCTAAGAACAATGGAAACAAAAGAAGGTGTACCGGGGACACCGCGGGTGCGCGTGCTATCCGAGGTAACACAGCCGGAGCATGGTCACGGCGGTCACGTTTCGCGGAACCCGCCACGCCGTGCCTACTACTCTGTTTGTACCCGCTGGTACACGTTGGTATTCTACTTCGGGCCCTCCGTATGCGCGCACCAGTCTATCCAGTTATCCTAATACCGCGCCGCATTGGGACTCTCTGTTTACCGACAGCTGCGCAGACACGTGAAATCCGAGACGGCGGTGCAGGTGACTCGAGGTGGAGATGGACTGACTCCTCGAGCGATTCGAGAGGCGGAAGACGTTTTTTCATACGATGGTGCAGTTTGGAATGGTCCTGGAGGGGTTCGAGGTGATGGTTCAGCCAGGAATCTGGAGGATCATGGAGATTGCGAATGATTGTTGGTTTCTTCCCAGCTAGAAATATGGTGGGGCAGTCCTGATGTCACAAATCGACCAGATTAGGTACAGATAAGGTTGACCTGATAAGGTGTATGTTGGGAGGTCCAGGTCTGGCATCTAGGGTAGACCTGATAAGGTATTCTTTATTGAGGCCCAGATTTGGCGAATCTACATCACGCCGAACTTTTTTAAGTCCGTCAAGGATCAGTTCAAATGACTTTGAATGTTTGTTGATGACTGAACATGTATTGATACATTTTCTACCACTGGCATAGCCATGTATTTCGTGCAATATATACGGCGCAACCGAGTTGTGTCTGCTCCGCCATGTACCCTTCAACGTTCAGGGAAAATGAAGGTGGATGTAGAGCGAGCGGAGCCCCCAGGGGATGACGCGTTGCTCCGTCTCCGCCGCGACTCGTCGATACGGCGCGAGCGTGTAACGGAGAGGCGAAGAGGAACAGCCCGCGCCCTCCTGTCTTAACTTTACACGGTGCGTAATTGGACGATGCTGCGCCTATCCTCCTGCCGGACGTTAAATCACTTCTCCGCTTGCCACTCGTCACTCACGCGATCAGCCACTGCTCTCGCTGGTGAATGTCCCGGAGGAGACGAGCCGCTTCGACAGGCTGTGAAAAACTGGGGTTTACAATTAATTTCCCAGTGCGTTTGATCCACCGGAGGCTCCCATGTCCTCCGGTTATGTCGCAAGCGTCCTTTGCATCCGTCAGAAAGAAGCTCAAACTTTTCCAGCACAGACGTGCGTTCCAATCAACTGCCAACACGACTTGTGACGCAAATGGTCAACCGAAAATTACCATACATTAGCACCCGTGTCTTGTTCCTGTCGCGTGTAGCGTGTGCAAGGTGTTCGGTCGTTTTGTAACCACATGTTAACGCGTAGATACGTCACGATATCCTATTACCGACGCTGTTAGTTTCAGCGCCTAATCCGGGAAAACCGCGGGTAGGGGCGACACGCCAGGTATAGGGAAATCATACATCGCACCCCCAGGGATGTCCCACCCCCTTGGTTGTCAGTTCCAGTCCGCCCGTAGGTATATATAGCGAGGATCTCATCCCACCGAAGCTTCCCGGTTATTAACGATCTTCCGGTCTTTCTGCAGCGTACGCTAAATCACTTTTTTTATTATCCTTCTCCACCGGCGAGTCGTTCCATTTTTTTTTTTTTTTTTTTTTTTTCGTCGTCCACGTGGAGGAGAGTCGATTCGAGTACGCCCAGCGCGCTTTTTTACGCGCGCACGGTCGTTTGTTCTTTCCCCCGCGTCAACGCGGCCGGCAATAGTCTCGACCGCGGCTCGGGATACTCGGGTGTGTACGCGCAGCTCCGGGTCCGTTTAATTTGTTAAAAAGCTCGATGTGCCCGCGCGGATGGAAGCGAGAGAGCGCAGGGGCATTCGTTACTCGTGCGGGAAATTAACGCCGGCGGCGGGGTCAGCTGGGACGGAATTGTACATCGATTCGCTCGTCGCCGCCGCCGCGCAATGCGCACCTACTTCGTTCGCGTGTACATTCGCCTGTTTTGCGCCACGGGATTAACAGTGGAATTCTTTATTTGTGTTGCGCAGGTCGAAAACGTGAGTCTCTGCGTGGGAGCCCTGCGGGCCCTGGGCGCGGACGTGGGGGCCGTGAATCCCGGCGAACTGTCGACGGGATCTACCCTGCGACCCGTGCTGGCGCTTCTGTTCGCCCTCTCGCGGCACAAGCAGCGGGCGAAACAGCTACAAGACATGCCGAGGTGAGTTACCCAAAGAAACATTTTTTCCTACCCTCCGAGGATAAATTCTCGGTGGCCGGTAAAGTAGAAATCGATCGATCGCCGGTAAATCAATTTTGATAATTTCGACACTATTAATTAATTTTTGCGAAAACATCGCGACCGAGGATTACAAATTGTACCACGATTCGGTTGACTAGCAATGTCCCGAAGACGCAAAAACCCGAAAACTGTTTTACCCCATGAGATATCTTTAAGACGTCTTTTTTCCGAAAAAAGATGTCTTTAAGACGTCTTTTTTTCGTAAAAAGATGTCTTTAAGACGTCTCTTTTCCGAAAAAAAGATGTCTTTAAGACGTCTTTTTTCCGAAAAAAGATGTCTTTAAGACGTCTTTTTTCCGAAAAAAGATGTCTTTAAGACGTCTCTTTTCCGAAAAAAGATGTCTTTAAGACGTCTCTTTTCCGAAAAAAGATGTCTTTAAGACGTCTTTTCTTTCGAAAAAAGATGTCTTTAAGACGTCTTTTTTTTCGTAAAAAGATGTCTTTAAGACGTCTCTTTTCCGAAAAAAGGATGTCTTTAAGACGTCTTTTTTTCCGAAAAAGATGTCTTTAAGACGTCTTTTTTTTCGAAAAAAGATGTCTTTAAGACGTCTTTTTTTTCGAAAAAAGATGTCTTTAAGACGTCTTTTTTTCCGAAAAAAGATGTCTTTAAGACGTCTCTTTTCCGAAAAAAGATGTCTTTAAGACGTCTCTTTTCGGCAAAAAAGATCTGCAGTGGTATTGATGCAATAGTGTGCACATTTTTGTGGTATTCGGCACGCAACCAAATTTCTCCCGCCGCTGAACGGCTTAACAATAACAAATATCTTATTATTCTAGGCATAAACATGCTACTTCATGACTTGATTCAACGATTATTGACTAGGAGAGAGAGCGAGTGAGAGAGAGAGAAATTGGGGAGCAGAGATGTACATAAACACCAACGCCAAATTATGCATTTTTGTTGTCCATTGATGCACCACTCGTCTCGGCCTTTCTCTATCACTGCCCTCTTGTGGCGCAACACCAAACAACTGAATCTCATGGGGTAAAACAGTTTTCGGGTTTTTGCGTTTTCGGGACATTGCTAGTCAACCCACGATTCAGAATCTGTTTTACCGACCATCGGTCGTCAACTTATCGACCGTTGGTACACAACACAGTGAATTATCTTACGTTGATAAAGTCACTTGCTTAGCGAGCGTCGGTACACCTCGAACTTGACCCGGTAATGAAAATTCACAGTGGATTTGAATAAAACAACCGATCGTTTAGTCGGGTATGTTAAGCATTTACGGTCGGATTTTCGTGGTATTATAAATCGTCGGGTCTCTGCTGCCGTTCACCAGCCGGATCAATTTTCCACGCCCCACCCGGCATTAAACACGTACTCCGGATATTCGTCGCAAAATTTTATTACCCCATTCCGCAGCTACGAAATACCTACTCGACGACACAAAGCCCGGGCTCCACTTCGGCAACGTATGAAATTCGGAGCAGCCTCTCGTTCTCGAGCTCTCCTCGCTCCGCGGATCTCATAAATGTTAAGCGACGTTTTAATGGCCGCGGCCGCCGCAAGCACTTAAGGGAGCCCTTGGTCCTCCTTTAAACTCCGAGTAACGTCCTCTCGCTCGTCATCTCGCGGCGTCATAGCCATGGCAACACACTAACCCCCGACTCGCTTCCGTTACAAAAAAGCACTTGAACTTAACATCTGCCCGTTACTCGTTGAAAGGGAAGTTCTTGTGATCCGTTGAAATCGATCGGTCGGGCCGTCGATGAAAATTCGTGGCGAAGGGCTGAAAGAAATAATGTAATTAATTTCCGACTAAAGATAAAACGACACTCTGGTCCCTTCATCATTTTAACGACAAAAAATCATCGCACCGATCCAAATTAATTTTTGGTACCTGGTAGACGGCGTCGCTGATCAGTTCCAATGTCTCGTTAATTTTCCCCACAGTTCCATTTGTGCGTCGTCGTCAACCGAATGTTTCGTCTGCCGCGACAAGATGTATTACAATGTTTCGCTTCCCGCGTCCTCTTAGCCCGGGTTACACACGGTACTTTCGTCTCGCTGTCGCCCTTTGTGTCTGTCGCAGGTTTGTTTGCGTCTGCCCGTCGGGTGTTTCGGTGGGTTCGAATCGATACCAACGAGTGCGGAACGCGCGCTGTGCTCGCGACTAACGGCGCGCGAACCGCGCGCGCTCATTAACGTCCGCGTTAATCAAGCCGCGCGTCGACGGGGATCGCGCGTCGCGGGTCCCGGTTATTATCGGGCTCGCGCTCCGCTACCTGTGGACGCCGAAGTAGCGCGCGAAGTCGTTTCCAAATATTATTCCACGTGCAGCGCGCGGCGCGCTCGCCGCTTCTCCGACGGCCGAATTTTCGCCGAGCTATTATAAGCCGCGCTTTCGTTTTCTCGACATTTCCCCTAATGCAGTGGAACACTCGGGCCGGCTCGAATCTTGAAATATTTTAATTACTCTCACCCCGCGCGCTCATGGTTAATTGCGTCGAAGACTCGCGACGTGCGAACCCCCCGACCGACGCGGTGGGTCGCGCAGCGTTGCTCACGGTTCGTCGTACCGGAGAGCGGCGACTTGTTAAACTTCACATCCACTCGGGATTTCGAAAAGAGAAAATGGAAACGTAATCTTGCGATTCGAATTTCGAGTTCAGTTTTCATCTGTTTGCACTTACTAAATTATTTTTGGAGGCGGCAAATAACTCAACAAATTTAATTCCGCGTTAATCAGCAATTAATATATTGACTTTAATATTCATTGACTTAAATCATGACTTACTAGCTGGGTGTAGTGGCTCGCGCGCTCGCTACATGCTCGAATAAAAATTATAACTTTAAGTAAATTAACGTGAAATTAACGTCCAATCTATACGAAATCGAGAATTTATTTTTTCCGATTTCGTACAATTTGAAGACCCTATCTGATGGAAAATTTCCTGCTGACTCCGAAAAGCACCGTCTTTTGCTCGAAAAACAGAAAATTCAATGAGAAAAATGCAAAAAAAGATTTTTCACTTTTTCCGAAATTTCGTCACTTCACTAAAATCGAGGTTACTTTTTTTCGGTCAACCAAACCTGGATTTTCTTTTTGCGTTCGAGAGAAAACTCTATAACGAAGAGAATGCCGCAAAGCGGAACGCGATACCTTGATTTCTGATTTTTTTTACAGAATTTCAAAACCAGACCCTCAAAAATCGCAAATTTTTAGCCCTTTCTTTTTTTTTTGCAATTTTTGGGGGTCTGGCTTAAATCGAAGTTACAGTTGTAAACCAAATTTAACATCGATTTAATTATAAATGTATCATCGATTCAATTCCAAATTAAATTTCGCTCCTCAATCCGACCTGCAACTACAAATTCGACGCCAGGAATATTTCTCGCCCGACCACCGCCGGGTCCCTCGCGATCGCGCGTCATAACTAAGCGCTTCCTCATTCATATCGCGCGTCCGATCCACGAGTCTCCTGAACCCTCCTCAATATCGACTATAAATTCATTGCCCAGGAGACGCGGACGCGTAACCCGCCGCCGCAGTCGCCGCGCGAATTCCCTCCCGGGGAATTTAACGGACCAACTCTCGAAGTCAGCTCGAGAAAATTTCTCAGCCCGACACAAACTGCAAACCCCCTCGGAGGACGAAAACCCGAACGCTGATCCGCGGTCCTCGCGGGAGGAGACGCGACGCATTAACATATTAACAATGCCTCATTATGCCGCGAGCGGAGCTCGAGAAACGGATTCAGCCAACTTCCACGCTAACCCGGCCGCGCTGATAGGACGAAAACTTTCGGCAACCGTGGCTCGTGCGCCACCCACGCCACAAGACGCGGTCGCGCGCGTTTCGATGAATACGAAGGCAAATACGGAAACCGTGGCAAATCGTAATTTAAGGTATTCTCAAGCTGCACCAACGCGCTTAATGCTACAAATTGTAAGAACCTATAATAACGCCCACGCTCCGCGTGCGGCAACGGCAGCCGAGAGAGAAAGAGAGAGAGAGGGAAGAGTCTCGCGTACATCGAGAGACACCGGTTTGGTCGCTGCGCCGCCTCGACGAGCGAGGCAACCGGCCTGACCGGACATTAGCATGAGAATGGCTCAAAAATCCTCGGCTGCGGGGGTTTGCGTGTATAGTGCGTATATCGCGCGGCGAGCCTGGAGCGGGGGTGTTTAGACGCGTCGTCATTGGCTGGCTCGGGGGGAAAGCCTGTAATCCCGTTGGCCGAGAGACCGAGGGAAAATGAGACTAGGGAGGCTGCCGTCGTATCTCTCTCTCTCTCTGCTTCGCCGGCTCGTGGAGAGAGCTGAACACTCGCGGAGGGAGAAAGACGTGGAGGGGGGAAGCGGAGCCGAGAGCGAACGAGAATGAACAGGCCTCGGTGTATACAGGGTGTCACGAAAAAAAAAATGCACGAGAGTCGGGATTACGGTTGAGGAATGCGTTTGCATTATTTTCTTTTTGTGAGGCGCGAAATAACGAAGTTTTTATTCTGCGGTGATTTTCACACCGAGAAGATGTGGGATAATTTGGGAAAGAGAGGATTCATTTTTTCGAAAATAATTGTTTGGTTACAAAAGGATTGTGCTAAATTGAAGCTAAAATTAGATAAAAAGGTGTGAATAAGAAATCCAAAGAAATTATAAGTTTCGTAAACCGAGAGATGTGAAAAATGCGTTTCGATTACATTTTTTCTAAGACACCTTAAGTGGCAAAATTGTTTTTATTTTCTGGCTCGTGTGCGGCAATTTTAGCATCGAGAAAATTTAGGTGTGGATGGGAAATGGAGGCTACACAAAATCACTCGAAAATTATCTTCAACATTTTTTTGCCTCTTGAAATATCAAGAATTAAAATTTTTATAATAATATTTATTGATTGTTCCAAAAAGTCTTCTCTAAAACGAGATAAAAAAATCGCAACAAAAAACCCAAAAACGTTACAATTTTTTAAAACGAGTAGAAATAATTATCGCCGCTTTCTCGGTCACCCTGTGTGCATTTATACACATTCTGTGTACCGAGAGATGTAAAGCGCGAGAGAGCGAGAGGAGGCGAGTGACGAGACGGGAACACAAAGTGACTCGACACGAGCCTAAGCTAGGCAGAGACAGAGCGAGAGCGAGAGATCGTCGGGCCGAGCGATACACCGGGTATTCCCGTAGGATGAAGGAGGAGGGAGCGCGAAAGATAAAGAAGAGGGGGGGGGGGGGGGGCAGAGCAGCCAGGGTTGCGGTGAGCCGGGTGCGTAAGCCGGCGCGAGAGCAAGATGGAATATGGAATGGCGAGGGCCGAGAGAGCGGGGGAGAGAGGGATGGAGAGTGTACGGACAGCCGCGAGCGCGGAGGGGGAGCGGCGAGGGGGAAAACGGGCGACGACGGAGAAGCAACGAAGCCACGTGCTATGGGAACGGGAATGGGGAACACGGGGGCTTCTCTCGGTCGCGGGGCCTCCAGCTCAGTTTGAAACGGGCCATCAACGATGCCTACCACCATGGTCGCCGCACACCATGAGGCGCGCGCGAGGTCCAACATCCTCGGTCTCTAAACCCGACTCGACGCACAATTTATACCCGAAAAACTCGCGTGACGTTTAAATTGATTTATAGAAAAAAAAGTCGTTCTAAACTTAAAAAACAAAAAAAAATTGTTCGTGTGCAACAAGTGAAAATATGGAGAATTTTCGGTGGAAAAGTTGAGAGGAGTCGAGGAGTCGAGCGAGGCGGACGTTTTTTTTTCTAGTGCATTTTTCTCGTGATTTTTTTTTTATTATTATTTTTTTTTTTGTTATTATTATCAGTGAGTGGATTTACCATATTGCATTATTTATGGATGAATACCGATGTCGGTCGTGGTCGATCGGTCGATAGCGATCGCGAACGGCCCTCCGAGCGTTAGACGCGAGCGCTTGGGAATCGAGCTGGCAACTCTCGCAGGACGAATGCACGAAGGAGGACGAGAGAGGAGGATCCGAGAATGAGGGGCGAGAGGAGGCGGAAGAGGGAACGATGAACGGCGGAACCGCGAGGACAGGCCTCGTCATTGTCGAGGAATGAGATTCGTGGAATGAGAGACGGATGGAGCGGGCTTTTTACATCTGTATTCCTTTCTTTCTTTCTTTTTTTCTTACAAAGTGCGCGACAGTTTATCAGCGGGTGATACACGACCGAGATCTCAGGCTCTCCGTTTGTCTCGCGCGGCTCGCGAGCCGCGAGCACGCGTCCCTCCGGCGTTGCCATGGACACCTTCGCGTTTTTCGCCTGACAACCGGGATCTTCGATAAGTTTTTCGAGCGCGAAAAATCATCGTGAGATCGCGGGAAAATATTGAATCGAATTTTAGAAGAAAAACAAATTTCTTTGGCTTTCCACGCACAAGAAATTGTGGATACGAGTGCAACATTATTTACGGAAAAAAGTGTCGTGAAAGAAAAAAAAAAGTCGAGAGAGTCGGAGACTGAGAATTTTGATGCTGTTTGAGTAAAAAGAAAATGAAAGGGAATGGAAAAGCTGTGAGAGTTCATTAGAGCCGAGCTCGACTGGATGGAGATAAAAATCGTTGGCTCGTGAAAACAGGGTTTAAAGTAAAAAAGTAAAAAAAAAAAGAAAGAAGGAAAATAAAGGCAAAATAAGGCGAAAGAGGGGAAACGAGACGCGGCTCGAGCAGAACAATGGGAAACAGCGGAAGCAGCGGCGGCAATAGCCGGAAGGCGCGAAGCTTGCCAAATTCACCGGAAGCTCACAGGTATATACATTATGTACCCGTTTTACTATATACCGCTGTATTTTTATAAATACCAAGATACAAGACTCTGTCGCGATAAAACGTCACCCGACAGAGGGAAAAATAATGTCGGTTCTGTCACGATTAACTGATTTTTCGGCGCGTAAATAATTTTCTTTTTTATTACAAAAACGAATGTTTTATCTCCGACGGTGAATAAGTGAAATTCATATAAGAGAAATTTATTTTATATAATTTTTCGTGATCTTTTTCGTGATTCATTTTCACTTGACCTTGAGTACCAAAATCGAGATATTGATTTTACAATTTTTTGTCTTAATATAAAAAAAATGTCTCACCCAATTTTACGGTCTACTTAAAAAAGAAAAAAAAATTACCGGTTCACTTGAAATAATAAGAAGCCGGTGGGTAGAAATCGTGAAGCGAATCGGTTTTTCTCCAGGACATCACGGTCGACCGTCCTCGTTCCTCTTCCTTCGGATTTTTCTCCTCCTTTCTTCTCGTCAATCCTCCTTTATGTCGTGAGCGCGCACGGAGGACGAGACGCGAGACCCGCGCGCGCACAAAATCTCGATACCGTTACGTGTATTCTCGGTGTAGAACCAACTTTTAGTACACCGAGTGAACCCGCCAACGCGTCGCCGTGTTTGCCCCTCGCGCTGCCGGAAATTCCTTGGATAACCGAGGTAAATTTTCCGCGGTTTTGTACTTACATTCGCAACAACATCGCCGGGGAGGAAAAGCAACAAAAAAAAAAAACAACAAAAAGATAAAGTTTCGGCTGGTGGGCAGTTCGTCAGTTAGGACCCTGGCTCGCGGCCAGAATAGTATCTCACGACTATAATACCAGTTTACCTAGAGATTGCTTTCACCGAAATTTCTCGGACGCACAATAAACAGGCCAGACACATACAATTTGCGGGGAACTTTGTTGCGGAACTGTCATAGAAATAAATTCACTTCGGTTTTAGTGACTTTGGACGGCACTAAAACGCGCTGATGGTCAAAGTTGACGTGAATTTGGCTTCACGTAAATTTCACTCAGGTTTATTATTGTTTCTTGGCCGAAATTCTCTTTACGACCAGAAACGTGCAGTAGAAATTTGAATACAAATTTATGAAATTATTATTGGGATTTGAATAAATAATAATAAATTTTCAAGGAAGAATATTTTTTTCGCTTCAAGTTATTTCTAACTTTTTATTAAATGACAAAGTTGACGTGAATTTGATTCGGAGTTGTTATTATTTAACCGAAATTGTCTTTGTTACCGAAAACGTGTTGTAGAAATTTCAATACAAAATTATATTAGAATTTAAATAAGAACTAATCATTTTTAAGAGTAAACTATTTTTTCTAAATTCTGCTTCAACCCTCAGCCTCACTTTAGGTCTGCACATTTATTTAAACTCACTTCACGAACCAATCGCAGAATCCATAATCATCAATTCGCGCAGAAATATGGCCGCAGAATAAAACTCGAAAATACCTGCAGCGAAGGTGCATAAATATTCGATATATGGTGCACTGAAAAAAAACGAGGAATCGTCGATCTATCTCGAATTCGCGATGAGGAACGAAGATTAAGCCGCGGCCTGCGGGGCTGCGGATCATCGAAGATCCCGCGCGTATCGGCCACGAGTTTCTCTCCGCGGGTAACCGGGCGAATTGCATACATGAATATGAGTCCCGGGTCTCCCCGGCGCGTACGTTATAAATGCACATACATATCCGTCGTACGCGGCCGCACATAGACGCAGCGGCGGAGCGTAGTGACGCTTATAATTATACACTGACGCGGTCACGCTCGTTCAGGGTGCTGAGACCGAGAGAGAGAGAGAGAGAGCTAACTGCCGGTGGCGATCTATATCGGGAAGGAAAAAATTAAAAACCAGATTCGCGCAGCCCCTTCAGCGACGCCGAGCGCTGCGGGTCCTGCCTCGCTTTCCTCGCGATCTTGCTGCTACTATCCTGGCGCTGCCGCTGGACCCTCGAAGACCGGTTGGCCGCGCGGAGAATCCACCGCGCCGATGCCTCTTTATTTCCTTTCGACGCTCAACACCTTTTTCCACTTGGTTCTCTCGCACTCCGGGACTTCCTACATGGCGCAATATTTGTTCCCACGGGAGTAGAGATTTTATTCAAAACGGAAAAAATTGAGTTTGTGTTTAAAGAAAATGGTTTAGCTGAGGCAACATTTTGCCAGTTCAAGAATCATTTTTGTATTTTTTGGCAATTTTTTTGGTATAAAATATTAAGTTGGAGTAAATTGAAGAACTAAAAAAATAATTTGAAGCTCGAATAAATTTGCGAATTGACCGAGGCTTTTCGTTCATTTTGTGGTTTCTTCTCGTTGGCATTAAATTTCAAACCAGTCGCAAGATCAATGAAGAAAATGAAGTACAAAAAAATATAACAAGTGGATCTTCCACCACTACCGAAAATGGAGCCATGCAGCGAGCTAACAAGAAGCCACGAGCGTCGTAGGCCCACTCGACGGACTCGAAGAATACGCTCGGTGTCTTCGAACGAGCGCGCTAAGTGGCCTCGGCTTCTTCGGAATCGAGTACGAAGACCATCGCTGCGGATGCCGTGCGTGAAAACGTGTTCGTGTCTGATGCTTGACACAAAAAAAAATACGAAAAACAGAAAACGGCGTCACGAAGCGGAGAAATTTGAGGCAAGATTGGGCCAATTTCGTACCTTGTTGCTTGTTATGCATCTCAATTTCCGATAAAAAAAACTATCCCCGTAACGAAGTGACGAAGGATGTGGGAGGAGGTGAAGAACGGAAAGGGGCTGCTTCGGACTTTTCGTCCTGAGAAAAGCAACAGCATCGCGTGAGAACAAACCCTTCGCGTGCCAGGACGTTGGGAGGAAAAGCAAAAAAAAAAATGCAATCTATACGTTTTATCCTACAGTATACGGTACAACTATATTTACGAGAAATACAAAAGAAACGAAAAAAGAGAAAGAGAAAAAAGGAGCACGGCGTCTGCTACGTCGGAAACGAATTATGGGTTGAACGCGGGACCTGCACCAAGTGGGAGGACCGGACTCTCTCGACGTCGCTTCGCGCTCGCGGACAAACCAGAAAGCGTTTTCGAATAAAATTTCAAGCGCTGCACCCACACGCGCCGCTCGCGCCCGACGAGTTTCACGCACTCGGGACTCGCGTGACTGCACACACGCACGTGGTCAGCCTCCCCCCGTGACCTCGAGATTCACCCGACGAATTCGGAGTCTTTGTTTCGAGGTTATTCGGCCATCTTCTATTTTTTTTTCTTTTTTTTTACTGAAGATCCTGGTTCTGAATAACTAGGAAATTCCCGGTTTTAGTACTGTTCGTGAATAACCGAGAAAATAAATGAATGAATGAATCATTTTTTTCCTATGGATGATTTTTTAATGTAAAGATATATTTATTGCCGGATTCGGTCATCTTCTATTTTTCTTTTTTAGTCAAAGATTCTGATTCTGAATAACAGGGAATACTCGATCTGTTTTTAATACTGATTGATGATAAGGAAAAAATGCAAGGGGTACGTTCACTTTGAGAAATTAATGAAAAATGGTTAAAGCGGCCATAAACGAGGATTAACACCTGGGTCAAAAGAATCCAAACCAGGTCGCTCGTCATTCCGCCGAAATAAAATATCGAAAATACGACGCGATAACTCGCGCGGCTTTGCGAACCTCTGGGGTTGAATCGTAAAAAAGAGTGAAATTACTGACTCCCGTTAAACATTTAACGGCGATGAGTTGCCGTGGTGCATCATCCTCCGCGTTGCACTTGGCTCCGCCATTAACTCCCCGCTCGACGTTATGGACAGCGCGTCCCGCAGCTGCCGCTCACCTAGGCCTCTCAGTCTCTCCGGACGAAAATGATTAATAACCAGTGTAATTTACCGGACACCTATTAATTACAATCAAAAAACGATTATCACATTTCTCCCCCGTATTAATCATTTTTTCCCTCCGTCTATTTACATATTTCACTTTTTAATATAATTCCAGCCGATTGATCGATTAATTCGTGGCGAAAATATAATATTCGCTCCCGTCACCGAGAAAATTTATAATCCCCTTAAACACGCATAAATTTAATCGCAAAACCGAGTTACGTTCGTCAGCCTCGAATTACATTTTATTCGACTTTCTCCCCGGCTTTCGCTCTCGTTTCTCCGTCTCTCTTATCCCCCGCGATCTTCACTAGGAAGTCGCGTCGATATTTCTTCTTTTTTTTCGCCAGTGCGAAAAAGACGAATTTTTCGAGGGAGCCGGTGATTTATTATCGCCCGGGCGACACGCTGACGATTATTTCACAGCCTCGAAGCGCGAGAGCTTCGTGGTTCTTTCCCTCTCTGTCCATCTCGCCGTCCGTCCGTCTCTTCCTCCTCCTCGGGTGCGCCGCCCTCTCTCGCCCTCTTTATTTAGCAAACGAGTTCAAAGACACCCCGCGCGAGTCCAACTCGTACGCGTGAGTCAATGTTTTCGATGTGAATGGTCGCAGAAATAGACTTTTGGAAGCCACGGCCGCGCGGGCCACACGACATTCTCGCTCGCTCACTCGAAGAGATGCGTGCGGCTTTCGCGCTGCATCCTTCGCGAAAGTGCAGCAGCAGCAGCAGCAGCGACAGAGGCCACTTCGCGACTTCGGACAGCCAAAGTCCGACGAGTGAGAGACACCCGGAGAGACATCAGCACGTGTATCGCCGATGTAGCGCGAAATACGTATATCCATCGTTGTACCGCCGGACGATCTCTCGACTGGCACTTCTGAGGCCAGCTGGCGATTCTCAGAGCATCGAAATATAATTATAACTAACGATCGCGGACGCATTCGACGATGCATTAACGAACAAAGGCAGCAGAGGCGAGTCGGGGCCCCCTTGGACAAAGCCTAATTTACGGGGGGCTGGAGGGAGGGGAGGAGGGGAGGTTATTGTGAGGAGATTGCGATGCGGAGATCCGCTTAAGGATTTTTTTATTGTCGAGTCTGATAAGGAAACGAGGATTTTATTTCAGCTGTGGGAAATAAATTATATTTTATTACGGTAAATGAATAAATAAATATATGAATAAATATGAGTTGACTCAAATATTGATAAATGAATAAATGAATAATTGAATTAAATTAAATATTCGGAAATGAATAAATGAATAAATGAGTTGAATTAAATATTCGGAAATCAATAAATGAATAAATGAGTTGCATTAAACATTCGGAAATGAATAAATAAATAAATGAGTTGAATTAAACGTTGATAAATGAATTTCTAAAAATTAAATATTGATAAATGATAAATATTAACATTCAATAATCGATACTCGTGAATCCTCCCCCTGGGTGTGCCCGAGTCGAACAAGTGCTTAATTAATAAATTAATTCAACCGCGTCGGTGAGCCGCTTCGACTGGTTATCTCGCTTGTTTTCCTTTTTCCCCCGCTGCTCGAAGCACGCGAAGGGGTAGCCTGCGCTGCTGCTACATGGAAATGCGCGCGGAGTGCAGGATGCTCGAGGAGAAAATATATGGCGGACCTTCGGGGTCTTATCGCGAGGAGTGGTTTCGACTCATGCCTGGTTTTGCTTCTGCTTAATGCGGCGCCTCGGTCTCCTGTTCGCGGCCTCCGAGGTGTGCAACGGGCTGGTCTCTCGGGGTCCTTGAAGGAAGCGACTCCCTAGCAACGGATTCTATGGACAATAAAAGACGAGAATATCTCGTCATTTCTCACGGCGAACGGGAAGATTAAATTATTTGCAACCACATGGAGTCAAAATAATTTGATCTTCTAATTTGCAATGATCTTGTGCACCTTTGAAATTAATTACTTTTCTGGTGCATTTTCTTGCATAATTCACTCTGACAACAACAACAACAACAACAACAACAACAACAACAACAATAATAATTACTAAAAGTAATAAGAATTAATAAATCAATAAAATTATGAAAAACTCTTAAAAACCTCACAGAAAAAATGATGAATAATTACAAACCTCACTAAAAATTATTAATAATTCTATCACTCACTCTAAATGATCCACTGCTACCCAAACCCAAAAGCATTTTAATGACAATTCCATGCCAACATCGCTCATCCCCGGGTCGCGTGTGCAAAAGGATCTCAAGCCACGTCTGTGCGAAAATCGTCGAGGTCCTTTCTTTCCCCGCGCGAGAATTCACCGTCGCTCGGAATAATCTAAATTTATCCGGCAAGTGGGTTATAACCCACGTTAGGCGGTAGACAAGAAACTGCAAGCTGCCCGCGCGACGAGCGAGGGATAGAGTGTCGGACAGGCGTGGGCCATTCGTGGTCTTTATGTCCCCGGCAAACCGCGCAATAATCCCGCGAGTCCTACACGGCGCAACAGCTTCGCGCAGTATTCGCGGTATTCGCGTTACATGGTAGTCGCGGCAGCCTCGTTGTATCGCTGCGCCCATACGCATAAGTCACACCGATGCCCGGCGGCCGCGGCGGCGGTTCGAACGTCGACGCGCTATACTCGTCGCAATACGCTGCGCAATTATCCCTAATTGCTCGAATGAATTAGCGACCTCGTTCGGCGCGAGGCATTCGAGACGAGACAGGCGCGAGGCGAGAACCCTCGGTGGCCCCTCCCCCCTTCTCGGTGGTGGACAAGCGTCTGGATCTTCGAGTGTCCAGACGAAATGAAAGCTGGTCGTAATTTTGATTTGTCGGATTTTTCGGCGAAATTAAAAAGACCCGAAAATTGAAGGCTATTAAAAAGCCCGTTAAAAGTCGTTAAAAGTACCTTGAGGAATATGAAGTGACGTACAGATATTGCCTGGAGAAGAATTTAATTAAGTTTTGAACTGGAATATTTGATTTGCAGCGAATTTGCGGTTTAACTTGGGGATTTATTGTCAAACTAGTTTAAGCCACATTACACTGTAAATAGATTCCTGTCCCGCTGGTCGAGAGGATCGACCGCCTAATTGCGGCAGCCTGGGCCGACTTCGGTAATGACGGTTTAACCGTTTGCCGATGTGGCCAGTGGTTGATGCTCTCTGACTCGGCGTTTCGGTCCGGCGACGAGCCGTTTGGTTAAGTGAAACGTCAGGCGGAACACGGGTTAACGTGACGCTGATGCACCGCGCGGTGGGGCTGATAGTGTCTTGAGGCTTCGTGCGCATTCCGTTTGGCTAATGGGAGATGGATTAAGATATTTTGTACTGCCAGGAAATAGTTGGGTTCTGAAAATGGATTTTCGTTATTTTTGAAAATGACACGAATATAGTCTTTAATGACGTAAGAAATACCGAGTACATTCGGCGTGGCTAATGGCAGATGGATTAAGCCATTTTGTACTTTCAGGAAATAGTTGGATTCTGAAAAAGCGTTTTTGTCACTGTTTATTCTGGCTCGCAACGTAAAAGTGCCATAAAATAAAACAAAAGTTACTGACTGAGTAAATTCAACCGACTCGCATTCCGTTTGGCTAATGAGAGATAGATTAAGACATTTTGGACTGCCAGGAAATAGTTGGGTTCTGAAAATGGATTTTCGTTATTTTTTAAAATGACACGAATATAGTCTTTAATGACGTAAGAAATACCGAGTACATTCGGTGTGGCTAATGGCAGATGGATTAAGCCATTTTGTACTTCCAGGAGATAGTTGGATTCTGAAAAAGCGTTTTTGTCACTGTTTATTCTGGCTCGCAACGTAAAAGTGCCATAAAATAAAACAAAAGTTACCGACTGAGCAAATTCAACCGACTCGCAGATCCACAAGCGATAAGTCCTATGGCCACTTGAGAAGGTTCGGCTCGGTGTATTAAAACCTCAAAGCTTCTTCTGACGACTTGAACGTTGGACCTCGAAAATTTGTACATTCTCGAAAAAACCTCGTTACCGAAAATTACGTATTTGCACAAACGTCCCGCAGATTAGAATCTCGGGTGAAGCTCCGACGCGAATGCGAGCACTTTGGGCGAATGAGCGAGTCGAAACGACAGCGATTTTCGAGGCGGATAAAGCGATAGTTGACTGTATCCCAGATCCAAATCTTTCGAGGTACCTTTTACCAGGTATCGTGGCTATTATATCGCTATTATGTTTTCCTTTTAAATGGAAAACAAGCTCTTTTCAGACAGACATTTGAATACATTTTTGAACTCGATTCCACTCGGAGAGATAGAATTTTAGTTGGGGTGAAAAATTATTTGTTCATGTGACTACCAGAATCTTTTTACTAAGCTGCTATTTTTTTAGACTGACAAACCTTTTGTAGACTAACACATTTGTTTCTAGATTAAGAAATATTTGTATGCAAACGAAAAACGTTGTCACAAAAAAAGATTTGCTGGGTAAACAAGATTATTTCCCTTAATGCCCAAAGACAATTGTTGAAAGTCAACAATTTGAATGCACTCGACACGAGTTCCAACCCGAGTTTGCACACTTGACTCGCGGGTAACAGAGAACCGGGAGCAGGACAGACAGATGCATATCGTCGCGTTGCAAAAGTCGAGTGCAACGAGTGCAACGAGTCGGGCGGCATTCCTTCTAATTGCTAGGAAACTATAGACCGAGAATGACCGAGGAGAAGTGGCGAATGGGTTAAAAGTCCCCGCGAGCTCACGAGGCGCGCCGGGAGCACGAGAGTCGCAGAACGGTGGAGACCGTCTCGAGCTGAGCCGAGAGCGAAGCGGAGTTGCACGGTATTTGCTCTTACTGCGAGCGAGCCGAGAGCACGAGATCGGCGAGCACAAGGTAGGAGCAACGCCAATTAGATCTCGGTGCTCGATTAAAACGCTCGCGTGTTGGGACACACAAATAAAATACACGCTGCACACACAACACACTTGCGGAACTCGAAAGTGCACGGCTCGTGTCAAAGCTGGCGAAATACACACGTAAATGGTATACAAAACTTCTTGCCTTGCAAAATCGCGAATTGAAGAAAATTCGCACTGAGAACTCGGCAAACAAATTCTTTGTTGATGTAGTGACGAGACAAATGTTTTCGCTTGGGTATCAAATTTTTCTGCCGAGCTACCAAGTCGTTTTGTTTAGCTCCCAAAATATTTTTCTAGGGTACCAAATTTGTTTGATAAGCCCCAAAATATTTTGGCCAGGCCACCAAATGTTTTTGTTAAACTCCCAAAATATTTCTGCTTGGCTCCCAAATTTTTTTGTTCAACTCCCATCATACTTCCTCTAGACCAACAATTTTTTAAGGCTAAACATTTTTCCCAATCTAAAAAATCATTTTCCTTGGACCAACAAATATTTTTATCGACATCGCAAGCCAGAAATTCCGGTGCCCGCAACCAGGAGAGAAAAATTCAAATCCTCCCGAACAAAAGTGAGGCCCAGCCCTAAACAAGCTCGTTAGTCGTGTCCCAAGTGCAACTCTTCCTTTCCTCCTCCACCCATGTACCGTCCCCTCCCTCCTCCGCCGTGCTCATCGTGCTCAGTGCACTGCAAACACCCCGCGCCCAAATTCGCGGAAGTGAGACGCGCGCCAGCGAGTCGAGAAAACGCCGTGTCCCACCGAACCAGGAGAGAGAAATGGGATCCAGTTGGCACGAGGCTGTTCGGGATGGCCGTGGTGGTGGTGAGATCGATACGGCGCAGGAATTTCAGGCACGTCGTCGCGGGGGGGCGCCGAGGGGGAGGACGGAGGATGAAGCGGGACGAAGCGGGCGGAAGGAGGGAGTCGCGATGCAGGGGGGCCCAGCGGGGGGGCAAAGCAAGGAGGGTGGAAGGCCACCAGGTTCGAAGCTCGAGCCCCTCGAGCTTCGAACATGCAGGTAATTAGTAAAATCCACGGTGGCGCAGGTCGAGCGTCCCCCAGCGCGTTGGCCACGTCGCCAACGCACTTGGTGCATCGTGTAGTCGATGGCCATAGAGTCGATACGCAGCGCGTTGGGTCTCGGCCGGGTCTGTGTAGTTTGCTCTTGTCGTTGTCGAGAAATATACAGGACGATCGGTGGGGACCGCGATCGTTCATTGTGGCGTCTGCGTCGTGAATTGGACCCAGGAAGCCGTACACGACCCGCGCTGAGTTTCTGCTCATTGTCTCTTGGAGCCGATGCGTGCCGCTCGGATGAACATTTTGCGCACAATCGCGACGGAGCTCCACGTACTGCCGGGCTGGTTTGAGCCCTTTCAATGCCAGTGGGTCTACCGCTCTGGGCGCCTCTAATCACACTGTTGGCTGTGATCATCGAGGCTGGATGACGAAGAGGGACAGGAGGAAGGTAGAGTTGATGATGGAGGATGGGACGAAGTAAAGCGCGACTGGAGGATGAGACAAGGGCCAAGCACCTTCAATCAAACGACGCTTGGTTAGTGTTGCCGATCGACTCGGGCCTAGTTGGCCTTTCGGTGCTCCCATTCTGACGCACCGGTTGAGGAGAATTGATGGATTTGTCCTTCTCGGTTTGGACTGGGGATTTCTGTTGGTTGGGAGTTTTTTTCGGTCTTCTTGATGATGGGCTGAGAAAATACATATTTAAATATCGACCTTTAAAGAATACCATCCGGTATCAAGTCGCATGTTGTACTCCGAAAAACATTTTTTTACTTGATTTAGAAAAAAAAATTGAAATATTTTTCGATTGACAACGTGAATTTTTTGGCTCATGAACTTTTTACGGGAAGATTATAATTTTTATTTTTATTCTTAGTTTTCCGCTTGACGGAAATTTTGAATTGAAGTGCAAGGTGAATTCAGGAAAATCGCGTTGCAAAAAATCTGAGGGGATGCAAAGGCACGAAAAAACATTCCTGGCGACAGCTAGTTTTTGTTTCCGAAAGCGCGGGGATCGCGGTGAAGGAAAATACGGAGAAATTGGCCGAGTGCACCAGCCGGAGACATTAATTTTCGATATTGCACTGTAAATAATATCGAGACCTGGGTTGCTGTTCCTTCGATCCCTTCGGTCGCCCCCCACGATCCAGGGATATTGTTCCTGACAGCCAACAAGTGTGGAGGGTTTCGCCCTCGAAAGAGAGAGAGAGAGATTGGTGCGCGCCGTTCGCCGCGCTCACCGCAGGCAAAAAATATCCCGACTACGACTGGATTCCCTTTTTTCGGCTCTGTCGATTATGATGGAAAATATTTCAACCCCCTCGCCGCTTCGCCTCAAGTTCCTCGTCGTTTCTTCTGTCGGGCTTTTTTTCCGTCATTCCCGTCAAATCCAGCCATTCCTTTTCGTTAGAGCCTCCGCGCTTTTTTCGACGGCGACTGCGACCGTCGGCCGTAAATCGCCGACGCGATATTTATATATCGGAGCCGTCGTTTTTATCGCCTCGTTATTTGTATTTACTAAACATTTCTCGATGGATATATCGGACCCCGGGGACCCCGCAAATAGATTTCCGCTCGTTATACTTGGGAACAAAATCGTCGGAAGCGAAATTTATTTCCGGTTTTATGGGACACCCGTAAATTTTGAATGAGACACTTGATTCATTTCAAAACTGTTTCGACTTCGAAATTTTTTCAATTTTCACGTTGGATTTTATTTCGACTATTCCAGCTTCGATATATTTTCAATTTTCATGTTGAATTTTATTTCGACTATTCCAGCTTCGAAATATTTTCAATTGTCACGTTAAATTTTATTTCGACTATTCCAGGTTCGAAATATTTTCAATTGCCACGTTAAATTTTATTTCAACTATCCCAGCTTCGAAATATTTTCAATTGTCACGTTAAATTTCATTTCAACCATTCCATCTTTAAAATATTTTCCTTTTTCACGTTGAAATTTATTCTTCACAAAAACGAGAGAAGTGAGACAGAAATTAATGATGAAAAAACAAACTTTCTCTTCCATAATAATGAAAACAAATAACAAAATACGGCAATTTATCTGGCACCCAGACTTAAAGAAGACACGAACACAAATGCGACAGCGTGACGTATTTGTGACTCATATACATATTAGTGAATTGTACACCGGGCTCGAGGCAGACAGGACAGGATGCTGCCATTCGTCCCCCGTCGAGACGATATTTCACACGTTGCTTTCGACGTTTACACGTGCCACCCGCGAGTGTCGAGGAGAGAGGGAGGGGGGAGTTGGCTCGATACAGAAACGAGAGAGAATCCACGGAAACGACTGGAGCGAGATTGAAAGCGTTGCGCACCCCGGTTCGTCGAACCGCGCACTCACGTTTTGTTCTCACTTGACAAATTGTTATTAGGACCTTCCTGCGATGTACCCGGTATACCTCGTGTTTCCAGTGCCGCCTCCGCCACCTCGGATGTTTTTCCCTGATATCCACTGTTCTTTTTTTATTCTTCTCCCTTTTTCCCTTTCGGCCACTCGCAAATGCATCACTTTCGAGCACTCGTGAGCTTAGGGTGCGGAGTCGTGGAAACTGCCGGCTATGGAGTCCCAAAACATACAGTGATTTACAGTCCAGTCTCGGTATTCGGCCTTGTCGCGTTTCGCGACTAAACAGCCGGACTGTGATGAAAAAAAAAAAAGTTTTTTGTATTTATTGACTGTAGGGGAAAAAAGTGTTTTTTTTTCAGATCAGTAAAAAATGTCTGATATTATTAGCACGTAAAAGACGAAAAAGAAAATGGTCTGTAACCTCGAGAATGTTTTATCTAATAGAGCCAAATAAAAAAAAATAAATCAGATGACATTCGGTAAAAATATTTAACTGCACAATATTCGCCGTCGGATTGGACACTAAAAAAATTAGTACAAACAAAATCCGAGATTTATTTCAATTTTTAAATTAATCATTATTATTATTGCATTCCCTATTATTACAATGAAGCTTCGCAAATGTCAGCGCTCGCATAAAAAGAGACTCGTCACGTGCGCGCACGTGTCAGCCACCCTCGCGTCGCCTAAACATGAGCAGCGGAGCCGAACGAGCGAGCGGCTCCTTCGCTAATCTCGCAATCGTCGATTCCAGACAACAATGCCCGTCCGGTCCTCTCGCTCGGCTTCATCTCCCTCTCTCTCTCTCCCTCCCAACCTGGTCAATTACAGAAATCATTGTTGTATACCTGCGAGATAGGTGTGCAAGATTTGCATCGGGCTCCCCGGCTGACGTTGGGAGAAACACAAATACATCGCTCATGAGATACTCGTTGGTTTATAGAAAAAAAAAGAAAAAAAAATAAACCTTCGTCCGAGCCTCCATATCCTTCGCTCGACCGTCACCCTTTTCCACTCCCACACAATGCTCTAATGGTACAGCCGGGACTCCACGCAGCACGACGAAAAAAAAAAAACAAGAAAAGAGAGTAAAATAAAATGAATGGACACGTCCAGAGTGGATGGAGCGCTGAGGAGCGTCATAAAGGATACTCGACCCGCATGGCGGTTCCTGCATGGCGCTGGGATATTTGCATTTCACAGGGCAACATTTTACTGCCATCTGTGGCTTTTTACTCGTACGTTCCATTCGGGCTATCCACACATTCACGATATTCAATTGCCAGCCTCTTGTATTCCGCCACACGCATACGTGAATATATTTATACGTATATTTACATTTGCGTGTAGGTCAATTTGTGCCACAGTGTGAGCCGTATATATTGTGGAGAAAGGGACTCTGCATCGCTTCACCGCGACAATGCACCTCGCCCGACACTCGACAGGTCGTATCCTCTTCTTTCTTCCTGTGGGTTCTTTTTAGTTTGTTCTTTTTTATCTCCCTCCTTTCCTACATTTTTGTGTCGCACGATCCGCCCGGGACAACACGCGTGTCACGCCTATTTGGATAAGACTATTGTCACACTCTCACTCTCCTTCTGGTTCACATTCCGGTTTGCGTTTGGCTATCGGTCCACGAGCGGCGCTGCAGACGCTCCTCAGCGTGAGGGATTGGCTGAAAGTGTTAAATATTTCTTGTTACTTTTATTGAAGCACTTTTAATGCTGTCTTTTGAAAGTAACATTATTTTTTTATTTTTTGAGACAGCTGAAAAAAATTAGCCTTGGTTAGACTAAAAAGTAACTAATTTTATTAATCCAAAACATTTTTTTTTCACCTACAAAAATCAGCCTCGGTTACACTAAGTAGCAAATTTAATTTTATCAAGTTTCCCCTCTTCAAAAAATTAGTGGGTGAAATATCTCGCATTATCGATATAAGTATTGTTGTGTTATTCGTTCTCTGATTGGCTGTCGGGTTGAAAAAAAAAAAAAAATCAGTGAAAAATTCAGAAGTCAATATATAGCATTTCGACTTGTGGCATTGTCTTCGGTATTGAGTTTTTTTTCGAACTAAGGAATAAAATCCATGCTCGATTGATAAAAAAAGGGACCTCGATTCGAGTCTAGTTATTTTTAACTTTTAGGGCTAAAAAAGTGCAAACACGATTTTTTTTCCAGACTGAAAAAGAATCAGCCTCGGTGTTTGCACTGAAAAGTATCAAATTCGACGAGAAGTCCGCTCGCTCCTTCGCGTTTGCCCGGCGCTTCTCTATTATTCAGTATCAGCACACACGGCGAGATTCGTACACGGTAGAAATTCGTCTGCAATGCGTGTAATTTTCGTCGGTTGGAACTGCGCCGCGCGCGGAAACGCGCTGAGCTCGCCGAAAGCGCGTCGGCACGATGACAGCCACCATTAGACTAAATATTTACCCGACTACGGGGTAATATAGGCCCTCCGCCGGATCGTGGAGCCCGAGTGTTGACTCGGCACAGAGCGCGCGGTTAACCGAGAATCTCCACCTCCCCGACGATTTCACTCCGCCTTTCCGCTTCCTCAGTTTCACCCTGATATTCTCTCTGCGCTGGCGGGCGGCTAAACGCTTCGCTGAATCCCTCACGGCCCCCGGAATCATCTCAAACAGGCGTCGTACATCGATGTCCTCTCCACTCGTGGGGGGCTTTGTCTCTCTCGATATGTATATACCGGTTGGTTTGCTCGCTCGTTCTTTTTTTCTTTGCTCCCCTTCCGGGCTCGAGACGTCGTTTCAAACCCTCGACCCGGTTTCCTCATTTCCTGGTGCATTTCGAGCTTTTAATTCACATTTGAAAATATTTAATCCCTAATTTTTTATTTTTGAAATAGAATTAACATTTTTTTAATAATACTAGGCTAATCACACACGCTGGCGCGCGTACCTGAAAAACTTGCCAAAATCGACCTCAGAAATTTGTTCTTTTCAAAATATCGACTTTTAACCTATACCATCATTCTCAAGTCGCATATTCTACCCCCGAAAACACTGGTTATTAACCTTTTTTAATCGATTTTGAAAAAAATATTTTTTTGGCGACGATCTTTCTGTCAGAAATCGTAGATCTGGCTCCGGACCGAAAATCGCCAAAATCGACCTCGGAAATTTCTATTTCAAAATATCACCTATAATAGGTTAATCAATTTTGCGCCGCTGCGCTCTTATAAAGTTTTAAAAGGTTATCGGTGCTGCCCCGCCTGTCCTCTTATGACATTTTTCAAATTTGACACCAAACTGATTTTGTTTATCACGGACATTCCTGGCAACCAATCAGAGCTCTAATAGTTCGCTAATAATGCTTTCCGTTACTCATGAACTTTGTAAAAGAGGGATTTTTCAGATTCTTCAGTACGACTCAATCAAACAGTAATTAAAAATTACGTTTTTGTCCAGGTGGACATTTTTTAAATAAATATAATCAACATGTATCAATTTAATCGCATCAAATTAATTCTGGTTTGCTTTTTAAACATTTATAGATTTTTTTCTGCACACGCGCGGATTCTCCTTCCTCTCCTTTTTTCGTTTATCATTCGAGCACGAATATTCGGTCGACGTCGGCGAGGGCACAAAAAGAAACGCGGTGCGGCACAAAAGGGCTCGGGTTCTTTCACGCGCTCCGCCGGCAACGAATACGCGACGGCGACGAGACGAAATGAGACGCGAAGACCTCCCTCGCCGAAAGAAATGAAAAAGATTTCGCGGACTCCGCTTGTGCTCGACTGAAAGAAAAAGATTCCCCATTCATCGTTTATTTTTAATCAGCCGGCATTGAGATAAAATAATACAATCGTCAGATGAGAACAAAAAATCTCCTAAATTGATATATACATCAATTTAACCACTGAAATACGAAACATTTTTTTCTTCAATTTCACTATACTGATAACAATTTTCCAAAACTGACTAAAAAAAAAAAAACGTTCTGACAAAAAATCCATCCACTTAGCCCAATCAAATAACTTTAATTAAATTTTATTTAACCACGTCTTTATCTCCACGAATTTCGTCCCTTTTTCCTCGCACCTGTTGTTCAATGCCGAATCAGCAACCCCCTCGTTAAAAACCAGCAGCAGTCGGGGCAACTCGCCAACGGGCGCGATTTTGTTTCTCTGTTTACCTCGCTCGCGGGGTACGCCTCTCCTTTTTCCTATTTCGAAGTTACGATCGCCGCGGCTCGCGGTGCGTTTATTCGTCTCTTGCTTCGAGCCCTTCGCGTCCCGCCAAACTTCCACCTCTCTCCTCGCTTATATATTTGCCAAGGGAACGAACTATATGGAATTCCTCGCGAAGAATTTGGCCCCGGCTAATCGTCCATCTCGTCCGCGGGGCCTCTTGAGTCGCTCGTATAACCGCGCCAAGGTTTATGAGAATCTCACTTTTATTCCTCCTCTTTTCCTTCCTCCTCTCCTCCACCGCGTCTTCCTTCATCGGGCTTTTTGCTCTCGACGCTAGAGACCCACTTAACGACTTCCGGCTCTGAAAGCGAGAATGCGCGACGGCCGAGTGACGCCTCAGGTTCTGCACACATAATAACGATAACAACGTGTTCCCTCGTTGCAGGCCGCGGATATATATTTTCGACAAATTAATTGGCCCGCGCGCGCGACTCGCTCGAAAGCGTCCCAAAAGCTTTGTGAAATCGTCGACGATTTGTCAGAACCCCCGGAGTCGGGCCTGCAAAATTTATTTACAATTTAACGAATCGAAAGCCCGAAAAGTTCATCTTTTTCAAGGCCACGTGACGGTTGACAGATGAAACGTCCAGCGAACACGTGCGCACGATTTTTTATCGCGTGCGCGCATAAAATATTCAGCCAGATCGAAGAATAATTGCTGCGGTATGAATGCGCGTCGCCCACTGTGGTACATAGATCAGCCTGGAAGCCGCATTTCTGGTCGCGCAGAATTTCTCGTTTACAAGAAAGGACGACGAAATCGCCAAGGGGGATGAATTATTTAAATGGCCAAAGAGAACGCCCGGAGATGGAACGAGATTGGGGAGGGGGGGATGGAACAGAGGAGACAGATCGTTGTCCGACGCACTTGGAATGATCACTGAGGGTTGAGATTGGAAATGAAACGCCGGGAAGTCACCGAAGGAACGAGAAAAGCGAGCTCCGAGGCTCGAAGGGACGACGGGCAGGATCGTTGAATCCGTTATTGAACCAAACGCAGCGGGCACAATACTCGCTGCCTTTTCTTTGGTCTTTCCAATATTGTTTTTTGTTCTCTTCCTTTTTTTAAACCAACGTCCGCGTATAATTGTCTTGTTCGCAAAGCGACGAAGAGGCCATAATAATTTGAAGTCCATGCTGAGGGGAGGCAAAAGTTTGACGCTTGCTCTTTGTTTTCCAGACTTCCATCGCCGTACAACAAACAGGCTGGTGCCGCGGGCCCCGGGGGCGGTCCAGGGGGCACGAGCATCCCCCTTCCCGCGACCGTAGCCGCCACGAGAAGATGCCCCCCGGACAAGGTCAGGCCGGCTCCGTCCCCTGCGCATCAAACGCAGCTCGGTAAGTTGATTATCGACCTAATGCCCGGAGCGCATTCAGCTATTTGCCTCCAATTCGCCTTCCAACCCGATTAATCCTCAAAGATATTCGACATCAGCGAAATCTCCATGTAAGTTTATTAGCTATTGATTTTTGGCCGGCAAACATCAAGAGGGACAACACTTGGGACTTTGGGGATGGGTTTGAAATTGTGAATATTTAAGAGTGGATGAACTAGAAAAAAATGTAAATTAATGGGAGTGAAAAAATTGTTTGGCCTTTTTGTGAATGAATATTTTTCTTGGTTTACAACTCACACAAATATTTTGGTGCAGATGAAACACAACACGTTTCGTCAGCATAATATTATATATAGTTGAAACGAAGATTCAGCCAAAAGCAGACACAGAGATGTTAAAGTTTAAAACGAGAAGAGTGCTCAATTTACCGGCGCATTCTTCTCGCATGGAATATATATATTATGCGACAGACGGAAGATGAAAGTGAAAACGAGAGTGATATAAAGAGGTAGAAAAAAAAAGAAAGAGAGAGAGAAGGAGTCGCGAAACGAGAGGGGCTGTTGATGCTTTGCTAAAAGTTCCCGAAGGTTTCACCGGTAAAACGATGAAACGGCAGGACGAGGATAAAATGAAAAAACGAATGTAATTGAAGTTCCAAGAGCGAAGCGAAAAAGTTGCCAAAGTGGAATAGGATAGAACGGCAAGAGCGGACGACACGGTCTGATCTTGTCGAGCTTCCTTTCTCTTTCAAAACATATTCCATTCCCTTTGCCCTTTTTAATTTTCCCAAAAAGAGAACAAAAAAATCAACCGCACATTTTTTTGTGAACTTTTAATGTGTCTCTTCTTTTAGTGTTCAAAGATTTCTTCAGTGCCGCTTAGGAAGCGTTCCGGTGAATCATCGACTGCCAGATAATGAGGAAAGAGAATCCATTGGAAATATCAACCCCCGGAATCTTTTCCACCACGCGGCGACTCTAATCTCACGACTCTTTGTCCCTGCCGGTCCAAACGAAGACCGATCCTCGTCACTCGGGTCGTGCTGTTGTTCCATTTCACGGGGCGTCGATCACGTTTGAGCAAAGGACGTGTCTGGCCTGCGGTGCTGTCATTAGGAGCCGCCGCGGCTCCTCGAGGAATCGATACAAAAACGTTCGTTAGGAGCTATTAGCTCCGGCGACGTCTCCTATCGTCACCGGAACACGAGACACGCCAACCCTTGCGCGTTTCTCTCGGATTATGGGAAAGACAAGATTCGTTCGACGAAGCGGAAACCCATTTCCCGTCCCCACGGAAGTGACATCGCCGAGTCCCAAGGCGACGAAAGGAGAAAATTCGACGCTATTATTTTTACCATTTATGAATACGCAAAAAGCGTCGTCGCCTCTATGGCTGCCATTAGCGCGGTCTGTCGGGGCTTTTAGCAACAATTTCGCCTGCTTTGGGGCGCGCGCGAACCCTTCCCCGTCCTCCGACCCTCGAGCCCGCTTTCTCTCGCGCCAAAGACTCGAGGACGAAGGTCTGGTCGCCACGATATATTACAGCTACTCTTGCCCCCCTCGCGCTCACTACATTATCGTGATTCCCTCTTCATTTTATTCCCTTTCAATGCGGCTCTCCCTTCGCCACCAGGAATATTCGGCTCCTAGGAAATAGCAAACGGAATCCGGAGGCTCAATGTGCAAATAATTGAATCTGACTCAAGCCCTAGATACTTAAAAAAAAACGTAGCCTTTTAATTTTTGCGAGCCCACAAATATCTGGACCAGTTTGTCCAAAAAGGTCGAGGTAAATTCGAGTAAAAAATCTGCCATTTACAGGCTGTTGCGTCGATTTTCCACCGTGTACGAAATGTTTGCGCGGTACCCACCGCACGCATCTCTGTTTCATCCCTCGCAAAGCCTCCACCTCGCTCCCCCCTCCTTCTCCGTTACCGCGACTGTGTTCATGGTGCGTATAGCAATATTACCGACATCCGCGCGCACGAAGCGCCGGCGAGGCTCGGGGTTGCGCCGAGCCGACTCTCGATGGTCCGTGGGGGGCGCCGCTCGGCACCCCATAGCTTTGTACTTTAGCCTATCTCGCTCTATCCGTGGCTACTACATTTTGGGGCGTCCACGACCAGATGCGCACCGTCGATTCCCAGGGGTTTTCAAACCGTCCACCACGGGGCTAACGCTGTACACACAGTGACCCTCGAATATTCCATACATACACATTACGTGCACATAATGTAACAGCTTCCGCGCTGAAGCAGCTCTCACGAGTGTTCATCATAAATTCATGAATTCACTCGAGACGAATTAACGCTAATTCGTCTCGTTTGCCTTGCGCCATGCCGGTCGTTTTCGAACGATTAATATCAATTATTATTCGCGATATTAATTAACGTAGCATTAAAATCCGCGAGACGATTTCTAATCGCCGGTTGAGCGCCGCTGCACGGGCGCTTAGCACCCGAGGGGATGATGTGAATAGCGCTCGCAATCCGACGAGCTGTGTGCCGAGCTCTCTTCTCCGTGTGCACGAAAATCTACGCGAGCATTGGGCACAACAACCGCACGCTTGATCCGCGTTTTGACCCGGGGAAATTCGCGCGGGCCGCGGGGAAGGCTTTCGCTCAAATTCGAAGTGGACGCGGAAAGCTTTTAGACAGATTCAAACTGGATTAAAAGCTCTCGGAGAAATGAAAACCGCGGTTCTGTGTTGTCCGACGAGTTTCCTGTTGCGAATGAATCGGGTTTTATCGCGGGAGAAAAGAAAAGAAACAAATTGACCATATGTTTTCGAATACATTTTTACACTTTATTTATACGATTTATTTAAACAATTTATTTTCAAAATCTATTCTTACAATACATTTTTTCCATCAAAGGAGATTTTGTTTCAGTCATGTTAAATCACGCGATCACGTTTCTCAATCCCGCATTAGAGTACACGCTTGCTTATTGTGCTCGCGATAAGAACCCACCAAAGCAACAACGCTCTCTAATGTGATCCGCACGCGACACATGCACGAGTACGGGATTTAATTGTTGCCGATGGGTTGAGCAGCCCTGCGTGCCCAGGAGGCAGCTCCGAGCTCGGAGGGGATGTGCTCGCGTGGCTTGTACATCCAGTACAGCCCCGGGGCTCTGTGTACACAGAGCTTGTAAATCCGCATGCCTCGTATCCCCCATAAGCAGTGCTACAACCATCTCATTACTTTCGGACTCGCTGTATTTGTTAATTAATTCCGCAAATAATTAGCAGCGCTCAAATATTTCAAGACAAAAATAATTGACGTCCAGTGTTATTTGCGGTGTACAAATAGGCACGCGGAATTAATTTGAATTCCAAATGGAAAATCGTTTTGCAAAACGAATTAGTTGACTCAATTTGAGCTCCACTGATTTAACCCTCGGCGGACTCGCGTCACTTTATCGAAGCGTAAAATAAAACCGGCGATAAAGCAACCGCACAGCTCGTTACATATACGCGGCGCGGGTATCCCGGTTCATAGGGAAAGCTACATCAAAGCTCAATTTATTTTACGCACCCGAGAGAAAAGCCCGCCGTATATTACCCTCGCGCGCTCTCGCGGCCGCGACCGATGTGTGTTTACGAAAATAGAATTTTCCTTCACACACGTGTCCCACGCGACAGAAGCGCAGCACGCGCCGATGTGTACGGCGAAGCTCACGCGGAGGCCCAAGGTCCCTCCGTGTATCCGCCGGCTTCGCCGAAAAAAATCCCCACGGCCGTTCGGCCCCGCAGCTTTACGATATTGTTTCAGTCGTCGTGTTTTCCCTTTCATCGTTTTTTTTTTATTCCCCGCCGATCGTCGATCTCGCTCGGTCGGCGCGCACCCTCGAAATATTACGCCAGTCAGGGCTCTAGGCCTAGAAAAGCACGCGAGGCTAGGTCAGGGTTCCCCACGGACGCGGCTGCCAGGGGACTCGCCCGTTGGCTCACCATCTAACCCACAAGTTTACGCTTCGGCGATTTTTCGTACCCCAAAGTTACCCTCCGGGAAAAAAAAGAAAAAAAAATACAGAAAAGTCGGGCAACGGTCGTGAGAACAATCGACGAGACGTGAGCGACGGAAATTATTTATTCGGCAGGACTCGGGGCTCCCGAAAATGTTGCCATCTGCGCTGTAATGTTTATTCAATGCCACTTGAATATTTAGTGACAATGATTCTCTATATAAATGTACAGTTTTCTAGGCTGCATTTATCCGATTCACATTATTGTGTATTTTATTTGTTTTTTTTTAATTATGTTTTCGTTTTAGGTATGAAAAATCTTCGGGACGCTAATCGAAATGCACGAAATTTTGCCTCAAGTCGACTCGGGCCGAGCGTCGCGGAAATTTCGTCGTAACGAGGAGAACCGAGACGAAGATCGTCGAGGACTGAGCACCGAATAATACTCTCAAATTGACTGCATCGGCGGGCCAAAGCCCCTCCGGGAAATCTGCTCGGAAATCATCGTTTTCATAAAGGGCCACGATGCGGCCTTGGTGTCTTGACGCTCGGCGAGGGCTGCTCACTCTCGAATCTGGCGTCGCGGGGAGACGCGAGGGCCTCGTCTTCCTCCGCCACCCCATAAACTTGATAAATCCCATGGGTATCACCGGGTATCTTGCCACCGGAACTCAACCGATTCCCTCTGTCCCACCGCTCTGCTCCTGCTCTCCGTTCCTCCGCCGCTTTCCACCCTCTTTGATCTCCGTCCCTCTCGCTCTTCGTCTCTTCACCCTCTGGAAGACGCTCGCGCCTGCCGCTTCCTCGCGGAGGGGAGAAACGATGAACGCTCCCTCCGCTCGCAGTTGCCACTGAGGATCTACGCACTCCGCACACAGCTGCTACACCCCTTGGCGAAAAATCTCCCGAGTCTCCACCGGTGTCGTTGAAGGGCTCTGACTTTGTCGTCGCAAGGGGTGGCATTTTTTTTTTTTTTTTTTTTTCGGGGATTCGGAGCAGGCGACTCTGGCACGAACGCACCGCGAACGTTTTCCAATTACAATAATAACGAGTGGAAACGAATTTTCGAAGCTTCCCCTGCATTACCAAGTTTTCTCTAGTTTTTTCTTCTCTTCGTTTTCGAGTCAGCTGCGAGGGCAGGTGTTAATTCCACTGCCGGGATCGATTCCCCCTCTCGGGATTGGAGAGAAAAACCGCGCTTTGCATAAGCCCCCTGGTGTTATGAAGATTTTTCCCGGCAAATCCGGCCTCTGAATTATTCTGGAGAATAAGAAGGAAGACGAATGTCGAAAGACGGATTCCTGGAAAATTGAGTCTTCCCGAATTATTTTTATATCTCGCTCGCGCGGCGCGCGGTTAATCGGTTGGGAATCTTTCGACCGGTCGCGGCGATTCCAGAAACGGATGACTAAACGTACGACGTGTGTACGACACGGCGCCCGCTGTATAGGTATAGGGAGTCGCTTGGGGAATTGTTTTTTCGTGTGATGAAAAACAGGAGGGAAAAAAAGGACAAGCGAGAAAATTGGTGGCTTGCGTCGTCGCAAACGTAAGAAACGACTCTCGGTCTTTAACCCGGGAACATTCGAGCGACTTCTCGACTCAGCATCTTCCTCGTCTTATGTGTATCTTTCCGTCTCGACGTTCTCAACCGCAGCAGCCGAAAGTAATATCAGAAAAAAAATTGCTGGAGGCTTAAAAAAATATTTTCTCTTGTTTCTAGAATTAATAATCCCAAAAGAAGCAACTGAAGACGCTAAAATTTAATTTCCAAAGAGCCAGCTCAACTATTTCGTTAAAAAAAAATCCATGGTTTTTAAATTGAAAATTCGGTGGAGCCGGTTGAGAGCCTCTTTTCCGTCGTCTCATCCTCGTCGATCTTCGTTCGCGCTCGCTCATTTCCCTCTCGTCCGTTCGGTAGCGCCCGGACATTTGCGGTCCTTTAAATCTCTTTCGGGTTAAAAATACTATCCTGCACCCTCCGCGTCAGCCGCTGTATATGTGTTTTTGCATCTGCTCTCCGTCGCCGCCGTTGGTCACGCTCGTGTGTATCGTGGCAACATTCGATTTCGCCGCACGCGTCGTGAAGAAAAAAATAAAAGTTACTGCGGGGAGAAAGAAATAATAAAAAATAATATACTGCGGGTCGCTCTCGCGCGTTCGCGCTGACAGCGGGCGAGAGTAAAGGGGTCGAAGGTGAACGCGCGCGGTGCTCTCGCCACCCCTGCCGCGCGTTATACCTATACCGTGGATTCTATAACGAAGCGGGACTAAGGCGCTTTCGGACCGACACCGCGAAAAGGGTCGAGGAATCTTTCTAACACTCGGATGAGTGCTCCATTCATCTCGCGAGAGATACGCGCGCCCCGGCGTCAGGAAAATCGGTGACTTGAGAGATGCTCCCCGGTCTTATAAATAACGACCCTGCTACAGTAAATAATTCACACGGTGTAGGCAGCGGCGGACGGCGGCACGTTCGGAGTTAACGGGTTATTTTGCTTCCATTGGTTGTCCAATAATTATACAACGGGCAAAAGTATTTTATTTCATCCTTCAATTTTTTATTCAATTTTATTTCGGCTATTAATTCTGTAATCTTTCTCAACGAGGGTTCGTATCGAAACCGGTGTAAAAATTAGGATGGATTTTTTTTCGTAATTGCGGATAATACATATTAATATCCAGGCTACTCTGTATTCATTTAGCGCAACAATTTTACATCGAGCGACTGTAATTTATTTTGTGTTATTTTAACTTCACGTTGAATTTTATTTCGTCAGTCTTGTAATTTTTTTTTTGCCGATTCTCGTTGGACCTGGAGTAATTAGGGTGAATTTGCCGGCGAAATTTCGTCGAAAATTGCGGGTAATACATATTAATATCCGGGCTACTCTGTATTCAGGGGAATGCGGTGCGATATACGTTGCGCGTAAACATCCAGGACTGATGCGACGTACACGTTGCGGCTCGGTACGTGGCGTACGTCGCATTATATGTATTATTACTACTTCGAACGAGCGCTCGAGAGTAAACCACCCCCCGAGAGCGCGCGTTACCGCCGGACGCGTCGGAATTCGCGCTAACGTAATTTCAGCGCCGACTCAACTACCAGGTTCAGTTCCCGTCGACGAGCGCCGAGACTGTCGGGCCTCGCAATTGCCATTATCGCGAGGAAATATCGCGTACGTGAACTCTATTATACGTCTCTCGACCTCTGGCACTGCGCGCGCTGCGACTCGGGTCGTTCGTTCGCGCGCTCGCCGATTTCGCGCGAATTCGCGAGCAAACTTTCTTCTCGTTCCCGGCGTCGTGCACGTCAAAATAGCTTCACGCAAATGAGAGGGAAAGAATGGAGAAATTTCTCGTAGGAAAAGTGGAAAAAAATTACTGAAATTAGTAAAATAGTTTTTAGAATAAATTATATTCATTAAAAAATTCAAGATCCATACATATTTTATATTAATCATTTTATAGTTGTAGGATTTTTTTTTTTAAGATGAAGATTTGTAAGTCGATTTTTTTAAACCCAATACGATTGAGCCTTTTTCCCTGATCCACGTACCGAATCCCTCCGCTTCGGTATTTCCATCCCCGCAATTTTCGCCTTCCTCGCAATTTTCCTCTCCTCATCTCAGCGCAAGAGAGCCAGGAGCTCAGGTGCGCGCTTCCCGGCGTGAACTCTCAAGAAAGCAGCAACAAGCGCCTTTCATCCGTCCTCCCCCGTTTTTCACTCGCCTGCTCGCGTCGTGTTCTTCCCTCCCTCCCTCGCTCCACCTTTTTCGTCCACCGAAAGTACTGACGTTGAAGAAAAACAGAGAGAGAAAGAGAGAGAGAGAGAGAGAGAGAGAGAGAGAGAGAGAGAGAGAGAGGAAAAAAAACGAAATAAGTTTCTGCGTATAAAGAAAAGTGGTCGGTGACGGTGGCCGGAAAGCCACGAGAAAGCCAGGAAACACCGTTTTTCCCGGAGCAAAAGACTGAAAGATGAATAAATCTGAAGGCAAAAGCCAGGAGAGAGGAAAAGAGCATAGACTGATGAAAAAAAAAGAAGAGGAAGAAAAAGAAAAAGAGAGAAAACCGTGCTAAGGGAAAACCTCACAGACGGTCTCATAGAAAAGCAACAGCGGCAAAGCTGCGCAGAGGTGATGGTGAAATATCCATATATATTTTTCTCACACACGTGATATCCACGGGGGTGGATGTGAAGTAACTACACCGGTAGCACATAATCATACCCTGTGTACCTAAACACAAGCGTAGCTTCCCAGGAAAAGCGCGCGTGTGGTGGGCATAAATACGTCGTGGAGCACTCGCGGCACTCGATGTCGCCCGACATGCACACCGCGAGGCCCTTTCACCCACGACGTTGACGAGGCACGACGAGCGTCTCGTTGCCGCGTGGCTGCTTTCAAACAACTCGGCGTCGACGAGCGTCGAGGGCGTCGATTCGCGAGACTCCGCAGGTGCACAGCCAGGGGGGGGGGGGGCTGTGGTGGTGGGTGCACGCGGTTGTAACCTGAAACCGCGTCGTTTCCACCACCTCTTCGGCGGTTCTCTCCATGGACCACCCCCCATCGAGCACCCTGCGATGAAAAAAAAAATCGCCTACCCGCGGAAATGAAAATCAGTTTGGCTCACCCCTCGCGAACGCTCGCAGCTCCGAGTCTGAGCCTCGCGCGAATCGCCGCCGATTGCTAATGAGGAGTGAATATTAACGACACACGGTAAATGCGAAAAAGTAATTTTCTTGACGTGGTTGGATAAAATAAATCAATCATCGTGAAGTTTAGTTTATTGGTTATGTAAAAAATGAAGAAGGCACCGAATATTACCTTTTTATTCGTTCAGTGAATTACAAAAATAGTCAAACCGATTAACCGGGATAAAATTGGTCGGTAATTTTCACTTTGCGCTTTAATTGCCGCGACGGCGGTGAATTGCAGCGGCCGGTGAAACGAGAGGAAAATGGGAAAATTAATGATAACATCCCGGAGTGGAAGTACATTAGAGTGTGTATTATCGTAACGAGTGATGCAACTGGACGCGGCTGTGTCCGCGCTCGAGTGGTGTACGAGTGTGTATTACGATCAGCAGGTACGTGACTCCTGGGGGCCATGAATCCTCGTGGAGTTGAGATTATGCCGCGCGCAATATATACGTATATATAAATTGATTCGCGTGTACGTGTGTACCACGACTCCATGTACGATCGCGTTTCTGCATATTGCACCGAGTCATTTGCATTCATACATGCATTAGCTATATAGAAACAGGTGCTGCGCGATCCAGGGACGCGGATACGTTCAATCCGAGGCTCCTTTGTATTTATGTACATCGCGCTACGTACCTCGTAGACTATTTGCAGAATCGAGTTGGATACGCCAGATGTCGTAGATCATGATAATATATCACTGTTATTGAACCGGGTACGCGATTCACGATACCGGATGCATTTTGCAAAAATAACATGACTCGGGACACAAGCGGAGACTGTGACAAAATTACCGCCATAAATCTATGCCAGAGGCAATTGAACGAAGCCAAATGAAACCTGGGCAATTGACGTTTCACTGCTGGACGAAATAAGCCCCGACTCGTGTGTCCTAATTAACCAGAAACGGCGAGAGAAATTGGCGATAAAATTTAGCGTCGATAAAACAGGACTCGAGTACCGACCAAAGAGATCATTCGACGATGTCACTGTTTGCCGCTAATTTGGACGGAAATTAATTAGGGTCGTGTTCCTCCATTAAACGGACATTCGCGAAATTAAGTGGGCACTTATGTTTTTATTTATCTTGTTTAATGTCTTCAACCGACTATTCAGTCTCCCGGGACTATTCACGACTAATGATGATGAAAATGTCCTACTGAGGCTGCTTTCTAAAAATGTAAAAGTTTGTTTAGAAAATGGTGCCCAAATAGGCCATTCGAGCGCTCACAACCTCTGTATTCGGAAATGTATATCTGCTTCGCGTTAGGCGTTTTCGCAACGGAAAGGCGAATGTTATTCCACGGTACGTTGCGTCCACGCGCATCGCGTATTCCAAAAGAAGCTGCGACTCGGTCGAGTTCCCCGCTGGAATGGCACGACGGGTCTCATTGCGCCGCGTCGAGAGAGGACAAGACCGATGAACGCGCATGACAACGAGAGCTGCGTCTCTTGCGGCTTGCACGCAGCCCCGCTCCTTGTATCTGCGAAACCACGATGAAAGGGTAGCGGGCTCGTTGAAAAAAAAAAAAATGCAAGAAGACTTTGAACCCTTCGTCTGCACCGCGGGTTGCAGCTCCTATCTACCTTTTCTACACTTGTGCCGTGTGTCGCTGTCCTCTTTGCGTTTCGAGTCTCCTGCTCTATCCGCAGCCCCCGCGACGTACAAACACCTGCGCACGATTGTTGAAGGAGGCCGGGGCCAGTTGGGTCAGCTCGTGTTTATTTTTCTTTCGAAACTACCTTTCAGTCTTTTCGTGCCAAGAGCTTGAAAAATTAACGACAGAAGAATCTGTGGGTTTCAATTACTCCAAAATTTGTCAATATCGGTTTTACCGAAAAAATTCAAAGGTTAAAAAATTGTCGCGACTAAAATCTCTTTTTCTGATATTAAATTCCTATCAACAATTCCAAAGATTCCACTTTAATCACAAACCCCAAAAAATGCATGTCGCCTATTTTTTCATATTTTTTTATATTCAATTTTACCAACAATTCCAAAGTTTTCACTTTAATCACAAACCCCAGAAAATTCATATCGACTATTTTCTTGATATTTTTTTCTGATATTCAATTCCTACCAACAATTCCAAAACGTCTACTTACTCACATACCCCAAAAAATTCATATCGCCAATTTTTCAAATATATTTTTCTGTTGCTCAATTCGTACCAACATTCCAAATATTTCCTTCAAGCGCAAACCACGTAAAAATTGATGTACATGTTTTGCTCCAAAATTTGCTTAGACCCGCAGAAATAAATGATTTCAATCAAAGGCCAGTTGGCGCAGCTCCGACCCAACCAGCCCCGGTCTCTCTTCTCGTCTCCGCTTCCTCCCTCTTTCGTACTTACACCCTGGCAAAAAAAAAAAACCTGTACGTGTACCGTATCTTTTTTCCTCATTTCTCCCATCTTCCACGGTTCGCACACGCAGCCTGCGATATGGAGGACACCTGTACGTACTTTCCGCCCTCCACCGCGCGTTCTTCCCTCTCGTCGTTGCTTCTGCGTCGTGTCTCGTCATCGCGCGCGGCACACGTTGATTTTTCCGTCCCCCGAGTGGGTTGGTTTTTGTCCTCTTGGGCTCCGCGGGGACCGCGAATCGCGCCTTTCCTCTCCCTCCCCCTCGTTCACTCTCACTCTCTCGCTCTTTCTACCCGGTGCAGAGAGCATTTACATCGAATTCAGCAAGTACCGTGCGGCGGGAGCCGCCAGTACCCAGTCGTTTGTGCAACCTCGCGCCGGATAACAGAACTCGCGTCGCGCGAGCGCGTCTCTCGTTCCCCCGGGTCACATTATGTTTTGCGTGAGATTCGCGGGGCTAAGGGATAGCGGCAAAGTCGTCGTCGTCGTCGCCGCCGACGAGGACGAGGGTCGATGCCCCGACACCGCCGACTACTCGATCGAGGGTGCCGAGGACTTTGGCGCCAAATCGATAAACATAACGCGACGACGGTGCGAAGGTAACCGGGACAAAGGGCGACCCCTTCTGCAGTTTTTCTTCAGGCTTTTTTCCCATTTTCGGGCTTCGTATTCTTGGCGTTCGGCGCGTATTGACGTTGGCACTTTCGTTGTTTAATTCGATTTTGTTGAAAGCAAAATAAAGCCTCTAGTTTATTTCTGTTTGGCAGAATTTTCACGTGGAGAAAAATTATTTTTTGGGCTAACAAGAAATTGGCAAATGAATTTGTTCCTTGGTTTAGGAACATATTTTGCCAACCCAAGAGACAAGCCCATTTGTGATTTTTTTTTACAACCCAACAATCTTTTTTCCTGCATTTTTTCTGTGCTTTCTTGCGAGGACGAAAAATTGTCAACATTAGATTTCCGTCAGCACTAAATTGATCGCAACTTGGACGCCGAAGACTCGTTTTGACGACACACTTTTTTTTCACATCGTTCCCAGCGTCGCTTTGGGGCTTCTCGCAGTCGGCAGTTTTATACACTCAGCTCGATGCGTTCCGCGGCATCCGAGTTTTTGCCCCCCCGCGCCGCTTCGAGCACTCGGAAGTTCGCTCGCGCTTCTTGCGAAAAATCGAGCAAGAAGCGAGAGCGAAAAGAATGGATAGAGGGATCAATTCCCTCTCGTCGTGTCTGTTCATCTCGTCGTCGTCGGTCGTAGTTCGCTTTTTCAGCCGCGTTTTTTCCGCGTCTCCGCCGTTAGTCGCGGGGCCACCGAGTGTCTGGTCTAGGCCGTCTCGTCGTCTCTCTCGATCCGCCGAGCAACTTGGAAAAACTCCGAGCAACGATTTCCCAGCTCGTTCCGTTCGCCTCCCTCGTTCGGGCGGTGAAAAAGCAGCGGCGTATTAGATTCGGATAAGTCCTTCGAACTTTCGACTTCAGCCCGGGGAAAAATATAGACCTTTTCCGGGGAATAATAAGAGTTGATGCACTTGTGGCCCCCACTTTGGATCCCGCGAGCACGAGGAAAATAAACAGTGGATCGCGAAAGAGAGAAGGAAAATCCTGGGAAAAATTGCTCCGTCGACTCTGCACCGCTCAGGCTTTCGATATCGAGAACCCTCCTCGAGTTTGTCTATCGAGACATCTTGAATCCAGTCGATACATCCAGCGACGCTCTGGATTGATTTCCTTCCGGCAACCACAGTTCGCTTGACGAATACTCGACGTTTTGCCTATCCGAATGCACTGATCCATCGATATATTTATGCACGAAGGCAGCGCGCTGTGCGGTGCTTTGAGTGTGGAATAAAACGCTGGCTCTGACAATGATCTCTGGTTGGAACACCAAGGTGGTTTTTTTTTACTGCTTGTAAAGGCTGAACTGATGGTATCAATTTTCAAGACATTATTGGGTCTACAAAATATTTCGCTGATGTAACTAAAATCTTTTAGTAAATTATACATTTATTTCGCAAATTAAACAAAATATTTAACTGGTGTAACTAAATCTTTTTAGCGAATCAGACATCAAACAAAATAATTAGTTAATGTAACTAAAATCTGTAACCAAACGACATATTTTAGCCACCGAAATAATTTCCACAATTATCGTGCCCCCGTAATTTTTCCCAAAATTGATGAATCTGTCAGTCATAAAAAAAACGTCGCTTGGTCTATTATCACAACTGGTGCAAATCGCTGTATCCAGATCCACCCCTGGCCAATTTTCAGTGCAGCCTCCTCCTCGCGCCCAGGTTTCGTTTCTACTCGCCAGTGGATTTCGGGCGGGGGTTGGCAGGGGGGTGGGGGGCTATAATAACCAAGTGCACGAAGAAGGCACGCGATAGGGAATTCTGATCGGGAAGGCGAGTGTGCAAGGCTTAGGCGATAGTCGCGCGAGAGTGTTCCCATTTATTTCCCGTTGGGGAACGGCAGCTGTTCCCGACGTTAACTCTCCGCCTCCGTCCACCGTCGCTCCCGATGCTTCGCATTCGGCTCGCGTTGTATATACACCACGCGTTTCTCTCCTCCCGGTCATTGCGCGTCTCCGGTTTGCTCTGGAATCGCGAACCCCTCGTAGTTTCATCCCCCGCCGGCTTTCGCCTTGCGCCACCATCACCTTTCTTCATCCTCTGGGCGATCGGCTTTCATCCCTCCCTCTTCCCGCCATCCCCCCGTCCGCACGGATATCGCGCCGGCAGCATCCGGCTCACCCCCGACGCTGCAATCGTTCTGGCTGGCAGGTATTTCTTCCTACCCGCTGGAAGAGATCAATTTTTTTCACTTATGCCGATCCCGGACGAGGGGCGCGCGCGACACGCGGCTCTCCCCGGGTGGGAACGTCACTTCCCTCTGATTGAGAGGCTCCGGGACATCTGCATTCATCGAGATGCCACTAGTTTTTTTTTTTTTACTCTTTGCTGTCTGAGCACTTCAGTTTTTCACGTCTTCGACACTCGCGACCGTTTTCCAGGGGGCGAAGAGGTTAATGAAAAAAAGCACTAGCGTCGCACGTCGTGCGAGAAATATGGATCCTTTTTGGGACATTTTTGAGATGGATGTGAGGATGGGAAAAAAAATTTGATATGGTAAGAGTGTAAAGTGGAATATTCGACTCGATTTATAATGTTACTCTGCACGAAAAATGTGACCGACTGAACAGTCTAAAAGTTAAATTACCACTCGATATAATAGGTGAACAATTTTTAAAGCATCGACGACGATTAAAAACGCTTCAATGATTGAAAAATTATTTCCAAAATATTTTTTCTGATATCATTCCAAAGGATATCAGAAATTAATTTGTTCCTCAGTTTCGTTTTTAGGAAGGAAACCATCGCGTTTCGTACGAGCCACCCGCTGCATTACGCAAACGTGTTCGAGGACCGAGGCTCACGTGGGACAGAATGGGGAGCAGTGTCATGTCGACGCGGACGAATGGGTTTCGTCGTAATGGGGCGGCCGCGACGACTCGCAGGCCGGAGGCAGCCGGGCTATTCGCGTGTTACTTGCGCACACACGACACATCGACACTGCACGAGTGAGATTCGCGTGTGCGGAGCGTGACGCGAACAACGCGGCGAGCGAGGGGGAGGGGGGGGGGAGGTAGCATCAGGTGCGCGAAGCCTCGACCTTTGTGTACCTTCCACCCTCGTTCAATGCGCGAAGCCCTCGACCTCGCTTGAATTCAAGATTGCGATAGATCGAATGAAAAGGGGCGAGCAGATATGTAACAAGGCGTCACAGCTGAATGGGGCTTAAATGCCGTCGCGCAAACACTGGAAAACACCGACGTTCGCGACTGCGATCAACGGGGAATCCAATGAAACAGTTTTGGGACAAGCGGATTGCGCGGAATTGGCTAAAACTGATTCGATCCGATGGTTGTGGAGCTCAGAGCCGATTATTATTATTCTAGGGTAATTAAACTCGTGTAACTTTTTTTTCCTTCAGTCAATTCGGGATTTTCTGTAATCATTCGAAAGAAAACTTTGAAACGAAGAGAACGCCGCTTCATTGAAAACGGTGTATTCATTTTTTCATGTTTTACTTATTTGTAAAGCTGAACCATTAAAACTTGAATTTTTTTCTTTACTGCTTTGCGTTAAAAAAATCGATTTCGAGAAATTTGAAAGTTCTAGCGACCGGGAATTTTTTCCGCAGATTTAAACCTAAAATCACAACGAGGTAAAAAAAATCTCGCCCCAAAAAATAAAACAGCGAATTAAAATCAGCCCCGGCAATTTGTATTCGCAGCACGTCGAGTTTATTCCCCGAATCCGACATTTCGCCGGTCTTCAATCGAAGTATAAAAACGCAATTCCCGGCTGTCTGTCGGGCGCGCAGTATCTGCCGTACTAATTTCCTTTTTATTTCGCCGAAGGCCGCGCGCGTGCTCTTCCATTTAAAAAAATCATCCCGTTGTTACTGGGTGTATCGACAGCCAGGGGGAGGGTTGGGACAGACAGCCGACTCGACGAGTAATTAAAACGAGACGCAGATAGTGCGTGAAAGCCTCCTATGTATTCCGGCCTGTTGATCAATTCATCGCTATCATTCGCTGTGTCGGGCCTCAATGGCTGTCTGTCACCAATCTGACTCGCGTAGGAAGAGAAAAAGCGGCGCTTTTTACGAGTGCTTTATAGATTTCGGGCGGACAGCCACCGATGCTTTCAGCGCACGATTTTCACTCCCAACGAATTTTTCCACTCGCTCGCTTCCGCTCGAATTCGCTTTTTTTCCTTCCCGGCCAATTAGTGCCTCAATCACTTAACGATAAATTGGACTTCGAAGAAATAGTATCGCAAAAATTCGCTGAACAATTTTCACGAGTATCCGCGAGGCTCGAAAAAAGAATTCTCAGATATCGTATTTAATTTAATTTAATTCCCAGAGACAAATTAACGCCCCGGACTGTCCGGCTGTCCGCGCGTTGAGCGACGTCACGCGAAGGCCAAACGGGGCAATTTTAACTCGTCTGACCGTCGACAGATAGGCGAGAGCGCGAGGGTTGCGGGCGAAAAAATGTAATATCGTTGGGATAAATTCCACGAGGGGGGTGAAAAAAAGGAAAATAAAATCGAGACGCGGGGATGTTCGACGCGGATCCTGCGGCCCTCGCTGGCCGATCTTTCCGGGTCTCCCCGAGCGCCTCTCTCTCCGAAATCCGCTTAAATTTGTACGCGTCCAGCTGGGGGAAAGAGCAGCCCCGAGAGCAGCAGCTCGTTCCGCCGTTGTTGATCTCGTTAGAAAATACGATGTGACGGAAAGTGCGGCCGTCCCCGCAGGGATTTTCGTCGTTATCGGTCACGCCTGATCCCCCGGCAAATATTCAATTCACCGTAAAGCATCAGATGCCAGCGAGTTATCGAACGCGCGGGGGGATGATGACCGACGAAAAAATAAAGAAAAGATGCGCGTGTACATTGTGGATAATACTCGTTGGATGCTGTGAGTCACGAGAAACTTTGGGGGGCTCTAACCGGATTTTTTTAGCATGAATGCGCTAATCATTACCAACACTTCAGTAATTCTCAACCGAACATTTGGCTCAAATTCAGTTATTATTTTGCAGTCGCTGCAAGAAAAAAATTGCTTCATGAACTAAAAATCTAGAGCTGTCAGTTTTTACTTACCAGTACTAATTCTTTATTGAAGCTGTAAAAATAAATATTACAGTAATTCAGTAAAAAATAAAAATTGCAATAGGGTATTCACACGGGCTGGCGCGCGTGCCTGAAAAACTTTTCGCCAAAATCGACCCCAATTTTTGTTCTTTTCAAAATATCGACTTTTAACCTATACCATCGTTCTCAAGTCGCATATTCTACCCCCGAAAACACTGGTTATTAACCTTTTTTAACCGATTTTGAAAAAAATATTTGTTTGGCGACGAATTTTTTTTTTTTTTTTTTTTTTTTTTTTTTTTTTTTTTTCAGAAATCGTAGACCCGGCTCCGGACCGAAAATCGCCAAAAATCGACCAAATTTTTTTTCTTTTCAAAATATCGACTTTTAACCTATACCATCGTTGTCAAGTCGCATATTCTACCCCCGAAAACACTGGTTACCAATACTTTTTACTCAATTTTGCAAAAAATATTTTTTTGGCGAGATTTTTTGTCAGAAATCGTAGATCCGGCGCCGGACCGAAAATCGGCAAAATCGAACCCAATTTTTTTTTCTTCAAAATATCGACTTGTAACCTATACCATCGTTCTCAAGTCGTACATTCTACCCCCGAAAACACTGGTTACCAATATTTTTACTCAATTTTGAAAAAATTAATTTTCGCGACCATCTTTTTGTCCGAAATCATAGATCCGTCTCCAACTTTTTAAGGGAAGAAAAAGCTCTTGAGTATAAACATTTTACAAAGGGACACATTTTTTTTATTCAGCGAAAATATAATGGATAAAAAACGACAAAAAATCACTGTGTTGCCAAAATGTTTATTTCAGACACACTATTTACTGATTTCCATACGCGTCACTCCGGTTCCCAACTGTGTCAACGAAGACCGCCCGGATTTTGGCCTCGTACCAGAAGATTTTTCACTCGTTTCCCGGTGCGCCACGAGGGACACGCGAAGGGACATTATCATCTCGTATCTACAAATATTCAATCAGTGTGGGCGGCAGCGATAGCGACGAGCGGAGGGAAAGAAGTGGAAGGAAGGCAAAAAGAGGGGCATCGGTATATAATATATATATATGCGAAATATAGTGGATGCACTTGAGCATTTGCCGGTGATGCACACTGGCGTGGCTCAGTCTTGGCGGCCTGGCGCGTTTCTCGGGACGTCTGCCAGGCTCCCCAGGGGGATTGCCGGGACGCTTTGTGCGACGACCACTCGCACCCTCTTGGCCACATTTTCGTACGTGCCCACACGTGTGCGCCCCACTATATGGACTCGCGCTAATTCGAATCGGCAGCCGCACGTGCATAAACTCCCCGAAGAAATCGAGGAAAGAGAACAAAAAATGACGAGCGAGCTACTGACCTGTAATAAATAAAATAAAATGAGTGAAACGGAGTGATTTCCAAAGACCTGGAATTGCACTTTTATACATAGAAGTTTTGCTGGGTGGGCCGGGAAAAAAAGTTCGTGCCACTGGGCACTATATCCAGATCTGATCCGATCTGATCCACTGATTAAGAGAATCTAAGTCTATTGAGTTCCATTGGGGTCCAAGAGGGTAAAAATGACCCCACGAAGTCCCTGCAGGAGCTTTTCATTGAATATTTATTAATATAACGACGTTCCAGGCGCATAAATCACCAATGGGAAACTATCATTCGTGAATTAATGGGGCTCAAAGGGAGAGCACAGACTGTGGAACGTGAGGCATCGGTGCGCCGGGTCTTATGCTGAAACACGAGCTGCCGGTGGTAATTCAATTTCAGACACTCGATGCCCGAATACTTTGGATGCATTATTCTCTCATGAGGGAATTTCGGCGATATAAATTCAACCCCTGTTTTATCACTGAGTCACCGGAAGATTCTTTTTTGGGACTGCAAATTCAATGAATGGTCATTCAATTTAGCGTAATTTGTTTGCATTAAATTAAAAATAGTAAATAGATTTCAGCTATAAAAATGTATTTAGGTTTTCCTTTATCTTTTTTGTCGACAGTTTTTCACACAATATAACATTTATAAAACTATTTTTAAAACACAAAGAATCGTTGTTTTACCAAATTAATAGAATTAATCACAGTTATCTCACACAAAATCCACAATCGCACTTTAGCACAAAACACAAATACCTCAACCGACCAGTGAAGTGAAATTCACAGCTCGTGGCTCCAGTTCCGAGTGTCCCGGCCGCAACTTCGCGCACGTTCGCCAATCACGAGTATTGACCAGCGGTTCCAATCGGACGCGGCGGGCGGCTTATTCGCAGGTGTTGGCCGTAAGTCGACGTTCTCCTCGCGGCCATCGGCGTCTCGTGTGAATTAACACGTGTCGCGAGTATTGGCTGCGAGGCGACGCGACGAAGACGGGGATGGAATTAGAGGGAGCGAGGGAAGAAGCTGGAGGGGAGGGAGATCGAGACAGAGACCGAGTTAGAGGAGTCTTCGGGGCGCTGTCCTCCAGTCCGGTTTGACAGTTAGCCGATAATAAGCTTTTCCTCGAAAACGGCCGCTTACTCACCCCTCGAGGCCCCTCCGACTCCGCTCGGAAAGTCAGACACTCGTGTGCCCCACGAGTGTCTGACCACCCAGCCGCGCTCTACGAGCTGTAACAGTCTGTAAGGCTCCACCGGATTGCCTAGAAGAGGCCTTTTAAGAAGAAAAAAAAATGTTGTAAGGTCTCCTTAAGGCCGAGACCTCCGAGGTTCCGCCTCGCACGATCATCCGCAGCTCGGGTGGCAATAAGTGTTATTGATTCCGGCTACCATATTCAACGTGACACGATTTTTTTTTCTCGTCACCCATTTTTTATAGACTTTTATTTTCAATTTTTTTATATCACTTCACTTTTGTATGATTTTTATAGATCATTCAATTTATTTTCTACTGTAATTTTATAGTATCCGAAAAATCCAATTCACGGCCGGCGATAAAGGAAAAGTAAATATTGGCCGAGGTAAATTCGGAGCCGAATTTCGTCGTGCAAAAAGCAATTCAATCTCATCGCGAAAAGCAATCGGGCCGCGAGCGAAATAGCTCGCAATGCAATCGGACCGCGGATGTTTTAGCGGGCAGTTATTTTCCGTGTAACATGCACTTTATTCCCTTCCGCTGGAATTGTTGCTCCCGCCGGTCTCAGGTTTATTCTCGGTGTAATCTGAATGATTAACCGGTGATATTTTGCGAACCAGGGTGGAATCAATGCCAACCCTGCATTCAGGTTGGCTGTTGAGTCAAAAGTGAGAGGGAGAGGGAAAGGGCGAAGGGCATTGACCTCGCCGGTGCAATAACTCCTTGAGCCATCCACGAATCCGCCCGGAACATAGCTACATAAATACATATATATTATGTACCCAACATAATACCTATGTAATCCACCTTAAACCTCAAGATGCGCGTCTCATCCTCCGCTCTCTGCCATTAAACGTAGACTCACCGAGGTAAATGAATCGGGGCCTCTATGTACCTGGATACAAAAAGGCGTCTTCGGCTCCCGGGGTGAGCCGCTTACTCGTGAAAAAACCTTCCGAAGATCCTCCATCAAAGTCTTCTACGACGCTCGCGTTTGCTGCGCCTCGAGAATCCAGTGATGGATCATTATATCAATCGCTTCATCCTTTCCCTCCCACAATCGAGCTTCTCTTGCCTTTGACGAGAAGCCTCGAGCCGCCCTCAGACTGGAAGCTACGAGTTTTGGGCGTTACATTTGCTCAAGAGAAATGAGAATTTGCTCTCTGCTGCGGCGAAAAATTTAACCGCAATACTTCAAGGCAAACCTGTGAGACATACAGAAAGCCACTTGTGGAAATAAACTTCAGAGAGAGCTTCAAATATTACGGAGATGGAGTGAATTTTGTGGGGGGAAAAGTGGTTGAAATAAAAATAAAATGGAAAGTAAAAAATTAAACTTCCTATCAAAGTTTCGCTTTTGCTCCGAGTTTTGGGCTTTGCTCAGCGGAAATGTGGATTTGCTCCGGTTTCATGGAGAAAAAAATTCTACCTCAAACCCTCCAAGGCAAACATAAAACCACTTTTATAAATAACCTTTGGAAGCCGGTGGAAATGTTACAGACTTTTTTATCTGGTTAAATAAAATGGTTGAAATAGAAGTTAAAACGGAAAATAAAAATTGAACGTCGTTCAGGATCAGAGTCTCGCCCATTGGCGTGATGGATCATTTTCAATCTTTGCTCGACACTTCGACGGTCGTATACGCGACCACTTGGGGCCTCATGACTTTCCCTCGGGCGAACGAAGTGAGACGGCAAACCCGGGATCGTGAACCCACTCTAAATGAACTACTTCGAGCTCTCGGTTCACTCTTGTTCCCATCGCGCTGTGCAGCAGCTCAGCGCTTCGGGTTTTCATATCTCGGGCTATCATCTCCAGGACGTTACTCGAGACCTCCGGACGGACCGAGACGTTTGGGATAAAATAAAATGGTATTAAAGGGCACGAAAAGGAGAGAAAAAAGGGGGATGTCCCGACCACGAGACGAACGAAAGTCGACACCCCGAGGAATATTATTTCGACGGTTTGCCGCAAGAATTTCAGCCTCTAACGAATTTTTTTTTTTTTCCAAAAGATAAATGTGACTGAGTTCCAAAAAAATTGTGAAATTAAATTTAACGAGTTAGTTCGTCAGGTTGAGAAATGTAATGCATTTTTTGTCATAAATAATAGATCCGGCTACGGACAAAAAAATGATAAAATTAGCTCCAGAAAAATTGTATTAAAAAACATAAATGAAAATTCATTTAGCTCTTGAAATATTGTGAGAAAACTCACAGGACAAATATAACGTTTTATTTCATTTCGAATCAATTATGATATTTCCTAAACTAATCACAGCAACAGTCCTCAGCCCATTAGGCCCCATATCATTTTTAACGACCCGAAAACCTATGCGGCAAAGATTCCTACGCGCATTATTATCGCATTCTGAGATAACCGCTGATACGTCTTGTTCGTAACAACCAATTGAGCCGTAGCCTCAATTGGATCAATCCGAGCGGACGAGAGTCGGGCGCGCGGAGCGAACAGTCGGTCGTCAGTGAGTAAACGAGAAGAGGAACTCAATAATTGCGTGCCGAGCTCTCGCTGCATGTGCAATGCCGCGCGTTGTTATTATTATACGTTACGCGTTAATCGCGCAGTCTGACCGTTGCACTCCTTACCTACTGATCCGTTAGCGGAACATCGACGAGAAGACTTCAGATGAAAATAAAAATAAATAGAGAAACAGGATGAGCTCGTCGAACCGTTTCCTATATCTCATTTCGCGGTCTTCTCACTCGACTCCCAAGACGATCGTCGAGCGCAGCGGTAGCTGCGGATGTATATAACACACCTGGTCGAGGAGAAGATCCTCTCCGGCCGAGCGTGTACCGTAACTTTTAGATTCTTATACAGCTGCATGTGCACTCTGCACTCGGGGGAACTCCAAAGCGTCGGCTTTTACGGTCTCTCCACTCCCCGCGGGTTCTCAACTGATTTCGCCACTTTATTATCCGGTGCAGAATTTTATCGGGTATTGATACATACATTTTCACGTTCTCTCGGTTTTGTAATACACATTTTTTTGTGTTTTTTTTTAATGTTATATTAGAAAAATATTATTGTTGATGATTTATGGGTCGTTTGGGCATCGAGACTGATAGTTTATTTGGTGGGTGTGGGACGAATAAGAAAATAAAGAGAACCACTGAATTTAATCGCCTTGGCCCGTCAATCCTTTGCGCACTCGTACGCTTATAATATAAACGAGTATTTACTACCAACGCTGCGGCGGCTGCTGCTGCTGCAACGCGTGAAAGACCGGGACGGAAAATGTGAATAGATGCAGCGAGAAATGCGACGCCCTTATAATAGTTGCGGTGTACGTGAGTGAACTCCGCAACGTATAGGATACACCAAAAGCCAAATTTATTACTAAATCCACTATCAAGAAAATTAATTTCTAAACAAATTTTCCTAATTTTTGCTTCTACCAACCTATTTTTTAACTTCAACATTATAAAATGTTTTTGTCAAATAGATTTTTATAATTAATATTCAATTTGCGCCTCATAAAAAACCCAATTTTTTTCTCACCCAAAGAATAAGAAAAAAAAACCCAATTATATTCTCACCCAAAAAATAATTAAAAAATCAAATTTTTTTCTCACTCAAAAACTAAGAAAAAAATATTCCAAAATTTGACGCCGCGAGTTTTGACACATCCTGTAGAAAAGGCCGCCTTAACGCGAGAACCTATCGACGAGTTGGCAAAACGTCTGGACTAATGTTCGCCGCGTCGAACGAGACGAGAAAGACGGATAGATTGATAGGCGGCGCGAGGTGCGAGTGACGAGGAGGGACGGACGGCAGATAAAGCGAGATAAGCGGCGGCCGTTAAGAGAGTGGGAAAAAGATCGTGTGTAGACGGTTCGTTCGGTCGGACGCGTTGCACGCGGGCTCGCGGCGCGCTGCAGACAAGTCCGGCCTACCGAATGAATATCCACTGTGCGTAGTCGTACGAAAAGGCATGCAACGCGCGGTACTGCTTAGCCTCTGCACGCCTCCCTTACTGGTTACTTACTTGCGTGCCGTAACCGTCGATGAGGTACTAAGTACACGCATTCGCAATGCTCCAGTGTGCGGCGCAACTCGCCGGAGGCTGTGCCGCAGTTCCTCGGTGCATCGGGCTCTGTCGTCTCCTCTCGCTGCCCGCATTGGCGACACTTTTTCCAGGCTTCGACAAGTTTTTTTCCAGTGCAAATAAAAATACATTCATCGAGCTTCAAGTGTTACAGAAAATTCGTTTTTTTGTGAAGTTATCAGTGAATTATTGAGTGCAATTGAAAAAAAAAAAAAAAAATTGCACAGTGCACCACGTTTGATATGCTGAATTTAAAAAACAAGTTCAAACCGCCTTGAGGTACTTTTTACAAAATATTATTCAATTGTTTTTTTTTATTTGTTTGCAAAAAAATTATTTATAGATAAATAATCTGTGGCTCATGAGATGTGAGAGAAAATTACTTTATGTTGTAATTAAATCGGCAGAAAAAATGGTTTCGCGAAGAATTGGCTGCCACTTTATTGGTACATTTTCGCTGATACTTTTCTGTGGAATGTGAGACAGTCGCGAGTCCAGCAGGTGGTTTTTCGTCGTTCCGAGGGTATCGCTTGTCTTTCACTCGCGAGGGCAACACGATCGCGAATTCCAGACAGGGAAAAGAGGGGGAGCCATTAATTTGGTCGGCGCTCGCGATAGACGCGAGATCGATCGGCCGTGTCCCGACTCCGCAATGAATCATCCCCCGCGCGCGCGATTGACGAGGGCTCGAGGAGCCTCTTTCCGAATCCGTCGCATGCCCAGTCACGTTTTTAGGTCTCTCAGTGTTTCCGTCACTCTCGAGGGCCCCTCGCGCTCTCATCGAGAGACCATTGTTGCACCATTGTTGTCCATCCGACGCGATTACGTGTCCGTGAAAAAAACTCGCCCGACCGACCGAAACTCACGTACCGTGCGATGCACAAACGTCGAAACGATTTTTTTTCATCCGGCTCATCCGAAACCAACGATTAAAAAAAAGCCAAACGTTTTTTTTACCATATTTATTTTAGAATAATTTCACTCCATTTTTCTTTCACTCAGAAACTCTAAAAGAAATCGACTTAAAAAAATACCTAGTCCATACGCGCGTTTACTCAGTTGATGTCACATTATTTTATGTTTTTTTTTGCAAGTTTCGCCCTTGCGTTTTTCGCAATTTTTTTTTTATTTCGTAAAGTTTGAAACCCCTATCCGATGGGAAATTTCCCGCTGATTCCGAAAAGCATCGTTGTTTGCCTGAAATATAAAAAAAATCGTCACGGCAAACGCGAAAAACGTTTTTTTTTTTCTCTGCAAATATAACAATATTAGCCCGTACATTTGCTTCGCGATCTCACCCACTTGGTGTTACATTATGTTATTAATTTTTTTTTTTTTTTTGCAAAATCGACGAGAAAATCGGAAATTCGCAGACACGTAAAGTATGCAGCCGGTATGCACTTCCTTTTATTCAGCGATTTTTTTCGCGTTGCACTTGAGCCAAACGGGCTGCATAGATCAGGTTCTCGTTACCATGCTGTTTATAAATCGCTGCTGTGCATGTGGCACACACACACAGAGCCGATGCAACTTGCGTGTCCGTGTGTAGTGCACTCGCCAGACTGCAGTATAATACGGTGGGCTGGATGGAAGGAGGCGGTAGAGCTTCTACGAACGCGCGAACGTTCGCCAGAGCTGGCGACAGATTCGATGAATAAATTGAGTCAACTGCTGCAACGAGGCGGGAGCCGCGCGGTCCTGCAATATTGTACCCTCCGTCGGAGCTGTTGCCAGTCGGCGCGAGGGAAGATCCTCCAGCCTCTCAGAAAATTTACGGGCCACACTTGTCGTCATATGTAGTTCAATAAAACATCACGTATTACCGACGCGACTTTCCTCTATTTTTCTTCATCTCCGCGCGCGCGGAAAATTCAAACAAACGCGGACCCAGTCGCGTATGGTAATTCGTTGAACTGCGAATTTATTGGAAAAAATATTTTCTCGGAATTCCCCTTTGTTTTCCTCGACGAGAATTTATCGCGAGCGCGATTTTTTCGCTTATCGCCCGGAGGTCGACGAAAAAAAAAAAAACGCTTCGCGAGGAATTTGCAACATCTTATCTGCTGCTGGTAACAAAACATTTCGCTGTCGGACGAAAATGAGCGGAATATTCAAGCGCTGATTATTCGTACATTTTTGCTGTGAATTATTATTATTTAGAAAAAATGTTAACAGATTCTTACTGGACGAGAAGAGGGAAAAAATTAAAAAGGGATTTGAAAGAAAAATGTAAAGCGTCACTTTTCAATATTTTTATTTTTTATTATAATAAATATGCATCGCGCGCAGTGATAAAAATCATTTTAGTCGGAAGTACGAGCTTCTAAAATTTAACGCAATCTCGATCTTTCCGTATCGGAGCAGAATATTCAAGCGCTAATGATTCGCACATTTTTTTGTTATTTATTATTATTTAGAAAAAATATTAACAGATTTTCATCGGGCGAGAAGATGTGAGAATTAAAAAGGAATTAAAAAGAAAAATGTGAAGCGTCACTTTCCAATTTAAAATTTTTTTTATTATAATAAAAGTGCATCGCGCGCAGTGATAAAAATAATTTTAGTAGGAAGTGCGAGCGGCTAAGCGTGCAAAATTTTACTCACTCGGGCGTAGGTGGCGGCAATCGCGATGTAACGCAATCTCGATCTCTCTCCGTATGTGTGTCGTACAAATGCGAGGGTTGGCGAGCACCGTTCGAGGCTGCTGCCGGGGTCTTGGTCGTCGTGTTCGTCGTCGCCGCTGCCGCCTGGACCGAGATTGCTTTATTTTGTCTACGGGCTGTTACACTCAGCCGCCATGACGACTGCGACGACGTCGAGTGTGTTCGCGTGAGCAGCTCACAGCCAGCGTCTGTGCTCGCTTAATGAGCCGGTCAATCGTCGTTTTATCGGGCGCACACGCCAATAGAGGATTTTCAGGCGAGCCCGCGCGACGAGATTACGGAAAAATAATTATTCGAATGAATTATCGCGTCCCGGTAACGCGTGCGCAATTTGCGCGATTATTTACGACCGGATGGGCCCCGCATATTCATTCAGGAGGTATGAATGAGCCTCTATGGCTAATCGATGCGCGCGGACAGATCCGACGTCGGTGAATCTGGAGTCACTTAGCGCGCTTCGGAGGCGTTTTTATTCGCTATTTTTATTCGTGGTACTGCAGGAACTTTCCGAGTAATAACACGTTAAAAAAATTATTAATCATTCTGGGCAACGTAAATAAAAATTTAATTTTTTAATTTTAATTCGAATTTTTTTTTTTTCGAATAAAAACAAATTATTCATCTCTACCTGCGAATTTTATTGTTAAATTGATTAGCCAACAATAAATTTGTCGTTTGTCACGACACCACTAGTTACAAATATATTACGGCTCGTCAATACTTTCATGTTCCTCGGATCTAATTAGCTCGACCCCCGCGAACGATCCCATAAACCAAAATATCGAGAGACAGATAAAACCGCGGTAAAAGATATATTCGAGTCTCGTGAATGCACTTTGAGGCTTATGTCGTTTTTACGACCTCTGCTTTTCCCTTGCGCGTCGCGCTATAGATATACGTCGCCCACTTAGCGCGGTATATCTAATATATGACCTAAGCGAGCAATACCGCAGATACCGCGGGCCTTTTATTTCTCGCGCGTTCTCGCCATTGACACCGGGCGTGGGGTGCCCGAAGCACCCGGCGCGCGTAACTCGGCGACTGCTGCACCAGCAGTTTCGCCAGACAGCGTCGAGTCCGGCAGCGCGAAGCTGATGACTGCCCGCCCGACCTATATATCCGTTTCGCGTGCAACTCGAGATTTTCGCTGAACTCGACGAAATAAACGTTTTCCGCGCGCGAGCGTGAAAACAAATCTCGCAATACGAGGCGTGCAGCGTGTGCCATCCCCTCTCGCACGAATCCACTCGGCCTCGAGTTTAATTTCATAAAGATACCTGTTTTACGATATCGGACGGTAGTTCGGGCGCAGCTGCAGCGTCGTGCAAAAGCTACTTTACGATTCCAATTCTTTTTTTCTGTACGTTCTTTGACACCACAATTTTTGCGTAATTGGAGAATTTTTATTTTTATTTTTATTAATTGAACATCAGGAACAGAGTGGCGAAAGTTGACAAAAAAAAACTGCTGCATTATTTTAACAGTAGAAATATTTGCGCAATTAACGAATTATTTACAAATAAATTTCCGCTCTCGGAGTGCAAGAAATTTGGGGTGGGGATGGCCGCAATTTCAGAAATTAAATTCACAGAATTATCTCCGCTTCCTCGACTCTTCCCTCTCGTCCGTACACACTTTCCCCGAGCCTGTTTACCCACTCAAGTAAGTGGCCGCGGCGAGGAACTATTTGACACTCCCGGAGTGCATATAACACAAACTGACCGTCACTATAATAGCTATCCATTGGTTTGTCGTTTCAGCAGGACTGAAACACGGAAACGGAGGCATCGGCAGTGCGAGCAGCTCGAGGAGCACCAGCCCGAGTCAACAGCAGCCTCCCCCGGGACTTTCCTTCATTCCACAGCCCAGGAGTCAGGGTTCGGTGAACCGACAGCCCACCGCAACGACACCCAGGTAGTTTATTATTTCTCTCACATTCTTGCAAGCCACGTTTTTTTTATTACCTTGGCTGTCTTTGATTTAACGTGAAAAAATTATTTGCAACTATATTAATTCCCTTTTGCATTTATTTTTCAGTCCCCGAGCATCGACAGTCGGACGACCCGGCGCCCTTCGGACCCCTCAGCCTTCGCCCTACTCGGGCCAGCCGCCGCCCGCCCAGCAGCAGAACAAAAATTCCGTTCTCGACAAGTTCAAGCTATTCAACAACAAGGAGAAGAATCAGGAACGCGGCAAAGCGTCGTCGGCGGTGTCAAAGCGAACGTCGAGCTCCTCGGGCTTCTCGTCGGCGCGTTCCGAGCATTCGGACAGCTCGACCTCGCTCTGCGATCAGACGAAGACGCAGGTTGAGTCACCGAAGACGCGGGCTTTGAAGTCGAAGCTTCAGGCCAAACCGGCGAAGCAGTCGAGCCCAAAGACCGCGCGGAAGGAGCAGGCGAAGGCGCAGAGCAAAATAGCCCGGACGAAAGGACCGGAAAAATTGGCTTACGCGGCGTCGCCGGTCGAGGATGCGAAGACGGGCGGGAAAATCGCGAACGCCGGCGCCAAACTCGCCGGCGGCGACAAGAAGGCCAACAACTTCGATCTTCTGAAGCAATCGGCGCAGTTGCAAAAATCCAATACCTCGCTGGCGGCTGCCGGGCAACAGAAGCAGCCGCAGCAGCAGCAGCAGCAGCATCAGATCGTGGCGAGCGCGAAAACGGAGCAGAAATCTATTCAGAGGCCGAAGATGGAATTGCCCGGGAAAATTACGGATCCGAAAGCGAATCAACAGAATATCAAAGGTCCACCCAACGGTTTGAGCAAGGATGTTCACGGGCAGAAGGGACTTGTGCCGAATTCCAACGGACTGATAAAGCAACAGGGTCACGAGGTCTCGCACCCCGAGCAGCCGATGAATCTCGTGGAAAACGGTCCGGCGAATTTCGACAAGACGATCAGCACGATGAATCAGGCGAACACGAATCTGTCGGAGGACAAGAACGGCGAATCCGTGGGAAAAAGCGTGGACGCTGACCTCAATAATCTCAGCAAAAATTCGTCGGAAAGTTACGAGGTTCGCGGCAAGAGCTGCGACAATCATATCGGCGATCAGAAGCGAGCGGCTTTTGATCCGAACGAGAGGGAAACGGTGGGCTCGCCTCGGCATCACCAGGAATCGTCGAACGACAACAAGACGCACGTAGGAGTCGCGAGAACGGCGGAGAATTCGGGATGCCAGCAGGCCGAGAGTCCGGGCAGTCCGGCGTACAAACAGGGCGCGATGAATGTAAATCCGCTTCCGGGACCCGCGCAGAATTCGCCGGGGCAGACGGCGACGGGTCCGGGCGTGAGCCCGGGCTCGAGTATTCCGAAGCCCACGGCCCTCGTGAAAGGCACGACGAAGCAGCAGAAAGACATCAATATCCCGAATATTCCGAGCGCCGCGAAGCTCAAAGGCGACCCGTTGCACCGTAAATTGGATCCCAACACCGTCGCGATGGTCTCGCCGATGCCAAGCATATCAGACCTCATGTCCGAGAGCTCGCACAGCAACTCGAACAGCACCGGGCAGAGCAACTCGAGCGACAGCAGCGTCATTTATCGACCGAGCAGCGAGAGCGGCAGCGAGATCAAAACTATTCCGAACAGAAAGATCGACACGACTTTCGAGCAGATGGAAAAGGTCAGTCGAACCTTCCGATTTACGGCGAGCGACGTTTATTCTTTATTTTCAATACCGTATGTTACTAAATTCATTTGTATTACAACAACGAAACCTCTTTATTTATTATTAATAGCAAATGAAGGTGATGACTACTCGGTCGGTAACGAAAACTGCAATTTACATTTTTTGTTTGTTTCGAATATTGTGAGTGAACGGATAATTGTAATTATGATTATGCATTTAACAGGTCCTAACGGAGACAACGCCGTGCATCAGCGGCCCAGTCCCCGAGGAAGAGGCCGAGATGACCGTGAAACCGATGCAGCCGCTTCTTCGCGGCTACACACCCGGCGCGAGATGCCTGCAGACTCTTCCGAGTCGAACTACGGGCCGACAATACACGGTCCTGCACTCCTCGTCGCATCATCACGTTGGCCAGGATTACGCGGACATCGACATCGCCTCAGGTTATCTGAGCGACGGCGAAGTTCTTCGCGGCGGCATGAACGTCGGGAGTCGGGCGCTTTCCGATCTCTGCGACGGTTACATGTCGGAGGGTGGAGCCTCGCTCTACGCGAGGCGGGTGAATCCTTCCTATAATCATGACCACGACAGGTGAGTTTTATAAATTAGGGCTACATAAAGGTAAAAAAAAACAGGTGAAGGAATTTACGTCCTACAAATCACTCGAGCAGTCAATTCTATAATTTAGGGGTCTAGTTAAATTAAAAATAATGTATGAAGGAATAATTTACGTCGTCCAAATCACTCGAGCACTGAGTTCTATAAATTAGGAATCTAATCAAATTTAAAACATATATGAATGAATAATGTACGGCGTCCAAATTATTGAAGCAGTGAGTTCTATAAATTAGGGATCTAGTGAAAAGCAAAGAATGCATAAAGGCATAATTTACGTCGTGCAAATCACTCGATTTGCATAAATGAGGTATCTATAGTCAATTGTCAAAATGCGTAGAGGCATAATTTACGTCGTGCAAATCACTCGATTTGCATATATTAGATATCTATAGTCAATTGTAAAAATACATAGAGGAATAATTTACGTCGTGCAAATCACTCGAGTAATTCTATCGAGTAAAAACCGTGTCTTACGCCAACAGCTTGACTCAAGTAACGGTCTCGCAGCGACAAATATTTAACCTTTCCTCCCGCGAGCATATTGGATCTCATTTGTACAGTATCGGGTAGGTGGTTATTGAATTAAAAAAGGGCAACGTGAGCGGGAAGTCGCACGAGCGGACGAAACGCTGTCGTGTCGTGGCTAACGAGATTTTCGCCGAAAAGCAAAGACAAAGCGAGCGAGGCGTTTCAATCGCATCGCCTGTTCGTGGCTAACGGTGTAAACGTGGCTGTACGTCGAGCCCCGCTACAAGCCAATAACGAATTTGCCGAGACATTACGGGTTTCCGCCGTCGGTACGAGCGGCCGACGAGAGCGTTTGTGAGACTCAAGCCGGGTGATCGATACGACGCGATGCCTCGTCTAGCATCCGCGGTTTAATCTAGACGCCGAATATCTGCCAATATTAACCCGTAGAATGTCGCCCATCGCGCCGAACATTTCCATGGTGATTGGAATGCAATTTCCAATCTAGAATACATCGTCCGTCTTTGCATTTCGACAAAAGCCCCGTCAATGGTTATTCGATTATTAACCCTCCGTTATTCGCTTCTCGCCGTGAATTATCGACCAGACGATCCGTCTCTTCCGAACGAGATCGTCGATAGATGTCACAATTCAACTCGCTCACTAAATTAACCTTCCAAAAGACTCGCAATCAGCCACTGTAAAAAGAGTCGAACACCTCCTCAATTTTTCACTGCTTTTCTTTTTCATCCACTTTCTGGTTTCAAAATGTTCCTAGCATTAATTTCTCAAGCTCCACAATTTGTTACTAATGTTTTGAACTGTCAGTTTCAGCCACGCATAGATACGAAAAATGAATGGATCAACGCGGTAAACAGGATTATAATTATGCGGAATTCGCCGTCTGTCCTGAAAATTCGCTCGACGAGCGGGCGCTCGTCTAGGCCGCGACGGAAAAGAGGACCGCAAAGATCGTAGTAAGGCATTTATCTCCACGGAGCGTGACACGACGGCGCCGCGCGCCGTCTCCCCGTCGTGACATCAGCGCGGTGGAGAACTCGACGCTCTCGCGCTAACGGCCTTTAATTAGACGAAATTTGCGAAGCTAATTTCGCCACGTGCTCCTCGTCCACTCGCTCGTCGTCTTTCTCGCTCTTTACCCGCGCGACTCCCGCGGCTCTCGTCGGGCCGCGCGTACGTCGGCTGTGCGGCCGACGTGTACAACCGCGCCTCCAATTACTCAGGCCCGTCGCGCGGGAAACGTCGCGCTTCTGCCTCGGATTAATTCGATTGAATCAAGTAAACTCCAAACGCTCGAGTTAGCGGAGGCGTTTCTGTCTTCTGCGACGCTTAATTAGCTCGCGGATACGTGAGCGACGGCTCCGCGAGTCTCTCGCCCTCCGCGACAGCGCGACGAGACTATTTCCCAATGCCTTGCACGTTTTGTTTTAATAACAGTGGGCAATGCAAATCCCGTGGAGCCACGGGAAAACTCCTTAAAATAAATTAACCACTGTTGGATGCTCGCGATTAATTTCGCCGAATTTCAATGATTAAAAGTAAAGTCGAGTACATCATTTAATACATTAGTAAATAAGAGTAAAGTCAAGTATATGATTTAATACATTAATAAATAAGAGTAAAGTCAAATGTATAATTTAATACATTAGTAAATAAGAGTAAAGTCAAGAAGCTATAATTCAATATTTACAGCTGTTTCTTTTGATAAAAGTCACAACAACGAAAACTGAAGTAACGAGAAAACTTGTTTTAATAGTCCTTTTGATATATTCAGCGTTTATTGTCTCGTCGGCGTCTCTCAACGCCCTCTGGCTCTCGGCGCGGCAACCCCAACGGTTAATCCCCGAAGCGTTGTTTTCACAACGCTCGAAACCGCGTTCGGGCTCGAAGCTCTCGTGTCCCCCTCGCGCTCGTCTTTCCTCCTCATCCTTCCGCGAGTCCTGAGGCACCTAACTCGATCGCCGTCTCAACCCGTGGCGCGCGTATCATCCGCTTGAAACCCGACGCGCTTTTCGGAAATTCAATATACTAGCTGGTTCCCCTGCCCACGCGCCTCCCGCGTTTTGCCTCTTCGCCGCTCACCCTCGGTAACCCCCGGTCGCTCCTCTCCTCTTTGCCTATTCGGCGGTTCCCTTCGCAGGACGAGGCGGCAGCCCTTCAGCCTCGTCGTGCGCTGCGCGTTGAATGCAGGAGGTCCTCCTCGTTCTCCTCGCTTTTCGGCGAAGAAGAGCCGAGCGAGCACCCGGTAAAGTGAACGCGCGCGTGGGCACACAAAGAGACGAGGGAAACCCCGCGGCATATTCGAACGATTACGAATCGTCCGGGTCGGGGTGGAACACGTGGCGGTAAACGGCTGAGCCGAGAGGAGACGCACGGGCTGAGGACGTGTGGGATCGGATTAATTCGCTTATTTCAAAACCAAGAAACTGGATTTCTCGGGATCTTCCTTGATTACTTCCTTATGACGCATAGCATGTTGACGCCATGTCAATAACTGTGACGAAATTAGTTGAATCAAAGATAGACGACAAAATTAGTTAGATCAAAGACAGAAGACAAAATTAGTCGAATCAAAGGCAGACGACAAAAATTCGTTTAATCAGAGGCAGACAATAAAAATTAGTTGAATCAAAGGCAGACGACAAAATAAGTTAAATCAAAGGCAGACGACGAAAATTTGTCGAATCAAAGGCAGACGACAAAAATTAGTCGAATCAAAGACAGACGACAAAATAAGTTAAATCAAAGGCAGACGACAAAAATTAGTCGAATCAAAGACAGACGACAAAATAAGTTAAATCAACGGCAGACGACAAAAATTAGTCGAATCAAAGACAGACGACAAAATAAGTTAAATCAAAGGCAGACGACAAAAATTAGTCGAATCAAAGACAGACGACAAAATAAATTAAATCAAAAGGCAGGAAAAATTGGTTGTTACAGATCTCGCTCCAATTAAATTGCTACTTATTCTCTCATTCTTCGTTTCACTCGGCTTTGTCGATCCAAAATAATCGCAGACGACCCCGAGATCCGGAAACTCTCGGGTTCCAATATCGCCGAGTCTACGGTTTCGCGATTGATAGGCGCGCACGTCATCAGACTGGGAAATCTAATGGCAAGATAGATTCCGCTGAACGCAATGGGAACATCGTCGAGTCCCCGGGCGTTATTCCGTCGTCCTCGCGGCGTGAATATCGCGCGCCCGGGAGGGCCGGAGGCGAATCGCTGAGCGGAGGTGCCGCGCGGCACAGATAACCGACGGCCGCGCGACACGTCCTTCTCCGCTCCTTTGTCACCCCGTGGCGCATTGTCCCCGTTCGCCTACCGCGTCAACAAGGAGCTGCGCGCCGGGTGAAGCTGCTTTTGCCTTCCCATTTCACGGCGCGCTTGGCCCTTTGGCGCCCGGCGCCTGCCTCGCCTTCGCGAACGACATTATCAGCCAGACGGATGAGCGTGCGACGTCAGAAATTAGACACGAAACGTGTCTCTCTATCCCGTGAATTTTAATTCTCACTGCCCTCAACTTTCCTCCGTATCTTGTGCACTCTGAAAATTAAACCGTGCGGATCTCTGTTTCCTGCTTGAAAAAAAGGCCGAGAAGAATAATTTTTACACTTCTAAATTAACTCCTACTAAAAATAGAGATTTAGGATTCAAGATCTACGAATTATGAAGTTAGAAATCATGGGAAATATTTTTTTTTGTTACAACTGAGATTGAACGTCACTGGAGACATTTGACATGATATTGTAGATAGTAAAACAACGAATTAAAAAAAACGTAGTCAGTCTGTTCGAGCATTCGCGAGTGTGGTATAAATACACAGGGCAACGCTCCACGTGAACGTCGAAGCAAAGTCGAAGTCACGGCATGAATAATGCATATTATCGTGTTATTTGTTATTCAAACGATCCGATCCCTCCACGTCCGTTCGTTCGTCTCTCCGCGTGCCGCCCGGGAGCGCCGGTAAACGCGCAGACCTAGTTTACGCCTCTGAGATGAAAATTACTATTGACCACCCCCTCCGATCTCGGATTCACAGGACCGACGGTCGATCACCGAAGATATTTTTTACCTTCATTTTTTACTTTAAAAAATAATAAAACTGCTCCCCGACGTCAAGAGCCTCCATTTATTCATGGCCGTCGGGATATCCATAACACAGAGACACATCACACGAAAGATCGTCAAAGACGAAATTATGGAAATTATCTCCCCGCGTCTCTTATCCAATTTCGTCGATGCAGACTTTTTCGCTGAGGAGCAACGAAAAACCAATTTTCCGATATCCCAGCCGAGGCGAATTCAAAGCGCGATGCAAATTTGTTGCAAAGAGATCAACGCGTACAAAAAGTTAAACAATTTCATGACAACGTAGGTACTTTTCCTTCAATAAAAAAAAAATACAAATAATCTTTGCAAAAAAGCACATCAACAAAAATACTCCAAACAAATATTAACTATATTGATCAATAATCACTCTAACTCCAGTTATAAAAATCGACCTAAAAAAAAAACGAAGAAAACAAAACATTTCCCACAATTCTCTAAATCATCGTTGCCAAGGTCGCTGTTCTCCCACCCCTCGCCAATCCCACCCCTATTTTCACACGCCTCGACGAGTTTGCCCCGCCGGCCCGAGAGATGGCGGCACGCCGAGCAATTTTGCGCCAGCGTCGAGCGGTCCCGCCGTGTGTTTCTCCTCCGCACACATCGCCAGCCACCCCTGACACAATCGCTCGCGCACGCACACACGGGAAGCGGAATCGCTTGTATCGCGCGTCCCGACGTCCTCGGCGATGCCGATCGATGCGACGACCGGCAGGGCCGCCGGTGCCGCGATCTCGCGGCGGTGGCGCGCGTTGCCGCCGAGGGGTGGAGATTATTCAACCCCGGTGGAGGGAAGCCGGTGTGCGAGGGTGCGCACGGCGTCGGCGAGGGGTGGTGGCGACGGGGCCTGGCGAGCCGCGAGGCGAGACGAGGCGAGGCCGGGGACGACGTCTCGTCGTAGGCGAGCGACGGAAAGTCGAGGTTAGCGATAGTCCTTCGGGACGGGACGAAAAGAACAGACGACGTTCCTCGGCCACTGGTCATCCCCACCGAGCGCGCCGCGAATTTAATTGCATAAATTCACCGCGAGTGTCGGGAGAATTTTTTTTTTCCAAAAGTGTCGATTAAAATTACTGGGGGATCGCGTGAACGGTTTTGAACGGTTTTTCTCCATCCCCTCGCGAATTATCGCACGGAGCGCCGCTCGCTCCTACGCCCGGTGAATTTGTCCGTTGTTCTCGCACCGGCACGCGCGGCGAACGTATCGGAAAACCTCGGTCTTGTCGGTGGAATGAGTAAATGATTTTTTGTTTTTTTTTGTTTTGTTTTGTTTTTTGCGGGGGGTGAGTTGAAGACACTTTTTTTAATGAGGCCTAATGAAGCAACGAAGAGTGAGATCTGAAGTTTGAGACGATTTAGAGGCGACTGTAGCGGGTGTAGGGAGGGATATTGTGCGGTTTTCACGACGTGGAGGGTGGGAGTTTCGTGCGTGTTTTCGGATGTGTCGCGGGCCACGAAGGGCAAGGAAGACGGTAGACGTGCTCAGTCGAAGACACCGTGGCTCGGATAAGGATACGAAGCGAAGAGGTATTATTGGATATTTTTTTCGTGGTATTTTTTCGTGGTTTTTTTTCGTTTATTTTTGTTATTTTTATATTTGTGTACTTTTAACTATATTTATTTTTTGTGGGATGTTTTGAAAATGAATCCTTGGAATTTGTAGGAATTGTAAAGGATTTGTTTGGCTAGCGTTTTGAGGTATACCCGCGCGTGTATTCACTTCGGGGTGAACGTCCTGCGCTTAGTCTTTATTCCAATGGCAGACCGAACGTATATCTGCGTGCATATTGTACTGTATGTACTGTGCTTCGCGTTTTCTCGATTGCACGATATCGAGCTTGGGCTGTATAGCGCTATTGTGGTTGTAGCCTTTACGGCGAGACCGATGGAATAACATAGGGAAAGCGGACAGGAATTATTTATGTTTGTCGAATGTTTTGTTGGGAGTTACAATGTTAGTTCCTCCTCCGACCAACAAATGTATATTACTAGAATTCCACCGGATTAGAAGAACATTTTTTTATACCTGAATTTTTTAGATTATGTGTTGATACTTTTACAAATTTTAGGATAATCGGAATTGATTGATGCTGAGTCCGAGTCGTCCAATGAATACAAATGCGACAAAATAATAATTCAATTGGTCAACAGACAAATTTAATACAGCACAAAATGATAAATAAAAAATAAAACAGCTGGTAAAAATTGCATTGATTCTCATTGTCGGAACCGTCAGGATCAAATGATTCGTCTGATTAAGTTTCATCCATTCTACTGATACCCAATTAGCTTTCGGTTCTGTATCCCCTTGCCAGTACATTCCAATTATTTTATTGATTAAATTATGCAGAGACCACTTGATGCCCTTCGACATTACCATTCGAATGGAAATTCAGCTCGAAACGAGGGTTCTGCAGTGCAGACAACGACAGTCTCGAAAATACGAGGAGCTCACACGAGCAGACGAGACGTATAAAGAATCTGCGAAAAGTCTCGACTTTTACACATCTTCGCTACGACTTTTACAGCCCGTATAAAATCTTGGTATGTCACGTGCCGCGTTTTTTGTCCACATCCGCCAACGAGAATAGTACACTTGTACGGCAGTAAAATAAGAGATACGGAATTTTCACCGAGCGCAGCGAAACTCCGAGATTCGTCCTCGGCTTCGGACTCGCCGCGGACGGAAACCCGAGAGGGGAATCCGAAACGTTGTGAACCTTATACCTCGCATCGATTTGCCAGGACTTCAGAGGGGAAACCCTCTGTTTTTCCTTCGTCGGCCTCGCTTTTTTTTACACCCCGTACGTATTTTGTTCGACATTTACCCGGAATACGAGCTTCGCAAATGTCAATAGGCGATCGTAAATTCTGTTTGACGTCGGGAAACAATTCTCTACTACTTAATTAAATTCCTCCCTTCAACCTGGAATGAGAGGCATCGAAACGACAAGGAGACAAATAATTTACAGCAGCGGAGAAATTAAATTACCAGCGGCTTATCGGAAAAAGAATAATTTTATTCCAGAATAAATACCTATTTTCAGGATATTAAAAATAGTGTTCAGTATTATTTTGTTTATTTTTGTTCGGGGATGAAATTCGCTATAGAAATTTGGGGCTCCCAATATCGTACCAATGAATCACGCCTCGATCCCCCCGCGTCCTTGCCAAGTTTCGTAAAAATGCGAGAGGCTATACGGAAATAGATTTCTCGCAAGAGTGGAAAGTCCGGAATCCGGTGTGGAGAAAAGGCGAAAAATGCTGAGGACGGATAAAGAGGGGAAGTCGACCGTGTGAGTCAGCTATTATGCTATAAGGGTATCGATGAAACCTACTTTCGGTCCAGCACCACTTCGAGAAACGACGCAAAGGACAGCTTTTATACCCGCAAGATCCGTCGGTTGGAAGTGGATTGACTCTGAGGGTTGCAATCCCGCTAATCGACCCCAGCAATTCATTTGGAGCTTTCTTGCATCTCAGCCCCTGCATCTTTCGCTACCCTTTTTGCGTCATCAGCTCTCGGCGAAGCGAACGATCCTCAAGCATTTCCCGCGGCAAAGCCACACAAAAATGCGCACAAACTTTTTTTCGTTTTTTTATTTGTCTATTTATACAAACACCTGAAAGGATGTATATAAACAACGGTAATTTTAACAAACAAACTATCACTGCTTTTTTCGACTGAATTAACGTTCAATAACTGCATAACGGATGAATCCTATCCAGGAAAAAAATATATATTCTCAACTTCGTCCAACGCTCAGACAGAAGCAGAAGTTCCAAGGTTGAAGGACGAAACTTTTAATTCCGACTCCGGTGCCAGACTCTCCGCGTACTCCTCCTTCCATTCTCCTTCCCGCCGCTATGGCTCAACAAAAGAAAGCCCGGCGCACGAATGTCCATTACTCGTGGCCCCGGGTTATGCAGCGGACCCGCCAGACGTCGTCGTCGCGTCGATTTTTCACGGCGCAATATTGTTATCAAACGCGACAGATTACTTTGTAAACGAATCCGGAGATAAACTTGTCGAGCTCGCACGCTCTCGGCGATTTCTCCACGGGGTTCTTTGCATTCAGTCGCAAATCTTATCCCGAGAATCGGATTAATTAGGGAGGAGGGGAGGGAGTAGACAGGAAGGGAAAAGTTAAAAAGGCCGGGAAGAGGAAGGAGCGAATTTCCTATGAAATAAAAGGGCTTTGGATCCAATTATAATCTGCTCGAGTTGTTTCCTGCTAAGATTGTAGTTTCCTCGGGAATAAAGAAACGGAGGAAACAGACTGAGGCTGCAAAAGCCATTTATTGTTATTTTATTGAAAACGCACATTCATCTCTGACCCCCTTAACCTTTGCGTTTCAGATACGTCGGTGGCTCGAGGCGAGAATTATCGGGAGTGAAGGAGCTCGTGAGCTCGGGCTCGAGGAGAGTGCAGAAGAGGCCGTCGGCGAGCTCGAGGGATGTCGGTGGCTGCGGCGCGGGACTTTTAGGAGGCTGCAGCGGCGGCAACGACGCCCTGGCAGAGCTCACCATCGAGGACCTGGCCTCAATTCCAGCCGGCAATCACTCATCTGTTCACGGACATCCCTCTCATCATAAGGTCAGTCTCCTCCTGCCTGGATTACATTTATCAACCTCTGAACGATGAGAATGAATGGCACTAGGGAGATCAATATTTTTTACCGGAAAATTCGCCAGGAAACCATCGCGAGGAAATTCGTGGCATTCATTTCCACGCGAACTTCCCGTCTGCTGATTTATTCACGGATGTCTGATTTTTTTTTAGCTCAATGTGCGAACACACAATTACTAATTTCCAGTGCTTTCAGTCTTCACCGCCAGTTTTGCATTCTCCATCGACTTTCCGCACATTTTTCTGCCAATCCGAGCGACGTAAAGGATGGGAAAAAAACGTCGTTATCTTGCCAAGTACAAGCAGGAAGACTCGCACGGCCTTGCTCTTGTTCCGCCGATGCGCCTAATGATCTCCCGTGTGCTCCAATAACACTGTTGTCTGTCGGCGCGTCACGTGCGGTGCTTCCCACCACCACCGTTCATTGATTCCAACGGCGGAGTTAATCAGAGCCTCGCGCACGTCGCTCGCACACGACAAGACGCGCATTCCGCGCGGAGGGAAAGTTGTGAATGCGTGATTACGCCGCTCGGATCGGAGCCAGCCCTTCGGCGAGCAACCAGCCAGCCCTAATACAATAATCGTATCGCACAGCAGTGGGACAACGCGTTTCTCTCGTGTTGCATACGCATTACACGCATACACAAGCGTTTCATTGGGTACCACGGATATCTACAGATACGTTCGCTAACCCCTTCGCCTCTGGGCTCTCGCGGCGCCCGGAAAGAAACAATGGAAACTCGGAGTCACCAGTCGACGAACGCACACGCAACCCTACGCAAACTCTCTACGCGTCAGCTGTTGCATCGCGCAGCTGCGCTCGTAGATCCGCCGCGGGCCTGCAGACGGCCCTTCCACGCCTTGCATACGCCGCCGCTTTTTTCCCCGCACCGGCGTATTTTTTAATACGCGTTTAAAGGTGCAACGTTGCCTTCTGCATCCACCACATCGGAGGTTTAGTTGAGCCCCTAAAAATACCGGCAAATTTGCGCCGTTAAAAGACGATCCAACGTTTCATCTTTATTTCGCTATAAATTTTAGAATCCAATGCGGCAAGTGAAAAGGTCAGCGCAGTTATTTAAGACACCGAACGAAGTTTCGGTGGGTGGTGAAGAAAAAGTTAAAAGGTCGAAAGGCGAGTAACTCGTCTTCCGCGGTCGCGCCCACGACCGTCGGTCGCAATTTACCGCGGATTTCCGGGTCTCAGACCGCAGCCCAGTGTAATCGACAGTAATAACGCCTTTTTACGTCTATAAAGAGACATAAATTCCAGTGAAAACTTCACCAAGTACTGTGCGAAATTGTACCAAGTTTGCGAGACACAAAAGCAAGAAGCAATTATCCGTCTCGCCCGCGCAACGTTGCTGAATCGTCTCGCGTCTCGTAACTAACTAAATTCAGTATCTCCTGACAGACACAGATATTCGAGCGGCACGGGGCGGGCGCGAGAACGAACAACTTCCGCGCGCTGCATGCGATGCACACAATCAGTGTATCCTTTCAGCCCCCGAAGACTTGGCCGGCGAGTTTTCATTGAGCCGCGCGCGGGCGCGCGCGCTGTAACAGAACACGAGAGCCCGCAGGTTTCGCGCCAAGATATATAGAGCTTGTCTGTTTCGCAATCGTTGCAAGCGCATCAACGTGTTTCTTCGTTCATCACGGTGTGGGGCGCGCTCGGCTCGCTCGGAAACGTCTGACTGCGCGCCGAGACGATCGAGCGACGATAGATTGTACAATCTGCGCTCCTTTGAAAATGCACGCTTGGCCTGCGTATCCGTCCACCCTCCCCGAGCGCAGCTCCCCGCGAGTCGGCGTGGAAGCCGGAGAAATTGAACCGAGGCGGAAGGTGAACCGGGAGGCTGCTAAGCCGGAGACCACTCGAAGCGCGGACGCTTCATTAGCCGCCTCTTGAATTACCGCAGTGCAAATTCCACCCGCAGCTCTCTCTTCCACTCGAGTCTCTTTCCTCTCTCCGTGCAACCCGGGGGCTTTAATTTGAGGAGTTTGCGCCTGGTATAATCATGACAGTAATTTTGCAACGAAATATAAACCACCGACGTTTTAATGAAAAGTACGAGTTCTCGAAGAGATATTATCGTTTTAATTAGTTGCCGGGAAGCGAGAAAAATTTGACGAGAGATTCGCGACGTCGGAGATCGCAGTGCGCGGCGTTTTTTCGGCTTTTCTTCGCTCCTCGAACGTCGTGACTCTGTTTTGCCCTGTATTTTTCATTTCCTGGACTTCTGCCACTCGCCCTCGCACTCTCGAGCTCGCCCTTATGCCTCTGGTGCTTCGCCGCGCTTGGGCGGCCCGAGACTAGAGTCAAAGTAGCGGAGATCCCCGGCGGCGCGGTTCCGAGTACCCCGGGTATACTTCCTCGGTTTGACCCCTTTTGCGCTCGCTTCCTGTAATCTCAGTCACCTCTGACACGTTCCTCTCGCACAAACGACTCGGCGCGCTTCGTGTGCAGCTTCCACGCCGGGATGAATTGCTCTCCTATCGGTGGACAAAGGCCACGCTGCCGTGTGTCATTTACGACACCTTACAAGCAGATGCAAAAACATAAATCCACATTTGTGGCCAAAAGCGTGAATTTATTCTGCTATTATTAAAATCGGTTTGGAGTAAATTAAAAATAAAGCACCGCATAAATAAGTCTCAGTATATATAAATACAATGAATATTAATGCAAGAATTTTATACAAAAGATATTTTAATAATTGTGAACCGTTCGTAGGGCTCTCCGCGTGCTGCTCAATACAGCTTTTTGTCCATTTAAAATGCACGTGCACTGCCAAAGCCAAAAACTGGCCGATATGCACAGCGGTTGAGCCGCAATGTGTGCGAAAAGCACTTGAGTTGCTCGAGCCCGGAGTCCCAAGAAGCGGCTCTTGGCCCCCCCGAGGGCCAAACAAGAAAACCTCCCCCCGCCCTCTTGGCCTCACTCTGTAATACCTACTTGTACTACTACCGCACTGTGCGCGCCGCTCTACTCATTGCTTGATGACGCTCGGTCGTTCGAGTTGCTCGCTTCCTCGACTCTTTTGCCGCCATCCCTCGGACCCCTCGCGATCCGGTCGCGGCAACGAGCGTTTTATTGTCGTGTTTGATTCTACGGGGTCGTCTATATTTTCCGGAGAGGCTCGAGCACTCAATACTCTCTTCTTCTTTTTTTCCCCCCTCTTCTTTTCAATACTTTTTGCTGCAATACTATTCCGATTCCCTCCTGCATTCTGCATTCTCCACGAGTGCATTTTTTCCATTGAAAATATTTTATGTTTTCAATTTTTTTTTTACTTTCCATCACATTTTTTTTGCAATACTCATGTTATTTTTCTCTTTTTATTCCCGTGACGTCGAGCAGTATTTTTCAAATTTCGCGATAACGTCACTCCACCGCGGTGGGTTTCGCCTAATCTCTTTTTATCCCTTATTTATCCGCGAGCCCAGGAGTAACAAATCGTTTCGTGCCACTTTTGACATTTCGATTAAGGTGTGCATCCGGAGCTCGGCCTCTCGCTCACTCGCCCTCTCTCACTCTGTCTAGCGGTGCACGCGTCGGTCTCTCGCTTGGGGTAGTCGCGATTCGCGGCGATAAGAGAACGAGGGAAAGCTCGGGCAAATGTCAGAGAAGGGATCGCCGGAGCCCGAGAATTCAGTAGCGTTTCGCCGTAGGTACGACGTCGAGTGCCTTTAGCGCACGACTCGCCGGAGTAAAGTACTCTTTTATGTACTGCACGTAATGAAAAAAAAAAAAAAACACGTAAGAACCTCCTCTTATAGTTCAACTCGACCCATTACTAGTTTTTAATCTTTTAACTTCACGTCAACATAAATATATAAATGATTTACGAAGTTCTTAAGTCAACCAAAATAAAAATAAAATCTTTGCTACTAAAATTGAAAATATTCAAGTACTTATTAAAATTTGTTCCTACATTTTTTTTCATTTTTTTTTATTTTCACAAAACTAAAAACAGGCATTAACTGTCGCTCTAATTAGTCCCCGCATAAATCGCCGCTGCTGCTGCTTAACTAACAGGCCTTACAATGTTTCAGATAGTCCCGGCTCAGCCCCGATCTACACACCGGTGCGGTAATACGTGCTTTATGCAAAACACTCGTGGCCAGTTAAACGCCGCCGTGTTTCTCCGTATATCGCGCGCAAAGTCCTCGCCGCAGCAGTTACACCGTATTTAACAGAGCCACGTAACGCGAGACCGTCCGGCCGGGGATATCGTACGGGGCGAAGCAAATGAGACTCCTGGCTCGTCCGAAACTTGGAGCTCCGGCGTCCGCGGAGGCCGCGTGTGCATACGCGGAGGGAAGACGGTGGGAAGATTAGAGCTCGCGCGCGTCGCCCCTGAGTTATGCAGCCGGGTCACGCCAGGTCGCGTCGAATAGAATCGATATCTCTCTCACTCTGTCTCGCTTTCTCGTCGTCGCGGGTCTCTCCGACCGAGCGTCGTGAAATAATAACTCCGCCGGTTATCGCGAACGGGCTGTACACATAAATACATAGTGTATTATATGGCCGAGGGTACCGGTCGGTCTGTTATACACAGTCGGGCTGCTGATTTTTTTTCTTCGACGTTTTTTTTCTTTTTCTTCTTCTTCACTTTTTTCCCCCCTTTTCTTGAGTCCGTCACTCCGCAGTTACGAGGAGCTCGGAAAGCCCCGGCGCTCGTCTCGTATCAGCCGGGCGCTCCGGCTGTTTCAGACGCTCTCGAGCTTTTCCTCGTGCCCGACGAGGGCGACGCTTGCCCGAGCCTCCGAGAGCCACGTGGACGGGGTAATCCACTCCGGATAATCCTCATCCTTCCGTCGCAGCCTCCCCTGCCACATCACCTTTTATCCCTGCTTCTCTCTCCGGGCCGGAAGCTTTTTTTTCCTTCTCTCCAGCCCGCGCGGTGTTTGCCCACCGGCCAATTCGATTTTTGATCCTCGAAGCCGCGCGCGCGCGGGGGAACGAGGCGTATTTATTATTTACTCAGCGGAGAGGGATAAGAATTTTTCGAGGGGAAAGATCGGGCTGGATGGAGCTAACACACGGTCGATGAATTATCGTGGATTGTTGGGAATATTTTCGCGGGGACAGATTAAATTATGCGTGTTTTCGTTTGCATAAAATGAATGTATTAACTTCGTCGCTCGATAACGTCAACATCGACCACGAGTAATTTGATTTTTAACGAATCGTGTGGCATCGGCAATACGTAAAAATGTCGAGCCTCCCGGTTTGATCGAAGGCTCCGGAAAAAAATGCCAAATAAATCAATACTCGTGTCTCGCGTGTACGTACGAAAAAAAATGAATTAAACACCACGCTAACTGGCTACGCTCGAGCGAGTATCAAGCGAGGGCAGGCCAAGAGTGCTCCAGTGGGCCATAGGGGTAGCGGCAGTTGGTTTGTTTTTTTTTGTATGTGTTCCCCGTCACCCAGTGGACGAGCGTATCTGGTATCGTCGCTGATGGCATAGAGAGTAGTCCGAGAGCGGCTTCAAAGTGGGGGAGTCCGGCCGGTGAGCAATGGATCGTCGACCCTCGCAAGCCTAGTCGACGCTTAACGTTTGAACGGTTTGCCTCGTGTGTCGCGCGCGGTTCCCGAGGAACGCGTCAAAAACGCGACGAAAAGTTGAAGCGAATTTTCGCTCGCGGGTGTCGCTGTTGCTCTTCGTTCAAACAGCGAAAAATGTCTGTGACTCGCTCTGTGCCAGGGAAGGAAAGTGACGACAAAAAAACTTACACCTCGGACGTGTGCCGAATTCACAGCTAAATATTTAAAGAATTCTCCTTCGGTGGCGACTCTCGTTTTCCTGAACTTCATCGCTTTCGTTGGTAAATTCGCGCTAAGCACGTACAGTGGCCACGGCTACGGGGGGGTGGATATAACTCAATCCAACTGCGTGGAGAAGTCTCGTGTAAAAAATTCACGAGCCCACGTGCCCCCGGAACTGGAGGCAAGGTCGACGTACTCTACCTTTCTACCCTCGGCTATCTGTACCTTTCTCACGCTTCTGTGTATTCTTATCTTCTGCCGTTTCCTTATCTTTTTCCCCGGGTTTACACAAACATACGATAAATCCGGTAGCGATATTTTTGTTACTCTCAGTGACGTGACTTTGAGTGAAGAATAAATTTTCTTCGTTGCTGACAAAATAAGTGGCTCGTCTCGTTGTAGTGAACATTCTCAGTGTCACTAAACAAAACAAATGAAGCAACGCTTAGGTGGAACTCAGAATATCAGCCCAAAAATTGAGTGGTCAATATTAAATTGAGCCTGGGACAATTTTCTGGTCGCACGTTCAATTACCACCAATGGTGAGTCAACGAAAATCAATGCCTCAGTTACCAAAAATAATTAACCAACGTTACTTCCATAGCAGCCGGATTTAAAAATATCAGAAACTGCGATTCTCAGCTACTTAGAGATTCAATTTCGGAGAGAAAAAAGCGGAAAATAATCCGTAACGCAACAGTCGAGGAAAGACACGTCTCGTGGGACGGATGGATTATTTTTATTGCAAGGGAGTCGCGTCGGACGAGCTTCAAAGCCAAGCGAATATTTATTATTTTTCCTCGGGGAGCGGCTCGGCTGCGCTTTTGACGCAGCCGCGCACGTTTAATACCCAAGACGGTTCGGGCCGCGTGAAATCTTCTTTGTTTCTTCCTTCGTCTAATACGCACGCGTGGCGAACGCGACGGTGCCGAGCCGTTGTTCGCACTCTTATTCCACGGGTCTTCGTGTGCGTGCCGCTGCCAACACGCACGAGGAGCTCGCCGAGTCGGCGGCCGGTGCTCAGCCGCCTCGGTGGGCTTGGAAAGTATAATGCGGTACAGCCGACTACCACAGAAACACGCGGAGGAAGGCAAAACGCGCGGCGCGGAACGGTAGCCGGCTCCATTCCAACCCCCATGAGTCACTGGGCCCTTTACAGATCCTATACAGGCGCTCGGACCGGAGGAGAAACGAGCTCTCGTTGCCCGCGAAAGCGCGAGCGAGACGGACGGCTATTCAGGCACTCCCACCCCGAAACCCGCGCGCCACCCTCTTACGTTACGTATAAACGCGGCACGAGGCTCTGAATCATGTGACCGAGGGGGCCACGCCGGGTCCCCGGTGCCCGGCCCTCGTGCTCGAGAATCGATACATGTTTAGCGTGGCCAATGTACCCGAGATTCGTCGAAAAGTAGCCGGGAATACGGTGGACCTTAAATTATGTCTAATAGGCATTTTTTCCCCTTGACTGTGAGAAAAAGTTTTGGAGCAATTTTACCAAGTTCGATAATTTTTATTTGCTAATATTTCTGGAAGCTGAGTGACGGATTGAAATGCCAGAAAAAAACGTTTGTGGTTTTGTTGATCATCTTTTTTAGTCTTGGAGAAAATGTGTGGCGAATTTATGATAAAATTGGAGAAATATGTTGACGATAAAAAGTGGTCGAGATTGGCTGAGGAAAAAATTATTAAAAAATAACTTCTCTCTCTTTTGTTCGCAGAGGGTGCCGGGTGGCGGGAGCGTGGTCGTGGGGGGTGGCGTCGGCAGTGGTTCGGCCACCCCCCAAGGGACACAACAGGTGTACCGAGTCGTGAGTTCGCGGCATCCTGGAAGCGGTCATCATCCCCACGTGAAGAAGTCCGACAGTTCGCAGCAGACGGAAAATTCGGCGTTCAAGCATCAGCAGCAGCAACAGCAGCAGCAACAGCAACAGCAGCAGCAACAGCAGCAGCAGCAGCAGCAACATCAGCAGCAGCAGAACGCTAATTGTTCGCCGAACAGCAACTCGAACAGTCAGCAATGGAAGAAATACATCGAGGCTGGGAGAGACAGAGACAGGGAAAAGGAGGGAGCACCTTCGAGTCCTAGTCCCTCGAGACGATCACAGGTGAGCGAGCAACAATTTATTTATACAGAAATATACGTAGCTTAATTTTAATTACATTCTCCGTGCGATGAATAATTCGTCCTTCACTCGGAGAAAAATCTGGTATTGGTGACTATAAAGTGGCGACTAATCTATAAAATATTCACCGTAACTGTAAAAATAGTCACAAGGCCTGAAAACCGATGGTCGCCAATCTACGGTCACCAGGCTCACGTTTACTCCGAGTGTTCGCGCGAAACAAGTCACGGCCGTTCATTGCCAGCGCGAAGTCTCCAGGCAGTCGTCGAATCACCGAAATTTTATTCACGAAACTTCGCGTCCTTTGCATAATCAACAGGACAAACACCGCAAGCAGCAGGCGATGGCCGAGTACGCGAACGGCGAGAAACCGCAGAAAGTTTCATCGGGCACGTCAACCGGTAGCAGCGGCAGCAGCAAGGTCAGGGGCGTCCCGCAGAGCTTCGGTTACGTCAAGAGGCACAGCGCGGGCACGAGTCCCAGTCCGAACGGGGTGCAGAATGGCGGAAAGGATCCCACGAGGACGGCGCAGGTCAGCGCGGTGCCCCGAACGAAGGTAAATCTTCGCAAATCTTTTATACAATGCTCGAATCAAAACTAGATTGTTATGGCGATGTTGAGCGGAACGCTATATATTGATTTCTGACTTTTTTACAGGCTGTTAAAGTCAGACCCTAAAAAATCGCAGATTTTTAGAAGGGTCTGACTTTAACCCTTTGTTTTTTTGCGCGCGTATGGGCAGGTTAACATAAATACAATTTCTAATTTTGGGATAGACTTGAATTAAGGAGGCTGAGACAGACAAACAGACAAACAAATTTCCAAAATATATATAAGATGAGTTAAACAATTCAATTTTACTCTACAATTTATTTATTTCTCCAATTTTCCAGGTCAAAGTGTCGGGTGGCACTCAGACTTGCACCACCGAGCTGCAGGCGAACTCGAGCTCGAGCTCGAATCAGGGCCACCACTACAAGAGTTACAGCCTGACGGGACCGAGCGCGAGTCAGCTATCGCAATCGGTGAGGGACCGGCTGATGCTCGGCTCGCAGAGCCTCCCGAAGCCCGGGAGCCCGGAGTTCACGGCCCTCTTCGCAGCTGCCCATCACCGCGACCGAGGAGGCGGCAGCAGCGGCGGTGGCACCGGCCAAACGTCCTCGAGCTTCTCGCCCCGCGTCCTCAAACCCTCGGACGGCAGCCTCAGCGACACCTGCAGCAATTACGCCGCTCCCGATATGCAGGGCTACTACGCGCCCAACAGTCCCTACTCGACTTCGTGGATGAGGCACAGCAACACTTATACGCCCAGCGGTCGATCTCAAGGTTCGTTGGATTAGCTAATTCGTGAATTCTTGCGTTAATGTTGGTCACACGTTTTATTCGTTAACGATAAAAAAAAATAATACACTGTGTTTAACGGGGTATTTAAAAGCGCATTCCGCGCAGACGACGTCCGTTTTCATGACCGCGATAAACGTTTCGTGTTGGTTGAGATATCAAAGCCAACATCTTATTTCTCTTTCTTGGGCAAAATCTTCTTGCGGAGAAGTTGCAGCGATAGCTTTTATACATCCTTCGAGGACCCCAGGCTACGGAGAAAGAGTTATGGTGTTGAGACGCTACCAGATCTCGATATTCAGCGGCGGTTGGCGAGAGCAGCAGGCACAAGAGGATTGTTATTCCGAGCCACAGATTCGTTTTCATGATGATAACTTTTGTTGCTGCGTTCGATCTGGAATCTGTTTTATCTTATTTAAAGAAGCGCTATTAAGGTTCACGATATTCGAGGACTTCCCGCGCAACAAGGATTTGAGAGTATGAATTAGTTGCTTACCTTGAACTCGAGGCACAAATCCTTTGCCGCTTTGCAAAAGGGAGGAGAAGACTCAATTTGTAAAATGATGTTGAATCGTTGCTCGCCACTTTCTGACTGATACTCGTTTGATTTACCGAGCTCGCGACTGTTACCGAGCTCGCGAGCTCGCGACCGGATTCGCGTGCGGCTGAGGAATATCCGCGAGGATATTGCGGTAGTCAGTCGGAAAACTGTCAGGCGATAATATGGGCTTTGGTGGTTGGAGAGAAGAAGAATAGATGATGGCAATCAGTTTATCCCTCTAGAGTTAAAAGTTATTAAATAATGTTTTTTCTGTGTTGCAGGAATGGGATTATGCGAGGCAGACAGCGTTGAATCTCTGGGCTCTCATCGCGCGAGCCTGACTCACGCCCGTCTGCTGATGCATCAGAGGGACTCAACGGGATCGCCGGCACCGCCGCGACTCAACAGAAGCAATTCCATCAGGTAATCAGAATTTTCCGCTGCAAGTGGCGTTAAGGCGACGCGACATATCGCGCGCTCGGTAGCAAAAACGATAATCCAATTTCTTGTTTTTTTTTGTTTTCAAGTGTGCAGAATGTTTCTGGACGAAGGTAAATTCGCTCTCGCAGCTTCGGATTACAGCTTTTGTTACCGACCGAGCTGTATCGCGTCACCTTAAAGCGAAACGAAGCTGATCGTGAAAATAATAGATGAAAGTTTATAATCACGAGTAAATCGTTTAGTTCGAACGGCACTGAAAAATTTACTGATGTTTCAAGTAGATTTTTTGTACTTGCGTATTCGTCTCAACACTTGAAGTAAATTCATTGGAAAAGTATTTTTAAACATAAGTGATTGTAACATTTTCACAACTCTTGACGCACTGAAATTGTCTTAAAAAAAAAAATTCAACGACTTTAACATCTCTTTTGCGGTCGATTAACGCACAGTGTTTGATGCAATTTTAGCTATCTGAGGGACAGGACATTCCCAAGGTAGTGAAAACACCAATACGTCTATCTCACACTTGCGACATACATTTCCACGCGTTTTCGTTATACAATCGATGTGCTACTTTACGACCTCTGTTTATTCCCGTACTCTGTCTCTCCTTTTCTTTTCTTCCTGTGCGCTAGAATATCGATAAACGTTCACTCGGAAGTTCCGCGGACACGGGAAGCTTTGACGACCGTGGCTGAAGCCGCGTCGTGCTACACGGAACACGCAGTACACAGAATTGTTTTTGTTTCGTTCCACTTTATGTGTTACACACGTATTTTACACAAGTCAATGCATCACGTCCACACGTTTTGTGCCATTGATGTCGACCACGAGTGTTTTATATCCCCGTCGACTTCGCGTCTACGGATCTGCGAATCCACGACAACATTTATCGAAAATTCAAGCCGCCACGTCGGTGCTTCACTCACGCGCTTAAAAGTACACAATTGGGTCACGTGTTTCTCGCATGTTTTCTTCCTCTCAGTGACACCAAACAATTTCACCGTCAAACGTAAACCAACGCGGTCGCCGAGCCGTCACTCGTGGACAAACACTGCGGTCATCCCGCTTCGATCATTAGTCCCTCGGTCCTCTACATTCCTAATCAATCGGATTATCAGAGCCTACAGCATGTTTACCCACCTCACTGCCGTCCATTACCCGACCGCGAGAGTCCCCCGTGCGTCGAACGATCGAGCCCCGCTCGACTGAATTAACCGGCCACACCGAGAGTGGATTCGCCACCAACCTTTCTTCGAGTGCACTTTGTGCCAAGTGTCCGTACCACTCGACACGTCGAAGTCTCTTTTATTCACAAATAAAGAGACTTCTATTGAGTTCGAAACTGAACGCCCAAGATTAATTCAGTAGCCAACATTTTTTGCGAGTCTTAATTATGGTAAAAAAAAATTGTGAAGGAAATTTGTGAGCATTAAGCAATATAGCGATATAATTTCATCTCTATATATTTTTCTAATAACGTTAACGTTTTTTTCTGTGTCTGTTCGTCGCAATCGCGTCTCGTTACTCTGAGTGTGAACGGAAAATTCGTAAACTCGTTGCTAAGATTTTGTTGTTGTTGTTTATTTCTCGATCGAAAAGGTCAACGAAGAGCGAGAAGATGTATCCGTCGATGCTGGCGCGCGGAAGCGGCGCGTCCTCGTCGGTCGGCGAGGAAGGAGTCGGCATTGGAATGGGCGCCGAACCCTATTACAGCGTTCCCGTGGGCTCGACCGGGGGAGCCGGACAACACTGGTCACAGCCGACGTCACCGACCCCCACTCACGCCTCGAGACAACCGCCGAATCTTTATCAACACGTTCACAAGGATGACGACAGTGAGTAATCAGTATTTTCACGTTGTAAACTTTTTTAACCCATGTTGACTGTATTTGAAAAAAAAAAACTGATTATTCACATTTTTTTTACCAAAAATTACCAATCTTGGCCTAACAATAATTTTTTTTTTTGGATTTTATCTTGGCTGTTTATTGCATATAAAATGATGGTTAACTACGAATCTTCAGAAAGTCCTTCAATGTTGGTCATTAATTTTTTTTGTGTTTTTTTACTTTGCAGTCCACGGGTCCTCGGTTTCTTTGGTATCGACCGCGAGCAGCCTCTACAGTTCGGCCGAGGAGAAACAGGCGCATGAGTTGAGAAAACTCAGACGGGAGTTGCTCGACGCCCAGGAAAAAGTTCACTCGCTGACCAGTCGGCTGTCCGTTAACGTGAGTCTTTGAACATTTTCCCGCGGAGGATGCTCGCCCGCTTTTTGTCGGGAGTAATCTCGAAGAAGCGTCGGCGGCGCAGTTGGCTGGAAACGGGAATCCGCGAATTATTGGCGTTATCGTTAATGGTTTCCCGTTCGATCGCCAGTGGCTTCGCTACTTTCCGTTCGTTAATGCTGATTGCGACTCGGCAAAATGTTTTTCATGTCTAGGTCATAATTTACCACTGTTGAGTCGATTTATATTGCAATCTTCGCTTCAAAACTCGCTCCGTGTGTATCAAGAACTCACAGCCAACAGGATTGTCGAAGTTACGCGTGTTCGCCAGTTCGTACACCCAATTCGAAAGGGATTCGCGCTTTCGAACTCCCCGGTCGTTGATTTTAACGTTACGACCGAACTTACCGTTACTTTTACTCGCGACTAATTTTTTTTCAGTGGCTTAGGCGGAGTTGTGTTGAATCTTGATACATTTTTCAAGTGAACCAGCGCTAATTCGTCGAAAAAAACGCATTTTATTAATCAAGAAAAATCAGCTAATTCCAAGAGAAAGTTCAATCGGAAAGAAGTCGGTAAATCAGAGATCTCTCGATCTCCGGCCCCGGTCGAATAAGGAAACATAAACCACGCAGTCTATCGCATAATCAGCAGAAGTTTTTTTCTGTCTTCCACTCGTCAACAATTACAAAATAACGAACTCGAATTGAGAAGTCACATTCGCGAGTTAGCGCTCATTTTTTCGCATCTCTCGTGTCACGATTCTCGCCAAGAATGCGGAGAATCCGCGCGATGCCTCGAGGCGTAGTTCTCAGTTATACGAACGAACAGTCGCAGAATATTTCCGACAGTTTTCGATCCCGCCGATTTTACATCGGTGCTGCCGAGCGCCGATCCGAAGAGGACGAATCGGGGACCAATCGGAGCAGCCAGAAGATCATCGCGCGCTCTACGGACCAATGGAACCGCCGCCACCGCATCTTGACGATCTCAAGTGTACGGGAGCCGCCTGGCACTGCACGCGCGGCAACCGGAGTGGGGATCGGTACTGTACACGCAGAGTCCGCGGCGACTTCAGTCAGCGCCAAGACGCGCACCGAGTCGCGTCGGAACTCTATTTCGGTTATCCGTCGGCCGAGCAATCACGTTGCTTCGCTTTGTGAGGAAAAACAGCGCCTGAAAACCTGCACACAACGATGTAAACATAGCGCTGGGTTTGCGCAATCGATCGATCGATCACGGCCGATCGCAAAACACGTGCAGTTAATGCGGAATTCAGTGACACACCTGCGTTTTTCAATCGCCGCGTTTTGTGCGCCTTTATCGCTCGTTCTTCGCAGTGGAAAAATTGTTTGCGTTCTGCGCGACGACGAATCGTCCAAGTGTGTTAGTGAGTGCTCGGCGGTCGATCGAAATCGCCGCGGTGTTATTGAGTTCGCAATGCCGATCGACGAGGAAGTCGGGGCTTCTGAGATCACCGGATCGCGTCATCGGGATTTACACGCTACGACGGAAAAAAGGTTTGATCCAGGAACGACGATCGACGATCAACAACAAAAATTCTACTTGTGTTTATCCGAAATTGCTCTCCAGCGCTCCGAATTTTCTGTTAGTGTTTAACTAGTTTGTAGAAATAGCTGTACAAACCTCGTCGGCCTACGTGTCACACACGTTTCGTCTCGATACCTTATCGATTTCCCGCGCTGACACGGAAACGATTTTTCCTCTTTTCACTTCGCGCGCGCTGTTTATCGTCCGTCGACGGCTGCGCGCGTCGTGATATTTTGTCACTGTATCGGGAAAGCGAGCTTAACACCCCTTTTGAGGCCTCGACTATCAGCCGAATATCATTTACATCCTTAGATAAGAGCCCGATAGGTCTTATTGACCGTCGCGCTAAGTTTTTCCCGCACTATCAGCTATCGCTGACAGCCGTGCTTCTAATCCTTCGATTAGAGAAGAAACAGAATAAAAAGTCGATTGCCGACATTCGAATTGCCAGAGGGATCAAATTCACCGACGATCACAATCGATGTCAGCTCCGAAGCGCAATTTTCAGAAACGCACTGTAAATTCTCAACCACGTTGCAAAAGATTTTGTCCCACTTGCATCGTGATGCGTTTCAGATTAAGCAGACATAAAGCGATACGTAAAATGTAAGGTACAGATTATTCGAATCTCTGTATCGTAGATCATTCTCGATAGCCGAGTAATCGTTTCTCAAAGATCGACGTCCCGTTCACGCAATAGAATATCGTTATGGATCAGCGTTGGCTCGTATAAGGCGAAGCCTCGTCTCGCTCTGCGCGTCCCGCTCAAAGAAACGCTGTGGATTAGCCAGCGACGAGCGGGACCAAGAGAGAAAGAGTTGGAGATAAAAATCGTCGCGAAGGTTTCGCGTCTCGCCGAGGCGAAAGCGCGCGTCCCGAAGGCTAGACTAGCCACCCCGGAGAATCATCAGGGATTCGCGTCGCGTATGTACTCTCCCGAGTCCGCACGATCTTCTCTCCTCCGCCTCTCTTTCCTTTATCATTTCTGTTTGCAGCGCTACGCACCACGAGCTCTCGGTGTCCCCGCGTCGGGATCGTCGCTGGCTGCCAGCGACTCCGGCGAGCAGTGAACGTCCGCGGCGAAACGGGGAGTCGGGAGAGAGAGAGGGCGAGCGAACCAGAAGATAAATGCGGAGAAGCAACGAGAGGCCGGCCGACCGCGTGACGTCTCTGTCGCTCCGCGACGCTAGACAGTGCGACGTCCAAGAATCCACCGAGACGCGGACAAGTCCGAGCGCCGATTAAACGCGGAGGCGGGAGGGGAACGAGATTAAAAGGGAGTCGAAAGAAATTAACTGGCGTGAATACTCGTGCAACGACGGATAAGCGCGGGGACGTTGAACGCGGAGACTCGCGCCGGGCGAACGATAACGTGGCCTGAGGTCGTCGCGATGTCACGCTAAACATTACCAATTACGAGACAGTCGAAAATATTTTTCACGAAACATGCGACGATTTGTCGGAAGATTCTGTGGCCTAAATAGTCGGCAGAGGCACCGATAAATCTGGGACAGAAACGTGGAGAGTAATGAAAATCCATACGACTCAAAAAGTAACATAAATTGAGAAATATAGTGAGAGAAATGTCGAAGCGACTATTATTATTTTCTCACGATTTTCTTACTCCAAATCGAAACAAATTTTCTCAACGTGCGTCCACAAAAAGCATCGCCAAGGCTTTGCAGTACATGTAGTATCGCCGTCCACTGTAAATGTAGTATGCGACTGAGTTGTATACTATGCGTATATTCGATGCGACTCACGTATCGATAAGCACGAAGGACGCTGACGTAGCTCGTCGTCCCCGGTGCGCGGGGTGATGCCCGGCTACCGGCTTTTAGCGCCTCTCCGCACCAGCTGCGGTTCTTCACCCACGGTGACTTAACGAGCGAGGTAGAAACGTAGACTCGTGGGATATATCGTTTGGGTGCGAAGGGAAGCGAGAAGAGACGAGAGAGGAGAGAGCGACGATCGGGCAGGGAGGCAGGCGGAACGCGTCGGGAATTCTCGATTGAAAATTGTCAGTGAATATAAATACTGTACGGTAACAGTGTAATAATAATATACTGCACACTGTGTCATGCGGTCCTCACTAACGACGGACATTTTATGTCTGTTTGCTCGCTGCACCGTCACGCCAACACGTTTAACATCACCAAAGAGCTCCGCCCTGGGAATTTTACTTCTGCCTAGACGCGCCGTAATGTCATTACCGGCCCTCGCCACGGTGAAGCATTCGAGATAGATACAACTTCACGTGCAAGCGATTTCGAGAGGGGACACGACGTCGAGTTTACACAACGATCGAGGCACCGATGTTAATGCATTTCGAAGCAGTGGCTGCACTCGGTGAATCCCGGAGGTCCGAGAGATACACATTTTTCGAGTGCACTTCCTGTCGCCTCTTTTGAGAGTTTCTGCTGCTCTTTCGTACAAAAAGTATAAAGTGCAGTGAGTACTTGAAGAGAGTAGCTGAAATTTCTACCAATTATTTGTCTTAACTTTTTTAGTGCCTGTATAAAAATGCAGGCATTTAAAAAATAAGTATTCGGATTATTACTGTTCTTGTAATGTGTTCCTGCAGTTTGAGAGAATAATTAATTCGACTTGAGACAAATATACATTTGGCTCGTTAAAATTCGTACAAACAGAGTCGTCCGTGGGTTCGTTAATTCCCGGCAGGAACGTTTGGCTGTGACGTGTCGCAATGAAATATTGAGCGGTGATTGTCGCGACGAACAAAAGAGGAAAGGTAAATAAAGAGACGGACAAGGCGGAGAATAATACCTATAAACGTGACACGCATTTTGAGGACAGTTTTGGACTGTTGACTCGCAGCAGTAAACCGTTCGACCGATCGGCTGCAGCGAGGGGGGCTGTGCATATTGTGTCGCTGAAGTAAAGGGACAATATTCTTTCGCGGACGAGACCAACGGCTCACGTTTAGTACGACCGGACGACGCCCCGCCTGCTGTCTAAGCGTTACGGTTATTGGCATCCCAACGCTGTGAAATGTGTTGCGGGAAAATGTCTCTTGAGGGATTACAATGATTGCACAGATGTCGAGCTTTGGGCTTTTTCCACCTCCTGATTTTCTCTTGTATTCGCAACATTTTCCCAACATTTTCTAATTCAATTCTTCTTTCCAATAATAAATCTAGTAGAGCTTAGTAAAATTATTTTTGGGATTATTATAAAATATGAATTTTGCTGAATTCGCTTTCCTGGAATTAAATACCAGTATTTCCGAGTCCAGTCGAGACAATGATTTTTACCTAACGAGCCAATCACTGTACCGTTCAGCAGTAAAAGTACAGACGAGGCAGCGGCGGTCTTAAGATTTACGACCACCGTCCTTCTGTCGCTGACCCTTCGACTTACCGCGCGAGGCAAGACGAACGAGTGGTTGGACAATCGAATTCTCCGTCGCCGTTTGGCACGAACGACGCAGACGCTGCTCGTGGCGAAACATACATTGACCGTTCGCCGAAAACCTCGAGACTCCTACAGACCCCCCTAAGACCTTTCGCGCTGCGGGAAAGTCTCTCTCTCTCTCTCTCTCTCTCTCTCTCTCTCTCTCTCGTTTCTTTTATTTTCGCCACACTTCGCCTCTCCACAAAATGCCGAGGGCCAATAAATCCCTCGAAATCGCTGTAAAATCAGTTGAATCGTCACGTACGTCACGGCCACGTGCATTTGCGAACGTCTGTCTCGTTTAAAAAATATACGAGTAAATAAATCTGTATCAACAATACGCAAACATTTGTGTAGAATTTTATGGTCACGTTTTAATAACTTGGAGCATAAAATAGCCAAAGCAGAGCTTTCAACTAATAAAAAAAAGTCAGTTTACAGTCAACCAAAACGAAAATTAGTAATAAATGTATGTACAGCTTTCCCAATTTTTTAAATTCTAAATTGAAACAGCAATTTACATGCTGAATTTTTGGTAAAAGAAACACACGTAATCCCAGCTGTTTTTTTGCAGACTGACGAATAGATTATCAAAGCCAACGGTGGATGATTTATGGAGACAGAATATTTATGGAGGATTGCAGAATTTCCGTCGCAACAGAATAGCCAGAGGCTTCCGCGACGGCGGCGGCAAAACAGTAGGAATAAACTGAGCGTGGTGGTCAGCGTCGCGGAGCCGATGCTGTAATAACGAAAAATAGTCAGAGGCTGAAACGGCGCAGCCTTGATCGATTACGAACTCTCGTCGTTTGTGTCCCGAGCGCGACACCAGTTATGGCTGCATTAGCAATTCGTATGAGTCGATTATAGATTTTTTTCCTCCTCTCTTTTTAAGAATGCGACGAACGTAAGAGGCCTCGGAGGCTGGTATAACGATTCTCGTATAATAATATATGTTAAACCGCGAGCCACGAGCGAGACGAGCGAGCCGGCCCGGAGATTCCACAGTCTCTCTTGCTCACCTGTTGACGAGGCGTCGAGATGCGATGCTCATGATTATGACATCGGAAGTGGCGAGGCCTTTTCCTACGTCTCTCCGGCGTCTCAAACTTGTAACTCGTTAAACGCGTCGTACCTCGGACTATCAATAACACGTTTCACGAAAGCAAATATTTTTTTTTTATGACTGCAGGCATCAACGTTCTGGGATGAATTAATTCAGATTGCAATAACATTCAAATTCGTGTTGATCAGTATTCATTGTGGGCATTTTTATCTGCGTATTTGTCTCGTTGAACAGTTTCAACGGTTTCGATACCGAACGGGATATGAAGTATCAAACTAAAAATATTTCTAGTTTTTTTCTTTGCTAATTGTATTTTTTTTTTGTTCTGCAGAGGTTGAGTTTAAATTGCGGAGAAGAAGCGGAGAGGACAGTGACGGAGCCGGTGGATAGACGTGGAAGAGGGAAGAGCACTGGTTCCTTCGAGACGCGATCATTTATATTAATAATAATTCCCCCTCGGTCCACGCTGCGAGATTGATTTCCCAACGACGAACCAAGACACGACAAAGTCCGGGGCCGACGACGACGACGACTACGACTACGACGGGGCCCCGGTTCTTTCACGACCATAATAGTAGTACTACACACATGTAACGTTCGGAATTGGCCCTTATTGTTGACGCGGTCTGCGAGAGGCGGGTGGCTCGGCTCTGGCTGCGGCTCGACGTCGCGTCGGTTATTAATATTCCGATGAAAAGCGATTGGCAGGGAGGGACACGAAAAGGAGGAAGACAGTGGACGAATTGAGCCGGGAATAAAGACGTCAAAATTATCCGAGTGCATTGACACGAACAAAAACTAATTCAAGAATACAAAAGGCAAACTATTTTTTTTAACTCATAATCTCATTTTTTAAATCCAAACAGTAAAACTAAAATCTAGTATCCGAAAAAGTTGGAATAAAGCCATTAAATAATTTTCATAGTTTGTAGCCTATTTGCCCTGAACCTGGAAAATGTAAAGGAAGTAAAATCTTTAGAAAAAAAAGCGGGATGTTAAAGCGTGCGGAGGGTTTTGCTGCTCCTAACGAGGTACAACATCTGACAGCCACATTTACGGACCTCAAGGGATACAAAAGCGAAACCAGAGAAAGTCAAGCGTCAGAAAATCCGTGACTCGAAATTTATCGAGATTGGCGCAAAGCAGGCGGAGAGAATCGTCTGACGTGCCCGGTGAGGACCTGGTGACGATTATTTCGTGCCGGTCGACGGGGCGAATTTTTTTTTGTGGCTAAACGAGCCGAATCTCTGCGGAGTGGAAGGACAAAAAGGGAAAAGGGAGAAGCTACGCCTATGAGGGCTCGTTTCGATGGGCCAGGCCCGGATCCTGGCGGCCTCTTCACTCTTGGGACTCATCGCCAGGCCCGGTTGGTCCTCCCTCTACCAGCAGAAGCCTTAGACGTATATCCACCACGAGCGCGCAACATAATTCACATGATCCCGATGTTTTTCTTCCGCAGTCCGTCCCGGCTTTTCGTTTACTCCCTCGAGCGACTCATGATCGTCTCTGTTTCGTTTCTTCCTCTTCTTTTTTCCCCTGTTTATCGTCTCCTCTCTTCGCTGTCTTTCGCCGAGGCTGCGATTCTTCGTTTTCCTGTTCTCAGGTTCTCCTCAGCGAACATAATCGCCAAGCGGATTAGCCTCGGCCCACTATGACCGCACACAACCCGACTGTCCCTCCTTTCTTTCGCAATGGCTGTACGCCGAACCAGTCAGATCCCACAATTCGTGTCGCAGAGTCGATCCTCTAATCCCTTCGGTCGTGAATCGCAGACGTCTTGCCGAGATTTTCGACGGGTTGGCCTTTGAAGCTCCAATTTTTTTTAGAAACGAGCATTTTTTATTTCTTATCTCGCAATCAAGAATTTAAAAATCGTTGAAAAAATTAGAGGCCCAGCATAAAATATACTCAATATCTTTTTGCCCGTCGAATAATTCTTATAATTTCTCAACATTTTTCTCTGGGTCTGTAAAATATCTCTTTCTCATAAAAATCTCAAGCTCGCAAATTGCTCCAAAACGGTCCAAGTCAAAAGGGCTTCGGCACTCGCGTGCCACGTTCCCCTCGAGTCCGCCGCGGTGCGAGCGATACAAAAGCAACATTCGTCCCACCCCGGCCGAGTGGTTTCAATGAAGAAACGCGTCGATTAAGAAATTGCGCGGGGCACTGATTGAGCGGCCTTTTTTCCGTCCTCGGCCACATCCTCATTGTCTCGCGCCGTTCATCGATGCGGCCGAAAGAAGCCAATCCCGCGGCGGGGAAAGACCCTCAATGAGGTCTAATTTTATTCTCGTAATGACGATAAGCCCGCTCGGCGTCTCGGTGCGGCGCTTTATAGATTCGCGTGGTGCAAACGAATCGAACGATGCGCATCGAGCAGGCGCCGAGTATCCTTGCAGTCTTCGTCGGGTCTCGTCCTCTCCCGGCCGGTTGCAGAGGTGAAGCCGCCGCGGCACGTCTGAGTAATGACGGTACACAGGATAATAACGCATTCGCGGCGTTCCTCGTGCTCGTCTTCTCGGCCCTCGATTCTCCGCAGCCGCTCCGACCTCACCGTCCTCGCCCGCAGTCGATTTAATTCGAGTTCACAATACTCGCTCGCTCGGCGTCCGACAACAACGGCCCCGCAGCCTGTGTGCCACTGCGCGCGCTCGCTGTGTTTATCGTCGTGGCACAAGGTGGCCACACAGACGCAGCGAGGAACGCGAGATCCGTGGCCCTCGTGTGTAAGGACCCCGAAGACCCCGGCTCTTGATTGAAGCCAACTAGCCGGCCAATCCAGGCCCTCGACTTATTAAAACTCTCCTCGTCGTTATGCCTTTTGTCTCTCCTTATGACGCCAGACGCCCGGGAGATACACTCGGGAATATAACGTCTGACGAAGGGTTTCGTCATACGACGAAAAGACAAGGCACTTGGTGCAGGCAAACAGGGTTGTTAGCTTCTCGGAAAGATTATTTTATTTTATTTTATTTTATTTTATCATTGGTCAAATTCGCTTGACAAGATTATCTGAGCTTTCGGAATCGACTTGGATGCTCTTGGAATTTATTATATATATGGAGGTAATTTGTACAAGGAAATGAGATTTTTTTTTTGCGGCGATTATCTTTGTTGTTGTCAGAGGTAAAAGCTTTGTTTTTTGTTCCAGCGAATTTGCGAGGAGTTCGGCTGTTTATACCGCTGTCGGATTTCAATGAAAATGGAGTAGGTCGTGGAATGAAGATTAGTCGAAGCGCATGGTAATTCCCGTGGTGGATTCTATTGGTGGTTATGGAGCACACACGGAGCCCGCCACGCCGTGCACGGCATGGAAACCGATGCCCCGGTGCATTCTGCGAGCCGGCAAGACGAGCATTGTCTTCCTGAGAATGTGGGCTCGGTCTCCCGGAGAGGATAAATAAAGGAATAGTCACCGCGGTCCGTCAGCACGAATCGTAACTCGTTCGGCCTCGTTCGAGCGCGCGGGTTTTTTTTCCCTGAACCCGCTAACGAAATCATTAAAGTTCAGCGGGAGGCGTGAAACCCGCCCGCGGGCACCGAAAATTACCTGGAAATGTGTGAAGAACTCGAGAAAATATGATGAGCAGCGAGAGACGTTTCGATCCTGTGGACTTTCTCACGTCGACGTGAAAAGAGAGTTTAGCCTATTTACCTCGCTGCGAGGAAAGTAACCGTCGGAAACAACTGGCATAAAAACAAAGATTAAATTAAGTAGAAACAAACGACTTGCGGATGAAAATTGCAAATTGTGTCCAAAGATTTTTTAATTTCACATAGATTCTGTTATAGTTTGCCCGAAGTCGAGTAGAGTTTTTTAAAGGGAATTGAGCTCAAATGTGAAACTGGTGATACGGTCGACAATTAACGCACCTTCAGTCCACGCTCTTCTTTTTTATCTCTTTCTGTCTCATCTCTTCTCGTTTCGTTCCGTTTCGGGTTCTTTTTTCTCCCGTATCGCGATCTCGGGTTCACGGGACTCTCACGTAACGTTTAGCGTTTTACGCCCGCTTTTATTGTCGAGATAATGACTCGAGATAAGCGATTTGCGACCTCGCCTCGCGCGAGTCACCTCTTTTATCGTCAACCGTGCACGGCGGCCGTCCGACTGTTGTGTACCTCCCTCGAACTTCCGGAATCGACGGGGAAGGCGCGCCGGCCAAACGATCGGGAACAAATGGCACGAATTTTCGTCGATGCCTCACGGTAATCGTGATTGATATCCGATGCGTCATTCCGCGCCAGGTGTTTACTGTTTGGGAAGAGCCCGGGGGTCTTTTTTCCGATATCGATTTCAACCATCGATATCGGCACAAAAGAAAGTGCAGCTATTCAACCGTCTCGGTGCAGCGTAAGCCACTTTCACAGCTTTAGAAAAAAATGGTATTGCTGCTAAATATCATCAGGTCATTCTGCATAGTTTCTAAACAATTTTTAACACTGGGTGAAATTAAAATTATATTAAAAGAAGAAAACAACTTTTGCATTTCACGTGTGAAAATGTTGCACGTTTTTGTTTTCGTTTAGAGAATGAAAAAAAAGTGGCTTCGGAGCGGAAGGGAAAAAAGGGAATTGCAAAGTCGAGAGCCGATTTATCGAGGGTACATTCGGTAGCTTGACTGTTTTATCTGCTCCGTTGATCGAGACGAGGCGCACGAGCGCGTACACGATAAGTTATCTTATCTCGAGAGGTTTGCTGCCGCTGCTGCTGCTGCCAGATAGAAATGCAGGGCTGCGAGCGGCTGCTGCACACGAAATATTCGAAGACGCGACACACGAGAGTTCCAGGCCACCTCGGGTTGCGCTCGAACATTCAATCTCCTCGAAAGCGGCGGCTAACTATCCGAACATCTGGCGAACTGCAACGAGAATCCCGGTGTATCCAGTAGGTGTAACAGTGCGCAATCTCGTTTTCTCATCGTGATACACCGCTCGCGGCTCGGACCGCGACCGGAAATTCCTCGGCACGTTTATGCGATCGTTAGAAAAAAAAAGCGGGGAAAAAAACCGTACGTGCCTCGATTTGAGGCAGACCGCAGTGGACAAGGTCTTCCCGGTATCTCGTCCTCTCGCTCGTCTAATATATCAATGAGTATACATGACACGCGTTGTTCGTCCACGCAAATAACAACTCTCGTGGGCGGTAAACGAGTTGAGACCCTTCTTCAGGCCGCACAGATTCGGGAGATAGAAAAGCGAAGCCCAAAACTGTTTTGTATTTTTTTTTTCTGAGGTCGTAGCATCTGGGATGCTATTTTAGACAAATCTCCCAGCGGTTCGGGTGGTCCTTTTTTACCACTCTTGGGCAAACAATTTTTATTTATTTGTGATCGGAATCATTTTTTTCTGCATTTTTTTACCATCTGGTAGTTCGAATAATCGAGGACTTTTTTTTACTACTCTTGAAAAAAAATGATAATGAGAAACAGATATTCGTCTGTATTTGATGAAGAAAAGATAAATATGATAAAATTGAATGAAAGATGTCGCGTGATGTTATCGGTTCCATTGATACTCAAGTCGTTTTTTTCCACAGAATTCATAATCAAAGCCTGAGGGGTCCAGAAGTCTGAATGTTCACGTGAAGAATTCGCATTGAATTGTGCGCCGAGCCCGGAGGCGCGAGACGAGACGAGATCGCCGGCGTATTCCTCGTCGTCGTTGTCGTCGAAGCGGGAGACACGTCGAGGAATCCTCGTCCGTTGGAAACGACGACTCCCGACGCGAACGGAGAGGAGAACGCAAAGAAACCCGGTCGTGTCGTTTCCCCGCAGCGGCGTCTTCAACTTTTTCCTCGCTGGCAGCGGTTCACCATTCCACTCTGAATCCTCCGCGCTGGCTTCCTCTCCGCGCGAGAGTAAAGGCGGTGGCAGTATATTCATCCTAAGAGGAGACGTCAACCGCCGTCCTTATACTCGTCCGTAAACGTGCCTAACCTACGCGGCACAACGCAGAATGCAGTCTAGACGCTGAACCTGTCTACTGTTTCGTCTCCTAACGATCTCCTATTGAATTTTTCTGCTGCCGAGAAAAATTCCTTTTCTACTCCGAGAAAAGAGATTTGCCGGTCGAGCTGAATCCGGCGGACAGGGACGAGCAAATAAATTGCTGCTTAATATGCAGACGGGCAACTTTTCCTAGTTTCCAAATTGAGGAGCTTTATTTATTTGCAAAAGAAGAATATTATGTAGATTTTCAGAAGAAAAATATTTTATAGAATTTCTGGAGAAAAATATTTTATATAATTCCTAAAAAAAGTATTTTGAATAATTTAAAAAATATATATTTTGCATAATTTCTAGAAAAAATACAATTCAGTAATACAAAAAATACAGCCTGTACATATTTTAATTGGGAAAAGCCCCACAATCTGCATAATTGTCATTGCTCAGTTTCACGTACGCCGAATTCAAAGCTCGACAAGTGAGCCACGCAATTCGTTTCCGCATATCCGTCCTTCGCCGTTCTCCGCTACTTTTCTCCTGAAACGCTGGGAACCGAACCGTGTCAGCGAAAAGCGGTTTTAGCTGACCGCGGTTTCGTACACCACAAGTGCAAGGACCGGGAAATATTGTAATCTCACAATAGCGGCGGCGGCCTCGGCGTCCCGGAGGCTCATCTAGTGTGAGAAATAAGCTTTTCTCTTCTGCGATAACTTGACGCGCGTGAGTCCCAAGGCACGAAGAGCCGTGAGCAGCGCGACCAAGTGCATCAGGCGGACGTCCCGGTCGTCGGCCGTGTACCAATAATCGTCAGTCGTGTTTCGTCTCACTGTAGATTTTGCTACAGTCGAAGCGCACATTATTCGTCGGGACGAATTCGTACCTTAAGCCTTCGCCGTACGGAGAGAGAGAGAGGATACGTGTACGAACAACGCTACACACGATGCACAAGCTGCCGTCTCATCGTCGGCTTCAGCCGAGGATCGAGCATATAATAGATGTCGGGAATCGATTCCCCGTGATAGATGACTCCCGGCAACGTATTTATTACAGACGATATCTGACGCCGCGCACTTCCGCGGCTGTACAGCGCGGCCGAGCGGCCCTTATACCCTCTTATCTCGCGTACGACGCTCGATCTTCTATTTTCCTGGGAGCAGCCCGATCGCACCGAGATTAACGCACATTTCTATAATTTTTTTAATCTCATCCTTTCTCGCGGCGCAGCTTCACCAATTTCAGGCAAATGAGGAGTGATTTTTTGGAATCGATAAAAACTAACTCGAAGGATAACCACAATTTTTCGTATCGGTATTTCTGATGGTGTGAAAAAATTCAAGCAAACAATTTTGGAAGGAGTTATTTTTCTTTGGTATCATTTATTTCTTACGTTCAAAATTTAAAAGTCACGAATTTTTTTGGCGGGAAAAAATATTGTTTCGAAAAATTAATTCCATAAAATTGTTCCACGATTTCGTTTCATCGACGAATAGGATACAAAACTCCTCTTTGCCCGACGACTCATAAAATCTTTTCTCAGAAATCATTCGGACAATTTTGCGGACTTTGATGGACACTTCGACGTCCACAATCGCGGGATACACAGATCGTGCTGCTCGCTGCATTACAACTGTAGCGATTACGCTCGGTTCGTGTTTCCCAATGCTAAATCACGCATACAGATAGCTCGCTAATGCTAGACATGTCCACCGTTCGCGGTATAATACGACGTTCGCCGCGTGCGTGCGCCACGTCTGCGTGCACTTCGGGGCGTGTATCGGACGTTAAATCGTCGCTCGCTCGGCTCGGCCGTGCTGCAGCGAAATATCCCGCGACTAGTCTGTGGCGTGTTAGCTAATCGTTAAATATAGAAGCTAAGCAGCGCGCGAGTAGTGCGTGTTGTACCACGACCGGTGGCTTCTTTTGCTCTCTGGCTTTATCTCCGCGTGCACTTCCCTTTCTTTCCTTATTGAGCGACGCGGGGAGGACGAACGCGATGCGTAAACGCAGCCTATATATAGGTATAAAATTTATGCGCGGCATAAACGATCGATTTACGCACGCTCGTGACTCTCGTTATTACACAGACGCGTTTTCACGACGCAGAGTCATTATTCCGGTAGTCTTGTTTGTATTCATTTTCTACAGGACCATTCAAAAAATTATTCTTCAAAATTTCACCGAGTTTTAGCCACTTTTAGATATTATTTTTTTCCGGCTTTTTTTGTAGCTCGGGAATCCTAAGAAAGAAATTTATTTATATTCAGTAGAATGAAATTTGGTTCATCGTGATGTCTTTATTCTTATTTTGTTTTTCTTCAATCTGTTTCTGCCTTTCATGAAGCATTCTTTTTTTAAATTAAAAGATGTTATTCAGTAATTAAAAATTTTTGAGATGTTTGGCTCGGCGCTAAATTTGAACTACCCTGTACGAATCTATAATCGTCGCGTTGCATATACAGAGGCGCCCGGAGCGGTGCGTGCAATAAATAATGAGAAAACGCGCGAAGCGACGTCTAGACCCGAGGGAAAAAAGGCGCAAAACACGAGTGAACGCATCGCGTTAACTAAAGCGCGACCATAAGCCGAGAGTCATTGCGTCAGACGGCCACCGCGTCTTCCTCTTCTGCCGCGACTTTGTCTCTGTCGTCGTCGTCGTTTCAAAATCAAAACGACCGCCCGCACGCGAGACCGGTCTCCGCGCTTCGGCCTCGTGACTCGGACTCGCCTCACGTGTGAATATATTAGAATAATTCAGCGGGGGCTGTGAATGTAACGATGATATCCGTCTCCGGTTGTTGTTTTTTTTTCTTCTTCCTCTTTTGGCCCCCCTCGCTCCCCTCTTCGCCGACTTCTCGACGTCTTTATCGGCCGTGATCTAGTTAAAATCCGATAACGCAGAGTCACGAAAATCATGACTATTCATCTCGTCAACGAGATTTCAAAACTTTGTCTCTCCACAGCAGACAAAAATTGTTTTGTCGAGCTAGCAAAAATGTAGCGATAAATGCGTTAATTCAGTAGGTTAGAAAAATATTTTACTGTCTTGAACAAAATTCTGACCCACCAGAATATTTTGCTCTCCTAAAAAAAATTGTTCTGACCTAACAAAAAATGTTGCTGAATTTGCACAAGCATTTCTCGCCACTTTTTTGCTGACTCAACGAAACGATTTTTCTCCTAGTGCACCAACCGCAATTATTTCCAACTCCTTTTTTTTGTTGCTGGGAAACTGCAAAAAAATCAGGCAAAAGTAGCTCGACAATTAAATTTTGCAACAGTCACTCAGCTTGCAACGTGCACCGTCACCCAATTCCCACACCCTTTGTCCCGACGAGTACGTCTCATGATACCTAGCGGAGTGCATCACGTATCGTATAGATTATACCACCTACCACCACCAACCGGGCGAATGTTATGCGCGGCTTTGATGACGAGTTGGGTTAGTCCCATCCGGCCGGCGAGCGTGGCACGTTTGTCGATGAAGTGGGTTAATTGAGGCGCGTGAGCAACCGCGAGAGTCTTCGGGGTACCGCGCGTCGATCGGACTTATCAGAGCCGACTGGGTGTGGACTCATCCTCGTACCTTCGGTCTTCACGACGGTCCAGTCAGTCTCCAAAGAGGCTGCGGTACAAATTTAACGACAAAACCGAGAAACTCAATTAACACGCAAAAATATTTACAGCAACCAAAATGAATAATTAGAAGAAATAACAAGTAAAAATGGAGTAACTACTTTTAAAAAGTCCAAAAAAATTAAGACGTTAGAGATTCATCAATCACTTTCGCAAAGCAACGAAAAAAATTAAATAAAAAGATGATTGAGTATCCACTTTAATAAAGTCAAACAAAAAAGGGAAAAAATGATATAGTATCCAGTTTGATGAAACGGAAGAAAAAAAAACAGAGCCTGTAGGCGACTACGATGCCGATGATTGGCGGCGTTTACGAGCCTTCGGCAACCGGTGTTCGATACCCTCAGCGCGTGGCTTCGAGCCATAACGTGGAAACAACGCTATTACCTAACATGGCGAGCGACATAACATCGCTCCCCGTGCATCGTATGGCATACTGCGCTCCATAGAGATCCGCGAGGCTCACCGGGAAGTCATTACACACATCGCGAGTGTCGTCCTCGAGGAGGGAAGAGTTGCCCTGGAAAGTCTCGAAGGAGAAGGAAGAGGAGGAGGAGGAGGAAGAGTCGACTCGCGAGCCACCCATACACGGATAATCGCAGGGTGCCGATGGCTACGAGAGCCGAGTAGCCGCGCTTCGACGTCGACTCGCAGCTGACCGGCGACTCTGCGCTCCGGAAAGTCCGGAGAATCCGGACATTCTACTGCTGCCGTCGCTGCTGCTGTTGCTGCTGCTGCTCGTGCTGGTAGCTTTATGGCGTTCTTGAGCCACTCCAGCCATGGCCAAGCTCACAATGCCGAGCCGCGTCCTTACACACTGACCCTTGTGTAGCCTACAGTTCAGCTTCCCATAAGTTGCTGGCTATTTATTTATTTGCTTAAAAAGTTGCAGCTTTGATAGCAAATTATTTCTTATATTTGACACATTGAATCACACTGAAAATAATTTAATAAATATACATCATCTGTATTTTTTATTAAAGAGATGCACGAAATGTTGACTGTTGAAACAAAAACTGTAGTTCCATTACCTAAAAATAAAATCATTTTCTGTTGATAGTTGCTGTAGGAAATTTTATTTGTGCAATGAAATTATAAGCAAAAAATATTATGTAAATTCGAATATGCTGACTCGGGTGAAGCTGAACTGTAGGCAAAGGCTACGAGTACGAAAGTCGTTGTAGGACGTACCGAGCCATTCGACGCTGCGCAGACTCCCGGGTAGGTAATTCCTGCTACGTCGGAATTCCTGTACTTCCCATAGCCGAGGGAACAGTACGGCAACTTCAATATTTCCTGGCTGGCTCGCTGGCCAAAGAACCGTTGTACTCAAGGTCCCGACTGCGCCGCTGTGTCTCCCATGCGCCTCGACTATCGCCGACTTCTTCCCGCGGACACTCGCGATCCAGTTTCGCTAATGATCAGCGACATGACCCGCGCGCGCCGCACCGAAGAGACAATGCACAGAGAGACAATATCTGCTCCCGTTCTGCCACTCCTTCGGGCGCCCGTGTCAATTCGGCTCGAAAATATTACCATAATATGCATCAGATAGAGAATCGTCGGGTCGAGGCGCTGGAATTTCTTCCTGGCCGCCGTGGGATTCATCATTAAAACATTAAAAGGCTCTTCTGATTCTGAATGTTTTTTTTTTGTTGCAATCGTGAATGGCTGGTATAAAATTAGAAAGCGTTTATATCTTGAAGAGCATAATTAAGATATAAATGGGTATTAAAAAGTTGGTATTAACGATACCGCCGTTTTTGCAGACATTTTTTGTGGCTTCTGTAACGAAGATTCGGTGGACTGACTAATTTTTTTGCTTGTCCACGAAATTTTTTTTTGTGCTGCCAAATCTTTTTATTGGCCCAACAAATTTCTTGGCCACCGAATTTATTTCTCAGCTTAACACATTTTTTTTGCACGCCGGCAAAAAATGTTGTTACTCACTAACAAAAAATTGGAGGATTTGCAGTCCCAACAAAACTGTTTTCCCTCCTACGACTCGTCAGGAATATCAAAAATCACTTGGCCCGAAGCTTCATTTTCATTCCCACAATTACGACGCGATAAATGAAAGTGTGACTGGTAAAAGGGAATATTAACGACTCTGCTTAGCGCCAAATCGACCCCAAGACCCGGCGTGGCAATCAACACAAAGCTGAAGTAATTTCCAGTCTATCTAAGTAGTCGATCGGCTGGAGAAAAAAAAATACTCTCGTGTTTACTTTACACGCGTAAGAAAAGCATCGGTCGTCCCAGATGTCGGCGCTAGTACACTTTGCCGGTTCCACGCACTCGGAAATTAACCCGCTGGGATACGACGAGCGGAGTAATTATTATTGCGCTCGCCGCTTCTCTCGGATCTAATCGCGACTTATATGCGCCGCGTTATCCCCGAGCGGCTGCTGCCGCTCTCGTGTTCGCCTCGGGCTGCTCCGCGCGCGGTTATCGTGAATCGCGCGTTACGCGTCGTAGACGCTAACGCCAGGGCACTAGGAATACCGCTTCCACGGGCTATCCCGAGGCTCGGCTGCTGCCTGTGGCTGAGACGCCGGAGCGGAGGCTGCGAGTGTACAGTAACGTTCCTCACTCGGACGGCTATCGCGCGGCGTATACAGCCGATAAGATGAACCTCGGTGCCCGGACCGCTGGTCGCGCGCTTATATTATAGGGTGATCTGGGTCACCGGGCTCGGGATTAGAGCAAATCGGTCGGCCAGTCCGGATCTCCGTACGGAACTTCTTGCACGGAGAATAAAAGACTCAAGTTGGGGGGACAGAGTGTTTGTTAATGAAGTGACAAGACAATTTTTTTTGGCTGAGAAATATATTTTTTTTTTGCTGAAAAATATTTATTTAGGGTGAAAAACATTTTCGTCGGGCTGACAAATGTTTTTGGTAGGCCGGCAAATATTTGTTGTGTTCCAGCAAACTGTTTTGTTAGTCCGACAATTCCTTTTCCTAAGCTGAAAAATCATCATTTGCTCACAAACAAAAGAATTGGTGCAGAACAAATGTTTCAACATTTTTTTTCTGAGAAATATTTTTTTGGGTGAAGAAAATGTTGAACAAAATTTTTTTTGTTAGTCTGGCAATTATTTTTCCTAAGCTGAAAACAATGTAATTTGCTCACAAACAAAACATTTGGTGCAGGACAAAATAATAGTTTCATAATATACATTCCCGGAACACTTCAGCAAGGCGTCGACCACTTTACTTGGTTAAAAGAAGATTAAATTTCACTCTCTGATATCGGGTTACGTTCGCCCCGACTTGCGTAACCAAAAAGACTACCGCGACTCGCTCTTTTCTCGTAGAAAAGCCAAACTGCCTTTCCAGACAATTCCCAACTCCTTTCCCGATGTGATGAGTTACCGATGATCACGCGAGCCTCTGCTCAGTGTCTGGAAAGGCTCTCGCCTTCTCCTTCTCCTCCGCCTCTCCTTTCAGTCCCACTTTCCGTCCTCTTTTTTTCACCAACCATCCTTTCCTCATTTATCTCAATCTCCCAATCGCCGCGGTCGGCCCCCAGGTTTTCAAGGGTCACGCACATTGATACTTTGCATAATAAGACCCGAAACGTCCGCCAGAAATGATGACACCAAAACGCTCGGACGTTTACAAATATCTCTGCCCTATTTGTACACTCGCAGTCCGACCGAGAGAGAGCAATAATGCCGCAATAATGATAATAATAACGATAATAATAATCATTACTCTTATCTGCAGCCTCGAGTTCTTACGTCACAGCGTCGTGTTTTTTTTTGCCCCTCGTTCCCTGCCGAAAAGACATTTCGTTCGGTGCAGAACGCGTCGACCGTTAAATCTGCACTAAATGTCGTCCAGTTTCATGGGAATATTCCGAAATTTCGTTGGCCCGCGACGAGAGTAGGTGGAGAGCAATTTCGGATAAGATAGTAGAATAAGGAGCGAATATTAATGCTGTGTATTCCACTGACTCACAGGTCGTCGTCGTCGTCGTCGTCGTCGTTGTCGTCGTCGCCGAAGCCAGTAAAATTCAGCCCGAGGAACCGAGTGCTCACCCTGCGATCGTAAAGAATTCGCCAGGCCTCAGCCCAGCCAACGGACCGCGAGAGCCGCTTCGTTATTGGTGGACTGACAAGAAAAATAAATTGGACCACTTGGATCGACACTTTCGAAAAATCCTCCAAGCGTTCCGGACTTCTGGATCTATCTAAACGACATCTTGGCAAGGAGTCTGTTTATCATCACCGCAAAAATGCCCATTTAGCTGGCTAACAAATTTCGCCCAAAAGAATCGCGAAAAAAAAAACCCTACCAAAAAATGGATCTAAATGTCTGCTCGAGGAGAGTCCACGATGGCTACGCGACCATCAGATCCCGAGGACGAAGCAGACCCCGAGCGGTCTACAGATCCGATTCCGAGGAGTTGCTGAAAGATGCGGGAGGACCCTACGCGCTTCCCCAAGTGTCGAACACCCCGCTCGCCCAGGAGCAGATTCACCAGGTGCCAAGATGGTCGGATTCCGGCACCAACAAATTGCTCGAAAACTATGGAACGCTCAGGCGAAGCAAAAAGACCCCGGTCCCTTCCGTCCACGACCGGAGGGAAGAGAAAATCGCTCTCAACACTTTCTCCAGCAGCAAAATCCACCTGGACAATCACCAAGGCAACAAGAACGACAGAAAACCGTCCACCGAGCGTCTGTACGACTCAGTCCCGCCTGAGGATCATCAGCACGACATAAAAATCACCAGAGTGCAGCCAAAAATCCAAACGACTCCAACGATCCCTCAGCCAGCTCTCACAGAGTCACAAAATGTCTACGACTCGCTGCCCCACGAGAGCACCAAAAGATCAACACGCCGAAGATCCGAAGGCGTCGCCACCAAAGCCCAATCGAATTACGACGACAGAGTCCGAACGAACGCGACGAACGCGTCCCGACAGCCGATCTACGCGGTCCCGAACGTCCCGCGATCGACCGGCGACGCGAAATTCGACTCGCGACTGACGACGGACGGGAATTACGTGCCGAGCGGCGATCTCTACCGCACGACGGCGCGTTACATCGAGGACATCAACAGAAACATCGCGGAGATCGACAAGAGCTACGAGGAGCTCCGATGCTCGTCGACCTCGGGCGCCAGAAATTCCGCCTACGGTGTCATCAACAAAATCCCAAGATCCAGCGATCCGCTGATCGATCGCGGCACCAACGATGATCATCTCTACTCGGGCTTCCACAGAAAACGAGACACCCTCGTCCCGATGCCACCGATATCGCCGAACTTCGGCGAGAACGTCGACGATCGGCTTCCCTCGACGCCGATTTTCATAACCGAACCCAGCGACTCCGTCCAAGCCACGAAATTCGACTTCAAGATCCCCAGGAATCACTCGGCTGACTCCACCCGGGAATCCGTCAGGGCGAGGCCCAACTCGTACGGGAAATTGCCGCCGAAATTGCACCCGCGATCCTCGTCGATCGAGAATAATTCCTCGAGACACTCGACCGGCTCGACCACCACGAGCTCCTCGACGAAATCCACCGAGTCTCTCTACGCCATCAGCGAGTCGCTGACGGAACTGCAGAGACGTCAGCAGGCGGATCAGGGCGTTCAGAGTCCCAGAAAAGATTGGATCGAGTGTGCGAAAAAATCGGCATGCGGTGACAACGGTTCTGAATTTAATTATGACTTTGTGACGATGAGAAGTTCCAGACTGGAGGCGAAGGTCGAGCATCCGCGGTGCCAGATGACGGGAGGCAGCCGGCCGAACAACGAGAACCCCGGAGGTCGTCAGGATCGGCAGCCGATCGGCTGGAACGTCCGGGCGAATCGCGGCTGCAGTTCCGGGGACGACGCGGCCGGCTACGGTAAATCCAGTAAGGAGATCGGCGGCGGCGGCGGTGGTTGCGGCCGATCCGACGCGCGGGACTCGGCGACCTTGCGTGAGAAGGAACGAAGTCCCGGCCGCGTGGCTGCGGTCACAAACGCCGCGAGTCAGTCACGATCATCGAGGCAGCCGAGGAAGATCGTCGACCTCGAGTCGGAGGAGGAGGAGGACGAGGAGGAGATCGCGAGGCGGCCGGGAACGAGAAGGACGAGGCACGAGAAGGCGATGATCTCGGCGGCCGCCAGATCGGGCAAAGATCGCTCGGGGTCTTCGGTCGGCTCCACCGGAACGATTCGCAGAAATCGCGGCTCGTCGAGGGTGACGCAGGACGACGAGGAGGATGAGGAGGAGGACGAGGACGACGACGATGACGACGACGAGACGAGCCTGATAGGAAGCGGCAGAAACGAGGCGAGAGCGCGAATCACGTCGTCGTCCTCCGTCCAATTTTCCAGCAACAGAAAGCCTGAAACCTGCAAAAAGGGAAAACGTAACGATCGACCCGAAGTTCGGGCGGAAAAAAATCCGTTTCAGGAAAGAAGATACGGGACTCTGCCGTACAGAAGGTCGAAGAATGCGAGGCCTCTTCACAAATCCAGCGAGGACGTCCTGGACGGCGAGAGAATTTCTCCGGGAGGCGGTGGATCGCTTCAGAGATCCTGCATGAGCACCCTGGACGTGAGGGCTCAGGGCGAGGACGCCAGAAAAGTTGGCGGCGATCCGTTTTACATGATGGACGCGACTGAGGTGATTTTGAAGGGACAATTCGAGAGGACGGTGAGGGAGAAATTGCTGGCCAAGGAGGAGATGGAGAGGGAAAAGTGCAAAGGGGAAAGTTCGGTTTTCGTCGAGGAGAAGGAGAATTTCTCCAGGACGGTGAAGACCAGGTTCAGCGGCAACAAGACGAGAACGAGGCACAATTCTCTGGAGTCCGACGACGTCGAAAATTCAGCGTCAAGCAGAACGGCGAATGAGGCGCATCAGACGAACAGTCCGGGGGGTTTTGCCACTCTGCCCAGACGGGGAAACGTGAGCAAGGAGCAACGAGTCAGCGACACGCCGAGACGTCTGTCGGGAAACGTGCCGGTTCTCGAGCCACTGTACGAGCACGCTGTCAGCGATCCCGTGAAACCCCGGGGCAACGACAATAACGTTATACCCTGGTGGGAACTCGCGACCAGGAAGTACCGGCATCGGAGCTGTCCCGCGCTGCAGGTAAATTTTCAACGTTAACGCTTATTGAATCGAACACTCGCCGAGGATTGTGACGGCTGTCGGCGAACAGGTTTGTCCTGGGGCGAGAGGAGCAGAGGTGAAGTTGCGAAGTTTGCACAACAATTTAATTATAAGACTGCCTGATTCGTCGGATATTGATTTAAATTAATTCTACGTGGCGATTGAATGTAATACATTTTCGTGTATTTAATTGGTATTTTGTAGATATGAAAAATTTGTTTTTTGGAGTTTATTTATAAAAAACTTTGCACACTGCTTCCTCATTAATTCCCCTTTTTCACAAAGCCACCTCTATGAAGAAGCTTATTTATTAACTTTGGCTTCCTCATAGAGGAAGCTTTGTGAAAAAGGGGAATTAATGAGGAAGCAGTGTGCAAAGTTCTACTTTGCAACTTTTTTTTAATTTGAACAAATCTTTGCACTTTTTTTTAAATTTGAACAAAAAAACTCCGTTACAAACACCGTTACATCTAATTTTGATTAGATACAAAGTTTTTACTTACTTTAATAACTTTTCTATAAGTTACAGCGAAAATCTTAATTTTTTCAAAAATGCATAACAGCGTAAAATCCGAACGACTTTACCAATCGTCACCAAATTTTATACGTGGCAACGCTGTATGTTATTTTTTGACTGTTTAATATTTTGGTTCAGTTGATGAGATTCGACGTGATATAGAGCAAAATTTATTTTTTTCGAAAAATTCAAAATTCTATAAAACCGGAACCGCTTTACCGATTTCGCTGAAATTCAATACCAAACAACATTGAACGTGTCTTTATTTATGATGAAGTATATAGCTGAGTCGTCGAACTTTTACGAAAGTTAGAGCGTTCACGCCATTTTTTTGAAAAATTAAAAATTCGATAAAATTTGTATACATGGATATATTTAATTTTAAAAAAATGTGAATTACAGAGGATTTAATACTCTACTTCCGTGCCAATTTTTAGCTCGATCCACCATGCCATTCCTGAGTTATGAACAATTGAATGTTCGGTGCCTGGACCATACATACATACACACACACACACACACACACACACACACACACACACACACACACACACACATACACACATACAGACATATTTTCTAGACCACTTTTCTCGACGTTTTAGGTGATTCTAAGTATGTTAACATGAAAATCTCGAAAAAAAAAAATTTCACGAAAACAAAGCTTCCTCTATGAGGAAGCAAAAATGAGTCTCCTGAGACTAAAAATGGTAATAGTAAATAATAGTGATAAAGTAATAAATAATTGAATCCCGTGGGAGTCAATTTATAAAAAAAAAGAGTCCCCTGGAGCTCATTTATAAAAACACAAAATTCTCTGCTGTAATTTATTGGGTTTGGGTGAATTATTTTTGTGGATTCAGCTTGTTGACTGTCTTGATGGACAAAATTGTTGGAAAAATTACTTTTAATGTCAGGCTTGGCGTTAAAGGCTCTCGAAGTATCGCAATTAAAGTGGGATTGGGATCGGCCGAGGGGATTAATTGGGTAATGCGCTTCTCAGGCTCGAATGGGACGTTTACGTCTCCCTCGAGGAGGCAGGACAGGTGTATTGCCCACCACGTAGGTGTGCCGAACTCCCCGCCGGTGTCTTATTGGCGCGCTCGCCGCTGTCTCCTTTACCTCCTGATACAGCAGTTGCCACTCCACCTGTCGTTTTCGTATCTGCCAAAGAGCGCGAAATCCTCGCGCAACTGACGTTTAACGTTCGGGACGACGGCGAGCAATGACTCGAACGTTTCTCAACGTCCACTCAAGTGGCACCTACGAAAAAATTCCCACAAATCGCAAACTCGTAAATGCATTAAGCAGTTGCACAATTGCCAATATTCGTACGAATTATTATAATTATTATTATTTATTTTTTTCGTTTGTACATTATTTTTGCTTCGCTTTCTATAAGCGAATCATTTTTTCTGCATAGGTAAATCATTCCAGCCTTCCAGCTCGAATTTCAGGCCCAAAATTTGCTGATTCTCCGTCTCGTCTGCAGCAACGATTTGCAGCTGGAAAAAAGTAATTGGATGAAAAAAAATTCACCTCCGTCGCTAACCCCACGACGCCCACTGTTAATTTAATAAGGCGTCACGGGTTGCGCAGGGCGCAACAACCGGGGGACCAGAGGCAACGGCACATGCGCACTTCTTCTCGCCTCGGAGAATCGCGCGTTTCGCCGTCAAACGAAAATTAAAGCCGGGCCGCGCATTAAAACGTCAGAAGCGCGGAGTGACGCGACGCACGACGGTTCGTAACGAAGCGTGGGCCAGGCTAATGCACGCTCGTCGAGCCGATTGAATAATTAGACGAGTATAGGTACGAGTCGCTTTGCACCAGTAACGCACACAGCAATGCGCGCGGCGCTCGTGTCCTTTCCGCAGCCTCTTTCTCTCTCCGCGGCTCTTTCGCTGAAACTCAGAGACCTCCTTACGTCCATTAACCACCGGCTGTTAAACCGACTTCGAGCGACGCCTTCTGCACTCGTTTCATTATTCATTTGGTCATTCGCATAATTTTTTTTTCGTCTCCATGCATATTTAATGAAATGTTTTATATAAACGATTTTTTACAGTTTTTATTTATGTTCAGATAAAAATTATAAATTGTTGGTATTGATATGGAAATTTTGGCCTGCAGCAGAAGTATTTTTATGACTACAGTGTCATAAGAATACTGGGCCAAGTTCTGTTTACCAATTTTTATTTATTTTTTGTGATTTTTACGTTTTCTTCTCGCTGGATCGTGACGTATTTTTTTAACCCTCTTTTTATGGTCGGGTCGAAGGGCTCTTTGGAGGGGACGGGAAAAATATTTTTGGCCTGACCACTTTTAGTGCTTGGTGGGCAGACGCAGGTAGTCGATGCCCTCGACCTCAAAAAAAAAAAAAAAAAGAAAAAACAACATTAGCTTCCTTTTCCTCGCCCCCGACTGACCCTACGAGCATGAGAGGAGAAAAGCTATACGTCACACTGGACGGAATCCCGGGAGCCTTCGGGGACCATAAAAAAAACCTCGGAACCTCCGAAAAATATGCGGTGGGGCTGGGCAGCCTTCAACGGGGGGACGACCCTTCGAAATGTTGATTTACGACTTGGGGCATCGAGTCTCGTGTTTTCTCAGCTTTTGGGCAAACCGTCTGTCCTCGTAATTACATCTTAATTAGAATTTAACGATATCCCGAGATTCGACAGAATTTGACCCGACGAATTTTCGACGTCGCACGGCGACGATAAAAAATACTTTCTTTTTTCTGCGAACTCGTTTGGACGACGATCGTGTGACGTATTGAGCGCGAATGTTAACCCCTCGCGATCGCGACACCCCCGATAATTCTCGAGCTGCCCCGGCAATTTTGATTTACGAGCGTTCGTGCCGAGTTAACGCGGTCCACGACACCGGATACGACGACTTTCGTTGCCCGCACGGAGTCGCGTAATTGTCGCGAACGCACGTCTCACGGACAAACTTGCAAGACTCGGGCGTAAGTGACGGCGTTGCGCACACAATTCTTCGTCCAAGTGCAGCGAGAAAAAAAAATGTCGTTGACTCAATGAAATAGAATTATTGCCATTTTTTATTGAATTAATTCGCTATTTATTCAATATTTTAGTCGATGAAAACATTTATTAGAATTCAAGTCGCATTTGACAGAATTGCTAGATTAAAATATATTTTTATTATCAATGTAAAAAAATCACAGCTTAAAATAACTTCAATTTAATCGTCTACGATTGAAATTTCTTTGACCAGACGTTCAATAGACAATAATAAGCTCAATGTATGGAACGAAATTAGCCGATGATTTTTTTCTTATTGATGTATCAGGCTATAAATTCTCCTCGTCAATGAGACGCGTCTTATTGAGGGCAAATATCAATCTAGGAAGGCAATAGAAATCCTATGCTTCAAACTGGAACGTCGCCTCTTTCGTCAGCGTTGAAATAACTCATCTGGCTTCGACATCGATAATTTCCAGCGGGCATCGCGAGTGCAAAAAAAAACGATGATGACGCGTGTCGTTTTATTTGTCCCTGTTGGAAAGCGAACACCTGCGACAGGTTGAACGCGTTTACGTCGTGACATTAAATACCTCACCACTACTATTACTCTACTATGTTGCCCTTCGTCTTTTATAGAAGAACTTTAATGCGTGAAACCGACCGGTTCGGACCATTTCGCGAGAAAGCAAAAAAAAAGCAGATGATACACGAGCTTTCTGGTTCGCTGGTTCCGAAGGTTCCAGGTTCTAGATCACTATTAATTTCACAAAATATAAAATGTATGATTTATCAAATTTATATATTGGTAAATCTGCAAATTATTACATTTATAAATTATTGTATTTCCTACGCAGCCTGACAACATTTATAAAAAAAAAACATGAGTGCGCCAAAACGACCAGTTTGGACCACATTTTGCGATAAGGCAGAAACAGACGACACCTCGAGCTTTCTGATTCGCCGGTTCTGAAGGTTTTCCAGTTTACTATTCAACAGGATTAGTATACACGCACTGGACTATGCACTGTGCACACTGCATGAAATATATACTGGGACAGTGCTGATACACCACGTGTTAGAATTTTACTCGTTTACCCTCAATCTCACTGGTTTCTGTTTATAATACTAGGCCTGCAACACAGAGGATGCTCTTCAACTGCAGCAGCAGCGGCAGAAGCAGCAGCAGCCGGGTTCGCTACCAAGATGGTCATCACGTGTTCGACCTCGGATGCACGCGTTTGCTTGCAGTCGGGTGGCGTGCGTTCACCGATCTCGACGGTGTCTCTCTCTCTCTCCCTTTTCCTCTCGTAAACGCCAGCAGCCTGTGCAGATAGAAGTCACTTGTGCTCGCGCTTGCTCCTGTGCGCGCACAGCCTGCGTATAAAACGCAAGCTGCTTATATCTCCTCGAGGGGAAATCCTCGAGTGTGACTTAAGCCACACTTTGGGAACGGAGGATGTAATATTGGGCATCGAGCTTTGGAAAAATGTCTGTCTGTCAGCTACATGCAATGACTTATAGGAAACTCAAGCTTTTTGCCTAATTTTACCTGTGGATGAGATTTGAAGAATTCAGTGGTTTTCCAGGGCCAGAAAATTAATGTTTTATGGTGAAAAGAAATCATTTTATTGGGCAACCAAATTTTATTTTGGCTGACAAATTTGTTTGCTAACCAGTTCAATTTTGGCCTTGCCTTATTAATTTTTTGCTGGGCCAGCAAAAGATCATTTTTCTCTCTGTTTGATATTGATGAAATATCGGATCTCAATTCAAGTACCACGAAATCCAATGTCTCAAAAATAACTGAAGCACTTTCGTCATAGTGTTCCAGGAGATTGCACGAAAAATGACATTTCGAATCAAGAGTAAACCCGAGAGGCACGCATTGAAAGTCCCAACGGGTCATGCGTAAGGTAATGCCGCGCTCTCGTTGCTCGATGCGTATCAGCGTAGAGTTTCACGAAGAAGCGTTGTCGGCGCAAAAATCCACCACGACGACGGGGAGGAAGAGAGAAGGTCGCGCGGAGAAGGAGAAGGCCTGGGAACTGCTAGCCCAGTTAGCTCGAGTCGTAACGCTTCGTGGATTATGCAGTTCTCACACCGGATCCCCGAGAAATCTCCCGCGGGATAGTGAAGGGATTCTACGCACTGCAGCGGCGACGCCCGGCGAAAAAGTGAATCGAAAGGAGCGCCAACCGATACCTTCGGTGGCGAACACTGCACCACTGGTCAGCTTCGAGATCTGTGACGAAGAACCGGAACGACGTTTTTTCTTCGCTTCTTCCTCCTCGCGCGGCAACGAGAAACCGATGGAACGAAAGCGAGGGATAAAAAGTGACAGGCGGACGTAAAGATTCCGCCTGGAACAGTCGATCGAGTATATTCTGCATCTGCGATCAGTAACAGCAAACTAGTCGTTCGTTTATATTTCATTTCATTTTATTTTTATTCTTTTATTATCTTCTTTTTTTAATGAAAGGCCGCAGTGGTGCGTGAGCCCTACGTGCAGGAAGCTTGCCAGGGAAAAAAATGTATATGAAGTGCGGCGTGCAGTAAGAATGGAATTACACTATGCCAGGCAGATTACAGATTATAAAACGAGTGCACGCATGCGTGTCACTGAATGCACCGCAGAGGACGAGTCGTCAAATTGCCGGGCTGTTAGTTTGGCTCCCTGTGTTTTCTTCTTTCCTTCTGTTTCTTTCGCTGCTATTAGATCGGGGCACGTAGCTCTGGTTTAAAAGAAACCAGACTCGCGTAACTGCAGTTGAATTTCTCTTGAGTACTCATATTTTTTAAGCTCATTTTCAAGGCCAGAGACCTTGAACATGAAATTATGTAAAACATTACAGAAGGCACAAATAAAAATTCATTTCGGTTTTGGAGCAGCAAATATGTAGCTAATAGTGTGACCGATATTTTCATCAACAAACTGGCAGGCTAAACAAATTCTCATCTATGAAATTTGTGCTCTTTCTGGCACAACAAAAGTGAATTTATGGAGCATTCATATTTTTTTTAGGTACTTAAAAATGAGAGTAACAAAAACAGAGGACAAAAAAAACCAATTTGGATAATTTGCTTCTCTGGCTTTGAAAGCTGACTTATCGGTGTTTCAGCTTTATTTACATAGAGCAAATTCTCCAGAGTGCAATTATGTAAGAAGGGGCCGTTCACGTTAAATAAGAGTTTACGAGTATTTTATTTCAGTGCTCGTGAACCCTTTCCACGTAGCGTATATATACATACATACAAACACTACAAGCGTGGAGCGTACGCTCGGTCTAAAAACACGACCGGAAAGCTCTCGGGGCAAGAACGCGAGCGGGGAGCGAGCGTTGTGTTTGCGGATGGTTCGGTACTGCCGATGGTGTTCGCACGAAACCGCATCGGCAGAAACCAGCGAGCAACAGTAACGCGCTTTGTTCCACGGCTAACCGAGCGAGCGCCTTTTTATACATAATACAATTTAGTATAATACCCTCGTGTGTGTATATAGCACAAATGAGTGGCGCGGTGTTGAACGTGGGACGTGTAGCTTGTGTACAGTAAAAACATTTCAAACGTGCTCACTAAAACTTGACCCTCGGGACTAAAAATTCTCGATCACTTAAACATTTTTTTCTGTCGAAGCCAAAAGTCGATAAATTAAATATTTCCGTCGTCAAACTCAACAAAGTTCTTTTCGACGATCGCAATTAATTTTTCACTAACAGCCGGACAAAAAAATGCACACCACGGTAATTAAAAAACGTGTCGACCCTAATTTCGTTGTTTCTCCTCAGAACAATAGAGCAATTGTTCATTTTATTTACCGATATTATCGTTTTGCAGAGTTCTCGAGTGGCAGCCCGAGACAGGTCGAAAAAACAATTCGCCGCGGATTTCGGAGTCCGGACGGTTCGACACGGTTGGACGATAAAAAGCGAAGACAGCGAGCGAGCGAGACGGATGAGAGGAGGATGAAAGGAGAACGAGGCGGGGGAGGAGGGCACGAAAGAGGCTGGGCCCGCAGGGAAATCCTACCGACAGGGACGTCCGGCTCCCAGTGCAGCGGCTGTCGAGCTCTTTCGGAGCTAATATATGTATATGTGATAAACACACGCATTTGTATATATATACATGTGTATTTATATACATATACAATCCATGGTCCGATACACTGGCTGCTCGTTTCTACGTCTTCGCCATCAGACAGTAATGATACGATATAGGGAGAAACGAGCGAAAGGAAGCGAGCGAGAGCCGATTGTGGCTCGCGCATCGAGAAACGAAAGAGCCACCTACGCCTCGATCAGTCTTGGCAATTTCCCATAGGCAAACCGCGAGCCTCGCGTGTGCGACGTCCGTAAGGACGCACACAGCTCGGCCTGGGGTACGTCGAGCCGTGTATATCGGGCACGTGGGCGCGAGTACATTGCCGGCCACGAGGGGGCTGTAAACTCGTAAATTGGTACGCGTCGAGAGACCGCGCGCTCGCGGTGAATCGACGACGGACAATCTCGATCCAATCGCAAGAAATCGACCTGATCTACACGGGTGTTCGAATAACGCGCGGTGTTCGGAGGAGAAATTTCGCCGTGAACGCAAGTGGGCTTGAGGAATTCGTTTCACGGTGGAATCTGAAAAAATGGAGCACGTTTTTTACGTCGTTTTTACGTGGAGTTTTTTTTTGTCATTAATTTTCGAGGCTTATTCTCGGTTCGTGATTTCCGAATCCTTGGAATACATTTTTTGTGATTTCGAGCTTGGATTAATAATTGCAAAAAAAATTAGGCTGCTATATTGTAATTTAGAATCACTAACTTCTTTTTCGTGATGATTTATTGAGACGTCCCTGATAATCCTGTCAGATTAGTGAGACTTTGAAGCTCAAGTAAAAAAAAACAGTAAAAAGACCAGGAAGACGTGAGACGCTTCGAGAGCGAAAAAACGAAAAGGTGAATCAAAGCAGGAGCGTCATGAACCAGTTCACGCTGGATCGAGACGTAAAAAAAAACTCCACGACGGTCCCGATGCCTAATGAAGATCTTTCGTAATCGATCGAGGTCTCCCGCGATCGCGAGCTCAACAACACTCGTTGCAGTACGTGCGGCAATAAGACTACACGTTGGAATGAAAACATCAATCTTTTCGGAGTCACCCACACACGAAAACAGGGGGAGCTGCGCCGCATAACCGCGGATATCCACGTGTAACCGAGTAAATTAACGTTTCGCGTGGGAGTGCGCGGTGCTCATCAGGAATTTACGAGCCGGTAGGCCCATCGACATGGTTTATATAGTGTGGAGCAACACGTACTGTCGTTCCGACCTACCGGTTCGCTCCGCGGGTCCGCAATTTTATTTCGCTCCGCGCCACAACTTCCAATACATATTTGCACGCGTCGCACGTACCGCGCGTATTTATTCAGGTCTATAAACCTTACATTTATGTAATTAAGATATAATTAATCCGGCGCGTTAGTCGCTCCGCGCCGAGTGAGCCGTAACACGCGCGGATGATGACAGAAAGTGCTCGTAAATGTTGAGAAACGAGTTGTACAACTGTACTGAATAATGACATATTATTTCATATTTTTACGTCGTGTATCGTCGACCAAGAATAAAAGAGAAAATCGCTTCCGTGCAATTTACTGTTCAGCCGACTCGTGGCTCGGACGCTCTTCATATTTTGTTCTTCGCAGTGGCGAAGAAAACTTCTGGTCTATACGAAAACATTGGGTTCAACCCTTTTTAAAATGATTTTGAAAATATTATTTGTAAAGTTCATTTAAAACTATCAACTTAATAACGTCATTAAATTAAAAAAATGAAGGTCAACTTTCGACTACAATTCACCTGTACGTCAACCGTCAACTGCCGCCGCTCGTACGCGGATGATAAAACGGTCAAACTTTACTGGGTCACCCGGACGAGGCGTCGGTAGTCCACGATTGTCCGAAGCAACAATCGTCGAGACTGCACAAAACCTCGCCGCACACACGAGTACGCCGAGCGTCGACACAGCCGCAGCCCGGGCTATGTAAATGGCACGAATGTGGCAGGGGTCTATTGGCGAACGGTGCATCAAAGTATAGCCTATTTATGTACGGTTATACGCGATACCCGGGCGACTCTCGCACGATAACATAGGCCACGAAGAAAAGTGTAACTCGTGGAGAGCGTGTGGGTCGCATTGTGGGTCAGAGACTCGCCTACGTCGGTCGCACCACTAAGCTTCTTCTCCCTCTTCGTCTTCTTCTTCTTCTTTTTATTCCCCACCGTCCACTTTTTATTATTCCGGCTGTGCTAAGCCCCGGCTGCAATGGGCCATGTTACTCGGATCGCAATAAAACGCGAGCCTTAAATCATTACTCGGTGACCGAGTGCGTGACGTGGCCGGGGCGAGAGAAAAAGGCGCGAGGGAGGCGCGAGAAGAAAAAGTCCGCGCGAGCTATGCGGTAAACTATGTAGAGACGGACGACGAAATGGAGAGGAGTATCAATGTCAGGGGGCTGGCGTCAATTTACGCCTCTAGCGTCGTCTGACGACCAATCTTATGCATCTTGTGTACGGTAACTAGTGTGATATTATTATTATACATGTACAGAGGGGCCGCGGCGGTGTATAGGCAGAAAGCTGTGTCTGGAGGCGAGCATTGTTGGCCCAGACACTTTCGAAAGGGGACCGCGCCAGTGTGCTGCTCTCTATGACGCTTGATGATAGATTATTCGCTATTCAACGCACCGCGACGTCGATTGAATATTATTATTAAGCTCCAATTTTACATAGAGATAGATAGAGACGTTGGTAATAACGGGAGTTGTATGATTTCGCCGTGTGAGACTGTCAGACGTTTGACGTGAAAAATCTTTGTGTCCCGCTACTTTGGAGCATTGAGATTTTATTTATTGAAGTAAGCTGACGTCTGATGGCCTCTGGCTTAGTTGGCTGATTCGTCAGATTATATTTAGTCCTATATTTATTGAAGATTGCGTGATGTAATCCGTAACAGAATACAGAAGTTCTGGGCACTGGAACACTTGAGGTCTCGAGTGGACCAATGGCCGAGACACTTGACGAGATGTCTTCTTCTGGTGGTCTTCTAATTTTGTCTGGCCGTAATAGAGAAGCCAACGTTGCTAATGAGTTCTTATCTGCGCGCCACACTCGAGAGAAAACGTATAAAATGTCGATTAGTATCAATGGCTTGTTATGATGGTGGATTAGTGTGGGAGGTCGCAGATAAAACTGATGTCGTAAATGTGTTCTTCGTTTATCGATACATTTTATTATTAGAAAATCCTGCTCAATCAGTGGATGTTTTGAAGCGAAGATTGCAATTTAATTTTAAGCAAACGACTCAACGCGAACGATTATCGAAATTTGTGAAGCTTGAATTTATCTTTTTTTTTAGTTGTTTTCACGCTCATAAATTATTTTTCTAACGAGCTGTTTTTCGATTGTGTTTCAGGACCACGTTGTTCAGGCGTTCGAGCAATCGCTCTCAAACATGAACCAGCGACTCAAGCAGCTCACAGCCACAGCCGAGAAGAAGGTGCGTTTCATTTCCGGGTCCTCCGGTAGTCGTTTTCTATCCACTGGGGGGTCCACCTACTAATCACGCTCGTTTTGGTGGACAAACCCCCAGCCAATTTACTCCAAAACCCCCAAAGTTAATTCAGAGTCCCGAGAGTTATTCCCAATCTGGGCTTCCAATCGAATCCTCCAATCGTTCCTTTCCTCGGCCCTCGTTGAAAAATTCCCAGCCCCTCCATCCCTTCCCCTCTCGTCTGACGTGAAATATCCTTGGCTACTGTGCCCTGCGGGCGTCTCGTCACGCTGCGGGGTTCCAATTACAGCCTGGACCTTCCGTGTAACATTCTAATCATCGCCGACAAGAGAATCCAAATTTATCGGCCGGAACGAACAAAAAAGAGTCTTATTCACACGACTTCAGGCCATAAATAAAATAAATATTTCGGATAATATATATTTATTTTCTATAATTCACAAAATAGAACATATTTCTTGCAATAACAAACGAACGTCGATTCTCCATACGACACTAAATTCACTCCACAATATAAAATCTCAAGTAATAAATCAAGCATGTCACCCTAATGAAATTACAAACTTTCGGCCCAAACGAAAAATCATGTTTGGCAAATATTTTTCAATCAACGAACAATCGAGAAAAATCAGCTCCAAGGACGGAAACTGTGGAACGACGAGGAAAATGGAAACCTCCGCCAGCGAGGGAACAATTTTATAAGAGTATTTATATCTCTCACGCAAGTCACGCGAGTCGCACAGTCGTAGGACACGACGAGACGAGAGGCCTATGCGTCGCTGTCAGAGTTCAACGTCAGTGATGAATTGAGCAATCAATATTATATTCCCGGCAGGATAGACGAGCCGCGGAGGCCTCGGGACGACGGGAAAGGCCGTGAATCTCTCGGCCGAGCCTGTGAACCTTGGACAAAAGTCGCGCGTGGTCCCTACGAAAAACCGCGTGGAATACGCGAGGCGGTATCGACCGGGAAGGACAGCAGCAGCGCAGGACGCGATGACGACGCAGGATCTCGGAATAGACTTTAATCGAGCTCGGTGATGCGAGGCACGAGAGTCGCAGGACGCGATGCCAACGCTTTGGAGAATTTGCCACGAGCCAGAATCGTCGTAAATCGTCGAGCCCGTCGGCCGAGCGACGTCGTCAATTCCACCGTCTCGCCCGGGATACTCGGCGCCAAGGGAATTCTGCAGAATGGAAATTTCGCGACTATTCCACCGATCCCACCGGGAGACGCCAAACTTCTCGGTCTGAGGATACCCGGAAGCGACTTCGTCACGAGAAACTCCGGGACTTCCAGGAAATTACGACCTGAAACTGTGAAATCGCGGCACGTGGCTGACAGGAGTTCAAAAATGAGAGACAAGAGCAACGTGGATGGCGGTGGAAGCAAGAATTGCGGATCCGGCGGACCCGACGAAATTGGAAGTGGATTTTCAAAAGGAAATTCTGCCGGCTCGAGGAAAAACGACACGGAGTCTCAGAGCAGCAGCGACAACGGCGCGCGACGAAAGGAGAATCCCAAGAGCTTCCAGGCGAGACTGGAACGTGGACTGCGGAGTCTCACGAGCAGAACTGCTGGTTACAGAAGAGGAAAATGCAAATCGTCGTCCACGAGCAAAAATCTGAACTCCAAGGACGCCGGTGTCGATGAAAATTCACCGAACGAAGGGAAAACGGACAAGAGCGCGAGGGTCGTGGCCGCGAAGACCGAGGAGGACGACATCGGCGACACGATGAGAGTGAAATCGGGCTGCGCGTCCATGAGGCAACTCTTCAGCATGGCCGAGTCCTGGAGCAACGATTCGGTCGCCAGTCACTCCGACAGTTGCACCTGTTGCGAGGTCGACAGGAGCAACAGGCGACGACCGCCCTGTCCGGTTCACGGAGCCTCGAGTAGTTTCGACAAGAAAATCGATCAGTCTAAATAAAAAAAAAATGGAATGGCCTCGGAATTCCATTGTACTCAATCCTATCCACTGCCTCCTAAGTTCAATAAACCCTTCTGAAGACTCCACTTTATCCTACATTTTATTCCATCTTTTTAGTACAATTTTTATTTTACTTCTGTATTCATTTTACTCAATTTGTCGATATTTTTTTTTACTAAACTTCCGTATATTTTTCAGGACTCCGAGTTACAGGAGCTTCGCGACACGATCGAGAGGCTGCGAAAGCAGAGCGCCGAGGCGGGCCTGAACGGCGCGGCGTCGAACGGCCGTCGTCACACGCTGGGCGACTCGGATTCGGGCACAACAGGATGCACGGGTTACAGCAATCACCAGGGTCCCTCGATGGCGCGGCAGCTCTCGGCGGACAGCGTGACGTCGCTGAACTCGCTGAGCAGCGCGTGCTCGGCGAGTAGCCACCGCAAGAAGAAGGGCTGGCTGGGCTCGTTCTCGAAGAAGTTCTCGCGTTCCCGCAAGAACCGTCACGGCTCGGTGTCGGACGCGGAGGACTGCAAGGACGGCCCGGGCGAGCTGAGCGCGCCGAACAGCCCGCGACTGCCGACCGCGGCGAAGCACGAGCACGCGCACGGCCCGAGTCAGAGCGCGAAGGTGGCGAACGGTCAGAAGTCGCCGGAGCACGAGAACCCGATACCGGGCAGCAAGAGCAGCTCGGCGCTCTACAAGAAGGAGGACGAGGACGTGGACGAGCTGAAGAAGCAGCTACGACAGAAGGATCTCGTGCTCGCGGAGATAACGCTCGAGGCTCTGTCGCTCAAAGACGAGGTCTACAAGATGAAGGTGGGTAATTCGCCTCCGCGAGGCGACACAGGAGACGCGCCTGAACGAACCGCCGTTAGGATATTATTTTAAGAGCCGGCACAATAGACGAGCCGGGAGGCGAACTATAACGACGTTTCCCCCTGTATAATTTTACGGGAGCTAACTTCGAAAAAGTCGACTCGAGCGTTGCCTCGAAATTATTCCGTCCGCGGCATCGTTCAGGCGCTACGCTTCTTCTCTCCGGCAGACTAATTTTTTCTTTCTTTCTTTCTTTTTTTTTTCTTCTTCCGCCAACCTCGTTGTGCTCAGTCCACGCGTCGCGGTGTCTTCGCCGCGAGAGACGAAAAAGACTGAGAGAAAAAAAAAACACAATCCATTGTTTCAGAACCAGATGAACAATCTGAAGCAGAACAACGAGCGTCTCCAGCAGCTCGTGACCTCCAAGTCGTTGACATCGTCGCAGTCCTCGCTGCCCAATGATCCGGAGCGTCGTTTCAGCGTCGCGGCACTGTCGAACGGCGATCATCACGCGAGCGCCTCCGATCAGATGGAGGATCTGAGCGGTGGCGCGGAGCACGCGGTGATGCCGTCCTACGCGTCCTCGACGACGACGAGCGAGACGGTGATGGAGCAGGACACGGACGGCAAGCGGATAAACGTGGCGGTTTATCTGGGCAGCGAGAAGAGCTTCAACGTCAATCTCGTGTCGGGCAACAACGAGGACGGCGTCGGCGAGCCGCCGCACTGCGTCATCGCGAGCGTTTGCATATCGAACAAGACGACCTGGGACGCGTTGGACAGCACGGTTCGTCGCTGCTTCAAGGAGTACGTGACGCGGGTCGATCCCGTGACGAATTTGGGCCTGAGCGTCGACTACGTCGCGGCTTATCACCTCGGCGAGGCCTCGCGATTCACCAACGACTCCCAGCATCCCGAGCTTCTACCGTGCGGCTATCTCATCGGTCACGTCAAAACGATCTATCTCGTTCTCTCCGGCTACTCGTGGCTCGCGGTCGACACGCTCATTCCCAAGTCGATCGTGCAGCGTCTCGTCTCGCTGCTCACCGAGCATCGTCGGCTCATTCTCTGCGGTCCCACCGGCACCGGCAAGAGTTATCTCGCCGGGAAATTGGCCCACGCGCTCGTCGACGACGACGCCGACGCCGACGCCGATTCCAAAGACGCGGCCGCCGTCGCGACCTTCAACGTCGATCACAAGTCCAGCAAGGATCTCACGCAGTACTTGGCGCACATCGCCGACAGATGCGACTCCAATGCCGCGGACGAGCTGCCGAAAGTTATTATTCTGGAGAATCTTCAGCACGCGGCGTCCCTCGGGGAACTTTTCAGCGGACTTCTCGGCACGAGACACTCGTCGTGCCCCGCGATCATCGGCACCATGAGCCAGTCCGCGTGCAGCACGACGAATCTGCAATTGCATCACAACTTCAGGTGATTTTTCGTTCGAGATTTTGCGGCCCGAGAAGTGTTTGTTCGTCTGTATTGAGAAAATACGTTTACTAAACTCTCTCGAAATTTGAAAAAACAGATGGGTACTGTGCAGGAAGGACATGGAGCCCGTGAAAGGCTTTCTAGGCCGTTACCTGCGTCGCAGGCTCCTGGAGCACCAGCTGCGCGAGAACAGCGGACCGCGAAACGCCGAGATGGCCGCGGTGGTCGAATGGCTGCCCCGAGTCTGGCTGCATCTCAACAAATTCCTCGAAACTCACAGCGGCTCCGACGTGACGATAAGTAAGCGTTTTTTCGTTCAGAAAATATATATCCACATGACAATTTTTTGTTAAATTAATCGAAGCTGGAAATTTGACACACTTTCGTCTTGCAGCTCCCACGGAATTCCTGCTGTGTCCGATGGAAGTCGCGGCCTCCCAGGTCTGGTTCGTGAATCTCTGGAATTACTCGATAATTCCGTATCTCGCGGACGCGGTGAAGGAGGGCAACGCGGAGGCCGCCTGGGAGAATCCGACGCAGTTCATCACGTCGAGCTATCCGTGGATCGCGACGTACGCGGCGAATTGCGGTAGCGACGCGCTGAAGCACCTGAGACCCGAGGACGTGGGCTACGACGTCGTGAGTTCGGGACACAATTCCGGGGTGGGTGCATCGAGCGTCCGGAGCCTCGGGAGCACGCACAGCGATACCGAGGGCGATCCCCTGGTACGCTTGACAAATCTCTTTCCCTCATCACGCCGCAATTAATCCCCTCGATCCGCTCTCGTTCGGCAACTTAAATAATGCGCGTCCTCCTCTGGCTAATTGCAGCTCAACATGCTGATGAGACTGCAGGAAGCGGCCAATTACTCGAGCCCGCACAGCAACGACAGCGACTCGGTCACGTCTATGGACTCGTCGCACACCCGACACTCCGAGGATCTCAGCACCTCGACGTCGTCGTCGCGCGGCGTCGAGTCCGCGCTCTAAGCGAATCCGCGACCGAGACTCGCGGAATTCTTCGAGCGATCGACGGCGAAATTTCTCTGCTTCAGGGAGACATTCGCGGTAAAAATAGTACGAGCGGAATTGCATGAACTTCCACTCGAATCGAGGCTCACGAACTCTCGGTAAACGCGAATCGAATCGCGTCCGAACGCGCCGATTGACCGACGTGAAAAAACGATCGGACGAGTCAATGATTTTATCAACTGCCAATCGGAATGGTTTTTAAAACTTTAATCGTCTCGTGAGGAAATGGTACGCGAGTTTTTTCAGCACTTTGTACGAAAAACGGCGATTTTATTGATGTCGCCAATCGAGGAATAAGGCGTAATCGAAGTTCAGCGATGTGGACGAAGACTCGACGCGTAATCGCGAAAACGCAATAAAAAGACGAACGAAACGTGAAGCAAACTGCCCACATTTCAAAGAGCCGGGGGGGAAAAAAAAGATAATTAAAGGATTCGTTTTAACGATGTTCTTCATCCGCGACAGGTTCAAAGGCTCTAAACGCGAGTATTCACACCGCACACTGCCTAAGCCGGTCAAGCTGGAGTGTTGCGTAGGTCAGCGCACGCGACCCCCGTCGCTGTGGGTGCACAATGTCCGTGAAAATCTATTTTCGGCGCGTCTAAACGCTAACGAGACGGCGTTAACAGTGCGGCGTTAATTCTAAAGATAGCCGAACGCCCCGCGCGGTGACCGCGGAGTGCGGCGAACCCGTCGGTAAAAACTCGCTGAGACGCGACGTTTGTACAGAAGCGAAAATTGGCAATCTAGCAGATAAACAAATTGCCAACGATTTTTGGTCTAATAGTCGATAGTTCCGTGGCGATAATTCGATGTTTCGATGTAGGATACTGAGATACATATTATCATCATCCATATACGCAATGCAATAAGTAACGAGTGGTGGAGAGCCGACAAGGGCACCGCGGAAGGGAAAAAAATAACGATTCTATTTTACGAAAACACTATACGTTTCTACACGATTCTTGTCTACGCGCAGTCGAGACGTTCGACGAAGCCCAGGGCGACATTGATGACGAATTAAGCGAAGCAAAGCCGAGCGCGCACCGAAGGCGCCTCATCGCGCCTCGATCGACTCGAGACCCGATCAACTTGAATTTTCAGGCGGGATATTTAAATACAGTATTATTAAACGCGCGCTCGCGGGTCGAATTTTCCGACCGCCACGCGCTATTTTGCAATTAATCGACTACGGAAATTCGATTGATCACCACGACCGGCCATCCGGATATGAGCGGTACGCGACTCGCGGTGTACGACGCAAGGAGAGAGCCCCTTCGGTCGCGCGGTGACAAACCGGAAGAACAAACTACGCGCGGTACTCAATTTTGCACCGAACGCCGTCTACTCGGAAATAGTATATTTATACAGAATTTGCTATGAAAGCTCTATTTAACAGAACAAAATGTTGATATAATATAAATAAATGAATAAATAAATCTATATATATATATAAATATATACATAACAATAATGGCGCTAAATTTTATATAAATGTATGATCATTATATATATTCTGAGTAAAATTTATATTATTAGCCGATAAGATAAGTGAGTAATTCTGGTCATTTATGATTGTAAATAGAACGAAAAAAAAGACGAACGACGTATAAATGATAACGATAGAACCACAAGAGTAAGCAAGCACTCGGCCATAAATCCGTGAGGAGGATCATTAGAGGCAAATACGCTATGGTCTATGTGTGTGTGTATAGAAAACGAAACGCGTGAAATCTGCTTCACTCAATCCGCTCAGTTACAGACCAGACACCTACGCCGCGTGTGCATGCGAATTATCTCTCTCACACGTCTATACTGTAAATGCCATTGATACAATTCGTCGGACGCGTAAGATCCGCGGATTACGCAACTCTACGATGTGCGCGTGGTGCGCACGTGAAAACAATAGTACTATATAATGTATGGTCGAATCCGCTGAATGTGAATGTAATATGAAAAACGATTATACATATATGCAGTCACATTTACAGGTTTTTTACGTTTCTACCGTATTTATATACCATACGGCGCTGCACCCGAACACTACCGAAGTAATAATAATTATTGTGTCATAAAATAAAATGTTAAACTATAAAAAGGCTCAAGTCTCTTTCCTCCTCCCTCCAAGTTTCCTCAAAACTTCAGTCGGAATGATCGATAATCGAATAAGTTAAACAACAATCGTGACGACGAAATGACTCTTCGATCTTCCGTTATTGCGTAAAACATTTTTATTTAAACTACTTAGACGCGAGCGACGCGGCTGTGCGTGATTTCGTCGTTATAACATTAGCGAAATTCGACGTGTCTTTAGTTGCCGCATTTTATTAATTCGTTAGTACATCGTAACGTCGGACTATTACCGATGATCTAGTATGACATTGGAGGCGTATTTCTTCTGCTTTAAACAATACTCAACGACCGCGTAGATAGTGAGCAGCCTGCGGTCCATGGCGCTCAGATGATCCTCCGTGGCGAGAGGAAGAACGTCCGCCATAGTCGCCTCGTGAGCCAAGATTCGGCCCAGCGACAGACTGAGAGCTCCGCCGCTCATGAGCCTCAAACGATCCCAAGTGGTTTTGTGAATCCTGAAGAAAAAAATCAAACAATTCAAATTTGTTATTTCTCTACGCTTCGATTAATTATCTAAATCGCGGAGAATCTACTGACATGCAGCACTGGTAAAGCGGCGCCAGAATGTCGATGTGATCGACGTCGGGATTCGCGAGACTCTTCCCGTTGTCGATCAGCAGCACCGCGGGGTTGTGAAAAATATTCTGCGGCAGCTCGTAGTGATGACGATCGCCGTTGTCCATCAAAAAATCGAAAACCGCGGTGTCTACCAGGTCGAGCAGCCGGCTGGAGGCCTGCGGCGCGTAAGTCTTACTCTCCTTCACCTGTTGGCACGAAACATTTTGCTTGAAAACGTCGAGCGAAAACATCTTGCAAATATGAGATATTTATTTACCCTATCGCAATAGTTTGGATCCGTTTCCCAAAGGGCAAACTTATTTCGTTTGTACGTTCGTTGCCATGGATGACGATGCTTCGTTAATTTGAGATACGAAGGAAGCCAAAGTATGAGAGCGCCCTCGAGTATATCGCCGATTCCGCAGACCGGATCGGCCGGCGAACAATAGTGACAGACTCCGTACAGGCAGGTATTGTTCGTCTCTTGATAAAGTGTTGCGTATAATTGCGGCGTCGCACGGTTTCTCACCTCCTCCGAAAGATTCACTGTAAAGTAAAAAAAAAAATCCTCTGCAATGCGTTTTGGAGCAGGTAAAACTTGACAATTCCTTCCGCGGCAAAAAAAATCTCCAGGATAAAAAAAATAGACAGACTCGTACATTTTCTTATTACTGTAAGAGGAACTCTTCTCAACGATAACAGCGAAGATAAATGGAAAGCGACTACTTCAGCGTTGTGCCTGTCTTTCCCGTAGTAAACGGGACCCTCGAGGACGGTGTCCCGCGAGTACCACTGCGGCTTAAAAAGCGCCTTGACTCCCTGCTCCAGGGTCAGCATGAGCTTCAGCTGAGTTCCCACGGGAGCGTTGTCCGCCCTCGCGACCTTCGCTCGCCTCAGGGCGTCGAGAATCGTGCCCAGTTCCGGAGCCGCCGGTGGCAGAAGTTGGTGAGCGTCGGGCCACTGAAACGGGAACAATTATTGCCATATACAAAAAAATCAATAATACAATTATTGCAATCACTAAGAATACTAATTAATATTCAATAAATAGAATCAATGGTAGACTAAAAATGCCAACTAATATTACAAATAAACAGAATCAATAAAGCACTAAAGATCCCAACTAATATTGCGATAAACAGAATCAATAAAATACTAAAAATACCAACTAATATTGCAATAAACAGAATCAATAAAACAGTAAAAAATATTAATTGATATTGCAATAAACAGTATCAATAAAACACGGAAAAATACTAACTAATATTGCAACAAATACTAACATTATTACTAGGTATGCTCCATATATCGTCCTGCACATTAGGCATAGTTTTGAGCTCGGTGAGCAGCCGATCGAGCAGCACGGCGTAACTCGAGTTTCTCTTGAAGTACTTCGAGGGCAGCAGCCGCATCTCCGCCTTGATTCTCTCCTCCATCTCCGTCGCCACGGATTTCTTCACGCCGCGTCCGCCCTCGTCGGGACGCGCGGCCGTCTGCTCGCCGTTGCTCTTCTCGTCGGAAACGGGCATGTTCCGCGAGTCCGTCTTCTCCGGCGAGCTCTCGACGATCATGCGGATGAAGTAGACGTTGACGGTGAGCACGAGAATCAAAAGCCCGCCGAGCGCGAAGAGCGCGCAGCGTCGGCCAATCATCTGCAAGCAAAACGGGCGGCGCGTTGAGCGTTACAGGAGCAGACGACCCGAGCCCACCGGATCCTCGGAGCGCGAGGAGTGGGGGGACACGACGAACGTCGCTGGCAGCAACGGAACGTCGCAAGATAAACATAATTCCACAACGTCGCGAGCTTCGTCTCCACGGCGGAAAATTCGCGACGAAAACTTAAGAAAATTTGGCCGATTTACCTTCCAGCAATTGGCCCTGTCCGCGTCGTCATCTGGAGTCGCCGCGAACCCTCATGACTCACTCAACACCGACCCGATCCTCGCGGCTGACGCGCGCCGCGGCGACTCGACGCCGCCATTTTTGTTGTTCCCCGCGCGAGACTCCCGAGGATCCGGCGGCCGCTACACCGAGAGCCAAATTTACGTACGCGACCCGCGATCGTCACCGAGACCCGACGCTTCGTTCATCGGCGCCGCTGATTATCGAGCTAACAATAGCCGGATTGCGGCTCGATAATCGGCGGACGAGACTGCGGGCGGAATTAAAAGGAGCGGGAGCCGCGCTCACGGGCGACAATCAATACTCGAGCGCGGCGAACGGGCTTTTCGATTTTCGCCCGCGGCGGACAAGCGCAATTCGAATATCCACGCGGAAAACGCGCGAGAGCGGAATTCGGGGGTCACAACGGGCAGAGAAAACGATCGACTTTACGGTCATGATTTTATTTTATAAAAACATGTAAACTACATGATGAATAATTAATATCAATTAATAATTATAAGTTGAACTAACTTTAGGCTAATACCCCGTCCCGGAGTACCACTTGTTTTCCGTAGAATGCAGTCGTGTGTGTGTGTGTGAGAGTGTAGAATGGCTCGGTTCTAAATTGTTGGTTTCCTTGTTTCGGTTCCTCGCCTCGCGCCCTGCGTCGCGATTTTATCTTTCTTAACGTCTTCTTGGTTTTTTTTTGGGTTTTTTTGTTTCTTTTTTTTAATATTCCTCGTCTTAATTATTAGGTACAGTTGTACAAATATCTTTTAAACTTAAGACTTGTCAATCTCTTCGTTGTCGTTCCTTCTCGCGCGCCAATTCCGCCGCGTAGTCGAATGGCGAGCCTCGTCTGTGAACAGCCGCAAAAATAAATTTTCCAACTTCATTTTCCGAATTTTTCGTAATTTTGGGAAGAGGACCAACATTTTTTGGAAAAAGATTTTTATTCATTTGAATCGATGAAAAAATCGTATCAAAGTTTCCAGACAAACCAATGATCGGATTCTTATTCTTATTAGCCTAGTATAGAATAGAATATGTTCAGGTGGACTGCTAAAAACTGTGAGCTTCGAACAAGGAGCGTAGAACGAGAGGCGAACAGAACAAACGTGAGAATTGGTCTTCAAAATTATTTCCGTGCCGTTTATCAATCGGACGTTTAATTATCGCGATGCTCTACCGATCTCGGTGCCGATCCTTGTCCCTGTTGTGGTCTCTGCTTCGGTCCCGATGCGTCCTGTCCCTGCTGCGACTCCTGCACTCCCGTTGCCTCCGACTCCTCTCGCGGCTGCTCGACCTCCTGCAGTGCCGGTCTCGCTCCTTCTCCTTCTCCCTGCGTGGCTCGCGCTCCCCTCGTTCCCGGGGCTGTCGTTGTCTCTCGCGATCGCGCTCTCTGTACTTCTCCTTACCGCGATCCTCGTCGGATCTGCAACGTGACAATTCAACGAGAAAGCTTCGATAGATAAATGCTGGCGGCTGAAGCGAGGATTCGTTGTCGGGGGCGAAAGCGTCGCGGGAGGGGAATATCGAGAAGAGTATCGAGAAATCATTATTTCGTTAAGCAATAGTTACTTCCGAAATCAAATCTTACAATTTTTCCAATTGGGGTTTCAAAATCTAAACAATTTAATGATTAGTTCCAAAATTATTCTTCGTATTATTCTTCGTACCTTATCGTTACTCTTTTTTCTTGCAACTCGATTAATATTCACGGGCCGATGTACCAAAAATTGATTAATAATTAGTATCGTGATTGTATTCATACCACGTAGACGCACCTGGCTCGCCACTGGCTCGTTCTCTCGGCCTCGCCCCACTGCGCCTCGCCGTCCGCTATGTGTCGCGGTTGCTGCTGATTCCTCGTCGGCGCTGCGTTTCCATTGTCCTTCCGCGTCGCGTTGCCACCGCCGCCGCCGCCGCCGCCGCCACCGCCGCCGCCGCCACCTCCGCCGTTGTTACTGTACTTCCCCGCGTGATTGTTCAACGTTATCGGGGGCTTCGCGTTTCGCGCGTTGGCCGTTTGCTGCGGGAATCTCTCGCCCAAACGGTGCTCCAGGTCTTTCTGGATAGGCACTGGTATCCTCGGGAACAACGTCGAGAACCACTCGAGCTTCGTGAGGAACTGTTTCAATATTTCGCCGAGCTTCATCACTTGGCCACCGCCCGCTTTCACGTCCATCTCCTCCTCGTCCTCGAGGTACTCGTCGTACCAGGAAAACAAGTCCGCAGGTGGCTGGGTGTATCTTCGCGAAAATAAATGAAATTTCAGTGAGCGGAGAAATTGTCGGCAATTCAATTGAGGAATTAATTTGGGAGTCTTTTTTTATTACGCGGTTTCGGAGGAATAATGCATTTTTGCGAGCCTAAGACTTACCTAATGTACATAAATCCAAGTGCTCTAATGTAAGGAGAATCCGGATGATTTATGAGACCATTCAATTGCTTTCTAGTTAATCTCAGTGTGAAGAGCTTGTAGAGAAGGCAATAAGCCGTGGAGACGATTCCTCCGGCTCCAACGCCGCGAACCTGCATGAACCGCTAAATTTACAACCAACTATGTCAGTCAAACACTCGTTCGCGTAACAACAACAAGTATCGACCGAGAGCATGCAATTCTGTAAATTCGTAAAAGCAACAGTGTTAAACGAAAAAATGCTGAACGATAATTTCTCCATTTCTGGCTCTAAGCTACTAAAAATGTACAATAATTGTTGCACTAAAACTACTAGTGTGTTGACTGTCTCTAACATTATGAAAAGATGACACAAAAAAGTGATTCTAGAAATACAGTTGAATTTTTTATAAGGATTCAATTCCTGAAATTTTTAGTCTTTATTTCTATTATTCAAAATTTGTCTGTGTCATTTTCCGTTAACTCATTTTCCATAGACAAATATTTCTGTTTGCGTGACAAGCGTATCGTTTGCTCCACTGTGGAATTAATATTCAAGAAAAATGGCAAAACTTTGAAAATCACAGGCGATACCCGTGTCAGACAATCTTTTTGCTCCACGAAACAAAAGTCAATTCTTTGCTTTCCATTCGCAAAACATACTCACGCCTCCGCACATGCCGGTCTGCCCAGCCGTTTTTCTGCTGCCCTTCTCCCATGGCTCCAGGTGCGAGACCTTGTAGTAAATCTCATCTATGACTTCATGGTATGTCTTTAACTCGTAGAGATTAACTTTAAAGTAGTGCGAAGATTGTATGTTCGTTAATATCAACGGATTTAAATTCATGGTCCTCTCGTTACCCCACAGGGGCAGCACGTTTGACTTTTTCCCTTCCTTCCGATTGGGCCCGCGATCCTCCTCGCAGCCGCTCGAGTTGTTCCACGGCGAGCCTGAAATTTAACCAAAATGTAAAAAAAATAAAAACAAATACGCTAAAAACGCTTCGTGCGATTCGTACAGAAACCAAGATCGCTTTGCGTCGCGACGATGACGAGCGAACGCGTAGTGTAAACAAATTATGCAATTGGCGCTCGTATTTTGGTGCATCATCGTCCCACAATTAGGTTAGCCGTTTTCGAAAACATCGTTTGTCGTCGGTGGATTTTGAAGTAAATTCAAGCTTGTAGCGCGTTTCGCGCGCGCGACGAGACGCGAAATTGGCCGTAGGATAGAGAAAAAAATGATATCTCACCTCCGTCGCCACCCTCCATGTCTTGGGACTGCATGTTTCGTTGATTTTGGGAGGAAAAGTCCCAAGGAACGCAAGGTGGGCCCTCGGCTCGCGATCCTCCGGGCTGCAGAACCACCGTCCGAACACTACGCTAACGGCCGCATGGACACGCGTGTCTCTTCCCCAACTTCCACGGGGAATTATTAATTCACGAGCGTGCGAAAATTCCGAGGATAAATCAACGTTTCGTTGTCGTGGGCCACAACACGCGCGTTCTCCAACGTAAGAAAAACCTGACGTCAACGCAAGCGAAAAAACAGAATCGGTCGCACCTGCGCATGAGCGCTTCGCGCTGATTGGTCCGCGCGCAAACCCCACCTAGCCCCGCGTAGTTATTCCACGAAATAAATTGCTCGTAGATCGGTAACTCGGCCGTGCAAAAATGACGTCGATTCGACGCGATTTTTGACATTCAATCTTTGCTATTTTGCCTAGGCATTGTTTTCACATGTATTGTTGTTTTTGTTTCGTAATCAGGGGATTACATCGCAAGGATTCCGTTGTTTTCTTCTGTTTCGAAAAATCGGCAAGTAACTCAAGTTCATCGTCGCTGCCGCTCGACCAATGACAACACGGTTGTTCTCAAATCGGCCCACGTGATTGGTTGATCGGTAGGCAAAACCATTCGCCACAATGTTAGTAGAATCGGCGAAAACACGCTGAAACGCGCAAATAGAAGAAAAAATCATGACAAGCATCCGCTACATCCCGGAAAACTTCGGTGCCGGCGACTTCGACGGCGTTTGAAAACTCGCACTGCGGTTTCTGGTGACCGCATACACCCTAGCCACAGTATCTTCTCCAATGATCACGGGACATCGTCTGAATAATAGCGAAAAAACCGCCATGATTCATTCGAACCGCCCAACCAATTAGCAACCGCGCGAGCAATAATCGCGATACCCGCGAGCGTCGCGATAAGACCGCGAAATACCGTGAATATTACGAGTGTAGTATTTCGCTATTTTCGCTGGCCTAACGGTGAAAACGCTCGGGGTCCAGGCGCAAAAATGTTAGTACTTTAACACAAAGCCCGCGCGGTCGGTCGGTGTGCGGCGTAAACTCCATACAACGATATGGATTTTATCTCTCGGCGGTAGAGAGAGACTCGGAAAAGTGGGTCAGCAGGCGGAGAGTGTGGAGGAGACGACGACGACGTCCGACGACGGCGGCGACGACTACGGACGGCAGGCGGCGGCGGCGGCGGTCACAGTGCGCACGCTTCGATTATCGATTAAAACGTTACGTCCCGAATCGCGGCGAGTGGATCTCATTTAAGTTCGCACGGTTGAATCACGCGAACGGCGCACGACCGCGAGACGACAGTCGCCCCCCTCTCCCCCCCTCCGTAGCCCGATCGCCGGATCGCCCGAAGAAAAGTGCGGTTACCTCCGGAAGTCGCGAGGATCCCGTGGAAAAATGCGGTGAAAAACTCGTTGCGCTGCGCGGGTGCTGCGTGTGTGTGTCGCGAAATCGGCCATTTTGGTAGACGTGAGAGAGGATACATCGCGCGAGCGCGAATAGGGGAGCGAGGATATTCGCCAACGGCCGTGTACGTCGCGCGGACGAGAGAGAGAGAGAGAGAGGAAGAGAGGAAGAGAGCGAGGAGAGAACGCAGCTACCCCTACCGCACTGGCAGCTCGGCGGTGGCAGTTCGGTGTTGCCCACGAAACGCAACGCAGCAGGCAGAGCGAGAGCGCGCGGTCGGAACGGCCCCTACGAGGTGGTGGAAAACGGCAGAGGCGACAAACGGCGTTCGGTGCGCGCGCGAGGAGACGTGTGTTGTGCTGATCCCCGATCCGATCTCATCCTCGGGCCGAGTGCGTCGAGAGAGGGCTCGCGAGTATCGCCGTGAGGAGAGCCGCTCGGCGGTTCGATTTTTCCTGAGCGAGAAAAATGGCAGGAAACACGGGAATGGAGCAGTTGATCCCGATCGTTAACAAACTCCAGGATGCGTTCACGCAGCTCGGTGTGGCGATGCAACTCGATCTGCCGCAGATCGCGGTCGTCGGTGGTCAGAGTGCGGGAAAGAGCTCCGTGCTCGAGAATTTCGTCGGCAAGTGAGTATGAACGAGAAACAAAATGAAAAAAAAAAAAAAAAAAAAAAAGAAAAGAAAAAGAAAAGAAATGAGCGACGAAAATCGACGTTTTTCTTTTTCTTCTCGTGTATTTCCTTCTTGTCTCTCCCTCTGTGCCCGTTTCGTACACCCACCCTGCCCACCCCTCCCCCTCCCGTCTTCTGCCGCCATTCCGGCCCCGTACGCGTTTTCATTCAAATAACCCCAAGACGTTCCGGGTTGAATTCTAGGCGTGGCGACGAGCGGACAATCCGCTCGTCGTCGCCTCGGCCGTCCACGTCTCGGGTCTCTCTCCCTTTTGCATATCGCTCGCTCTCGGCCGCGCCGATGAACCAGTTTCTACGCGATTCCCGCAGCCTCGCAGATCGATACCATCGATCTGACAGCTCCGCCGCTCTGCTCCGGCGAAAAATGTCGGGTTTTCTCGACGGACTTCCGCGCTTCTCCGCCGTCGGCCCCGCCACGACGTTTTCTCGACGATCGCGGTCGACGATCGCGGGCTCGGCCTCGCGCACCGACGACTCGCGGAAGACGAGAAATATCGTGTCGTTCGACGATTTCGCGTGACGTCACGGCGCCCACTCGTGGCCTGTCAAACGCTACTTTGGCTATTCGATACCTCGCTCGCGTGAAGGCGATGATATACCCTGTTATCGCGCGCGATAACTCGCGCTCGGCGCGATCGCGGCTGGTTCGTACCGAACGACTCACGGAAATTACGATTATTCGAGTATCACTGAAATTCACGAACCTCTGAAGTTTTTGTAATGGATTCTGCAGGCTTCCTGTTGAGATGGAAAAAAAAAATCAGACTGGAGAAAAATTAGTTTGAAATTTAGATGGGAAAGAGTTTCTTTGCACAGTAAATTCTGCACCTGGTTCAAGCGACTCCGCTTGTTGTATTTCAATTAATTTATGATGTTAAACTATGTCAAGTTTCATTGACACGGAATGATCGAGATCCCATTACATCGACACATGTTCGGAATGGTCAACAATGTTCTGAGTTTGAGCCACCTTAGACCCAAGACTGTAAACTATAAATGACTCGAGTCAGCTGCTGTGTGTCGTCACGTGTTGCTGCACTCGTGTTGCTGCACTCGAAGACTCCAATGACATCACAACACTGGCACCTTTTCCTCCCAAGAATATACATCGTTATGACATCACTATTTTTTCATGCCCAGCTCGCTGTACTCGCCTATTAAAACAATGAATCTATCTTGATGATCACCCGATCCATCATTTCCCTGATTACACAGAAATAAAGTTTCTGGGAATAATTGCCCTGTGATTCATAAATGCTGTCAAACATTTCTACAATGATACAAATAAATTTGAATCTGGAGCCTGTAACTATTACAAGAAAGGAAAAAAAATAGGCATATTTTTTTCTTATTTCTGTTCCAACAATTGAGCTTGTCACGTTTTTTTAACACAGTATTTTTTGACTGAATTGTAATTCACACGGATTTGTAAATATTTCGACCGGGAAAATTAGAAAAATTATTTATAATAATTGCCGAAAAAAATGGTCTTTTAAGAATCAGAAAATCAAATGTTAATATTCATTCAAACTTATTGATCGAAAACGTGTTAATTCCTACAAAATGTTAATCACGATATTTCGTCTCAAACTGTGCGCGTTTTCTTTACACTACAATTTTGTCTTCCAGGGATTTCCTGCCAAGAGGTTCGGGCATCGTGACAAGAAGGCCGCTGATTCTGCAGCTAATCAACAGCGTCGCCGGTAAGTCCGGAGGAATAATCGTATCGGGTTCGATCGTCGACGAGGCGATAATACCGTTTTATCAGTGCCTCGGCTTATCATAGAAAAACGCGAGAATGCTCCAGAGAAAAATAGGTGTAGACCGATCGATGTTTAATCATCGGGCGCGCGTTACGCAGCGCCCGACACCCCACGCATTGTCACGGTCAAGAAATATGATCCCTGCACCGTTGTACCCTACACGTACGTCGCATTAACGCCCCGTCCTTCGGTGTCAATTCATATAAATTTACCTTTTTAATCGTATCGATAGAGCTAATTTGAAACGAATTACGCGAGCCGCGTTCGCTCGGCTTTTCGTCCCGTCGCGACGCACGCGACCGTCACTCGTGTTTTCCACAATTCCTCGCAACGTGTTTTCTCGCCCGACTCTCAATTATCGCTCATTAAGTTATCTCGCATCCTGTCTGTACCCGACTAACGATAAGCTCAACCTTGATTGCGATGCAGCTTGCGTCGGGGGGTTTATGAACTCCGCGCTGGGTCACGAAATTCGGGACAATGAGAGCCAATGAACTTTTCCAGCAAAAACTCCAGCTCCATTATTCGATGCGCCGAAATGTGGGTCACCGAAGGGCGCGTGGCACGCGGCTTCTCTCCCAAACAAATATAGCGACCAAACGTAGTTGCACTCTAGATAATTGTCTCGGGTTCGAATACTTTCGAGTTACGGTCTTTACCGCCTTCGCATTCCCGAACTCGTCTTCGACAATTCGGCAACATTCCATTCATTTTTTTTTTCTTCGTTACTTTCAGAATCCGCCGAGTTTCTACATTGCAAGGGAAAGAAGTTCGTGGACTTCGATGAAGTTCGCAAGGAAATAGAGGCCGAGACAGATCGAATTACGGGAAGCAACAAAGGAATATCCAATATACCGATCAATTTGAGGGTATATTCGCCGAATGGTCAGTATTTCTCCGCGATGATTTCGTGAATTCACTTGGACGAAAAGAGGACAGCGGAAAATTCAAGAATTTCATTGCAGTCCTCAATCTGACCCTGATCGATTTGCCGGGTCTGACGAAGGTGCCGATCGGCGATCAGCCGGCGGACATCGAGGCCCAGATCAAGGGAATGATATTTCAGTTCATCAAGAAGGAAAATTGTCTCATATTGGCCGTGACGCCCGCGAACACCGATCTCGCTAACAGCGACGCGCTGAAACTTGCCAAGGAGGTCGATCCGCAGGGTGAGTCAGCGAACGCCTCGACTTTTACCGAAAACCTTCCGCGTTTGTCCGTTCAATACGCGAACAAATATTTCCATCCGCGCGAACAACAAAGAAACACCTGCACTGTCAACCGAGCCGGCGATTACGTCACAGACAAAACCCGTTCGCTTCTGCTTCTGCGTTCCTCGTGGTCGCGTTTGCCTCGCGACGATTTTCCCATCGTTTACGCTCAATCCGCGCCCGTGAATGGAATTACAGTTCGAAGCGACAAATGACAATGAGGTTTTTTTTCTGCTTTTTTTATTCTCACAAGGCGTGCGCACCATCGGTGTCATCACTAAGCTGGATCTTATGGATGACGGCACCGACGCCAGGGACATCTTAGAGAATAAGTTGCTGCCTCTGCGCAGAGGCTACATAGGAGTAGTGAACAGAAGCCAGAGGGACATCGAGGGGCGGAAGGACATCAAAAATGCTTTGGCAGCTGAACGAAAATTCTTCCTCAGGTAAAGGAAATCGAGGGCTTCGCGTTGGTCGCAGCTATCAAACGGTCTAGATAAATATATTTATGTGCATACGCAAATTTGTATAAATATTTATAAATATTTCGATAAAAATATAGATACGTAAATATATTTATTGAACCGGTGAGACTGCGCGGCCGGGGAAACCAACCACGGCCGCGGCGTCGGCTCCTTTTATCAGATTTTTCCTCGCGACCAGCGGGATAATTGGGTCACGCGACGTAAGACGGCGACGTAAACTCGATATTTGCTTTGAAACTTTCAGTCATCCATCCTACCGGCATCTAGCTGACAGACTGGGAACGCCGTATTTACAACGCGTTCTCAATCAACAGCTCACGAACCACATCAGAGACACCCTGCCCGCTCTCCGCGACAGGTTACAAAAGCAGCTGCTCACGCTCGAGAAAGATGTCGAACAGTACAAACACTTCAGGCCCGACGATCCGGCCATCAAGACTAAAGCTATGCTGCAGTAAGTCCCGCGATGCCTTCGTCACGATGATAACAGACGGGACATCTTCTTCCCTTTTTTTTTCTTCTTCTTCTAATCATTACCTTTGATGGACGTGACATTCTCCGTCGGCCGTCTCGTTATTACGAATCGACGCGACGATTTAATTACTGAACCGCGCTCGTCATCTACTTGCGCAATTTCACTGACGTTCTCGACGTCCGCCTCGAGCTCTCGCGCACCGCGACCGAGTATATTGAACTTGCGATTCCTCATGGGTGGAGAGACCTCCAGATTTTCGCTCATACGTTTCTTTTCTTTTCTCTGTTTTTCAGATCTATACAGTTGTATATGTAGGTAACGCAACGAAAATTGCGAATAACTTATTCTCGTGTGCCGCGTGAGGATTGTTGAGTCGCCAAACGCGCCGGCCTGCGCTTGAATTTAATCAGTAATTCTATTGATCGATTAACACGTGCGAGAATAACGCGGGCGCGTAGGCGATGAGTTATCGAGCTCTGGTTTCTATTAACATAGTTTCGTAACGCTAGACTCATCCCCCGTTTGTGCACGTCGGACGCACGACGGCTTCCGGCCGATCTGCGTTTCGCGAGGAATTTTAACGCTAAAAATACTGGAAACGCAGCGCAACGAGTGACCTCAATTGGTGCATCTGCTAAACCGAGTGATTAGATTTTAGGAATTCGAAGGCTCTCTACCCATGCATCCTAACGACCGAGCCTCGGCCTGTTCCACTGAGAAAAATTGGTAGCTCTAACAGCAACGATTCGTAATCACAACCGCCCGATTTTCCCAGTATGCGACGCCGTTTTGGCGCCGTCTCTCTAACCGCGAAATTCTTTGAAGGATGATCCAGTCCCTGCAATCAGATTTCGAGAGAACAATCGAGGGCTCGGGTTCGGCTCAGATCAACACAATGGAGCTCAGCGGCGGCGCTAAGATCAACAGATTGTTCCACGAGCGTTTCCCCTTCGAAATCGTGAAGATGGAGTTCGACGAGAAAGAGCTACGAAGAGAAATCGCTTTTGCAATCAGAAACATTCACGGTCAGTGGCGGGAAAAAAATACGAGCGAAAGAACTTTCGTCGGGTTTTTCTCGGGATGTTTAACGAAAAATACTTGGCGCTTGTTACAGGTATCAGGGTTGGCCTTTTCACCCCTGATATGGCGTTCGAAGCCATAGTTAAGAAACAAATAAATCGACTCAAAGAGCCGAGTCTCAAGTGTGTGGACCTAGTCGTACAGGAACTAAGCAACGTCGTGCGTATTTGTACAGATCGAGTGAGTACTTCAGTCATTTTGCCTGCTCAATCGCGTATACTTAACGCCCAAAAGCTTTTTACGTCTTCCTCAAATGCTTTTCTGGTGGGACCGAAGCTGCAACTCTTCGCGGAGAAGCTTAACATTCTGTCGCGATGAATTTTTGTCCCGCTATTAACGAAGTAACGATAAACGTCATGTCTAAGATGTCGCGGATTAATATGGAGCATATACGCTTGCGCTTCTCTCTCCCGCAACCAAGTTTTGGCGTTAATCACGCGCGGTAGTTTTTGCCCTTGCAACTGTAGATCTAAAAAAATGCTCACCTCTCTCGACAAATTTTTGTTACAGATGTCACGTTATCCTAGATTAAGAGAAGAGACTGAGCGTATAATAACGACTTACGTTAGGCAGCGTGAGCAGATGTGCAAGGAACAGCTAGTCCTCTTGGTCGATTGTGAGCTTGCCTATATGAACACGAATCACGAAGATTTTATCGGTTTCGCCAAGTAAGTGACGAATTTCGCCAAAGATACTTAAAAAACAATACCACAACAACAACAAATTTATTACTTAAACCAAGACAATAATCACATAGAATATGCCAGATTAGTACCCGACACGAAACAAGATCGCTGTTGAAAACTTTGATATTCGAATATCGAAATTGTCCAAACGCGAGAGTTCCGTTAGTTTGCTTTTTTCATTCATTCATATAAAAAAAAATCAAACGCCTCGGTGAGCGCTGTCAATTCATTAACCAACATTCACATTATTTACGTTGTGTCCCCCCAAGCATTTCGCTATACACACTAGTTCGCATCCCGAAAGTGGCTAGCAGAAAGAAAAAGGCAAAAAAGATTTTCAACGAATCGCAAACCAATGAACGGAAATATCGATTCCCTGTCACAAATTTTTTTTTTTCGGTCTCGGTGATACGTCCGAATTTTTTCCGTCGTAATTGGCGATAATCATGATACAAGTAGTCGCACTTTCGGATGAATAATGATGATAAAACATTAGTACGATAGCAATTTGCACGTAGACAAATCCTCTCACGCTTGATACCTGGCACTCCCGGCTATGCATAGTCCGTTTCACTGAAATTCTGTATTTTTCTGCACCAGAGTGTGAAAACCGGCACACACGACATACACACACGTTTACAATGTGCTCTCATTGTCCTAGATCGCTGATGATCGCTTGTAGAACGAATCCTCTCTCTTTCTCTCTCTCTCGCGGAAAAACTTGTAACGCGAGAAACATTTCCCATGTTTTATTCAGCGATTCCTTTGATCCCGGCTTATCGATCGTCCGAGTTTAACCCTTTCATTACGCGATTCGCGGTGGTTAACAAAAAAATCACGCTAAGAACTGGACGAATTAACCTAAATTAATTAATTAATCTAAATGCCAAAAACGCACAAAAATTATTTGTTAAAAATCGGGGAAAAGAAAATATTTGTCACGCAAAGAAAGTTACGATTACCTACGAGCTAAATTAAAAACGAGAAAAAGGAAAGTGATTTTTTTCTAAAACGTCATAAATAAAATTAGGCGAAGTGATGATTGAACGTTAAAAGTCAAGAATTCCACAATTTTTCATGTAGCTCCTTAACCCCTGGCGCAAATCTTCATTTTTCTCTAACTGTTCTGCTGAAAATATCAATCGCTTCACTGTTTCTAACAACTGAAATTATCGTGAATAACGTAACGTAACCACTTGAAAATATTCAGCCAGTGGCGAAAGGGTTAACACCCGGGAAGAAAAACAAACAAAGCTGAGCACACCGCATGCACTTACGATTTTTGTTTCTCTCTGTGTAATCAAGACCGAAAACCATTCATCCAGAAAGCCATGCAAACGTTTTCTGGCCGATTGGGCAGCGCGTTCGTTGAGCACAATTCGCGACGGCGAGAAAAAAAAGTACGACAGTCCTTTCCGCAGATGTAATTTTCATTTATACGTGGCCATGGTTGCTCAACGCCCGAGTCGAATCAAAGGATTCTCTGCATTCTCTATTTCTTCAAAACAACACGTTTGTCCTACGTCACGATGATTCGCCAATCACTTTCGTGTTACGCGAAACGCAAGGCGACTTTTACGTCTCCTCTCGGTCATCGCTACTTCGGCAATTCTCCGCGGCTACCTGATGTCTTAACTGCTACCTCTTCCTCAGCGTTTACATATTTTTGTCTCGTTACCACTACTGTATAACTGTTGAGAGACAATTGGTCGAGGTTTTTCGGCTGCGACCAGAAACATTGATTGTATAAACATCTTCACGCATTTTTCTCATACTGACCTGAAACAACAACTTTTGTACTCCCTCTCTTTCAGTTTCATGTGATTCCGTGTTAATGTACTTTCCTCATAATGCTCCAATTCTTAAGCGAATATAGTATCGACCGCTGCACAAAGCTCTCCGCTCTTTCGGTGGTTATTTTTCGCTGAAAATCGCTTTGACGTCTTTTTCTTTCGCCAATCTATCTCGATCCCAATAAGCTTTGTGCAATGGTTGTTTTGCAGATGCTTTGTCATGGATATACAGTAATTCAGTCTGATAAATTTACACGAGAAAAGAAAAATTTCATTGATACAACAAAATCCAAATTGGGCAAAGCGTAATAGCAACAGACAGATCCGAGTTGAGATGAACTAGAAGTTCGAGATTAATCCGAGGCTCTTGCACCCCAGTAAACGGATCAAAAGAGAAGGAAAAAAATGTGTTTTTCGCTTAAAATCTCTGTCGTTGATCATTGCACTTCATTTACGCCTTGCCCCCCCTCTCGGCATAACATTATTATTTTTTCTGTGTTTCTATTTCCATGAATCAACTATGTTGTACTTCACGAATAAAAACAATTATTTAATTATACCGGCAGCGCGGCGGCCAGTTGCCATAATGCAAGGTAAGAGCATCAACATACATCGAAAAAGGGAGATTTACACTACATTCTTAATTTTTTCTCTTACCTTCGCTGTATCCTATAATCTTCTTTATATCTTCGATTTTATTATCCTACTCTTGCTTTCGAAACTTTTTTCTCTTTCTTTTACTCTTTCTTTGTGTATGCTTCTTGCTATTTTTAACAGTTTTTTACTTATCACTTCATCTCATCAATTCCACGTTGTGCTTTGTCCGGGTTTTTTTTGTCGGTACGAAACGGCGTACGAAAGAGAAAAATAAAGCGTAAACGAACAATTAACGAGTCTCTGTACAAATTTATTTGTTATATTTTGTAACGATGAGCAACACTGACAGACAGACACATGAAGACGTATTTTCGCGATGTCTCGTGTATCTCGAACGGCCGATATCGACTAATTAGGGTAGATTCATCGTAATTGCAAACGGAAATGAATGAAAAAAAATGTAGGACTAAACCGAGCCAGGTTGCGGTAATAACGACCATTGATTAACGCGGTTTTTTTTAATATAGGATGTGTTTATCTGTGTATGTAATTTATATATATTTATTAATGTGTAAGAACCTAATCGGAGTAAATTCGTGGCATCGTAACGTTCATTGCACACATCTAGACACAGTGTAAAGAAAAAAAAAAGAGAAAAGTAAGTCACTGCCGATCACTGAGTCACCGGACAATGCTTCACAGGCTAGTTGACGAGCGGTTTTTATGCCTGCCTTGTATAAATGTAGTTGTCTAGTGTAATTATTGTTTGATATGTGCATCTGAAAAAAAAGCTTTGATTTCAAAACGTGTGGGATATCCGAACGTAACCAATGATTTTGCGATGAATCTTATATGCGTATATAATACATAACTAGGATAATTTGAGTTCTGCTTGGGCCACGATACTTCGGAGTTGTGAAAAAAAAAGAAGAAAAAAAGATCTTTCCTTAACGAGCCAAATTGCAATGCGTGCATCAGATTTACTCAATGCACAAAAAAACACACACACGAACAGAGAAACGAAAGAAAAGATTACTTTACTCTGTATCACGCTTTAAAGCGTACATTCTCACTTGAGTATGAGTATTATGTATACAAATATCTTTCTTTAACGATATTGTTTTTGCTTTTCTTACAGCTCCTTCATTAAGCTTTCTATTAGCATGAGAGTTCATTGTGTTTCAATATTTGTTTAATTTATAATACTGAACGCACAAAACCGTGTGTCACGTTTGTTTTTAACTTGCAAAGGAATTTAAAGCAGACAGAGGTGCACTCTTTATTTCGAGAAGCTTCATTGCAGACGCATCCGGTGTGTTGGGGATTACGTTCGAGTTTAGTTTTTGAACTGTGTTCTCCGGGTGGGAGGGGGGGGGGGGGGGGGGAGGACGTAAAACGAATTTTATAAATAGAATTTTTCAACGTCAATTGGGAATTCTCGTTGAGCAAAACGTCATGAAGCTTTTTAATTTTCCGCGTCAGCACAATCAATTCTAGTCGGGACGACCGAAGAGATATTAGACGCTAGGAATTATTATTATTATTATATTATTATTACTATTATTGTCATTATTGTTATTGTTATTATTATGTTTTCTCTTATGAATTTTTAGTGAACGGTGATCAAATTTCGGTGGCAAATTTAATGCGATGAAAGCTACGTTTAATGTGTTCAGTAAATGAGAACCGAAAAAGAAAAAATAAGAAAAAAAAGAGAGAGACAGATTAAATTCTTACAGTATCACAGGAAATTTCATAGTACAACGTCTTCTGTGTTGCAGCGCCCAGCAGTCCTCGGAAAACGCGGTGAAGGCCGGACGTCACACTCTGGGGAATCAGGTTATTCGAAAGGGCTACATGTGCATACACAATTTGGGCATTATGAAGGGCGGCTCGCGCGACTACTGGTTCGTTCTCACGTCCGAGAGTATCTCATGGTTCAAGGACGAGGAGGTGATTATCACGACCAAACGTCGTTGCTTATCTCGTCGTTCGATCGAATAAAACGAATTTTAACCGTGAAATTTGCAATTGTTTTCAAGGAACGTGAGAAGAAGTACATGCTGCCGCTGGACGGACTGAAACTTCGCGATCTCGAGCAGAGCTTCATGTCGCGACGACATCTCTTCGCGCTGTTCAATCCCGAGGGCCGAAACGTCTACAAGGATTACAAACAGCTGGAGTTGAGCTGCGAGACTCAGGACGACGTCGACTCGTGGAAGGCGTCGTTCCTGAGGGCCGGTGTCTACCCTGAAAAGTCCACCGAGCAGGCGAACGGAGAGGGCGAGGTAAGAGAGGTCAAATCCCGCGAAAAATCCAAAAATTCGTCAGAACGTCGCGTCCCCCGTTTAAGTAGCTCGAAAAAGATTACGTTGATTTAAAAACCCTGTCGAGTCGAGACCCCGATTGGCCACCTTTGTCCGTTAGCACTTTCTTATGATTTTCGTTTCTTTGATTTATTTTAGGATAAGCAGCGGGTGAGTTAGAAAAAGTATAGATCAGCTCAGTCTTGGTTTTGTTCCGATTGATTGTGTGGTAATGCGACGCTACTGTGAATCGTGATTATCTGCAAGCCCGACGAACTTTCGTCGAATTAATCGAATGAATTTTACCAAATTGAGGAGTAACAAATCGTAGATCGCCCGCGAATACGTTTGCGTAGCCCCGTTTTCTCCTAACAAAACTAACACTAGTAGTTTGCGAGACGTTTTGGTGATTTGAGATATTAAAATTGCATCTTTTGTCCCAAAATTTTGATCATTTGAAGGAAGGATATCAGGTTTGTACTGCTGAAATAAATTTGACAAACGTTTCCACGATACGATACAACACCTATGGATCGACAGATCAAGAAAATAGTCGATATTTCTCGCACCTAATACCTAACGATAACACCACACGCACACAATCCAAAATCTCTTACTTTTCGTCAGTTTTTGTTACGATTTTTTTCGTAGTCGTCAACTTTCCCGACGCTCGTCCAACAGAACGACGATAGTAACGCCGCCTTCGGCTCTCATTTTTAGGGAGGCAACGAAGGCCAGTCGTCGATGGATCCTCAGCTGGAACGACAAGTCGAGACGATAAGAAATCTCGTCGACTCGTACATGAAGATCGTCACGAAAACGACTCGCGATCTCGTTCCCAAGACTATCATGCATTTGATTATAAACAATTCCAAGGATTTCATCAACGGCGAACTTCTCGCGCATCTTTACGCCAGCGGTGATCAGGTAAAACTTTGAACATTCATTTTACGGAGGATCTCCGAAAAATCGATTTTTAAAAGTCGTGTAAAAATGATGCCTGCATCGTATTTCTAACGCAAATAATGATTTACAGTCGAGCATGATGGAAGAATCACCCGAGGAAGCCCAGAAACGCGAGGAGATGTTGCGCATGTATCACGCGTGCAAAGAGGCCTTGCGGATAATCGGCGACGTGTCGATGGCAACGGTCACGACGCCAGTGCCGCCCCCGGTGAAGAACGACTGGTTGGCATCGGGTGAAAATCCGAGGTAACGCCCCAAGATCCCCCCAGTTTCTTCGATCTCTTTCGATCTCTCACTAATTGTTTATCTTCTAAAATCTCTTTATTCTTGCGCGATAACCACATACACTCAAACGCCAATGCCACAGTCTTGGGTAAGATTACTCCAAACTCTTCTATTGCCCACTCCTCTCCAGTCTCGCAGCTCAATATGTATATATAATCTCGCACATTAGATTTCCCCCCAATTTAGGCCCAAAATTAGTCGCTTCAATATTGCGAAGAGCATCGAGTTGTTTATTCAAGGCGCACAGATTAAGCATGTCGTATTGTTTTTCGAAAAAAGATCGACGACACAGAAAAAAGTGACGATTTTTACGAGCAGATCATTTCGGTCACGTCTGTTTTAACGAATATCTCGAATCTCATGCGATATGTTGTTAAAATTAACTGCAAATAAATATTTGCCGTTAATAATTAAATAATACTAGCCATTTAATTCCGAAGGAAGATTATCTCGTTTTATTTTTGAATTATAATCGCCACGACAAGTTGAAATATTGACTAATTTATTCACGCAGCGAATAAAAACGCGAACGAAAGAGGCCGTTTTTCTGTGGCGTCCTCGAGCCACGCAGTACTTGCAGGAACAGCCGGTGAAGTCCCGCCGAAGAGAGGGAAATAACTCACGAGAGAACGATTGCTGTTTTAGATTATCGCCGCCGTCGCCCGGTGGCCCGAGGCGAGGGGTTCCGCAGCAGATGCCGCCCGCGAGTTCGCGAGCCCCGCCACCAGTTCCAGCAGGTGGACGGCCAGCCCCGGCTATTCCCAACCGACCGGGACCCGGTGGACCACCGCCGGCTCGTGGAACGCCCGGCCTTCCGCCTCCCCTCATCCCATCGTAAGTACAACACTCGATATCCTCTCCTTTCGCTCCACCATAATTCGATCGTCTGTGTGATAACGTCGCAAAGACGTTCTCGACTGTCCAGCACTGCGCGCTTGGGGATTCGAAGCGGAAAATGTCTTGAAAAACAAAGATTAACAATGTGCACCGGGTTTTTTGCGTGTGACTAAATTAGACGAAGCCCCCAGTCCTCGATACTGGACTTTTGTACATTGACCTTCCCCTTTTTTTATAAACTAACCCGCTGTTACTCGCGATTTTGAGAATTTATCTTGCGTTGGTAATTTATAACACCTTTGGAAACAAACCCCAAAAGACATTTTAATTTTTCGACATTTTTTCAAATGTCTACCGCGATCCTCCTATGAACAAGATATTGAATATGCGATGAAATAGCGGATGCACCGCGAGAAGTGAGAAAACCGGGAAAATTTGCTATGTTTTTCGTGTGCACAAAAATTCACGAGATTTTTCTGTCAATCATTCTTACATACGAAAATGTGCTGTTTGTCGTTATTTCTGTCCTGTTTTATATGTTTTATATATGATAAATAATAAAGTCAACAGTCTCGGGAGGTAAATGCGACAACCTGAATGCTTTTTTTTGCTTTTCTTTGTCTTGTTTTTCACGAGACAAATTCTCAGGAGCGAGTAAATGCGAGTTAAGTGGTGTGTGTAATTTGGGCTTTGGTGCTAACTTCACTTTCTATTGCAGGCGCCGACAATAAGTCTACGCACTAACACACTAATATAACACACAGGATAACACAGACATACGCCCATCCTTTCGCTAACTAATCAGTATATACGTTGCATTTATCCTAGTTAACATATTTACCTAGAGTTGAACGTGTTCGCTGAGAATTGTACCGTCTCACTTACTGTCTCTATTCTCTCTCACCCTCGTCTCTAATTCCAACTAAACAATTTACTACTAGCACCGCCCCAAAGAGGCTTAAATATAACGAGAATATTGTTGATTATTAGATGTGTAATTCTGCTCTAATCGCGGATAGAAGAAAAAAGAAAAACAAGACGCAAATGCATTTCTAGAATGGGCTTGAGTGAACTTTTTTCTGTTTTTTTTTTTTCGAGAAACTAATTTCATTCATCCGCAGGAGTCTAATTCTCGTATCATCTCGACGCCTGTGTTAATTGTCCTCTCGAATGTTTCGTGCATTTCACGAGGTCCAGTTCGGTCCCTAGCAACGATCAAAAAGAATATTTGTCGGAATGTTTGTACGCAAGTTCCGCAGTGCGATAATTATTGTTGTATATTTTAATGAGAAGGAACGAAAAATCATCCTCTTTTGTTTCAAATGTTTATTTCCTCTAGACCCGTGCTACAAAGTTGTACATGAGTTTTCATGACTAACGAAAAAAAATCCGTACCTCAAATTGTACATGATACCTGTATATAATATAATTGAAAAAAAAAAAAGAAATAACAATCGTATGAATTCTGGTGTTTTTGGGTTAATCGCAAATAAAACCGCATCGCGTTGAGGCATTCTCGCTCGCTAACAGCATGACATTTCAATTGACGGAATATATAGTAGAAAGTACTTGCGTGAAGAAAAATGCTTTCACACTCATCGTCAGCGCCGGCAAATATCGATAGCTGTCTTTACTCGTTCGTTTTTACGCCACTCAGTCGTCGGAGCATGTCGATAAGCATCGGGAAAACAAGAGCGTTGCAGCCGCAGGCGAGAGAATATTGAACGAGAGATTCGCGTCTGCAGAGTCCAACTTTTTTGAGGCACCATCGCAATATTCAATCGGAAATCTCCACGATGAGAACTAATGCCTCTAAAACAGCAGAAGAGAAATTCTCAAAGACAAAATTTATTATACTCAAAGTAACACAATATATATTCTCTCGCTTCTACGTTTTGTCGAAAATCGGAAAATTGATCGAAGTCGTCGAATTACGTTTTTTTCCTGTCGCCTTCTCGTCAATTTCTCGCACAACGTTTAAACGTTTTCATCCGCAATTTTCAGTCATAAACACACGCGACCCTCACACTCACACAATGTCTCTCGTCAATTAACTGTGAATCCGTTGTCTTTCGATCAATTTTCCGCAGTCCGTCGACATCCGAGTACTTTATGATTTCCGTCCTTGTCTCGCTATCCGTGTGGTCTCCCTGCAAAATCGTGAGAGCTGTGTGACGTGTAAGAAAAATGTAGCAAATTTTCCCGAATAATATTCTTCAAAAGACCTAATGTCGGCGCCTGCATATAAACCGCTGAAGTTACGTTACCGAGCAATCATTGCCGCAAGGGGCGAACCGCACAAAATTGTACGCTTACGAATTACCGCGACGGAGCTAGATTCTCATCGCATTGGCCTGTGTTTGTCTAACGAAAAAAAGTGTCACGAAGAATTTTCACGTTAAAACAAGAGTTGACTATCGAATAGTTTATAAAGATACGAGGACCTAAGCTAAATAGAGCCTAATTCCGCACTATGTTGATAATTCTTACGAGGCTACGAGAATTATTGCTATACGAGTATTTATTGTAGAATTCACGATTAAATTAATGGATTGAAAAAAAGAAAATCAAGAAGAATAATTGCTAAGATCGTGAGTAAAACCTCAGTGTACGTGGTGTGTTTAGTCGCGGAATGGGTGGAATGCAGCAGAGGGTGACGCAGGCCGCGACTCAAGCCGCCGTAAATGCCGCCACGAACGAGCTGATGGATGCATTCAGGATGAAGTAAATACATGCATAAAAAACACTTACACACACGCAAAACACAACCAACGACGGCAGCGAGAACAAAACAAAAAAATGACACGCTGCAGCTTTCTATGTGCAAAACTGGAGTCTCAGTATATCCTCTATCGTGAAAACGGACACACAAACATTCCTTTACTTCCTAACTTGCCCGTAGTTACGATATGGATGGTAGACTGTTCAGGGTTGAGAATGCACTAATAAAGGTTCGACGATTGGCGAACGATGTTTTTTTTTAACGCATTTGACAAACAGTTAACTTCTATCCATCTTCTTTGCTCTATCTGTGCATGAACTTTGAGAGCTCTTTCGACTAAGGCCTCTCTCCTCGTATGTATTTTTTGCCAAATAACGCAGAAGCGATTAATCGAATTGATCGGCCAATTAGTTGCCTGGCTGACTAATTCACTCGATGGGTAATTAGCGGTCGCGTGTAATAATGTTAAGGCATCCTCCGAACGAAATTCTTATCTCTTAGCATGCAATCCGAATTATCCCGGTAAACTTTGCCACGCTCTTTGCCGAGACGCGATGACGACCTGAAAAGTCTACCACCGCAACTTTGAGAATATCGTAGGTACTGTAATCGAGAGACTGCGCTAAATTCCAGAAAATTGTAACAGGCAATAACACAAGCAAATGTCATGCTGTTGGAGAACCGATTTACTATTGTAGTACATTGTGGCAGGATTCGTGATAAAAGAAATAGGAGAACAGGAGGAAAAGAAAGGTGCGAGCGTCTGAACGAAAACACTGTAAAATCGCGCGTAATCAGTTCACAGATAATCGTGAATTCTGGAAATCTCAAAATCCTTTTTAACGAGTGTAAAGTCCCTCAACGATTCTCTTCTATATTAACATTACATTACGAATAAAACATATTACATCATATTATATATAAATATATATATTTGAGTGAGATGTGTGTCGAAGGAAACGTGCTCTGATATAGGATGTGATATAGGGTGGTAGTCGAAGCTTCAGTGATTTTGCATGAGGATCCTGAAACGCAAAGGAAAAAAAAACTTCTCTCTATTAGCGCGTAAGGAAGAATTATATTGTAAAAGAGCGACGAGGAATATTATCGCAATTGTAAACCGTATATAAATACCATAGATACATAGGGTAATTCCGCCGGACACTCTTCTGCCATCATACTTGTCGCGTCAAAAACTAATTTTTTTATTTTCAAATTTTTTCAAAAAAACAATCTTGAGAATCTTTCTTCCAATTTATTATTCGCCTGACCGGTCCATTTAGACCTTCAATGAATTAAATAACAATTACTATAATTTCACGTGAAATTTTTTGGCGAAAGGAATTGAAGCTCCGAATTACTCTGTGTACGCGAGATTATCCAGCCTTGAGAATGGGCTACACTTAAATTTCGCCTCAACGCTTCAGCCGTTTCGTTTTTTTCCTTTTTTTCTAAATTGCCTCCCATAAACGCGTGTTAATAATGTACATACATTACTACACAAAATTTCGTACACAAATGTGCATCAGCCGCTGGCGTAGTGCGTCGCATCGTCGGAATGACTGTGACGCAGTTCCTGTCGACTCACACATAGACGATGCGGGCATCGACGTTTTGCGACGAATTTAAGGTTCCAAGAGACAGCGAAAGCTACATGACCGCTAGGAGAATCGATATTGGCAACGGATTTATCTTTTGTTTCCGTTATTTATTTTGGCAAAAAAATCAGAAGTCAACCTCATTGCGTGTGGACTGCCGGGCCTAATTATCGTATTAATATCCTCCATCTGCAATCCTCGTGCCGAGTCTACTGGAAACGTCGATACAAAATTATGGATGAATCCCTTCGTTCATATACTTGGTTCTTTTTTCTTCAAATTGGGAAATGGGCAAAAATGTTTAGTAAAAATAAGGAAGCTAACGAATTTTTTGTATTATGAATTCACAATTTTTTATTATTGTGAGCTTCAAAATATTCTTGAATTATTCTAATATCACAAATAAATTGTTAATAGGTGCGAGCGAAGGGATTAACAATTTTGCTAATTAAATCGAGCCGCTACATGTACCACGAAAAAAAAGATTCCGAGAGCGAAGATAAAATCGGCGGAAACGTCACACGATTACGTACAGCCACAAGTGGTGTTATCGTATTGTTATTGTACAGTGTAAACGTATACATAAATATATATTTAATCATTCCATGCACTGTAAACGCCCGAATATTGATAGCGACCGAATGTCGGGGGAAAGAAATTAACGACGGTTGATTAATTATTATTACAATTATTATTGCTAACAATGAATCAGTAGGATTATTTGTAGCGTACCATGTCCCATGTTCGGTAGACCGTAGACAAAGTTTGATATTATCAGCTAGAGACGATCGACGTTAAAAAAAAAGAAACCAAAAACACGACGACGATGCGAAAGCAACTAACAAACAAAAAACTACGGATAATTTAACCAGTTCTCCGCGCACGAGGCTGGAAAAAAGGCATATCAAGTAGCTGCATCTACGTGTTACAAGGGAGAAGGTGACGTTGGTTTTTCTGCGTTTTGTCCATGTCAATTCACACGTTTTTGATTTTAGCGTACATTCCAACTTATACTTTTATTCCACTTCAATTAATTGTCGGTAATTAGAGCTTCGGATGCTCGAGACGAAGCCCAATTTGTTTTCAATCGCGCGTCGAGAAAAGTGGAAAAACCAACAACGAAGAAGAGAAAGAAAAAGAAAAAAGAATTGTGCGTTGATGGAAGCTTGTGCAACGGGCGTGGATTAAGCGGAGATGTCGTTTATCGTAAAGCTGTAGAATTTCTTGCGACTCCTCGGCAAATCTCACTAACGCGGAAACATATCCGTGATGGACAGTGCGCGCGATATGTTTCCCTCGTCGCGACATTCGCAAGTCAATTAATCGATACTGTCCTCTCTCGGGAGAAGCCCCTGGCCACTTAAATTAGAGCGCTGAGCCGATTATCGCCGTCTTATTTTTTCACAACGATTCGACCTTTCGGCAAACAAAAAGCAAATGACAAAGCGATTTTTCAAGGGAGGAAAAAAACCGAGACCACCGAATATTGCGCTTGAATTGTATCGTCGCTCGCTTGTGTGAAAAATATGTATTCAAAGCAAAGACAAAGAGAGTTGATGCGTTAAAAATTTCGTAGACTTTAAGATCTCGCGGAGGTCGAGGAAAGGGGAGAGAAAGAAAATAATAATAACGCATTGCCACACAAATTAGTCGCCAAGTGCAGAGTGTAGCGTTTTAACTGTTCCACAAGGGCGGCGACCGCCGCCGATTAGAGTGTTGATGCACGAGAAAAACGTAAAATGAGATGTATTCGTGGATATTTAATTAATGCATCCTTAGCGAGTGCTTAATCGTCAAGGCAATGGCTCGGAAGATCCGGATTATTTATTCTCGATATAACGTTTGATTAATGATAGTCGTGATAATATTAACGATATTATTATAGTATTATTAACGGTACATAAGTCATTATTTCCGAATGCGATTCCTTGGCGTGGCTCTCGCCGAATGACGACAATTTAGATCTTTGGAAGTAGTGCGTCCTAGCGTGAAATCGATGAACAATCGAGAAAACAAAAACCGTGATTCGCGGATTTTTCGTCGCGAGACAAATTTAACGGCGGATGAGATCGATTTGTGCCCATTTGGGTAGGAAAAACCACACGTACATCTTCCTCGGAGGACACGTTACGTACATGCTTCCATCTAACAAGCCTTATGTAATAAGATTCTAGTTAACGACGCTTGAAAAAAAAAAAACAAAAAAAATATCTTGTGCAATCCGCGTTGATAAAGTGTAATTTAATAATTCTACACGACACACACGTTGATTGATGAAAAATTGAGACACAGCAGAGTACGAAGAGTTGAATAACAGGAGAGAGAAAAGAACCGAAGAAACATGGAGAGGCGGATGTGAATGAAAAATGCGCGGACTTCGAGAACGCGAGCGAAGTAACCCTTCGACTTTTACGGTTTCTTCGACTCTCACTTTATATACATATTATAAATATATGAATCAAGAAAATTCGACAACAATAATACTGCTACTGTGCCAGAATTAACTGACCAAAAGATAAAACAAAACGGAAATATGTGCAAATTACAAATGACTAGCGTTCCATAATTTGTTATCGAACCAAGTGGATGCCTCGCAGTCGGAGAGAATATATATCTTATTATCGGGATGACAGAGATACCGAGTAAAATCGCTGATCAACGCGCTGCTGATTGAGAGACGAAACGGGCGGGGTTACTTGGCGCGCAATTGTCAAACAAAAAACATACACACACGATGCGATTGAATCTCACGTTAATAAGCATCATGTATGAGAGGTACACGCTGTTTATTGCAATATAAATGTGTATATAGGAATTATAATGTTATAGAATATATATATATATTAACATATATATATATATACGAATGAATACGAATACGAGAAGAAGAAAAAAAATACAACGAAGGCAGCGAGAACTCAGACTCACACGTTTCTTTTGAGCTTAGCTTTGAGAAACCTGTGATTCACGTTCTGCATTCTTATTCACCCCGATTGGCTCGTTCCCGATTTTTCCCCCCATCGTCGAATATACCGAATTATATTTCCGTCAATTGATAAGGAATTGTTTTATAAAAAAAAAAATGCGTCACGAGCGAAAGGAATTTCGAGTTTGCGTTTTTCGCAGTGTGAAGACTACGTTTCGTGTGTTAAAGTAGATACTTTTGTCTCGACCTTTGACGCTTCGATCGTAGAGGTACAAACATTAATATTATGTCTAAGTCGTGGTGGCGCTCACGACAATCCCAAGTGATTCGCTTGAAGATCCCTCGAAATCTGGTCTCTCCATCCTCTGCAAATCTCTGTTAACGCTTGCGCATGGTTTTTTGGATACTTTTCGATGTTTGGTTTGTTGATTTTGGTGGAAGCACATCGCTTGGCAAAATTTCGCGTCTCAAAAGAAATCTTGCCAAGCGATAGAACAGTGTAAAAAACACCTGTGAAAATGTACTTTTCACATATTTTTTCTGACCGCAAACTGAAAATCACATGCCAATGTGAGGTTTGTCCTTGCACGTTTTGAGCACAATTGTGTAACTTTTCCGCACCGTAATATACCTCAAGCTAATCCGTTTGTGTATTACAAATTCTACCGAGTATAACAAAAATGTTTTCTCGTCCCTGTATGTGCTGTAATATTCCACTTTTATTATTCGTTCGCTTTTTTATTCGTAGTCACACGTTCGCACTTTTTGTTCCTCACGAGTCTTCCAAGTTTCTCTTTCTTTCTCACCATCTTTCTCGAATTAATTTTTTTCAATATTCTCTATACTCCGAACATTATTATTTACAATGTGTCTATGTTGTAGGCGCCCCGTACCCAATGTTCCTCCCCGAATCCCCGACAGGCCGTACTCCGGCCGACTAAACTGAGCTAGCACCCGCACCTAGCTTACCCGCCTAAGCGCCATATCTCCAATCCACGCGAGATTCCGCGCGGAATCCACTGAGACTATCGAGCGAGGATCGACCGGGACTCGAGCGTCTTCCGTCGCCGCCGTCTTCGTCGGAGCCTTCGAGGACGAGGGACACGCAAATCGACGAGGATCCCGCGTTGGGCGGTCTTGTCGCGCGACGATGATCAACGTCCATCACGAGTCGCTGATATTAAACGGAATCAAACCCTTCGGCTGTGCACGAGAGGTTCCAGGGGGCGAGCAACGAGGAAAGAGCTGCGACCAATTCTCGAGAGCCAACGAGAGCTCTCGCTGTAGAGAAAAGAATTTTCCTCTCTTATTCTTCTTTTCTTTCTACCCTCCACGAGTCGAAAATCCCTCCCACATCATCGATCAGTTCTTCCCCTTTTCTTTCTCTTCACCGTCATCACATCACATACACACCCTCGCGATTTTTCTCGCCACACACCCACCCGTCCCGTCGCACCACGTCCATTCCTTCTTTGTTAATTTATACGAACGAGACTCTGTACTTTAAGAATCGTCGATTAAGTATTAATACCACGTGCGTTTGATTGGCGTCTACGCAGTGAAGACGTGGGCGAGATAAACACACGAGTAACACACGCACTCGCAGCAGGTTGAATGTGTCGCTGGGTCGAGAGAGACGTGGCTGTTGCTTTAGAGTAATTTTTGTAACGAAAAAGGAAAAAAAAGGATAAAGGGTGTTTGAGGCGATTTCTCAAAGCCGACGCGGGCTGACGCTCGGTGCTATTATTCTAATTTGTTGTTGTAATATACTATTTAATGATGTCCGCGATAATTGTAAATTTAAACAGTATTAAACACGATTTTGTTTTACGTCTTTCCGAGGTGGAAGACTCGGTGCTTTTCGTCGTTAGTCGGTGCATGAAAAAGCGAATCTGCGAGACTGCACTGCGATAGAAGATCGACATATCGACACCGGTACTTGTTTCGCTAATTAAATTGAAGTTTCATTGTTATATATATTTTTTTAACTCGCAGAAAACTCACGTATTTACTTCGGTGTTAAATTTGAGATTACACGTGTTTTTGGGCTATCAAGATATTTTCGAAATTAGTGAGTAAGAGTTTCGACTTAACTTTTCTGTGAAAAACATTTTCTGCGGCGGCCACGTCTGCTCGTACGAATCACCGCGTCGTGCAGCCAACGGAACAAAAGGTGAAAGTGTGAGCGATGAGCGCCGATATAACCCAATTACCTCGATTGTTGTAGAGTAACACGAACAATTTTATACTTTACAAGACGCGAAGAGATGAAACCTCGAAACGCCGAGCCACGGACTCATTTGTACTAACGCGCTGATCGCGCGATTTCTTCATGTATAGCTGTTAGACTCGGTTAATAAATTGTTAGATTGCGAGTGTTAATTGGCCTTTTTTAAAATGCATTGTTCCCGTTGCTAGCGAGCGGCCTTGGGAGCGATTTAGTTTTTACATAGATCGTTTTTTTTTTCTTTCTAATTTTCATTGAGACGCCAGCAATTCAGTTCTGGCTCCGGAGCGACGTTCCGCGGAACAGCTCGAAGGAATTGGATATCAAACGATATTGCGAATTTCTGCTAATTCGCAAATGTGACGAATTATCGTTTATTTTTTGCACGAAGGTCCAGGGAATTTTCGCCAAAAATCTTCGAGCGAGTGTGAATGAGCAATTGTACATTGTTGAGTCAACGCGAAGCATATAGTATTACGGATCTATAAATAGCAGCGAGAGAGAAACCTTTTTTTGTATTATGAAACTTCTATCTGTTGAATAGTAGACAGTCTGAATGATGAGCACGGCATCGACTGATGACGATTGTACCGCGAATGTGTGACGATTAATAAATGAAAACGTATTTAAATACTCGAATGTCTCTTTCGTATTACCTGCCGAATCTGCGGAGAGAAATATGTCAACAAATTTTATCAGCTTTGACGTGAACACAAACAAAACATTTCAATGCATGAAATTGATCCCGGTCTCAGTGTGTCACGAATGACTGACGTTTTGTTAACCAATCTTTACTCGAAAAAAACTCACGCGAAATCATGAAAAAAAAATCGGTAAAATGTACGCAGATCCATGAAGCACCCTGTAGTCTTCAAGCCACGACGATGCTTCCCACGATGAAGTATCGGTATGCCATTCAAGCTATGCCAATCGGAAAAGAAGAGGATCAACGAATTGATCGAGCACGTGAGGGAGCTTTCGGATACCGTAGACGAGCTGAGGGCGGAGGTGGACGCGATTAAGATATCCTCAATCGTGGGCAGCAACGAGAATCTGAGACAACGAAGAAATAGAACCGACGCCAGTACGTTGCACAAATTGAAGAAATGCTTGGAGAAGAGCTTGACTCCTGTTTTCTCAAGAGATCCCACGTACAGTGTGCGGAAAAAATGTCAGCAAATGTTGTCACAGTTTCCCACAATAATTTCACGCCCGGCTGATTTGCCAGGCAAAGAACATCCGGCTTATCAGCATTTTTCCTCGACTTATGCAAAAGACGACAGGCGTGCAAATCGCGAGATTCCTCCCACTCGCTATTTCGGTGAAGCCAAAGCGAACAGAAGAGAGAAAAACATTCCATATCCTCTGCAACGCCACCAAAAAATTAGTAGAAATTCCGGAAAAGATAAATCGCTGCAAATTTCAAAATCTTCCTCGACAGATTCAGAAAATTCTCCAAAAAAGCCTTATAGATCATATAATCCTCACTGTACGTATGAGACATGCAGTTCTATGAAGTCATCTCGAAAAACTCAGGATTTAGGTAAACTTGAAGAAAAGATAGCTAAGAAGAAAACCACGGAGACCTCAACTTCAACTTCACCAGTTAGACTTTCTACACCCCGAAAAGAAATTATAGATCCTGAAACCGTGAAGCATCAGCGAAGCGTAACTTTTGTAGATGGAAAGGGAAAAATCCAACTTGAAAAGGACTCATCTTTGAGTTCTTCATTTTTAAGTAGTGATACATCCGGACATCTTCAGGATTGTAACGTTATTTATGCAAAGCCCAAGACAGACTTTAGTGCAAAAAGAACTATAAATATTACGTCACGTGAGCCTGAAAAGATAAAGAAGACGTCGAGGTCAGCTCAGTGCTCAGAAGATTGCGAATATCTGAACAAATTGCCCTCCCAAAAAAAGGACATCTTCACTAGCACAGATCCCCAGAATTTAAGTCACGAAACCAAAAAATTACAAATAAAAAACTTGAAGAAAGGTGGAAGAAAAAAATTGGCCAGTCAGGAGACACAAACTTCCTTGAACTCGAGTAAACACAAGCAAGAAATTTGTTCAACTGGAAGAAGACAATACTGCCCAAAAGCCAAAAGAACTTGCTTTTCAGCAGGAAGTCTGAGTTCGTTGACCTCCTGTTCGCCAAGATCCATCAGCAGTTTCTGTCTGGGTTCTGAAAACCGTGGGGAGGGTTTGATGAACAGATGTTACACACGAAAACCAAGTTCCGAAGAAGAAAAATTTGAAAAAAAGCGGAAAGCCAAAGTATTGAAAAAGGAGACAGCTAATGTAGGAAAAGTGCAGCGGCTTTCTTCCCGAGAATCGACAAAAAAACATAAAAAAGAAAAAAGGACGGAGTCTCGAAATATCAGAAAGAAACGAACGTACCTAATTTCTTCTGATAGTCCAACGAAACAGACCGACCAGGCAGATCAATGCAATTTTGAGGAGCAGCAAAATTCTCCCTTTATCGGGGATTCAACATTTCAGGACAGACAATTGAAGCAACCCAAAAGTAGAAAAAAGTGGAAGGTAAGTTGTTAGTCGCATAGTCAATTTTTTGACAGAAGAAAAATGATAAATAATGTTTCTAGAAACCCGAAGCCCCACAAGAAGGCTACCAAAGTCACCAGCTTTGGAATAATGTGTGCACGAATCACCGAGCAGAGCGTTTTTATCCAAAACCCCAAACACACTCGACCCAGACGACAAACAGACAGAAGAATCCTACAAAATTGACGAAATTTTATGAAACGTCGTCTTCCTCCGCTCCCTGCACCGACGAAACGTGTTCCCTCACATCGAACCCATCGCTCAGCAGATCAGACACGAGTATCACTTCCGAAAGATTCGACCGAAAAGAAAAACCAACCAAGGACTTCACCGCATTCGCACGCCAACAATAACGAATAAACGAAATCTCCGCCACCCTCCTCGAGTTCATAAAACTCCTAAAAAAATATCTTCAACCTCTCTTACGAATATCGAAATGAACATTTATTTTATTTTATAATCTTACGTCGATACAGCCAAGCGAACGCGATGTATATATAATTTCTCGTGCGAAAAAAACTCGCTGTACTGCGATAATAGAGAATCGCGCAACGATTCACGGGAAACCGTCGTCGTCCTCCTCGGCCATCTCCTTGGCGAGCTCGAGATCCTGCTGCTCGCGCTCCCTGCGCTCCTCGGCGGACTCGAGATCCTTGCCGTACGACTTGGGCGGATAGCGCATGGCCTTGACGCTCTGGTTGTGCAGATCGAGGCAGAAGGTGATGCGCTGATGAAAGGCGAGCAGAGGCTCGCGAGTGCAGTAAATATCGGTGGTTTCTTTGCTGCGCATGTAGCCGTTCTCGGGATCGAGGGTCGCCTCGATCACGCCGTCGCGGATGGCCTTCGCCACGATGAATTCGGCGTCCACGCCGGAATCCAGCCCCAACTTCCTCGCGATATCGCCCGGCGAAATCCTCGAGTAGCTCAGCCCGATCGATCGTATCGCCGTCTTGATCACGTTGTGTCGCAGACGCAGAATCAGCGTGAAAGTGTGATCGGAGCGAAACTGCGGCCCGAAATTCTCGAGAACCTCGCCGAAACGCTGCAGATTCCCGAGGCGAACCGCCTGGGTGAGCTGGAAGTAAGGGGCGAGCGCTCGGCGCAGCGCGGCCTGCCGGAATATCTGGCGCTCGGGAATATCGCCCAACAGGAGCTCCACGGTCACCGCGAGCTTCTGCACGGTTTGCCGAAAGCCAACGGCCGTCGTCTGCGGCGCCTTTCGCATCGCCTGCACGAGATACTTGTGCGCCGCCGAGTATTCCAGCCGCGCGGCCTTTATTCTACCCAGATAATACAGGAATCGCGCCCACTCGTTGTTGCTCGCGGACTCGGGGAACGTCGACTTGAGCACGAGTTTGTCCGCCTGATCGTAGAGATTGTAGTGGAGATAATTCCGCAGCAGGCAGTTTATCAGCACCGCTTGACCCTCGAAGTCGTTTCGCAGGGTCGCCGTGCGCAGACGGAGATGCAGAAAGCCGCGAATTTTGTCGAGCTGATTGGTGAGCTCGTAGGCGCGCGAGTGGTAGAAGTAACATTTCGCCGCGATGAGGTCTATCGTTCGGCGATTCTGCGCTATTATCTTCTGCACGAGTGACTCGGAGCATTGGACCGCGTCGTTGTACTTTTTCGTGTCGATGAGACGCACGAGAACGAGAAGGTGGATGTAGGCGTCGATCTCGGGCAGGAGCGGCGAGGCCGAGCTGCGGAATCGCTGGATCGCCGCCTGAGTTCCCTCCATGTCCATCGGCTCCTCCACCCACGCGAGAAGAGCCTCACGCTCGGCCGCCGAACGCGTGTAGAATCCGCCGATCACGCCCCGAAGCACCACCGGATTCAGCTTGCGTCTCGTGTTCGGGAGAGCGCGGAGCGCGCGGAGAATGAAACGCGGCTCCTTGTTCTGCACCGCCTTCTCGATCTGACGCGTGTGCTCGCGCAGATCGTGGATCGTCTGGAGATCGGTGTCCTTCTTGTCGCCGGTGTCGCCGTCGCCGTTCGAGACCTCCGTCGTCGCGACCTCGACCTCCATCGCCTCGGGATTTCTTGCTCCCAGTACACCCATCTTTCTAGCTGCGGCTTCAGCGATTTTTCTGTGGATCTGTAACGAGACATCGGTTATTTCATTTTTAAGATGTTACAATATTTTTGAAGAGTCGTGAAACTCGGTAATGTTTTTTTTTGTTAATATTCTGATTTTTTCTCTAAGTTGATAATGAAGTGAAAATTACAATTGTGAAGTTAATTTTATTAACCAATCAATATTTTCAATTGTGAAGTTGTTTCGATTGTGTTTTATTTTCAATTGTGAAGTTGTTTCGATTGTGTTTTATTTTCAATTGTGAAGTTGTTTCGATTGTGTTTTATTTTCAATTGTGAAGTTATTTTTTTTTTTTTTTTGTGAAGTTATTTAATTAAAGTGAAAAACATTTGTGTTTATTTTTTAATTGTTGATTTGTCAAAACGTAAACACAATACGTGAAACTATGACTTGCTGAAACAATTTTCTTTGTTCGTATTTTGCAATGGCCTCCAAAATTGTTGTCTTCTGATTGTCCGAGAGAATTGTTGAAAACTCTTATTATTCTTCAATCGTAAAATGTTCTGGATGTTAGAATGATGTATTTTTGCTGAACGGATGCTTGAAAAAAATGATTAATTCACAGATTCGCTAAGAATTGACACACTTACTTCCCACAACCAGATTTGGAGTATTATTGTTACGATTATTTATTGAAGCCTAATAATTGAACAGCGATAATTGCGTTTGGTGTCGGATTTTTTTATTTCCAATGGAAAATTCGAAATGATCAGTTTCAAACGTTCGGAAGTAATTTTCGCGAATTTTGGCTCGAGGTCAACATAACCTAGAAAGATGTCACGGAAAAACGTCAAGTGTCGACCGCGGGGACGAAATATCGGGGTAATGTGAAGAAATAACGAAGTCTCGACGCGACTTTCCATTGTCGAACGCGTATAAATGATGAGTTAATTACCTTGTTGATTGAAATTCTTTTCCCGAGCGAAGCCAATACACTTGGAAGTTGTCAATTCACTGCGGCCCGGGCGGTGCATTCTCATTGCCCCACTTGACGCGCGCGGCCGAGTCGGGCACTCAAGTCGCGTTCGCAAACGCCGACAGAATCCACGACGAGAAAGCCGCTAGTGATTGGTTCGTCGATATCTGAAGATAAATTTTGACCAATCGCCTGTCACTCATTTTTTTCCTTCTACAGCGCAAATTAGGGCGGCAAATACGATTTGCTACGAATTATTTGCTGATTTGTTAAACGAAAAACAGTAGAAAAGCGTTTGAGGATTTTCTACAAATAATTTTTCACGGAATAAATAGAGTTCCTTTTATTCATTGCACTAAAAATACACATTCTTCTTGCATGGAAGACTTCATTTCATCGCCTAAAACCCGCGCTGCAAGTTTATTTATACGACACTTTACTTCGGTGCCTCGCTGGTCAGCGAGTTAAAAACTAATTTCGACTGGAAAACAAAAATCAGCCAAATTTTCGGTTTTTTGTGTGCTAAAAATCACTCAGTGGCATCTTTTTACTGTAAATTGACGGTGGTCGAGCCCGTCGACGGGATCGTCACACCGTAGAACTAGAAATAAAATGCAAATACGAGGTACGATAAGCTCCTACGCATTTCCTGTGAACATCGGATCGTCATAGCTTCGCTCGTTTTTCCGCCTGCTGGGCGGCTCCGGAAGCGAGAATGTCCTCGATTTCCTTCGTGCCGAATCCGAATTCCGACAGTATTTCTCTCGTGTGCTGCCCGGTCGAGGGATTCGGCTGATGCGCGGAACAACTGCCCGGCGTGCGGGATAATCGAGCAGCGGGATTCGGGACAGTGGAGCCGTCAGTGGCGACGGTGAAACTCTCCTTGACTTTGTTGTGTCTGTTGGCCGAGACCTCGTTGAGCGCGAGAACCGGCGTCACGCACGCGTCGCTCCCGTCGAACACCGCGCACCACTGTTTCTGCGTTTTCGTTTTAAATATATCGCCGAGTTTTTGGCGATTCTCATCGAAGTTGTAGTATTGCGGCAGATCGTCATCCGTGAGGCCGAGTTTTTCCAACAGAGCCGCGTAAAATTGAGGCTCCAGCGCTCCAACCGCCATGAATTTTCCATCCTGAGTCTCGTAGGTGTCGTAAAAATGGGCTCCGGTGTCTAGACTGAAGTACAAAAAAATGACGATCATCATTTCATTAATTTATATGTCGATTAGACGATTTTCATTTTTGTTTAAGTATTGAGACTCATTTTTGTTTGCCTTACATATTCTTTCCTCGCGGATTTCCCCACAGCCCGGGCATTTTCTGAGATCTAAAAAGCCAAGTACCGAGATAAGCCGCTCCTTCGGTCATCGACAGATCGATCACCTGGCCCAATTGGCTCCGGGAACGCTCGAACAAAGCCATAACGATGGCAAAGGCGCACATCAATCCTCCACCACCGAAATCCGCGGCTAAATTCACCGGCGGTGTCGGCTTCTCACCGTGACGCCCGAAGAGCGACAACAGACCTTTAAAAAAATATAATTTCGGATTATTACAACGCGCAATGTATTTAACATTGTAAATAAGGGAATTTTTATACCAGATATGCTCAGGAAATTTATGTCATGTCCAGCCATATCAGCATAAGGTCCATCCTGACCAAATCCTGTTAATCTGGCATAAATGAGCTTCTTGTTTCTTGACATCAGATCCTGAGGTCCCAGATTCAATTTTTCCATGACTCCTGTTGAGAACAATAGACTGATAAATAAATATGTTGGCTGTATCATCAAAGGAAAACGAATATCAATTTTAAATGGTTAGTGAAGAAGCGTACCTCTTCTGAAGGGATCAATAATAACATCGCTGCGGTCGCTCATTCTCTGAAATATCTCCACTCCCGCCTTGGTCTTCAGATTCAAAGCTATGGATCGCTTTCCATTGCCCAAAGGATCGAGGTGCATGGCGCCTGCTCCTGTCTAATTAAAAGCTTCATTAGCTGGATCATTTTTACTGATAGAAACAGGCAACAACCACGGACTTGATGTGTTACTATGCGGTTTGTTTTTTCCATTTTTATCGGTTTCTGTTGGCCCTTTTTAACAGAGACCTATTGGCTATTAAAGGCGATGAATGCATCTCTAAAATGATCAAAATCCGGCGTTTTTTAATTACCTTATCAATTCTAATAACTGATGCCCCATAATCGGCCAGCAGCATTCCACAAAAAGGTGCTGGTGCCAGGCCCCCCAACTCCAATACCTTTATCCTTCTCAGCGGCATTCTAAATTACTGCAGATAACGCCGGTGGCTCACAAACCTTTACAGTTTCACGCTATCGTCTTTGCACCGTCATAATCGTACGGTGTTTCTTCGGACCTTTGATCTTCAACCCGCTATCGATCCCGATTCGAAAGTATAATGTGCGACAATGGCAACAAATAAAGGAACGTTATCTCGTTATCTGATAAATCAGATGATCTGCTCGATACTACGTCGCAGTCATTATCTTCTCGAACCAGCATGGCGGCCGCAAGTGGGCGGCAGACAGATATTTCCTGTCTCAATCAACAGAAAATACCAAAACACGATGCAATTAATATAAAAAAAAACGTCGATCAACACTCGCGTCGTGTTATTCGACAAAATTACGGTCACTTTGAGCAGAAACTAATCCACAAAGCTCTCGACGTCACATGACGGTCACATGACCATCAGCCGCATATTTTTCCGCCGGCCAATGAAATTGTTTGAATATTCAAAAATATTCTTCCATCACCGCGAAAAACACATCGCGTCACGCCCAAAGCGAATTTCACTCGACAGAGCCGAATATTCGAGCGAATATTCCAGTCGCTTTTCCGCGATCGTTCGAGAACCAATGGGCAATAACTACGACACCGGCGAATTCACGAGAATACTCGGGATTCGCCGATAGGACGAGGGAAAACGTTCGCCTCGTGGTCGTCGCTGAGTAGTCCCTGTTGTAGCCCCGGGCGGAAACTTCGAAATTACGCGAGAGAATCGCTGGGCGCGTGGAGCGAACGCCGAAGACCGCGCGGCGCAAGAGCCGCGAGTCGGTGTGGGAAAAGCGCGAGAACCGCCATAACCGCCGCGCGACACCGCCGGAGCCATATGCGTAGAAGCTGGCAACCGCACGGCGGCCGCACTGCTGAACACGGGACGGGCGAGCGACGAGACAGGCAGCGCGCAGCAACACGCGAAACTCGCTGGTAGCCTTTCGGAACGCGGCCTTCTTGATTCTTCTGGTTTTTTCCCCTCGCGGCCGACGGGACAGATAACCGTGTGGTTTCGGGCTCTCAACGGGCGAAACGTGACTGAAGTTGCAATTTCGCGAGGACACTGTGTTGTCAAAGATATTCCCTCGTTTCTTTTGTTATGCATGATATTGCATATCGAGACGCGTGAATCGAGCTGTCCCGACGTGACGACGACGACGACGACGACGACGGCGCGCAAGAGAGACAACGAGAGTTAGCATGCAGCTGCGAAAATAAAGGGAACGGCAGAGTGAGAGTAACGTGCGAGAGACGACGAGCCGCGCAGCAGCAGCAGCAGCAGCACCAGCAGCACCAGCGGCAGCGACGACGGCGATAGCTGCGGACACGCAAAAGGTAGATCGCCAATAGTGCTCGGCGGGCGACTCCGGTGAAGCGAGGGAGTCACGACGACAACGCGCGGACTCTCCGTGTCCACAGGCGACCCCCGGTAACCGGCATATCAATCTCGGCGAGGCTGCAACATTGGTTATCGCAAAAATGGCCGCCGAAATGCAAAACAAGAACCGTATGATGGTTTTCAAGAACAAAGGGAAGGACCAGGACGTGAGTATAACCGAGAACATCGGCTTTCGAGATTTTTCGCACGCGCCGAGCCGCGACGACGACGACGGCGCGTCGCCGATCCAACCTCCGCGCGTCCCGACCGCTGAGACTCTCACGGTCGCCCGAACTCCGTCCTCGCACTTGGCGTGATTCACCGTCGAATCATTCGACACCCACGTTTCGCGCGAACCGAAATATCGGCGCGTGCCTCGCGTCGTTCGTCTCGCGCGCCTCGATCACCGCGATTTTTCGCCCGCGCGCCGCGAGCGAGTTTTTTCGCTCGCGCGGTCGCGCGGAGCTGACGAAATTCGGGGGGACGGCGGTTTGGCAATGGCCAGGTCGTCGCGCTGACACCACGCGCCTGATGATAGTCAATTAAATTCGCGCGGCGATCACGCACGTGCGACGATTTGACGATTTTGGTCTATTTTGAACACATTTTTTTTTTTGCTTTTTTGATCGGGGTGTGAGTTTGTAGATCGGTTCGATTGAGTAGTTGGTTTTTTTGCAAAGATGCAGCAGCCGCGTAGTTGAGAATATTTTTTGCTCCGAAATTGGAAAAATGGAGCGATTTGAATTTTACATGTTCGCTTGGTTAACTATGGGAAATGGTTGTTCGAAGATAAGTCACTGATTTATTTAGATATGAAATGCTCATATGTTTTGATTGGAGGGTTTATATACATTTTATTAAAATGTTCAATCTCGAGCGACTAAGACTGCTCGTTACAGGGAATAATTATTCTATTTAATTTTTTATTTTTTATTTAGTATTATGTTTTTTGATGGGAAAAATAATTGGTATTTATAATTATCAACGTGACAACTATGCTATGGTTAGAACTATTTTCAATTAACACATTTTGTTCAATAGACTTAATACAATTTTATCTTCCCAGGAAATGCGAAGAAGAAGAAACGAAGTGACGGTAGAACTTCGCAAAAACAAACGTGACGAGACACTTCAGAAGCGAAGAAACGTACCAATCACGGATTCAACTGGTAATTACGAAGCGCCATCCAATTCTCACTCGTTTCTCCGATAGATCCTTATATCCAATTTTCACAAATTCCACATGTCCTCAAGATCTCTTACAACATTCTAATACCAATGAATTTTGTTATCAATCGCTCAAATTTCTGCCCAGACGAAGATGACATTGAGAGGACACTGGCAAAGATCAACCTGAAGGAACTCGTCGAGAAGGCAGCCAGTTCGGACCCGGCGGAACAATTGCAGGCCGTGCAATCAGTGCGGAAGTTACTCTCGTCAGATCGGAACCCACCGATCGATCCTCTCATCGCCAGCGGCATCTTACCGATTTTGGTACGCTGCCTTGAACAGGAAGATAGGTGAGGCAAAAATTAACTCATATCAATATTGATGGTAACTTCTGATTTCCAAAATCCAAAGGGTTTATCTGAAAATTCTCTATCTTACATAGAGCCACAGACCAGCTCCTTGTGTACGCGTCAATCGTACGCACAGGCGTTTCAATCTGTGGAAATAAAAGTGCTTGTGCTTAGCTATGTTTTGCGATCTTCGCCGTGATCGCAGTAACACGCAGCCATGCCACAATTTTTTGTCGCTCGCAATCCGCGAAAATGTAGAAAAGATACTCGTTGTCGCCACGACCGATACTTTCGTTGACGAGAACATCTCGCGAATTTCCTTTCAGCCCTTCGCTGCAGTTCGAGGCCGCGTGGGCCCTGACGAACATAGCGAGCGGCACCTCGGAACAAACGCAAGCGGTCGTGACAGCCGGTGCGGTGCCACATTTCCTGCAGCTGCTCCTCTCGAGTCAACAAAACGTGTGCGAGCAGGCGGTCTGGGCGTTAGGTTGGTACATCCCCGCCGGAAAAATCGGCGGCCCTCGGATCCCGCGCGAATACTCACGAAACGTGTTCACTTCCAGGAAATATTATCGGCGACGGACCTGCGCCCAGGGATTACGTAATTAATCTCGGTGTCGTAGAACCACTGTTAACGTTCATTAAGCCCGATATACCAATAACGTTTCTACGCAACGTCACGTGGGTGATCGTAAACTTATGTAGGAATAAAGACCCGCCGCCGCCGGTTCAAACGATAAAGGAAATATTGCCCGCGCTTAACATCCTCATTCATCACACGGACGTTAATGTAAGTCGATCTTCACACGCTATCGATATTTCGCAATAAGCTACGAGCATGCGAGGAAATTAAAAAGGAGAAACAATAGAACGTTCTTGCTGCATCGTTAAAATTATCAATTTGCCTCAAAATGTGAATTTCATCTCGCAGATTCTCGTCGACACGGTGTGGGCGTTGAGTTACTTGACGGACGGCGGTAACGAGCAAATTCAAATGGTAATCGACAGCGGCGTCGTGCCCCAGCTGATCCCTCTCCTGTCGCACAAGGAGGTGAAGCTCCAGACGGCCGCGCTGCGGGCCGTCGGGAACATCGTGACCGGCACGGACGAGCAGACGCAAACGGTGCTCAACTGTCACGCTCTCTCGCACTTCGGCAACCTGCTGACCCACACGAAGGACAAAATTTGCAAAGAGGCCGTGTGGTTCCTCTCGAACATCACGGCTGGGAATCAGTCGCAGGTCGAAGCGGTGATAGAGGCCGGTCTGCTGCCGCTGATAATCCGCAATCTGTCCAAGACAGACTTCCAGACCCAGAAGGAGGCTGCGTGGGCGATTAGCAATATGACGATAAGCGGCAACAGGGACCAAGTCGCGCGACTCATACAGTTCGGCGTCATCGAGCCGTTCTGCGAGCTTCTCTCCTGCAAGGACGTGCAGGTGCTGCAGGTCGTTCTCGACGGTATCAACAATATGCTCAAGCTCGCCGGGCCGGAGGTCGAACAGTTGGCGAACATGATCGAGGAATGCTCGGGTTAGTAATCGAGAAAATTCGCGAATAATTCAACCACGAATTGTCGATTAATCGAAAATATACAGAAGTAAATAACCATTTTCTTTTTTTTTTTTCGTCTTTCCAGGCTTGGACAAAATCGAGGCGCTTCAGAATCACGAAAACGTAGAAATTTACAAACTAGCTTACGATATTATCGAGCTGTACTTTTCGGAGGAGGTGAGCTAAAAATATTTACAGCTGGCTCGTTGTCATTTTTTTTTTGTAATGTTTGTGGCAAATGTTTAACCATGATTTTTTTGTTTCTCTCTTTAGACTGACGACACGAACCTCGCGCCGCCGGTTGGAGAAGGAGCCTTCGAGTTCGATCCTACGACGACTATTCCGAGCGAAGGATTCAAGTTCTGAGATCACCTCAACGTTCCCTATCCAATCGTGCCGTCCCCCGACAGAAATCGTCACCTCGGAGCCACTAAGCTCCCTCTTTCCTTCACCAATCTGACATCTTTGTTCCGATGATACGACCAAGATAAGCGGCGCGGCGCTCGTGTACGTCGGGCTCGCGCCGCCAGTCGAAGAATCTCGCGATTGCATCGCGCGTTCGTGAACCGGGCGACGATAGTAGAAACGAAGTTGACGAAACTGAGACAAAAACGATTTAGAGAAAAACAACAACAACAACAACAGCCAACAACAACTGCAACACCAGATCGGGGGCCTTCGTGAACGTCGGTGAAAAACAACGAGCATCCTCGTGTCGTCAGTCGAGAAAAGCCCGAGAAAGTAACGAACGAATGAGTTTTTCGCGAATGGAGAGCAAGTTATCACAAACTTTATAGATCGAACTGTGTTCTTTGTTTCTTTTCTTCTTCCATTTAATTTACTGATATACATTACATTTTTATTGCATAATTATCTACCGATGTAACAAGTTTAAAAACAAATGAAAAACAAGCGAGCGCTCCTGCTAGAAATACGAGACGACACCTCTATTAAAAGCTCTGCGTGGTGATCAATTAGTTTTGTTTACTTTCACTCTGTCGCGGTAGAAAAAAATAAGAGAGAGAGAGAAAGATCCGGGTCTTTTTGCGTTTATACATCGCTACTGCTTTATCCACGATCCTCGTCGGGTCGCGAAGTCTTGTTTAATCATGTTACATTTAACGAGAAAACAGAAAAAAAAACAAACGATTCGTGTATATTTTAGGCATGTTAAATTTATAGCGATATTGATTACTAAATAAACAAATCGATTGACTACTTCTTTATTGGTAGGAATTTAATGATTACGATTTAACACGTTCTTCTGTACGGAACAAGCGACAACAATAAAAATGTAGCATTAATTGCGACGTGATACACCAATCAATTCGGCTCAAAGTGTTTTTCGACCGGAGGCAAATATACGAAAACTTTCTGCAAACACTTTCTGCGTTACTCTTCAGATTCCGCATATTCTACCCATCCGAAAATAGCTAGAAGCAAAAGCTGCGACGTTTCAATTTTTTTTATTTGCCAGAGTATCCGAAGCATTTTACAGGTGGGAGCGCTTCACACTAGTCAAATTAGTGCCAAACTTTTGTAAACGTGTCTGTAAAGTTTTAAGCATTAAATAGCAGTAACGAAGGACGATAAGGAGATCAATGAAGCTTTATTAAATTTAATAAAATTTGAAAAGAATGATTAACATTGACTTGATCGGTGTGTGGCGCTTCAATCTCCTCAAACTGAAATGAATTTTCCTTACATTATAAACGCGAATGCGCGAGATGAAAAAAAATAATAATTCTACAATCGAAGGACTTTATTTTCATTTAATACAGTTGCAAAAATCGTCGGTTACGCTTCTTCCTGGATCGCGATACTCGGATCGCCGAACGGATGCACGTCCTCGGCGTAGAGTTCCTCGGGCAGGTTTTCCTCGTCCGTCGGGAAGTACGTGGGAAAATGCGGGGCTTCTTTGTGCACCCTGTGACTGTAAACGCTGTCGTAAATTTGAACAAGACTGTTGGTTTCCCCGGGAAGTGCTTGACCCAAAACCCAGAGAACGTTGTATTTCGTGTTGACTCGCAGAATCCTTATTCCCCGAAACACGCGGTAGCGATTTCCCATGTGGCCGGGCATCTTCGTACCCGGCATGACTCGCGCTTTGGTGCCACCGGAGCCGATATTTCCGGGCCTTCTGTGGGTTTTCGTCACTCCGTGACTCGCAGGCATTCCGTGAAATCCCCATCGCTTCATGACGCCCTGAAATCCGCGGTCCATCCTGAAGGCAAAAAGAAATGTATACGTCGCAAACGAGTTTAATGATTCCTTAAAAAGATTTTTAATCGTTATTAAAAAAATTGGGAAGCATCGACCGTACGTTTTGGCTCTAATGTCGACGTAATCGCCGGGCTTGAAATGAGCAGCGAAAAGCGGCGTTCCGGGCTGGAGGGCGGCGTCGGCCGTCACAGTGAATCTCGACAGCATTTTCTTCGGCATAACTCCGGAGTCGGTGAACATTCCGCAATATTCTTTCGTGAACTGGATAAAATAAAGCGGATGAGAAAATTTCGTGGGCCATTTAGCAGTCGTTCTGATGCATCTCACGCGAATTTGCACGTACCATCTGAGGATCGGCGCTCTCAGCGCCAACCACGACGCAGCCGAAGCTTCTCTTCGCGGTTCCTCGACGTTTTATCATCGGGTCATAATTTTCCGGTGGAATATACTTGATAACGTGATTATCCGCCACCTGGAAAATTAAGATGAAATTCGATGAAAAGTTGTCGATTGCCAAAATTGCCTCGCAAGGAAACGTGAAATTATCACCTGCAGCAGTGTCGCAAGCACTTTTTTCCCGTTCTTCAGCCACATCGGATAGATACCGATCTTTTTGGCGATAACTCCGGTGCGACGAGACGTCGGTGTCCACTCGGTTTGCGGCTCGATGGGCTGGAACTTCAGCGGTGAATTGTGGGCGGTCATACCGAGACCGACGCCGCGCACTCCGTACTTAGACTCTATTACTTCCTGCACAAACTTGATATTCTCGCGAGTAACTTCCTCCTTCCTGAGCTGTAACGAAAATTAACAGTCACACAATCTGAAAATTTGATTGGCCATAGAGAAAAATGTTATTTTAAATAGACCCCCATAATATATGAAAAATATTTTTTAGACCTCTACATTTTTTTTATTCACTGTACCAATTTTTCTGTAGATGTGCGTTACATAAAGTTAAGAGCAAAATAAAAAAAATAAAGATTGGTTGGAGAAAAACTAAAGAAAATTTGTAGGTGAGTATAATTTGTATTTGTATAAATCAATAGACAAAAAATAATATCCATACCACTCTGTGCTGCTTTGGCAGCCATGGCGGATACTTTTTCTTTGGTGGTGGATTCAGTTTCCTCCCACGACATGGCACATTTATTATGTCTATCCTGAAAAACAAAGCGAATCCATTTTTCAAGTAAGCCGCTTGGTTCGTTTGTTAGACAGATAACAACAATTGGTGGTACTGAAAAAATCAAATTTTACCTGGGTTTCAGCAAATTACCGATAATATTCAAGCCACCACAGGCTTTGAAAAGTGTTGCCATTGTAATTATTTTCGAAGATCACTGCAGAAACATTGCCTGAAAGACGAGAAAATCTCACAGATCTCACTGAGGATAACCGAAAATACCTTAACGAAAATGTTGAGTTTGTCACACACCGAAGACGATGGAACTGCGATAACTTTTGTGTTTCACGTTTTTCGGCGAAGAGCGGCGTTCGGTTCGACGTTAGATTAGTTTGTAAAAATTGTGGAAATAATAAAAGGCATCGAATGAGGTTATCGAGTATTCGGCTCTTCCATTACCGAAGACCGCACGCGCCTCAGCACCGGGTTTTTGGCCGCGGGTTGCGTGCGATAAGAAGATTGATAACGCGATCGCAAAGACCGAAGCGCGACTCTCTAATTACCGACAGTCGAAGCGGTTGTCGATAATACAGGTTTCTTTGTTATTTGCATTTTTTGTGACATTAAAAAAACTACGAGCTCCTGGAATTCATAGATAAATTGCAGCGTCAATTGCGAGTTCGTTCTCTAAAATCACGGTCTAAATCGTCTAAATAGTAAAATTTTCCTAACCTCTAAAAATATCTAAATTTATAACCCTCGTTTTAACGTCGTGTCCGAACGTCCACTACGTCAGTTCGAGCTGTTAACTTTGGGCTCTCTGTCGTTTTGAACTTGACTCGCGTGAATTAATGTGCAATTCCTGCAAATCGGTTTAATTAACCCTACATTTCGAGAGATTCGGGATATTCATTTTTCTTCCGTGAATTCGGTAACGAAGAAAATCTTCCTCGCGTGTTTACAATGGCCGAGGACACGGGAGCCGAGGAGCAACTGTCACTGAGACAGAAAAAAGAGCGCAAAGAGTTGCAAGGTATTCTCCGAGCTTTATCTCGAGAATTCAGCAGGAATAACCGCACGTTTTGTTTGAGATCTCGGATGAAATTCGTAAGACAGGATGAATTCGTTTATTTCGTTTGCGCTGGTTAAATTTTCTTGCAGGATTTGCCGTCGGGAATATTTTCGGCATACAGACGAAAAAACTCAAACTTTTTGCCGTTTTCAGCTCACATTCAAGTGCTCAAAAAGTCGATATGCAAAGGCGACAAAAAGAAGAAAAAAGAGGTGACCGAGGAGATCAGCCGTTTGGAGTCGGATCTGGACAAAAGACACAACGAAGAATTGGTAGAGTTGAAAATCACACAAGTGACACTGTCCGAGCCCAGCGACGAGAAGGAAGCCGAGGATGAAAACGATATCGCTGAGGAAAAACCTGTCGAAAATACTCAGAAAGTCTCCAAAGCTCAGAAGCGAAGAGACAAAAAAGCCAATGCCGAGAGGGAGAGAAATGAGAGAATAATCGAGCAGGAGGTGCAGAATGTTTTTGGCAAGAGGAATGTAGAGACGCAGGCCATAAGAAAAATTCTTGTGGCTCGAGATCTCATGATTTACGAGATCCCCAGCGATGGCCACTGGTAAAAACAATTGAGAATTACAAATATTGAATAAAAAATAACCATTGAAGTGTTTTCTAATGTACCTTTTTTTCAGTCTATACAATGCGATTGCACATCAGCTGAAAGTACTCGGAGGAATTCCCTTGGGTCTTCAGGATCTCAGGCAAAAGACGTCAATCTATCTGCGCGAGAATATGAACGATTTTCTGCCGTTTCTCTCGAATCCCGATTCCGACGAGTTTCTCTCGCCCGCGCAATTCGAAAAGTACTGCGACAATATCGCGGATACCAGCGCATGGGGTGGAGCGGTTGAGGTAAGATTTATTTATCGTTACTTCGTGTTTTCCGTTAAAACGATGAATTTGTCGTTAACTTAATTTTTTTGCTCGAACAAAAAACAGCTTCAAGTTCTTTCGCGCGTTCTCCAATGCCCGATCGAGGTGATCCAGGCGACCGGAGCTCCTTACGTCATCGGTACCGAGTACGCGACGAGTAAAATGGTCACCCTGACCTACCATCGTCACATGTACGAATTGGGCGCTCATTACAATTCGGTCACGAAATTCATCAAGGACGAGGAGAGTTGATAGAGATAGGGAATAAATAATGATCGGTGTCATCGTCACACGCATCTTCTGACGCTGCGGAACCAACGACGACGAACGAGCATCACACACGCGAGGAATAATACAAAACATATGCGATTTGATTGTTTTTCCTGTGATTCGCCAACGAAAACAAAAGTCCTGCCGACTGCATCAGAATCTTTACAATTGACATAGGCACACGAAATCAACGAACAGACACACGATTTACAAATGTTGCTGTTTTTCTGTACTCGGAATTCGATTATACACGAATCTTCATATCGGAATCCTTGGTGAATGTTGTGCGTTATTATGCTGTGCTAATCGAAGATTCTGGCGAAATTGTCAATTCACGAAAAAATTAATTCTTCCGAAACCTTAAGGGTGGTTTGTCGTGCACAAAGTAACGACTGAATGATTATTAGCGATTGATAGGAAAAATATCTCAGTGAAATAAATGTAATTAGTTTTTCGATCTCGCGTAGGCTGCGGATTTTTCTTCAACATTTCTAAACAGTCGAAAAAACTTCGACTGATTCTAAAAGTACTTGACGTACGAAACACGACGAGCTGCCATTAATTACGAAATATACAGTACGCGATGTGCTACCGAACGATTCCAGAAAGCGCCGAAAAGTGTTAAGCAAACGATCAATGTGCAAACTTAGAAGTAGACATGTGTTTAAATATCCAAATGTCCTCGACTTTTGTGAACATCGTAACGTGTGTAGTGGACCGGGTAATAAATGTGATTCTTGAATAAGATATTTCTTCGTTCGAAGCTTTTTTACCCCTGAAACTATACCAACATTGTTAACCCCTACCTTAAAAAAATAATCGAAACAAGAGCGCAATGATCTAAAATGCATTTTTATCGAATTGCGTTTATTGGCATCAAAAAACACGACACGCCCGTCTGCGATTATTTTTCCACATTATTGGGCATCGTCGATTTTTCCTCCTCCGCTTCCTTGTTCCTGTTCGGATCGTCCGGTTTCATGGCGGGGAAGAGCAATACTTCCTGTAAACATTCGCGAAGAAAAAAGTGTTAATTGTCGATCGAACTCCGCGTCCCATGATTTTTTTGAGGCGGCTATTAAATAAATTACTTTAATATTGTTGGAGTCAGTGAGGAACATTGTGAGCCGGTCTACGCCCAATCCCCAGCCGGCCGTTGGCGGCAGACCGTATTCCAATGCCGTGCAGAAGTTTTCGTCGACGAGCTGGGCCTCGTCGTCTCCTGCCGCTTTGTCCTTCGCTTGCTGCTCGAATCTGCGATAGAATACGACAATTTATTTCCAATTCCAATTACGTAAAGCAATTTCGTTACTTGTTTTCCTTGCGACAATTATGCGCACCTTTCTCTTTGGACTAGAGGATCGTTCAGTTCGGTGTAGGCGTTACAAATTTCCTTCTTCATGACGAAAAGCTCAAATCGCTCGGTGAGTCCCTTTTCAGATCGATGCCACTTAGCCAACGGAGACATGATTTGCGGATGGTCGAGAATGAATGTCGGATTGATGCATTCTTCCTCGATGAACTCGCCGACCAGCTGCAGAAATATAACGTCCGAATTTACGTAAATTGAGTGCAGAATTATTATGACTATTGAATAAATTAATGACGAAGATTTTACCTTGTCCAATAATCTAGCGGCCGTTCGAGGCGCCGGACATTCGACCTCGTGTTTGGCACAGATATCACTGAGAACTTTGGCAGCCTCCGGTGTGTTGAGTTTGTCCGGCTCGGGGAGCTTCACGCTGAGTTTTTCCTCCAACGTTTTCATCATCGAGACTCGCTTGAACGGCGGCGTGAAGTCGATCTCCACCGCCTCCCCCTCCGGCCCGTCGGGATGATACGTCACCTTGTACGTCCCGTGAATATTCTTCACCATCCCCGACACCATGTTCTCGGTTATCGACATCAGATCGTTGTAGTCCGCGTAAGCCATGTAAAATTCGCAGGTCGTGAATTCGGGATTGTGAGTCATGTCGATTCCCTCGTTTCTGAACTGCCTGCCGATCTCGTACACTCGATCTATACCACCGACGACCAGCATCTGAAATCGAGAAAAATTAGTTAGTTTCAATTTTATAAATATTACGAGACATCCAATTTTATAAATATTACGGAAGACTACGAATTTTATAAATATCACGAAAGACTACAAATTTTATAAATATTACGAAAGACTATGAATTTTATAAATATTACGAAAGACTACGAATTTTATAAATATTACGAAAGACTACGAATTTTAATGTTTACTTTGTGATATAATTCAGGCGCGATCCTCATAAAAAGATCCATGTTAAGATCATTGTGATGAGTGATGAACGGTTTAGCGGTGGCTCCACCGGCGATCATGTTCATCATCGGAGTCTCAATCTCCAGGAAGCCCAACTCGTCCAAAAACCGCCGAATGTGGGCGATGATCTTGGCGCGCACATGAAACTTTTGGCGAACTTTGTCGTTCAGTATGAGATCGAGATAGCGCTGCCGGAATCTCGTTTCCTGCGCAAATAAACAAAAAACACATTACAAATTACATGTCCGTTATAATGAAAACCCTGCAGATTGGCGAAAACGACGCGATTCTACCTTGTCCTTCAGCCCGAAGTGCAGATGAGGCAGCATATGCAGGCAGGGACTGAGGAGTTTTATACTGCTCGGCATTATCGAGAATTCGCCCTTCTTAGTCTTGCCGGGATTCCCGATGACGCCAATGATGTCGCCTCGTCGGATCTTCGCGGTGTCGGCGAAGAACTTCTCCTCGCTCTCATAGCCCCGCGCGTTCGCCATCACCTGGATCTTCACGCCCTCGCCCCGCAGATCGTAGAATATGAGCTTCGCCCCGGACTCGCGTATCGCGTGGACGCGGCCCGCAACGCTGTGAACCTCCTTGCTCAGAACTTCCCCATCCTTCAGGGTGTCGTTGAATTGCTCGATGAAGCTCTCCAGCGACGTCGAGACATGGAACTTGTGGGGGTAGGGATGGTCATTGGCAGCCTTGAGCTGGCTAACCGCTTGGGTGCGAAGCTTGAAGTATTCCTGGGAAAAATAACATGAAAATTGAGTAACATACCAGAAGAAATATTAGATTAAAAAGAAATATTAGAAATAAATGAGAAAATGATTGCGCCTTTACATTGGGACTGATTTCTTCCTCGTTGATCGCCTCCTTCTTTTCTTTGGCTTGAGCCTTGGGCTGCGCAGCTACTTTTGCCTCCTTCTCCACCTTTTCCTGTTCCTTCTGTTGGGCCTTGAGTCGCCTCTTCAGCTCGCTGCAACAATGAGCATCCTATGAACCTCCTACGCTCTTCCATTGTCAACGCTCTGCGTCAAACATCGTTCGGCAGCCGAACAGACGAGCGTAATACGAACTTTTGTGCGGGAGCTTGGAGGGAAATGTGACGCAATTTCGCGGCCGTCGGAGAAACGGCTGCCTGGTAAAGTGCCGGGCGGGCCGAGCGTGCCAAGTGTTTGGTTAGGCGCGGAAACATATTTTTATTTTCAAGACGCGATCCGGCGCCCCGCTGACTATAATTTTTTTCGCATTAGCGAGAAAAAAAAAACCGAGATCCCCGGGATTTCGGCTACGAATCCGGAAGTGCGGATCGCGAAAAAAAAACCGCAATGTGTCAAGTTGTACACGTAGGTGTAAAACAACGTGGGGGCCTCCCGCACTGCGGTTCGATCGCACCTTTTGCAGGTTATGATTTCAAATGCGGAGCGAAGATTATTATTTTTCCGATTGTTGACGATCAACGCGACCCATTGACGCGGCTTTGGGACGGAATAATGCAATGTTTACTCACTTTTTCGATAGTTTTTCACCTGCCGCCTCAGCCATGGTGATAAACTCTTCTGGAAAAGGATTCTCGACCAATCCGTTGGTACGCCTTCAAGTCCTGAAATATCCATGGAGCCGCATCTCTCGTCTCGCGCGACAGCCCGCGACACGCGTGCAGTTTCGCGGTGTTCAACCGGGTTGCAGCTACGGTCATCGTGAATCATGCAATGCCGTTTTTGATGACTTTTCGTTTTACTCTAATTTCAGGCTCATTTTCATACTGATAGAGATATGAGGAATAGATTTTGTACACATTACTTTTTTTATCAAATGAAAAAACGGTTCATCACTATCATTAATACTATTATTATTATTATTTATTATGATTGACTATTTGTACAATTAAAATTCTTATAGCTATTGGTCTTTATAGTACTATATGTAATTATATTAATTACTACGAATATTTAGAATAATTATTTATAATTTTTCGTATTTTGAACTTGGAAAAAAGAGATATAGGTATGTATGGGAATGCACGACTACGTTGCGTTTAGAAGAGCACATCGCTGTTACTATAGCAACATGTACTTGTTTACATCGTGGACATCGCCCTCGTTATTAGCGCGCTGAACTGTGAACGTTCAGTGTCCCACGAGACACAAGTTCGCGCGTCATCCAGTGGATTTAGGTGCGCATATAATATGGAGGGATGTTTCAGTTTCGCGGAGATAAAGGCGCTGCAGGAACTAATTGCACCGCCGAAGGACGACAGCGACTCCGAGGACGATCTGCCGCAAGCGGGCGCGAGGAAATTGGGTGAGTTTCGCAAAAGTTCGCCGCCGTACCCTCCGCCAAAGCCCTAAGCGCAGTCGATGCAGCTTCCGCGTTTCGCTGTTTCATCCTGTCTCCACTTGACCTATATGTGAATAGTTTTAATGCACTTCCTTTCAAATTGAAACGCTCGCTTCAATCGAGTGCCACATATTTTCTGTAATTAATTATTTTCCGATGGGTATCAGCGAATTGACGTTTGTTTATCGAAAATTATAGTCGAATAATGTTTCCTCAACTTCCAACTCTGGCTAATAAATGGAAAATTTAGAATGAGCTATCTAGTTTAAATGTTATGATACAATAGTTGAGCAAATGTGAGCATAACTTATGGCTCCACTATAAGTGCTTTTTTTTGTTGCCATAATTATTGAGGCAAGTAATCCGTCTTACCCTTTTAATAAGTTGTATAGGTTTAAAAAAAATATAGAGTATAAATTATTATTACAAAAGGTCCCGGCGACATCGGAGCACCGAAACCAACACCCCAGAATCACGCAGGGCCGCATGCGCCCTTGAAAGGCGGGGGGGACGATATTTGGGATCCGTCGGAAGTGACGACCAATCGGACCTCGGAGATTCCCGATCCTCGAGAAGCACCGGAATACGACATCAAGTACAAACAAGCAGTTACCACCGAAGACGTATTTCTTGGTGTTAGTATGATAAAAAATGCATCAATACGCGAGACCAAGGTTGTACTTTTTTTTCGAACCAATGAATTATTCGCCGTTCTCCGTGGAACTTCAGGAATTACAGCCATTTGATAGATTCTTATCCCATCCGGGAGCCGTAAATTAGCATAAAGGACCCCGACGCGGGAATTTAATACCGTCTAATTACCGATCGAACTACGCTCACTAATCGCATTATCGTTAATAATTAACTGCTGAACCTGCCGCAAACAGTCACGCGGTTTCTGTTTGAAATACCCGTTCGGAATTAAGTTGGATCTTCCCGACGCTGAACGAAAAAGGAGCGTCGAAAAAGTTTGCTCGATGCAGATAATTCAACGCTGTTTCTCAAAGCGAAATTTGTGCTTCGGTAGCAAAGCTTGATTGGAATAACGTATTTATTGGACGCGAAAAAAAGCCAAAATTTCCATCGACTTTACAGATATCGACGGTTCAAAAAGATTATAAATATATTTCAATGTATTTTCAACGTGCGCGGGAATATCGACACACGAAAAGCGTCGCATCGAAAGATCGTTTTCGGTAAGACAGTTTGCGATTCTTCCACGCAGATGGGCTTCAAGACTCCTGCGTCAGCGTCCTGCGAGTGGCTCACGGTGCTCGTAAAACTTCCCGGCGAAACGAGAGAGAAAGTCGAGCTGTCCGTGGAATCCGACTTTATTGATATCCACAGCCCCAGGTGATTTACGAATTATTTTTTCCACGGGCTCCCCGCGAGTCGCCGGACAGATCCATTCGCATTATCACGATATTTTCCTTTGCTCGTTTTGCAGATATAGATTACATCTGCCGACTCCGCATCCGGTCGATCCGAACGCTTCGTCGGCAGAATGGAATGCCGATAAGTCGACGCTCGAGCTCAATCTCCGGATGACCCGAGAATTGGATGCGGTCAATTTTTGATCTCGATAATGATAGTAAAAAATAATAAAAAAAATTGTAAAGTGAGCGATTTATTTCGACCAGCTATTTATCCATCAGGTTTAGCTACGGAGTTTCCGATTCGGGCGAGCTCTGACTCACTAAATCGATCAGTTCGGGTTGAACGTCGCTATCCTTGTCGTCACCATCGATTTCCATGGGTTCTATCGCCATCGGCTCAGGAATGAAGATGGTGTTTCGCTGTATCTCGCTGTACTTCAAGCAACTGCAGGCCACGCCGGATTCGGTACATTTTTTCGTACGGAACACCTGTAATCATCCGGGAATTCGCGCTCATCGTCGAAATTGGAAAAAAATTGTACAAAAAATATCAAGAATTTGGATCCTTTTTTACCGCTCGCGTGACGTCGTAATTATAATCCTCGCGAGGACGTTCGGCGTTGCACAGACAATTAGCCAGGCGGCAAACGATTCCGGAGATGTCGGACTTCGTCAAATCGTCCTCGCGTCTTTCGCGTGTTTTCTCGTGATTCTCCGTCAATTCGCTACAGAGACGCCCGAATTGTTGACATCTATACCACCGACGACCAGCATCTGAAATCGAGAAAAATCAGTTTGTTCCAATTTTATCAAGAGACGCGGTAGCGCCTCGACGCCAAGTATTAATAAATATTACGATAAACATCGTCACCATCGATTTCTATGGGTTCTATAGCCATCGGCTCAGGAGTGAAGACGGTGTTTCGCTGTATCTCGGCGTACTTTAAGTAGCTGCAGGCCACGCCGGATTCGGTACATTTTTTCGTACGGAACACCTGTAATCATCCGTGAATTCGCGCTCATCGTCGAAATAGGACAAAAATGGTACAGAAAATATCAAGGATTTGGATCTTTTTTTACCGCTCGCGTGACGTCGTAATTATAATCCTCGCGAGGACGTTCGGCGATGTACAGACAATTAGCCAGGCGGCAAACGATTCCGGAGATGTCGGACTTCGTCAAATCGTCCTCGCGTCCTTCGCGTGTTTTCTCGTGATTCTCTGTCAATTCGCTACAGAGACGCCCGAATTGTCGACAATGGTTCTAGCGACAGAGAGAAGTCGATTACGAATCAGAGATATAAGCGTCTTCGCGTTGCGACGAAGCTGCGGGAATCCATGTGGGAGTTGAATTACCAGGGGTTGGATGAAATTGACTTTCCCACGCACTAAGCTATCGGCAATCGCCTTCTTCATCGATGCACGATACTTTTGGATTTCCGAGAGACTGCTTCGCAGCTCGCTGTTGGCGCATGCGTCGCACCGTTCCTCGCACGCGGGTATTTCCTGTCCGAAGAGGAAGCCGCGCGCGGCTTGACGACACCTGGAAATTTATCGCGGGTCGTGAGTACGAGAAAATTTGCGTAAATTTGTTTATCGTAATTTACGCAAATTTCGGTGTCTGCGCGGAAAAATGTGGAAGGCCTACGTTGTTTGAAAACAGTAATTCAGCACTTCCTCGAAAAGTTGAAACTTCCGATTCGCAGCATCGGCAGCCACGGTCGGATTCGCTTTGAGACATAATATATCATTCAATATATCCTCTTCTCCGGCGCAACTGTGATAAACGCGACAAAACGCTTTTTTCCCGTCGTGCGTGATGTTCCCGCATTCCCGGTAGAGTTGTTGAAAGCTCGTAGGCAGCATCCAGTGCACTACGAATCTGGAATCAGGCGAATTTCACTTTGCATACATAAATTAAAAATACCAAGTCGTTTTTTTTTACTATTTCCGTCTTGAATTTTTTACCTAACGTTAGGCTTGTGCAGACCGATACCATTTTTGTGAGTCGCCACGATAATTCGAATTTCCCCATTGATCCATCGCTCGTAAATCGAATTGCGCGCCCATAGCGGTAAATCTAGTGCAGATGAGATCCGTTTTTTTTCTTGCGAGTTTACGGACATCAGGTTTATCTTAATATTGTTGATATAATCGTACTAATTATACCTCCGTGATACGCGACAGCAGAAAGTTTCCTGGATATTAGATCTTCCATTACAACTTTTAGATCTCGCTTTTTTCGACAAAATACTATTCCACATGTCGGATGGTCCTGTGCCATAAAGAAAAAGGAACAAAATTTGCGACGTTCGTTTAAATTAAACCGATTTTCTTTTTTTTCTTTTGCGATTACCTCAACAATTCCTGTTGTTTTCTCTAGCATTGTCTCAATAAATTCTGCCAGATGGTTCAAAGGTTTGGCCAGCAAGTCTATGAAGTAAACGTCATGATAAACCAAGTAGTATGTACTTGAGCGAAAGCTCCGAGTATTTTTCATGTCCAATTTCTGTATCAAGTCGCGTCTTACCTGTGGAGAACATTTTTATTTTCCCCCATGAAATCTGTGTTCGAAGCAATAATAAAGGCAAAAATGTATATATACTAGGCTAATCACACGCGCTGGCGCGCGTACCTAAAAAACTTTTCCCCCCTGAAAAACTTTTCGTCAAAATCAACCTCAGATATATATATTTTTTTTCAAAATATCGACTTGTAACCTATACCACCGTTCTCAAGTCGTATATTCTACCCCCGAAAACACTGGTTACCAATACTTTTTTCTCGATTTTGAAAAAAATATTTTTTGGCGAGATTTTTTTGTCAGAAATCGTAGATCTGGCTCCGGACCGAAAATCGCCAAAACCGACCCCAATTTTTTTCTTTCCAAAATATCGACTTTTAACCTATATCATCGTTCTCAAGTCGCATATTCTACCCCCGAAAACATTGGTTATTAACCTTTTTTAATCGATTTTGAAAAAAATATTTTTTTGGCGACGGAATTTTTTTTTTTTTTGTCAGAAATCGTAGATCCGGCTCCGGACCGAAAATCGCCAAAATCGACCCCAATTTTTTTCTTTCCAAAATATCGACTTTTAACCTATACCATCGTTCTCAAGTCGCATATTCTACCCCCGAAAACACTGGTTATTAACCTTTTTTAATCGATTTTGAAAAAAATATTTTTTTGGCGACGGAATTTTTTTTTTTGTCAGAAATGGTAGATCTGGCTCCGGACCGAAAATCGCCAAAATCGACCCCAATTTTTTTCTTTCCAAAATATCGACTTTTAACCTATACCATCGTTCTCAAGTCGCATATTCTACCCCCGAAAACACTGGTTATTAACCTTTTTTAATCGATTTTGAAAAAAATATTTTTTTGGCGACGAAGAAATTTTTTTTTTTTGGTCAGAAATGGTAGATCTGGCTCCGGACCGAAAATCGCCAAAATCGACCTCAATTTTTTTTCTTTTCAAAATATCGACTTTCAACCTATACCATCGTTCTCAAGTCGCATATTCTACCCCCGAAAACACTGGTTATTAACCTTTTTTAATCGATTTTGAAAAAAATATTTTTTTGGCGACGAAATTTTTTTTTTTTGTCAGAAATCGTAGATCCGGCTCCGAACCGAAAATCGCCAAAATCGACCCCAATTTTTTTTCTTTTGAAAATATCGACTTTTAACCTATACCATCGTTCTCAAGTCGTATATTCTACCCCGAAAACACTGGTTACCAACCTTTTTTATCGATTTTGAAAAAAATATTTTTTTGGCGATGATCTTTCTGTCAGAAATCGTAGATCTGGCTCCGAACCGAAAATCGCCAAAATCGACGTCAGAAATTTTTATTTCAAAATATCACCTATAATAGGTTAATCAATTTTGTGCTGCTGCACTCTTATAAAGCTTTAAAAGGTTACGGGTGCTGCCTCGCCTGTCCTCTTATCAAATTTTTCAAATTTGACACGAAACTGATTCTGTTGATCTCTCCAGGCAACTACAACCACAACAACAGCTCTAATAGTTTGCTAACAATGCTTTCCGTTACTCATGAACTTTTTAAAAGAGGGATATATGAATACCTCAATGGGTGCTGTTGAGGTGACTGCTATTTTGCAAACATCGGGGCATGTTTCTCTCACCAACTTTGTCATCTCCTGATAGTCAGGTACATAGATGTCGCTCAATGGACTCACGCAATGAGCTTCGTCGTAGACAATGTAAGACAGCCTATTTTCTGCCTTCAACTTAATTAAGCAGTCCTGATAAAAAGTCATACAATATTAATAGAGCCAATTGCCAAGTATTCAATATCAAAATGCAGTAGCAAGGTTCTGAATTCTATTACTTTGACCAGATCAACACTACGCTTCTCGGCCAAGACATAGAGGAACCGAGGGCTGGTTTTCTCCGATCCGAGGTCAAGTATCACAGTCTGAAGTTTATTTTTCCGTGTCTGTGCACACAAGTACTCCGCTCTTATGCGATTGCGCCTCAGAAACAAAACTTGGCTCTGAAACAAATCAGCCGTAAAATTTCTCTGTGCGTGGCCAAAACTGCTGGCAACACCAAATGTTATTCACCTTGGCTGTAACATCGCTCGGCACGAAAACCACAGTCACAGTGTTGGTTTTCAGTAACGTCGGCAACTGAAAGCAGAGCGACTTTCCCTCGCCTGGCTGCATATTTAGAAAAATATTGTTCTGACCTGGACACGTAGATGAATAAATGACGAACGAATCGCGAGGCAAAAAACCGATGGATTTTTATGCTAATGCGAAAATCAATATATCTTACCCTCGAAAACTTTGAAGGTCGCTGCCTCCTGCTTGCAGGTCCAAAATTGCTTGAACCCGAAAAACCTGCTCAAACCCTCTCTCAACTTTGTCAAATCGGTGGCGTCAGACATCGCAAAATCGGTGACTCTTCTCGCGTTCACCGGTCTCCAGATTTCGTACTCATAACACAAATAACATCCGCGCTCGCCTCCTGTTTTCGAGCCGCACTAATAACACAAATAACAACACAACAACACGACCAGTACTTGTTGATTCTCCATCGCGAGTCCTAATTCGCGGACGCTGCGCACGCGCAGCGACCACAATTTCGTACGTCGCGCCGTGGAAAAGTCGAGAGAGACAAAGCCGCTCGCCGCTCGGCCAATCGGCGTCGAGTTTGCCCGTCCGACGCGAAAAGACAAAACAATCGCGTTGTTACCGGGCGCCGAAAGCCCGAAAACCGGTGTTGACGACCAAAAGGTCGTTGGAAAAAAGTCATGTGGTCAGTGGGTGAAATAAATCGTAGATAAACGCGAATCGCGGATCTGTTATGTGTCCGGGCTGCAATAGCGTTGCGCAATAAAAGCAGTTTGTGTGTCGAGTTTTTCCAGCCGAGCTACACGCGGGGGAATCGTGAAGGTCAGTTTTGTTGTTGCCCGATAAACGCTTCAATGGCAGCCGAGTGAAGCGACCGAAAAAAAATGTCTAACCGTCGCGACTTCCAAAAGCTGCTCTTTTTTATCCGGTCGGCGGGTGACTTTGGTCATTATTCCGAAAGTCGTTCCGGCGCGATAAAACGAGCGAGTTATTTTTTCAGTGATCTCGACCGCGGAGCGACCGCCGGAGCCGCAATTGCTACAGCTGTAAAAGTGACCGTTTCGCGCAACACCCGAGATCGCGGGCCGCGGATAACAAAGTCGATAAGCGCTTTATCGCTCGAGAGCCCCGCGTGCGTTAAGCAGGGGAGGAAAAACCGCGTCCTGGGCGCTGCACGTGTATAACCACCCCGTGTGAAATGAATATTTAAGCGCGCGAAACCCGCAATCACGCGGCTCCCATTACGTCAAACGCGTGAATCGGTACGCGTGCGCCGTCCCCCCGTGAAAGCGGCGTTGAGTGTCCGACGCGAGATTGACGAGCGATGCTTTTATAATTGCAACAATAATTGCATTTTCGTTAATTCCTTCGCATGTCGAAGGGATCCGACGCACGCGAAGTGAACGCGGATGGAACATTTGTATATATGTATATATATATGTATATATATATGTATATATATATTTATATATGTGTATATTAACTTTCGCGTCTGCGGCAGTGGATGGTACAACGGTTCGAATTCACGGGGGCGTTCGAGCAGCGCGTTGTGAAACCCTTGTCGAGGCTGTTGCTGGCTTTAATTAAACGCGACATGGCAACGGGTAATTAATGAACGCGTTGCCTCCCCCCCCCCTCCACCCTTCCCGTTGTTGTTCCCTATACACCGGAAGCGGCCCGTTGAAAACCTCGCTCGCGTGTAATTTACGTCGATGCTAAGGGCAAACTATTCTTCCTGTATATCTAACGGGCGCGTCTTTAGCATCTCGTTATCGAATTCTCACCTCACGGCGCTCCTCGCGCACCGTTATTATCACCATTATTGCCCCGCGCCGCCCGGACAATATGACGGCGATGCAATTTGGCTCGCGCTTTGCGTAAAGCACGCCGCGCTAACAAAATGTTATCGCTCAATAAGGGGAACGCGCGCAGATTATAAACGCGCGGGAGCCATATGCGGGAATTTTTTACGGCATTCCATAACGAAACTTTTTTTTTTGTGTTTTCCAAATTATGGGCGGAAAGCTTTGGCGAGAATTTTTATGGGGGCTATTTTTATTAAGAGGCTTTAAGGGCGGCTGATCATGCGACGATGCTGAAAAAAACGTGAGAAAAAATGTAGGTCTTGCCATTTTTTATTTTATATATTTTTTTAACGTTTTCGAAAGGTGAGTTTTAAAAAACTATTTAAAAAATGGGGATATCGGGACCTTTTGTCTCGAACTTTTTGTTTCAAACTTTACGAAATCGAGAAAAAAAAAATCGATTTCGTAAAGTTTGAAGACCCTATCCGATGGGAAATTTCCTGCTGATACCAAAAAGTACCGTTGTTTGCTCGAAAAATAGAAAATTCGATAAGAAAAACGCGAAAAATGTTTCTGCATTTTTTTCGAAATTTCATCACTTGAAAAAAATTGGGGTCACTTTCTTGTGGATCGATCGTACCTGGATTTTCTTCTTGCGTTCGAGGGAAAACTCTGTAACGAAAAGAATGCCGCAAGGCAGAATGCGATATCTTGATTTCTGAATGTTTCACAGCATTTTAAAGCCAGACCTCCAAATACCGCAAAAAAAAACGCAAGGGAAAAATTGGTGAAATTTACGATTTATGAGGGTTCGACTTTACAATTCTGTGAAAAATTCAGGAATCAAGATATCGCGATTCGTCTTGCGGCATTCTCTTCGTTATTGAGTTTTCTCTCGAACGAAGGAAGAAAATCCAGTTTCGATCGATCAAAAAGAAGTAACCTCGATTTTAGTGAACCGAAAACTGGGTAAGCGCGCAAAGCGCGCGTATGGTCTAATAAAAAAATCTGTAGCTCCCAAACCGTTGGGACCCAGATTTAGACAATTAAACTCATTTAAAGGAAGCACGACAAATTGTTTTCAATTGTCGCCAGTCCCACTTCGATTTCAGCGCAATTGAAGAATCGCGTGAAGAACTTCGCCGTTTGTTTATCTGCAAAACCCCATTGACCAGTATAACTGTGAAGACCGTGAAGTCCACTGATTGGGAAGAATTGTTATAACAAAAAAATTGAGAACGCGTCGAGCGACAACTCGTCACACTTTACAGTTACGCACATTCAGCGCTCTCGTCGACGGCGTCGCGAATTGCGCAAGTAATAATTCTCTGAAACTGATACGCTGCCAATTATCTCCACGAATCGCGACGATTTCCCTGTTAAGCGCGACCTTGAACCGAAGATATTGTTCATTTAAAACAGGCCTTTACGACAGTCGCGGCGCCAGCGCGACAACTCGGCCGAGCAACCAATCAGATTTAAGGGTCCATCATTTATATTCCGCAATTTTATTCAACGCACGAACGAGCGATACTCAAGAGCGCAAATCTTTTTTGTTCCAGTTCATTCCGCGCGAAGATCCAACCGGTGGGAATACCCAGATTGACGAACGAAAGAGCAATTCAACCCCCTGATGTATTGCAACGAGTCACAGGTGCGAGTTCAACCCCCGCCTGCCGCGGACTTGCGGGACCGAAACATTTTTTCGTTTGTTTGTTTTACTTCCTTCTCTCTCCCTCTCTCTCTGTTTTTTTTTGTCAAACACTTTTTTTCAAAACATTTTTGTTCTTTATTTTCTCAGCTCTCTTCAACAATGGCAGCGACCCCGGCGACCGGGTGGTGCCAGGCCGGAGCGCCACCAGCAGCCGCGTTCTTCGTCTCGTCGTGTCGTTTCGTTTGCGCACGTTTGCAACTGGATGCCGGAGAGCGTGAGGATCTCTCGTGGCGCTCGGCGTGTTTCGTGCCTCTGTGCGCCTCGCAGCCCCCGGAGCCCCCACAATGGAACTGCGCGCACATTGTCATCGAGTGAATAGACGACGGTGCGACGAGGAGAGCGCAACGCGCCTCTCGTCCGTCGTTATCAAACGACGAATACTGTCGCTATTTCATGGATGTTATACCCTCCCGGCGAATTCCACCCGCTCGCACACTGCGACGGGCCGCCCCTCGGCCACGCTCCGCCGCTCTTCGGAATCCGTTGCGATACTCGTCGCCTCTCTCGACGCTCATATACCGATCAACGCGGCGCTCGAGCTCCGCATCTTCGGGCCTCACGGTAAGTATCGAGGGCGACGGTACGTGTATTCAGGACTTGTATTCAGGTCGTCAGGCTGGCATGTTTAATACTTGGGAAATCCTTGGCTTCAATATTTTTCTTTCCTTTTTTGCAGAGGCTGGGTTTTATGTATTGGACAGTGTGAACGGCGAAAGAGCGATGGATCAAATACTTTTCGGGCAGTGTGGAAAGTTGGAGCCTTTTTTGCTCCTCGATGGGCTGTCGAGTCGAAGCTATTGATCTATTTTAGGGGATCTAAATGTATTCTGGACGTTTTTTTTACTTTAGCATTGAAATCGATGGATGATGGTGGTAAAATTGTCAGCTGCGAGGGTGAATGCACTTGTCGGTCGTAGCGCGATACGCGATCGAGTATTTTTTTCCCCCAACTTTTGGAGCTTCGCGTTCGCGTAGCCTGAAAGTGTTGGGGGGATACCAATTGAATCTTCCTTTTTTTTTACACGTATACACGTGTGTATATATTTTTTTTACGCAGTCGTTAACGACGACAAATCGTTTGTGCCTCACCCTCGTATCTCGTTAAAATTTCCATTCAATCAAGGGAGTTTTTCGTTATCCGGGAACATTTTTATTCCGCATATTCGTTCTGTCAGCTTGCCCTTCCTTTCAGTTCGCGGATATATTTTTATTTTCATCTCGTCGCGCGGCTCCGCGGCAGCTGGTTCACGGTAGTAGCCGAGTACACCCGATGAAACGAGGATTAACGATGATGCGCGTGAGATTTTTCTCCGTTTTTTTCGCGCCTCGGTGCGCGTTTCCACGTTTTCACGGCGGAGATCTTTATTTTTATTTCTTTTTTTTTCCGCAGTCACGACCCTCCGGCGGCGGTTGATCCTGCTGCAAAAAAAAAAAAACTCCACCGCTGTAATGACTCGACACTCCGATGCTCGCGGTGACGCGAATTGTCGAGAGCACCGAGTAATGCCGACGACAATGTCTTGCCGCGCATTTGCGGGGTGTCACTTGTCCGTTGTTTTGAGAACACGTCGAGTATTCTCAAAACGGAACAGCGTTTCGAGTGACAGCACAAAATAATTGACATTAAGTATCTGTCTGCAACGTGTATTCCCTTCTGAAAACGTGAATTCATCGATTGCTCGGGTGAGCCGGCAAAAAACGTCATATCAGCGTCAAAAGACGAAAGCGGAACAAATGAGGACAGTGTTAAAGCAGCGCGGAGCGTTCGTCACTGACGTGAATTCCAAAAGCTTCGATCGGCCGATGCAAATTTATGTACATACGAAAACGCAGCGAGGAGGAATCGATGAGAGACCGAGGCTCGGCGTCGAACGAAGACATGAAGGAAGGCGAAAGGAGGCGAAAGGAACGAAAAAGCGGCAATTCACAGTTCCGAGAAGCCCCGAGCGTGCATCACTCGCTGCGACGAGCGGTCATTGCAAATCCACGTGGCGCACCCTCGTCCGCGGGCTGCACGCACGCCTCTCGAGTATCCGGAAAGTTATGAGGCCGCCGCGAGTGGTTTTGCTCCCCTAATGCGAGGGGACTTGGAGTTCGCGGCCGCCTCTTGTGGAAATCGATGTATGATTAGGGCGATTTCCAACAATGCGCGATTATGATAGCGACTTCTGGCCAGGAAGTTTAACCCCGTCGACGTATTTCCAGGGGATAACGGGTTGTCGAGTGACTCGCGCGCAGTCGACTGCCAGACCTGTAATAAGGAAACTCTACGCCGTCTGATTTAGCCACCGCCTCGACGTATGACTTCTCAAAGCGCACACACGGAAAGCCGAAGAAAATGCAGCTACCGGATACACAGATTCAGGGCGACATTAAGGGTGTACGATTTACCGGATCTGATACTGTCGGACTCGACGTTCGCGTCGTCTCGCCGACGTAGGAATATCCGACTTACAACTGCGTCGAGCGACGCAAACGACGAGTTGTGTGGCCACCGCGTTGCGCACGATACCCTTGAGGCTCGGACGGTTCGACTTTCGCCTTTGGCGAAGATTGCGGCTACCTCACAACCTGCACTACACAAGGGAAAGAAGAAGAAAATAAAAAAGATATGGCACAAAGATGCGTAATAATCAGAAGTTTATAAACAGAGGAACCTTTGCACATATTCTTGGGCAACAAAAAAACACAGACCAATTGCGAAAGTTGACCTACAAGAAGTGCAGGAAATGGAAATCCTGTGACTGATCAATCGAGGTTGAAGTGGAGAACCAGCATTCGCATTTTCAGCGAATGCGGAATAGTCGATGAGAGATCCGTACAACAGATTCCTAGCTCAGGATACAATGGCTGGAAATTGTGCGGATGGGAATGGGAAGCCATCGCGAGTCATTGAAGGCTGCTGCCGGAAGCTTTCCAGTACTTTGCCAGGCTTCGGATTAGCGCAAGACCGTTAACATCAATGGGCGGTAGGAGTGCGCAGGTACGGATACCGCAGGCCTCTTCATCATCGTTCGCAGCGACGTCGTACATACACGAAGGCCGCAGCCCCGCTGTCTCGTTTGACAAATAACCCGACGCGATCCACGAATCGCGCTGGATGACGAGGGACACGCATCGCCGTGCCGCGGGGAGATATGTCGTTCGGGCTCGAAACACATTGATCCGCGCCTTCTGAGAAAGCACCGACGATCAATATACACAGCCGTGTACTTTCTTTCGATTCAACCGGAGTAGTCGCTACGTGACACGCCAACGTTTTTGGTCTCCGGTGGCATTTGTCGCGGCGTCGACGCCGGAGCTGCGTCACGTGAATCCACAGAAACGATAATCGAACACGTGTACCACGCATTTTTATCTCTCCGCTGGATTTTCGTTATTTTTTTTTTTAGCACGGCAGAATTTTTATCTATCCTCGTGGATCGTCAAATTAGAGTGATTTAACGTGCAAACGAGCGGAACCCTCGAACGAGTGGGATTTTTTTTTACGTTTTTATTTTGGTCAGTATTCACAGATGCGACTATCACTCGAAAAATGGCGAAAAATGGCGAATTCACTCCGTCGTGTTTTTTCGCGTCACGAATAGACTTTTTAAGGCAGGATTTGCGCTGTAATCATAAAATGAAAAAAATGATAGAGTAAATTCTAGCTTTGAGGGAAATTTCGCTGTACCTTTGCATACGGCAATTGCCATTACGCATTTATCAGATGAAACTGTACGCGAGTATCTAAACTTCAGCGTCGATTTTTTTTTAGCTTTTGCTCTAATAGTTCAGGCCCCGTGCAATTAGCGTCACTCGACTTTTAATTAATCCACAGGTAGTGGAATCTTTGCGTCACGAACGTAGTTTCCCAATCTTTCTCCGGCAATCCACCGGCTTGGCCCCCGCTCGTCCCGCGCAGTGACTCAGTATAGTGAGCGCCGGAAAACTTTTCAAATCAGCGCAACTCTCTTTTCACTTGGTATTATTACCTCTCGGTGATTCGCGCTCGCGGAAAACTCAACCGTTTCGTCCGCCGGGGCTTCGACACAAAAGCTCCGCGGATTTATAAGTTAGCATTGGAATATTTAGTTACGTATTGTGCAGGGTGAAGTGGTACACGTAATGCGGTGCGTACTGGAAACGCGTAACAAAAGCCCCGAGCATTAACGCTAACGAGCACCAAGAACTGCGATGAAATCGTCATTCTCGTTTTGTTTTCCCTATTTTTTACTACCTACGTCATTCGACGCAAATAATACGATGCTGCTGATTGCGGAGTGTTTCGTTCCTCACTATTTTTGGAATAATTTTAACCCGTATTTCGTATTCCTTTGAAGATACATCACGCTCAATTTGCACTTAATAAAAATACGTACATCGTACAATAAAAATAAAACGAATAAAAATGTAAAACCAACTAAAATATAATAAATGGAGGCTTTGAGACTGTTAAACACATTCAAGAACTTTGCATTCGCTTAGTCCACATCTAATCCCAGATTATTCCACTCCCGAACGAGCCGTGTGTAAGTCGTCAGGTTCCGAAGGGCGTAAAAAATCGGTTTCACGTCTCAAAATCGGTTTCGGCCTCTGTATATTAGTCGCCTAATTAATACGTCCCTTCTCATCTTCGCTCATATCTCAAGAACACTTTATTTTCATGGCCGCGCACTCGTAAAACGTGCGAGGAAATTACGCGGGTGCACCCGCGATTAAATTGAATTTTTAACGAGCGAAGATGCGACGGCGGCGGCTTCGTTATTAGCTGCCACACCGCGTTGGTGGTAGCGGCGGAGGCTGCGCGCAGAGGGGATGTTATTGCCCCTCTCCTTGCGGGCTTCTTCAGCCGCAAGAAGGTGTTATCGGTGCTAATGTATATGTATCCCCGCAGGATCAACGGGACGAGCGATAGCGGGCGGATCGTATGCAAATTGGCGGACAGTCGAAAGCAATTCGGCTAAGGAACGGGCGTTCCCTCCGGCTCGCCGTGTACCATTCATCCATTAGACGTTGCGGCGGCTCCAACGTGGACCTCATTGTGTATGTATGGCCAGCTGTTAGGGACACACAAGACCACAGTTAAGGGGGGGCCGGGCGCCTAGTTGGGTTTCGTCACTATTATGTCTCAGCCGTTATAGAGGCTCCGGTACAGCACTCGAAGGTGCACCCTGGTGCAACCTGGTGGGGCGAGCGCCTTGCGCCGCGAAGGAGGACTCGTAGTTACCGTAACTTTGGCGTTAACTACCCGGCCCGTTGAATGGTTCGAGCGATGCCACAAGCGCAGAATTTAGCAGTCAATTATCAATGTAAACTTGATTTATCTGACCCACGAGTTTGGCCAGCGAACATTTCCTTTTCGAGAAAAATCCCCAATGACTCTGGCCGGGAAGAGAATTTTTATGTTCTCATTATTCGGCAACGACGCGACTCTCGCTGATTTTTTAAAATGTTAATTGGAAACTGATTGGAAATTGTGTTTATGCTTCGTTTTTTCTCTTTTTTCTTGTAGAGCGACAAATGAGCGCGCGCGGTGATTTCTGCGTCTGGAGAGCAGCGACGTCGCGTTGGTCTGAACTGAAGGTCAATTGGTCGGCGCGCGAGCTGGCGACGAGGGAAAAAAGGTTCCCCCGGCTAACGAGGGCCAACTCGTGACCGGAGGAGCTCGCTTTGATATCGCGCTGCTCGGGCTTTCGTGAGTTTTATTATCTCCACAGGCGCGGCGCGAGGTCTGATTCCGAGGGATCAATTGGTATTAAAAGAGACGGGATCGTAAAGTCGGTGGAAGTGTAGAAAGAGTCGCGCGCGCGATTCGCCGAGTCGTCGCTGGTGGAAATCGGATGGCAAGGACGAAGCCGGAGATCGATGGCGCTCTTGGATTTTTTCCTTTCATCTTTTTTTTTTTTTCGCAACAAAAATTAGTGGCTCGATTGTGTTCGAACGCGAAGTCGATTCGCGCGGTGTCGTCCTCGAAACCGACGAAAAAAAAAACGACAAAAAATCGAAAAGAAAAATGGTCAATCGCGCGGATCTGTCGGGGACGTAGAAAAGCACTTAAAACATAGGCGAGGAAATACTCATGACAATTCACACTTCTCTCCCGGGCTGCAATCTTCCTGTCGCGTGATTGTTATCGAGAATAATAGTGCTGACCTTTGATTTCGTATCGGCGAGGCGTCGGCGTGATTGTCGCTGGGAATGGGGAAGCTCGCAATTATCGGAAAACGAGAGAACTGCATCGCGCGCGCCTCGTCCCCGCGCGCAATGTCGTTGCGTAAATGCACGCTCTGTCGGTTATCGTCTCCATTTCCCGGTATCTACGCGGCGGAAACTCTCGTTCATCTTCATCCAATCATCTGGCTGCCAGCGAGTCCGCGTGTCAATCATTAATCAATTAATTCGATCATACGCGGAAATCCACATGTGTCGTGCGGGGGGCGAGAGAAAAAACGCGGAAAACATATCAAAGGTCACGGATTGATTGGCGGGTCTCGGTCGCATGGGCAGCCCTGATAGATCTAAACTACTACTAGGCTAACAGATCCTCGCGGTTCTCGCGTGGAAAATTCTGTTAGCGTTTTTTGCCTTCTGCATTTTTTTCTTCTTCTAAATAACATCACGGTTTGAATGTACGGTCGTTCCATTATTCCTTTCGGGCCACGACTATTTTTTTACGCGGAAAAAGACGGGAATTACGCTGTTGCGCAGCGGTGGTTAAGGGCACAATGAGAGATATAATGAACTGAAAACGACTGCCCGACGCGTTTGTTTCAAAAGGGACGTGGAATAGGAGCCGCGCGTGTACAGTATATATGTACGGGGCACGGAGAGCCGGGTCTTTCGGGGCAGCCGACATACAGGTCACGTTTATAGACTTTTCAATTTTGTTCGCGCGGCACTCCCAGCGTTTCTTGCCGAAGTCTGCCGGGGCGCGAAAGACTCGCCGGGAAGAGGAGTATACTTACCGGGCGTTGAAAATTTTCCGAGTGGCGCGACTACACCATGGTATTCCAGAAGCCATTACGGTTTTCCCGCGCTAGACCGGTGGTGATATATCCCGCGAGCGAGAGATGAGGTCGTCGAGAGCCGGCGGAAGGGATATGGAACGGGAGCAAAGCCGCGCGCCGGGGTGAGAAAGAAAACGTCGCACCTATACCTATGTATTATTATAGCGGAGTTGAGTGCGGGTCGGAGTGAATAAGGCCGAAGAAATGAGAGGAACGGTAAAGAGAAATACACCGGGTAATAAGAACGAAAGGGGTGAGACCCGGAGCAAAGGGATCTATTTATTTCTGTCCTGCGACGTGCTCGCCTCGTACACTTGAAAACCGTATCATTTTCTGAAGCTGAACATTTTTTACCGCGTCGTTCACAACTCGATCTCCGTGTTGTTGGGTTTTTTCTTCCGTAGAGGCGGAATTTCGCGGAATTTTGAGAAATTATGGTAGCCACATCGAATAAATAAATAACGCGTTTTTGGAATCAGTGGGGGAGGGAGGAGCGAAATTAATTGGATAGAACGCACAGCCCCGCGGGTCGACGTGCTCGTTTTCTGGAAATATCGCGCGCCAGCACAAACGTGCGGCGACACCGCATCGTCACAATTTATGTTTTACCGGGCTCGCGCGGGGAATGATAAAACGTGCTTTAATGGCTTCGGCGCGTTAATAGCGCGAGCGCGGAATTCGGCTTTGTAGTAGCACCGGGCGGGACGCGACTATCCGATATCGTGTTATTTAAACTATCCGGACGACGACGACGTTGACGACGGTCGACGTCGCGTCGCTCCGGACACGTTCACCCCCGTCCTGAGATTTTGACGCGTCGGTCCAACACTGTTGGCCGTGCGGGAAAAGAAATAAATCACGGGTTTACCGTCGGAATTTCGCTCGGTCAACATTATTTATCGGGCGTTTAGGGAAAAAGAAAAATTCTTTTCAATCGCAACGACCACTTGCTCAACTTTGTCAGGTTCAATTTTCGCTATGATTCGGTTTCGACGGATATGCGGTGGAAGTTACATTGCGACTTTCTCCCTTCGAGTTGCTCCCTTCGAATTAAGGGTCGAACTCTGTAGTACTGAAGCACACAACCGTTGACGCGAGAATTCAGAACTTTTCCAATAACAATCGTTTTTCGAGCTTCCCAAGTAAGGTTAACGTTTTTGTTTGATTTAAAAAATAGAGTCAAGGTCGCTCGTTGTTAAACACAAATGAAAACCTGCCGCATAAATGTATGAAATTCAATACTATCTTTGATGATTAGAAACTTGTGTGTAAAAAGTTTCGCCTCCTGAAGTTGTGGCGAGGAGTTTGTCTCAAAAATGTATAAACACGTTGCGGTCACCCCGAGATAAAATACCGGAGTTACGGAGAGAGTATTTTGTTTTTATTTTTACTATTTGCACCATTTTCGCGATGCGGGGGCGAGAGTTTATGAATGTTTCGCGAGTTTGTGAAGCTTCGCGGGAAAAAATAAAATAAATACGGGTCACCGCGAAGCGAGCACTTCGCGACGAGACTTCGGGAAGAGGAGAAAAAAAAAACGTTGAAGAAATTCATTAGTTCTGAATGACGAGAGCCAACGTTGGAGGGAACGGGCGACGAGACTAGTTGCCGAAGATTAAAAGTCGCGCTTTGACGAGAGTCCTTTCCACATTTTCATTTCTCGCGGTTTCACCTGTCCGCGCTCCGCCCGCTCGACGAACGCGTGCCCGCTTCTTGATTTTGCCTTTGGCATACGCTGGCGTCATATATACGACGTGCGTCATGTTTGACTCGGAAATAAAAGAATAATTTGGAGGCCAGCAAGATAAGACGTACTCTTCGTAATTAAAAACTGAAGCTGCATGGCCTGCGGTTACAATTGTACTATTCATAACATTTGCAGTGTGCACGTTTACACGTTCTTGAAGACTAAGCATGAGTCACTGTAAAGCGATTAGAGCAATATTCGCGATATAAAAGTGGAAGGCGACTTCTGTAAAAGACGAACAAATTTAGCGTAATAATTTTTGGAAACGATACTTTCAAACACTTCGGCCCGCCGAATCTGTACCTCTCACCTGAATTCACAGACCGTAGTGCGATATATTCACCTGTGCACCGCAGTCGGAGCCGCGTTATCGATTAAAGCGGGGGGACACGCGCGGCGCAGACGGGAAGTGTTCGCGAGGAAATATTATTTTTGCTCTTTTTGCGAATTTAAAATTCTCAGGAACGTTTCGTCTAGTCACTGTTGATTTTCGTTGCTATCGTTTCGTCAATAAAAAAAAGGAATGCCCCCAGAGAGATTTGAACTCTCGACCCCTGGTTTACAAGACCAGTGCTCTAACCCCTGAGCTATGGAGGCCCACACTACGTGCTGTGCTCACGAGCATTCAAGAACTCGATAACTGGAGGCGACCTTTTCCTCGCGAAAAATGTGGGAAATTGCGTTAATTATTAGAATCTATCTACTGTCATAATTAATTTAACCTCGGACCGACATAGCTTAGCTACTTTTTTGGTGACACCAGCAAAACTTAAACTCGGTACACTGAACATGCATTGCGCGATTGTATTCGCTTACATCGCACTTTACAAGTGATTTCAATCAAATTAGCATATTTACACCTATTTGCATTTCCGCTTCGCCTTGAGTCAACTTCAACAGCGAAGTTGTCTGTAATTTTCTCCGCATGTTACGCGCGGCGTGATAACCCGTCTTATTGTTGTTTAGTCAATAACTATTTTGATACGCCTCTTCAATTATTATCATTACCGTTGGGAGTCTGATTGCCGGAACAGATTTCAAGGATAGTTAAACACCGTGTTATTTCCTTGCGCATCCCGTTGTTAATTATCCCGCGGCAGAATACTGTAATCACGGCGGCTTTGTTACCGTTAACTACCTTGCATTACCATAATAGCCACCACATAATTTTCTACGTGTACGGCTGAACCATTAACGGTTCGCCGGAATCGTTGCCCAATCGTCGATCAAAATTGGACATTTTTTTCATTGTTATTCTCACTTCCGTCCGATCATTACTGTTCAGCGCTCGTGTTGGGGGGCGTTGAGGATACTTGCGAAGGTAATTAAAGATCCTCATCAAGTCATTTCAAACTCAGACAACTAAAACTTTGATCCATCGTAATCGAGGTAGGAAAATCACGACTCTGCTGATTTGATTTGTAATCAAAGTGCACGAAGAACGTTTTACTTGCTTTTAATGTGTTTTTCAGCTTATGATGTAACGGGTCAGGTGTTGAGGATGCCGATAAATAATTGAAATAATGTGTGAACAAAGAACTGTTTATGAAGAGAGTAATTATTAGAGACGAGATGAATGCGTAGGTGGTCGAGGAAGAACTGACGAGTTCCTCCTACGCTCTCGGGGCCCTTGGGCCCCACGGCGCGTTACTACGCACTGATAAGGACGGCCGCCGCGCGCTCGGTGGCTGCGCGGCGCTCGGTCCATATCGTGGGAGTGCTGAGGTAAGCAGTCTCACGGTTCAGAGAAACGATAGCGCACTGCGGCTATTACAATGACAATATCAAGACAACCAACAGATATCGATTTATGTTTCCCGAGCGATCTCTAAAAAGGAACCTCATTTCAAACAAAAAGAACTCAAAATTGTTCTGAATTTAAAAAGGGTTTCTAGCATTCTTGTTGGAAACCCTTTCCCTTTCAAGAGAATTGCAGTCGACATTCTCGGGCCTTGCCCGAAACACCTTTAGACGATAGATATTTGTTGGTTGTCACTGATTACTTTACAAGATGGAATGAGGCCTTCCCTGTTCCAAATTTTCAAGCTAAGACAGCAGCGGAGACCTTAGTTTCCGAGGTATTTTCTCGTTTTGGCATAACTCTCGGCCGTTACAATACTTATCATCGCGATGTTTCCAGATGGGAAGGCGAGATACGGGAGAAAGTTGGGACGTAAGAAGGTCAACCCGCGTCGGCGTCGGAAGCTGCTCGCAAGGTCGTTAAGTCGGCTTCTTCCGTGGAGGCCCAGCCAGTGCTGCATAAGTTACATGTGCACGTCGTCTCGGAGCAGCCCCGCAGCACACCGAGAGACAAGTAAAACACGAGAGGAGCACGGCAGACGCACGCGGGATGCGGCGGCAGTACGGCGGAAGGTAATTAGATGGACGAACGAGGGCTAATTGTAAGTGGATAGAGCACTTGGCTTTCTCGGGATCTGAACAAGCACATAGAGACGAAGCGGCCGCGCGGACTCGCCCGCCGGAAGTCGGAGCAGCACGAGACGGTCATAAAGCCCGGTGTAACGTGCAAGAAGTGCGCCGGATGGCTTTTCTCTTCGGGAGATTTTACGGAATCAAAGCTCATGGCCGTCGCGAAGAGTTCCCAGGTATCTCGCGGGCGAGCGCAAGAAACGACTCGCGAGGATTTCGCGAGCGGTGTCGTTAGGGGGCTCCGCGGATTTTCGCGGCGTTAACGTCGCGACTGACGGATGAAGCCGCGGCGCGACATCAGTGTCTCACCGACGAGCGATAGGTGCGAGGGAACCGTGCGAAAAACAGGAAAAATCTTGGTGAAAACGGTCCTAAATATTTAAGGTGACCCAGTGCCGAGGGCTGCTTGCTCTCCCCCTTCCGCCGCTGCTCGCGGAATTTCCGTCCTCTCGCGCGCGCTCCACAATGTATGGAGTCTCCGGCGTGTCATAGGTCACACAGAAGTACGCTGAAGGAGCAGTGAAAGAGAACAAAAGCTGGATGGGGCGAATGAGACAGCGAGGGGGCGGGACGAGCGCGGAAACACACAGACGTGCGGCGTATTTCGGGCACCGGGAAGGGTCGTGTGCATTATGAGGTCGCGAGGGAACTGTAGGTGTATTTGGATTATGTTTCGCGAGGCGTGGGTTGATTAGAGTCTGTTCCGAAGACGCGTAGACAATTTCCGAGTTGGGCGTTACACGTTGAAGTTCGATGAGTGATTTTCCTGGAAACCTTTTATTCAGTTTTGATATTTTACCATCAGCTGAAGCATTATTTGATATTTTAGCATCAGCTGAAGCATAATTTGATATTTTAGCATCAGCTGGAGCATCATTTGATATTTTGAAAATCCAGGACGTTCACACAACGTATTAAAATGTGGATTTCTAGTCCTGGTTAATTAGCGGCCAAAAAGTTTCGCTGCTGAAACCACTGCGTGGTGATACCTTAATGGTTATCGCAGCGATGCTTGTGGACTTGGTATATTATGTAGTATCACATATATACGAGCGCGATAAAGAAACTTTGCCGAGGAACAGTATGGGAGACGTAATACAGGAGGGGACTCCGCGAGAAATCGACGTTGTGTCGAGGCGTCGAAATGTCGGTATTCGAGACGCACTTTAACCGGAAGCCTCGGGGTATTAATTTCGAAGTTTCGGGCTCCCGCGCGGAAAGTTACAGCGGTGTCTGCAGCGTGGCACAATTAACGGATGAGAGCTTACTCGTACTTTGAAATCGGATTGCGACGAACTTCGTTTTTCCAATGCGAGATCTTCGGTATCGACCGTTCGCGTCGCCTCCGTCGCGCAATTAATTCCGGGCTCAGTGACCGCGGCCGCAACACGCAATTCCATTCGGGCTCGCCGTAAGTCCGAGCATATTTCACGCGACTCGCGACATTTTTCCATAACTCCGCGGGCGGAGTTACTTAGGCGTGGGGAGGCTGTGGGCGCGCGGAAGGTTAAAATAGCGCTTCATCCCACGCGGAAACTAACTACCCAAAGTTCTGGCCGGTTCGCACTTCCGAATTGGGTTAGGACTTAAGATCGTTAAAGTTAACGAGAAGAGCGAGGGAGCGAGAGGACGGGAGGGAGCGAAGCGGCGGGAAGGGAGAGAGGAACGAAGGGTGTGCGTCGCAGCCAACCGTGAAAGAGTTAGAGCCTGCGTGTGAAGCACTGGAAACGGCGCTGTGATCGAACGCGCGTTGCGCTTTCTTCCTCGCAGCGAACACGGGAATTTAATTACGCAACGAAAATCATATTAAATCTCAATGCGACACACGAGTCACATACGTATCGCGGACTTCTGACGTCGGGACGTCTGCACAATGAGTGTATAAATGTAAAAGACATTCGAGCTGGTTCGTTAGCGTCGCTGTGTCTCTTATTGTCAACGCTGAACTGTAATTCCTATTTCGTACCGAGCCTCGTTGAGCCTCGCGCGCTGCGAATTCTACCTATGGAAACCCGGTCGTTCTGCCGCGAACCTATCAAAGTTAGACTCCTCGTTACTGTCGGTTTGTCCGCAAAAGTTAGACAACACGATTTTCGACAATACAACATTGATTCCACCGCGCTTGCGGTTGTTTCAGCCGAACGTCGCTCGGCTTTCCAGACATTCCCGGGCGAATTCCGAGACTCCGACGAAAAGTCGCGGTTGCTCGTGACGGATTTCTGATCTCGTTGCCGCTTCGGATTTCTATAACATAGCGGTGAACGAAGAAAAAAAAAAGATTAAAAAAAAACGAAAACGTAAATGAAGACCCAAACTAATTAGCTCTCTCGTTGCCGCTCGCAGAGCAAAAATTATACGACTTCGCGCGGAGTTTCCGCCTGATACACTGCACGCGCTCCTGCGCGGGTTTCCTTAAGAGTGCACGGGAGCTTTTATTTCCACGTCTCTCTCCCTTCTCTCTCTCTCTCGCCGAGGCTCGCCTCGAATTCCAAGTCGCTCGGTGTATTTTCGAAACGGCTGGCAGAAGTAATTATGATAATGCGCGACGAAGAAGTCGCCGTCGGCAAAACTGGCGAAGCTTATTTTCCTTTTGAAGGCTCTAGTGCCCCCTCTGAGTTGCTAGACTGTAACGCGACGAGACGTCGGGGGCAGGGGGTGCGCGCGAGGAAAAAGGCGACGGGTGGGGAGGGAGCGTCAGGGTGAGTCAAAGCGCGGGGTCTCTCTTTTTGCCGGGTCTCTTGGCGCTCGCGGTGCTTTTCTATGGAGATATCTAGGCAGGCGGTGCCGCAGTCTTAAAAGTTAATTGTGACTCGTGGGGTCGCAGGGGGCGGCGAACGCGGATGGTCGCGGGGCGCGGGGACGCCGCGCGCGGTCGCAGATGTTTCGAATGTGGTGGCCGGGGCGTCTAGTCGTATAATAAAGTTTTTGTTTGCTCGTTGGGCGCCCCGATACCGCGCGCGCGACGCCTGGCAGTCCTTTCCAGTGGCGCGGGCCGCGCGCCGGCAGGCGAGAAACACGATAGAAAGCAGTCCCGGTTCTTGGCTCCTCCGCGCCGCAGACGAAATAATGGGAGTTGAGTGGAGAGTTGCACAGGCAGCGAGCGCGCGGGTCCCGCGCGCGCTGCACTCAACTCCGAACCCGAGAAAGTCATTGTTCCCGGAAATGATAACGTCGGATGTAAACAGCCCGATAATCTCTCTCACCCCCTTGGCGAGGGCGTAACGTTACTTTACATTGCTCGTTTTCTCGCAGTTAATCAGGCGCTATTAACGGCCGAAGTTTCACGGCGCGAGAGTTAATCAATTGAATTTATTTCGCGCGTATCACTTTGCGATGATGATGAACGAGTGATTATCGCGACTGAATTTATTACGGGTTGGAGATATAAATTCGCCGCGTTATTCTCGCCTCTGCGGTTTTTCGACGAAGACTCCTCCGCTGTATTTTCAAGAGGGACTTTATATACACACTTTGATAGATCAATATGAAAACTCGGGGAAAAGTCGTTTTTGTTCTCTTTCAATAAACTGCGACAACGGAGAATGGAGCGCGGGTAGTATTCCCGCACTCCGGGCTCCCATTCACCGCAAGACAATGGACAGCAGACTTTACGCGAGAATTATTAATTACGGGACGTTGTTTGCCTGTAAATTATGATTATGAAGGGAATTTTTATTCTTTCGCAGAAACGCGTTAAAAACGCAAATGCAATCGGGGCAACGTTATACAGGAATAATGAGGAACATTGCGCATTGTCTTTTTAGACGGAAGCTCGTGAAAAACACAAACGCGTGCGCGAAAATAAAGCTTCCTGGAAGTTTGTCTCGACGGTAGCGAAGGGCCTGCAGTTACTATGAAAATTCAATGAGAACGTGCGTAGGATCGACTTATTTGCGAGAGACACTCACCGCGCTTCACGGTGCACGTTATATAAATCTACATAATCCCGAATGAAACGACGTGGGATGCACCTGCCTCGTAAATATAACATATCCCGATACATAATGTACCGCCCCTTTATTATTATGACTTGTCCCCCCGGCCGTAGCCGCGCGTGCTGAAATACGGCGCGATATCGAGCCACTTCTGGGTGGGCTACGCAGGAGGCAAGATTAATCGGGATGACTTTAGAGCCGCCTCCGCGCTCTTCATTCACGCGAAGTGTGATAATTATAATTCATGCGTGCACAGTTTTTATTAAGTAATTACTTTACGGTAGCTTGGCTATTTTTTTGTTGTATAAATAGAGGTCGCGTGTAAAAGGTTAGAATTTGAAAAAATGTGGGGAACGGATTCTCGCGGGATTAACGAAGCTAAAATAATCGGTCTTCCTTTGACGACACCCGAGATTCTTCGCCGTAATTCTCATTATTTAATTTGTCGAAAAATCTCGCGACAAAGTGCGACCTAAATTTAAAAACACAAAGTATTCGTTCTTCCCGTGATTAAATTTATTATTTTCCGCACGCCTTCCTTTGTGTCGCCCGACGAGTTCCTTTGTCGTCGGCTCTTATGTACAGCGCCGCGGACTACGTAGCGGAGCAGCGCTGTGTGTTGCACGGTGTACGTGCGTGGGCACGAGACTGCCGTAGCCACCCTTATTAATACGGCCCCTTTCCCGGCGCGCAACGAGCTCGCCCCGGCGAAGGTCCGACCTCCGCGTTTCCCTATTATTCATTACGTAACTCACGAACCGCACTCAGACGAATCTGCGATATGCATATTGCGCGAGTACACTCGAAAACGTCCGTTGCATATCGCCAGGTGCGAATTCGCGGGTGCTAATTGGATCCCTTGATTGCAATATCAATGCCAGCCGGCTGACGTGCCCGAGCTACCTCCTGTCTTGTTTGTCAGCCTGTGGGAAGAAAAAACGAAGAAGCGTGACGATGAATTGTCTCTCGGAGCGAACGTAAATTCCACAACGGAGTCTTAAACGGCCGTGGCTAAAAATAAATAATAAAAAGACAAGGGAAGCTTCGAGGTTTGGCGAGAAAAAAAACCGTGAAGAATACAGATTTCCGTCGCGTAATTTTATTCTGGTCCGCCCAAGTCCAAACGAGATGATCCCATAAAAAAGGTGACATAATCGTTCATAAGTTGGGTCCTTCACACCGTTTCATTTGCTGTTGCAGCCGACATCAATTATTCAATAACAAAAAGCTCTAAACTTTCGTTACGAAGAAGCGTAAAACAACGAATGAGCAGCTTTCCATTTCCCGCAGAAGATTGACCTAAATGAAGAATTGATATGAGCCAAGAGTTCCTCGAGAGGAAGCTCAGAGCCTTCCACAGTCGCGCTGAGAATTATTCCTGGGATCTCATGTTTATTCGAGACGACTGCATTTCCGGGGGCCCCCGGACTCGTTGCGAGGATGTGCGGAATATAAAGTCTAGGCTTTCGTCGAGGAATCGTCGAGTCCTTTTGCCGGTGCACCCCGGGCGGTGATGTAGCATCTACCCCGCGTGTTTCTGCGGCCCGGGCCGCGCGTCTCCCTCGCCCGCGCGGTAAACCAAGCGGAGTAGTGATGCGCGCCACTCCGATTGCACCGCCCGCTCCGTCTCCCCGTCTCGTCCTCGCTCGCCTTTCTTCCCTCCACGTGCGTTCCGACCTCCGGATAAAGTGTCCCCGGTTTCCCATTGTTTCTCGTCACGCGGCAATGTTATTCTTCGTCGCGCGGTCAAACAGTCAAGTGGCTTTTGTTTTAGATGCTTTCGCCCGTTGGAGCGCTCCGCTGCCCGGTGCAATTCGCCGAGAGGGCTTGTCGAAAAAAAAACGGCCAATAAACAGAGCGGTTTTCCTGCGCCTGAGGCGAATTCGAGTGTTTCTATCTTAATCTCAAATCGGCTACAGCCGACGAACTTTGTGATGGATGGAAATTGGGGGTGCGACCAAGTGACAAAAAGGGACACTAAATTAATAAATAGAAAAGTTGGTTTTTCGACCACTCAGCTTTTGTCCGACCGAATTTAAGATTTTAGTAAAACTTGCAGAAAATATTGGTAATTGTGGGTGGGTAATTTAAGATTTTAGTAAAACTTGCAGAAAATATTGGTAATTGTGGGTGGGTAATTTAAGATTTTAGTAAAACTTGTAGAAAATATTGGTAATTGCGGGTGGGTAAAATTTACTTACCACTGACGTTGGCATGTGATCTCTGTCGTTCGTTCTAACCGATGCCCGAAGTAAAGAGGACGTCTCTTTGAACCTTCGGAATTGCCGTCGGTTGTCTTAAAGGGACCGGTTGGAAAGGAGCTGGAAACTGCAACTGCGCTCCCGACCTCGACTCTGGTCGATAGCATTGGACAGACGGATAACAGGCAGGCAGTCGCGGCTCGCCTGACTACAAACGTGACGGGAACGGTCGAGCGAACAAACTATTCGTCGCCGCCGCGCTGTATCCGCGCAACGTTAATGCCGCGCGTCCCACCCTCGTTACACTAATTAGTCGAGCTTATATAGCCGTTAAATTTGATGGAATATCATTGCAAAGGGACAATCAATCACTTAGCTTTGAGAAAGCTGTAACCCATTCCCCGATATAATTTCAAATGCTGACGAACAACAGATTGAATTTACAGTTCCGTGCGGCGCTGCGCGCTCGCGATTCTCCGACCATTCGAGGTTTTCCGCCGACGCATTTATATTCTCGACAAACACGTTTCGGCCGGCCGGTACGTTTTCGGCATCAGCGAAATTGAGGCTTCGCATTATATTTCCAGCGCAGTTGACTGACGCTCGAGGAAAACTGGAAACATCAATATACATTCGAGAGTTGAAGAGTTCGTGAGTTCGGCTTTCATCCCATTAGTCAATGCGCCACTCGACTGACTGTGCGGAATTTATTCTCGGTGTTATTGTTGGTTAAACAAAAATTAGTAACTCGATTGTGGCGAATGACTCAAAGTCGTTTTTCCGTTTGATTTCAGGTCGTGGAACCCTCGCCGAGGAAATGCCGTGACTTGCTCAGCGGGAAGCACGTCGAAAATTGAAATCCCCGAGGCTCTCGGCAATGCGCATCACGTTAGCGAGAAATTATGTTTACCGGAGTCAAAAGTGGCGACGGGGTTTCGAGGGCGTGCGAAAATAAATCTTCATCGAATCTTCGTCTGACGAACGAATCGCACGCGTAAGTAGGTAAAGTGCATAGTTGTCGGGCCGGGGGCGAGGAGGGGCGCCACGGTGAGCACGCGCGAACATGTAAATTTGAGGAGAGCGGGGGACGCGTTACTCCGTTCGCACCGACGGAGCAGTGGAACGTGAGACGTATGTAAATACATTACGTGTACTTGCGTACCGGGATGAAAGCGCGCTCCCTCGCTCGCTCTCTTCGTCGGTCGTGGAAATGTTCCTCGCCGGCTTTCAGAAACTTCGGTTACACGATAATACATCTAAATGATGCAGGGGATGATTTGCGTTATAAATGCGAATAAACGTGGCGAGACGTGAACCGAAATATCGAAATCGCGGGCTTCGACTGGTACAGCCGAGGACGATTGTTACTACCGTTCGATGGTTTCGAAAAGCGATAATTAATTCAATTTCCCCGGACTAAAACCGACTAAGTCAGCTTCGCCGGGCTCGCGAGTCGCGGCTAATTGGACCCACCAACTTTTGCTATTATTTCGAGCTCGTTTTACACGCAATTTTCTCCGGATTTTTGCCGGGTTTCCCGCCACGCGTCGGGTTATTTCCTCTTCTCGCGTTTATCGATTGTATCCGTAACCGGCTTAGCCGCTGTTGTGTCGCGTTTTCACGTGCGCCCGGCGCGGGGTAAACGTATGCACAACGGCTAAAAACCGGGCCCGATACAGGCTCGATGTTCCCCCTTCCGACAAATCCAGGATGAATATCCAGGATTTGAATGGCCACCGCTCGCGCATTCATACGAGCGACCCCCGACGCGTCCAGTCACCTAAAAAATTCGGCTCTCACTCGGCGATTTGACGCGCAAAATCAGCGCAGAGCTCTCGCCGGTTACCAATTTGTGCTCCAAATGCTGCTTAATTCGGGGAAACTGCCGGGGCTGACGGCGAACGCGCGCCCGCTTCGCCCGTTGCGTTTCGGGCGAAAATGCACAATTTGACGAATGAAAATAATGACGGTTATTCGATGTAATACTAAATCCGCGAACGCCGCGCAAAAACGGCGAAACACATCGCGCATTCGGGGTAAACGGGAAGAAAAAACGCGTTCCGCGGTTACCGGCTCGGGGGATTAATAAAAATGCACCTTCAACGCGGCGCGGTCGTGGAAACGTTTTTACTTTTCCGCGCGGCCACCCACTTTCGAGGACTTCGCCGGGCGACCTTAAATATTTACTTTGCGTGGCGGCTTTAAAAGCTAAAGCGGGAAAAGGTTTTGCTACCCTAGTCGCGGAACTCTACGATTCTTTGCGCCGCGTCGATTCCAGTCGTTTTCTTTTCTTTTTTTTTCAGCGTGCGTTTTTTTCTTCTTTTTCTTCTAATTATGCTAGCGCGCTCTCGTGGATGCGGGTGCGCCTTTTGATGTACGTCAGCTCGTACTATTTCGACTTGTTTTGTGGGGGAAAAAAATTAATATTTAATAGACCGGGTCAGGGGCTGACGTCACAGTCTGTGGTTTCGTCGAGAGGGAAGAAGGAAATTATGTTGCGTTCCCGATATTTCAAAGATAATAAAGTGTCTAGTTAAATATATTATTTCATTAGAGACAATGAAAGAGTTTCCGAGAACCGAGATTTCTTTGTAGCGATGAAACTTCTTCCTTCAATTGATCGCCTTATGCATACCGAGCTAATAGTTGAAGAGTTAACTTTAGTGTAGTTGCTTGTTACACAAATTAACGTCGAATATTTCCAATGAACGAGGCAGCGCCCGCCTGCCGATTCTACGCGGTGCATAGAATTGAGAAACGATGAAAAATAATGACGTTGCCGGCGGCATTTTTTCTCTGTTTCGATGTTGCTCTTTTCCCACTTTTGTCGGCCGCTCCTTCCGCACGCGAAACTTTTCCATCGAGTTAGCTCGTCAACAAGTTGAATTGAGAGAAAGACAGGGAAAACAGAACATTCGCCGTAAACGGTTAATTGCTTTTAAATTGTTGGCAATGGCGAAATTGAAGGAGAAATTTAAAACTGGGCCGTCTCCCCGGTGCGGCAAAGGGAACACAGCGGGGGCAACGTTAATTGCAAGAATTATTACTACCCGGCTTGAAGTATCGTCGGCTATTCCCGGCAATGCATCATCGGAGCCCGTAACCCACTTTGCACTGCGACCCGCGGGGTCTCTCTCGAATCTTTTGAATCGCGCGGAATTTATGCTCGCGCAACTTGTCGCTGTTACAGGACGCCTTGTAATTGATATACAGAGCCCGACGCTCGGCGCTCGAGTCGTCGAACTACTCGCGCGAGCGCGAAGACACGAAGGGTGATCGGGACGTGCATCATAGATAAACGATAAATTATTTATCGCCACTCGTAGAAATGACGGGCGTCACGATAGCCTTGAATTCGTAATGACGCTTATCCCGCGTAGCTGTTGTGTATTCGATGTCGTCAGCCGTGCAGCACGGTGTAACTCAATTATTCTCATTCCACGGGGGGAAAAAAACGTGGAATTAACGGTGCAAACATTTAACGTACGTGACTGAGTTGTGAATCGGGAAATTGGTCGCAGTCGTTTGGCCAATCAGCGGGTGAATAAAACGGTGACGATGATCGAACAGTTTGCCATGGAACAAATTCGCTGCCGAGCGGCAGTGATGTCAGCACTTCGACGATAAGTTTAACCGATCGCTTTGTATTAGTCTCGAGCATCGGCGTCGAAAAACCAGTGCGCCAAGACCCGTCTCAGTGACAGAGAGCGGGAAGGAGAGCTCGGAAAAAGAAGGGCTGGATTCTGGTCGACCTGACGACCGCGCGCGCGAATAAAAACTTCACGGCCCTTAACTACCGCGAGAACGAGATTGCGGGGTTATCCCGGGTGCCGCGAACAAACGATCGTGTGATTCATTGAGCGCGAAGCCTCGGGGCGTAAATATCGCGCTGACCCACGCGAATCATTATCACCCGGCGATATTTCGCTCAGTATTCGAGGCGTTGGCGGGTTTGAAAAATATTTCGATCGGGTTCCCACAATTAGCGACGACTTCACCGTCATTCGAATTGTTTCTCACTTCGCCAGAAATTCTCATCCTCAATATGTCCAACCTCAGAAAAAAGAAATGGGGTAAACCAGAAATAACGAAAGGCAAATATTTGCCGGGCAGTATGAGAAAGTGTGCTGGAATAGAAAAGGCTGATAAATAATTAAAAAGAAGCACGGAGATTGTCGTAATGCTGTGCCCGGAGTGAAGAGGAGTGCAGCGCACCGGCATGATGCACTTATTCTCGAGGCGCGCGCGTGAGAGGGTAGCTCGCTTTCCTTTCATCTTATTAATGGAGGTACTTGAACTAGCTCGCGTGTGCCGTCTTGAAAATTCCTCGTCCCCGGTGTGCACGCCACTCCAGTCTCGTGCCTCGTGCCCCTTCCGCCCCCGCGCCAAACAGCCTTTGTTCTGAAACAACCTTTCTCCGACGTTGCTTTCGCCTGCAGGTGAATCGAATTCAGTCCCGTTGTTTGATACATTGCTGTGCTTCTGTTCTCCAGCGCCTCACGACGACACAACCGCCTCCTGCCCGGCCCCCCGCGTCTTAAAGCTCTTAGCGCCGAGGAAAAAGATACTTTTTCCTTCAATTAAATCGCGAAGGCTTAACGCTCTCTCCCACCGTCACAGCCAATTAATTTTGCATTTCTTTGACGGTCGCCGAGACGCCGTCTGCGCGACGAAGGAAATACGTGTCGCGGATATTCCCCTCGTGGAGATGCCAAAGCGTCCTCGTTCTTCGGGGGGCTGGGAAAAAAAATATAACAATTTTTCGTGGAACCCGGAAATACGGCTTCCGTGTTTTCGCGATATTCGTCGTGGTAATCGTGGCGCACGATTTCGGCGCTCTCGCTGGGTATGAAAGTGAAACGTCAAATAAAAGGCGGACTCTTATCGCCCGGCGCATAACGAGGGGAGCACGCGACGCGCGGCAACCGGGTTGCCGGTGGTGTAGGGTCTGAGCAAACAGGTCCTCCGGGGTGGCAGCCGGCTTTGCCAGTAGTTACGGTTCGTACGGTATCGGGTTAATCGTGGCAACGTCACATTAGCCAGTTGGATACTAAATTTTCGAGGTACTGCGAAAGAAACGCGCTGAAAGTTTTACACGATAAATGCAATAAAATAACCACGCGTATTCGACACGAGCTGAATATTAATATACGATTTGTTTCAGGACACAGAGGGAGGAAAATACTTTGCGCTGTTTCACGCGACGAGGAGGCTGCAGCTGGAAATGAATCAATGGAGGGTCAATCAATGACGATTCGCAGTGAGTTAATTTTCGATCTACTATTTGTCCTCTGGACCGTCTCGTCGTCTTTCGCGTCCCATGAATTATTCATGCGGGAAGCTTCTTGTTTTTTTCGACTCGCGAATTTCGCCGCGAGTCTCGGCGTTTTCGTTCGAGCGGAGTTGCGCGCCGATCAAGGTTGCCAATCGGAAGACAGGACGGCGCGCGAAAGACTCGAAGAAACGAGAGGGCCGAGGCGAAGTGGGTGTAGTGAGTGCCACGGTACATACTGCCGCACGTATATACGCTATAATAGCGGAGCACCGAGGCGGGAGGAGAATTCTTGTGGGCCGCCGCGCCGAGAAGAGCTTGCGCCACTCGGGGAGGCCGGGCGTCACACAGAGTTGCGCGGTACCGCGTTATACCCGCGGAGAACACTGAGTTTCCGCCAGTACGGTACGTGCCGGCACCGCGCGCGCCGTGTTCCGTCTCCCGCCACGAGTGGAGCTCGTCCCGTCTCCTTCGAGACCCTAAAAAATCCAGCCTACTTCAGCGATCGTTCGTTGCGGCGAAAAAAACACCAATCGAATATTCCTCAAGAAAAATATTTACGCGAATCATCGAACGAGACAATCGGAGAGAGAGAGAGGCGCAAGAAAAAAAAAAAAAAAAAATACGCGAGTGAAAAGAGTTCCGATAATATCGGGACGTGCGCGGACCTTTCAAGGGAAGAGCAAAGGAAACGAAGCGCGCTCTCGATGTGTCGCAGGACGTCGGACGCATGATTCGCCCGAGGAAACGCGGGCCCGGAGTTTGTTTTCAAGGAATGACAGTTTGAGGCGGGAAGAAAGGGAGCCGAGTGAAGTGGAAACTGACTGGGAGCTGAAGTTCGCGAGCGCAGGGCAGCGAAATCTCGGGGAAAGGGAAGAGAGAGACGGAGAGAAAGAGTCTCCCACCTTGTGGAGTTAATGCTGAGGAAGAGAGAGAGAGAGAGAGAGAGAAGTTCGAGCGTCTTGCCACTGGGCTGCTCGCTGTGTGTGCGCGCGGTCAGCGTGGAGGCTGCGGGTTCCACCGATGAGTTTCTGAACTTGCTGGGAATATAGTGTTTTTCGTCCGATCGCCGAGCGGACAGCCATTTTTTGCCTCGCTACTTGTTACCGCCAGCGAAGCGTCGGACTATACAGATTTTTATCGGTAGCCGCTTCGTGTTCCCCCTGGCTTCCGTATTATGTGAACTCACGAATCCGAGATATTCGGCGCCGTTCTTTGGGGTCTTCGAGGAATTTAATTCAGCCGGCAAATCCGCGGCAGCTGATAATCTTGAAATGAAACATTTCAACGGTGACTTAATAACGTTCGTCTGCACACATTTGCATCGCTGTTTGAGTAGACTTGGACATTAAGGAGTGATTAATCAGCTTGAAGATCTGCGTTGATAGTCGACATTGTGACTCGGCGCGATTGGAGATAAGAACGATTGGGAGAAGTGAAAAAAGAAAGGAGGCCAGAGACTCGCGTTTGATTCGCGTTCTGTCGGAAAAGCAAAGAGCTGCTCAGCGAATAACGTTTTGCGGACGCGGAAATACGCGTGTAACGCGTTGCAAATACGGAAAGTTCGCGATGCAAATGCGAAGGGGAGATAATTAATCGCTGGGGTTTGAGTTCTTGTGGATCTTCGTGGCAGCTAATTGAGCTGTCATTTCCGGAGGAAATCTCGAAGGCTCCCTTTTTTCTCGCCCACGATTAATGGTCGAATGGAGAACGGACGGTCGAATTATTGGGAGATTTGAGGCGATCGAAATAGCGAGCGCGTTCCACGATATCAGTTTTGTGCAATGGTTGCAACGGTTCGACTGGAAGGCTGGCATTTTTATGGTCCAACTTAGAGGCGATTTAGGCTGACTCGGGCGACCTTCGACGATCGATGAAGTGTTCGCACACGGAGCAAACGGGCGGCCCGCAACCAGCGAGGAATTTCGTGTCAGCGAGCGAGCGGAAAACGAATTCAAAGCTCCCGTTGTGCGCGAGGCTCGACGGCGGAATCCCGTCTGGCAGTGAGATGGAGGAAGGACGAAGGAACCTCAGAAGAAGCTCGGCTTAGTTTTCTCAGTGGAATTGTTTGACTCCGCGCAGACGAATTCGCGAAATCAAATTGTTTTGTAACGGACCAGTGAATAGGCAAAGTTCGAACAATCGAGCAGAGACTTCCACGATTTATCCTTGAAGCGTAAATAACTTGGAGAAAAAAAAAACGCACACAAACTGCAAACTTTCGCGCTGGGATTCGGAGAAAACTCGCCGTGTGCGACGCGGTTGACAGTGACGAGTTTGAGTCGCAATTAACGGAAGTTCGGAAACTCTCCGAGAAATTGTTAGTGAAAACGTTTCGCCTCGTTTCGAAGAACTCGAACTTTCCGCGAGCCGAGGTACAACAATAACTGCGAGCTGAATTGTTTCCGCGAATCGTCGCACGACTCGCGGTCGTGACGAAACGCAATTGTCAAAGCTCGAGCTTTGACCTCGGAAAATTTGGTTCGCGGTTCGCGCGGTCGCATGACTAACTATCCTTATCGTGTGCTTTATTGTCGCTAATTAATTAGCCCGTTCCCGCGGTGCCACGCGGTTGGTCAGCTCGCACACATTGTTACGCTCGAGCCCTGACACCTCGTTACTGGAAATCAGGTGAGTACGCGAACGCTAACGAAACACCTGCCGAATGCGGGATGACGCAGTGTTACTTTGACGAGTTCCGCAGTCGCCGTTTCGGCTGGTGGAAACGCGCAAAAAAATTCTTTGAAATTAAAGCGACATTAATCCGCGCAGTTGGCGAACACAGTTCGCCAATTATGCTTTGACGACACACGATGCAAATTGCTGTGTCGCGTGCATTTCCAATTTCGAGGTTTTCCCTCGAAAGGTCCCTTTGAAGGCTCAATAAAATCCTTTGATTGAGTATTTTTTTGTTTGCGAGATTAAATTAATCTTTGTCTCGCTACTATTCGGTTATACAAATACTTCAACGCATCGCTATTTATTTTAATTCGCAAATGTTTTCTCGGGCTCTCTCTACGCCCGCATTAAATCCACAGGCTCGTTAACGTGCTACATATCTCATTGCGTTTATTAGCATAATCTGATATGTAGTCGCGGCTCCAGCGGTTCAGATATTTGTTGCATCGTTAAGTGTATCGGGAACCCCGCGGAATTCGTAATATTTGGGTCGCGTCGACGCTGATTGGTTGAAGACGCGCGCGCGGAAGCTGGAAACGAAGTTTATCGCCGTTGTCATCGTTAGCAGACCTTTCTGGTATTCAAATTTCGTCTGGCTTTAATTATTCCGACGCCTCTGGTGATATATTAAATCGCGTTGCGGCGGGAAATTCGGCGACGAGGAAATAAGAAACGCCAATCGTGGTGTTCCACTTGAGACTTTGCGGAAAAGTTCATTTTCGCGGTGAGGGAACGATTATAAAATGGCAAATATTTTTGTAAAAGTTTTTCAAACGTTTCATTAGGGGTACTAAAGTTGCTCGGCGAGAAGCTGCAGTCTTAGTCCTTGCCCAATAAGGAAACGAATAACTTCTCGAAAGTGGCGAAGTGGTGAGGGAAGTGAAAGTTTTGACTTTTACTCGCAATTTTTGTTTGAGTTATTCGGCTCGCGTGAAAAATGGCTCGCGCTGTATGTGGCGCGACTCCACGGCGAGAAAACGTAACGAACTTGTAAGTTATGTGACCATACGTTTCACACGTCCGTGCTGGCCCGCTACGACCCCGGGGCGCGAGCCGTTAAGCCTTTCGCGGTGTCGTTCCGCACGTGTTCGGCCCGGGATTCACCGCGTTCTTCGTTGTGTCTTATACTCCGCGCTGCCTCCTGCCCATTTTTTTATTTTGCTTTTTCAAGCCACGAAATGAGTTAGACGTTTATGAAACGACACCATTTCTTCTCTACTATCAACCCGACTATTATTTCGCCTCGCGTGACAAAAGAAACGCAGCGTCGCTGTGGCGATAAACGAATTAATGTCTGGTCTCTCGTTTTACGAGCAATTTTCTGTCCTTCCAGTCGCGTAAAAAGAGTCATCACTCTTTTTTTCGCGCTCCCTCGTATATTTCGCCATTCGCCGATCCTTTCGCGTTTCATTTCTGGCTGTGATCATGTACACGAATAATATGTAATTACCTGTCGCATCTGTACGTGTAATAACGTGAGACTTTTGTTTTTCAGGGAACATATTTGCGCATGAGCGACGTGTATTCGCGATGTCACCGCACTGAACTCTGGAAAAAATGTCGGGAACTCCCCGGGAGTACCCGAAATACAGCCAAGAAATTGTGCTCGGGATACTTTCACGATACACAAACAACGACGAGTCTTCCGTCCTACATATTTTTGGATCAACTTATTTTTTTTATGGGCCTCGCGATCAATGCCGGGATTATTGAAACGACCAGCGAGGCAACTAACTAAGTACTAATGGGCCACAGACGTGGGTGGAATTTTTATCTCTTCCCGGCTTACAAATGAAGTTGTTATATACGTTTGCACCGAAAATCGATAGAACAGCGCGAGGCAAAGCCCTCGCGTTTAATCTTCCGGGCTCTTAACAATCGCGCCCTGCCCACGATAGTGCAGGACGTCGGCTCTAACGTGTGAATCGCTCACCCGCATTCTACCGCTCCACCGTTTTCCATTTTCGCGAAAACAAGAAAATCAACGGCCTGAAGGTTCCCTTCAGCTTCGCGTTTTCATAGATGTCACGGAACGATGTTTGCGCTCGATGTACGTTGCCTCGCGCAATAAACCTCTTCGGAAACAGCGTGCGTGGCTCGTGCGTTAATACCGCGGCACAATAACGCGTATATTCGCTGTCAAGATCGTGTTACGACCACGCGGCACACGGTATGCAAAATGTCGTTTGCCGTATGGAATTTTATCATACAAGACGTCTGTCGCGCGTTCGTGTATCTGCTCGTCGTGCGACGATTTCGTTTCCGCTGTGGGACTGCGATCGTCAGCACAGGATCAGCAGATACAGCGATTCCAAACATAAAAAAAAGACTACGTATGCTTAGTAGCCGTAATGTTCATCTGATGCAGTCGTGAAATAAGAGTTTTTGTGCGATAAATTCACTGCGTGCGTCGGTCGCAAATTAAAAGCAGTGACGTTTAATTCGGATTATTTGTGGTTTTGGTTATCCGTGGATTCTTCAATCCTCCAGTTGATCGTGGTTGCATTCTACTTATGTACATCACTTAATAATAATCACGAAAATAATTGAGTCTTCCCCTCTCGGGCATCGTAAAGTTCTTATAACCACCACGTTTTCCATCGTGCATCTCAAATTGTCTGCAAAAACAGTTTCCATTTGTTTCACGATATTCTACGTGCTCCCTCGTCCGTTCCCGGTTTTTGTGGGCTTCCGGCGTGATCTACGCTATATCTCGCTTGCATATAGCATCTAGCGCGGCAGTTACGGCGTTACAACGGGGACGTTTCCGTTTGCATTTACGTTTACGAGCCAGAAGGAATGCAAACAAGTTGCCTGATGGCGGCGCCGAGCCACCGGGCCACAGGGTAGTACGGCGCGCATTCTGGATGCTTCGTGTCTTTTGACTCGACGGCCTTTCACGTAGGCGCATTTCACGTGCACCCGAAAACCGACATTTTCTCTCCATTCAGACCTCGGATATCTGGCCATCTCAGTAAACCGTACACGGTGGTTTATCTCTCGCTCATTGGAAGTCATCAAATTTTGCGATCCCGCGCGTTCCCTGGAATCCCGGGTCATTTCGTTGCGTTCTTGAGGCGACGGTGATGAACCCTCACTTTTGTCTCGTTGAAAAAGCTGCCGAAATAGCGAAAACTCCCGGAAAAACCTGCCTAAAATATCAAGTGAAACCCGGAGCTCCGCTTCTATATTTTTATGTTTTGTTTGAGACCCGGATGAAATTTGTTCACTGGCCTATTTACAACAGGGTTTTTGTTACACTTACAGAGTCCGCCGGTCCAGTATGCTGTAATTATTGCACATTTCGGCCTTTGTTATGACGACGTTTCTCCCGGTTTTTTTCCTTCATATCCCTCGAAATATATTTCATTAAGCTTTTTCGCGCACGTTACCAGCGCGCACGCGATACATTTTCAAACTTTCGCCATACGCCTCTTCGCTTTTTCATCAACGAAACTCTCCTTAATTAAAGTGGAAGTTCGCGGTATCATTTCTCGTTAGCCACTCGTTTCAACATTCGCAGTTTGTATAAATAGTACTTTGGCGCGTTGCTTCTCGCGTACGTTTCTGCCGAAAACCTCTAATGCGTGGTGCAATATGCGATGCATTTCGGGTCCATAACTTACTGCGTATCAGATGAAACTACGACGCGGTGCTTTTATAGGCGTCGGAACTTTCCCGGTCGCGGGGACGCGTGGCGTGGGAGCGGCAACGTTGATAGCGCCCGGGCTGTGTTTGCGCTATCGGTCATAGTATTCGTAAAATTTAGCGAACTCGTTCTTTGTCGTTTCGCCTTGTAGTTTTTCCGAGATGCACCGAGCGCGTTAAAACGCTCGCTCAGGGCGTTCTCCACTCACTCTGTCTCTGGCCTCGAGAGTTATTGCTCACTCCGCCTGGATTACCCTCGTTTCTACTGAATACAAACGCTCCGAGCTAAGTGCTACATTTCTGGCATCTCCGGGCTTTGTTTTTTTTTTATCAATTCTTTCCATTGCGCCTCACCACTTTGCAGCTGTATCGTCATGGTATTCCACACGTTTCGTATTTTTGCGATCCACACAGTGCGATATTTCGAGTGTTTTAAATATTGCTTTCGTTTGAGGGACTGTTTTTGTTTTTTACCCTTTCGCCCGGAAACACGGAATATTCACAAAGTTTGACTCGACCGCGGAATTCGGTTCGCTCGATACTTCGCGTACCGACGAAATGCGCGACAGTCGGTTTGCATTCTAACAGCCGACGAAATTTCTCACGATGTAACGAAAATAAAGCACGACCGGCGCGTTAAAGCCCGATGCACGCTCTGGCAAAGTGCGGTTTCGTGTCGAAAGCCTTCTAACGCATTCGCCTTCTTCCGCCTGCCTAAATTATATATACCTTCGAAACGTCGGAATTTCAAGCCTGTGCTTACTCTCAAAAGTCACTGTCGAACGATATAGCTTAGTGTCGAAACGTATTTCTCGTGATTTATTCACGGCGACGAGATTGTAATTTTTCATTTCCCTTTTTTCTTCCCTCTCAGAGTTATCACTTCATCACCGTCGTTATCATCTCCGCGGCTGTAATGACCGACGGCGTAATTTAAAAAAACGCAAAAAGTTACGCTCGTAGGTCGTATATTTTTTACACGTGTCCTTTATTACGCCGGATACGTATTCGTCCATAAAGTTTTCCCCCTCGCGTTTCGGCTTTGAGTGTCAAGCAAGGGTTGAAAAAAGTCGCGAGATTGTCAAACTTTAGTGCTAGCAGGTGGCAGCCCTATCGCACTAATTTCGCCCGGAATTACCCCGTATCTGAGTGCGCTTCCCACGGCACTTGGACCTTTCTTTATGAACTTTCTCAAAGTCCCTCGTGTCTCTCCGCACGTCCCGAGTCTCCGGTCGGGAGGACGTTAATATTAATTATTAAGGATAATACACTCAGTGAAACAAAAAAAAAAGAACGCCAGGTGGGACGTGGCAGACACTGTTTTATTTTCGCGAAGCTGTAGCGGGAGTGGAGAGAGAGAGAGAGATAAGAGGGCTCATGATAATAAATCTAATCACACGTACGTGAGAAGGGAACGCGAAAAGCGTACAAAAAAGAAAGGGAGACGAAAATAAATCAACCTGACCACAAACGACGAACCGTCACGTCTCGAAAAAACGTGACTGCTCTACGCAACCCTTTGCAAATATAACGTCCCTTCTTTTTCCTTCTGAAATTCACCTCGGATTGAATTTCGCAAACGAAATTTTGCGAGGATTACACAAACACCGATCCGACTATTTTGCCCCTTATTTATTTTTTCTCTCTTCTTTCCGATTTATGCGTCATTTTCTCGTTTTTCCTCGCCGCAGGAATTTAATTAAAATTCAAATCTTTTCGTCGAGCGGAGTCAGGCTAAACGCGTTTATCAGGTTCACACCTTCCCGCCTTCTTTATAGAGGTGCATGATTACGTCGCAGAAGGCCTATTTATAGCCGTGACCCACATTTTTAAACCCTCCAGCCTGTGGGTGCGCTTGGATGTGTGTCGGATACACTATCCTTAATTTTGAATGAGCAGACCTGGAACGTCAACATGTTAAGTCCGCCCTAATAATCATCACAACTGATTCGCGAATTAAACCACCGTTACATGTAACTTTATTCAACCGCACGGATATCGTGGAATCGTCTTCGTCACCGGCGAATCGACATTTCTCCCGATAACGTTAAAACGCCCGTTTTCGGATGATGCATGGAATCCAATTATTCAGTTTAATCCGCGGATGATATAATTTATTTGTGAAGCAACGAGAACGCGGAAATAGGAGAAACTAATCTCGGCTGTTCTTGGCGCAATTTGCCACATCCGATAATCTAATTACCCGAGAACAATTTTACCGGCGTTGAATAATAATTGTACTCCTTATGTTCGCAGAAAGAAAAACCCTCGAAAGCCACGAGAGTGCTAAAAATGAGAATGTCCCTAAACGGAGACATTCTCGCGAGCAAGGAGGACATCAGGTGCGGTTCATTGCGCTCTGAGCATAAATTCATCGATAAACGGGCTAACAGGCTGTCAAGCGAACAGTAACAGCCCATCTCGTATCGCGTTTCGATCGGATAAGATTCGCTACCCTCGCGTGCGCGGCTCTCTGTAGGGACACGCGCGCACGCTCGTCCGGCGTGTCCGTGGAACGGCCGAACGTAAGAGCAAATCATTAATCAACCTGGCGTCCGATTGCCAGTGCAATTAATCGCCCTCGATTCGATCAAAGTCTTTGGTCACTAGAGGCACTGGAGGCTCATCCGGGAATATATCGTATATACATATATATATCCAGCCTAGATATCAGTGCCCGCCGGTCCGGAGGCCGGACCACCGGCAGTGAACATCGGTAACAACCCCGTCCGCAGTTGCCACCTGCGTTGAGACAAAACTGTTTCGTTGGAATTGAATCATTTTTTCTCAGTGTAAAATATCTCCCTCATTGAGCCTCGACGATGGGCGATAAAAACGGTGCGTTCGAAGCCGCGGATAAATATGGCTCGCGTCACCGACCAATAAAAAAAAAAAACACGGCACCAACCATCGAAGGAGAGTGAGGACCGAATATTCGGGTGGAATATTCACGGCTCGGGGAAGTCATTTCATCGCCGGTAATTCCTGTATTATGAAGACATAAAAAATTCGTATTAATATTTTATCTATAAAGAGGCACGAACGTGACGTCGTCCCGTCATCCCTGGGAATGGCTCAAACGCGATCGTTTGCACGAACCGGCGTAACGTAGGTCGTACCCGCGCGAGTTTGCCCCCCGCCGCCGCCGCCGCCGCCGACGCCACCCTCGCTTTATAATACATCCACGCGAGGATTCTTGCCGCTGCCCGCGGGAGATCGAGTCGTCATCCTGACCCTGGGCAAATGCAGGCAACGTAAAAAGATTACCGAGTGGGATATAAAACAGCCACGCACTGAGGTACGCACGAAATAGGCGCGGGAGAACGCGTGGATCCCGACGTCGTAAATTTGTCGCTTTACGGTCTTTGCACGCGAGGTTACAGCACTCCCAACGAGCTGCGCAGAGCGTTGTAAAAGTAGGGTGTCTTATTTGAGGGCATCTCGCGACAGCGCGATGACTCGGCCCATCTTTCTTCTCCTAGTCCTTTTTTTTCTTTTTTTTTCTTGTGTATTTTCTCTTGTCACCGCGTTTCACCGTCCTTGCTTAATACGTCCTTGTTAAGACCCCGACGTTCCTGTCCGTTTTAAGCAAGTCGAGTGGCTTCCGCGCTGCGCTCGTGAATTCCGCCGGGGTGAGGCGGAGTCTTTCCGTCCCCACTGGGTTGCAATCTCAATAAGGTCACCATCGTCGGAACGTTTAGTTCCAGATTGGACGGTAAACTGATCTTGTTTACAACGACTTTTCCGACAGCCAATCGCAGCGCGAATAAAGCGTTAAGGTCGCAATTTGATACCCACGTAAATTCCTCGCCGAGGTAGCCGAATCGTCTCGGGTCGGCACGTTTTCTATAATCATGATCCACGGGGACTTGTGGAAGGAAGGGAAAAAAAATAGGCGCGGAAATCTGCCGCTGGGGTTCGCGCGACCCTTCGGAGAAATAGTTTTTCGCGCGATAAGAAAGTCCCTTTTCGAGCTAGTAGGAAACTAAAGCCCAAGTACTTTTTTTTATCGGACCTCCTGTTTAGCTCGTGATTTATAAAACCTCCGGGCGGCCATGCCGGGCCGCGCGGGACGTCGGGGGGCGCTCGGCGTGTGAAAGAGGGTGAAATAGGTGACAAGAGAAGTGAAAGTGTATACAGGAAGTTTTCCCGGGAGATAAGAGATAGGTTCGCCATTCTCAAGCTTCCCACGCGACGACGCCAGCATATCCACAAAACCAGCAGCCAAGCCGCGACGGTGTTTCCTTTTGGAAGCGTCGGGAATGATATTGAAGGCGCTACCTTTGGCCGTGACTCGATTCGCAACCCGCATGAAACCGGATGAAAGCCGGGGGAGGATGAGGGAACGCGAAGCCAGGCAAAGAGGCCACTGTGAAAGGCGACCGAGGCGGGAAAATGGCGATGGTGAAGCGCTCGAATGTTGCGCTGTTTTACGGGACCGAGGCGCGCTTCGCCTGTGAATTTGATGGCTGAGATTAACCGCTGTTCAAAGGAGAACGACAATAATCAAGCCCGCTGAGTTTCTTCCGCGCGGTGAGTTTGATAATCCTTAAAGTTTTAGCTCTCAACCCGGGAATTTGGGTCGCGACCCCGCGTGACTCAAGCCTGTTTTTCTTAAACTTGAATTTAGTTCGCACCTTCTGCGAATTGATGTTGAAAAAAATCGATCTTCTAACAAAAATAATTTCTCAATGTTAGGTGGCGACGAGAAGGTGGAAGCTATTACGCGCCCTGAGGAGTCTTTTGAGCGACGCAAGCGGGAGTTAAAATTGACTTAGAACCAGCCCTACTTGTGGCTCGCGGCGGCCGCGGACGGAGGTTGAAATTCCTGCGTCTACTCGCAGGCGCAGACAGACAGCGTCCGGGGACGGGAGAGAAAAGTGAAGGAAAGGCGAAAATAAGAGAACAGAAAGAAGAGACCGTAAAAGAGAGAACTAAACGGAATACGGGGCGCGAGGGGGCGTCGAGAGGCGGACGGGAGGAGAGAAATAAAGAAAATGGAGATTCGAGAGGAAAAGGTCTTTCCAACGATGGAATGTAAATGTCACGCGACGTTTGGGAAAAGTGCCTACGGGAGATTGTGGCGAAGTCCTCGCCGTCAGCGCGCTCGCTAATTAGGTCTCGTCGCAAAGTTGAGACGCCGACCGCCGACGATTACGACCAAAGCTGCGAAGCATGAATATAAAAAGAAGACGGTCGTCGGGTATCATCCCCTCGTGTTCTCCCGAGAAATGAAGTACAGGAAACGACAGACGCTTTCGCTCTACTGCTTCCCGATTCGTTATACATTTTTTTAACATTCTTCCTCGCGTTCGAGTTGAAGGGTCGTTTGATTATCAGGAACTGAAGATTCAGGCTTATTAAAAAGTCATGAAAAGACCTACCAAGTGACTGTCCAATTAGTCCCATGAAAGAAAAAGCCGATGTACGTACTCAATTGGGAAATCGAAATATACGGTTAATATTTTTCACAGACAGGAGTAATAGAGCACCAGATTTCAAGCCAATTATTCGGCTCCGTGCCGAAGAATCCTCTCGATTTTGCTCTCGCAAATCTCTCGTAAAGGCGACTTAGTGCGTTATTAGCTTCGTCGATTAGCGAGCAGGTGTCGCTGTGTTAATCGCCGCATTCTGCGAGTGTCCCGTGGGAAATGGGAGTACGATGTGAGCTAGTTTGCAGCTGAGCTTCGCGAGCCGTTTTTATCGTTACAACTGGGGCAAGATTTCATTCGCGCATACAGCGTTTTGTTCGTGTGTCGCATTCGAAAAAAGCGCGACTAATTTCGTTGCGGCCAGAGTAATTCACACGTGTCACTCATTCGCAGCGTGAATTCGCGCGAGTTCGTGAGCCGGATTTGTCACCTGGGTTTTTAATTGGAAGACATTAAGTTTTCGTCATTCAATTTCGCATTCAATTGTGGAGCTGCATTTTGCGGAAAAATTAATTTTTACGGTCGAACGCCGGTTTTCGGTTGAAAGCCATTTTTCGATCGATCGAAAACTCCATTGCTACCCGGTACGTGGGTGGAACAATTGACACGAAGCGCTTGTCCCACCAGTGAATTGTTTATTCATATTATATCGGCAAATTTGTCAGCGTTCGCGCGGCGCCCCCTATTGTCGGGTTTCAACGGCTCGTTGATTTCTATCGTACTCACTTGGTCTCATTCTCTCTTTGTTGACACTCCCGCGAGCCGGTTTTATTATCTCATCGGTTGGTCATTCTGCAGTCGCTCTGCGGATGCCGCGGCTAGCCACCAATAACGTCATTAGCGCTCGGTCGCAGTGAATACCAACTCATCTCGTCGCTTTTGAATTGTTAAACAAAGTTAACCGATACTCTATTCGAGTTGGCATGGAAATTGGAATTTGTAGCTTCGCGGTGAGTCCTCAGGAATATTTCAGGTGTGATTAGGCTTAGCGCACACCGAATTGTGGGACGTAATTTTTTCAAAAAGACTTTTCTCGCTATTAGAATAAATGTATATATCAACTGTTGGAGAATATACGACCAATCGATTTAAGAACCACTCGAGCTGTCTCCCGTTTTCTTCGTTTAACGTCCACCTTTCCAGGACATTCGTCGAAACGAGACGAGAAAGTCAGCGCGGCGGTTGATGCAACAAGAGCGACTCTCCCGCGAGTACCGAAATTGGCCCGGATTTTTTCTATAAATGTATAGGAAAATTAGGCCGCGATGTAGTAGTATTTTCAGGGCAATTCTGGATTCTGGCATAGGGCCAAACCTCTTTGAAATCCGGTGCGGGCGGGAACTACGGTCTGCCGCAACGCTGGGTAGCCTGCGCACTGAACATACCCGACGCTTTATCTTTCTCGCTTTCCGTTTCTTTTTTTTTCGTCTATTCCTTATACACAAGTCAACTTCTTTTCCAAGGGCAGGTAAACCTTTTTCTTCAACCATCCCGTTTCATTTTACGGCTGATCGATGCATGCTTGAGAAATCATTAAATAAAAAAGGACGAGAACGTCATCTTTTCGTTATTTTCCCTGAGACAAATAGTTATGTTTTAATACAGGCAAACCAGCAGAAAGTTGCGATCACAATCACAACGGCTAATTTCAACCAGGGTTACTCATTAATGGATGAAAAACTTGCCGACTATTTCAAGGAAAATTTGCTTTTCCCAACGAGGGGCCGAGTGGCAAAGTGGCAGAAAAACTGAAATCAAAGCCAGCCGTGGTTATTTTCCGTCGTGGATACCCGTTAATGGACGCGAACTTCATAACTACCCCGAGGAAAATTTCATTTCCATAACGGGAGGAGCTGCGAAACGAGAGCCTTGACGTTTATTGTCCATTGTCTTTCCGCCCTGCCTGCGTCAGACTGGTAATGTGACGTTGCATAAGATTCCAGCTGAAGCGACCGGGGACAATAGGACTCCGGAAGACGAACGCGAGTCGGCGCGCCGGAAAAGCTGCGGAAAAGAACAGAGGCGAAAAATCCTCTCTCTTCTCGTTTCGGTGACTGTCCGACGAGTTTTCGCAGGATAAACGATATAATCCAGCTTTCGGGGGCTTCCGTCTTTTCCCTCCACGAGCGGTGTACTTTACAGAGTCTTAGCAATGGAATAAGTCGTTGTTATGCTACTGCGACTATCTAAGTGGAAGTTACTTTTTGAATATGCTACTCACAAGTAAGAGTATTTTTTTGAAATGGTTAAATACGAAGAGGAAAGTTGCGAGACTCGGTCCTCGTTTGGGACATGTGGAATTAATTTTTTCCTCTTTTTTCTTCCTTCTTCTTCATTCCTGTATGTTTTCGCATACATTTATTTCAATCTGCTATTCACATTTATCAACGCCCGGTCTTTTGTTTCAGTGCAAGACGTTTCGGCGCGGTCGATGCAGTAGGGTCACTATCTTCGGGCCATCATCCAATTAATTGTGCGACCCTCGCAAGACACAAATAGCCCGCCGGCAGGAGTAAAAATAAGCCAGATTTATCAGCGGCTGCGGGCAGTGACCTGTCGCACGAGCACGGACATGATAAATCTCAGATCCAGGACTCCGCAAGTCGGCTCGCAATACAGACCGCAGCCTGACCTGTGGGATTTGATACCGTCACTTGTCGAATGCCCGAGATTACCGAGTCAGTGAGATTGCTCGGGCCGACGTTAGCCGACAAATGTGTTGTCTACTGTCAGGATTAGGATGAAATCGCGGCTTGATGGGCACTGGGCGAGATGTCAAAAGAGAAGCGGTGAATAATCCTCCTTTCCCGGGTTCTCAATCCGGCGTACGTGCCCTCGCATGCGAATGTCTTCGCCGTGGATACTGCACAGTTAAAGGCTCACAAAGTCGTCGATCCGCCACCCGAGCCACACGCGCACGGCTGTCTTGTCTTCGCCGTTGAACGTCTCATCTGTAAACATCGATGCTCCCCACGTTTCGCCACGTTTTCCCTGTGTGCGAAGCGCCGACCTCGAAAACGGATAATCTTCCCGTAAAAAGTTCACGAGTCACAAAGTTCATTGCTGTCGATCGAAGAAAGACGTTGAAAAAATTGATATTTTTATTTTTTCAAATCAAGTAAAAAAAAAAAATGTTTTCCGGGCTAGTGCGAGTTGAGAACGACGAAGCTGAATCAAAAGAACACAAAACGTTAATCACCGGCGAATCATTAGACTCGAAAAACTTGCAGTCCAACCGGTGGGATCGGATTACGAGCAGCGTGTGGAGCTTAACCAGCGCCGCGCAAAGCTTTTACTCGATGCCCCACCGGTTTTGACATTATTCCGCGATTATGTATGAAAACACGAGTGCCATTATCTCCGGAACGCGGAGTTTTCAATCCGCCCCTTGGGCAAGCTAATGTAGGTGAAATCTAGTTTCCGCGCTGATGTCTCTTAAAACGGGCACCACCCGTCAGGACTGACTTTCCCGCTGGCCTCCGGTGAAGCCTTCGCCTCCGACGGCGAAGTAACCGGAAACCCTGGCGCAACGGGCGCATCAGCGCGAGGCAGCAAAACATTTTATGAAAGTCTGAGAAGCCTTCTCGCAGCCGTGTCCCGATTATGTATTGTGTCTGGGGTAGTCTCGACGCGGTACACGGGGCCGGGACGGACTGGTAGCCACCTTGGACGTCCGATCCTCGCCAGCTGGAATTAAATTCTGGGCCGTCGGTTCGTTATCCAACGAACGTGTCTCGCTTTCGTTGCGAAAGTACATCCCTCTTTCCTTCGCGGGCGCCTCGCTCTCGCTCGGCTGCCAGCGGCAGAACCGGCGCCACCGCCCACCTTTCGCTTCCCCCCTGGCTGTGCAGAATGTACACTACGCTATCCGGTATGTCCGAGAGTAACTCGGGTATTTCGTGCCTTTGCCTCTTTCTCCCTCGGCCATTGTGCCCTGATTCCTCGTGTATCGAAGCTATCTTGTGTCTATATATCGACCATCCTCGAGCAGACAATATACCCCGGGGAAATGGAATGGTTCGCTCTTCACTTATACTCGCTTCTCTCCGTTTTTTTTTTCATTTCTCTCTCCGCCCCCCTTTCTCAAAAGTGCCCCTCATTTGTTAGTCATACAGTCGGATCTGCCTGACGAACAATTTTCTTACAAGACTCGCGCCACGTATTTCGCCGGAAAACGTCGACGCCGAATCGTCGCGAACGGAGACGAACCGATATAACGAGACGCGTGTGCAAATCTCGCGTGGGTTTCCATGATTTATGTATCAGCTTTTTGCCTACTCGGAATCGATGATGGGAGTTATGGGATCGAGTGTTAAGCCTGGTGTGGGTTGAATAGGAAAATTCCGAGGACACCCGGGGATTTGTTGATGAGCCGGTATAGGATTCTAATCATATTTCATGCGACTCATTTTACATTTCTTAGCTAGGATTTCTTGGTCGTCGTGACACGTCATCGGTTCGCGAGCACATTTGAGTCGTTAATAACCCGCGCATTGAACTTGATACACCGGTGAACATGAATTTGTTACGCCTCGCCGGCGTTCTTTCGGCAGCCCATATTTCCTCCGACTTTCCTCCCCGAGAATTTTGCACCAACTCCTTCAACATGCATTTCCCTGTTCTTCCCGCCCCACTTGCAGTAACTTCTTGTAACTCCATCGGGAAAAATGAATATTCATAACGCGTGGCGAGTAGAGCCCAGGGTTCAGACGCATTTTCCTCCTTCTTAAAGCACTCGCGGTCGAGGCACGCGGGAACTAGCGCGGAAAGTTATAGCGGAATTATAAGCTGCCGGGTACAAGAAACTTGTATTGGGACGTCGAAGTTGCGCTGTTTAAGCCGTCCACACCGCGCAACAAATTAATAAAATAATGCATTTTAATATTTGCGCCAGTAACACACGCGAAAGAAGTTTCCGCATTTCGGCATCCATTCCGCCGTTTTCGCGATTAAAGTTCCTCCGCCTAAATCAATGCAAACCACTTCTCGACTAACGATCGCCGGGCTCTAAATCTCGCTGGGATTATTCTACCCTATACGTTATTCCGTTTTGCCAACTCCGTCGAGTACGTCTGACGCACTGGCGCGTGTCCTAATCCACCTCTATTCCCTATTCCCTTTTCGTGGATATATCCAACAGTTTGGCTGTTACAATCCGAAAATTAACTGGGACGGTAACAAACACATCGACTAATCCACGGAGGATCCTATTACTGTGGACCTTTCGCGTATGGTTATGGCCCCGTGCATTTTCCACGATATCCCCGCCTCGGCCTCGTGTTTCCCGTCATAAGTAGCGCAAAAAATAGCGCGTCGAACTGCGTGGGCCGGCGTCACGTAGGCGCGAGAGGTCGTTGTATTATTGATGATCGAGTAAGGGTATCAAAAGATCACATCTTCCGAGGGCATGACAAATTTACCACCTTCGGGAATCGATAAACCTGACCTCGAAGAACTTTGCAGCACAGGGGTGAACAGTTCATTGGGCTTTATCCCCTGTTCCCCGGCAGTCGCCTCCCGAGCAGTGTATGAGCGAGCTCCTCTCACCCACCGCCTCCCCGCATAACCGCTGGGTACTCACTGGAGTTAAACTCACGCGGGGTTGTGGAATTCTGCTTACCCGCAAGAACTGAATATTCCAGGCGATAGGACAATCTCTCTGCATCTTGATTTCCAATTCTACATTCAAGACTACCGTTTTTTATGCTCAATCCGGTGGCTGTATTAATGTCAGCTATTCACCAGAGAGATCTTCATGTTGAAATTTACCAGGGCTCTCAGCATTCCTATTTTTCCCTCCTCGAAAAATCAGTGCATAAAATATCTCGCATTTTCGATATAGGTATTGTTATCGGGTTATTCGTTCTCTGATTGGAAGTCGGGTTGCCTGCAATTCGTTGAAAACCAACGAGCAGTTTCAGTCGTGTTATTGTAATTTGATCATTTGGAGGGCATGCGAGGTTTGAAGGTTTGTTGAGGTTATTTCGGGAAGGGTGTTGGGGCGAAGAGTATGGCGTAATATTTCGAGAGATAAAAAAATAGTTTTTTGCGTTTTTTTCGATGAATTTTCTATTTTTCGGCGAAACAACGGTGTTTTTCGGAAACAGATGGAAATTTCTCATCGGATAGAATTTTCAAAGTTTACAAAAGCGAACTTTTTTTCGTGGAAAACTCAAGGCCACCTTTGGTTTTTAGATTCTATGTAAAATTCAGAAATCAAGATATCGCATTCCGTCTTGCAGTATTCTGTTCGTTATAAAGTTTTCACTCTAACGAAGAAAGCACGCGTATGGGCGCCTTGCCCATTGTATTTTTTATCCCTCTTTTAAAAAGTTCATGAGTAACAGAAAGCATTGTCAGCGATTTATTCGAGCTGCGATTGGTTGTCAGGAAAGTCCGTGGAAAACAAATTCAGTTTGGTGTCAAACTTGACATAAGAGCAAAGCAGCGCAAAATTGATTAGTCTATTATAGATGAAATTTTGAAAAAAAAAAAAAAAAAAAAGAAAAAAAAAATGGGATTGATTTTGGCGATTTTCGGTCCGGAGCCGGATCTACGATTTCTAACAACAACAAAAAATGTTCGTCGGCAAAAAAATATTTTTTTCAAAATCGATTAAAAAAGGTTAATAACCAGTGTTTTCGGGGGTAGAATATGCGACTTGAGAATGATAGTATAGGTTAAAAGTCGATATTTTGAAAAGAAAAAAAATTGGGGTCGATTTTTGGTCCAGAGCCAGATCTACGGTTTCTGACAGAAAAAAAAAATTTTCGACGCCAAAAAAATATTTTTTTCAAAATCGATTAAAAAAGGTTAATAACCAGTGTTTTCGGGGGTAGAATATGCGACTTGAGAATGATGGTATAGGTTAAAAGTTGATATTTTGAAAAGAAAAAAAATTGGGGTCGATTTTCGGTCCGGAGCCAGATCTACGGTTTCTGACAGAAAAAAAAAATTTCGTCGCCAAAAAAATATTTTTTTCAAAATCGATTAAAAAAGGTTAATAACCAATGTTTTCGGGGGTAGAATATGCGACTTGAGAATGATGGTATAGGTTAAAAGTCGATATTTTGAAAAGAAAAAAAATTGGGGTTGATTTTCGGTCCGGAGCCAGATCTACGGTTTCTGACAGAAAAAAAAATTTCGTCGCCAAAAAAATATTTTTTTCAAAATCGATTAAAAAAGGTTAATAACCAGTGTTTTCGGGGGTAGAATATGCGACTTGAGAATGATGGTATAGGTTAAAAGTCGATATTTTGAAAAGAAAAAAAATTGGGGTCGATTTTTGGTCCAGAGCCACATCTACGATTTCTGACAGAAAAAAAAAAATGTTCGTCGGCAAAAAAATATTTTTTTCAAAATCGATTAAAAAAGGTTAATAACCAGTGTTTTCAGGGGTAGAATATGCGACTTGAGAATGATAGTATAGGTTAAAAGTCGATATTTTGAAAAGAAAAAAAATTGGGGTCGATTTTTGGTCCAGAGCCAGATCTACGGTTTCTGACAGAAAAAAAAAATTTTCGACGCCAAAAAAATATTTTTTTCAAAATCGATTAAAAAAGGTTAATAACCAGTGTTTTCGGGGGTAGAATATGCGACTTGAGAATGATGGTATAGGTTAAAAGTTGATATTTTGAAAAGAAAAAAAATTGGGGTCGATTTTCGGTCCGGAGCCAGATCTACGGTTTCTGACAGAAAAAAAAATTTCGTCGCCAAAAAAATATTTTTTTCAAAATCGATTAAAAAAGGTTAATAACCAGTGTTTTCGGGGGTAGAATATGCGACTTGAGAATGATGGTATAGGTTAAAAGTCGATATTTTGAAAAGAAAAAAAATTGGGGTCGATTTTTGGTCCAGAGCCACATCTACGATTTCTGACAGAAAAAAAAAAATTTCGTCGTCAAAAAAATATTTTTTTCAAAATCGATTAAAAAAGGTTAATTACCAGTGTTTTCGGGGGTAGAATATGCGACTTGAGAATGATGGTATAGGTTAAAAGTTGATATTTTGAAAAGAAAAAAAATTGGGGTCGATTTTCGGTCCGGAGCCAGATCTACGGTTTCTGACAGAAAAAAAAATTTCGTCGCCAAAAAAATATTTTTTTCAAAATCGATTAAAAAAGGTTAATAACCAGTGTTTTCGGGGGTAGAATATGCGACTTGAGAATGATGGTATAGGTTAAAAGTCGATATTTTGAAAAGAAAAGAAATTGGGGTCGATTTTCGGTCCGGAGCCACATCTACGATTTCTGACAGAAAAAAAAAAATTTCGTCGTCAAAAAAATATTTTTTTCAAAATCGATTAAAAAAGGTTAATTACCAGTGTTTTCGGGGGTAGAATATGCGACTTGAGAACGATGGTATAGGTTAAAAGTCGATATTTTGAAAAGAAAAAAAATTGGGGTCGATTTTCGGTCCGGAGCCAGATCTACGGTTTCTGACAGAAAAAAAAAATTTCGTCGCCAAAAAAATATTTTTTTCAAAATCGATTAAAAAAGGTTAATAACCAGTGTTTTCGGGGGTAGAATATGCGACTTGAGAATGATGGTATAGGTTAAAAGTCGATATTTTGAAAAGAAAAGAAATTGGGGTCGATTTTCGGTCCGGAGCCAGATCTACGATTTCTGACAGAAAAAAAAAAAAATTTCGTCGCCAAACATTTTTTTTTTTTCAAAATCGATTAAAAAAGGTTAATAACCAGTGTTTTCGGGGGTAGAATATGCGACTTGAGAACGATGGTATAGGTTAAAAGTCGATATTTTGAAAAGAAAAAAAATTGGGGTCGATTTTCGGTCCGGAGCCAGATCTACGATTTCTGACAGAAAAAAAAAAATTTCGTCGTCAAAAAAATGTTTTTTTCAAAATCGATTAAAAAAGGTTAATAACCAGTGTTTTCGGGGGTAGAATATGCGACTTGAGAACGATGGTATAGGTTAAAAGTTAATATTTTGAAGAAAAAAAATCTATTTCTGAAGTCGATTTTGGCGAAAAGTTTTTCAGGCCCGCGCGCCAGCGTGCCTGAATAATTAGTATACAAACAAATTAATTAAATGCTTGGATTAATTGTAGTTTTAATAATATCGTTATTTTCTATTTCGAATTATCGAAGCTGAAAGTCCGAACCACCAACTCTTTCGCGTTCGAGCTGAAACTCCGTCTCAATTCGTTGTCTGCCGGTGTCTCACGCCCGACGTAGCGTGAGCTTTGCGTCACGCGTCTCGATAAGGTCCCCGTACATCCATAACGGAAATTGCAACGTCGGTCTCGGAGCTCCCGCGAAAGTTGCGAGCATCTTCCGTTCTCTGACGTAAAGTTATTGCGTAAAACGTGTTAGTCTTGTTAAGTGACTCTGGCCGGCCTGGGTTGCCGTTGTCGTGAGGAATAACGTATTGCGACTCGAGCAAACGGGCGGAAAGCTACTGTTGAGAAATGTGCGAAATTCAATTTTACAAGGGTAGGAAAAAAGTGAAATACACGTGAAGCTGTAATTTGAAGCTACAATTCGCCCATTTTTACTGCGGATTCCTAAGTAAGAAAATGGCCTAAAAATAAGATCAAGCAGATTCATTCCTGGCGCTTCTCAAAAATTCATTTTAATAATATGCTCGCGAATTCACCATCGAGATGTTAATTTGTATTCACGAGCCGTCCCGCGGGAAACGACGCTTTCTTCCTGCCGCGCCACGAACCGCAAACTTCGCGGGACTCTTCTTCCGTACCTTATTTCGCGTCTCCATCTGCGCGAGATTCTCCCTCCGTCCGTCGAACTCGCGAGGTTCATTCGCCACGAGAAAATGTTGGTCACGAGTTAATCCGGCGCCCTGTAATACCAGCTATGAAAAAGATTTTCAATTATTTGTTCAATATTAGTTGATATTTCTTCGGAAATGGAATTACTTTTCCTTCGCGAGCATCTTCGTTTTTTTCCTCTCAACTTCACATCCGAAGATTAAAAGCTTACTCAGGTAGCAATTTTACCAGTGTTGACTTGGTCTATATACGGGCAGAGAAACATTTCTTTTTTTTTTCAAGCCGACCGTCTCCAAGAATCTTTTATTTAATACAGCGCTTTTTTCTTTTTTCAGTGCCCGGAATAAAACCCCTGGATCCCCGTCCGAAAGTCTTCTCAAAGAGATTCCACCCCGGATAGATGGTTATCGTCGTGCTTCGCGTGACGATTCTGCACTCCCTATTCTGTGTCTTCGCGAAGCTACCTCGCGAGAACCACTCCAAAAAGCCCTCGGCCCGGGCGGATAATTGCGTCTCTCGCCGCAATTTCGTACATGGAAGTTGCACAAACAAAAAAAGCCGGAAATCACATAGCAGCGCTGAGGTTGCATTTTCTGCTCGGAAATTTGCATCAAATTAGCGCTCCGCCGTTGCCAGTTCGAAAGCCGCATATTGAAACTCAAATATCACGGCACAGGGCGTGTCGCAACGTCTTAAAGCGAAGCGAAACCTCAGCCCTTATTCACATTAGGACGCCTCCCCCTGATTCGCCGCCCCCGAGTCTATAGCCAAAGCCTTTGATACGACTTTCGCTCTACCCTCCGGCGGAGCGAAAGGTATACCTCGCGTCTGTTATTCACTTTGACTATAGGCAGTTATGGCCGCGCGTCCGGCAGCCTTCGCGACGGGGGAAACGAGACCTGAAATATTAACCGGCAAATTGACGAGCTAACACGTCTTTTGTAGCATTTGTACGGCTGGGAGTCGGGGTATTTTTTTTATTTAGCCCACGATGAGCGCGACTTTTTTTTTCTTCCCGTCGTCGTCCCCGAGGCTCATGGGGGAGGGTTAAGCAAAGTTTTCGCGAATCTTCTCGTTGCCATCGCCCGGGCCTTCGGTTCCGTTGCACGAATGTCGTGCGATCGTTTCTTCCCGAGTTTTCTCAAAGGCAGCAGTAGTCACGGGGCTCAACGTGCTGGATCTTATCAACTCAATATGTACAGTCTGTGTGTGTGTGTTTGTATATACATGCATATACATTCACACAGAGGTTTCTAGAGCAAGCTACTGCCGAGCCTCCAGGGAGGGGTATAACTCGCCCGACGAGCTCTCCGGAAATGAGTGAACGCGTCGGTGATGTAGCGTATACCGACCCCTCGCGTTTCTCACGATAAGAATCTAACCGGGCTGAATTGACAACACGAAACGAAAGCCCCGGTCGCCCCCCTTTTTCGCCCTGGCACTTTTATCTATTCACCGAGATTTCCACCCTCTTTCCCCGTTTACCGATGGTTCCCGGGCTCGCGATCGCGTTAGGTTCGCCGGGGCAACTTTTTTTTCTTCCTCGTTTCTCCGTCTCCTTCAAAGGGGAGCCCACTGATTTTTCGCCTAAATGCCCCGGGGGAGATTCGATAGACGAAAAGGGAGCTGGAGGCGTCGTTCGCATTGAAATTGATGAATTCAATTGACCCGTCGTGTTCGTTATTATTTTTTCACGTACGTGGCGTCTATAAATACAGCCCCCCGATAACTGGGCTGTACCATTTTTATTTGCGCGCGGATACAAATATCGATTGATTGCTCGAGAACCCCCTTCGTCAGTTTTATACCCCCGCTCGGCTTTCGTCCCTCGCGTCGAGTCACACGTAGTAACTCCGCGAGCTCGATTTCGAAGTTGTACTCCAAGATCTCGAGAGGAAGGAGGTGGGGCGGGAGGATCAGTGGCAGTAATAGGGTCGTAGCCCTCCCCCCGAGGGTCGCGCGTCGGATGCGTCGGTGTGGAAGACTCGATGCGACGAACCAATTACTTTTTCTTCGTCGATCCCGCTGTTAAGACTTTCTACTCGAGTTCTAGTATTGTAGAACAGTCTACACATTTATCTCACGCTGCTGTCTAACGCTGTAATTAGACACGTATAGTTTTACCGCGGTAAAAATGTATTCTGCAGCTGTATAAAATGGCTAAAAGAAGAAGAAAACCGATTGGATCGTCGTGAACACCACGAAAAAGAAAAATTCCTGGGATTGCCGAGCTTTCGCGATGTTCCACACGTTACGCACAGCCAATAAGCTTCGTCTCCCACGGGGGACGAAGTAGACATCCCGGTGTATTAGTTTTCCTTACACTAGTCTTTTAATCTACGTTTTCCAATCACGAGTCCGCCGCGGGACGATGAGTAAACGAAGCAGGCCGAGGATTTAGTGCAAAATCGGGTGTTAGTTTAACCGCGCGAGGGCAGCCAGGCGATCGCTATTCCCTCGGTGGACCGTAAATACAGCTTCTGCAGTTTCCCTATGTACCCCCGACTTTTGCAACAGTATTAGGTGCATTATGTGCCACATAGTGTACAGGAGGGGCGGGAGGAGGGAGCCTCTATCTCATTCGCTCCAAGTAATCCACAACGAATAAGTACTGGGTTCGCCGGTTTCTTAAAGCTCTTGAGACACGTTCGAACCTTCGTCGGAGCTTCGTTAGTCTCTTACCCGCTCGGGCATCCGCGCTGACTCGTCGCTTTTTTTTGCGCCCTCTCTTCTCCTCGCCTCAACGGCCGTTGGCACACGACGAGCGAGTTGAGACACTGAGCCGCAAAAAGGAAGGACGTCAAATATAAATTTCTCGTTTCAACCTTTATCCACCCATTTCTGTATTTTCTACTCGCCATTTTCGACCAGTGTTTCTCATTGTATTTATTTCTGCCCCCACGACAGATTGACTCCGAGTTCTTCTCGTCGAGAGACGTCGCCACTGGATCTTTAGCGCGTTAACTGGAGAGACTCGGAAGTTCCGCGGATAAATACAGTTGGAGAGGATTTCTAAAGTGCAAAATGGCACGAGAAAAGTGCATCGGATCCGCGAGAGGCCGGCCGGATTGTTCGCGGAGAGGAAAAATTTCGCGGAAAGTATCGACGAGAGGCGGTGAGTGTCACTCACGACCGCGGAAAACTTCCCCACGAGTGGTTTCGCCCTGCAGCCGCGCCCGGAGAACAGCGGCGCGATGTCGAGGGTCGGGCGCGCTCGCAAGTTTTGGCACGTCGAGTGGAGAGTAAGTAGGTGCGACAGGGCCAGTTGTCAGACGCGTCGGGAATGGCGCTCAGGTGAAGCCGGTCGCGCCTGCCGCCCTCGCGACTGGTCAGCGCGACCGAGATTGCAGCAAGCGCGCCTCTTGGAAGCGGCGAGGAAGCTCTCGAGGATCGAGCACGACGCGGAAGGAGCTTCCACCCGGTTCGGCTTGATTGCACAAAGAGTGGAGAAGCAATTTGATTAACGAACACCGTCGGCTCTCGCCTCGGGCGACGCGAGCAGAGTCCGGTTGTACCTTAATCTATTGACTCCCTTCGCAGCTAGGAAAAACGCGGTCGAGCGTAATCGGAAACCCTCGCCGCCTCCACAAGTGTCTCGGACGAAGCCGGCAGCACTCGTAGCGGCAAAAATTCGCACCTCCTGACGGACGATTCCGCCACTATCGCGACGCTTCGAACGGGGCGCCACTGCGATCCTCGCGGCCGACAGACTGTCAGGTGCCCGAATGCATTTTTAGGTATTTTTCATTACCGCAGCTCTTTGACAAAACGCTCCACGCTATCGTTGACCAGCGTAAGGTACGATAGCCGCAATGATGCATCAGTATAGAACGAAATGCATCCGTGATTGGCTGTCGTAAGTTGCGCTGGTCAGCAAAAGCGAGGGACGTTTTGTAAAATTAGCTACAACGGGAAATAAAAATGCAGTCGGGCACCTGATCGTCTGCCTCGCGGGCTTCCTCCGGCTTTGTTCCTTCCTCTCTCTCTCTCGCTCGGGAGCCTCACGAACGAACATCGGGTCGTTCGCCGGTGCTACAGCTACGCGAGGATGTAAATGCGACGTCGGTGGAATAGCAGCGCACAGCGGGAATAGAATGAAACGCCCATAGGGCCAACTACAGCCGGTGGCTCGGGAGCTAAACCCGGGTTCTCGGTACGAGAGTCAGACGACGACGACGACGACGACGGCGGCGGCGCGCCGAGCGAGTAACTCCGCGTCCCGCGAGGTCGTCTGCCAGAAGGCAGCGCACACCGCGGCGCACGGACGACTGGGTGAAAATCCGATGTAGAGGTGTCTCAAAACCCTCGACACTCGGCCAACATGCAAATCCTTGGGTGGCACTAGCTGCGCGCCGCGGGGGGTAAGGAGAAGTACTAGAGACGCTCGAGTTTATCCATATTAATGCTTCCAATTAAGCTTTAGACACCGGGGCTTCTCTGTCCCGCTCGTCACCGCGCGCTCGTCCTCCCTGCCTCCTTCAACTTCGTCTTCGTCCTCTGTCCTCGCGTTCCTCCACAGTTCTCGCCCGCCCCACCTCGCCCCGATAGACCCGGGTATTATCTTTGCATGTGTTTGCGGATATACGGAGCGGTACAGCCGCGTACATGCTCCACGGCAAATAGAAGTGAACAAGCGAGTTGTGCAGCCTCGACGGGTATAGGTGGCGCCACTCCGCTCCGCATCGCCGCGGGCGTTGCAACCGCTGTCCTCACTTCCACACCCTGAATGACGCGCATTTGTAAGGCTCGAGTTCAGCGGTTGATGGTGGACACGAAGACGGAGGCTCCGTCTGGCTCGCGTCCGAATACTGAATCGCAGACCTGTCGTTTGCGAAGACATTCGTCGACGCGTTCGCACCTTTGGGCTGAATTATCGCCCAGCGGGTGGCGGTGTTTTGGAAGGGCAAGCAGAATTCTACTTTTTTTTTACAGTAATTAATGTAGCGAATGTGTTTTATTGATTGAAACCTGGTTCGAATTTTGCGATGTATCGAACGTCAGCTAAAAAACGAGCAAAAATTGACCCGCATTTCTTTTCCAGGATCCGTCCAACCATCCCCCAAATCGACGGGTTTGATTCCGAAGAAACACCGCTCGGGATTTATCGATATCGCGCGGGCCGAGTACTCGCGATACCGCGAATTAGCCAGCGAACGGAAGGATCTTCCTTTCAATCAACGGAAGTTGCCGCGCGCGGAGGATAAAACGCCGCACGAAATTCCACCTCGGGCGGGCGGCTTTGGCGCGGGGTATATAAACGGCGGACGGCGCGGCTCGGGCTTTGTGCGGCGGCTGTCTGTTTCATCGGCGGCTTATGTACTGCCTCGAAAATACTGAGGACCGGGCGAACAAGCTCAGGTGAAAGCCCGCGTGAAAGCGCACAGAGAGACAGTCCGGTGTTGGCACTAAAGCGCCGTGTACGAACGCCGGAACAACGTGTGCTGATGCGCGCGATGACGGGGCTCGTCCTTCCGTTAACGCGGCCCCGTACCCGCCTAAATCAGCATAGCCGCTTAACCGCGAGCCGTTGGTTCGTCCGAAGTTGCCACGGTCGCACTCGACAACCGTGTGCGGCTGTGTTGCAATCCAAGGGACTCACCGCCTTCCGGTGGCCCCGAACATTTCGACGCTCTGTAACGTCGCGTTTCCGCCAACTCTCCCCATGAACTTGCTGCATTATTGGTTCCACGTGCTTCTCTGGAAGCGCCCCGAGAACCTCTATTCCCGTGTTACACGTAGATTCCGTCTGCCGGTTCGGAGTGGATCGAATTCAGCAGAAAAGGGAGTTTTACCGCTTGTTAAAAGGGTCGGGGGTCGAACAATTTCATCGGGGGAGTTTGTTGAATGTTTTCGGGCACTTTTGGGCTTGTTAAACATTTTAGAGTACTTGCAGAACATGAAACACTTTAGGGTACTTTTGGCTCACCGCAAGTGGATCAAATTTCCGAGGAAAATGAGTTTTAATCCTCGTCAAAGGGTCAATGTTGAACAGCTTCGTTGTGGGAATTCATTAAATATAGTAGGAAACTGTAATTAACGCGGTGCGTTTAGATCAATGAGGGTTTCCGGGAATCCCCAGGCACATATTATGAAATTTGTCGACGGGACTGCGAAACGATTCCGCGGTATTAAACATGTTCGCCATGAGAGGTCAGCACATCAAACTGAGGCTAATTATTAATAACGCGGTATAATATCCAAAGCGCGGGAACTTTCGGCCGGCAAAATTTTCAGCATCGAAATCGAGAAAATTCGTCGACGATCGCGTGTAGTGCGGTTTGCGGGCGTTATCAAATTGTAACGACGAGACAACGGGCCTCGGGCGTAACGCGTCGCGCCGACAAAGTGTTGTTATTATGCATTTTAATGCCCTGCACCGGGGCGACAAAGCACCGGGGGAGACCGGATTTTGTTGCGTTGTTAAGCGTTGCTTTAATACGACGGAACATTCGCGCGAAACTCGGCAATCTCAACGCACCGCCCGGGTTTCGACGAACCGCGGAGCCGAGAGCGCAAACAATGCATTAGAGACTTCGCCCGCGGAATAACATGCACGGAACGTAACGCATTATGTATACACTCCACCGCTGATTATATACCTTCCGACGAAACTACGTACTACGACGTACACGAGCTCGCGGATAAAGTGCTAATTATTTAACTGCAATTGTGGCGCTGGGTTGTTCGAGCGCCCGGCGAGACGGGGACGACGTAATCCTCGATTGGGAACGAAACTAGGAAATTATCCTCTCGACGCGAGGATCACGGGACAGATTGGAGTGATGGGTGTTTACTTCAATTCGCTTGGCACTGGATATCGTGGCTGAGAGTCCAACGCGCGTCGCTATCTAAACGCGGTGAAAAACACGGATAATGAAGCTCCGCGCTTTGCGCTGTGAGCTCGACGATCCACGAGCCGGCCTGATACCCTCGCCGGTCGCGGATTTAACGTCCGCGATTTCGCAGAGTGTATCGGGACGGTAATTTACGTACAGCCGGTGTACGTTGTTAATTAGTCGGAATACGCGGCCTTTGCGCGGAAAGTAATCTTCGCGAACAACAAATTATCCCGCAGTTTCGCAACAATTAATTTTAGTACCCCACCGGGGGCTTTGGCCGAATGCGGTTGAGCCCCGCGATACTCGCCACAGTCACTCAATCCCACTACGGCGGCGAAGGATTATGAGCTCGATGTACTGCGCTGCATAAGTCGGCACTAGTTATCGCGAACAACGGGTGTCGGGTTACTGCGGTCCGTGCGCGATTTGGCTTCGCAGTATGTTCATAACACCCGAATTAGATTTTTCGGTATAGAGTCAAGTTTTTTTTTACAACCTCGAGGTATAAACCATGGAGCGAAAGGGACGCCAAATCGCCGTGTACTCGTAGCAAGAATGTTTTTTTCATCGCGAGGTATCTAATAAAACAGTCTGTAGCCGATATTCCGCCCGGCGAGCCATAAAAAAGAAATGGTTTTTCATACTTTACAATAAATTTTATCGACAGGTACTCGAAGCGGCGGCGACTCCCGTGACTTTTACGGGAGCCAGTGTGATCCAGCATTTTTTATATGGAAATGGCGGCTGAACGGAATGGGTCCTTGAACGAAAATGGACGCAAAGGGATCAAAGGAACCGCCGCGAGATTTCCGTGCGCGTTGCCTTGGGAGAGAGAAAGAGCGCGCGGATGGATTCTGGGACAAAGAGATGAAACAGATGAATTATCCACATGAGGGAAACATGCCCAGCAGCATTCGGATCGGAGCTGCGCTTGGCTGGAGTTTTAAACGAGGCGCTGCGGATGACAAAACCTTTGAAGAGCCTGACGAGAAGTCTGACTTATCTTCAGTTCAAATGTGGACTTCCAATTGGCGAAATGAAACGATTCTCGAGGTTTCGCGAAGGCAAAATCTCGTTTTGCTCCGGAAAAACAGCTTCGAGATATGAAAACGTAACGAGACCTCGTGATTGTTCGTTTTCACTGAAAATGCGAGATGTCCGAAATTTCAACTCGAGAGATTCTGGTGGTGACAGGACAGCAGGAAAAACAATTTGCTTCCTAGAAAGTCCCAGAAATGTTCACGAAAAACATCTTTGTGGGAAAAGCGGCTCTCGGTCGCTTTTGCTCCAACTGGATATACGACGTTGCATTCTGTGGCATCGGACGACGGTTCATAGAAACGAATTTTGAACGTCAGTCTGTTCCTCCGTCGCGATTGTTAAGCGGCAGCAAATGAGGTGGAATCGTGGAATAGGAGACGACATATAGGCGAATCGTTTGTGTGTGGCGCGCAGCCTGGACGGAAATGCGCTTTGAATATCATCCCATTCTCGAGAACCGTTTTCCCCTGGACTCTGCTTGAGGGAGCAGCTCGGAGAGCTCGAATCCAATAAAGTTTTTCGGGGCGAATCTTTGTTCTCTGACACAAGTCGAGCAGCTAACGTTTTTTTTTTTTTTTTTTTTTTTGTTCCACGAATAAAGAAGCGCCGCTCGTCTGCAGCGGAGTATTTCAGATTGAAATTGCCCCGTTCGTCGGAAGAATAGAATCAAGGGAAAAAGGAAGTTGGGAAAACGAAAGTTGCGTCGGGGCGGCGGGAGAGGAGTAAAAAAAAACGGGCGTCTAGAATAATGTATGATAATGCGGTACATTTTGCCGCGGGCCACTAATGCCTTTGATTGTTGATTCTGACTTTCATTAACCGACATCACATTTTATTTCCACTGGCATCGGGTTTTTTTACCTGTCGCCGTGTATCCGATTCCGTTGCAGGTCGCGATACGAATTATACGAGTGACCTACTTGTATATTTCTTTCTAAGCCAGCAGTTGCTCTTGACGCACTTTCCGTTTGGAATTGCGCTCGCGATGCTCGTCGCGTATCAACGTTTTGCAGTTTTGCAGTCCACGAACGTTGTACACCGTGAACTTTTCACGGAAGGAATTTTATTTCAAATTGCCAAAGGCCTCATGAGCCCCGAAACGTAATATTGATTTAACGACCAGCGGCTGACAAAATTGTCAACGAGTTTCACACGTCTCCCGGGATGAATTCACCCGAGGATAAATAAAATTCCCGACAAAGTCTGTTTGCATACCGCCGGGATTTACCGCGGCGAATGCATACATGTATGAAACAAGGAGAATGCTCCGTAACGTCGTGAGCGAGGCTCTCAAAACGGCATACCGCACAACACACGGCGCTCCACTCGTTCCACGGTGAATATTGCACGAGGTCAGGCCGCATGCCGAGACGCCACTTTGAATTGCTCGCGCGCCGCATCTAAAACGAGCCTGCGGTAAGGCGAATCTCGCCGAACAAATGTTTCTGTTCTGGGGAAATTGCAGGGCCCTATATCAACTCTTTTTTTCGTCTCTCTATCTCAGCTCTGAGATATTTAAACAAGAGTGAGCATCTCGACCGATTTCATCTTCTGAATCATTTGCGAACGTTTCAAATCATTTCGCAAATTATTATCTACCCCAAACTTCGTGACTTACGATTAATCAGTCAGCCAAATTTGCCTCACGAGCTGTGAAAATGTCCCGAATTATTGCAAGAATTGGTCTCACAATTTTTCAACATGTTGTATTTATTCACATGTTTTACGTGTTCAACGTGTTGTACCCAATCGTAGCATTTTAATTGTGACTACATGAAATTATTGGATTTCAGGTTCGACATTCCACGCGCCGGAATAACAGCCGAGTGCAACGAGCGCGGGGGTCGCAGGATTCCACAGGGAAATATCTCACAATACGCAGTTCCGACTCGATGCTCGGTGGCGCTGATAAGGTGCCTTACATATCAGAAAACGGCGAGGGCTCTTACAATTTGTTCTCGCTTTCTGCGCTCTCTATCCTCTAATTCTCGGCGCGTTTCTCCTTCCCCGGCCGGCGCGGCACGTTGGTACGTGAGCCAAGCGCGAGGATCGGGTCGACTCGCGCGCTCCATTCAGTTCTTCCATTGTCCATAAAATACCCGAATCGCTTGCCAGCAGCACCAGCACCGAGTCATTTACGAGGGCTGTACCCTTAGTTACAATCGTCGAGTTTAGTCCCAAGCCCGTGACGCCTCGGGGGTATTAAGTACAATTGTTATACCCAATGGCTTCTCTCGTTTTCACACACGGCGACGAATTTCGAATAACGTCCCCGCGGAGAATTTACAGCCGTACAAGCGACACCGGCGGGAGATTCGAGCGAATGGGATTAAACGGGCGCTCATAATTAGCCCACGATCTCGGACAAAGTCACGGTTAATTCGCGCTAATTGTATTCACTGCCATTATCAAAGACCAATAGCTGCAAGTGGAAACGCTTGTAATTCCCATTTGCCTTGTCAGTCATCAGGCAAAAAAAAAAGCAATTGAAAACAGACTCCTCGGCTTTCCCATCCATTCGTCACGAGCACCCAACAAAAACCCTCAGACGTTGCTTCGAGGACCGAAATTAAAGGCCCGAACCACGCCCGATTGTTTCCAATCGCCTTCCTCACCTTCGACACGTCGTTTCGCAAATTTCCAAAGTTAGATCACGCCCGTCACGCGCAGCATTCGGCAACAACGTCCTAGGCACGTGTCAGGATGCAGGTTGCCGGGGCCTAAGTTGAACTGCGCTTAAATCCAGAAGTAGCTTCGAATCGAAATTGCGCCTTGTTCTGGCAACTTGTCGATGCGCCGCATTAGCCTGTTTCCACGGCGAACCCGCAACGGCGTTGCCACGCTGCGGCTTCGGCGTTCATTGTCGCTTCGGGCTAACGCGGGCTACAAGTCGGAGGACGACGAGACTAACCGACGCGCCGGATCCCGCTGGATACGTGGAGCACACGTACCGCGTACAACGCGCGGCTACTGGCGCGGAAGTTTGGTCCAAGATTGCTTGGTTCTTGTAGCGCTCGCAGGGGACAGGTCATCGTAAACCTTCCGGGCGCTCGGTGTGTCTCTCCGCGTATCTCGCTTCCCTCGCGTCGTTCGAGGCGCGGGGACCAACAGCAACAACCGCAAGACACGACCCATCTACTTCCACCGCTTTGCCCATCGCTCTCGCCCTCGACATCCTGCATCTTCGTCCTCCCTTTACATATTCACCGCGTCGCCGAACAAAGTAGCGTCAACGACCTCCCGTTCCTCGCAGACGTTTTTTGTCCTAAAAGTCATTTGGTGTGTGTGTGCTTTTTATTCGCAGTTTCCTTTACGACGACCACAGGATTTCCCAGCCGGTGATCCACGAATTTGTATCGGACCGATGCGGAATAATCGTGGGATTTCGCGGAAGAATCGGGGGAAAAGGAGAACTCGGGGAAATTTCGAGAGAGAATTTCGAAGCGCGCGGGTGTTCCACATGGGAATCCGATACCCGTAGCCACTGAGTAAACAGCGATTCCGCCTTTGAATCGCTGATCTCGGCGCCAGTTTGCCGGATTCGTCGAGTCAAATACGTCGATCCGTGTGATCAGGGACACAATCTTCATTGGCCGCGCTGACGTTGTTTGGACTACGCAGTTGGCTCTGAGACCCTCGAGTTTTCCTCTAAGGACTCAGTCGCCGAGAAGTCCCGGTCGAAAAGTTTCCCCATGGAAACAAAATCGAACGCGTCGCAGGCCCAGATGGGGTATCGAGTGGCCCGATTATTTTGGGATTCACTCATTCAGGGGCCAACGAGTCCATCGCCACCGGTGAGTAATTTCAAAGGAGCCACCGAGTTCCATCCGGTTTTCCGTGTTAATCCTAAGTTTCTCATCTCTCATTTTCTCCGTGTTTGAGTTTCCGCAGTTGCCAGTCTCTCTCACCACTGTGTCCGTATACGCCAGTGTGTTATATCCGGCGTGGAGCCCTCGGTGCACGGCGCCTCTCGGATGAGCAAGCAACTTCGAGTTCTCCAGTTGCATCGCAATACGCCCGGGGAATCGACCAAGAAGAGACCCGGGCCAGGCCAGTGTGGCACAGCCCCGGTAACCAAGGCAAACACTTTTGCGCCAAAGTCGTACGTTAGTCGGCGATGTGTGCAATACCGAGCGAGCTGCTGCCCGCCGAATGTGAGTGTTTGATCGGCAACGGGGCGATACGGGCGAGGAGGAGGCGGCGGCGGCGGCTATCCCGACGCGCCGGGTGGAATTCACGTCTCTGGGTGTGCGAGCAGCGCTACACTTAAGAGATATGGATGTACGTGCGATCCGTGCTGGCCGAGGAGCGAGCGAGAATCCAACAGGAGCAGCAGCAGCAGCGAATCCGTCGGGCCCGGAGAACACGAGGAATTCGCCGAAACGTATAGCGACGAGCGCAACTACAGTGGACAGGATATCCCACGAGGTATCGATACGTGCTAGGGATTGAATTGAATGCAGGAGGATAACCCAGATGTCGATGCGAGATTATCGAGGGGCTGGGAGGGCGCGCGCCCGCCCGCGCGGCTTTGGCCTGTGGCATCTCTGCGGTCTCCGGCGTCGCCGCTGCCTCCGTGCGATACCGCCGAACGCGAGAGGGACTGTTCCGTTCGCCACATACCCACGCCGCCGATCTTGCTATTCGCCGTTGTCAGAAGCCAGTGTACTGTGCGCACCGCACGCGCGCGCGGTCACATTGTCCCGGGAACGGGGATAACTTGCGGCATTGTTGTCGCGCGGGGCTTTATTATGCCTCGTGGCTGAATGACGCGCGCGCGTTGGACTCGGAGACATCGCGAGTTTTCGGGGAATATAATTGACAAGCGTCGCTGTTGCACCGCGGAGCTGTTGCAGTTGGATTTACCGGAGACGGTAATCAGTGGTTGGCGCTGGGATTTCGGTCGCGAGGGTTTCTTGATGAACACCACGCGCTACGGAGACGAAGAGACTCTCCGAGTTTTCGCTGGTGTGACGGACAACTGTTACTCGGCGGAAATGTCAGAAGCGAACGCGCGGATCAATGCGCGGTTTATCCTCGGATCGGCGGGAGAGTCGAACGAAATAAATAGTCGCCGTTTAACGCGGATTAATTGCTCCGGGGATATCGACGGGGGCGATATTGACTGCAATATGAGAGGACGAGATATCGAGTGTTTCTGGCGCCATTAGCGGCGCTCAGCTCGGGCGGAAGATTGATAGTCGCGATGATGACCCACTTCAATAAAAGCGGTGAGCTCGGACGACTGTATCAAAGATGCAAGTTGCGCGGTGCAAACCGCAACTATGTCCGAAGTCATAAACACGCGGCGATTGCGTCTCCTCGGGAGCTTCAAAGACCCGCAATTTGGTTTACATAGCGGAGGGCGATTGTTCGTTCATCCGTCTCAGCTTGTAACGTCTCCATAGTTCATCGTCCTTGCGACAATGGTCCGCATTGATTAATTAAGACGATGACCCAAATTCCGTCCCGACAGAGAAGACACACACACACACGCAGGCGTCGGTCCTTCTGCCGCGAGCACGTGCGGATGTAATCTCGTTACAAGGGCCTCGTGCCCGTCTAACCGACGTACACGCCGTTGTAAGCTTGTGCTTTCAATAATTTAGCAGGAAACTTGCCATGCAAGGATTCTGTTCTCCTGAAACTGTAAGACATAACCGCTGCCTGCGGTCTATAAAATATAAAGCGCAGTCGATAAGACACAACATGCGGTCTATAATACATGAAGCGCAGTCTATGAGACGACATAACGCGCTGTCCATAAGATAAAGACCCGCCGTTCGAACTCTTGAAACTGTAAATTCCACGTTATATTTCGGTCAATTTCTTCTGGATAATGAAATCGTGCCTGTCTTTCTTCTTGCAGCCGCTCGCATGTCGACAAGTGGCGCGCAACGTCGCGCAACATCCCCGCTCGTATATATCCGGCTGAAAAGATAATACCCAGAGCGAAGCGAGAACGCAGGGGCACACAAGACGTCGGGATCCGCGCGCTCTCCATCCAAGATTTACCGATGCTGCCGCTGAGGTTTTTGCCAAGCGTATCTCAAGGCTCGAACGCGCCGAGCGAGGTTTGCTTGAGCGCGGCGAGCGAGCCCAACCAAGTGGCGAGTGGCTCGTGTACTCCGGCGTGTACATGTAACGGCTGCAACGCGCACACGTGAAGGTTTCTCTTTGCCGAAGGTTTCCGGCACGCGAAACTTGGGAATCGTAACCTATATTATGCAATGTATTTATTGAAGGAACATATATATACGCGGTAACGATGGGAAGGCTCGCATGTTGGGCTCCTGTTTTCCCACGAATCTTCCGGGACACGCATACATGAATCCAATATGGGAATTCACCTGGGACGCCACCTGGATTTCAGACAAAATTGCCGTGGGTTTACTCGGAATTTCGACCAATCAAAGGATCGCCAGGAAATTGCGACTTTCCATGCTTTCTTCCGCGCCACACGCGATATTAACGCACGTACTAATGTGAAAATTCACCTGGGATCCCGCCCGGAATTTCGTGCGAAATTGCTCTCTCGGTTTCCGTGACCGAAATTCCGACTAATCGATGAGCGGTAAGAAATCGTCACTTTGCAAACTCGCTTCGCGCGCGACCGCCGTTCTTCGTTTCGCCAGCCCAACGTCATCGCCGCGGCACTAACGAAAGCGCTTTTTCCAGATACGACAACCCCGAGCGGCAAGTTGAAATTGCTGCGCGTCCGACAGCAGCGGAGCAACCACCACCGTCGCTCCGAAGGCTGAAAACAATTTTCTCCCGCGGCCGATCGCGGGATCAAAAGAAAAAGAAGGGAAATTACGAGCTGCGGGCTTTTTGGAACAGCTCCCGGGGAAGACATCGGAACTACTGCGGCAAGATTAACGGGCCGTTCTCTCCCGCTCTGGCGCGAGACTCTCGGCAAGCGCGCAGAGAGAGAGAGAGAGGCACGAGTGGCGGGCGGACGGGTGTACTGCAGGTGTACGACTATAATCGCTATATCAAGCTTGCACAGCGCGCGCGAGAGCCCCGGTAACACGCACAACAACGTTTACCACGCGATCCTCCGGGATTTGGGACGCTACCCGACGCTACAGAACGTTCAGTTCATATAGGCTGTCCGTATAGGTATAGCTAAACGCCTCCTCGTTGGACGTACCAAAGTACAATGTTATAGCGCGATACCCACTGACCCAGAGGGCCGGAGCGGAGAGCGGGGAATCGCCCTCCGCCACTATCTGTGGAGCGAGAGAGAGAGCGAGAGAGGGAACGAGAGAGGAGAGCTTCGTTTCGCTTCGAACCGAACGCCCACTGTCCCGGTCCCGTGGTTTTGCGCCCATGGACGGCGCGCTACGCTCTGCCCACCGCTTTAACGCCACCACAACCGCGAACCCTGTAACGTCGACCGACCCATCGAATCAACGGCCACCGGCCTCGCCGCCGTCCTCGCAGTGACACCGATGTACGACGCAGGAAGCCCTCCCAACTCGATAGCAAGAAACTAATGGTACGCGCATCCCGGGAATTGAATCGTACACCGCGTCTCTGTGTCCCCTCGCACCCACGGTTTGCGGACATGTCCGGACGCTCGGGAAGATATCGGACGGCGGTGGGAATTGCCGAAGCCGGGAATATGTGGGAACTCGGGTTACTTCGCAGCCCTCGAGGACACCGAGGATTGAAATCTTCTTTCTTTTTTCGGCTGTTTAAGCTGAGAGCGATATTTTTGGCTCGTGAATTTTCAGGGCTTATGACGTTCGATTGGCTGCGTGAAGTTTAGTATTTCTCGATGGTTTTGCGCCCACGGCGGCTCCGACCAACGTTTTAACGATACCACAACCGCGAAACCCGCGACGTCGACCGACCCATCGAATCAACGGCCACCGGCCCCACCGCCGTCCTCGCAGTGACACCGATGTACGACGCAGGAAGCCCTCCCAACTCGATAGGAAGAAACTAATGGTACGCGCATCCCGGGAATTGAATCGTACACCGCGTCTCTGTGTCCCCTCGCACCCACGGTTTGCGGACATGTTCGGACGCTCGGGAAGATATCGGACGGCGGTGGGAATTGCCGAAGCCGGGAATATGTGGGAACTCGGGTTACTTCGCAGCCCTCGAGGACACCGAGGATTGAAAGCTTGTTTCTTTTTTGGGCTGTTTAAGCTGAGAGCAATATTTTTGGCTCGTGAATTTTCAGGGTTTATGACGTTTGATTGGCTGCGTGAAGTTTAGTATTTCCCGATGGTTTTGCGCCCACGGCGGCTCCGACCAACGTTTTAACGATACCACAACCGCGAACCCCGCGACGTCGACCGACCCGTCGAATCGACGACCACCGCTCGCCCTTCCAGCTCGCCTCGTGTGACACGATGTACGACGCGCGAAGCCCTCCCGGCTCGATAGCAAGAAACTAATGGTACGCGCATCCCGGGAATTGAATCGTACGTCTATATCCCTCGCACCTAAACCTACGTTTATGGACGCGTTCGGGAAGATATTGGATGGATATTGGAAGATATCGGTGGGAATTATAGAAGTTGGGAATATATAGAAAGGCAATCTTGTGATCCTCTGAAAATACCGAGAATCAGAAATTTATTTGATTTCATTTTGTTTTTTAATCGAAGCAAAACCAGGTCGTTTCGAAAGTATCGAAAGTTCGTAATTCGGGTACGCCTGTAACGATAGATTGGCTGCCACTCAGCGAGAGTGGATTTCACTATTTGTTTCATGAGCTTCGAGGCCCACAGAAGCAGTTACTTTCGGTATTATCGACTAATCACGAGGAATAGACAGGATAAACTATACATTTCAATTCGAACCAATTGCGGAGAATTCAATTAAACGTAAGCCCGAACAGAAGTGACCTATTCCCACCGATGACCGTCATTAAGCATGAAACTGTCGACCGATTCTATTTCCGCTCGCCGGCCCAACGAATGATCGACATTGAGGCTTGTCTGAATAATTTAACACCGAGCTCCGTTTTGTTCGACGACAAAAAAGTAGCAGATGCAGAAGTTATTCTCGCACATTGTGCTAAAATCGGGCCGATTAACGAGTCTTTGCGTTTAATGCTACTAAACGGAGAATTAATTAAAACTCTACACTGTTGTTGTTAAGCGTGATATTGTTAAACAACGAGTTAATTAAAACTGTACACTGTTATTATTAAGCGATATTGTTAAATAGCGAATTAATTAAACTCGGAATTAAATTCTGCCCCGGAAAATACGAAGCTTCGGCGAAACAAAAGCCCTCTAGTAGCAGCCACTGACTTTCAATCGAAACAGTTTGATGGCTCGCGAAGCCAGCGAGAGACACGCAGAACTCGAGTCACAATAGCCGATTCCACGTATCGTTGTAATATGTTATTTACCGAGGATCCATTCGCGAGCCGTAAGAACGCGCGGCGCGAATATGAAGCCCGCTGGATGATTCAGAGTTCGACTTCCGACTCGGCGCAGTTGCATCGACTCCGCGACTTCGACGTCTCCGCACGAGCAATTGTGCCGCGCGCACTCGAGGCTATAGACCTTGGGACACGAAGGAAACAAGCCGAACGTTGAATTTCCCTCCCGTGACGGTTCTCGAAAATACACCACGGGCGGAGTGTCAGAACGAGCGGGATATTTCTATTTCGTTTATCGAAAATTCAATATTCGATTCGTATAATCCTCACACCGTGTATATTCATAATAACGGTTACATGCACGCGAGCCGTGAATCGGAATAACTGGAAACTCGATGCACAATAGAACGTCCTGCAGCTTCGTATTTCGAGCGAGTTCTGGTGTCGGTGGAAAATAGCTTAGGAGAATTACTCGAGTTCACGGTTGTCACACCTTCTGCTAAATTCATGAAAACGTCGCTCCGATTTTTCGCGCGACAGTTTGAGACTAGTGGAGATAATTGTGACTCAAGGTCTTAATATAGAGGGACATTCGTACGGGGATCCAGGGATTTTTTGATTGACCCATTTGCGTCGATTTTCATCAGGGTGCATTGTTGACGCAATGTAAAAAAAAAATCGTATAATCCGTATTATTGCGACTGTTACCGCGGCCAGCGGCTCATTTTTATTGCCACTGGTCATTTCGAGAAAAATTATTGTCATTTTTGCCTGTGTTCGCCCGGGGCTAAACCCAGGGACACCGTGGAAGCACCGGCAATAAACTTATGGATATTCAAAGGCACAATCGACACGTAGAAAAGTGTGTACAACCGTAACGGTGATTCATAGACACTCGTTAATCGGAGTGCAGCCAACCGAGGCTACTTCGATAGCGGAGTATAAGCGCACGTTTTTTTTTTACTAGTCTATATATTCGCGTATAAACCTCTTTCCCCGTGGCACAGAATTTATGGTACCCGGCCGAGGGTGGATGTACCGATTTTCCGCGTGGCAGGCAAATCCCCCGGGGTGCGTCTCGCGAATCCGCTGAAATTAGCAAATTTTTTTTGCTCCCTTGTTCTCTCGCCTCCTCCTCGTCCCCTTCCGCCGCACCGGCCCCGGAATCCCATTGCTTACATTCTGCAAATTATATATTCCAAGGGGTGTCGAGAGCCACTAGAGGAAAATAAAAAAAAATTCTCGCCGGATTTTCGCACTTCATTTCTCGCGCCAGCTTTTTCCCCTCGGAGAGTTGTTTAATCCTTGGAGGGCCGCGTATCAGAAACTCGTAGCTGTTACCTACATAATGTTCTCGTATTTCCAGAAACCCTTGGTTGGAGACTGAAAAGATCCTCGTGTGTGTTTTCACCGCTGAAAATATTTCGTGTAAACTTCTCCATTGCGGGTGAAGAAAGCTCTTCCGCGCAAACTGGCGCATTAAATTTAATACACCAGTGGAGATATAAAGTTACCACTTTTCCATCCTACGAAAATTAGGAACTAATAGAAAGAATGTGTATTTTTACTACACTCGTATGTCAAATTTATTAGCCGAAGCGCACGATTTATATTCCAAAATAATCTTTTCGTAAAGTAAAATAAAAAATGCAGAAAGCTCTCGTTTTTTATCGCATCTTCGCTCGGGCGACTCTTCGCCAATAAATAAAGTCGAGCGTGTGCATTTCAGGGCCTATAAAATCTATCGTAAACAAAGTCCCCCGATCTGGGATGATACCGGGGTGAATATAGAGCGCGTCTATGAGCCGAGCCGGACGTACATGTGTAACGATCTCGAGAAGTTGTAAATTTGCGTATATATGCCGAACAACGATAGCAACAGCGGCGGAGCCTGCAGTATAACTGTTCAGTATCCATTCGGAGTGGCCGTTCTGCAAGGCGCTGCCGCCGGGCCGTGTACCGCTCATGCATATTCATCGAAAAGTGGGTGTATCGCGGCGCTCGGGTGGCTCGGTGTCGTGGGTATTAGGTATCCGTGGATAGACACTCGAGCTCCTGGGGTGGGTTTTCATTCGATCGTCGATATCGATAGCGCCGCGCAACCCGGGCGCGAGTTGCCCTTATGCGCGACGCCGAAACGACACAGGACGGGTTGTGTTTCTCATCCGCCGTCGTGTCTGGTAAAATGGAACGGAAGGAAGGCAAATGGCCTGTCCACGATAAGTCGAAGGTTTAGACGGTGTACACGGAATATGCTAAGTCACAGGTTTACGGCCCGTAATCGCAACCCAGTTTATGCAGCTCGTAGGGATCAATTTGTCATGCAAATTGGGTCTGCGGTCCGAGCCTCATTGAAAGGAACTCAAGAGGATGGGGAAAAAAATAAACCAGGGAGCTAGATAAAAAGACCCTAAAGTCTGTCTATTTTCAGTCGACCTGGAATTATTTTCTTCGGCCGAAAATTGTCATTGTTGCCATAGAGACCTGTGGATGTGTTACCAGCGACGTTTCAAAGTTAGCAAAATCCAATGGTCAGTTCCATCTGTATAAATAATTCAATCACCGTGCGACTGAATTCATAATTTATCATTGAATCTTTCAAGATTTCCAGGTCCAAAAAAGCGAACGACGTCGTCTCCAGTAATGACCGAAGCCGTAGAAGATTAGACTCCGCGAAAAGGCTGATTGAGCGGGATGCTGATGACGCAGAGGCCGGCGAGGACTTTTCGCCTTTTTTGCGGTCAAGAGTCAACAGCTTTGGAGTTTCCTTGGACGTGGCCGCGGGAGAGTATGGACTGCAGTCGTTAGGACGTCATGGCCCATGGGCAGCGCGACGGAGTATCGGAAAATACGAGAAGTTGGAATGTCGCCGTATACACACCGAAGCCCGTTTCTACCGACGAATTAATGGCCATTTGCTGCGCGAGGCCGTATTTACCCGATATTTTAAGGGTTCCTCGTTCTCCGCACGACATCGGAAAAAGTTTCGGTGGGCGAGAGCGCTTCCGGGCTGTACCACGAGGAAGAAAACGAGAATGTCGCCGTCGTCGTTCGGGTCGTCCGTCGCTCGCGCGGTCGGAATTACGGGTCTCTCTGTTAGTTAGCCGGTTTCGGATACACCGGATCTCCGGCTCCGGAAAGTTTAATCCCGTAACCATCGGTAAAAGTGATGATCCTGCATAATTAGCCAATTTCGTTTCGCTCGCTCGCCGCACGGCAAATTCCCGCGAAGATTTGTCGTCGGCTTTTGATTTATGATCATCTGCTCGATAGACTGACAAATAATTCAACGCGTCCTGTCGATTTCCCCGCAATAATAACGTCACATCCGCAGCGCACGCGGAATAAATAGTCCCGCGTACCAATTTAGGTAGATTAACGCGATAATTGAATATTTACACGGCAATGAGGAATCCACACGCGGACAATGCAAATCAGTCATAAATATTTCCGACCAATCTCGCGAATAAAGCCGAAATCAGGCGGAAATGATGGAGCGATTGCGCCTCGGGTTACGCGAGAATGCGACCTCGTTTCACGCTACAAAACTAAATACACCGGCTAATAACGTCGAGCACATAATCATGGCTGCTGCCGCTGCCGGCTGCTCGGGTTCACTTTAAATACGTGGAATGACGATATTCGGTCAATTTGGATTATTGAGTGGAGCGAAACGCTTGGGACGAGTTTATATCCATCAGACGCTGAAGTGGGCTGAACGAGGTAATCCGTAATTCCAGCTGAATATACGGAAAACATTTGGAAGAGGCTCCGGATTATATGCAGAACACAATTTAATATCCATCGACAATCAAGTTTGAAACGGCAAATTCGTACATCGATGCCGCATGATTTTTCGATCGATACACTCGTCTTAAAACATTTACGGGTCCCTAAATGATCGAAAAGTCTCCGATCGTTTCGCATAACAGAGCCGCGCGGCTTGCGGCGAGCCGTGTGGCATCGATTAACCACGAAGATTTTTACACGACAAACAGTTACACACCGGCCTTTGTTTAGTTATAGGCGACGGAGGACGACGGGACGAGGGATCGCGGCTGGCTTTGATGGATGTTTTCAATTTACGAGCCGAATAGGAGGCAAACGTGGCTGGCAAACAGACGGCGGCCGGGTGGACCAGAGGCGCGCGTGCAACTCGTCCGAGTGGTGCATCGGCATCGAATCGTCGTGGAAATCAACGTCCGAATCGATATTCCCTGAGCCTGCCCGAATGCCCCTCGACGCCTCAGCCTCGGACGGCCGGGAGATCGCCGAACAAGTTGGGTCAGCGATGCTTCACGGATTCACGGAATGTCGAATCCCATTGTTGGTAATAGAGGGCTGGTATACGCCCGGGGGGCGCGAGAGCGACCTGGCCGTGCGGTTGCCAGTCCGTTGGCGCGGCGCTGAGGTGTTGAGAAACACCGACGGCAAAGCCGTCGCGATCCGTTTGGATGACGCAGCTGCGAAATCAAACGGGACAAACATCCGTGAGGCGCGGGGCCGGCTTTATCCTCGGGCAACAAGCGCAGCGAGAGAGGCCAAGAAAAATCTCCGAGTTTCGGCGACGACCCGCGACCTGATTTCCCCGATACAAATGAATTTACTTTGGCAATTCGGGCGAATTGAATTCCCTGACTCTTGGCGATTGGGTCACAATCGAAAATAGCAATCGTCTGGCGGTGAGTTTCGAAGCCGCCCCGGACGATTGATCGAGCGATTGGAAAATCAGTGTGTGATCGGTCGCCGAGCGCGGGCTTTCCAATAAAGCGCCACCATTGTGACCGTAATGACATTTTTTTCCCCTGTTTCGACGGTGGGCCGCTTACCAGCCTAATTCGGCTGGGTTTACGGCGGATTTTATAAATTCTCCCTCGCCGTCCCGCGGGATCCACTTTGAGGGGCTTTGAGAGATGAAATTCTGTTCGCGAGACGATCGGGGAACGCGTTGAATCCGATAATACGTAAGCAAATAACAACAATGGTCGGTGATAAAACTGGGAAGATAAATCTACGGAGTTGCGTACTTTTGTCCGAATACATAAGAATAATAAGATGTTTTTCCTCGCGAGGAGAAAGAAAAATTCTTTCTCGCGCTGAACGACTTTTGTAGTCGACGAGAAATTCGTTTCTCTCGAAGTTTTTCTTTTTTTTTTTAGATATTCCACTCCAAAGGATAATAAATTGCTTCTATTTCTTCTTCGCCCGAGCCTTCGTCGCTCTCATCCTTCTTAATCAGCGGGCGGGGTAATCGAGAATAAATTCGATGATACGGTTGAAAAAGTTTTCTTTATTAAAAAGTCGACGGTGAATTCTCGCACTTCCATAATGGATCCGCTCTGTCGGGCCGCGTTCATCAATTAATCCACGCTCGTGCCACTTAATTTAATTAAAAGACAATTTTTATTTCGCTATGATCGCCGTTGTGCGCGTCCGAAAAGCTCAGCGATCCGAAAGGCTCTTCATCGATTCCACAACAATTACAAAGCTGTCTGAACCAGCGAGGCGAACTCGTAAATTGGCTTCACTGTAACGGACAATTATGGAACAAATTTGAATTATCGCTGCAATCCAAATTCTAGTTTCTGTTAACCAATTCGATGCTCCCAATAGTTCGTTTTTTTTACTGTCAAACCCGTTTACAAACTACAAAATATAGAAGGTTTATTCAATCCTAGGACGTATTTTCTGAGGACCACAGTTACAGGAAATTATACAAAAGAATAAACAAGAAAGAGTGCGGAGATAAATAGATAAATGGAGAACGTGTGGGTTTTTACTTGTATTTCGTGCAATACGCAATTGCGCATATTTATGCAAACGCAGTTCGCCTCGTCTCTCGGTGACTGTTCAGTAGTAAATGCGAGTACAAGTCAGACCGCTATCCGGGCGGAAGGGAGAGAAGCGACACTCGCGTGGCATAAACCCCACTCGCCTTACCCAGTAAAAGGACGTAGTGTCGGGCTCGCGCATTCCCCACTAGTGGCTGACCGTAACATCGTTTACCTACTGCTCCATGACTCCTTCAAACTTGTTCCGCGCTATATGTACAGCCTCGTGTACACACCGCACCGGTGGCAACCGTAAATACTTTGCTTTGGCTGGGTCTACACGATAAGCAGAAATGTGCAATAACTCAAAACGGCTCACCAACGTCTCCTCTATCGCGTCATCAAAATAATACGGGGAGGGCATGACGCCGCATCGGTGTACAAAACGTTGAACCTTTATTTTTCATTCGAGTCTGTTGCGTTTCTTTTTTTTTTTTTTTTAAATTTATTGCAGAGTTTTGAGAAATTAGAAAACGTTTCTTGTACAAAATGTTGAACCTTTATTTTTCATTTGAGTCTCTTGAGTATTTATTTGGAAAATTGATTCCACAGTTTTGGGAAATTAGAAAATTGGAGTCATCCACGTTCTAAAAAAGTTGGTGGATCACGATTATTTGATCTCTTTGAGAGCTTTCGTCTCAACGGACAAGACTAGGACGAAATAATAAAAAAGAAATTATTTTGCCAGAGTTTCGCTCCGTAAGGAAGAGAAATTTATTGAGAATCGTTTATTTCTCGGAGTCTCCTCCGCGCCGTATTGGAAAACCGTGGGTTGTGACGTTCGATATTAAGTACACGTGGGTGTACAAAACCCGGTGTTGTTTTGCTCGAGCCCCAAAACGGTATACGTGGTATGGTATCCCCGAGTATCTATCCCATCGACTGAACATTATTTTCCGACGGCGCTGCAGTCTTTTATGCCGCTCTACGTATAGCACGGTGTATAGATTCGTGAATATTTAATGCCTCCTCGAGCCTCGACGAAACTGGGACATGCGAGGACGATACTATGAATACAAATTCATTCGTAACAACTTTCTCGGCAGGGGAATTAAAAGAGGAGGATATAAATGAACAGATGACTGTAATAGCTGGTACGCTGGAAATAGCTACTTTTCGCGAAAATTACGCCTCCTGTTGCATTAATAATGAATATTCAGAAGCCGAGAATATTTATTTTGTACCCAATATCACAGTCCACAATTGCTTCTGTTCCAGCTCAATTAAATAACAATTTATTCAAGAATCGGCACTTAACACGAATTTGCTATGCCCAAATTTATTATACGATTTAAATACACGATGAAATCATTCCTCGTATCCAATTACAGTTGTTCACTGTATTTTTAATACACCTAGCCCATACGCGTGCTTACCCACTTCACTAAAATCAAGGTTACATTTTTTTTATTGACCGAACCTTGATTTTCTTACTTTGTTCGAGAGAAAACTCTATAATGAAAAAAACGCCGTAAGGCGGAACGCGATATCTTGATTTCGGAATTTCTCACAGAATTTTAAAGCCGAAAGTTGCCTTCTATTTTTCGCGAAAAAAACAATTTCAGTTTCGAAAAGTTTGAAAACCCTATCCGATGGGAAATTTCGCGCTGACTCCGAAAAGCACCGTTGCTTGCCAAAAAAAAAAAAAATAGAACACTCGTCGAGAAAAACACAAAAAATGTTTTTTTTATCTCTGGAAGTATGGAAATATTAGGCCATACGCTTCGCCCGTACACCCTCTCCCGAAATAATTTTACCAAATATTGAAACCTCGCACGTCAAAATACAATAACACAATTGAAACTGCTCGTTGGTTACCTAGCAACGAGTTGCAGGCCACTCGGCAGCCAATCAAATATGAGATATTTTAGCCACTGACTTTTTGAAAAGGGATTTCATGAAACTAATTCCCGCCTCTGCTTGCCGCACTAAACAAATCTGTATGTTTCAATTGGGCAATATGTTTAACTGATGCCCATCGATATTTCATTGAAATCCACCTTCTTTTTCCTCTCTCGCGATGGATGGAAATACCGCGCTCGATACCAAAGTATTTGTGCGCGAATTTGAAGAGCCCGGAATCCAGATTGATGGGCGTTTTGGTTTCGTTTTGAATGGTCGGTCGAACGTGGATGGCGCGGCAGTTGTTGATGCGCGAGGCAACGATAGTGCCAGGCCAGTTGATGCAGGAGGCTTGGACGGAACATTGAAAGGCAAATCGCGATCCGGTGTTAACGTAATCTGTCTTCATTTGTACTATTCATTTGTGTCGTCCCGTATGTGTATAACGCGCCGCTGCGAATACCGCAGCAGTTTTGGCCCGATATGCACGTTTGATCACCGGGTTGGCCGGCGTTCAGGCCCAGTCGGGGCGAACAAACGCACGCGGCTACCTGATCGAATTCATCGTTAACGCGTCGTCGCGCTCGATCGTGATTAATGCGCAACAGAGCGTGAAAATTCGTTCAACAAATGCCGCTGCGGTATTTGTTGCCCTCGCTCCGCGCCCGCCGCGGTATTTCCGCTCGATTCTGTGGTCAACGTTATCATTTTGTCATCTTAATTACTAAGAGATTTTTAATTCACGTTTTTATTCATTTATTTACTTATTTACGCTACTGGAAATATTTATAAAAATCAATCACACGGTAAATCCGCTTTTTTTTGCTTTGTAAAAAATAATATGCTCGATATATATATATATATTTTTTTTTATCCACGAGAAATACGCTGCGGTATTTCCGCTCGATTCTGTGATCAACGTTATCATTTCGCCATCTTAATTACCAAGAGATTTATAATTGGTATTTTTATTCATTTATTTATTTATTTACTTATTTACACTACCGGAAATATTTATAAAAATCAATCACACGTTAAATCCCTATTTTTTTGCTTTGTGAAAATAATATACTTGATATATATATTTTCTAAACCACGAGAAACAGGTCCCCTTTTGTATTTACGACTGGGTGGACTTATGCAACGTTTACTTTCGGCGAAGGAAAATGTGTATCGAAATTTACGGGCTGAAAGCCGGAGTTTTGTATACGATAAATAGTTAACGTCAATATCGAGCGTGAAACCATGCGAGCACGTGAACTTCAAAGCCAAAGCAATCTAGCACAAGTGGAAATACTAGTCCAATTACATGCACAGAACGTGTGTACGTGTGGGGGAGTCGAGGCTCCCGCGTGTACGAATAGATTTCACGCCTCGCTTGTACAAAGACCTTTTCTGTCTCCTGCGAGCAGAAAATTTATAGCCATTGTGCGTCAACTAGACCCGCGCTCGCCGGGGCCGACCGGGCCGCCGGTCTTGATACGCCTTTTGCTCGTGCAAAGTCACCGAATAAAATATATTTCGGTGCCCTCCAAGTTCGATGCGCTCTATCGGATTGGCAAATGGCTTTTTGCCATCGGCAAGTTTTTGCCACGACGCGAGAAAACAAAGTCGCCTACACTTTCATTAATTATTTTTTCCATCAATGTACGCGATTTTTTTCAGCCTGCACTTTTATTAATATTTTATTCCATCAATGTACGCAATTTTTTCAGCCTGCACTTTTTTTAATTTTGTTTTTAATCGACATACTGAAGTTTTCGGTGTGTAATTTTTAATACACTTCGCCCGGCACCCGGAGTCATTGAACTTGTTTTTTTTTTTTTTTGCAGCATACAGATAAATTTACGAATATTCTTGGAGCACGTAATTGGAGCCCAGTGCCAGCTATGACCCCGGGGGCAATAATGACGGAGGGAAAAAAGGCGGCCAAAGGGCGAAAAAAGGCTGGCGGAGAGCTTCGAGGAAAATCGTTATCGCGCTGCCGCTAACGGTTATTAGACGGAAGTAATTACCGATAATTAGGCGGTTACGTAAGAACTACGGTATTATCCAGAGTGCTCGGGGAAGAGCCTCGAGAGGGTCGTATGAAAATGTTACCCATGGGCCGCTGCACCCGCCCTCCCATGTCTGTGGGATATTTCTGAGTGCAGCTCCCGTTAAATGAATTAAAATGTAGCCGGAGAGCCCGGTGACCGTGTACTAAATAATGGCTGGCGAAATTCGCCATTATTTGTGCCTGGTTTTCCGATAACGAGCTTAAAAAAACTCGAAAAAAAAGAAAATGTTTTCATGAAAACGAAGCTTCCTCCGTGCAAAAAATAAATAATTGAGAAAAAGTCCCTCGTATTTTTTCGACATTTTTTTCTGAAATTCCGCTATCATTTTTTATTTCGTGCGACTGATCATCTCGTGAATATCAAAAGGCGCGGTAGCGTCAAGACGCCACGTATCTATGTGACAAACGTCAGCCGACAAAAGGCAGAAGTCTGTGAAATCAGTCGAAAAAGGAGCAGAAATATCCGTCTTATTTTTTCGCTGTATTCCATCATTTCTCCCCATCGTCCCGGGTCTTCGGCTAGTCACTCGTTTCTCCGTCCCCCCTCTGTCGCATTCTCGGCCTCCTCGCCCACGAAGAAAGATATTCATTTTCCATTCAAGTTCACTCCATGCCGAGATTAAACTCGCTACTCCGAGGAGCGCGGGGCATTAATCTCTCGAATATAATTTTCCGGTGGCTCGACTTTCTCGCTCGTCCGACGAGTAGCCAGGCAACAAGTAGGTAACTTGCCGGGGTACTTGAAAGGATAAACTGTAATTGGACTTTATCGATGCGAACGCGCTTTCCGTAACTTCCGCGGTACTGGAGATATTTTTTATTTTTGTTTCTCGTTTTTTTTCTCTCTCCCTTTTTTCGCCAAATTTTTCTATCGATAACGAGCGAAAATTACGGCGACAAAATTCCAGACTCGCGTGGTCTCCAATTAACCGTCCTGTTTATTTTGCAACAAATTCGCTTCACCCGTGGTCGAGAGATATTTCGCGTTTATTTATTTTTCCGCATGACGCTGAAAAAAAAAATACAACTGTAGGTCTCAACGCCAGTGACATCCTCTAACTTCGTTTGCCATTTCCTGCGCCATTATTTGCGCAGTTGCACAGCTGGGTCTGTTCCAAAAAGTAAATTTTCAGCGGCCCTTTTTATTCGCTTTATACAAGCAGTGCAAAATATTTTTATTTCCACATGAAGTAACTTCTCTTTCCGAAACGAGAATTAGATGTCTTAATGCGAAAAAAATCATCCACAGGTCCGTAAATCCGGGGCATCGGAGTTTCGGTGGACGTCGAGGGCCGAAATCCAATACAAATCGGAGAGTGGTCCAAACCGGAGGATAACGTGAAGACAAGGCAGCAGCGTCTTGGACCGTCGAATGTAGTACAAGACGCGACATTATTGCGGTCGAAGCAGCGTGTTCCATTGCGGCGAGAGGTGCGCGGGGATCGAGATCTTTCTCTCCTTCCTCGCCCGGGTCGACGAGCGCGTTCCGGTGTATATTGGAAAACGCTCTGGATGCTGTGCGGCCCTACAAGCTGTTCAGTCAAGTCATCGCCTGGGAAGCAAGAAACTCCCTGGAAGAGACGCCGGCTGTTGCTGTTTCGGCCGAATCGTCTGAGAAAATCTCCGACTTCTGCTCCCGGTGTATTATGCGCCTCTTTTTTCCCCGGTCTTGTACCATCTTCTGCTTACGCGGCTGCATAATTTACATCCGCGAAAGCCCCTTTGATCTCCTCTACGGCGAGATTGATTTTGATCGACAAGACTGGAGGTGATCGAGGGTCTTTCATTGCCGCAAGAAGAATTTCATTGGAAAACGACGAAAAAAACACCGTCATTATTTATCGGGCAAACGTCGAAAGTCACATTTTATCGTTTCTCCCCCGCCCGCGACGAGTTTAATCGACACTTTATCCGAGTTCGAGTCTCACTCGGTTCAACGTACTGTACCAATTCCAAAGCAATTTATTATTTCGTAAACTGCACGCCGCGCGCACGGGGAGCTTTGTCACTTTGGGACAAAAACGTTCCACCCACCGAAACTTTATTTCTTCATAATATACTTCTTCGGGGGTTTCACGGTGTCGTTTCGGCAAAAGTTTCATACACGAATGCACGAAACGCACAGACGCGAAGTTTCGCATGGACGAGTCGGATAGACGAGGAGGAATTTCGCTGCGCTGTAGTTCACGGCGAGAGCGAAGTCTGCGGGCTCGGCGAGATATCGGGATATTTCCTTGGAAAGGTTCGGTTATGCGGTATCGCAGTGGATCTGCGAATACGCTGGGAAATTCTGGGAATTGAAGATTTTTTCGTATGTTCGAAACATGGCTGAACATTATTATGAAATGTTACGGAGTTTGCGTAGTCTATTTTGCAGAACATTTTAAACTGGGTTTGTATTCAGTTAAATACGCCGTTAAATGTGCCGTTGGCACAATTTTTTGCAATTAATCCCGCCTCTTTACGAGCGCAACGGCTGTTTTTAATTAATTCAACGGTTTTTTGATGCGTCAAACTGCGCATTGTGAAAACAAAAAATACTGATAAATGCTTTTTATTTTTGTGTTTCAGTGCGAGAGACGAAAATAATGATGCGGTGCCTGTGGATGTGCATCGTTATAGCTGTGGCGCTGCCGGCGGCGGCACCATGGCAGACGGATCGCAGTAAGCCCAGTAGAGTATCATTTACCTACTAACACAATAACCTAGAATAGAATTTAAAAATAAGTGCCGAAAATAACGATAATATTGAGAGCAACAAAACAGAAAAATGTTCGATTGGAGCACACGTAAATTTATTACAATTTAATTCTATTTTATGAATTCGTCATTTAATTTATTAAATAAGTAACAAATTGGACAAAATTGACAATGTGTAATTTTCTGTAAATTGAATATTCGAACATTTTCGCTCTATGTATTTTCCGCATTTCTTTTTACCTCGTTAGTTCGAATAACCAACTTTCGAGTCACCGAACATTCAGCTGACGCGGGTGAGAAAGATGAAGGTGTGATCCGATTTATCCGAGAAAACGGAAATAAGAAAGAGAAAAAAAAATGCGAGAACACGTGGTGCGGTATATCGCGTCGCAGCCACAGCGGCGTCACAAAAGGGGTATAGTTGACAAGCGCACGAGACCCGCGAAAACTTCTTTCTCCCCTTTCGCCGAGGAAAACCAGCCTGACGAGGGCAATCGACGTGACGGTTGACGACGACGACGACGACGCGAAAGACGCGACCTGCATCGTATCTTCCGCCAATATTTCGTGATCTCGTTGTTACTGAAGCGAGGATTTCACTCATCCAGTGATACAGCTCTACGTGTGACGCGCCTTGGCATGTCCAACGTGCAGTCTTCAACTTTGAATCTGAATAAGAAACAAATGGAAATAACATTGTTGTTCCTACAGTTGCCTCTTACTCAAACGTTCTGCAAAAGTACAAAACACATGTTATTGTTTCTCCACCGTAATAACACACATTATCAACTCCCGCGTAGTTTCCGGACTCAATAAAGCGACGAAAGGCTAAAAGGGGAGACGGGAATACGTACATAGGTTGACATTTGCTATACCCGGAGAAAGTAAGTAAGTGTAGTGTAAGCATTTGCTGTTTTTTTTCTGTTTCCAGTGCCCCGATTGTACGGCGACAGAATTCCCACGAGGGTCTTAACGCCGAGCAACAAAAAAGTTCAACGGAAGATCGTTCTCTACCACAACTTCTTTCGCACTCACGTCACTCCACCGGCGGCCAACATGCTGGTGATGGTAAGCATTTTCCCCGTCGACCTTCGCTCGTCCCACCGCGACGCCGGCTACGGCCGCGAAACCGTCGACATTCGACTTTTTACGGCCTTTGTGTTTAACCGAAGTTTCGCCATTTTGCAGACGATACGACCGCGAGCGAGCGGGAGATGCGTGGAAATGTTTGACCGGAGATTCGTGCCCCGTACGTGCCCGCAGTCTAGGAAAACCCTCGTCCTCTTATTGTGATCCTCCGAGGCATAAACCGTAGTGAATGGTAGTTGGACCGCGCGGGGCCCTTGAAAGCGGCGTTTCGACCAAGTGAAAACGCTCACTGCGCGCGGGGGATAAAACCTCTGACGCGGGAAGCATTCATCTCCGTTCAAGTCAAGTGACTGGACATTTCTTCGTCGAGATGTCGAGTGGATAGCGAGCTGAAAGTCGAAGGAAATAGTCGCTCGGTCCCTTTCAAATCGATGACTAATTGTGGCTGGATTTTTTTTTTTGTTTTTTTTCTTAAAAGCGATAAGCCTAAACGCCAAAGTTTTAGCAAATAATTTTTTATATAATCCTGAAGCGGAGAACTTTTTGAGTCAGTCGGTAAATTTTTTCGCGTCGCCATGTGTGGAAATGTTTGACCAGAGCTTCGGTCGTACTCGCACGGTCCAGTAGAAAAACCAGACATCTTATTGTTATCCTCTGAGGCATAAAGCGTGAATGGTAGTTGAACCGCACTGGGGCCCTTGAAAGCCGCATTCGTGGAAGTGAAAATGCTCCTTGCGCCAGAGGATAAAACCTCTAACGTCGGAAGCATTCATCTCCGCACTCCTCGAGTGACCGTGCATTTATTCTTCGTCGAAATGTTCAGCAACTGCTGAGCCGAAAGTCAAACAAAACATTTTTGCAAAATCGCCTCTCAGCGATTGATCCTGATTTCTCACATATCCAAACGAGCAAATGATCATCAATATTTTCGCAAGTTGTATTTTAAAAAAATATCGCAAAAATGCAAACGATGATCGTCAAAACGTGCTCAAATCTCGCCCAAAAAATATCTCACAAATTCAATCCAGAATCGGAAAATTTCGTGCCAGCCAGCAAATCGGTGACCGCGAAGCCCCCGTAAAATATCCCGGAGAGGAATAATAATATCGCTGTTAGCTTCGACGTTTCTGCAACGAATTCGCCATCGGGGCGAATTTTTTTTTTCTTCTTTTTTCACCACTCGTTACGCGAAAAGTTGGCGCTACCGGGCAGCATAACGAGTTCTCTTTCGGACGCCCCGGGAGTTTTGAAAGAAGATGTTTGAAAAAATGTTTTCAAAGCGCTTTATTCGTCGGGAGAAAAGCGAGGGAAAGGCGCAGGGGAGGAGAGAGAAAGAGAGCGCCGAGCGTGGGGAGCATTAGCGGCTGACCACGTAATCGTTTCACCTCCCGTACGTTCAGTGTCTGAGGGAGGGAGGGAGAGAGAGAGAGAAAGAGAGGAGAGAGCCGAGTTCAGTCGCGCTTCACTGCAAGTTCAGCCCCGGCAGTCGCGAGACCGAGCTCACCAGGATGAGCAATTAAGAGGGTTCGCTTGTCGGTCGAAGCTTGCGGTGATTTCGTTCTCTCGCTCCCCGCCGCTCTCAGAATCCACTCTCTTTCTCGCTTCGTCCCTCGCCGCGCGCGCCCACCTTTTTTTATATATTTTTCCTTCTATTTTCTACAAGAGCGAAAAGCCAACGTACGCTCGCCTGGCTTCGACGCGTCCGCCGTCCCCCCTCGGCCATCCTACGCCCCTCGTGCACTCTATTTTGCATTACACCTGTAAGACTAACTCCAATCGAAGGCCACTCAAAAGTCTTTTGCTGTAATTCAAAGCCAGTGAATTTTTACCGCTGAATCGGGCAAGAACTTCGCGTTCATTGGTCACGGAAAAGAATCGTTTTTTTGTTGCCTTGGAACGTGGCCCTTTTTTTTGTCAAGCTAAAAAATTAATCTATTTTGCATCACACCTGTGAGACTAACTCCAATCGAAGGCCACTCAAAAGTCTTTTGCTGTAATTCAAACCCAGTGAATTTTTACCGCTGAATCGGGCAAGAACTTCGCGGTCATTGGTCACGGAAAAGAATCGTTTTTTTGTTGCCTTGGAACGTGGCCCTTTTTTTTGTCAAGCTAAAAGAGATTTCGTTTTTGCAGTTGCATTGAAATTTTCCCGATTTTTGTACGACTCGGTGCTTTCAATGTAGCGATTCGATAGAGACGGTTTTGAAGCGCTGTAAATTTCGAAGCTGTGATCACCGTCGCGCTGTAATGTTTGCCAAATTCATGCACTCCAATTTGATTTTCATCGGCGTCGTCGGAGTCTCCTGGTCTGGAGTCGATCGACTGATTGCGTCGATTCCGCCGACTCAGCTCCCTGCAGAGAGCCTCGTCTTCCCGCCGGGTCGTTAGTACATACGCTGATACCGCGCGCGCGCGCGCACCCCACCGCTATGAGTGACTAACGGCTCCATTACTTTTAGCGCGGGGAAATGTGTGGGAAATGCCCACAAACCACTGCATCACGGGTTCGGTTAACGTGCGCGCGCGCGCGCTTCGAGTGTTGAAACGTGATCGGCCGGATAATCGTCCGTCAGACGAGCTCGAATAATTAATATCATTATTTTTATCGTATCGCTGAACACGAAGAAAATTGTGGCCTTTCTTTTTCGTATCCCCGGCGGAGCGGGTGGTACGTAAAATTCACGACGTTAAAATATCACGTTCGTCTGGATGGGTAAAAAATGTCTGCTTTGAAAGAAAAAATCACGAATATTCTTTGACCTATCGAGACCGACAGGAAAAACCTACAGGTTTTTTTTTTGTCGTTCCCACGATATTCTGCAGACAAGGGAAACGATTTCTTCTTTTTTGGTTTCGTTTTACTTGCTTGGTACAAAACCGTCTTACACGAGATATAATCGCAAGATAGATGAAAAAGAAAAAAAAACCCGTAGTGAGAGAACCATCGTGTAGAAACCGCGCGCGTGATCGGAATTTTACGAAGCTCCGCTATCGAATCGTGCACCGGTGGCTATATCGATATTTTTTCGTTCTATGTTGCAGAAGTGGCACAATGGAGCCGCGAAAGCTGCGCAACGCTGGGCCGAGGCTTGTTACGCTTTGACCCATGACAACACCACGGGACGTCATATCGATGCGTTTGGCAGCTGCGGACAAAATATTTTCATATCAACGGCGCAAGTACCCTGGTAAGTTTTCAATCATACGATTTTCTTTTTTTTTGCAAAATATTGACTATTAATCTATACCATCGTTCTCAACTCGTATATTCTACCCCGAAAAATACTTTTTTACTTGATTTAGATGAAAAAAATAAATTCGATCGACAACTGTGATTTTGTGGCTCATGATCTTTTTACAGGAGGGATTAGCGACCGGGTCCCTTTATATCAGTTTCGACATTGGACACAAGCAAAAAATTTCAATGCTCTAACGATATTTGGGAATATCAAAGAGTGGTGTTCGCTCTTGCAGCGCAAACCGGAGGTGGAAGCGCAACGTCATCCAAGAGAGCGAATAATACAATATTCGCGCATTCATTTCGGCGACAATTTTTCGCGTTACCCCCAAAGCCACGAGCCGCACTGCCTCGCCGTTATTTTTATTAATTAAACTCGCGCCGAGACCCACGGTGGAACACGCAGCGATATTGATTTCGATTAAATTTTATTTTCGTTTTCCATATTCATCGGCGGATTTGCGCGCGGTCCTTTCGGTTTCGCTATTACTATTTTCTCTTTATTATCTCGACGCGAGTGTGATTTGAGCTCCACTTTGATATTTTACCTTCGCGAAATTCGCGCCCACCGTCGAGCAAAAAAAACCAAATCCGCGGGAACCAATTGAATGTCATTTTTTTCGCGCTGTTCACTTTTTCGTTTATCTGTTTCATCGCCGGTATAAAAACGCCGCGTACGGACGCGTTGCAATTTTTTTTTCTCCCTCCGTGTAAAATTTAATTCCCCTTTCGCGCGTTGCGAGCTCCCTCGAATACATGTTTCAACCCGTGGAAATCGCAGCTGGTAATCTCTTGTAAACCTAATGAGCAACACCTTTTTTTCGCCGCTAATTATTACGTCTCGCCTGCGCTCGCGTTTGCTTATGCAAAGTTATAAAGAGAATGCACTGACTTCCCTTCTTCTCCTGCTGCTGCTGCTGCTGCTGTTGCTACTCGTGCAGCGACTGTTGTCGTTTACGACTTCTTTTTCCACGCTGCCGCGCGCGCTCGACGCCTCTCGGCCTTTTTCGCCGGATGATATAAATCTCGAGACTGCAATTCTCACCCCGTGGAGTTACAGAGCCACTTAGCGACGCTGAGGGACGGGCGAAGTGCGCTATAAAAAATTCGTAAAAGAATAACGCGACCCTTTTCGAAAACTTTTTTCGCTCCCTCTCGACTCGCCGTCTTGACGGGCCAGCGTCAACTCCGGCTTTTTTGCCTCCCGCTAGCTGCGACCCCTGTACGTTTCTGTCTCGCCGTATTTGGGGTTTCTCCCTCTTGGCCATTAGAAAAAAAATTCGGAAAAATTCGTCTTTCGTACGAGCCAAAGTTCTGAATTGGATTGCTCGGTTCGACGCCACTCAGGTCTCAAAGTATCATTTTTTTAGCCATGAATAAAATCAATCGGTCCCTACTGATATAAATCAAATCTTGCAACGTTGACAGTCGCTAGCACAAAATCTCCAATACTTGGCTCGAGTGACATCAGTTGTACATTTTGTGTCTGCCCCACAATATACGACAGCGAAAGATAAGTTCTACATTTATGTCCGCAGCGACCCAAGACATAACGAGAAGGTGACGTCTGGCTGAATTTACACTCCATAGGCCAAAAGTCTCAGCCGGTTGGTACGCACGCCACATCCACAGGAATCGCGTCGCCCGCGTCTCGGTTGGCAAGGAAGCGTTGCAGGAAATTGCGCCATCGTGTGGGACTCCCGTTTCTCCCCCGTCGCCGTCCAAACGTCCCGTCCGACGATTTTCCGCTCGATCCAATCTGAGAGCTTCTCGGCTACTCCCCGGGACCAACAACTCTGTAGCGGTGGCTACACATTCCTGATTTGGCAGACTCGTATCGGGCTCGGAACATCCTTTCGAATGCGCACACGTTCCATCGGGGGCTCATTTAATTTTACGTCCATTGCAAAACGCGGACGAACGCAGGAAGCCCCCGGTTAAGTCGTCGTGCGCGCGCGTGGAAATCGCGTCAGCAGTTTTGCCGTTCGCTCGAACCTGGCCAAAAAGTTTTCTCGATTCAAAGTTTTCCACCTCCGGGATATGCAGCTCGCTTTCTCGCTCGCTTTGCCCGAAATCCGGAAGAATTATTCAAGCCCGTGCGTCGCCCGCCAATGTATAGAGCCGAGACACTGATCCGTAACAGTTCCGTTCGATGATGGTTTCGTTGTCCTGTGGCACCACCTGTTGCCCCCGGTGCAATCGACAATAAACTTGTTTTCGACTCGTCACTTCTCGTTTTTTTGTATTATCGCAAGCATCGAGGTTCCGGCTTTTTCCATCTTCCGTCCACTGATTTCAGGGGCGAGAGGAATTCACCGATCTGCCGGAAGTGCGGATTAGAAATATGAAAAAAAAAAAAAAAAGAATTGCAATTCCTTGTATTTTGTTCTGCCGTAAAAAAAGTATTCATGGTTCGGCAACGAATGATAATTTGCAGCGTTTATTTCGTGACAAATTGCGTCTCCCCTAGGTCTAAACCACAATTTATTAGTCGGACAAGCACCAAGCCCGTTGTCGCCGAATTTATAACGATTATAATCGAATTGGTATTTAAGAATTGGTCATCAAAATTTTCACAAGTTGTTGTATTTTAAAAAGATATCGCAAAAATGGAAAAAAAAATCTCACAAATTCAATCCACAATCGGAAAAGAATCGGAAGAAGAAATATAAAGAATTGCAATTCGTTGTATTTTGTTCTGCCGTAAAAAAAAATTCATGGTTCGGCAACGAATGATCATTTGCAGCGATTATTTCGTGACAAAGTGTGTCTCCCCTAGGTCCAAACCACAATTTATTAGTCGGACGAGCACCAAGCCCGTTCTCGCCGAATTTATAACGATTATAATCGAATTGGTATTTAATGAGGGTTCCGTGATTAACGTGTTTCAGGTTCTTCGCCATAAAGACGTGGTACCTCGAGCACCAGCTATTCAAGTACGGTCCTAAGGCAAACAACGATTTGAGCAAGGTGGGCCATTACACGCAGATGGTGTGGGCGCCGACCCATCGGGTCGGTTGCGGATGGGCGAAGTGCAGCGGGGCCAGAGGACCACGGGGCCGACCTTACTTCAGCTACGTGTGCAACTACTGCCCGGCGTAAGTGGCACAATCGCGCCTCGGAGGATCGCGGAAAGACGTCGACGCTGTTGAAATATTTTTCCGCGAAAATTCATGTACAGGAAGACGTTTCGTATAGAGACCCTAGTGCTGTTGGATCAGACTTCGTGACTTTAAACTTAAATCTCGGAATGGCATCAGATTGTGTATTTCGAGAATAACCGGAGCGGATGTCAGATCAGAAGAAAATAGTCTCGCAGACGTGCAAATGCGTTAAATTCTCAGACCAGGAACCGACGCAGAAATAGATGTTCTATATTGAGTTAGATTTAAATCTTACACAAGAAGAACTCGAATTGCCGTCTATTAATATTAAGACGAGTGAAGTTGTCACGCCGACAATAAATAATGGGCATTGAATTCAACCGTGGTAGACTAAGAATAGTCAACGTTAAAGGACAGCTTAATTAATACTCATGAGTTACGGAAGGGAAGATAAACTCCGCGAACGTCGCGGCCGGCAGGGTCGATTGATAATCGCATAATTTAGAGTTGGTTTCGCGCGTTCGGAAAGGGTCGTCGAAAACGTCTGCGTGCAGACGGAGAGACGCGTACCGTCGGTCCACAGACCGCCGGCTCTATCTTCTGTGTACTACATTAAGCAACTGACGTATCCCTTTTCTGCCGAACACCGTTCGGCACTTTCGACCCGTCGATAAATCCGCCCCGAATGCGAATATCGACGAACGCCACTGCGAACGCAAACTCGTCGCGCGCCGCGAGCGAGATTCGCGTAGGAATCTACGAGGGCGAAAATCAGCGAAGAACTGGAAATGCTAACTGAACTGGTACGCCAGGAGCAGACAGACATTTGGGCGCTTATCTCATTGGCCATCCGACGATTCCCATGTGTAAAGTACCTACGGACTAAGAATTTTTTTTTTTTTTCGTTTCCAAAGTTTTTTTTTCGTGATCGATAAAACTTGGTAGAACTCAGTGGAACGGATTGTAAAAAGAAAAATACTTTAACGAGGAGAAACTGTGGATTCTAGGCGGAAAAATGTTTCGCTTTTTGCGCCGAAAAAAGGGCTACAATGTAATTGATAAAAATGCACGTAGACTGTATTTTCGCTGTCGTTATGGTGGCGATTAAAAAACCACGTGTAGCGTGACAAGAATCTGTTTATTCGATGCCACTTTTTGCGAGGAATTTGCGGGCGTTTTTCGGAGTATTTACCGTCAGGTTCGAGGCTTAATTCCAGCCCGGTAGTCCCCGGGGATGATATTCATTTCTGCGGCGAAGCCAGACGAGCCTGCGGTTCCGCAATCTGTTGTGGTCGCGATAGGCCCTAATGAGACGAAACTATAGATTTTAAGCGAAAAACCGTGTCTCGTCAACCTCGTCGACAAAAAGTTCCTGCGAGTATCCATTGTACCGTCTCGTTTTTATCATTAAGAACAAAAAGCGATTTAGCGCCGCGAGCACACGGATAAAAGTCCTCACGGTCGCGACTAAAAAAAAAAAACCGTCGCGTAACGAGACAAAATCCTCTTGTCAATAGCGCGTTTTTTTTTTGCGCTGAGAATTTAAGCGTACTTTCCGTCTGGTTCGAAGCTTAATTCCGGTCTAGTCGGTCCCCCGGGGGGGAACTATATTCATTTCCAAAGCGAAACCAGACGAGTCTGGGGCTCTGCAATTTTTCGCGGCTGCGATAGGTGCGCGCGGATAAAACTACGGCGGGGGTGGGAGGGGAGAGCGGGGAACGTGGAGTTTCCGCATAATCCGAGAAATTGTCTGAACGCGAATATATAGAAAAGAGGCGCAGAAAGAAGGAGACGCGGGTGTAGGAAGCGCGCGCGCACCGGGTTGAATAAATTCACGGGGTAGAGACGTAATTCACGCTTTTTACCGAGAACCGCGCGGCCCGAGGATGAGGCAACGGGTCTCCGTGCGCCCCGCGTATATACTGCTATACGACCGGGAAATATATCTCCCTCTCGCTGTGCAGTTGGCGTGCGGTATAGAGACGAGAGCGCCGGAGCCTCGCGCGCGGCAAAACAGGACGAAATCTCGCTGCCGCCCGCGAGAATGAGCGCGCACTCTGCGAACCGCGGCGCGGCTTCCGGTCGAAGCGCTCGGCCGCCGCCGCCGCCGCCGCGCGTAGCCAGCTATAAATATAAGTAATGGCGACTAACGAAAAATATTGGCTCTCGAAGACAAAGCTGCGGGCGCGACGCACGAAGTGTTTGCCTCGGGCTGCCTGAACTCTCGCCTTCCTGGATATTTATATGTGACCAGGAAAAAAACTGCCTTTTAACTTCCTACATATTTTTTAATCGCCGGGGCGTTGAAAAAGGGATTTGAAAAAACTAAAAAAGGAATTAAAAAAATTTCTGGAGTGTGAAAAAATATATCTATATATTTTTTAATTACTGAGGCGTTGAAAATGACGTATTAAAATATTAAAAGAGAGACTTAAAAAAATGTTTGGTGTGTAAAAAAAGATTGAACGTTTTGTATACAGGAGAAACGAAAACCTTGAAACCTTTTTACGCGGCCGAACGGGATTTTGGAGCGCGACGCATATTGCGGACATTTTTAGTGTCAGCGAATTCCGAGTAGCAATTACTTTATGGATCGGAGCTCCTGCTTGGCGGGGACGAGCAGGAGCCTCGGCGAAACAGGACGAAATCTCTCGCAGCCGGGCGAGAATGAACGCGTACTCCGCGGGAGCTTCCGGTCCCGCCGCTCGGACGTGCGCGTAGCTATAAATATAAGTAACGGCGAGGAACGAAAAATATTGGCTCTTCGAAGGCAGAAAGCTCGGGTGTAACGTAGAACCGACTCGCGCCGCGTTCGCCTCGGACGTTCGTGGAAGTTTATTTTTTAAACGACGAAAATTTCACCCTCCCGCATATTTTTTAATTGCGTGGCTGAAAAAAAAGAAAAAAAAATCACCGAGTGAGCCCGAAAAAAAAAATCCTTTTCACGCGAAGGAATGGATTTTTGGAGCTCGACGTATCGCGCGTCGCGACCGGTGTTCGCGTCGGCCAAATTCTGAATAGCAATTACGTTACGCCAGCAAAGTGAAAAGCTTCAAAGAGGCGAACTTTGCGCACGCACTTCAAACGCGATTAAGCCGAGAGCGAAAAATATGCGTTGATGTAAAATTGGAATTACGCGATGTGTACGCGTGGGAAATGTAATTGGGGAAAGTGCTCGTATTTTTGTTTTCTTTTTTTTTATTTCGAACTCGTAAGTCAAACTCTCTTTTGCCGGCCCGAGCTGTCGTTAAATTCTCCACGAGGCACCACAGCAATTTAGCTTCAAGCCCAAAACTAATGTTTTCGCAAACCTCTCTCGAGTTTTCGACGAAAAATTCGAAAATATAAGCGGAAAAGTAACATCGTTTCTTGCGCCGAGTGCTGCGGGGAGGTCCGGCGGATTTGTCGACAAAACACGTCAATCAATTAAGTGGAAATGCGCGCACTCGCCTCGATTTACAGCAGCTGCAGGCAGCGAAGCCAGCGCCGTTTCACTCGATACTCAAACGGCCGCGCGTGGGTTCCCTTGAAGCCCTGGGCCGGTCGACAAAAAATGCGCCTCATACCTCTTTCGCGGGAACCAATCCTTTTGGAGTGCCCGACTCGGCACAATACCAAACTAACAACCAACTAAGCCAACCGTGCGCCGGATGCGTTGCGTTAGCGCGAAATGCTCGCGGGCCGGGGGTCTCATGTCAGCCAACCGAATTTGCAGCCACCGTCGCGCACATCGTTCCAATTACGGTCCCCTCTGGCCGCCCTCCCCGCGTCATCCTAATTTGGGACACCAGTTATCGCGGATGTACAGCGAGCCCGCTGCGAATTGAACTTTCCAACGAGCTGCGACGTAAACAGTCGGAGACGGGGGAAAAAATTGCCACGCGTAGCCCCAAAAAGTAATTAGTCGATTCCGTTGCTGATCTGCAGGACGAATAAAAAAGAAAAACATTCGCAGGGCCATTTTTTTCGGTCGAACCTAGGATCAATTATCACTTCCGCTGATGGCAAAATGACGGAGCGAATTGGGATCAGCTGGAGATGGAAAAAAAATTGTGCTGCATCTCAAAAAGTAATTAGTCGATTCCGTTGCTGATCTGTAGGGCGAAAAAAAAAGAAAAACATTCACAGGGCCATTTTTTTCGGTCGAACCTAGGATCAATTTTCACTTCCGATGATGGCAAAATAACGGAGCGGATTGGGTTCAGTTGGAGATGGAAAAAAAATTGCGTTGCATCTCAAAAAGTAATTAGTCGATTCCGTTGCTGTTCTACAGGGCGAATAAAAAAGAAAAACATTCACAGGGCCATTTTTTTCGGTCAAACCTAGGATCAATTTTCACTTCCGCTGATGGCAAAATAACGGAGCGAATTGGGTTCAGTTGGAGATGGAAAAAAAATGCGTTGTATCTCAAAAAGTAATTAGTCGAATTCGTTACTGTTCTGCAGGGCAAAAAAAAGAAAAATTTTCACGGAGCCATTTTTTGCCGGTCCTAGGATCAGTTTTAGCTACCGTTGATGGCAAAATAACGGAGCGAATTCCGTTCAGTTGGAGAAAAAAAATTGCAACGCATCCCAGAAAATAAATAGTTGATTTCGTTACTGATGTACGGTGAATGGAAATAAAAAAAGAAGAAAAGAAATATTTGATCATAAAATCCGTTTGGCATTGTTGCTCCTTGTGAATCGAGAGCGAACCGCGGCCGAGTCGGCACAAAGCCACTAACCAAGTATCGACGACCCTCTAATTAACCCGGCGAAATCCCGAGCCAGGGCCATCTTTTTTAACTGAGGTAAATAAACGCCGTTCCCTCGGGAGTTTACGGCACAACGGCCAGTCTCGTGCACGGCTTGTTCGTAGGTCCACGAAAAACACCATCCCGGGCGGCGCAGGGTTTATATCTCGGCGCTTTTGTTGTCAATATCGTCCTGAAATGTACATATCCAGTATTTTTTTTTTTTTTTTTTTTTTTCAAGCCCTGCGGGAACTCTTTCATTCGGTATCTATCTGGGCATCCGAGTGCCATATCAGGGTCGCGTTTGTGTGCGTGCGAGTGTGTGGAAGGTACGGATTTGCAACACGATCGAGCAGAAGAGATACGATTCTCGACGAGCTCGCATCAACACCGTGTTGTGCCACCTACGTGGTTTTCGTACAGAGTGAGATAAAAATCCTTGAAAAATGCGGAGTACAGTGAATGTTTTTCTTTCTAGGCTCCTAAAAGGCATGCTCAATGGCATTAATGTAAACTAACATGAGGGTAGAAAAATGGGGTACAGTAAAAAAAGGTTCAAATTACCGAATGAAACGGAACCAAAATATTTTCTAGATCTCCCTGATATTTTACTATCAGATGCCTCCTTTTTATTTTTCTAATCCAAATTTCAGTCTCCTCAACGACAGCAAATTAACGCCAATAAGAAATCCATTCGACGATCACTGGATTCGAACGAATTTCGCGATTTTTCTGACGTTTAGTTTTTGTTCTCTTCATCGAAAAATAAATGTCCACAAAGTTTCCTCAACGATAACAAATTAACGGCAATAAAATACGAATAATTCGACGAGAAACCAATACACGAGCTTTGCGGATATTATTGATCACGTTTGCTTGAATTTCTTCGCTTTTCCAGGGGCAATCATGTCGACAAGTTAAGCACGCCGTACGTGGCCGGACCGTCGTGCAGCAGCTGCGAGGGTCACTGTCGTCTCGGGAAGCTCTGCAAGAACGCCTGCCCGTGGGCCGATCTGTGGGCCAACTGTCGCCAGCTTTACGACACGTGGCCGGCGTGGCTTTGTCAGAGCGACACTCAGCAGGGCCGCGAGAGACGCCAGTTTTGCCGGGCGACCTGCAGGTGCCGGGACAAGATTGTCTGAGCGTCGCCGTCGTCCTCCTCCTCCTCCTCGTCGCTCGGTGGGGACTCAGCGGGACACGACCGATTGAACTCTGGTGCTTGAGTCGGGCGGATACCGCGCTCGGGGATGAGGAAAAATAAACGTTAGGTTTAAGAGCCACGAGCGAAGCGATGGGTTAGCGGAGAGTCCCGAGGGCAATTTCCACGAAATGAACGGACCATTAACAGCCACTCGCCCATCCCCGCACAAACAATCAGCGCGAGCGGAACGTTGTCAACTCTTTTACCAGTGAAATCGTTCGATCCGCCGGCGCGAGAGACGCCTCATCGAAGACGTAGGATTTTTACTGTGGGGTTGGCAACGGCGAACCGAGAAATATTAACCGGGTGTGCGTCGAGGAGAAAAAAAAACATCCTGGCACTGGTAACGATGAAGCGACGAGGAGAAAGTGAGACATATTTTTCGTAGGCACCAGTAGCTATTTTTTGAGTTACGGTGATTGTAAGATTGTTGTGGCTATTGAATAATTACCGTAACTTTTGAAATAATCGCGCGGGCTAAAAATTGGTATTCGTTACTCCGAGGTTACCAGGGCTAACGCGATTTTTTTCTCGAGGCTGCAGAGGATCGTGCGAGTGCCAACTGGGGTTGATGCTAGCAACACTGATGGAGGGACAGGTTGATCCAATGTTGACAATTTTGACGGAAATGATTCTTTTTTTTTGTACACGAAAAAAAAAAACCCCGAGTGGCATTCGAGTGACCTGGAAGCGAACGACGAGAAACTGTAATATTGTGGGAGGAAGGGAGAGCGTCAGGGAAGGTCGACGGGCGCGAAGAGTCGAAGCTCAGGGGTTCCGGGTCGCAGGGCTGACGGGATCGCCGTAACGAATAATTCCTAAGCGCTGATATACCAATATCGAATCTAAAACCGTGCGCGACGCGGATGTCGGTCCGGGGCGAAGTCCTCGCCGTTCTGCAGCCGCGGGAAACGATGGGGAAACTTTAGGATAGGTACAAAAATTATTCTTCGAGTCTGGCGCACCTGCTGATCCGACGAGATTCTTCAAACTCGCCTCCCGTACGTCCTGCTTTGAATTAACGAAAGGCAGACTCTCCGCCTTCAAGTTTCCTCATTTTTTTTTCTTTTTTTCTTTCCGTTTTTTATTTAACCTGTTTGGAGCGATAAGTTTTCAAGGCCAAAAAGTTTTCGGTTTACGGCTTACAGGAAGCTGGTTTTTTTTCTTCCTTTTCTCCGTGTAAACACGCGGAATATTGGGTAAAGTTGAAAGTTCGAGAAAGTGTGACGATAAATCTCTGGCATCGGAAGGGGAGGGATTATTAGCTGGCCGCGATATTTACACAGAGGCCACGCGGCGTGTATGCTCGTTTGGATTACTTGCGTGACCGGGAGGCCTTCGGGGGGCGCGAGTGGAAATTACGCGGATCGAGGGGCAAGCGCATGACATCATTTGCATGGGAAATCTAAATATTTGGGATACCGACGCGGTTCGGCGATACCGCGAATGGCTTGCGACACGGAAACCTCCCTTCCAGTAGAGAGTTTTTTTTATATCTGTAAACGATAAGCTGTCCATATTTATGCATGCCCGTGTAAATAGGTAAATGATATGTACGCGACTACTGTTGATAATATGTGGTGGTAATAAAGCGGCCACGTCTGTCGGCCGGGGTCGTGTGTGACCAGGCACAAATATATTTGCTACTACGCAACAACTCGGTAAGCGCATGACAGCATTTTTTCAAATTTACCTCACCGAAACACGAAAAGATAATTATTTATCACTAAAACAAACACTGCTATAGTTTTCGCTGCGTTTGGTTTTTAAAAACTCTTTTAAATTCTGTTTTTCTCAGTCTGCAGTTTTTTTTTTGTAAATTTCCAAAAAAATGTCATACGCTTATCTGGTGGTGGCGAAGTACCTGAGAAAATGAAAGACGCGCGAAAGAATCAATCGACGATCTTAGCGTTAGTTTTAATTCAAATATTTGTTCATAAGTAGAATAACGATAAGTCGAGTGAATCTTCGAGTAAAATCCCGTCGTGCGATTGGGATTTCGCTGATATTTCTCAACGTTGCTGATGCATTGTACAGTTTACATTGTTTTCGGATTATAATATGAAACTTCTCTGTATTCTTACTTGGTAATTAGAGCGGGAAAATCGTGGGAAGAGTCCTGACAAGCAGAATCTTTCGTCCCTGTCAATACATATCGGTCTGTTCAATGGTTATTAAACTTTACGTAGTCCTTTTTTATCATCGATTCGTATGATTTATTACGAAATTTCGTGGGTCTCGACCTTTTTCGTTAACGTGAGAGAAATTTAAATTCTCTCTCCGGTCCGTTCGCAGTTTAAATTCCAAGGAACCGCGTGACATTGGCTCGGCGAGTTTTGCGAATTCGAATCAGACCTTTCGTGTACGTGTCTGGATTGAGGAAAAAAAATGTATCAAGTGCGAGTGTGAACGATCAATAAAAGTAGAATATCTCGAACTTATGGTAGACGCAGCGAGCGCGCCAGGAACAAAAAAAAACCCACGTAAAGATGTATTATAGCTATAAATATATATATACTCTGGGGTGTGTCACCAATTTTTTTAAACCCAATAAACGAAACTGTTGGGGGAAAGATGAAAAAATAAAAATAACTCTTTCACTCTCGAGTATGATTGACTGCAATTGTACTCGCGAATAAGGAAACCAATGTTGGCTCTCGACGAACAAATTCGACTCTTTTTGAAAAAATTGGCGGAACACCCTCAAATACTCGTTTGAACTAACCACAATAATAATTTATCGCGGGAAGGGTCAGCAATGTAAGGTCATAGGGTTACAGTGTGTAATAAAGAATTATAAGTGAAATTGTCTGTTTTTCCTCGCGTGTTTCGCCTCCCCGTGTTCGATTTAAAAATCGAATTTTCCGTGTCGACGAAGCAGGAGGATCGCTCTGCTCATTTACGGAGTGGCAGCCGCCAACGGGTAGAAAATACGAAACGTCTCGCGGCGTCTTTTCCCGGGTTACCGCAGTACATTACATGCCGATGAAAATATCCGTGGGTGAAAAATTGCCGAGTGCTTTACTCCTCTCCGTGGCTCACTCGGCACCTTGTTCCAGATCCCCGGCTGAGCCGGGGCGTCGAGGAAGCGACAGTTAAATGTTCCTTCTTTCGCTACCCTTCGGCCCCCATCAACCCTCTTCATCCTTTATCTCTCCCCAGACGCCTTTCAACATATCTGTTATGTTACATCCCGCAACCAGCGTAAACAAGAAAAAAGACGACGGCTTCGCTCACCTGTGGAAAACAAATGACTTGTGGAATTATTAACTCGGCCTCGCGCTCGCACTTCCTGCAGCCTACAGCTCCTCCGTTCTCGGTTACCGGGAAGCGAAGTAACAAATGTGCCCCCGGTTTTTACTCGTGTTTTCAAGGCGAAACAAAAAACAACGGGAAGAAAATAAATTGAACCACCGCGGGGGGTGAATGCGCTTTGTTGTTTGCCAGCCCTGAAGTCTCCATTTTTCTTGATTCCATTGTGTTCGGTTACACCTGAAATTAGACGTGCATTTTTATATTAAAAAATGTATAAGGTAATTTAAAAAATGCATAGTTCCATTTAAAAAATTGCTTTTTTTTTACTAAAATTCTCTTTACTTTTCTGTTCTAAGACTTCGCAGGATGTTATTCTGTAAAATGATGGAAAAAATATATTCTTCTCAAAGCTGTGGCCTTCTGATGAAGCAGACTCAACATCCTGAAATGCTCTGCAATCTTTTATCAAAGAGCAGCACTGAAATATTGCTTCGAAGTCTCTTCCCACGTGAAGTGTATTTCCTCTAGGATGTAACGTTTATATACGTCGTACATAGCAGCGAAGACTTATACATAATTTACATATCCACCTTGAAACATCGTAAAAACAAACCTTCGGTAAAAAAATTCCATATCAGCTTATATGCTTCATTCATTTTGTTTGTGATCGTTACCAATAAAATAGAATAAAAAAAATACTAGATTACTGACATATTAATTCGACCGGATCAAAATAATCAGTCGACCAATTCAAAAAACGGACCAATCCCCATCATCCATCCCCACCCGTAGGACGCGACTGAAGTACACAGGGAAAATTCCCGTCCGAAAGGCTGGGTATCGCGAGGGTGGAAAAAAAACGGTGTAGTGCACGGGCCGAGCGGTAGATGCTGCCACGGTCGTTCGCGTAAACCGGCCACTGGATCCCAGAATAAACAAGTATGATAAAAATGCTAAACCAGCTTCAAGATACGAGGGGCCGCTTGGGTTTTCGCCGGGCCGCATGCACCGAGCAAGTGAAAATATATGAACGCGACGGCGGCGGTGGCGGCGGCCGCTGGAAAGATGAGATAGAGCGGCGAGCGGAGGCCGAGAGAATGGCGCTTTGGTGGGGGGCGAGCGGAAGGGACGCCCGGTTTCTTATTACACGCGAAGGGGGTGAAGCGCGTTCCGGCTTGTAACGAGCCTCGCAATTTTCAATATTTAGTAGCATTACCATAGGCGTTACTCTACCACCCCCCACCCTCCCCCCCCAACCGACCCCTCGTCCTCGTTTTTCCCCCTCCGACCTCTTTCGCCCTTCTACTACTTTTCTCTCCCTCCTCGTTGTGGTTGCCGAGAATATTAAAAGTTTCGGCCTGGAAAACCGTGTCACCGGAACCAGCCGGCCCCTCGTAATGTGTCCAGTGTGTCACGCTCGCACATTTTATCGTTAGCGTCCGCCGCGCTTTGATTTACTGCACCGCCGGGCAGAATGCACCCCGAGTAATCGTGACACGGAGTCGCGAAAAAATAATAATAATAACGATAGTAATTGTTTATCGCTGGGATTTAGACAAATACGGCGTATTTCTGGTGTTCAGTTTTTCTTCTCGTCGAAAATAAAGAAAAAATGTATCAGATCTGTTTGATACCGAGTGAGCGACGGGAACGATCATGAAAAATCTCACAATCGAAGGCAGTTCGAAGATGTATTGAGTGCTGATTAAAGAAGACAATGGTCGGAAGTTCGTGGGGCATTTTCGAGGTTATGTGATGGCTTTTTGTTCGCGCCACGGCGGCGAAGTGGCGCTTCGGGAGGTCCCTTTCATTCGGTTAATTGGCGCAATTATCGAAATTAATCATTAGGGAGGCGCATCGCTCCCACGGCGGTGTTGTACAACGGGGGACGAATGAAAGGGCAGCTTCCGCGCCGAAAGCCCCGGAACAATTGTGAGATTAAAGGATCGCTGGAAGCTCCGCGGCCGGAGAGCGCGGGAAATGCGGCATCGCCCCACTTGGACCCTCTCCGCGTGCATATATATCGCGCATTGAGTGTGCGGATGAATACCGACTGTCGGTATGCGAAGTGCATTTACCGGAATCGCGTACAAAGCCCCCCCAGTATTCGAATCTCCGAGCCAATCGGCGCTCGCCTTCGTGCAAACAGAATCCAACTGCGCGAATCCGATGTTCGACGCGAATTAAACGCGTAAGCCGGTAACCGCGAAGCTGCGCGCGTGGCTCGAGGAGCGCAAACTTCGCGGGGAATCGCGCAGAGTTGGAGTATCCGCCACGCGCGTCTGTTTTCCCCTTCGACTTTATGGTTCTTATAATGATGTGGCAAAACGTGCCCGGGGAAACTTTGCGTTTTACGTCCATTCGCGAAATTTCGGAGCTTTTTATATATTTTTTTTACGCCTCGCGCAGCTCGTAACGTTAAATTGGCTCTCAAGGTCATAGTGAATTTTGAAACGTGACCTTGAGGATTTTTTTTGTTGTATTTTGCGCTGGGTGGATTAAAATCTGCAGGATTATGATTGTATTTTTTTTTCTTTTTTTTTTTAATGTGTTATTTTAATTTACAGAGATTGATTAATGGACGTCGCTGGTCAGTTTCGTCAACGAGCTGTTGCGAAAAGCTGCTAAGCCAATTCGAAGTTCTACGTGATCCAGTAATACCGCACAAAGCTACTATGGAACGTGGCAGCCGCGCGCGGGCGGTTGACGTTCACCGAGGTCAGGAAGGGCTAATCACTTAGAGAGCGACAACACGTATGCTTCGACCGCAGCCCCACGTGCGTAAGCTCCAATTTGCAGCGTCACGTGTGTCCGTGTCACGTGTAAAATTCAAAGCCAACCGGGAGTGCAGCTACTTAGTCAAATGACGTTTTCCCCGGCTCGGGCTGATCCGTCGGAAATGGCCCGTTTAAATGTTGCGCGGTACTCAAAGCCACGAGTAAAAACTCACTGACGGCGGACGGATACGAATGAATTAAAAAATATATTTTCCCGTAAAAATTATTATGCATTAAATGCATTATTATGCCTTAAATATTTGAAAAAAATTCATTATCGTTAAAATATTTATTTCAGCAAAATAATTACCAACGATGCACAAAAAAATCTGAACTTTTTTATTTTAATCATGCACGAAATAAAATTCCGCTCAAAAGTGGTACATTTTTCGCTGCATATTATAAGTTCCGGGCACTGTGTAAATAAAATGCAGGACTTTGGTAGAAAAGTGGTGGGAATCCAGAAACGATGGACTGCAGCAAAGTTGGCCAGTTTCCGCGCGTTTCCACTCGCGCCGAGGGTGAAACAAAAGCGCCTGGATTTTACGACTCCTTTCTTAAATTGATAAGCGCACTAAAACCTCGGGCCGCCCTCGGTGAGCCTGATATTTTTTTAATCTCACGACGCCGAGATACGAAAACAAACGCAGCGAGCGGAGGGATAAAGATAATAGTCGTGACCGTTGTACTTATGTTCGCCAGGGCGGCGGCTTTGGCCTGTGCAGCCGCTACACGCGAGACAAACCGGAGAAAAGCAACGCGGGTGGATCGTGGTTTGGGCCCGGGACTCGGAGTTCGGACGCTCTCTGCGCGGGCCAGCGGTACGAGGCAATTTGCGCAAGTAGGTAATTACATGGCTCGTTACGGAAGCGAAGAATAATTTCATTCGTATTTTCGTGGAATATTAAATTATTGTCTTTTTTCCCTTCTTTTTTTTTAGGGTGTGCGAAGCTGCCCAGTACAGCAGTCTCGTCTATTCGCTCTCCCTTTTTCCCCTCGCAGCTGTTTTATCCTCTAACTAGTCTCGCGATAAAAATCAGAATTCACAGCAACGTTTTTGCCGCGTTTCCCTTGCCCGGCAGCGCGACCGGTGGATTAAACTTCAGACTGCAGGCGCGACGTCAAAACAAACAAGATTAGTGAATCCGCAACGCTGTTTTTGCTACTCCACGCGATGCTCGTTGTTGTTGTTTTTTGCTCTTCCAGCTATTATTTACTTACGATTGTTTTCCCACGCTTTTGATACCGCAGAGCTGCGCGTTAATGGGTTATTACGCTTCTGGAACTGCCGCAATTGCCAGCCAATTTGCTCAAAGCCTCGGAGCGCTTTGTTACACGCTCGAAGACGTTGAAGCGACTCCGCGCAACCAGCCGCCATCGCGTGGCTGCAGATTCGCTCTACGTGCGTTAAACAATCCCGCAAAGCCGCTTCGGAAATTAAATCCATTAATTACACGCATCGCGCACCGACTATTGCGATAAAGTGATCATTGTGCGCGCACCAGACGATGTGAATTATTCTCTTTGATGAGATGCGACGGTTTTGGATTATTGATACTCTTGCTTTGCATGTGGCTATGGAAAACCGCGACTATAACTCACGAGATTTGTCGTAACGCTTCGTGTTATTATTTCTCAGTATTAATTATCGCGTGAAATAAATTTCAGAGATTAACGTTTGCCACAAAAGCGTGAAAATAATCAAAATCTGTATCAGTTTTCGAGATATAAATTTACAATATTTTTATCAGGTGTAAATCTATACATTTTATTTTCATAAAATCTATACATTTTATTTTCATAAAATCTATACATTTTATTTTCATAAAATAAAATGTATAGATTTACGGGCCTTCAGCTCGTGTTTCGTCGATGAGCGAGCGATTTTGTAAGTATGTTTGAACTCAACGACAAAAACGATGTAACATATTTTGCGTTGATCCACCGAAGGGAAAATCATTTCGAAATTAGCGTTAGTGGGAGATTTGTGTTTGGGAACGGATTACATTTCCGGTGCGACGGTGAATAAATGCGAAAATGTCGATGGCTACTTATGTAAACTCATTTCAGCGGATTAATTCACTCCTAACGGATCGAAGAGGTTGCCACAAGCCACGAGCGCGCTCGAGGGGCAATTCAGGTGGGTTCTATGCGGCTCCGAGTGTTCCATCCCTCCCGGACGACGAGACAAGAAGCGATATTTCTGCCGGGTTTATCGAGCATCGGCGAACGCGCAGCGCAAACAACGCAACCGCAACTCCACTCGGTGGAGTGGATTATCCAGTGGATTCCCGGCGAAGTCGATCAAAGACATACTCCACTGGGTAATGCACGCGAGCCAAGGGCGCGCGCGGGGCTATCTTCGATCCACTTTGAAAAAGAATCTGGATGATCCTCCTCGCATACTGGTGAGTAAAAGCTCGCATTGTACCGTTCGACGATTCGAGGAGGCGAGCCGGACGGGTTGGCGCTCAGCAATGCCGTCCAAAGTGGTGAAACGCACTTCCGCATTTTTCTGCAATGAGAATTAAATATTTTTGTAAATTACTCCAAACATTGGTAACCCATTTTTTTTATTAAAAAAAAGAAGAAATGAAAATATCGGAAAGAATTTCATGCCATGAAAATATAGAGGGAAAAAAGTCGAGATAACTCAGCTTCTTCTGTGAGTGAGCAAAAATTCTGTTAGTCCACAGTGAAATATTTTCCGAACAAATATTTACGAAGAGCATGGAACGAAATTTTATTGGGCTCTATTTGGGTATCGACTGTCCACGAGGGACACACAACAGAAACGCGCTCTCGTATTTAGCGGACGTTCGTCTTTCGGGTGGACCAGGGTCCAACAGGTTCGCGCGGAATGTTTCAACGTTAGCCGCCCAAACGAAGACAAACGAGCCACCGTTGGGCTAATAATTTTCAATTATCCCGCGTTACCTTTGGACCGGATATTTATGCCGTCGGGTGGGGCGCGCACATTTGCGAACGCGCCGGACATGCCTGACCGATCCACACGAGCCGCCGGAAACGACTTGCGATTAATTGCGATGGGCGCCCACGAATAAATCAATATTTTTCGAAAGCTTACAAGATATTTTATAAATAATCGTTTGAGTACCATTCACAATTTTTTTTCACGTTTTTCTCTTTTTTCTTCTCTCATTCCAATACTTTTTATTTCGCTCTTAATTTTCTACAATCTATAGATTTATGTGCAGAAATACGAAAAAAAAAAAAAAAAAAAAAAAAAAATGGAACAGCGAAGGAAAAGTGTTTTCCCTGAAAAAAAGTTTTGCGAATGTTGTAGTTTCTCTGTCGGTAAGAACGGCCCCGCACGCGTTTCCCTCTTCGCCGAGCACTTTTCCTTCAGCGAAAAAAAATGCGCCTCGCGGCCCGCGGCCGTGGAATTGGAATTGTGTTTGCTCATTTAAAGAAAGTGCCTCATAAAGTTCTCCTTGCGTTTACGACGCGCGCGCGTGCGCGCGCGGTCGTTATGCGAATTCCCCGTTTTTTCGCAATCACCGACAATTTCCGTCTCGTCATTCGGCGTTTCGTTTCATTGCTCTCTCGCGTCGTGAGCGCCGTTTCCGAAGGTTAGTCGAATTATCTTTTTTTTTTTTCGTTTTTCTCTTACGAGCCCCGGCACAAGTGGCGCAACGGAAACGCGAGGTCGCGGCAGTTGAAATCGTAAATACAGCGCGGAACACGTCTAATCCAGATGAAACGAGAAAAAGGGGCATTAAAAGCGAGCGGTTGAAAAATTCTCGGCAATGACACTCGACGCGCGCGCGCGCGGCGGTCGAATGGCAAACTACTGAACCCGCCCGGTAAGTAACGAACAAACATGGCGGGAGTAACGAAGACGCGCGGGGCGGAGGGAAAACGGGACGGTGACAGCAAATAAAATGCTCCGTACATGACAATGCACCGTGGGGTGAATTACACCCGGGGGAAATTATGACGCAGTTTGTCTCTCAAATCCGTCGTTCGCGTACGTGAACTTCGAGTATTTTCTTTGTCCCGCGGCGGCTAGCACTCTCTTACTTATGATTTCCTTCGCAACTTAAAGCCGTTTTATACGTCTCCCCTGGCCTGGGCGCTCGTGAGTCACGGGACGCAGTAACTTTCGCGGGGTTTTATCGTCAGTCAGGAAGCGTCGAGTGTTTACCTTTTTTTTCGCTTTCGCGCGGAATTCCTGAACGACTGGATTAATTTGGCTTGTGACGGAAAATCTAGGGACCATAAAAATGGATTAAAAACATCGTTAAGTAGTCTAAAAAATATTATTGACACCCGTAATTTTCGATTTTTACGCCCGTAGCCAACAAATTTATCATGAGTTTTCACAAAAAACCCTGAAAAAAAAAAACGTAGAACTGTTTTTTTTACGTCAAAAGCGTTTTTGCACTTTTTACGAAATTGTGCGACTACGAGAATCGATGTAACTTTTTTTCAGCAGCATCGCTTATTCTCGGATGAGTGCATTTCCAACTTTAAGCGTATCCAGGGGCAAAAGTGTCGGAACTTTCGCGAAGAGGACTGAGGAATCCAAAAGAGTTATGGTGGACTCGCGTCGTTGCCGGGAATGTCGCAAGGGGCGCTGCGCCACGACGAAGGTCACTCGATTTCGTTGCATCGCAAGTCGAGAGTCATCCCCGCCGAGATCGCCAAAGTTAGATTACGGCATTTGTCAATCGTCCTTCGCACGTACTTCTCGAGCGTCTGCTGTTTCCTTTTCAGCCGAGCACCAAAGTTATTGGCTAGTTTCGACCCAGCCGGACGACCATTTTATTTTCTCGTTCGCTCCCGCAAGATATGACTCATGGACAATTTTGCGTAAAAAATGTTACGTTCGATTTTACGTCATTTCCGCGCTCGACGAGTGCGCAGCCGTCGACGCGCAGCAGTCACCGGGTGAACGAGCGTGTTCCACACGGTGGTCGAAGAAAAGTGGCTGTAACTCTTTGAACTGTCGATTTAGGGCGCTGTAAAGCACTTTGACCAGTGGGGGGAATCGACGTGCTCTCAAAAAGTCCCTCAAACAGACCATTCGACAGTGACGTAAAACTCGCGCCAATCGCTCGAGACATTTTTCTTCGCCTTCTGCGCAGCTGATTGCGCAGACGATCAAAATTGAACATAATGGCCGACGGCCAGGACGTTCACCTCTTACATGTCCATTGTAACCGACATCGCTTGGCGAGAAAATGAACCCAAGATATTCGTAGCTTGATCGCATAGCAGACTGTTGTAACTATGGTTACCTTACATCCGAGATACGCCGGATTCCGCGCTCACGCTGCGTCGCATGTCAATAGAAATCCGGGGTAGTCGACAGTGCGGCAATGGCAATAGGGTCGAAGAACTCGTGAAAAGCATCGCGACACGTGTCAGTGAATCCCCAGAGACGTTCGCGGAAGCGTGGCGGAGAAATCTTTGATACGTAACTGCTATTCTCGTGGCCCTCGTGATATCAATGAAGTCGAGAGGCTCTTCATGTCGAATGCGACGCGAGGAGTGCATATATATCTATACACACAGCGCCTGGATCAGCATCGCATCTCTTTGGGACGAATGGAGACGCGAATCTATTGTTGCACACAACTTACCGGAATCTCATATAATCCAAGTATCTCTTGTCAAACGTCACAAAGAGGCGTGAATATTAAACGTTTTACTCGCCTTCGAACACCTCAAGTTTTTTTCATCCCGCACCTAACCTAAAATGCGCGAAGCGCCGCCCGTATATATTTCGCGCGCACGAAATCAGCCCTAAGGGGACGAAAAAAAATCTCAGAAAATAATTGTTTCTGCAATCACGCTGAAAACGTTTATTTTCCAACGGAAATCCCGCTGTCGTATTCACAGACGATCCCCGCAGTCCCGTAAAACCCGTGTAACCCATCCGCGGGAAATATTCCCACGCGCAAAATTCGCAGCAGATTCATGCTCGTGTTATCTGCGTCCGCTATCGCGGCGACCAGCGGGAGATTCTCGTGCATCGCCTCGGCGTGCGCGCACTCGACGAATACAAATTTGCGGGAAACTCGCGGACTCGCGGGAGAGAAGCGAACGCCGGGTCATTGAATGGCAATCTTCGGTATAGAGCGCCGAGGGCGAGCGCGGCGCTAGATTAGTTCGCTCTCGGCTTTTGCCTTGTACTTCGACGCGGATCCCTTTCTCCCACCGGGCAAGGATGGCGAAGGAGGGGAGGCAGAAAACAAGCGCAAGCTGACGCGGTTTTCCCGCGCTTGCGATGTTGCTGCACGTTTCGCAACGAAAACACTTCGGGGAGATAATTTTTTTCTCTGCATGTACTCGGGGCTTCTCTCGATGGAATACAAATTCCTCGAGGCTGCCTTTTCGCGGCGTCTGTATCCGCGTTACATGATATCGCGCGGTACACACAGAGCGAGCGCGCCGCGAGTTCCTCGGCCACACGTAACAGTGTCGATGGCGCTGCTGTGCGCTGCAGTAACAGTAACAATGAAGATAACCACCGGAGGGCGATGCTACGGACGTCATAATAGCCGGTCTGTATCCATTATAAGGTCGTCCGGGCAAGTTGTTTCGCAATAAACGATTTCACGACCTATCTCACTTGTGTTATCCCAGTCGAGAGTGCGTTATTTCAAGGGTCTTGCCCTTGATGTGTCGGTAATTCGGTCGTTCGCCTGAATCTGCTGTAAACGAGGATTTGTTGCCACCCCGAAGGCAGAAGATAATACCGATCTGGCTGGATATTTTTAGAATCGCTATCCCTGATCAAAATCGGTCGCAGCTAATCGAATTTGCGGGGAATTTTTGGCTCCCGGCTGCCCGGCCGGGCGAAAAGTTGGGAGTTATGAATGTCTGCGCAATCAGCTGATTCGAACGACTTTTTCGCTCGCCAAAATTTTGAAAATACTGCGGAATTATTTAACTCAATTCGTCGCATCGATTCCACCACCCACACGCGATATTCTGCACGGAGGACAGCGGATCAAAACCACGCAATAAAAATTTATATCTGTCGATGCGTATATATATATATATGTATCGTCGTCGTGTCCTCGCTTATTTCCCACCGGGTTGACGGAGCGTGTGTGGCGCGCCCGTTGACGTTGGGTAAAAGATTGCCTCGCCGGTGGGAGGGGGGAGTTTCGGGAGAGGACTTAATTATTTCGCCTCGCTTAAGCCGGGACTCAACTTCTCAACCTCCGCGTCCTCCGTCGGACGTAAACAACGTCCGAGCGAATCGCTGAGAAGCCTGTACTGAATCTTCGGACTGGATGTCGTGATTTATTGCCACTTGGCGGAACTTGGACGCGCCGAGCAAAGTGGAATGAGATCGCTGAAAAACGAGTGGCGCGCGGGCGCAACGCCGCGCAGACATCATCCGATAATTAGTACATCGATAATTGAACAACAGAGACTGATTGGCTCGTCGTTAATTGACTTATGGATCGTAATTTCAGATACTTATCATCTTGTCTTATCATTTTCCCGCTTTTCTCGAACCTTTACCCAATAAGCGCCCAGCCCGTCGGACATTTTGAGGTTATGAAAGCTTAGCCGGATAAATTAGATCTGCAATGTGGAGCAATTAGAACGACTTTTCGCGAATTATCTCATTGATTTATCATTTATTTATCACGTCTGACGCCGATCGGTTTTCCCATTATTTGCCAATTGCGACTTGAATGACTTTCGGGACGGACGGAAAAAAACGAAAAAGTCTCAGCTCTTCCGTAGTTTATATTGCATCGCCAGTTACATTGCGGACGTAACCCCGAGCGGTCGCGTGACGCGTGTAACACGTAACGCATATTTAATATCCTTAAACTTTTTGCACCATCGAATCGCGCGTTCGCGGTCGAGCGAGATAATTTCGGGTGTCACGGAGTGGCGCATCGACAGATATCCGAGCCTCTCGCGCGGATATCTGTCGATGGCGGAGAGCGACCGCAAAGCTTTTGTGCCCCGGTAAGCCAGCTGCCAGAAATGCACCTGTCGTTACGCGCGGAGCTCGAATTGGAAGGGAAAAAGCGAGCGCGCGCGGCGAGGAGAGAAAAAAAAACGCACCGCTCGGTCGGAAATGAGTGAGTGAGAAAAAGTTGGCACCGAACGAAGATTGAACGTGTTGTGCGGCGCGAGCCCGTCCGAAAAAGTCTCGCCGACGAGAACTGCGCGCGAGCGGGCCCGAATGAATATCGCGCGAGCGCGTAAAAAACAAAAGCGCTCGCGCAGGTGTAATGGAACCGTGAATTTACTACGGTGCGAGAAATGGAAAATTGGGTCGTACGCAACGTAAATATCTTGGGGTTTAAGCGGGTGAAAAATTGACCGCTACACATTAGGGCGGGTCGCGCGGGGGGGGGGGGGGGGGGTAAATTAAGGTGCGCGGAATTTAACTCTTCTCGTGTTCTCGACAGCCGTTTAATCCTTGCGGTAAAAATGGAACTTTACATTTATTTATCGATGCCATTAGCCAGATAAACAAATAAGAAATAATAAGTGCAGCAGGGTAATTACACACGCTGACGCGGGCGCCTGAGTTAACTGTTCGCCAAAATCGGCTCCAATTTTTTTCTTTTCAAAATATCGACTTTTAACCTATACCATCGTTCTCAAGTCGCATATTCTACCCCCGAAAACACTGGTTATTAACCTTTTTTAATTAATTTTGAAAAAAATATTTTTTTGGCGACGAAAAAAATATTTTTTTTTGTCAGAAATCGTAGATCCGGCTCCGGACCGAAAATCGCCAAAATCGACCCCAATTTTTTTTCTTTTCAAAATATGGACTTTTAACCTATACCATCGTTCTCAAGTCGCATATTCTACCCCCGAAAACACTGGTTATTAACCTTTTTTAATCGATTTTGAAAAAAATATTTTTTTGGCGACGAATTTTTTTTTTTTTTTGTGAGAAATCGTAGAACTGGCTCCGGACCGAAAATCGCCAAAATCGACCCCAATTTTTTTTCTTTTTAAAATATCGACTTTTAACCTATACCATCGTTCTCAAGTCGCATATTCTACCCCCGAAAACACTGGTTATTAACCTTTTTTAATTGATTTTGAAAAAAATATTTTTTTGGCGACGAATTTTTTTTTTTTTTTTCAGAAATCGTAGAACTGGCTCCGGACCGAAAATCGCCAAAATCGACCCCAATTTTTTTCTTTTCAAAATATCGACTTTTAACAAATACCATCGTTCTCAAGTCGCATATTCTACCCCCGAAAACACTGGTTATTAACCTTTTTTAATCGATTTTGAAAAAAATATTTGTTTGGCGACGAAATTTTTTTTTTTTTTGTGAGAAATCGTGGAACTGGCTCCGGACCGAAAATCGCCAAAATCGACCCCAATTTTTTTTCTTTTTAAAATATCGACTTTTAACCTATACCATCGTTCTCAAGTCGCATATTCTACCCCCGAAAACACTGGTTATTAACCTTTTTTAATTGATTTTGAAAAAAATATTTTTTTGGCGACGAATTTTTTTTTTTTTTTTTGTCAGAAATCGTAGAACTGGTTCCGGACCGAAAATCGCCAAAATCGACCCCAATTTTTTTTCTTTTCAAAATATCGACTTTTAACCTATACCATCGTTCTCAAGTCGCATATTCTACCCCCGAAAACACTGGTTATTAACCTTTTTTAATCAATTTTGAAAAAAAAAAAAAAAATTTGGCGACGAAAAAAAAAAAATTTTTGTCAGAAATCGTAGAACTGGTTCCGGACCGAAAATCGCCAAAACCGACCCCAATCTTTTTTCTTTTCAAAATATCGACTTTTAACCTATACCATCGTTCTCAAGTCGCATATTCTACCCCCGAAAACACTGGTTATTAACCTTTTATAATCGATTTTGAAAAAAATATTTTTTTGGCGACGATCTTTCTGTCAGAAATCGTAGATCCGGCTCCGGACCGAAAACCGCCAAAATCGAGCTCGGAAATTTTTACTTCAAAATATCACCTAGGTTAATCAATTTCGCGCTGCTACGCTCTTAGAAAGCTTTAAAAGGTTACGGGTGCTGCCGCGCCTGCCCTCTTATGAAATTTTTCAAATTTGACACCAAACTGATTTTGTTTATCACGGACTTTCCTGGCAACCAATCACAGCTCTAATAGTTTGCTAACAATGCTTTCCGTTACTCATGAACTTTTTAAAAGAGGGATAATAATAATAATAACAACAACAACAACAACAATAATAATAACAATAATAATAACAACAATAATAACAATAATTATAGCAATAGCAATAGTAATAATATTAGTAATAACATTAATTTCTAATTGAGAGTTTGATGATCGAGAAATGATTTTATAGACATGATATTTTGTAAAGGCAAATAACAGGGCCTATATTGTTTGATCTCGTTTGTTGTAGGTCTTTGAGCGAGTACCAAGATGAAACGATAGCGCGGCCCCCGTTGATGCGGGATAAGACTCGCCGGAGTGTCTTCGGAGCGTCTGAATCGGATTACCCGTCGATGATTCGATTTCATCCGGCGCACGCCGCTCGGAAGCGAATGCCTCGCGTGCCGCATTCGGCTACCGCCGGACAGAAATAGCCCGATAAATTAAGTGACGGCGTGTCGGTGTGGGGGAGTGGGGGACGGGGTTGACCCGACGTCGCGGGGTGCACGGGAGCAAATTCACAGGTTGCCCGTGGCCATAAATATTGACGCTGCGCGCAGGAACACAGCGCGCGCCGCTGGTCTTCGACTTGACTCTCTGGCGGTCGTTAAATAAGTAGGTAAATGTAAACTTTGCTTATTAGATCACGGATGTTGCGCTGAATTTATGGGCAAAAACGGCGGGTCTCACGCGGCTATCGAACGGCCAAGGAGATGCACAATACTTCCGAACTTTCGCGGGAAGTTTTCGGACCGCTTCGATAATTAATCAAAATAAATACACATTCTTCGCAGCTTCTGATCAATTTTTTTGTACGTTTTCCATTTTTGTTTTTTTAGGCGAAGGAGATACGTAGAGTCAATTTTTTCATCTTAGAAATGTTTTTCATGCCAAATTGTTATTTAAAATCGGAACAGATTATTGTGACTGCTGTAGCGATTTCTTTTCATAGGGATAAAGCAGCACGTACGTGTAACGCGGTTAACGCGGCTTGGAAACGTTCCAAAAACAGGCCCTAATGTATTTTCAACTATTTCAGAATAATCGGACCGCCGAGGGAATCCACGAACTTGAGAGCCAGCGGGGCGAATGATTAGGAACAACACGCCGTTCGTTCGGATCGCGTGCAACAATTCGTGCATTCCCGCCAACGGCGAATATGTTATACCGCGCGCGCTCTAGTAGGGTGAGTAATGGGTGCAGCAAAAGTTAAATACATTCATGTATGTATCGAGAGACTCGGTGGACTGCCGCGCCGGGTACCTTCGAGGCAGGAACCTCGGCGGCTCCTCTCTTTTGCTCAAACTAACTAAGCAAGCAACGTTATACGTCGCCCTCGTGGGGGTATAAATTTTAGATTGAATACTGAATACCAAAATTCGTCGCAGAGCAAATTTACAATGGCGTGCATTGCACAGTAAGTAACCGAGTCGATATATCGGGCGATACTGCCGTGGTTTGACAAAATTCAGCGCCGCTGCGACGCATTTCGATCGGCTTGTTTGATATTAAAAACATTTTGCATCTGGGACAAGCAATATTATCGATATCGTGGGAGATTTTTTTTTTTCAATTCACAGATTGCGTATCGGATTTTTAAAAATATTATCATTATTTTTTTATTGGTGAACTTTTCTGAATTTTATCAGATTTATCAATCGAGCTTTCCGCACAACATAATTAAAGTTCACAGCTGGTTGGCTCCTCTTAGTTATTTTTCATAGATCCGTTTAATATTTTATTACGTAATAGTCAGAAGGATTTACCCTCGTGTTTTTGTTGTCTTGCCTGTGAAAATTGTATCACAAGTCAGTCTCGACGTAATTACAGTTGCAAGAAACGTTTCACAGGGACGCCGTCATCCTCGCGCAAGTAGAAGCACCGGCTTTTTGGTCAGACGCGAGAGCTCTGATACCCGCGGTATAATCTCTTTGAGCGGGAAAAACTGGCGAACGAGACTATTTCACGTTCGTCCGTCCGTGATAACCCTTTCACACATGATACCACAATTTTTTTCTTTCCCGAGCCACCGATCTGCGTGAAATTAGAAAAATCAGCGGCTGATAAATTCATTTCGCGCCGCGTTCACGGTAATTTACTACAATGAATGTTTTTTATCTCCTCCATGAATTACAACGGCCGCTAATTTATCATTACCGCTGTCGCCGTAAAACATTTTCCCGCAAAGCGGAAAATAATTTAAAAAATTCGTTTGCCGCGATTCTCCCGCTTTGGCGAATTATTCTTCAATCTGCGGAGAATGTTTTGCAGAGTCAACTAAAGTAAATACGTGAAATACGTCTCGAAAACAGTGGGTGGAATGAGTCTACCGGTTATGAAGAATTGAAGTGGCAATTCGCGTGGCTCTTGTTTCTCAATTAATTTGCGAACAATTTTCTCAAGCGCGGGGAACTTAGGTGAGCGCAGTAAACTACAATGAGGCAGATTGAAACTTTCGAGCGCGAGTGTTGGTCGCATACAAAGCGAAGTCGTGACAGCCACGGGAGTCTGGTACAATCTAGAAATTCGAATATCTTGGACGTGGCGTAACAGTGGCACCCAGGGGCCCCGTGGCTCCTTCTTACTCCAACGGTGCTCACGGTACACTCGAGAATACGACTCTACGAAAATCCTCGCTGTATTAACTCCGTTTCGCGCTCTCTCGGTTTACAGAGTCAACTTTGCACTCCGGGCGAACGCAGAAATGGACACCGACGGCGTCGTGGAAAATCTACGTGCCTCGATGTTGAGTAAAATCCGTACGTTTTACGGATGAAATCCGCGCAATTAGTTTGCACCGAGGACTGAAATATTTGCTATGGATTAGGGGAAGCCTCGCGAGACGTTTCAATTTTCCGCAAATGTCGAGATTCGTGCCGGAGAATTGTACGTTTAAATAGGTCTGATTTTATATTCCGACATTCGGATGTGGCGGTGAGCAAGTTTACCTAAATTTTTTTTTCCTTTTTAAAAAATTAACATTCAGTGGTTTGTTATTTGAGGATGAATATTTTTTAAATCGCAGCTCTCGAAAGGGAAGCGTTAAATCAGTAAAGGAGACTTCAAAACACTCGCAGGTGTGGGAGACGCAATAAAAGATTGCTGGGGAATAATGAAATTTCAAGGTGGGGAAGATTCGCCCCATCAGGATCAGAATTGGAGCAGTGAATTCTTCCCTCCCTTCCCTCATCCCTCTCAACTCGCGAGGAAAGTCGTGTACCTTCTGCAAGCGACAGATTCGATTTTAAGGATCTCGCTAAAGGCGATAAAATAATCTTCATTAAAAGCGCAAACTTCTTCTTCAATTACCCCGTTGACCGAGGTGTCGAAAGTCCTCAGATTTAAAAGTTCGCTCGCTAAACCTCAGCCAGATAAAAAATGCTACATTTCCGTAAAGCATTGAAGTGCACTTCACAAGTTTTTGATGCAAGTTTCTTTTTTGTAACGACGCAGGGAATAAAAAAATATTTGCCAAGACTCTATTCAGTCGACTTCGTCTCTTCAAGGGGACGTTGAAAAAAAAGTTCTTTCGTTCGCTTTCGACTGTGCACGGAGTCTCTTAGTTGCAACGATCTCACGGTCATGCACGTGTTTAGCTTCCACCAGAAAGGCCTTTCTCCCATGCGTTAAGGAGAGTCCACGAGTCTAGTGGAAACCTCAAAGCCGGCGTTTGCCGCGTCGGTGCCTGAGCGAGCGGGGAGAGAGCGAGCCTCGCGCTGGTTTCTCAGTAATTTCGAAGTTACCAAAGCGTTTTAGAACTTAAACTTGGAAACAAGCGCGCCGCGCGTCTCCACAACATCTGAGGATTGCTTAAGGGACCCTAAGTGAGGCACCTACACCTGCGCACAAATCGTGCTCCTCGCTCGCTTGTTTATAGTCGTAATTTCCCGTGGGTTTAAAAACTCTCAATCCTATTTACTCACATTTTGCGGAATCCGCATTAAATGCGTGAAAAAATATTTTAAACCCTAGGAGCTATATTAATACAAACGTTCGATTCAAAACATTACATTTTTTTATCATTACTAGCCTTGTCATTTCGCTAAAATTCAGGGTACTTTTTTTCGATCATTCAAACCTGGACTTTCTTCCTTCGTTCGAGGGAAGCTCTATAACGAATAGAATGCCAGCAAGGCGGTACGCGATATCTTGATTTCTGAAATTTTCGCAGAATTTTAAAGCCAAAAGAAGAACTTTAAAGCCAAAAGTTTTTCGCGAACATTTTTTTTCGGTTTGGTGAAGTTTGAAAACCCTATCTGATGGGAAATTTCTCGCTAATTTCGAACAGCACCGTTGCTCGCAAAAAAAAAGAAAATTCGTCGAGAAAAACGCAAAAATGATTTTTTATCTCTGGAAATATCAGGCCATATGCTTCGCCCGAACACCCTTCCCGAAACAACGTTAAACAAACCTTGATACCTCGCACGCCCTTCGAACCGTCAAAATACAATAACATGATTAAAACCGCTCGTTAGTTAGCATCGAGTTGCAGGCAACCCAACAGCCATTGATTTTTTGAAGCGGGAAATTGCACAATATTTATTAAAACACCAGCTGTAATTATGTCTTCATTTGCGTTGCGATTGCTGATCGGATAAAATGTTGCCTAATGAACGAACGCTGCATGCCGTTTGTGTAGTGACAAAATGAGATCGAGGAAGTCGCGCGAAGTTTCGTCCCGCTGCCCGCGCAACGCCGATGCGTATTGCACGTATGAATATTTGACCTGACACGGCCTCGGCGCGGCCGGGTATAAAGAGACATTATGCATTTTATTGTCGTAAAGGGATTAAGGGCTGCTCCCTGCGGGAGCGCGTGAGGCGCGCACGGCCGGCCCGGTCATATTTCGCGGTGATATAGGCTCGCGCTCGGCGGTCGTCCCAACACGTCGCGCGAACGCGAGAACGGAACGCCCGGCCGTACGAAACGGAGAGTGGATATTTTGGCCGCATAAATATTCGCGGATTATTCACGGGAGTACATTCAATCCCGGTGAATTTCCGCGCGCGCGCACGCGAAATCTGTCAAATATTCAGCCCACAAACTAAGCTCGTTATTATATTCGATAACAGGGAATGGTACGTGGAGGAAGAGAAAAAAAAACGAAATAATGGAAATTTTATTCCCCAGCGAAATCTATTCATGCGCTGTTCGCCGTATCTGTAACGGGGTTATCGAGGAAAAAAAAAGCGGCGGGGATATGCCGTGAATTTTTGTAATTAAAAATAGATATCCACCGTTCGACTGGGGAAAAAAGGATTCGCCAAGGGGTTCGGAGATTTATAATTCTATTGTTTGCGATTCTATCTTGGGAATGCGATGTCGCCAAACTGTGTTTTTCAGGAAAAATCTTGATAAGATTTCTGAATAAACCAACAACTGTGGCGCTAAAAATATTCAATTACCAGTTCGCCAATGAACTCGCCGTGTTCGAACGAAACGCTTAACAGTCCCGCACGCAAAATGTTCACGGAGCGCCAGATATTTTTTTACGCCGCATTTGTTTTTATTTTTTGCTTATTTCGAGGCTCGCGCGAGACTGCAGGGAACACGGAGGGACGGAGGCGGGCGAAACTAGACGCATTGATGGTCTGGTAAATAAGCCGGAGGCCACCGACTCTCTCTCCGCTGTGGCTCTCAATTTTTCCGCTTTTTCCGAACTCTGTAGGGTGTTGCCGGGGTGAGCGGTGAAGAGCACTGGTAGCGAGCTCGGGATGGGCAGATACCTATGCCGCTCAAGTGCGTGCCCAAAGGCCGCGTGCAAACCCTACGTGTGTGCCCTCAGCGAAATCGAATCGCGAAAGGTTCTCCACCCTCCGGCCTCGCGTCCGAATCACGCCGACCCGTCCGTCCGGCCGCAATTATTTTTTTAACGGGCTCGCATTGATTGGCCGAGATTTAATCTCGGTTCTGTCAAGAGATATCGCGATGCTTCTGGCAACAACAGCGGTGGGAAATTAATACAAGATACAGCTATCGATTTCGGGCGTTTTTGGTGAAACTTTGGAAATGATTTTTTTCACCGCCATTGAATTATGATCAGTGGGACGTTGTAAATATCAGCAATAATTTTGCATAGCTGTAATTTTGGAAACGCTATCATCAATTTATTTGGGAAATCGATTGATTAATTAATAAATTAATTAATTAGTAGTGTAAATCGTAAAGGGACTTTGTAACTAGTCTGTTCGTCTCTGTAAATTTCGCGTCATGGATAGCCAGGTTCGTGTAATCGTTGGAGGGGGAGAGGGGCTAATTAAGCTCTATTTGATTCCAGCGCCGTGGTTTTCGGGTGAGAGAGAAAACGAGGGTATCGCCCGATGACCTCGTTGCTGGATCGCGTGCCCGAGCTCTTCGAGCAAAAGAAATAAGGGCTTTCAAGGGTAAAATTTAATAAAGGACCAGAGGATCGGAAAACGCCTTAGGAAACACACGTTTGTAGCGCGGAAACGTGACGCGAGAACCGGGTCGGAGGCTCGTGGCTCTCGCTCCTCTTGTTGAATGTTTCGCTTGCCTATTTTTCTCTCGACTCCCGCGGGAATCGAAGTTAGTCTCTTCGAAAGGATTTTCGACTGCCGGCTTCACGATGATGCTCGGCGTGGCCGAGTTCAATCAATTTCCAGACCGCGTCGAGTGCGTCGAATCCTCGCTGATTTACGACTCTTGATTCCTCGTTAAAACGTCTGGGAGGTCCCAGGAATCTGCAATATTGGAATAACAATTCATTTGGAGAATCTTTTAGATTAAAGTAGGTTTTTGGTCAAAGTCGAGGCGATTCATTTTTTTTTCTTCGAGATATCGACTTTTGGCCTAATTCATAATTCTCAAGTCGTATATTCTACCCCGAAAAACACTCGTTGCAAACCTTTTTAGAGTGATTTTGAGAGAAAAATATTTCGGCGATTTTTGGGCCAGTTGTCGTCGGCAGCTCTTTTAGTTCGCGGAGCGACCGACAGGTGGCTACGACGCGCCCGACAAACTCGCAAGCGGAGGGACTCGCTGACGGCAATATAAGCTAGCCGGCCCCGACGTTAAAGTACTCTGGTTTCCCTTCAACACACGAATAAATCTTTCGCCTTTTACTAAAGATTTCCGTGGAGGGGAGCACTTGATGAGTCTATATGACAATTTTTTGTAGTGCCCGGCGAAAGCTGGGCCATAAATAAATCAATACATAAACTTTATTCTATCTACCTCTTGAACTTTTTCCTAAAAAAAAGTGTATTGTTATCTCGATAAACGAATTATTTTCTTTACTCAATTGTACGATTAATTAAATTTCAAACCCTTTTTATTCGAATTAAAAATTGAAAATCCTTTTTATTCGAATAAAAAATTTTAAACATCTTTTTATTCCTCAATCTTGAGCAGCTTCGAACGATCCCAAAATGTTACGTTTGTTTTTTTCAAATTGTGAAGAAAATGTGACTAAACCCCCAATGAAAGTTTCATTTTAACCATCTTTTTCTGTTAAAGCAAATCTTTAAATTACACGCAAATAACGATCCAAAAGAGTCAACGAGTCGCGACGCTTATTCGCCAATTTCCGGGATGATAAAGAGGAGTGAGCAAACAAACGTGTGCGCGTAACAACCCTCCGATCTCCCGAGTCGCCGAAGAAACGGATTGCGAGTGGACGCGACTGGAGAAGTGACCACTCGACGAGAATAAATCCGCAACGAATGTTTGCCATTCGACAGCGAGGGTACGAGGCAGTCGTATACGTAGGAGGATGTTACGACGATTGGAGAACATGCCCCTTGAGAAAAGCTTCCAGTCCCTCGGGGTACTTTCCCCCCACTGCGCATGGTATGTCCTCCAGCAATGTTCTTCCTATACGTGTGTTGAAATCGGAGGGCTTCCTAGCATTCGACTGCAACATCCTTTCCTGGTTTCTGCAACGGAAAGTCAAGGAATAATATTGACCTCATCGATTCTACGCAATCAAAGAGGGACTTTGCTAAAAAAAAAAGCTTATTAAGGTAATGCAGAAGTTACGTTAAAATAGAAAAAAACGTATTAATTAATATTATTCAGAGTGCTACAATTTTTCAGCGGATTGAATTAACAATTAAAACTTTTTCTCGGACATTCACGTCCGACCAGATTTCACATCAACGCGCGACAAGAAACTGACCTTCAGTACCGATGAGCGGAGATAAAAATAGCGCTCAGCGAGCGCGGCTAATGCATGCAACGAAAGTCGGTTCCCCGGCAAAGAATCCCCGATATTACAGCGTAATCCTGCAGCAATCCCTAAGTCTTCAGCGCGCTCGCTCTCTCGTCGTTGCTCTTTTTGCCCTGCGAACCGGTCGCTCGCGACTTTCCCCCGCGAACGCAACAAACGTCCAGAACATTATCGAATTTCCCTCCTCTCCTATCCTCGTCATCTACTCGTTTTCCAATCTTTCTCCTCGCCTCGCCCCCCGTCCACATGGCCGAATGATTTTTCCAACATATTCATCCCGTCGTGTTTTCCACTCTCGCAATTCAATATGCGTTACCTGTATGCGAATCTATCAGGAACTCGATTGAAGCGGCAAAACTCGTTACCCTCACTTGAAATTAAAAGACCTTTTCGCGAAATTTGTGTTCTATCTCGAAATGGGTCGTATAAAAAAACGGTCGATCCACGGTTGATGTGTCGAGTTTGCCCCATCGCGTCGCAATTCACCAATTTTTTTTTGTCGATAAAACAAATTTTGTTACGACAATGGGAATTGTTTATCTGCAAATAAAATTGCAGATAAAAGATATGCAGATAAAATAAAAAGCAGATAAAAGGGGTTGCAGGATTATTTCAATGAGCCTTGTGGGCGTTAAGCAAATGCGTCGTAAAAGACGGCGAGGGAGTCATCGGTTACGCTTCGGGAGTCGACTCGCCCTTATGGCGTTTTTTGGACGTGGGAAGCCGTTCAGAGATTTTTTCCCCCCGGTTCCGGCCAAGCGGGAAGGTCGGTTACGTTACTGGGCTATTAACTCTTACGCATCTGGGAGGAAGCAAGCATCGCTGGTTTCGTTATTGGGGTAGGAGACCCAAACACTTGTACGGAGTTGAGTAATTTATACGTAGACAGCAGACCGAGATCACCGCAGGGCTCTAATTTATGCAACCCTGATATCCGGCAAATCTGGCCGTTAAATAACTGCAATTTCAACGCCAATTCATTCCACACACGGAGCGTTAAATGGCGTTAAATAATTGTTACGATTTTCGCAAAACCATCAAATTTTGTATTTTTTCATCGTCCCCAAAATCTTCCGTTTTAATTCTGTTGATTTCAGCGCCGATATTTAACGTAAATTTTTATTTGCTTTTCCGGGCAGGAAATGTCCTTTCATTTGCCAAAACCTTTAGCCTCAATGCGACTATGCAAACGGCGAAACCGGGCGAGATCAAAGGTCGTGACGAAAATTCTTTATTTATTTAACGAGGTGAAAGACGAAACGCAAAGTTCTTTCTTCCAGTTGCACTCGCGTGTCGAATGAATGGGCTCGCGTGTGTGCGTTTTATTTCTACTCTCGGCAGCGGAAGCTCTTGTTTCGCGCTGTCGCAATTTGGCAGCCCCGCGCGCGCGCAAGCTTGACGAGAGCCTCGCGCGAGGTCAAGCGATTTTACGCCATGTTAGAAAATAGCCGGGCGAACATTTTCACCGTCGGCGAGACTCGAATTTGCTCGAATACTTTTGCATCCAGCGAAACCCTTCAGAAGCCAGCGTGACAAATTTCCCGCGTCGGATTACGCGGACATTTTTGCACAAACATCTGCAATTTGAATTTTAAAACTCGAAAAAAAAGTACGTACAGCGGAATTCCATTAGGACTTGACAACTTTCCAATACTGACATTCAAAAAGTTCTCAATAATCGCGGGATTAAAATCGAATAAAATAGAATAGAACGTACAGTAAAGAAAATGCATAGGTAGAGTTTCACTATCGCTATTTTTGCCCAAATTTTCCATCCCTAAATCCGTCTAGCGAGCTCAAAAAACTTCAGCGTTCGTAGGGAGCGCCCGATGCCATAATCAAGTTCTACGTTTATAAAAACAGCTCGCACGCGGTTTTTTCGCGTTAATCCACTCTGCGTGGCCGACAGCGACGAGGAGGGCCGATCGGGCCAGGCAAATCAGATACGAGGCGGGATTCGCGCACAGGCCGGACACTCCCGAGCCCTCGAATATCCGAGAGGCGAAGAGCGAGTTTCCAATTTCATGGCAATTACAGAGCCCTTGACGAGGCCGCCGTCTCGCTCGGCGGCCGTATCTGCGCCTCTCTCTTTTGTCGAGCTCGGAGAATTCCCTCGCTGTGACTGACCCTTAACGAGGCGACCTCTTCATCCCGATCCTCGTTACCGCTCCAAAGGCTTTGAGCCGCTTCGCCCGACCCTGGATAACATATGTTAATGTGAACGTTCTAATTACTCTACATAAAGTGATCGTCATTGAGTTAGTCGCGACTAATTTTTTTCTTCTTTTTTTTTCACGTGCGAACAAAAGTTTTCATGCAATTTGCTTGGATCTCTTTGACACGGACGTTGCCCATTTCGCGTGACTTTCATAAGCCTCGTCTCGCCACTCCTCGCAGCTTCTTTAATTAACCGGTAAACGTGGCTCGACGCCGGTTGCCCATCGCAAATATATACAGCGCGCGTTTAAGCATTCTGCGTACGTCGTTTTTGCTGTCTTTAGTAGGCACCCGGCAGCAACTTCGGCGAGAGTATAGCAAACGAACCAAACCCAACGTTTCCCGCATAATAAAGGAGCGTCTCCCCCACTGCGAGTTTATACGAATACGTGAATACTGCCTCTGTTCGGGGGGCCGGCTGCGACGGGACACGAGGAAAGGCACTCGAGAATTGGTCGATCGTGAAACAGGTCCGGGGCAAATAGCCTGAAAATCGATATACTTCGTGGGAAATCCTTCAACGGCCGTTTCGCCGACGAAACGACGGTAACAGTGAATCTTCGGAATGAAAGTCGCAGGATTTTTAATGAACATAAAAATACCGCTTCGAATTGAAACGTTTGACTAATCTTCCCGCGACTCTCGCAAAACTATATTCCTCGCTCTTAGTTACCGTAATTTCATTCGTTTTAATTTCAGCATTCAAGTATCGAGTGGCCGTAACAAAAGGCTCGCAGTTACGAATTAAGGGCTACAAAATGCGATAGCGGGAAACGAATACCCGTTTCAATATCAAAACCAACTCGGCGCTGGACTCCGCCGCTCCTTTGCCAACGTCGAACAAAGATTTCATTCAAATTATAACGACCCATTTATAAATTCCGATTTTTCTTAAGATCCTCGACGGGAATACAGCGCGATTCTCCGGCAGCGGAGCGTAACCCGGGGGCGGGAACGGCGAGTTCCTCCGGTACACACGAAGAGGGCACTAGACTAACAAGATCGGACGAGGTCACCGGATACTCGTGATGTTCACGATTTTGAATGAAGAAGGCGAGGTCTCCGGGTTTTCGCCGTGCAACGACGCGAGCGCCGCGGCGACGAGTTGAAACGAGACACGCGCCGAGGAAAAACGAGAAGAAACGAATGAAAAAGCGGATTTTCTATAATTACATTAATTGGACCGGCGTGTTTCCCTCGCTCTCTCGGTTATTGTACGGCCCCGGGGGCCGCAAACCCCTCTATTGTCCCGCCTGTCTTGACCGCAATACAGTTCTTCCTCCGACATAATTAGCTTGATGAAGAGTCGTCCTCAAACAGTGGTTTAAACTGAAGAAGCGAGCGGCTCCGGTTTCCATCCGAATCCCACTCGGATTTAATTCGCAACGGAGCCAATATTTTCCGTTGAAATATCGCGAACGGCGCTCCCCGGTTTAATCTCGTTAGCGGGGAGCAGAGAAGCGACCGGTTTATCGCCGGCGGAGCGTAAATACGATCGCGAAAGACAAGTGTCGAAATTAAATCGCAGTTCGAAAACATTGCGTTCGTCTATTTAGCCAATCAAGCGAAAGTTTTGTCTTTAATTTCATGTTTACGTACGAAAGCGAACGCGTGAATTTCTCGGTGGTATCTTCGAGCTGCACCGAAGCGTTTCGCGTTATTTGGGAATTCTTGCGTCGGTCTTTCCCGACTTCGCCGTTGCCAAGACGCGTCTGTGTTATTCAGCCGGCGGCTACGCTAACCAAGTAATATTAGCTCTCGGCAAACGACCCAGGTCAAGACTATATAGACACCCCCTCGAGTATGGCAGGGAATACTATAGATAGCCTCGGCTCACATATCGCGGAAAACTGAAGATTCTATACTCGGTGTATTTCCCCGTGCGAAGGGGAAAAGCGAGAGTTCGCCACTTCATTATTCAATACGCGAGTCTCTCAATTTTCTTCGATGGCACCGCGCGAGTCGCGCGCGCGCTTCCGCCGCGACCACCGCGGGGTCGCGTTCGACCGACGCCGCAATCGCGATTCCGTCTACACGTACGTTATTGCGGATCTGTAGTACGTAGATGCGGCGAGGAATCGACCATCTTTCTCCGCGGGCGAGAGCTTTATCACCGGCGTTAATGGAAGGCAAACAGACGTGACTTCGTCGTTCGACCCTTCTCTGATAACACTCGTTCCTTCCGCCCTCCGCGTCGCTCTTTTTTTACACCAACGAATTCCGATAATTCACGATATCCGATCCGCGAGCTTGTTGACCTGAAACGGAGAAGCATTTTTTATTTTCGATTTTTTTTTCCGTGCCTTTCCAAATTCTGATTTAAGTCCGAGCAAGAATAATTCAGTTTTTTAAATAATAAATGACTGACTGTAAATACCTAAATTTATTAACAAAATATGTATCATTCAAAATTTGTGTTTTCTTTATTTCCAACTTATTCCATGGCTGTCCAAATCCTACTTTCAGTCCGAACAAGAATAATTAATTTTTTTGAAACTAAATCAGCAACTGAAAGTAACTAAATTTATTTACAAAATGTCTACCATCCACAACGAAATTTCCGGCGAATTTTCCCACGATTCTCACGTTCCCCGTGTTTTCTGGCGAATGCTCGACAAGGCGAGCAGCGTAGCAGCGGCGACGGCAGTAGCTTCGCACGATGAAACAGTCCGACGTCGTTGCGTTTCTGGCTGCGGAATCCCCGGGCCGAGGTATCACCCGTGGTATCAGCTTCACCGCCTGGCTGGGCAGCGCGAGATACGAGTGCTCGCGGCCCTTCGTGTCCGGAAGCGGCCGTGGCGAAGGTGTGTCGTGTCTGCGGTCCCTCGAAATGACGCGACAGAGTCGAAGGTCTCGGTCCGTTGGTTCGGCGCGCCCGCCGAGGCTGATGCGACGAGACAGAGAGAGAGAGAGAGCGAGCGAGAGCCAAGGGGCGTCGCGCGGTAAACGGTGCGCGCGATTGCGATGCAGCAGCAGCAGCGGCGGCGCCCGGCAAACTCGTGCAGCGCTGCGAACAGAGAGACGGACGAAGCGTGAGCGGCGGAGAAAATACACCGGGGCCCGAGGAATTGTTAAAACCCAGCGGCAACGTTTTATTCCAGCCGTATATAGGATATATATGTATGCTACACGTATATAACGGGAACGCGGAGCGCTGAATGTACGAACGTTTACCGTCCAATGCGACACGTACAGCGCAAGGAAACGATGGGTGGAGCCCCGGCGAGGGATTCCCGAGCGAGGACACCAAAAGTGCCGGGGACACCGTGCATTAAACGAGCTCAGAACGTAAATCCCGGCAACTCAACCGGGTATTAAAATTGTCATTCTTTTCTCCCTCTCTCGCGATCTCTCTTTCTCTCGCTCGGTTTTTTTCGAGGTTACAGCGAAACGGGGAGACAATAACGAACGAAAATTCCGGCTGAAATACACTTTATTTATTTAATTTCGGTAAACACGCCCTCTTTTTTTTTTGTCCTTCCGGGCATATCTCGGGAGTCTCTGGAAACTCGAAGGTCGCGCGATTTCGCGATTTATTCAGAAAAATTCCGATGCATTCGCGAGACGCTGAGAAAATTTCTATCTGATAACGGGTATTGAGATGGAATCAAAGAAAACATTTCTATATTTCTTGTACGCGGCGGGACAAAAAAATCGCGTGGAATGCGCGCGAAACGCGAGCGCGGTGAAATCGACAAGATGGCGGATTCGCGTCGTTACGCGCCGAGTATCGGTTATCTTATGAATTTCTCGTCGAGGGACCGGAATCGATGTGTATACACGCGGCGTATACGGTCCGTCACCCAGTACACTCGCGTCATTACCCGGTGCACCGGCACAGAAAGAGTTCGAGGGGCGGAAGCACATCCGTCCCCCACCGCCGCGGCCGGAACATTCGTGAGCTCGTGGCTCGCGTTTCTCCTCGCGCCGATCCCTTTATACCTATGCAAAACGCCACTGCTATCTGCTCCCGTGCAGCTATATAGCCACGAATATACATATTATATATCCCGCGCTCGCCCCGCGCGCACGTTCGCGATTCGCAGACGGCCGCCGCACTGCCGGTGTCGGATTTCGCGTACCTAACCCCATCCCGACGCTCTCTCGCGTATTACTTGCCCATCCCGCCGCCGCCGACTTCCCGTAAATCTCTCGGCCGCGACCAATCGGCGCGCTCGAGTGGCCCGGAAGTAAACGAGGCAACGGCAAAAAAACTTAGTTTCCGACTTCCGCCCGCGAGTCGGTAAAATAGGAAACTATTTGCCGCCGCAAAATCGCAGCTGACGCGATTCGCGCGGGGTGCGCGGACGATGAATTATACCGGTCGACGTGACCACGATAAATCCGTTGGGTTTTGCACCGAGCTCGAAGATTCGAGACTCACGCAACGACGAAAATTTCGTCCCGGCGACGTAGCCGCGACTTTTTCCGAGACAATAAAACAGCTGGTAATAGGACGAGGGCGCGACTGCTGCTGCTTATTATACTGTCTGGTCTCGTATCTCATCCTCCGCCGGCTCTCCTCCCCCCCACTCCTCACCCATCCATTCCCCTCTACCCTGTTACTTGTAACGTAAACTACGCGCGTGGCCCACGTGCAGGAAAAGGGGAGACGCCGCGAGCGAGAGGGAAAGCGGGCAAAAGTGTGGGAAGCTCTCCCTCTCCCTTTCGCCCGCGCGGCCGGCCGCGTTTTTCGTTCGCGCCTTCTCGCTCGCGGGGCCCAACAGGTAGAAAGAGAGGCGAGCACAGGTGGCCGGGCGATATCCTCGCTTCCACCGACTGCGACGGAATCGCCGAGACGGAAGGCTGATGGTCAGTCGGCTCACGGGTGATGCTCATCGCGCGCGTGTTTACTTGTCGCTCGCTCCCTCAGTTCCTCGTTCTGTACGCTCGCGCGCGCCTCGTGACCTCACCGCGTAATCCCCGAACGCGCGCGACTCTGTTATGCTTTTCTTCGCGCGCGTTCGCCGGCGTTTAGCCAATTTCGGACCTCGCGCAAAAAAAGTTTCCCCTCGATAGTGACTCGTGTTTTTCGTGAATTATTCAGTGATTCCGTCGCCTTTGTCGTGTCGTTCGGTGTTGTTTCACTGGTGCAGTGGGTTTCAAGTGCGATCGTCCGGCTCGAACGGAACAGTGAATTAGTGACCTTCGCGCGGGGTAAAACGGCAGAACGGATTATTATGATTATAGAGAAAAATTGCCGCATCGCTACGGTGTAAAAACTCGGTGGAAAATCGAGATCTGAAGGTCGTTGCAAGGTCGGTTGAGTCTTAAATAAGTAATTAGATGAATTATCGCAATTATGTAACGTCAGTAGGTTCTTTCTCTTTTTCTTTTTTCTTGCCTACTTTAGTGTTACGACATTTTATGGTAAACTAGTTCAGTGAGTGTTACGATGAGAAAAAAATAAGTACGAACGCGGTGGCCTGATTACGGGACGCCATATTTTTAAACTGCGAACCATAAATAGACTACGCGGTCGCACATGGCTAATTGAAAATGGAAGGAAAAAAGGCGCCGTTGACGGTGGTGGCTAACTAGAGTGCGACTGGCGCGGGCATGAAAATGGTCGAAGAAATCTTGGCGGCTCTTGCGCGCGAGCCGCGCGCTCTGTCGTTTGTATCCCGCACGCTCGGCAGTTTTGCCGCCCGATCTCGGCGTTAACGCACGACTGCGATTCGTTCGAGCGTGCTTATCGCGATGAAAGCGCGAGTCTAAGTACATGCCATGTACTCTTAAAATCCACTTTGCATCGCGGCCGGGACGCCGACGTTTTCCACGCGGCCAATCGTCGCGCCCGAGGTGTCGACCCCGCGCGCACCGGACCTCCGAGTGTGGCGCAATAAAAGCTGCGCGCCACTATTTCCCTATATTAATTTTATTTCGCGAACGCCACATTTTCTAATAACGACCAGGCGAGATTATTAATCCTTGAAAAATGAATTTTTCACTGTTGGATCCTCGACTAAGAGAGCAGCGAAAAAAATTACCATCAGATAAATACTATAATTTTTGTATATTAAGATCTAAAAAATTGGCGTATCGTGAAGAAATTTTTCACCGTATTATAATGTTTGTGAAAGTAATATAATCATATGGCGAAAAGCTTTTACTGTGCAAACATTTTTTAAAGCTTTTTACCGTAATATTAGAATTTGCATTAGAGAATTTTTGCGTTAAATCGGGAATGAAGAGAAGCGCGAAAAAAATAGAGATTACATGACGAAAATGCCGGTCGAGAATTTCCGCAATTCGCGGCCATAAATTCGCCGATCACAATGCGTGTCCCGCCGAGCGGCCTTGAGACGAGCGCGAGATTTTACTTTCATTCTCTCCGCATGGCATCTTGCCTAACGCACTTATACCTATTCTTAAGCCGTTCCCTCCTCTGCGCGACGTAATAACGGTTACCGCGTGGATCTAACGACGTCTCTTATCGTCGCTGCAATCAATTGAGTCATATCATTTTGTGCAACTATCTTTTATGTCCACGTGGCTCGGGCGATGCCCGCCCTCGCATGCGCAAGAGTTGGATCTTTCAATTTTTTTTTTATCTCGAGATAACGACTTTTGACAAATACCATCGTGGGATAATTTTTACTTGATTTTGAGAAAGAAAGAAAAATCGACGTTTTTGTTGTCGTTAATTTTTTGTTTTTATTTTGATCAAACCAAGTAGATTAAAAAGAAATCACGAAGCAAATTGATCGTCTTTTCGGCGAGACAAACGACTAGACGTGTCTCGTTCTGTCGAGAAAAATTATTTTGAAAAAACGCCGTCGAATTGGGGGTGTCACTTGGGTACGTAACATACGCACACAGACGGAAACGGCGACCGGTGGGGAAAAAAAATCGGGCGTCCGGGTCACGTCGTATCCGTTTACCATCCATCCATCCACCTATCCCTCGAGATTCCCACGGATACTCGCGAAATTTATCGCTTCATTCGCGATATTTATATTGATGTACCGTGTGACGCGAGGCAGACAGTAAAACACAGTAGGCGCTCGCTGTGTTGCTCTATTTGCTTTTCCCCCGACATTTATCGATTGACTTTTTTAGTCTGTCTTCTTTTGCAGTATGTTAAAATTTCAATACATGTAACTATATCACATTTTTTCCCTGTCTTGAGATTTTTTTACTGCACGATTTTTATTTCATTTTTGGAATCAGTCAAAAATCAGAAAATTATCAATTATTATTAAATAATTCTAAATCACCCAACTCGCTCGATAACAATACCCGTCGACGCTGAAATGTCTTTCAGGACATTTCAGTCCCCAAGATTCCCAGTCCTGTCGACCGAGAGCGATACGAGATGCCGTGCGTGTCGTGTCCCGACGATTTAGCACTGTTACTACTGTGTGGTATGCAAGACTGCAGACGCCCGTCGTATTCGTTGCGTTTCGCTACGGTGGAGCGCGGAGGGGGTCGAGGGGAGAGGGATAAGATTCTCGGATGCCAGCAGCAAGCACGACACTAGAATGGCAATCATTCCTGGCAGAACTTATCGTACCTACAAACATCTCACCGGATCTCAATCCTTTCCATTAGCGATATTTGCATCCACCCAGCGATTTCTGCAAATTGAAATCTTATGTATATTTTGGAAATTTGTTTGTCTGTTTGTCTGTCCCAGCCCCCTTAATTAATGTCTGCCCTAAATAATAAAGTCTTGCCCCCCTTAATTCAAGTCTCTCCCAAAATTAGAAATTTTGATTTATGTTAACATGCCCATACGCGTACTTCGCACGCTTACCCAGTTGTCACATCACTAAAATCGAGGTTACATTTTTTTTCGATCGAACAAACCTGGATTTTCTTTTTGCGTTCCAGAGAAAACTCTATAACGAAGAGAATGCCGCAAGGCGGAATGCGATATCTTGATTTTTACATTTTTTACAGAATTTTAAAGTCGGACCCCCACAAATCGCAAAAAAAAACGAAAGGGATACACTTCTAAAAATTTGCGATTTTTGAGAGTCTGACTTTAACATTCTGTAAAAAATTCAGAAATCAAGATATCGCGTTCCGCTTTGCGACATCTTCTTCGTTATAGAGTTTTCTCTCGAACGCAAAAAGAAACCCCAGATTTGGTCGATGGAAAAAAAAGTAATCTCGATTTTAGCGAAGTGACGAAATTTCGAAAAAAGTGAAAAATAATTTTTTGGATTTTTTCATCGAATTTTATGTTTTTCGGGCAAACAACGGTGGTTTTCGGAATCAGCGGGAAATTTCCCATCGGATAAGGTTTTCAAACTTTACGAAATCGAAAAAAAAACTCGTAAAGTTTCGATTTCATAAAGTTTGAACGTTAATTTCACGTTAATTTACGTAGCGTTCTAATTTTGATTCGAGCATGTAGCGAGCGCGCGAAGCACGCGAGCCATCACAACCAGATAGTTATTCATAACTTCGTCAGTTTCAATGAGTCCAGCAAAATATTTCACATATATTTTACAGTTTTAATAACATATTCTTCTCTCTGATTTCAGGTCAACTCCCGGACCAACCGACAGCAAAAACCCCCGGACCAAGATGGTAGTCACAACCGCGATGGACGCCGAGAATTTCTCCGCGGCCCCGACGAAGCTGCGAAGATCCCGACGTTTGTCCTCGACCCGGGGTCTTCTGCGTCCCAACAGCAGCCAGAACGATTCTCACCCAAAAATGGCTTTGCAGCAGCAGGACTTCAGGCCGAAGCTCTCGAGTTCGTTGGTGAACGAGCATCCCGACAGAATAATAAATTGGGAGTTGAACGAGAGAATAAGTTTGTCGAGCAGCTCAAGCATGGGCATCGAGATTCGTCAGGACACGAGGAAGGGAATTGGTTTCGGCGAGAGGCGAAAGGTCGATCAGGAGGCGCCGAAGGACGCGTCAAAATCCGCCACAGCCGGCTCGGCCGCTCACCGCGCCCGAGACTCCTCGAAATCCGTCTCAAAACAGACCCTGGAACTGCTGAACGTCTCGGGATTCAGCCCGACGGACAAGCACCGAAAGCTCCACGGCTCGAGGTCGGCGGGCGTCGAGGTCTTTCGCGACCCCGGCGGCGTTGACGGGAACGTCATAAAGAGCGACTCCAAATACGAGATCGGCGTCCCCGGGGAATGCACGATGCTGAGGAAGAAGAAGAAGCAACCGCGGCCGTCTTGTCACCAAGCAACGACGAAGTCGACGAGCCTTAAGAACGACCGCAACGATCTAACCGGGTCGAACGCGAGAAAACGCTGGGAGATGTCCAAAGGAAACGCCGACAAGAACAACGACTCGATAACCAAGCGGTTGGAATTGATTCACGAGCTGAATCAAAAGATCCTCGCGAACTACGAGAGGTTTCAGCAGAAGTCCAAGAGGCCATATGGAAAAAGTTCTTCGGCGCCCGAGGCCAAGGGAACAGGAAAAAATAGTCTGGGAAAAAAGGAGGTGGATGAGTCGAGATGCGTCCTGGCGGATTTGAAGGATTCGCCGGGCAATAAGGAGCACATTTACTCCGAGATAAGTCTGAAGAGGAAAACCAAAGTTCCGACGTCTCGTCAGGTGTCGGAGCAGCCGAACTGTCGGCGGATACAGGAGGAGGAGTCGCCGAAGTCATCCGGAAATTCGTGCGCGTCGAAGGTTCGTCAGTCGGGCGAGGAGGCGCCGCGATCGACGCAGGAGAGGCTCGAGAGGGCGCAGAACAAATCCAAGTCCGGTGTGTCGCGGGCTTTGCGAAACTTGAGCGTCTCCGGGTCCGCGAAGTCGTCGAGGAAGCCTCCGGGCGAGCCCTCGAACGGGAACTTCAGTCTCGCGGCTAAGCCGGAATTTCGCGCTGAAACGAAGATTCCCACGGGGGGACAATGCGAGTCTCCAATTAAGAAGCTTCGCTCCAAGTTCGAGGACGCCCGGAGTTACGGCGGGCAAACTCCGTCGTCGTTGCTCAATGCTAAGCGCGCTCCTCGCCGGTCGAGCGATGACGATTCCTCGGGGAGATTTCAGGAGATGCGGGAGAGGGGAAAAATCCGCGCGGACGCCGATTGCCTGGAGAACTCGAGACTCTACCCGGAGACCACGACATATTTTGGCCGGAATTTTGGGCGCGAAAATGGCGATGAAAAATCATTTACGAGCCACGAGAGTCACTCGGTGATTCCGGGGACGAAAAGCGAGGACCTCGGGATCTTCGTCGAGGTGAAAAATCGCGAGGACAGCGTGGAAAAAGTCTCGAGTTGCGAGGACACCGAGGGAAAGATTGATAATCAGAATGAATCGTCGGAATCGAGGAGACAGGAGATTCTGGAGAAGGAGATTCTCGACAACCTCAACGAGACGATCGGCAGGTTCGACAACGAGGCGGAGATCGAGCACGACAAGATAATGGGGGCTCACGTCGAGGAAACGGAGTCGCGCGACGGCGGCAGCGAGAGCTTCAGCACGGATTCGATTCAGAGCACGAGCCCGACGTCGGGGCCGAAGAGTTCGACTGTTCCCGACGAGGAGAACACGTGTCTTCGGGAAACGTTTAATTCCTCATGGGACTCCGGGGTCGGGGTCGACGCCGGGGCGGGAAACGGCTGGGTCAGAATACATACCGGGATCGAGAGCAGCCTTGTCTATCTCACTCTCGATACCACCGCCAAGGACGTCTGCCGGGACATGCTGCTCGGCGAGGACTTGTCTCTCTTCATGCAGGTACTGTGAGACTCTTCACGGGCTCTTGGACATTCGGCTTTCCGTGTCAACCGAGCAAATCCGCTTCCTGATTGCTTCCATTTTCGTTTTATCTCCGAGAACGAAACTGCATGGTTTTTAAGAGATATTTGTCAGGAAAAACCTAGAAACCTAGATAGAATGATGATAGAATTTATATTGAGGGACTGCCGAATACCCTGTGGCGATTTATATTTGAAATGGAGATCGCACAAAAAATAGGACGTTTATGATAATGGGAGTTTATCGGGAAATTGTAACTAAATCTTTTTCATATAAAGTTACTGGTTTTCTTTTATATTTAATAAATAAACTTCGTGGCTTTTGTGAAGCCTTTTGAATCGACTGTTTGATACGGAGTAACTCGATGAAAAATCAAACCGCCGAGGGGCAAAGCGTCGGCGCAGAAAAGCGCCTACACTTGTCTCATGAAGTATCCGTAAGAGTTCCCCGGAATAGCCCGAGGATTTTAGTTTATGACTTAAGGTCTACGTAGACATGGAAATATCAGATATCATGCACCCGAATCAATGAAAAACTAAGCGTAGTCTGTTCGGGGAATTTTCTACGCGGTGAATTATGCGAAGTGGCGGGTAATGAAGTGTCGTTTGTCGAGGACTCGTTTTAATTACGGGAGCATTGAATATTCCAATTGTAAGATAATCTTCGGATCGATTCGCGAGCTTCTTGATGAAGTAGCGGGCGATAATCCTACGTACGACGAATCGAATATATTCAGGGCGCCACCGTCGTCGCCCCCGAGGGACAAAATTCATATCACTGAAACGGGGATAATGAGAATTCGTGTATATGCACGTCCTGTCTGTGTATCCATACGAATCCCAACGCTGAGAAGCAGCCATCAGCGCGAACCTCTCACGTAACACGACGACGACGTCTCGCTAAATTGCGAGTTCGCCCGCTCCCGCGCGATTTAATCCGATTACAGGAAATCGATGTGCCACTGCGACAGCGCCACTTTCTTGGGGCTCGGGATACACGGACGGGAAATACATAATTCGCGTTGGTATCCGTATGCCTCGGTTATCGAGTAATTTTTAATTGAGTGAATCAAATGCTCGACTTTCGACGTTTCGACTGTTGCACTTACAATCTCTCTAATTAATTGCCGCTGGTTAAGTTTTAAGTGAAAATCGCAGTTTCCTGCTATTAAAGCGGTTTCGAGATAGCAAAAATCGGATTCCAACGTGGCTGCAATTCCATTGGTGAGTGAGATTTTATTCTTTTATTTTTGTGAATTGTATAGAGAAAGTGACTACTTTTTGCTTTCAGGAAATTCCGCCAATTCGATGATACCCTGGAAAACGGTTGTTTGGTTGAAATAAGTTCAAATTAGCCGGGGCCACCAGGACGAGCGGGCAATATCAGCGTGGCCGGGGTCGAAAACAAATGTCTGGAATTAGTTCGCCGGAAGGAAGCGTTTTCGGTCCGGAACCAATGATCCCGGGCGCCGAGAAGTGTGGAAATGAAGCCCACGAAAGCCAGGCGAGCAGGTTCGCCACGTACACGTATAAATGAAAGCGTGTTTCCTCTCGCAATTTCAGTAAAGTCGTGAGCTCGGCGGGCGCGCGCGCGCGCGATGGGTTATATCGTCGGGGAGCGATGCAACGAGACCGCGGCGAGAGGGACGACGACTAGACGTTTCGCAGAACGAAAAGGAGAACGCGGGAGACGAGCGCCTTTAACCCGATTACCGAAAAATATAGACGACGACGGGGACGACGGCGTCGGGAAGAAATATCGAAGAAAGAGAGTGAAAGAATCGCGGGAGATCTCCGAGCGGATCACGTAAGAGGATATTCGCAGCCATCTCCTGGGACTTTCGGACTGGAGGGTTTGGCTCCCAGACCGAGAGAGAGCCGAGTTCGAGCGACGTTGCCCAAGTAGGAGGCAAGAAACGGAAGTAAAAAGGCGAGGAACAAGGGGAAGAAAAAAAAAGAAGAAAAGAAGCGTCTCCGTGCGAGTTGACTCGAAGTGCCAAAGGCTTAGGGAGGGCGACCAAGCCGAAGACGTGGGTGCGGAGAAAACGAGGGGGCAGGAAACGAAGTGAAAGGAAACGGGGGTAAATATATCGGCGATCGGCGAAATTTATCTTGTTTATTAAAAGCCGACGCCGGGACGATCGGGGCGGGCAGAATGGCCGGAGCAGCTGGAAATATCCGGTCGGGAGGTTTTATTTTATTTTTTTCGTGAAACGCCTGGACATTAGTGACGTCTTCGATGGAGAAGAGAAAACGAAAACGCGAGGGAGACTTCGGGCGCGGCGTCTGCGAGGAGCGACCGCCGCGAGAGACAGGACGAAGCTGTTTTTGCTTCGAAAATCGATATTGCATCCGACAGCGGGATAAGAAGCCCCCGGGAGAAAAAGGAAGCGTGGAGAACGCCGCGGGAACAGACATAACAGTTGTTACTCATTCGTCGGGTATTGAAATTCTGTCGTTTTTCACTCCCCGAACGCAGTCGATAGCGGCGCGGAATAATCAGAGTTGCTTTCCCTCGCCGCCCGCTGGGGAAAAATATTCACAATAAAACACGAGCGCTTTTTTGCTCGCGACTCCCCGGGCTACCGGGAATTCTATTGGAGAAGGAAGCGCTCGGAGTTTCGTCGCGACTGGAACGGATGCGGACCGAAGAGGTTCGCCCGCGGTCTGCCGGTGCCTCGGTTTTGCGGTTTTGTCTCGGATTTGAGCGTCGCGTCGACGCCGCCCTTTGACTCCTTTGGCTTTTAATTATTCTCGGATCGATTCCCGCCGAGGCCAACGAGGGAAAAAAACGTCTTCCGGTCTGATGAAGTCCGTAAAAAGCAACGTTCGCGGGGTTCGCGCTTTGGCGGTCGAGGACCCGGTGTAACTAAACCGAACGGGGCGGTAAAAAAGATGAAAAAGATAAGGGACCGAAGTAAGAAGCGACGAAGTGAAGGATTCTCGCGTTTTCCTCCCGGCCGCCCGACGCTTCGATCAAAAGTTTCTCTCGCCCGCCCGGCGAGGCGAAGATGGACTTCCAATGACTACGCTTTTGGCACGAGAACCGGAGAAAAAAAATTGTCATGCACGCCATGCGAGTGTTCGGCTCGCAGCGATTAATCAAATCGTGCGATTTTATTTTCCAGTGTATCCGAACTTCTGGCCAATCTCCCGACCTTCAATTGGGACCCTTTCGTCGAGTCAACCCCGCCTCGACAAAAGGGGTCAAAGCTTCCGCGCGACTTTCTCCCCCTGTTATTTACCCGAGGCGCAAAGACATTTGCAAAACGTCATTACTCTGTCTCCGCGGCTCGGAGGCGTAGATAACGGGTGGAGGAATAATCAAAGGGCGTCGTTCGATGCAAATGCCCCGGGGGACCGTGACGCCGGGCTCCGAGCGAGATATACATTATCCTTTCCGGCTGTCCGAGAAACGCTTCCCGAGTCACTTGGGCTCTACCCGGCGCCTCTGAAATTACAAGGATCCTCGTATTCTACGCGAGGATGAAAGAACAGGATGAGAGGATTCTTCCCTCCCTTCTGGATTCGCTCTCGTCGAGTCGTCGCCAAACTGGTTCCGTTTATATTGATTTTCCTCGGATAATTTATCCCGAAAAGATTTCGAATAATATATATTCCTCGCAGGCCGAACACGCGGGTCGGAGGGCAAAAATTCTGAAAGGAGAGGGAGGAAAAAAAAACAGCATAACGGCGAACGAAAACGAGTCAGGCCCGGCGGGAAAAAGAGAATGCCACGACCCGGCGACGCCATTCAAAGCAGCCTGATTCAAAGCCTCGTCAGATTCCTCTTCTCGATTCCCTCGATCGTCCATCTTCGCCTCCCGCGCGCGGGTGGAACGCGGAAACTTCAAGGATCATCGCGCTTCTGGCCAGATTAGATATCGAGACCACATCACGTCGTCTATATTTGGAAGGTTCCAACGGCGAGAACGTGAGAGCTCTCGACGAGGGACTCCTTTGGGAATTTCGAATGCACGGAGTGTTCGGCACCTCGGCGAAGAAACCGAACGGCGAAATCCGTGCTACCCCAAGCGCATCACCCGCGCCCTCCCCTCGCGGTATATCCATCATTTATCGGCGCGCCGGGAATATGCTGATCTTTGCATAAAGGAGAATGGGACTTTGTTCGATCACTCAAACGCCTCGAGTGCATTCGATGAAACAATTATTCGCGGCCACTGGGAATCGGCTTCGCCTCGGGAGCATCTGGATTTCCGTCACGAGTGCGAGGGCTGGCGTTGAAACGTGACTTAAGGGCATCGAATCGCCTAAAAGTCGTGAAAACTCAATTAAATCTTTATTCTTCAATTCTTTTCTGACTTATTTTCTTTTTCTTTGGAAATCGGAAAAGTCAAACGATTCTGGCATTAAAATTCATACATTTTCATGGTGTTTTGGCGAGTGTTGCCCTTAAAGCCTGAAAACGTTGTCGTACTTTCGCGACTGCGAAAAAGTGATCCTTTCGGGCAAACCGTTATCACGACGATGACGAACAAGAGCCCGAGTGAAGAAGATCCCAGAATCGCCTGAAAGGCGTAAAATTGAATTAAATCGTTAATTTTTCGATTCTTTTCTGGCTAGTTTTCTTTTTCGGTGGAAATCAGAAGAGTCACGCGATTCTGGCGCTCGAATTACTAGATTTTCATGGTGTTTTGGCGATCGTTGCCCTTAAAGCCTGAAAACGTTGTCGTACTTTCGCGACGGCGAAAAAGTGATCCTTTCGGACAAACCGTTATCTCGACGATGGCGAACGAGAGCCCGAGCTAAGGAGAGCCCAGACCCCGGGGGTTTTGCTCCGCCGACATCGCCGCAGAGTCGCGCAATAACGAGACTACTATTCGAGGTAAAAGAGTTTTCGTCGGCTCGTGTTGCGTTTATCCAGGCTTAAGGCTCCTTCCAATAGGGACCCTGGGAATATCCACTGATATCCAAGTCCCATCTGGGTCATACGAACAGCCAAAGCCACGCGATAAGACGTTATTCCAATCTGGAACAAGATTTCCTCGTCGGTGGATTCGCCAAAGCGGGAACGCGACTTGCAGACTCGCGGAATGGCTCCTGACGGCTGTACCGACGTTCACTGGCTCGTTGCGGCGACGGACAAACGACCCGATCTATTGATATAGCTGGATTACGCAGAAAAGGAGATCACGATACACGAGGCTTTCTCATTATCGACGCGGTTGAATTCTCTTACCGGTGTATCGCGGTATTTGTCGACTCCAAAATTTTCTCTCTGCACTGCTAAAAATGCTTGCGAATTTTCATTACTGGAAATTTAATTCATCTGATATATAAAATTGACTACACGAGGGAAGTAAAATAAAAAATGTATATTTTGTAATTTATAATTTTTATTTTTTGTTTGATTAAATTTATTTATTTATTTTTTATTTTTATTTATTAGATTTTTATTTGATTTTTTCAACTATCTTTGAACAATTTTCGACAAAATATTGTTAACAGTTCACGTGAGATACGAGGCACAAAAAGACCACTGTTGATGGTGCTGAACAGGGGTAAAAAAATGGACCCCTTGGGAAACCAAAGACCAAAGTATTTTGGTCCTTCGTTCGCTCGACACCTAATTCAATACCGATTAGTTGCGAGTTATCGGAACGAACGAGAACGCTACATTCGACATCGCGCACTCGTTTCGCCGAGGGGGAACTTCGGTATCGAGTTTCATGACTCGCCGGGAAGAACATGAGAGATCGAGGTTCGAGAGCACCTACTTTATTCGCCGGGGAGCTATACTGCTAACCTGGAGAGCTCACTCGCTGCGCACAACGAGGATCCGCTTTGCAATGGACCGAGAGCAAGGTGGAATTTTATCGACATTTCACGAGCCCCCGAGAAAGCCGACCCTCTTCAATTCACTTCTCTTTCTTCTCCGCTGCTTTTCTTCGAGACGCGTACGCGCCCTGAAGTATTCAAACTGTACTGCCTTATATATACCACGCGGGATCGAAGATGAATAGGCGGCCCCCCGACGATTGGACCGCCGCGCGCGAGAACGAACACGTTAAATATTTTCCGATTGAACCCCGCAAACGATGCTGTTAGGGTCTTTGGTGTTTACCCTGTGAATATTGAATAATAGAGGGCTTGAGATTTTCCACACGTGACAACAAATGACTTCTCAATGGTTTTTGAATGACTGAAAAAAGTGGTAACAAAAATGTACAAATGATTAAAAAATAATACAAATGAAAATTACTAACAAACCTTTTTTTTTGCAGGTGAGGATTAAAAATCCTGCCAGAGAAAAGTTTCAACGGTGAAAAGTCGCGCTCCACATCTGCCCTCGTAGGGCTTCGGTTCCACACACGAATTTCATTGCCAGCTGGTCTACGGGTCCAGTTTACGATCCTCAAAGAAAGAAAAAAAAGCCAGAAAATGCCACCTGCTCGCTTGAAACTGATCCGGAAAAGTGCCGCATCGAATGGAGCCGCGACAGAGTCAGCTTTCAGCGTTTCGTGGGTTTTAAGCGAGTCAAAGGCCACTAACAAACGAAAGAAAAGGCGGTCGTGGTATTGGACCAGTAGCGATGTCAGTGTCGTGTACACCACGAGCAGTCGCGGATCTACGGGCCATTCCACGTCAGTCTTCGTTTTAGCCACTGCTAAAAAATGGTCATAATTATTTACATCATTTGTGACAAATTTTTAAACCTCAGATAAAATTACAAAAAATGCAAAATGTCGCCAAAAATGCCCTGCAATTATTAGACGTTGAAAATAAATCACAAATTGGAGGTAGCTACACTAATTAAAAATAAGAAAACATTTCTTTTTAAGTCGGCCACAATATGTGGCTTTTTTGTAAATCGTAGCCAGGATTTTTCCACGATGTCTCATGTCGTGCTCATCGTGGAATGGCCCGTATCTCGATAACACCGTCCCGACTAACACACAAGTGCGGCGTGGCAGCCGAGCAACCACCTGCCTTTTCCGTGTTTGGCGGTGTGACAGGTGCATCGGAGAATTTCCACTTTGCCTGCTGACCGCTCGACGGCCGAGTCGGGAGCGCCCCACGCTGTTCCGCGGCACGTGCTCTTGTGGCCTTACCCGTGAAATGCCGGAGCTTGGGGTATCCGAATAGGAGGAAAGGAGCGAGAAGAAAAAAACACGTTTGGAGTGAAACATTGTGCAGTTGTGACTGGCGACGCGCGGTGCTGCGCCCGTGGTATTGCGTCTTCCACTTGGCGTTACAGTGAACTCTCACCTATTTTAATGACAAAAACCGTTCTGCTAAGTAAACAAAAAAAATTGCAAACGAATTTTTTTGTTCATAAAAAATAAGTCACCTAAAATTAAAATAAATGTTTGTTTGAGCTTTTCGAGTCAAATTACAAAATGAAAAAATTGTCTGAAATGAACGAAAAGTTTAGTTTACTATTTTTTTGTTCACAAAAAATAAATCACCTAAAATAAAAATACATTTTTAAGTTTGTGCTTTTCGAGTCAAATTGCAAAATGAAAAAATTGCCTGTAATGAACGAAAAGTTTAGTTTACCTTTTTTTTAATGCACAATTTGAATTTTAATTTTCGAGTGATTCCCAAGAGGGATTGATCTTCGTTTTGTTGGATACACGGTGAACGGTCAGGTAGGTGAGAATGTACTGTCCACGAGCTGGCGCAGCGGCGATCGGCGCGGCAACTGCGCAACGGCGGGGCGACCTAGGGCGTCCGGAGAAAAGAAAACGACGCCGGAATAAAAATAAAGGAATGAAAACGGGGGACCGGAAGAAAAAGAAATTTCAGAATGGAAGAAAAGAGCTCGCGCGCGAGCGTGTGCTACCACTTCGTGGGGCTTTTTTCTCTCCTTTTTGAAAAGCTTTTCCCCGCTACGTAGCGCCCCTTCGATATTGACATTCCTGGCGGGGCAAACGTATTTTCGCGAGAAACGTGTGCCCCCCGCCACTTCCCGCGCGCGACGGCCGCCCGCCAGACCGCCGCATTTTCTCGTGAGGTCCCGTTTCTCTCGTCATTTCACTGAAATGAAACGTATCCGTCGATTTCAGACCGAACGGCGGGAGATGTGGCGAACACAAACGGCTACATGGGTGACAGGCTGGATGATGATTTCCCTCGTGTTTTACGATTGTCACTCACATTGCGAAACAAGTATTAGACGCGATTACCATCTATCAGCTGTAACAACCAGTGCGTTATATTTGTTTGGCGCTAAAAGCACGAGAAATGTATTGGACTTATTTTTTCATTGAGCGTTTTTATTCGTTATTCGTATTATTTTTTATTCCCTCTTTAAAAAAATCATTGAGAAAAATAACTTGCATTTACGATATAAAGTCGGACTCGTTAAATAATTAAAAAATAATAATAATGTATCTGAAAATACAAAAAATGTGTTTCTATATTTTTCTCGCCACACAGTAAGAAACTTTTTTTTCGTAAGGGTGACAATCGCACGCTAATCCACCGACTCTGCACGACGAAAACAATGGAATCACCTGACCGAGTTCCTCGATGTTTGTGCGACAGATGCGTTAGATTCCAGTTGCAACAGAGAATGGCTGGAGCGATGAATAGTCACTAGCTTCCGTTTCCTAATTCGCTCCGGACTCGGGCAGCAACGGGAAGATCACATTTATGTCCATCCAACGTCAAATTACGTCCGGCCCTCGGTCAACCCAGCTGGCAGGTTCACTCGCCAAAATAGCTGTCAGCCTCGCTGGGCTTCCGACTGCCGGAGTTCTGCTGGTGAACGGTATATTGGGTTGCATGATATTGTTTCAAATCTCAAGAAGGGTTTCCCTCATTACCAAGATTAATTCCATCGGTTTTCACGCAACTTGGGCTGAGAAAAACGAATTCATTTATACCAAAAATATTTTCATTAAATAATATCCATTATATCAAAATTAAAAGAAATTTGCTCGAATTGAAGAAATTTGTTCGAATTGAAGAAATTTGTTCGAACTGAAGAAATTTGTTCGAATTGAAGAAATTTGTTCGAATTGAAGAAATTTGTTCGAATTGAAGAAATTTGTTTAAGTCATTTGTTAAGAATTTTGTTTAAAAATAATATTTGAATTGCGTGACACGAAACGCCTCGTATAATTGGCGCAAACGGATGTCACACATTTCCGTTGCGGTGTAATTGTCAGGTGTATATGGGGCGAGCACGTTTTAGCCCCCCCCCCCCCCCCCCCCACTCGAGGCAACCTCGAGTGCCGAAAATTTCAGAAACCCCGGGGAACTTAAAGACGACGAACAATAGTCGCGTGGCTTAACCATTACCGCGAGAAACAATGGACGAAGTGGGGTGTTGAGCCGCGGAGAGGAGTCATTCTCGAGACACTTGTCGCGTGCATGCACCACTCAAATCCGCGGCCTTCCCCTGTTTTATCATTTTTTCCACTCTCTCTCTTTCTCCTCACCCCTCTGTTTCTCCCTCAATGGCCTTCGCGAATGGTTACCGGGCGCATTTTTCAGCGTCCCCTTCAAACTCAATCTCGCATCAAACTCGAAACGACGCGGCCGTTAACCGGTAAGTAGGTCGATGTGAGCCAAGGATTGCGAGTTGAGGGGCCGTTCTCGGAGGGTCGGTTAAGCCTAATTGGCTATTTTTAAGCTCTTCGAAATAACTATCCATCCCCCATTTCGCGACACGTTCGTCTCGAGTTTGATCGGTGATAGCGCAAAGTGCTGAAAATTTCCGCAATAACAAAAATAGTTATTGCCGAAATTCCGGTTCGTCACGTTTCAAATTTTTTTTAATAAAAAAAGATCAGACCGGTTTGGTTTGGGTTTGGAAACAAATTGTGTCAGCCAGAGGAAAGTTTGTCATTTCATTTCATGTATCCGCGGGAAGTACATTAAATTAATTGCCCACTATTTTTGGACATCTTTCCATTTCGTTGAAGTAATTTGTTAATTTTTTTGCAGGTTTTTCGGTTCGCCAACAACTGTTCAACGAAACAACGGCCGCAGGGGTGAGCGGAGTGAGCGGCGAATAACGTAATCCACAGATACGTTCCCCCGGGCTAGGACAGCTCGTCGGTTCAATTGGCTCATGGATGGAAGCTTATAATGAGTTTTGTTAATTACAAACAGGGGATAAAAGGGCAGCGGAGGCTGGGACGAGTTGAGAATTCCCGAGGGCGACCGAGCCGCTGTGGAGGACGACAGGAGGGACGAACAATTTCGGGAATTCCCTCCTCAAAGTTCAAGCGAGCGGAAAAATGGCTGCGGTACCTAATAATATCGGTGTTAGACAAAGCTCGTTCGGGTGCGATGCACTCGATACCCGGGTCGCCGGAATGAAACGAAAGCCTTTGATTTCTTTCCACATGTCACTCTGAAAATAATCGACCAATCAAAGCCAATAAAAATGACAGAAAAACACAGTTAAAAAAAAATCTTGTCAAGCTCGACCGCTATTGAATGCAACCAGAAGTTCATACGCAAATATTGTTTTAAGCAACATGAACTAATTCTAAAAAATTCTAAATTCAAGGCACAGAAAAAATATTTTCTGATAGACAAAAAACAGATCGAAAAACTAGCTTTGAAGATTTTTCCAATTTAATCTCGAACTTCTCACTGACAAAGTCTATCGTTTTGCAGGATCGAAGAAAACCTCAGAGGTTGCCCGACGCCGGAAGAAAAATTAAACGAAAGGATGAGGGATTGAAACAAATATACGAGGAGAAAGGAACGATATCCCCGATGAAGCATCTCGTTTGAGGAATCGGAAGTTTGAACCAGTGCGGAGGGGCTCGGGATGTGTCGGGAGCGGTCAGTCAGTAATACGGATGGACGCACACGGACCCGGCGTCCGGGATAACGAGAACGACAGTGGAAACGAGGCCACGCGAGAATGACGCTGAAAATCCAACTGAGCTGGCCGCAGCTCTCTGTGATGCTCTTCCAATTCGACTTTAATTTACTTTAGAGCCCCGCGCGCCCCGCCGCCGGTCCCGCTCATTCGTATGCCAAGCTGGCCACATCCTGGAAATTCATATTCCCGCTGATACTGGCCACATATAACGTCGGTAATCGAAATGCGATTTTTTTCCCGGCCGTTCGGGGAATAAAAAAAAACAGAAATAAAACAAAAATAAAAATATTCGCGTCTGCATTGTTCATCAATTTTTCGATTATTACTTGGGAATTTTGTTTCGTCAATTTGCGACTGTTTTTACGTTTGATTGCGTTTTTTTTCCGTCTCTCTTTTACGATCGATACATTTATTTATTCGCCTATTTTCTTCCCGGGGCTTCGTCTTGTCCCACGCGACGTCAAACCGCTTTATCGAAGTCATCATAATTTCCGGTTTCGCCGATAAAATATCGCCGGCGGTCGAGCCACTTTTATGTCAGTCACAGTTTGATGTGAATTTCGAGATAAGTGTTCGCCGGGCTTTCGGTCTTTCGTCATGAGCGCTCCGCTTGATGTGAGAAGGTTATTGACTTTTCGATCGGTAATCCGGAGCTCCGGCCACTTGACAATAAAAGCCTCTCGACGCGGTTTCCTTCGATCGCTCGGCCACTTTTCTTCGTTGAGCCTGGGGAGCCCTTCGAAAACGCATCGAATATGCTTGCACGAGATAAAATGTAACGCGAGAACTCAAGTTAGCCACTGTTACGGGCCTAGCCGGTTCAGCCCGCGAGGTTAACCGGCCAAGAGCGTTTCAGCGTTAAAAAAGGATTCCGTGCGCAGTCGTTGCCGGTTCGCTATTACTGCGGAGTAAAAGAACCACGACATTTTCGTAAATCCCGCCGGGCCGCGTAAGCCCCGGGATACCAAAAAGCCCTAAACGATATTTTTTTTGCGCCGTGTATCGATTCGCCGGACATCCAGCGGCAAAGCCATTATCTTTTTACGCACCGGATGATCGCGGCTCAGGCTCACGTCGCGGAGGGACAAAGACCAAATAAAGCTCCTGTAAGCTATTAAGCTTGCTTTATGGGAGAACACCGCCTGGCTGATATTCCGGTCTGCGAACTAGTTGTCTTCTTAATGTCCCTCATCCAGATTAACTTAGCTGTCCCTAGTGGACGGCTGAGTTACGTTCTCTTCGACATCAGCACTCTTGATTTTTTGCTAGTTGGAGAGCAATTTTTTTTTTTTATCTCTTATACCTTTCCATTTTATTTAATTTCAATAGCCCATACGTGCGTTTTGCACGCTTATCTAGTTGTCACTTCGCTAAAATCGAGGTTACTTTTTTGATCGATCGAACCTGGATTTTCTTCTTTCGTTCGAGAGAAAACTCAAAAAATAACTAAAGAAATGCCGCAAGGCAGAACGCGATACATCTTGATCTCTACATTTTTATTTCTAAATTTTTCACAGAATTTTAAAGCCGTAACTTGCCTTGCGTTTTTCGTGAAAAAAAAAAAAAATGTCGGGTTCGTGAAATTTGAAAAAAATATCCGACGGGAAATTTCTCGATGGTTACAAAAAACACCATTGTTTGCTCGAACTGTAAAAATATAATAACACCATTGAAACTGCTCGTTAATTAGCAACGAGTTGCTAGCAACCCGACAGCAAATCAGAAAACACATAACACGACAACAATACTTACATCGAAAACACGAGATATTTTACCCACTTTTTTTTTTTTTTTTTTTTTTTTTTTTTGAAGAGGGATTCTTTTCTTTTGTTTATTTCCTACTCATTATTTGAACTCCGTTATTTCTTCATTTTATTGTTGAATATTTTTTTTACTCAGTCTTTACAAAAGTCCACATTGTTTCCGACGACCTCCTCGCTTTTCCGCAGCTCCACAATAATCCACCGTCGTGTCATCAGTCGGCGAAAATTGCGCGGCATAAATAAATTTGCTGACGGCCGGTGCGAATAGCTCCATGATCGACCATCTCACGCACTCGCGCGCGCGTGTTCGCCCCGTTCCCGGCAATTTAACGCTCGATCAATGACGCGCTGACGTTTATCGCCGCATCGCAGTCCAGAATCGTTTCAAATCGGAATTCAGTCTCGCGGCATGTGAAGTGCTCTCGGGGCTGCCGCGCTGCTTCTCATTCTCCGCGCTCCCTTCGAGCCATTTTCTCCCTCGGCGAAGTAACGACTGGCATCTCTATTTTCATTTTATTTTTATCGCGAAACGCCGAGTGCATCGCGCTCACGCGATGGCTATTCCCACACTGTGCCGCATCCGCAGACGCATCCAGCGCTCAATCTTCTTTAACCCTTCCACTTTTTTGCCCTCGGTCGTTTTCGACAAATTTCATATAGACGCGCGAGAAGTGTAACGAGAACGGCGCGCGACGTGTGTAATAAAGCGAAACGAGGATGCACCGCGTGCTGCGACGGAATTTAATGCGTATGAATTTTTGTCGATTTTTCAACGTTAACAAATGGCTATTGTTACTTTTTTTGCAGTACGGCGGAGAGCCCGGCCGGAGATTGGCGCCGCACGAGCGACCCCTGGAGTACCAGGACGAATTCCTCAAGCAATTGGGTTACCAGGAGATCTCGAGGAGAGCTCGACTCGGAGTCGACCCGGAACTTCGGCATCTCATCGCCTTTCACGTCGGTGAGTGGGTTCTACGAATTAGCATCAAGTGTCCACGGGGGTCAAGAACACCGTGCTATTTTTTATCATCATTTTTCTTAACATTGACCCGAGATTTTGATTGTTAATTAGGGAAAAAAATCCCGAGGGAACGGAAAATACTGACCTTTTTCTGTCAATTTCATTTTTTGATTTCTTTATTTCTTTTACGACAGCTTCAATTATTTATTTCGTACGTGGATATAATTAGTCGAAAAAAATCGCATTTTTTCAATCAAATTGTTTTTTTTTGTAGCTACGAATCGAATTTAATTTCTGTAAATCATATTTACCGGGGAAAAATGCTATCGGAGTTGCTGGAAAAACTGTTATCGATTTCAGTAATATTTTTTGCTCTTGTTCTCATCGCAGGCCGCAGCAACGCCAGACACACCGTGGTATCGGATGCGCTTTTTTAATTGCAAAAAAATCTCCAGGTGAACAAACCTTGCGGGATGTCGTCGCAGAATCGGTGGCTTCGTTTTCGCAATAGATCACAGACGAGTCGAGCGAATCAAACGAGCTTTGACCTTCGTTAATATTAATTGCTCTTTGATAATTCGATTGAATTATTTTGCGAAACTGTTCGGCGCGCTTTTGTGCGCGATCGCATCGACGGGACCTCTTTAATAACAATATATCGCCGGGTGGCGTGTACAGATACAACGGCCAGAATCGCGTTGATGTAATTTATGCACTGAGCCGAACGCAATAGCCCCGACGATCCGCAGTCGTTTATCGTTTTGTCGCGATGTTTTGGCAAAGCTACCATTTGTCACGATTTCAATTTCCCCTCACGGCGAAACATGCTCCGCAACAATTTCGGCCCGGCGACGCTCGCGGGGCCAGCCAATTATTCGGCTCCCTCGAACGAGCTGAGGAGGGGCGAGAGCGTATAATGCGTGCGACACAGCGGGCAATATTATTATTTAGCGCGCGAGTGTGTCGAAACTCATTCTGATAATTAAAACCGGTCTCCCTTGCCCTTCGCGCCCGTCGTCACGGTAATCAAGCAATTTTAACCGACGCGAATAATTGATGAGCTCGCGTTTCGCGGGTGTCGCGACGGTGAAACGCGAAGCTAAAAATTAGCGCAACAATAATCGTGTTTCGTTATTATTGGATCGACTCCGCAGTCTTTATTTCAATTTTTAATTTTGGTTCAATTTCGTCTCTGAATTCAATTTTATTTCACAAATTCCAGAAAAATTCACGAATTGTAATTCGGTTGATTCGAAGATAAAAATTGTTATTATTTCTTTAATACTAGATATTGTGGTCCGACGGTTGAATATTTGATATTCAATGGAGAGTCTCAACTTCAGAACTTCAGTTCATGCAGAGGCGAACACGCAATGTAAATTCTCGCGGCGATTAAAACCTGGAATACAGTATTAAACTGCGGGCGCACCGACGATCCATTACCACGATTAAAACATCCGAGTCGCGATATATCGGGAATGCAAGTACGTGCGGATTATCGACCGGTCTTTTACGGTACTTCACACACAATTCTTCGACAATTGCGTTTCGACTAATAATCGTTATGTACCCACGAGCATGGGATACGAAATATATCGTTCTATTTCTTTTTTTGTTTTTTCTTTCGCTTTCCCGACTCGCGAATTAATGCTTCATTGGCTCGTTCGCTCGCGTTGGAACGCAGCGCGGATACTGTTCAACTTTCGTAGCGCATTCCACACACATTAATGTTTTTCCGAGTGTATCCAAACATCGATAATTCCGAATATCTTCAATAATTAATATCTCTTGCGCTTGAAAGTTGCCCGGTCTCAAATAAAAAATCTCTCAATGCTCTGATACATTTTTTGCGGATTTAAATTACCAGAAATTTTATTCTAATATTTTTAATTTAATTCACGAATCCAGTAAGACCAGTACTTATATATAATTTATCTTACAAAAAATGTATCAATTTCACAGCAGTGACTGGACAGTTGACACTGGCAATATTATTTAACACGTAACGTGCGGTAAAGTAAATAATTAATATCTCTTGCACTTAAAAGCTGCCAGGTCTGATGTAAAAAATCTCTCAATGCTCTGTTACATTTTTTACAGATTTAAATTGCCGACAATTTTATTGTAATATTTAAAATTTAATTAACGAGTCCAGTAAGTCCAGTATTTATACTTCATTCATCATACAAAAGATTTATCAATTTCACAGCAGTGACTGGACAATTGACACTGGCAATATTATTTAACACGTAACGCGCCGTAAAGTAAATAATTAATATCTCTTCCACTTGAAAGCTGCCACGTCTGATGTAAAAAATCTCTCAATGCTCTGTTACATTTTTTGCAGATTTAAATTACCGAAAATGTTATTCTAATATTTTAAATTTAATTAACGAATCCAGTAAGTCGAGTATTTATACTTCATTAATCACACAAAAGATTTATCAATTTCACAGCATCTACTGGACAGTGGAGACTGGCAACATTATTTAGCACTTAACGCGTGGTATTCAAATATGCGGATGATGTATCGTGGAAAACGAGGTGGTCTGTCGTTTGACTGACTCTGACGCGAAACCACAGGAGACAATGGACATCCTATTTCCGCCTGTGACCCAATCCTAGATACAGACGGGGGGATTCAGTCGCCGCGCCGGTGTCCCCGTCGGGCCGGCGGCTCCCGGCGTGTGTCGATGATTCTGCGGGATTAGATGGAGGAGAGGAGTCCGTCGGGTTCCACACTATCCACCGACCATTAATAGTAATGCGCGTCCAATATATTCATGCCGCATAACGAATATACACCGCGGGAGTGGCGGTCGGTGTTGGTCGAGGGGAAAACGATAAATGCAATCCATCCGTGAATTTCCATCGACCTCACGCACCTACCGTGTTTGTCCTCCCGTGGTCCATCCGCTATTCTCAATTCATTTCAACGCTACGGAATGGAGGCAAATAATCCAATCGCGTGGAGTGCCATAATTTTCCCCGCAAGAACGCGGCGAAGGCGACTGGATTATTCGATGTGGTCTCATTTGATTCGCTACACGGATTCCCCCTTTTGTAACGAAAATTCCAGACAGTTCAAAACAAACGTTTTACAATTTGCATAATACTGGAATATTGAGGAAATATTTAATCAGCGTATAGGAAGTTGGACGTAAATTTAGTTTGCGAGTTGACAACAAAAAATGGGCTGAGTGATAAATATTTTTGGTAAGAAAGTAAAAAAATTAATAAACGGTTAACTGAAATGGGGAAACAATTTTGTAGAATATTTATAATTTATTGTCGCCCGCTGTCGTCGTGCATTTTATCGTTTCGGAGACTCGAGAGTTTGTAATTTTGTGCGACGACGGACGCAACAGTTTTCCAGAAGTTTTGGACGTGGCCGAGAGAACTGTTGCGTCGACTTCAAGCGACGTCCGCGAGATTTTTCACAATGCTGTTACCCCGCGGAGCAGAGAGTCATTGTCAACATTTGTTAGGTAGATTATCAACTTCGTGTTGGTCGAAGGAATCCCCTAAATATTGCCACGGAGTTGGGTATCCTCGAATCCTCGACAAAGTACGCGGGAGTGGAATCTCTACGGTTCGACTTAACAAGAAGCCCCCGGATTGCACAGAGCCGTAATACCACCACCCGACATATTGACAAAGCGAAGGCTTCGGCTAAGCTCAAAACGTGAGATCCCCAACCGGCGCGCTATCCTCAATACTTGTTTGCTGATCAAACAACACCCATAATTGCCTCTTTCGCGAAGTACTCCGCTGTCCGGAGATTTATCATTCGCAGAACTCGTTGACCCTTTTTTGGAGTGAAAAAAAAAAAAAAAATTATTGAATTTCAGGATTATCAATGGTCTGTCTGATGGGCATTTTTTCGCTGATTCCAAAAAGCTCAACTTTTCTTCCGAAAGCTCAATAATTCAATGTGAAAAACGCGAAAAACTTTTTTGAGATAGTTTCTTGCGTTTTTCACGTGGATTCTTTGGATTTTCGGTAATATAACTATTTATTTCGAAATCTGCGCAAAATTTCCCATCTGATAGGATCTTCAAATTTCTGGAAATAACTTTTTTTTTTTAATTTTCCATCCAAAATCGTGAATTTTCCGATCGACCCCGATTTTTTTATCCAAAATAAAAAAAAGTTATTTCCAGAACTTTCGAAACTATTATACATTTTTCGCAAAAATTCGAAACTATTATACATTTTTCGCAAAAATTCGAAACTATTATACATTTTTCGCAAAAATTCGAAACTATTATACATTTTTCGGAAAAATTCGAAACTATTATACATTTTCCGCAAAAATTCGAAACTACATTTTACATTTTTTTTAAATGTGGGTTTCTTATACATTTTTTTTAAATGTGGGTTTTCGGCAAAACTCTCAAAACTTATTCTCGACCCAACAATTTTTTTGTCAAAAAAACAAAAAAAAAGATAAATTAGTTATCGAAAGTGCATCGTCAAATCCTCATTGAGACACCCGACGACGATTCCGAGTTGATGTTCCCCGAGCCGCCACTTCGATGTCCGTGAGGAGTTAAAACGGAATTTCATTGTTCTGAAATTTCTCGCAATAATAATGATTCCCCGCTGCCGAAGGCCGAGAGACGTCGCGCAGTCTCGAGTGAGTAACTGGCGGGTGTTGCAAATTGGTCGGTTCGCTGATGCCGGGAGACGCGGGCGGCGGGGGCTGTCGGTAACGAGTAAAAGTTTCGAGTCTACGCGAGAGCGGCGTTGTGGCCCGAAATTACCGCGTGAGACTTGGTCGGGCCGCAACTTAGGCCGCGCGGCGAACGGCGTCGTAATCGGCGTTTAACGTTTGGACTTAGCGGGGCGTTATGCCGTTTGGCGCTCCGGTGTTAAATCCGCGGGAGCTGCGCGGCCTCCCCCCCAGGAAAGCGCCTCGCTCGCTCGGGCGGCGCGGGCGAGGCGCGCTGGTCGCCGCTCCGGAACTTCCGGAGGGGAAATTCCTAGGCGCGGTCGTTAGCGGTTATTATGGTTAAATATGGTGGCTGAGCGCCCGGGCGTGCGGGTTGCCCCTCGCGACTCTCTACGTACGCGAGGAGAAAAGAGAGTCGTAAGTTGATACGGCGATAAAGCTCCTCGCGCTGCTAACCGACCCGACCGGGAGTATCGTAAAAATAAAGAAATAAGGGAGGTAAAAAAAAAACGAGCTCGGCTACGCGATTCGGTTCGCGGGCAACTTCGTGATTGTCTCTCTTCTTTATTTACTGCCTATCTGCACTTCGCTCGCCGCTTCGTTGTAATCACGGGGGTTATTGCAACATCTTCCTCTTTATTGCAGCTTTTTTCTTGGTCCGTGTTGTTGGTAATGGATTTTTTATTTTTTATTTTGAGTGTTGGGATGATTTGTTGGCTGCAGATAATTGAAATTAGGGTGCAGAAATATAATTGGGTTGAATAGGTTTCAGGTATTTTATTTATCGCCTGTCTCGACTTCGCTCGTCGGCTTCGTGGTTGTAATAACGAACCTTATTACAACGTCGTCCTCTTTATTAGATTTTTTTCTCGACTCGCGTTGTCGGTCCAGGATTTTCTTTTTTTTTGTTTTTGTTTATGAATCTTGCAATCTTTTGTTGGCCGCATGTTATCGAAATTGAAGCAATTTGGTGGGTCAAATGGTAATGAATAAATTATTCGGTTCGACAAATTTTTTTGCTCGCTGAATCAATTAATTTGTTAAAGCAGCCAGATTGGTCGCTTGGGGAATTCTTTTTTCTCCGTGTAACAATGATACAGTAGATCGACGATAACAATCCAGTGGGCTGAAAATGGATTTTCAATAAATCACATCGCCAGGATTGTTCGCTCGCCCGATGAATTTCCATCGCTCGCGTTATTCCCACGAAATGCTGAAACTCATGAAATTCGAATGCTTCTCTGTTCCACGAATTCATCAGTTTTACGTTTTACCTGCATCGGTTTAGCGTTGTGAATATTTACCGATTGTCGAGCGCTGCTTGCGACCCCCGGGCATGTTTATCTCCGGGTTGTAACTGGAGCGTCAGTCATCGAACTTATCCTGAAACGGAACGTAGTGTGGATCAAAGCTATCGAAACGTTCGTCTCGTTTCATCCTGACACTGCCGACGGTGAATAAATAGCCAGTATAACTAAATGTTTTACAAGTTCTCCCTTAGCCTTAATGGTCTGAAACACAGTGGGAAATTCTGTAAAGAATTTTCTCCACAATTAGAATGAACTGCATGGAACATTTTCACGGATATCATGTCTATTAAATTTAATGTACAGATATCCAAAATTAAATTCCAAAATTAATATGACACGAGACGTTAACGCGATGCAGAATTCCTGTCCAATGTGAAATCATTTCAATATTAACGACCATCCGTACGTTAAATTTAATATAAATTTTTTTTTAAATGCCCTTAACCTGAGGAATATTTTCAACAGTGGAATTTCTCGGCGTTCGTCGCAGTCGTCGCAGCTTCGATCTCCGTCCGGCCCAGAAGGATCCGTCCCCCGGTGGAGCGATCGTGTGGACCCTATGTACCTCGTCGCTGTGTCGAACTTTCTTCGGGCGCACTATAGGATGTTGTGCAACATTCGTTGGAGCGAGAAGATCGTATGACGGCCGGGGGGCACCGCAGTGGACCGCCGACGAGCAGTAGTTACCGTCAAGTTTCTCGTGGTCTAACTTCGAAGCCAATTGGAAGGCACTCGGGCTACTCTTATGTAACAGTACACAGCTCGCAGTTTAAAGTTTTGTAATGAGAATGGCAATGCGAAAGCGACGACGTGCACCGCCTTGAGGGCCCGAGACACTGTTGCGATTATTCTTGGCCGGCTCCGGAACAGCCAGACACCGAGTTTTGTAACGTAACCCTAGAGTCAATTAAAATACGTCTCGTTTACACCCGCCAGAGTAAATTTAAACAGCGCTTTTGCTGTTTCAATTCCACTTCAGTGTCCGCTTGACTGCGAAAATTCGCGGCTGGATTTACGCGCAAAAATTCGAGCAGTTAATTTTTGCATAATTACAAAGCTATGAGGGGGATTGGATCTATCTGTGTCATACTCGATGAGCCATCGGCTCCCTCGGTTATCGAATTTCCCCGTGATTGACGCGCGGCCCGCGCAGGCCACGCGGTATTCGTCGCGGGGATGTAATTACGCTCGGCACGCCGCGAGACCGTAACCGCCGGAATGACAATTTGACTCAACACCGCGCGACACTTGCGACGCGAGAGCCGCTCGACGGGACTCCAAATATACGTGGCGCACGTGTATCATCAAAAACACGGGCTGCACGTTTTTTAAATTCGATTGTGAGGCAAAAAAAAATTCCGACGAGTGTCAGAACTCGGAGATCCAATTTTGGAGAGGATTTTCCCGTCCGCGAAATCTTCTTAGCTTTTTTTATACTCGTTTTTGCTTCTGCTCCGATATCGTCGAATATCTGGGTTTGAATATTCGAGGCCCCGCGATAGCGGAGCCGCAATCGATCATCCCGGGTCGACTCGACAAGATGCACATCCATTTGTCCGTTGATATAGTGTAAGTGCGCCTGGTTTACACGACGCATCCGGCCTACAGGTTGCACGAGGACGGGCAATGAAAATGCGAGCCGCGCAGCCCGTTAGTCTTGCCGCGAATGATAAACGAGCTCTTAAGTTGACCGCAGTTAATTGCTTCGGATTATTACAATGACTAATGGCCCGCTGAAAGGCTCCTTCGTTCTGTGCGCGGATAGACGTTGTAAAACGGAGTGCGAACGATGACCGTAATTACGATAGTCCAGATTTCCACATACGTTCGACTTGGGACACGAAAAGCGATGACGCAACTTCCTCTACTCTGCTTGAAAATTGCGCTGATATTTCAGCGAAGTCAGGGTTTTTTTCGTTAATGAATTTCAGCTTGTTAATATACAATCCACAATTTTACGAAATCATTTCGATGGAAGCTTCAGGATAGATTGATTTAATTATTTAAAACGAATCCCGGAATTGGAGATTTGTTGTGCCCATTAAGTGAATAAAATTGTAAATTCCAGCGTGGAAATTTCAGCGTGCCCGTATTACGGAATGCGGTAGCATCGTTTTACCGAGTGCGCACTGAAACAGCGTATTAAACAGGCACTCGATGCTATCGTTAACTCTCGTGCGCGTATTCGGCAGTTTATTTATTTTTCGATCGCGATATTCAATCGAGCCGGTGTAGTTGGTGGATTTCTGTGGTCTTTGCTCTCGTATTCAATGCCCGGAATGCCCCGGCGTCTCTCGTAAAAAATTCGACCATTATTTGCACGATAAAATCGTATTCAACGCCAGTTTTACGTTGGTCGATTACATTTTTTCAAATCTCCACTCGACGAGCTCCTTTTGACAGCAGAAGCATCAAAAATATATTTTTGCCAATAAATAATTACGACTAAATATTCGGGGCAAAAAGCTATTTTACGATTTTCTCCCATTTTCCGCTGGAGCGGGGTGTTTTTGCGCGAGGCTGGATTAACCGGGAAATCCAGGTGTTCAGGGTTCGCGCATAAATCGCCGAGAGGATTCCTCGGCGCTCGTACACGCGTCCCGGGAATCTCGCTGCAACGACTGATGTCTCGCGATGCTGCGCGCGCTATGCAAACCCGTGACAGCCCTATTTATGGAGACGAATAGCGCGTGAATAATTCTCCGCGAAGACGTCGTGTAACTGGAGATGCCAGAGATGAGGAGGAATGACGAGTAAACATCTGCGCAATTCTCCGCTGTCGTCGTTCCTCATTGCTCGCGCCGTTCGCCAAGTTCAAACCGTGGTACAACAGTGCATATATTTGCCGCGATGTACCGCAGTACATGTCCCAAACTCTGCCACATTTTCACGAAAAATAATCTCCTCTTATCAGCCACGATTTAATTCACATAAATGCTAAAGACTTAAATTGAGCTAAAAATTATTTTCAGATTATTCCACTCAGCAATCACAATTCGCAGAAAATAAGTGGATACCATTTTAGGGTACAAACGAGTTAAGAAATTCCCAGGCGTGCCAAGGAGCAGACACGATTTATCCCCACTCGTTTTGTAAGCGAAATATGATACAGTGAGCGTGCACTAATATTCTTCGCGTGTGTTTCAGGACCAACGGCACCCCAGCCGGATCTGACAGGATACAGCCGTTGCGGTCACGCCCTCGTGCTGAAGGGCTTGGTTTTTCCACAATGGAAGAGACGTTCCCTCGCTGTCATCGGATCAAGACTTTTTCTCTACCCCAGTAAGTAGTTCCACGGCCTCTCGCACCCGCGCAACTGGGGTGAACTGCGTCGAGAGCGCGCGGAATGATAAAGCGACGGGTACAGCCACGAGAGAGCATGAGAAACGTGGCCTCTTCGGAACAGGCAACAACAGCCGGGAAGATGCATAAAAAGCAGGGAGACCGGGCCAAAGGGACACAGAAGTTGGTTGGGATATACGTAAACCATGAAGTTCTTCGGGGCGTAACTATTATCGTCCCTCGGTGTATGGACAGAGAAAGGGACGGAATAAAAGAAACATTGTCAGCTGTGACAAAAACGCATAATGATATTTTGGTGTCTCGATCTCGTGGCCTATTTTTGTAATTTATTTCACTATCATCCGTTGAGTAGAATTTTTGCCTCGCGTAGAATTGATGAGAAAAAAAGGAGCCCAGTAAAATGATCTTTTTCCAAAATGAATATCTTTAATTCAAGACTCTTCCGGTGACGTATCAAAGGAAATGAATCGACGCTCGATATTGAGCCAATGTCCTGATTCCCATTGGATCTCATATCGCCCCAGCAGGCAAAAGAGTTTTTTCTTCCCTCTTCACTTTATTCGCTCGAGCCTCCGGCATTTATCCGCGTTTCCGTTTTTTCCCTTTATGACGAGCTGTGGCGTCGCAAAATCGTGCGTGCCAAGGATCAGAGACAGGATTTTTCCCCCGACAAAGCAGCGCTATAACCAGCCGGCAGGTTTCGGTTTGAGAGAGAGAGAGAGTCTCGAGCTTTGTCGGCCTCGGAGTAGCTTCAGCTTGTTGGAACCAGAAGGGACGTGGGTTTTGTCGTCAGTGTCTCTTATATTACTCGCTCTGAGCAGTACATAAACTCCGCCCAGGAGCCGCGTGCGTTTACGCACATCGTTCACGGCTGATCTTCCCGTCTTTCTCTCGTTTTTCGTGGCAAATAGCACGAGACTCGTTTATCATTTTACCTTCATATTTCCGACTGGTACCTCAAGATCCGTCGTGTCGTGCACGAGTCTTGCAGTGCGCCAGGAAAACGTGTCTAATGAAAAGTATATCAGAAAAATTGGCTGCGTTTCGAGCGAGACGGTTCACGCGATGAAAGCTTCAAATTGAGCGTTCACAGCTCGTCCGTCTGGTTCATACTCTCCGAAATTCTCGGTTCCACCTCTGTAAATTCACTCGCCGGCGTCGGGTTTGCAGTCGCTCGAAACTGTCCAAACCGCGGAGATTCCGACCTCGTCTGCCGGAATTTCAGACTCCAATTTCCTTCTGTTTTTATTTAATTTCATCGGTTTACCAGGAAAAATATCCAGTTAGGCGCTGCCATTTTCTGGCAAATTTGATTTAGCAGCGCAGATCTTTCAGAACTGAAAAAAATTTATATTAGTCATTCAGTCCCAAAAATCGAGAAAACACAGGTACAAAGACATAATTCGCGATACGCTGTGCAATAATTCACAAAAATTCTCTGTGATTTCAGGTCGCAGCCGAGAGATAATGCGCGCCAGTCGCACATTGTCCGGCGCTGTTGCCGTTGTGCAGCGCGAGAGTGCAGCGCGTTGTGTTTCAGTTTTGTTGCCCGCGAGTTCCGCGCAACGAAAACAATAGAGACAGATAGTGGGCTGTCTGCATAAACAAGCGGCGTATTTAAGCTTCTCGCTCCCGTTTCGACGGGGGATTCTGACAATCAAAGTGAATGCGCCGTAACGTTGCACCGTGTAACCCTAAGTGTACCGGAAATACGGTCTCCCTGGCTAAAGTCCGAACAGTCTGCGTGGAATAAATCAGAGTTCTAAATCCTCATTAGATTGAGAAATAAATGTTGCAGTATGGTTTGTTTTTGTTGGCGTTATTTAATAATAACAAACATTTTTTGCAGCCATTAAAAAACATGCACATTATATTATAACTAGGCTAATCACACGCGCTGCTGGCGCGCGTGCCTGATGAAAATATCGACTTTTAACCTATACCATCGTTCTCAAGTCGCATATTCTACCCCCGAAAACACTGGTTATTAACCTTTTTTAATCGATTTTGAAAAAAATATTTTTTTGGCGACGACATTTTTTTTTTTTTGTCAGAAATCGTAGATCTGGCTCCGGACCGAAAATTGCTAAAATCGACCCCAATTTTTTTTCTTTTCAAAATATCGACTTTTAACCTATACCATCGTTCTCAAGTCGCATATTCTACCCCCGAAAACACTGGTTATTAACCTTTTTTAATCGATTTTGAAAAAAATATTTTTTTGGCGACGAAATTTTTTTTTTTTTTGTCAGAAATCGTAGATCTGGCTCCGGACCGAAAATTGCTAAAATCGACCCCAATTTTTTTTCTTTTCAAAATATCGACTTTTAACCTATACCATCGTTCTCAAGTCGCATATTCTACCCCCGAAAACACTGGTTATTAACCTTTTTTAATCGATTTTGAAAAAAATATTTTTTTGGCGACGAAATTTTTTTTTTTTTTTTTCAGAAATCGTAGATGCGGCTCCGGACCGAAAATTGCCAAAATCGACCCCAATTTTTTTTCTTTTCAAAATATCGACTTTTAACCTATACCATCGTTCTCAACTCGCATATTCTACCCCCGAAAACACTGGTTATTAAGCTTTTTTAATCGATTTTGAAAAAAATATTTTTTTGGCGACGAAATTTTTTTTTTTTTGTCAGAAATCGTAGATCCGGCTCCGGACCGAAAATTGCCAAAATCGACCCCAATTTTTTTTCTTTTCAAAATATCGACTTTCAACCTATACCATCGTTCTCAAGTCGCATATTCTACCCCCGAAAACACTGGTTATTAACCTTTTTTAATCGATTTTGAAAAAAATATTTTTTGGCGACGAAATTTTTTTTTTTTTTTGTCAGAAATCGTAGATGCGGCTCCGGACCGAAAATTGCCAAAATCGACCCCAATTTTTTTTCGTTTCAAAATATCGACTTTTAACCTATACCATCGTTCTCAAGTCGCATATTCTACCCCCGAAAACACTGGTTATTAACCTTTTTTAATCGATTTTGAAAAAAATATTTTTTTGGCCACGAAATTTTTTTTTTTTTTTGTCAGAAATCGTAGATGCGGCTCCGCACCGAAAATTGCCAAAATCGACCCCAATTTTTTTTCTTTTCAAAATATCGACTTTTAACCTATACCATCGTTCTCAAGTCGCATATTCTACCCCCGAAAACACTGGTTATTAACCTTTTTTAATCGATTTTGAAAAAAATATTTTTTTGGCGACGAAATTTTTTTTTTTTTGTCAGAAATCGTAGATGCGGCTCCGGACCGAAAATTGCCAAAATCGACCCCAATTTTTTTTCTTTTCAAAATATCGACTTTTAACCTATACCATCGTTCTCAAGTCGCATATTCTACCCCCGAAAACACTGGTTATTAACCTTTTTTAATCGATTTTGAAAAAAATATTTTTTTGGCGACGAAATTTTTTTTTTTTTGTCAGAAATCGTAGATCTGGCTCCGGACCGAAAATTGCTAAAATCGACCCCAATTTTTTTTCTTTTCAAAATATCGACTTTTAACCTATACCATCGTTCTCAAGTCGCATATTCTACCCCCGAAAACACTGGTTATTAACCTTTTTTAATCGATTTTGAAAAAAATATTTTTTTGGCGACGAAATTTTTTTTTTTTTTGTCAGAAATCGTAGATCTGGCTCCGGACCGAAAATTGCTAAAATCGACCCCAATTTTTTTTCTTTTCAAAATATCGACTTTTAACCTATACCATCGTTCTCAAGTCGCATATTCTACCCCCGAAAACACTGGTTATTAACCTTTTTTAATCGATTTTGAAAAAAATATTTTTTTGGCGACGAAATTTTTTTTTTTTTTTTCAGAAATCGTAGATGCGGCTCCGGACCGAAAATTGCCAAAATCGACCCCAATTTTTTTTCTTTTCAAAATATCGACTTTTAACCTATACCATCGTTCTCAACTCGCATATTCTACCCCCGAAAACACTGGTTATTAAGCTTTTTTAATCGATTTTGAAAAAAATATTTTTTTGGCGACGAAATTTTTTTTTTTTTGTCAGAAATCGTAGATCCGGCTCCGGACCGAAAATTGCCAAAATCGACCCCAATTTTTTTTCTTTTCAAAATATCGACTTTTAACCTATACCATCGTTCTCAAGTCGCATATTCTACCCCCGAAAACACTGGTTATTAACCTTTTTTAATCGATTTTGAAAAAAATATTTTTTGGCGACGAAATTTTTTTTTTTTTTTGTCAGAAATCGTAGATGCGGCTCCGGACCGAAAATTGCCAAAATCGACCCCAATTTTTTTTCGTTTCAAAATATCGACTTTTAACCTATACCATCGTTCTCAAGTCGCATATTCTACCCCCGAAAACACTGGTTATTAACCTTTTTTAATCGATTTTGAAAAAAATATTTTTTGGCGACGAAATTTTTTTTTTTTTTTTTGTCAGAAATCGTAGATGCGGCTCCGGACCGAAAATTGCCAAAATCGACCCCAATTTTTTTTCTTTTCAAAATATCGACTTTTAACCTATACCATCGTTCTCAAGTCGCATATTCTACCCCCGAAAACACTGGTTATTAACCTTTTTTAATCGATTTTGAAAAAAATATTTTTTTGGCGACGAAATTTTTTTTTTTTTGTCAGAAATCGTAGATCTGGCTCCGGACCGAAAATTGCTAAAATCGACCCCAATTTTTTTTCTTTTCAAAATATCGACTTTTAACCTATACCATCGTTCTCAAGTCGCATATTCTACCCCCGAAAACACTGGTTATTAACCTTTTTTAATCGATTTTGAAAAAAATATTTTTTTGGCGACGAAATTTTTTTTTTTTTTTCAGAAATCGTAGATGCGGCTCCGGACCGAAAATTGCCAAAATCGACCCCAATTTTTTTTCTTTTTAAAATATCGACTTTTAACCTATACCATCGTTCTCAACTCGCATATTCTACCCCCGAAAACACTGGTTATTAACCTTTTTTAATCGATTTTGAAAAAAATATTTTTTTGGCGACAAAATTTTTTTTTTTTGTCAGAAATCGTAGATCCGGCTCCGGACCGAAAATTGCCAAAATCGACCCCAATTTTTTTTCTTTTCAAAATATCGACTTTTAACCTATACCATCGTTCTCAAGTCGCATATTCTACCCCCGAAAACACTGGTTATTAACCTTTTTTAATCGATTTTGAAAAAAATATTTTTTGGCGACGAAATTTTTTTTTTTTTTTGTCAGAAATCGTAGATGCGGCTCCGGACCGAAAATTGCCAAAATCGACCCCAATTTTTTTTCTTTTCAAAATATCGACTTTTAACCTATACCATCGTTCTCAAGTCGCATATTCTACCCCCGAAAACACTGGTTATTAACCTTTTTTAATCGATTTTGAAAAAAATATTTTTTTGGCCACGAAATTTTTTTTTTTTTTTTGTCAGAAATCGTAGATGCGGCTCCGCACCGAAAATTGCCAAAATCGACCCCAATTTTTTTTCTTTTCAAAATATCGACTTTTAACCTATACCATCGTTCTCAAGTCGCATATTCTACCCCCGAAAACACTGGTTATTAACCTTTTTTAATCGATTTTGAAAAAAATATTTTTTTGGCGACGAATTTTTTTTTTTTTTGTCAGAAATCGTAGATGCGGCTCCGGACCGAAAATTGCCAAAATCGACCCCAATTTTTTTTCTTTTCAAAATATCGACTTTTAACCTATACCATCGTTCTCAAGTCGCATATTCTACCCCCGAAAACACTGGTTATTAACCTTTTTTAATCGATTTTGAAAAAAATATTTTTTGGCGACGAAATTTTTTTTTTTTTTTTTTCAGAAATCGTAGATGCGGCTCCGGACCGAAAATTGCCAAAATCGACCCCAATTTTTTTTCTTTTCAAAATATCGACTTTTAACCTATACCATCGTTCTCAAGTCGCATATTCTACCCCCGAAAACACTGGTTATTAACCTTTTTTAATCGATTTTGAAAAAAATATTTTTTTGGCGACGAATTTTTTTTTTTTTTGTCAGAAATCGTAGATGCGGCTCCGGACCGAAAATTGCCAAAATCGACCCCAATTTTTTTTCTTTTCAAAATATCGACTTTTAACCTATACCATCGTTCTCAAGTCGCATATTCTACCCCCGAAAACACTGGTTATTAACCTTTTTTAATCGATTTTGAAAAAAATATTTTTTGGCGACGAAATTTTTTTTTTTTTTTTGTCAGAAATCGTAGATGCGGCTCCGGACCGAAAATTGCCAAAATCGACCCCAATTTTTTTTCTTTTCAAAATATCGACTTTTAACCTATACCATCGTTCTCAAGTCGCATATTCTACCCCCGAAAACACTGGTTATTAACCTTTTTTAATCGATTTTGAAAAAAATATTTTTTTGGCGACGAAATTTTTTTTTTTTTGTCAGAAATCGTAGATCCGGCTCCGGGCCGAAAATTGCCAAAATCGACCCCAATTTTTTTTCTTTTCAAAATATCGACTTTTAACCTATACCATCGTTCTCAAGTCGCATATTCTACCCCCGAAAACACTGGTTATTAACCTTTTTTAATCGATTTTGAAAAAAATATTTTTTTGGCGACGAAATTTTTTTTTTTTTGTCAGAAATCGTAGATCCGGCTCCGGGCCGAAAATTGCCAAAATCGACCCCAATTTTTTTTCTTTTCAAAATATCGACTTTTAACCTATACCATCGTTCTCAAGTCGCATATTCTACCCCCGAAAACGCTGGTTATTAACCTTTTTTAATCGATTTTGAAAAAAATATTCTTTTGGCGACGAAATTTTTTTTTTTTTCTTGTCAGTAATCGTAGACCCGGCTCCCGACCGAAAATCGCCAAAATCGACCTCGGAAATTTTTATTTCAAAATATCACCTATAATAGGTTAATCAATTTTGTGTTGCTGCGCTCTTATAAAGCTTTAAAACGTTACGGGTGCTGCCCCGCCTGTCCTCTTATGAAATTTTTCAAATTTGTCACCAAACTGATTTTGTTTATCACGGACTTTCCTGGCAACCAATCACAGCTCTAATAGTTTGCTAACGATGCTTTCCGTTACTCATCAACTTTTTAAAAGAGGGATTACTTCGTGTTACAATCATTAATTAATAATTACAAAACAAGTCGTACCGTCAACTTTATTTCTTAAAAATGTTGGTAGTTTACAATTGCGGTGGAAACGATTCAATTTCAGTTTCTTCAAAAACAGACCGCGAGGCGAGACGAAAATTCCAGACACCGTTGTCCTGGATTTTTTGCCGCAAAATAAATAAATAAATAGACCTATTAGATTCTCTTAAAAGTGGCGGATTGGCCGAGGCACCAAATGCAGGGCCAGGGAAATAAAGAAGGTCGCAAAAAAAAAGAAGAGGAGCGAAGAGGGGCTGGGAGGAGAAGGTGCAAACGGGATGTGAACGCGGGGAATAAGCCCAGACCATTACCGGAATTGAAAGGTCCCGGGCTGCGCTGCATCCAAGAGTTTTCCATCGCTTTCATCCACTGCCAGGGGCGTGATAGGTGGATCGTTATACACAGCAGCCAAGTCAAACGCTCCCTGTGCCAGCTCAATCTATCCGCGATCTCTTCCACCTTATACCGCGCCTCCACTATATTCTAACCCCTTTGCCCTGTAGCCCCCGAACCGCCGGCCGGCTCGCGAATATTTCGAGCGAATTCCGCGCGCGCACGATCTTCAAACGTTGGCTCGCCCCGCGCGCAACGCCACGGCACGGTATAACCACTGCGTTCAATTATTATTCTCGAGATTGAAAAGTGATCTTCAAAGCGCAAACCCCGAAGCGCCCGCTCCGCCCGGATTGCAACCCCCGCGGGGCATCCGGCGACTTTTGTTTGCGGGAAAAAATCGAACGGAATAGACCTCGATGCATTCCACGGCCTTCGAGACTTTTTTTGTTGCTTCTGCCTCGTGTCGGACGTCGCCGCGTACAAATGAGTGCAAACTACCCTCTTAATATTTTTTTTTCTCTCCCGAAAACACTTCTGAAGAATAATCATCTTTTCGACGTCTTTTTTCGATCGACAAGAATGGATTTTCTAACTTATGAACTTTTTATGGGAGGAATCATCGCCCGGCTCCCTTTATATCAGTTGTTATTTATTGTACTAGATTTTCGCAAAGAATAAATATTTTTGGTGCCTATAAAAATACAACGTTGAAAGGAACGCGAAGAAAACGATTGTTAAAGGTTTTAAAAACACTTTCCTTCTGAAAATAATACGAACTCTTGTCCTCTCGATTCTGCACAGACCGTTTGTGTGTGTGTGTGTATATATAGTCAATTTTGTTGGCGAAGAATCCATTGAAAGGATTGAAATGGAGGCGAATTGTGCGAGGGAGAAAGGCAAGTTTGAAAAGTACTTCATAAACTGTAGTGATTGAGTGAAAGCCGAGAGAGGGCGAACAGCGCGAAGTCAAAAAAGAAGGAGAACGTCGGAGAGCCCTCCGATAATGAACGACTTCGGAAAGTTTTAATTGCTCGGAGCACACCGATCGCTTCTTTGGACAGGGCGGCTGGCGATGATGGTCGTTGCGGCCGCTCCGCCGTGGGGCAACTTCGCGTTACTTTGTAGTTAGCTTGTCCTACAGCGAGAAAGCCAAGCGCTTATTTATATCCCTTTTGTACTTCGAGCTCGCGATGAACCGATCAAACCTTTCGCTCGCGACTTTTCCGGCTTACGGCAAAAATATAATACCAAAAGTAACGAGGATAATAATTAAAGTCGATAATTCATCGCAGCGTCGCCCGAAGATATCCCAATGTCACGCTCGCCCGCTAACTTTTCGTATATCAACTTTGGCTTACACTGATAACTTTCGCTTTTTCATTCTTCTTCTTTTCCTTGTTCTTTTTCAATTTATAATTTCACCGGCAAGTCACTCGCAGCTTCTCGTGAATATTTATAACATTATTATGTATCGCAGCAATTTCCAGGGAATATCCGATGGCGAAAAAAAAAAAGAAATTGGCACAAAGGCAAAACTCACTACTGGTTACCTTTTAATCACGATTTCGCTTTCATCAAGAAGGTCCTTTCAATTCGACCCCGGAGCGGCTGCCCTGCGTTTCCTGCTTCGCAGCGAAGTTTCCGCCATTGCATAATGAATCGGGGAAAATTCGAGACAATGAGAAAACTTTTCCATTAATACATTAACCGAGCGATGCGCCGACCGAAGGGATAGAAACATTTTTACATCGACAACGAAACAAATCAAAAAGACAGGAGGGTTGTGTGAGCAAAAAATATATATATGGGCAATAAATATGGGCGGGCAAGAAAGTGGCGGGTGGAGAAAAAAAAGCGTTGGCTCCCTCGGTTGGCAGCCCAAACAAGATTGTGGGGCTACGTGTAAGACTGCCGTAAATTCCTCAAAGCCGAACAGCATCTGTATATCAAATTCTCTGGGTCAAGTAAGTTCATCGCCTCACTTGGACCCTCAAAATTCGATAGAGAGCCCTACGGACTGATTTACGACTCCGGCCAGTCGAGTGTGGATTTATTCTCTCACGGGGTCAACGGTATAGAGCTCTGTGTGCTCGCGATGCTCGCGCGCGAGCGCGAAAGTGTGTCCGTTGGCACCGGGAAAAGGCGAGTCGTGGATCTGCGAAAGGAGAGTTACGCTTCGAGTTAAAAGTTTACGTACTTCCCGCGAAACTTTGTATCCCGGGCTGAGAGCCCGCTGGCTCGCCCGCCGACTCGTTGGGGATTGATACGTCGTGTCTGACATGCTGTAACGCTGCTTGAGGGCCCAGGCCATGAATTTCATATGAAGCTGCGACGTTTCCGTTTTTTTTCTTGTTCCTGTGAATCACTAGAATTGAAAACACAAGAGACACTAAGAATTGAAGTACATTTCATCCTCCTGTCTTGAGGAGTAATACGAATTTTTACGATCCTTTAACCAAATCGACTCCCGCATAAAAACAGGAATTTTAATTCTGTGGTGTGTCCAGAAAATATAATGATCCGGACAAAGCTGCAAACGATGTTGGACGAAAAGGAGCACGAATGAGATTAGCCGAGGTATAAAGCAACAAGCGGAAATTGCGCGAAGCGAACAAAAAAAAAGGGTGAAAGCAGAAGGATAGTTTGAGAATAACGTAAATTAAAATCTAGCAAATTCTGTGGAAGCTGCACTCTTCACTTTTCGTAATTTCCTCAACACACCATTTTCCGTTTCCGCAATAATTTTGTACAAAAAAAAAGATAATGAAATTGTGTGTTTTTCCATAGTTCGCTTAATCTCAACCCTGAATTCTTACGGCAGGTCGTGTCCCATTTTTCGTCCCCGAGACCCAACAATTTTTTTCGCTCGCTCTTCCGGCGCTCGGCCCATTTTCCCGTTTTCCAATTACATTTAGCGCGAAGCCGTTCCGAGACCGGAATTCTTTTTGCGGTCTCGTTGATATTCCGCGCGCGTCCTCGCATTCGAATTCTTCGAGATTCCCTTCGTCCCCTCTTAAAGCCAGCTGCCACACCGCGGCGTTTCCTGAATGATCTCTTCCTTTCCCAATATAGACTAAACGCCCGGCAAGCGCGAGCGAGACCCTCGCCTCGCGGTTATGGGAAAACTTCTTTAGGTCGCGGAGCAACTTCGCGCAAGGGTGAAACCGAGGCCGAGCGGGAGGGGAAAAAGAAAATTTCTATACACCGAGAGACAGAGAGCGAAGCACCGCCACGGTTTTCGCGGTCTCCATTTACCAGCAAAGTTATTGCGTTGTTCATGCAGACCGAACAATTCTATTGCCTCTCGCTTCGGTACTTACGCGTCTACCTTTTCTTCAATTTTCTTTTATACGTATCGAAAATACCCCAGAGACCCATTCGGCCTGGTATTTCAATTTTCCATTCTCCTCTCTTCATACTTTAATAATTCAATCATCCTGCCCGCTCAGTGGATATCTCAGTAACCAAGGCCCAAATATAAACCCTTCGAATCCTCGCTGTCGTTTCAACATTTAAGTATCCATCGCATGAATGCAAATTTTGTTACATCCATATTCTCGTCTTTCCCAGGTTGCCCGGACTCGCGTCCAGAATGGATGGAACTGGGAGGCGGAGGAGGCGCAGTTTGCTACGCACCGTCTCGTCTCGGCAAGCTGGTGCTACGCGTCACGGGTTTTCCGCGAGTAAGCAGCCGGGAGCATCGGGAGGAGCAGCAGCAGCAACAGGAACAGGAACGTCAGGAGCAGCCGGAGATTCACCACCAGGAGACCAGGCATCTCTACCTCGGCTTTCAGCATCCCTGGGATCGGGATCTATGGCGTGGCTGGCTCAAGCAGGTAAATCACCTAGCAATCTATATATCGCCCGGAGCTTTTATGCACGGAATCCCCTCGCGCGGTAGCTTCGCGTAGCCTCACCACGAGGTCTTCCCGAGTTTCAGGCGCCCATTCGAAATCTCAGTCGCACAGCCGCGAGACGCCAGACCGGGGAGCAGCGCCGCGAAAGGAGCCTCGCACGCGAGAGTTTCGAAAGGGAAGACATCAAAGACCGCTTTAGAGCTTCCACGACTTGGCTGCGTGTATCCTCCACCTGCGAAGCGCGAGAGCGAGTATTCAGCGTCTCGAAGGCTCCTCGCGTCAAAGCTTCGCTGAATTTGGCCAAATCACAACGGTCAGTGAGCACGTCGTGCGCACAGGGCTCCGGCTTGATGACGTCTGTGTCTGTGCGAGCGAAAGCTGGCGCTGCTGCTGCTGTTGCTGCCGCTGGCAGCTCTTTGCTGCTTTCCGGCCGGGGCGTTCGACCGCAGAATCTGATCTCAAAAGGAAAAGCTACGGGCGAACGCACGTAAACACGGGAGCCGAGTCTCTCTGTCTCTCCCGTTCGCGATATAAACGCTCGGCGGGATCTTCGGTTGCGTCGTCGATTAACGGCGATGAATTGCGAATATTCCGTCGGAGCGGCGATTAAAGAGAAATGATTAAAGCCCTCGAAGAGCTTGCATTTTGTGGCCCGAGCTTTCGCGGTTTAATCCGTCGAAGCCCTCGTTGGTCCGTCGTCGGGGTTTGAACTTCCAACAACCGCGAGCTTTTTCGCCGCGCGAGGCTTTGTGCAGCCGACCTTTGTTCCGCTCCCTTTCGCCGGCGTCTTTTTCCTCGCGTAACACGGCGAGAAAAATTCTTCGACGACTCGGACAATGAACGGCCGTGAAATATTTACACGATCGCGGAGCGCACACATTGGAAAGTCGGGGAGAGCGAGGCGCGGCGCCGGCGTTCAACGCGGTCGCGTAATACCGGGGAGAGAAATAAATGGCGGTCTGGGTCGCAACTTGAAATTCGTGAATTTTTCACGAGGTCCTCAGAACCGGCGGGAAGAGCCCGCTGAACATGCCGAGCGGGGCGACTCTCACCAATATAATTTCTGTCGATACACACAAAAGTCTCGTGGGGCTGATCTGCATATTTCAAACGAATCGGCGGAGAACATCGAAACGATGAATTATTGTCTGTTAGGGTTTTTAAATATTTGACGAGACTCGGAGGACCGACGGAGCTGCCGTCGTTTAAAAGCGACGGAGGCTAATGAACAGACAATGTACACATTATTATTTAGGGCTTAGGAATCGCCGGGAAATTATTTAGAATATTTTCTCTCCGTCGTCTCTACAGTCCCGAGGGGTAGATGAAACAAATCTACTCTTATTCTTCTTCAATTCCTCGTCACCTGGTTATCGTCGTCAGGCGCGATCGTTCGAAACGCTCGCACGGCGAATCGATAATCGCGGCTGATTAGAAAAAATCGTTATTCCCTTGGGGACTGCATTATCCGGTGGAAAATTGCGAGCCGAGAGCAATCGACACTCGTTAAAAACGCGGGTGGCTTTGTTCACGAGCGCTTGATTCACTCTCCGGACGATCCAGATGCTCAGCCTCCGCGCACAAATCACCGTTCCCGTCGTTCCGCAAACCGCGCGCGGCGTTGGACAATCGACTGATGAAAGGATCCTTTATCTCGCGTCCCTCTAATCACCCGGCTTCTCCGCAGTTGCGTACTCGTTTCTCCGGGCTTCTGCTTTTCTCGTCTCCGTGAGCGATGAATGTCACGTCGCAAAGGGAGCAACCCCCGTCGTGAGCCGCAACGACGACGACGACGACGACGACGACGACGTGCCGAGGCGTCCACCTCGTCTCGACCATTAGCAGACGGCGCGGAAAAACAAAGAGCCCATAGAACTCGCCACGGCCGGGGACTCTCGAGTGAGAAAACGATTCCGTGGAACCTGAAAAGCGATACAAGTTGAATTTACCTTAAGAAAAAAGGTACAGAAAAATTATTCCGACCGTCCTGTTTTACTCCAAAAATAGTACATCGAATCCTCTGAGATTCAAAAAAGAAAAAAAAAACAAACTCCTGTAGGTACAATTCTTAACATCTATACCCCACCAATTTTTCTCACCCCAAAAAAATGTCTCCGCCCCGCAAATCTCATAACCGTCAAACAACCCAAATATTTCCTCGCAGCCCCACCATTTGTTCAACCCTCCACGTCGCGTTTAGTATCACCAAACCCAGCTCGCTTCAGCGTCGTAGCCCGAGGCTCGTTCTGTCGTTGAAAAATACATCTGCCGTCTCAAAGTGCGTCTCATCCCCGAGCACAAAGTCCATATCCGTCTCTATACTCTCTATACGTCGGGGCGAGCTCGCGTATATCGGGGTGGAAGAGCGTGAGACGCCTCGCGCTGCTGCCGCGTCTTCTCTACCCCTCGGTGCGGTTTTCCACCCTCGGCGTTTTCTCACTCTTCAACTTCCTCGCGGCGTCTGTCGCGCGTACCGCGACGGTGAGACGACCCGCCGGAAGGGGGCGTGCGTTGCATAATGCGATTCCCGTGTTCGCCGACGCCGAGTGGCTGTTACACCGCGTTACGTGTCGCTCGTTACTAAATTAGAATCGCGGTTGCGTACACACAGGGCGTATATATACTCTTGATATCAGGATGCGCCTCCGTGCATTTCGGCCTCCGTGCAGCAGGAGAATTCGTATTCGTGGGTCGCAGGTCGTGCGGGGGTCGTGGGGTCGAAGGTCCTGGCGAACGGACGCGCAAACACATCGGGATGCGTTTTCCCCGCTGTATTAATTAAATTATATTAAGGACAGCAAGTTGCAGGATGGAACGACGAGCGGCGTCGCCCGACGATGTGTGATGTCCGCGTCGCGGGAACTGTCACTTGTGTACATAGGCACCGCGCGCGCTCGCCCTTTCCGGGCCCCGGGTTTTCGCCCCCGGATCAACCGGACGCGATCGCCGCGCAGCCTCGAAATTAATTTCACATACAGCTCGGGACGCGCGCGCGCGCGCGCGGGGGCTGTTTGACGAATTCAATTACGGCGTTTGATGGACCCGGAGTGTGTTATTAATCGGCTCGAAGTACGAACGGGTCAGTCGCGCACGCGGGCGGGCGGCGGGGACGACGATATGAAATCTGTAATTACGAGCCCGGTATTGTGTTACCTCGGTGATGATTGCGTTTAAAGTTGGAGCCGGAATTGTGTGTCAAAGGGAACACAATGTGTTGCGGTACTTTCGTTTTCCAAATTTACGTAAATATTTATATAATATTATAATCATAATTTTATAATTTACGTAAACCTAAAGCATTTGAATTCATCAGGGTTTTTCATGATGTTGAAGTTTGCATCGTTGGAATGCAACGAAAAAGAAAAAAATTAATTGTTATTAACCCAAATGATGGAAATAGGTATAAAAAGTCACCCTAGTAACCAGGGGCACGATTTTGATTTTTTTTTTGCGCTCTTCATCATTTGAGTTAATTACAATTAATTTTTTTTTCTGAATTTCGTTGCATTCCAACGATGCAAACTTCAACATCGCGGTTTTTCTTCTTGCAGATTCGTCGCTTCCGACTTTTTCTTCTGGTCACCACGAGCCCCGACGCGGATCGTTCTCCACCGCTGTTCGAATTAAAGCGCGAGGCATTGTAAAATGCTGTCGCGCGCGTTTGACCGTCGCAAAGCGGATTAACTGCGTTAATTTGGACGTTGTACGGCCACGAAATACGATGGCAATCAATACGGTTTCATGGATTACTCGGTCTCCGGGTAGCGAAGTACCGGGGAGTCGTGAGCGACAACTGCTCGGAATTGCCGATATCTAGTATTACCCAGCCGAGGGAGATCTCGTTACCGTTAAATATTCCCGCGCGTTGGCAACGCGGGAAATTTTATCGACGCCGTTGGAGTAATGAATTCAAGCAACAGCGGCGAGCAACGGTGACGACAGGACCGCGGGCGCGGCAGCCGCGCTCGCACCCGAGGAGTCGCATAAACACGCCGAGCGAACCCGTCGCCCGCGCTGTTTTGGCTCGCGAATATGTACAGAGGTCGTTGGTTAAGCATCAGCTGTTGCCGCGCGTGTGTCCGACCGTAACTCCCGTCGCTCCCGTCGCACGCCACGGTTAAATTGATCGCGCTTGCATTATGCGCACCGCGAAGGCTCCGCGGCCCCTGGCTCGCTCGACGAAAATTGCTTGTTTTATTTTAATTCCACACATACGACCCGCGAAAAACGCGCGTTACAGTGGCATTAAAATTACGGCATTCGCATGAGCGTCACGTTGCCGCGAACGTCCCACCGCAATCCGCACACGTAGGCTGACGTCTGACGCATATGCAATTAGCAAAATTTATTAATGCTATGCGAGGCATTTATTTTCCCGGAAATATGATATTTTTGCCGGAAACGAAAAATTCACGCTCGCCAACGTGCGGGTCTCGCGCGACGCATGAACAATCAGCGGAATTGATTAACGCGCTGCGAGGAAAAGTGTTTGCAAAAATATACTTTGGCGAAAAAAGAGCCTCAGTTCCATCGGAAAATAATCACGACGCGAATTGTCGTGTCTTCGGTTTGCCAAAGCCGTGAAAGAGGCGAAACGTGAGGAGGCGGAAAAACCGCAAAACACGGGAAAGATTGGTTTTCGCGAGGGCCAAAGAGGGTCGTGCGCGGGCCAACGGGACGAAGGGCGGACGGCCGCTGGGATTCAGCCGGGCGAGGCTCAGCCCGCTCCCGAAAAAAAAAAAAAGAAACCACCGCGAATGACGCAAACATCCAGTGTAAGGCATCCGCGAGCGCCAGACGCCTCGCGGTCCCCCCTCCGTGCACATAAAACCGCGACGAGCAAACTTTAATATTCAAATGTCGGAGATGCGAGGCGGTTTGAAAGAAGGATAAGTCTGAGGAGAGGTGGAGAGCCGTGAATGCTCCGATGTATACACTTAGGAGTAATCAAGTGCCTCGGGACAGCGGGGGAATAACCGTCCGGAGGGAGGTGCAGCCGAGGTGGTGGCAGCCCCGAGAACTCTTCTTGGCCCTCTCGTTGGCACACAGAACCAGTGCAAACTGGTGCAAACGGGGCAGTAGCGGCGTCTCCACCGCCTGGCGGACCGCAACTATACGCGAACCCGAGAGCTTTTGCTTTTCCATTCAATGCAAACGACCCGGGGCCCGTATAAACGGCTGCTTTTATTTATATATGCTTTGGCATATCTATAGGGAGTTTTAAACTCTGTTCCTTCGCCGTTTCCAGTTATATACATCTATACGGCGAACGTGCTTTCCCCTCTGTAGTCTTTCAGGGCTCCTCGCGCTCCGTCCCTGGTTATTTTTTTTTCCTCTTTCTCCCGGCGCGATTCGAAACTACGCGCCTCCCTCGCCGCGGTTCGGTCCTCGTGGATAAGGATACTTTCCGCGATGCAGTTAGAATACCCCTCTAAGTTTTCTCTCTCGTGTGGCATCCGTTGCCGCGCGCTCTTATGTCCTATGTGGAAAATGTATTTGTATATATATATATTTATATGCCCGTGGGTAGACATTTTATACTGGCGAGAATAGGGTTTCGTGTCTCAACTTTACGAGATCGTACGAATGCATTTTTATATCCATGGGCGGTTTCAGCCCAAGTCAACTGAGCGCGTTTCTTTTCAACGAGTGACTCCGTCTTCCGCGAAGGGACGAGAAAAATGCCTTGGTCATTTTTTTGTATTAAAAAAACGCTAAGCCTCTGATTCACCTTTGACGGGGTTTAGAATTTTTGTCAAACATTTTTCGTGTCCGCGTGAATAGCATGAAAGGAATATTTTACGCAAGAAGCTTTTCCACTGCCACGTCCTCTTGGCCTGGAATATCCTCAGTTCAGCTTTCTCTGACGAAGCGGAAAAACGTCTTTCTATATCTAAATAAAAATAGCCGCCACATCGCCGCGGCGGAAAAACATGTTTGCGTCGCATCTTCGCGGAGTGTGGATGCGACTGTGGCGCATTTTCTCGCGATGATTTTTTGTTTTGTTTTGTTTTTTTTTTATTTTCACAATAATATTAATCGTGGTTCGTGATTTCTGCGGTTCTCAGGTTCCTCGAGTCGACGCAACCGGATCGATGCCGAAGACGATTCGCGCGACAAACCTGCGAACGAGAGAAAGACACTTCTAGCGTGTTACGCGCGACGAACGCCGGTCCATAAGGTCGCAGGTGTCCCGGTGGTCGCAGTCCAACATTATAGCGATATTACAAACCGGGCGGACCATGATTTATGAGCGAACGCTTACCCCGCGTTGCTCGGTTCCTCCCCTGCGCTTGGCGCATACCTGGACACTATCAACCGGCTGCAGAGTTCTCGCATCGCATGAATCTATCCAACGTATCCGCGCGAAACGTCGTATTCTCCATCCCACTACACTCGCCTAATTATCGATTATTCTCCGTTTGTGTATAGCGGACGTTTCGTGCGTAACAGACTGAGTTACCACTGAACTTTTTTCATTGAATCATTTTAAATCGATGTCTCTTAATTTTCTAAATGATTTATTTCTGGCTTCTGCAAGACATATTTCCTCTAGATTTTATTATTGGACGTTTTTGTCTTCAATCGATACAATATTGATCATCCTGATTGATGAATTTCCGAGTGGTTTTCGTGACGCGTTTCCCTCTGTTTATTGAGACGATGTGTAAATATCGGAGGAACAATAATATGAAACTGCGGCCAGCAAAAACGACGTCAACTTTTTCTGCAATTTTCGAGAAATGTTGAAGGAAAAACAAGCAGTGGGATCGTAAAATAGTGGAAGCGATGGAACGCTCGAAGGGCCCAATAAAAAAAAAAACATCGCCAAACGAAAAAAGGGCTTTCCTCGAAATGGGTTGTAATTTCGTTAATTGAATCGTTACCGCATAACGCAGAATAGAATCCGTTTGTTCCATTCGCGACTTCGCCTTCCGTTAGCTGGTTATGATTTTTACTGAAATAATACGCGCTATTCAAATACTCACTCCCTTTTGCTCCTTACGAGAAGTATGCGTGTGTTTATTAATAAAGAGCCTTCTCATTCAGCGCTCTGTTTGCGGAACGCGCTCAATTAAATTTTATTTGCTCTAAAGCTCGCCACTCCGTGGACTTTTTATACGCGGCGTGGTGCCTCGCATTGTTTCCCCGTCGTAACGAGAAACACGATTTTCTCAGTGTATTAGTTAATTCGAGTTCTTTAGCGAGAAACGATCTCAAAAATGACGATTCAAAGGCTCTCGGTGACTCAAAAGCATTTGGGAAAGCAGTTCGAAAAAAAATCCTTATTCAAGTTATTCACTGAAAAACTGTCTTACTAATTGCAAACCCATTCAGTGATTGATAAAGATAGCTCGAAAAAAAAATGTTCGCTCCATTATCGCACAAAAGGAAAATGGGAATTGAAACAACCATTCACGTCGGTCCCCCACGACCCTCCGTGCAGTTGCGATTTTAATGAGAAAAGCTCGAGCCAGTACATTACCACCGGCTCGCGGTACGGAGAGCTCGTGGGTATTAACTTCTGAAAGATATAATTAAATCCCAAATTCGGGACGATTGTGCGGCCAAACTTTCGACTTACGGGCATGGCCACAGCGGCTGCGCTGCGGCGCGATAGACCTCGGGCTTTTCCTCTTTCTCTCTTTTCCCGACAGTGGAATTCGGTTTTTGTTAGTTACAAACCGAGAGAAAGAGAGATAGAGAGAGAGAGAGCAACGAAGCGAGGAATGGAGCTCGAAATTGGAGCTTAACGGCTAACAATTAATCGCGTTTAATTCGAAGCGCACAGCAGTTCCAAAATATTGCGCAAGGTCATCTTTGCAGAGGAGCCAAAATGCATATTTGCTACGCTGCAGAGATGAAGCTGCACAAATTTACAACTGTGAGCAGAGCGGATTTTCGTTGATATTTTTTCTTCGCGCCTTGTGAGTAATTTTTGCCACTGATAAATTAATCTCAGCAGTTTCGTACCTCGAAATAAAAGGCAGGGTCAGTGTCTCAGGCAAAGAGCGCTACAGTCTCCAGCAGCTACACAATCTGTGCGGGATCACGATCCGGATAAGCGCGCTACTAAATATTCATCGCCGACGAGGAGATGGGCGGGGTGTATAAAGAGAGAACGCTTGTAAAATGCGCCAAATCGAATATGCGTTCATTCACCCATTCTGAATAATTCAGTGTGCGCGCGGGGCTGATTCTGGAAAATCCGAGATTCGCGTGCCCACCGGGTATAGCGCGCGGGTATTACACTGTGTCGGTAGTATCGGTAGTATGTTATTTGACCGCCCGTGCGGGCTCTCGACAATTTATTTAAACTCGATGGAAACTTGGTGAGCGATAGAGCGGAACACGGGGGAACGGGGGGTGATTACGTGGCAATGGGATAGGAGGGAGGAGGGTTGACAGAGCACATTGGTCGCAATTGTCCTTTTATTTACATTAGCATTATCAATGCGAACGTAAATGGCGCTTTCGCCCCCTGTTGCCTTTGGGCGATTTTCTCGATCAGCGTTTTTAACGTATCCGCAGGGTCGATCTCTGTTATTGCCCATTACACCGGCGATACATGTGAACCGCGCGCGAATTCGTTTTGTTAATGACGTTGGAAACATTGTTTTATTTTATGTTTACAGTCGCTTCGAATTAAACACGATTTTGTATTTATATTCAGTCGCATTTTTCGCTCAATTCGGAAACTAACGATGACTCTCTTTATGTTTCAGGTAAATTTGAATCACCGCAACGCTAACGTCGGGATCTGTAAATTAACGGGGGATCTGCGAGTCGGATAGCTGAGCTCTTCTCAAGGCCGATGTGCAGTTCAAAGTGCAGAACTCTAAGATTCGCGGGGTCGACGTTGTTAACTCGATTGCACTCCCTCGGCGAGCTGACGCCCGGTGTTTCCAGCTGCATTTACATAAATACATGCCGACATGTCGAGTGCATGTATCGCGAGCGAGGGAGAGCGCGAGTTACGTCCTCGGGTTCACCCGGCTCTCCACGTGGATGCGGATCAGTCCGAGGTGTAACCGTAACAATTTCACAGTAGACTAAGCAATGCTCCTGGGTCGGGGACTTCTGACGACAGTTTACCCGGGAGTTTATCGCACGCTGAAGCGATTTCGAGGAGATAAACCTTGGCGAACGAAGTCTCAGACGGAGGCGAAAGAAACGAGTGCCGAGCCAGACAGAAGAAGCCGGGAGCTCAACTTTTTCTTCCCTCGATTCTCAGTCGAAACGTAATATCGACACCAGACTGAAAGTAGTCGACGATTTATCGCGCACGATGGCAACAGAAATTTCACACGCGTTTATCAAGAGTGTGTAATCGATCAAAAAGCCTTTACGGTTAAAAGTGCACGCGCAAAAAGTCGAGCGACGCTTCAATTGTGATTTTATTGTTGGCAATGGGCGCGCGAGTGGAGCGAAGAGTAATCGAGATAAAACTCGGTTGGTCGAGCCCGGTCGAGCGTCGCATCAGCGATAAATACATCTGGTATGCACTCGAGAGAGCGGGTAGTTTGCTCTTGGACATGGAGATACAAAAAAAAGGCGGAAAAAATAGAGAATAAAAAAAACAACGAAATTCTCGATTGCAGAACGAAATAGCTGCGGGGGTCGCGCGACACGCGATGGACGCGTTAGCGTATATAATTTTCGGGGAACACATCGATTTCGCGGCGTGGCAATTCCGCACGGATTTCATATCTACCGCATTGCCGCGTCCGCCGTCAGTGAAACGAAGCGGCCGCGTGTCGTTCGCGATAATTCGAACGGCCGAGGCGTCGGCAGATGCGCGTTTTCCTCGGTTACAATTTATTCGGAAATGTGTCCGAAAGTTGCGATTTTACATCGTTAAAAGATTGACGGTATTTCGGGCACCATATGATTTTGTGATGATGCCGCACGCGCTCAAAAAATGGTGTCATTTATGGCGGGTGTAAAGTGACGATTATTTTCAGTCCATGCAATTGTTTTCATAATTACGGTAATCATTTAGTTGCTATTTTTGAACATTTCTCTTTTGAATATTTCTCACCGTATAGAGAAAAACAAGTAAAATGGAGCCAAAGAATATAAAAAATTGGTAACACATAAAAAACCTCGCACACCCTCTGAAATGTCAAAATACAACAACACGATTGAAACTGCTCGTTGGTTAGCAACGAGTTCCAGGCAACCCGACAGTCAATCAGACAACGAATAATACGAAAACAAAATTTATATCGAAAATGCGAGATATTTTACCCACTGATTTTTTTGAAGACCGAAAATCACTGTACGTTCATTGAGTACAGAAAAAAAGCTAATCTATTCATTCCCATGGCTGACCCCGCCGGTATCTCGGGAATCTTGTTACTGTTACTCCAATGCACGTTCGTCCTGTAAGAAAGTTTGAATGAAAGCGGCAGTGTTCAGGCGCGCACAAATGAATGAAAAAAGTTCTCGGTAAAAGAAGCAGCAGCAGCAGCAGCCACGTCTCGGGCTCTGCGGGGGAGGCGCCGGTTATAAGATTGCGCAGCTGGTCTGGAGATCACTCGAGGAATCTCGTATAACGACGTCTGAGTGAAGTCGGGGGGTAGTCTGACGTGAATACGATCGTGCTTCTTCTCCGCTGTGACTTTTGGTCTGCGGGTTTTAAGGGGGGGGGGGGGGGGGGGACGCCCCGAGAAGTCGTGCTACCTAATTGTGAGAGACCCCGGCTGGCCCTGCGCACAGCCGAGCCACGAAACACGAGCCTCGCTCAAAGCTGCTACTGCTCACCCTGCAGCCGCGCTGCCCCTGTACATAATACGCCCCCACATTTTCGATGGCAAAGCCCTACTTACGTGCGCGGCTAATTAAAACCCAACTTTGACGGTACATGCGCTCCGCATGCAAATTCGTAATTAAAACATACATCATTTTTCCCAGCATTGCAATTTCGTTTTTTCGCTAATTTCGCTTTGCGATTCTCCCCACAAATTTAATGGGACAATGACAACGCGTGCATAGAAGTTTGTCAGGTCAGAAATAGTCTGGGGTTTTGTAGATCCGAGAGGTCGAGGCCACTGGTCGATTTTTTCATTTCCTGGTGCAAGACTCGAGTCATTATCATTTTTCTTCCTTTTTGATTGAAAAGAATGTAAACCAAGGCAATCTTGTGTAGAAGCGATTGGAACGATAATAACATTTTGTTTTCTTTTTTTTTTTGCAGAAAAAATTAATTACTCCAATATATCGTTGAGTTTCCTGAGGGAACAGAGTTTCCGACAAAACGTTGAGTAGCGACAGCTGCCGGCTAGCGGAGATACTCGTGGACGCGCTCGTCGCTCGTAAAATAAAGAGCCTGATTTAGGTAGTCGATAAAGAAGTTTCCTGCAAGTGAGAAACTTTGTTAAACTGCGTTGGGCTTCCGCTACACCGTGGCCGCCGACGTCGTACACAGGGCTCGGCTCGTACTCCACCTCCCTCGCGTCTCTATATCTTCGCGAACTTTATACGTGTATTCAAATGCACGCGTAAAATATCATATTCATGAGAGTGGAGGCTATGCTTTGAGAATAAAAGTCATCCTCTTTTCGTCTCCGGCCGGATCCGTCGTCCCGCTGTTTTCGCATTGGAACTCTATTGGGACCTCCGTTGCCAATGAACTGTATGATCAGATCACTGATACTGAACGTAGTTTCGACGATATATGCGAAAGGGTGGTTACGGGACTTTCCAAGCCAAGAGGGACTTCTAATTTGTTTTTAAAGAAGATACGAAATGCTTTCAAAAACAAGTTTCAAAATTTGGGACAGGCGCAATAAAAAATATACACTCAATAATTTATCGCTGCGGACAGAAAAAAATTACATATAAAAAGTAAATTCACTTCTGACATGAGGCAACTACTTCGACTTTGAGCCACGGTGTTTAGTCTGAGGCTGTGTAGCGGAATCAGGGAATGAAATAGTACAAGGTAGGAGGGAAAAGCGCCTCGAGAAACGAATTTATTCCTCGCTGCGTCACCCTCATCGTATTATTCAAATGACATCCGTCGTTCGATTCGGTATATCGAATATCTCGACGACACTCCAACTCTCCTTGAAAATGCCGAGTCAGTGTAGTGAGAGTGTGTTACCCGTCTCTCCTTCCCCCGCAGAGAGAACTTTAAGACCCTCCGAGTTCTCTGGAAACTAGCGGGACTTACGTCTCCCTGAGTCTTATGCACTACCGGTTTTAGCACGCCCTTCGGGCGCTTTGGAACCCTTCTTTCGGTCGAAGATTTGTACATTCCCTTCTTCAATTTCAAAACCAGGAATTTTTGCATGGATCATGGTGATTTTTTTTAACCAACAAAAATCATGTTGAAGACAAAAAAATGTTTTTGCGCATTGTCAAAAATGTTGAGACTTTACGAAAAATGTGGTTATATTTTCTCGGATCGGCCGATCCAGGATTTTCTTTACACGTTCAAAAGAAAATTTAAGAACGAATAGAGTCTTGTTTTAATTGGCCCGATACCTTAATTTTTTATTGTTTATTAAAACAAAAATCACGAATTTCCGTATTCACGGTCGTTCTACTGACACCCAAATCAATTAAATACATTTACCGTCCTTATAATATATAAAAGCTATAATATATTATATCCCTTTTCTCGGCGGGTAACATACCGAGTAGTGGTTCCGGCTGTAGAGGCCAGACGGCAACTTTTCCTTCGGTTATGTCGAGAGCATCACAATTCGACGGCCGGTACACTTGCTCGATTTACCGACTATGAAATTTCTTTATTTTTGCGGTTCCTCGGATAATCGTTTTTTAGAGTTTTTGTTTAATAAAAAAAATAAAAGAATAAATGTTGTACAACGAAAAATGTTTTAAAATTCGCGTTCTCATGTAGCAGTAAAATCTCGCTAATTTAATAAGACACATTTGGGTGGGCGAAAAAAGTTACAGTATTGACTGAGGCCGGCTCATAAATACTCTTATGTCGACTCCCATGTATAACGAGCGCGAGCGCGTGCACGCGTCTGCTCGTAACGGCGTAACGGAGCACGCTAAATTGATTCGCAAATTGGTCATTACGAAAGTCGGCTCGGCGCATCGGGAATAAATAACTTCTCATTCCGTGGCTACTTATCGAAACCGTTACCTAATATTAGCGGTCTTTTCTGCGCCGCGGTCATGCCGTCGACACTTTACTGCTTCTCAGTAACTACCTCCAGTTACCTCTTTATCATAAAGATTTGTTATCACAAGTGGAAACGACCCCCCTGACGGCCATTTCTCTTCGCTCTCTTGCCTAACTAAATTCCAGAGATTAATCTATGTTTATCTAATTTGTTATAGTAAAAAATTGATTTTTCATCTTATTTGGAAAATCTAATTTTTATTGCATTAAAAAAAATCTCATTTTTATGAGATTTATCGAATTTATTTTTAATGAATAAATCGACCGCTTTCCATAATTTAATTCCAAACCATTTTCTTTATTATTCATAAAAATGCGTGAAAATAAAAAAATTAGATTGTCTCATTTCCGGCACAATAATTTAATTTTAAAGGTTCGGGCACAGTGTGAATCCACCGAGTCTCTTGATACTTAGAGTTTGAGGGACAAACCAACGGAATATCTCGTTGTAAAATACGCGTCCGGAGCAGCGAGAGAGTTCAAACTTACAAAGTTTCGTGCACGCACGTTCGTAAGAGTCTTTTAGGTGCGAGCGAGAGGCTCGAAAAAAAAGTATGAAGATGTTGCGCAATGGTAAGCACACGAAGCGTATCTTCCGGTTTTACGTTCCACGACCGAGACACGCGACAAACTCCCTGTAGCCGTTGCTCATCCTCGAGTCTCGCAGTGATGCACAGGAGGGCCGCGATCATGTATGATGCTTCGCATCCGGCGACTGCTCCTCGCGCCGGTTTTGCCTTCTTCTGTCTGAGAAGAAAAACCCCCGACTGTGCTCTGTAAAATCGCAAAAAGTCATTTTGAAAAACGTCAACGCGGTCAATTAATATTTCGCCAAGTGACGAAGTTCAGTGCAAACGTGTTTTACCAGTGATGTTGTAAATAAAATCCCTAAGTGCATTTTTTTGGTGACGATAAACGTGATGAATGACATAAAAATTAGAAATTGACAAGTAAAATTCTCAAATATTTGTATGTTGTTTCGCGCTTGTGGTTTATAAAATTGTTAATTATATTTGAGGATGAAATAATGGAACGGTGAAATCTGCAGATAAATTTTGAGAATCGTGGATGCTCGGATCGGATATCGCTTTGCATTCATAATTTATTTTGGGTGTTATAAATTCGCGGAAGAACGTCGCTTAGATTTAAAACATATTTTTTAGTCACACGAAATCCTCGAAAATTTAATTCGTGCGTTGGCGTCACGGTAGCTAGAGAGGCGAGAAAACTGGTGACGTGGGCGTGGGCCGTTATGCCTGCTAGGGCCAGAATTTCGTTCAGAATTAGAGAGGATATTTTTTAAACGTTTATTCACGTCTCCGCAGTGCTGAATTCTGTCGCAGTTATCGTTTTTTTTGTCAGTGCTCGACTGGGAAGTGGCATATTAAAAACTGTGAGAGGAGCAAATTATTAATATCACATCAATCACGAAGCTTGAGTGACAGTTTCACGCATTTTTAAAAATTATCAGTGCGAATGCGATGGAAAAATAACCAGAGTGTTTAAGTATTGATAATGACAGGTGATAAGTGATTTCAAATTAGTTTTAGTCAGAAAAAAAAATCCAATTATTTTTCCATTGATCTCCCAAAGTCTCACTTATTTTTCCAATACGAATTTTTCAATGAAAATTGCCCTCGATATTTGTCGATCACCGCGATTTTTTATCTCGTCTGCTTTTCTATTGATTTTCGACTTTTAAACCCACTATAATTTTTATCCCGTTTGCATCTTTGAACAAGTCAAAACTTCTTTGCAGAATAAGCGAATAGAGCTGCGAAAAAAAAAACGAACATGGCATTCCTCGCAGAATATCCGAGAGTAAAGCTCTTCAGGGCAGAGGAGGAAATTCGACTATAAGAAAACTTTTGTAACACGAGCCTGTCGCGCATAAATTTTCTCCGGGAAACTCCGTAATCCAATAAATCCTTCGCAGAAACAATTCTCCCCGATAAACCTACTAACCCCTCTCGCCGCGGACTTGCCGAGTCGAACATTCTTTGCTTTTCATTTTTTATATCAAAATTACAAAAAAAAATCCATTACTTTATTTACAATTTTTTCTATATGTTTTGAAGCCCCCAGAAATGTTAATGCAAGTTTATTTTTTTAAGTTAAATCGTGAAATGCAAGAGGCGATAATTTCAATTTAGGCACGACAGATCGAGACTCCATCAGCATTTATTTTCGCGCCGACAGAACAAAGCGTATAACACGTCGTCGAAAGGGATAGAGATCTTCGTGGCAGATCTGCTTTCACTACATCCTCCGCGGCTATAGAAAACTCGTTTGTTTCCTCGCGTCAAGATCGCCGGAGATTTTCGCGTTTAACGCGACTTCGGCATCCCCGGTATTATCGTGCCCCTATCGGTATTATGCACGCGGCGGGTGCAACGAGGAATTTGACGTTCGTTAGCGAAGCGTGTGACACGTGGAAAACGCCTCGGGGTCTCCAGACGCCCCGGACAATCGGTATTTTCTCTTCCTGTTGTAAATGACCGGCTGAGCGAGATACACTGGGCGTTCGGTAACATAGAAACCTATTCATTTCGCCACTCTTTCTGCTTCCATGCGTCACTCAGATTCGAGAATAATAGCACTTGTGGCAATATACCGGTTTTTTTTTAAATTTATTTTTTATTGTCGGTCATGATGCTCGCCTCGTTACGAGTTGGACAGACATGAAAAACATTTATTGTCACTGAAAAAACTTTTTTTGTGCTGGCAATTTTTTTCTGATATTTTGACACCGTCAGTTATTTACGACTGGTGATTTTTTCATGTCGCAAAAACGATTTGGTAGCCCGATAAAAAAATGGTAAGAACAGCAAAAAATGTTGTTGGGTTGGAAAAAAACGTGGTCGCCTAGCAAACAAATTTGGCAGTGTAGAAAAAAGAATCTGAATGAATCTGAATGAAAAAAGAAAAAGAATGAATGTGGTGGATTGGAAAAAAATTGTAACCCAGTAAAAAAATTCGTTGCCCTAGTAAAAAAAATATAAACCAAAAAATCGTATTGTCAATTTTCACCTTCGTCGACAGGTGAAAAAGTAGTCTTCGTAGACTCGCAGTATCATACAGTAGTATTCAAAAGTTTCTAGATATCTCGCTGGAATATCAACACCCCGGCACTCGCGTTATCCACGCTCAGCCCTCGCGCACATCCTCGATCCGCTGTAACTCCCCGAGGCGGTGATACAATTTATTGTCGGTCGTATTTTTCCCGGAGCGAAGTCTCGTTCCGCGGCGTTACGCTCTCAAGTTTTCGTATCCGCTCCGATATATATACACTGTGCATACTGCGCTTTGTACCACAGAAAAGATGCGCGAAGTTTCGCGCATCCGCGAAATCGTCCTATTCCAACATCTTCTCTGTTTCTTTTAAAACTACTTTTTTTCCTCTTCATTTTTTATCGTTCAAGTAGAAGATAACGATACGAGAAACGAATTTGAGCTTTCTATCAACTGCACAGGAGTAATTTATACGTTCACTATTGAAAAAAAATTGCGTACTATATTTACATTGCAATTTTAATGAGTTTTGGAAAAAAATCATGAATAACTCATGGCTTCCACTGTAAACCTTTCTCTTTGACAGTATCGCACAATTATTTCCACCTTCGAACCTCATAAGGCGATAAACCTGTACTTTCATAGTCCTGGGCGTTACTGCTCATTGTTTCGTGTATCGCAATATATATTTTTCCTTCTTCGACGTACGTTTTCTCTGCAGACTCGAGAAAATAATTGAAGGGTTGCTGCCAGGCAATTGCGAGTAGGCAATGAGACAGGATTAAACATTAACTTCCACGAACTATAAAGTAAAGAAAATATATGGAAATGTACCGATGTCACAGATGGACGGATTTCGTCTGAAATCAAAGTAACAACTAAAAACCATCGATGAAATCGTTAAATCTCGTTTCGAGTTTGTGCGAAAATGGTCCACGTTGGAACTTTGGTCGCAATAATGGAGGAATATGATATCGAGAAGGATACCATGGACACTGATTCATTGGAGAATGAGGTGACGAAATAATTCACGCCTGAAAAATCATCGTTGAAAATTTATCCATGAAAAAATGATTTAATACTGTTCTAATGGTTGTGTGGAATTTGTGAAAATAATTCATTCGTTAATTCTTGCCGTTTTTTATTTTTAATTGCAGGCCACCCAGATGTCAACGTGCCCAAAGATGCTGGACCTCAGCAAAGGAGGATTGTCCAGAATCCCAGACAGCACGCTGGCTTTTCCTGCAATTGAGGAGATATTTCTGGCTCGAAACCAACTGGATAATACGGACAATAACCTGGGCATCTTGCATCGGTTAGTGGTCAACTGTTGACGATAAATTTCTTCAAATACACATTTCTTCAAATACTAAAATTGTCATTTTCTCTTCCCCAAGTTTTCCACGTCTGCGCGCGGTGCGAATCGAGTGCAACCAGTTGAAATCCGTCCCGGAGGAGTTTCTCGAACTCGTCAGTCTGACCACACTGGACCTATCGGACAACAAAATCGAACAAGTGCCAACTGAGATCCGTCGACTAGTCAAGTGAGTGGAATCGATAGTTCCGATCACCGCCAGCCACGACCCTCGTGTGTTTCGGAATTCTCCTTCCTCCTTCCTCACGGCGAATCGTCCCATTAAAAGTTTCCACGAGATTTCGTTTTTCCGTCGTATAGATCCGTGGAAACTTTTTCCGAGTGTAAAGAACTTCCTGGATGTACTATAGACGAGGTAGAAACCTGCGAGCTTTCGAGCGACTTACACTCACACTGGGCAAACTAATGGCGGTAGCTCGGCTTATGTACTGCAGAATTTTGTTAAAACTGTAAACGTGCATTACTCGATTGTTCAATAAGCTTTTAATACCTTCCACTGAATGTAGATCGCCAATATTATCTGCTAAATTGAATATCAAAATATTTACGCAACCCTCAGGTCAAATTAGAGTATCCAGCTATTCACAATCTATTTTCGAGATGAATTCATGATTCTCTGTGCAATCTGGCCACAGATTTTGACGTAATTAACGCTCGTTATATCTCAATAACGTTTGACATTTGCAAATCACCGAAATGCCGATGCCACGAGTGGAGGAAAATCGTCCTAGTACCCCGAGCGTTGCCGTTCGGCAAATATGCCACGAATTATATGTACATCGATATCGATACATCAATTTAAATAATGGAATAATTAAAACTGACCCCCGCAGGACGCGAGCGAGGCGAGATGAGGCGAGACGGAGGAGAGACGAGCGGAGCAATAACGCGAAACAGTCGTGATTAGTTGGAATCGTGGGAGGCGATCAATTATGGCAGCGATAGTGTTCGCTCATCCGCATTGCCGTAATACGTCCGGATGGAATCGCACTTTGCTATTTATGCTGTTGTGTGCGGGGCTATTATCGGCGAGGGAGTATATATTCTCCGGCAACTTCGTCGATAAATCAAGCCGCGAATCCGCTGCGCTCCGGGTCATAATGTGCACGATTGTTATTCTCGTTTTTCCGCGTGAACAAATAGTCGTCCTCGTCAGCTTAGACGCAAATAATGCTTAGAACTTGCCACGTGAAAAAAAGATGTGCCAAATTTATGGGGCAAATATTTGGCATACACTTTCTCAAAAATACTTTTTTACTTATGAACTTTTTACGCGAGAATTTATTCGATGCATAGAAATATTTCCTCGTGGGTTGCCAAGGGCTTTGTCACAACGTGTTATAAATATCTGTTAAAAAGATATGACACGTGACAATTTTTTGTAGTACCCGGCGAAAGCGGGTTATAAAATAATTGAAACATAATTTACCCAACAACGACCTGTAAGAATTTTTTTTTTTTTTTTCATTTCTTCAAAGTATCAATTTTTGGTTTTAGCAATGCTTAGAACTTGCCACGTGGAAAAAGAAGAGGTTTGGAATTTATGGGGCTAATATTTTGCACACGCTTTCTCAAAAATACTTTTTTACTTATGAACTTTTTACGCAAGAATTTATTCAATGCATAGAAATATTTCCTCGTGGGTTGCCAAGGGCTTTGTCACAACGTGGTATAAATATCTGTAAAAAGATATGACACGTGACAATGTTTTTTAGTGCTCGGCGAAAGCTGGGTCATAAACTAATTGAAACATAATTTTCCCAACAACGACCTGTAACCATTTTTTTTCTTCAAAGTATACATTTTTGGTTTTAGCAACGCTTAGAACTTGCCACGTGGAAAAAGTAGATGTGTGAAATTTATGGGGCATATATTTTGCATACACTTTCTCAAAAATACCTTTTTACTCGTCAACTTTTCACGCGAGGATTTATTCGACGCATAGAAATATTTCCACGTGAGTTGCCAAGGGCCGTGTCACAACGTGTTATAAATATCTATCAAAAAGATATCACACGTGACATTTACCACGAAGCCACGGAGGATGAGTTTCCAAGTCTGAAGGCTTTCAAGTTCTCGGTATCGCGAGAGGGTGAAGAAACACACATCCGAGGAAGACGGTATGACAAACTCCCCCGGCCCAACCCCGTGGAATTTCCGCGAAAGGTCCCACGTAATTACGAGACATCGGGGCGGGATTATATAAGTTTCGAAAACTGCTTTCGAGAAACAGAGCTCGGTTAAACCCCAGGGCGCGTGTATAGAGAGACGGGCGCACCGAAGTCTCGAAGGAGGAACTACGGTGTGAACACCGAGAGTGCGAGCTGCGCGCACGAGCGGTGACTAACGCCGAAGACACGTTCACTGGTTCACTGTAATATCTACGTACATATCACGCGTATCCATATTAAGTGTAATATACCGCACGCGCGGTCGTATTATTACGCTCGCTTGTGCTCATAAGTGCCGCGAACCTCGACGGCTCCTCGCTGTTCGTTACACGTCCCGCCGTGAACGAAATATATGCATTTTGCGGGTGCGCAAGTGTTATATTCCAAATAATCCTTAAGCCCTTCAGGCAAAAACGATGGCAATATAGGTACACATTTTTAATCAGCGAGAAATATATATAATGGTTTAATGTTCAATACATATTTTTTGTAAATGAGAAGTAGTTGTCGGGTTGCATGATAGCCACAGTGAAGCGTCGCTCGGAGGGCTCGTTAAAATCCTGCCATGCGGTGAATCACGCCGTTTACGCCGTTCGCTCCGACGAAACGTCTCGCACAGCCGACGGACACCAAGCTAACCGGTGCAAACTATCGGAGCGTGGAGTCCTTCAGTTCGGGATCAGCGGTCTTGAGTCTACGAGCGAGAATTCTCATGGTTAAAGTCCACCAAATGGTTGTTCAATTCTAACGGATTTATATGTTTATAACTCGTGTAATTAGGATACACTTTTTTTGGTACCATCTCCCATTATATTCTTTCACCTCGACTCGCTCGACTTCCGCCGTTTACTTCTCGGTTCTCTGAGCAGTGAATTGATTACAATTTATTTTGAAAGAATTCAAATTGTTTGTATTAATTTCTTTTCAACGAAAGAAGCTATGATAGTTTTTTTTTCATTCACGCGAATCCAGAAATTAAAAAAATCTACAAGTTTTAACGGTCGGTTTTATATTTTCCGCAAGGAATTCTGAAACTCGAGGCAGGTGAGAAAAAAAGCCCGCGCCGATTTCGCTGAAAGACTTTCGCGATTATTGAAAAGGTTCGTCATGGAACGAGCAAGTAAAAATTCATATCTTTTTGTATCAATTTCTTTTCAACAAACGAAGCTACAATATTTTTCAATCACGAGAATCCAGAAATTAAAAAAAAATCTACGAGTTTTAGCGATCGGTTTTATTTTCTCCGCAAGGAATTCTGAAACTCGAGGCAGGTGAGAAAAAAAGCCCGCGCCGATTTCGCTGAAAGACTTTCGCGATTATTGAAAAGTTTCGTTGTGGGACGAGCAAACGACGGCGGCGATTGACGTCGGTGAATGAGGGTAACGCGAGTGGCGCGTAGCCGCGGCGCGTTCTACACTCGTCGAAGGAGGCAACAGCGGGCATTATGCGGTCTCGCTTTGTACTCCCGCGGAATAGAGGTAATTTCGTTCTCTGTTACGTCAGAGTGGTCAGCCAAGCCATCCTTGGTGGCCACGAAGGAATAAGAAGGGGCCCACCGCACCACCGAGAGTTCTTTCTTCGCCGGGCACCATGTGACTCCGGGGCTCCTCTTCAGCTCGGCTTTCAGTTCCTCGCCGCGCATCTCGACGAGTGCACCGGCCGACGAGTCATCGCCACGCTTCCGCGAGCCCGACTCATCCTCCGCTTCCTTTCTTTTCCCCTCGACGTAACCCAGAACGTTCCGAGCGATATATACACCCATTTCGCGCCGATGACCAAGGATATCGGGGCTAACGCCGTATAATGTTTTATCCACCTTCCTGGAAAACAACAAAATTGTGAACCATTTTTTTCTCGCACGTGGAATTCACCAGAGTGAGGATTTGCGAATCGGAGCAAAAATTTTAATAACCAGTTTCGTGCAAAATAAAAAAAATGTGGACCGCATTTTTTGCACGTGAAAATGGCAACAGGGGATTTTTAATTCTGAGTTAAATAGTGATTATGGTTAGGAGAATTTTTAATGTACGACCAGTTCTGTGGTGCATTTTTTTGCGATAAGGATGTTAAAAACGTTGTCGATAAGGACCATCGTTTTGACTGGGATTTTTAGTGCCTCGGTGAGTTTTTATCTTTTAATTGAGAGAATTGTTTGCGAGCTCGGAAATGTGAAAAAAAGTCCTGAGCTTTTTTTTTGCTTATTCTACTGGGAAAAGTCTGGTTGGTTTTAATTATATGCATCGAAATGATGATCTACCTCAATTTTTCCACTGAATTTTTAGCACTAAATCTTCAATTGATTTTGTCGAAGTCATTTTTTTTTTACTCGATTGGACTTCCAATATTTCAATTTTTAATCAGAAATCATCTTAAGAAAAAATATTGCCCAATAGTTTGAATGAATAATAAATTAATCATTTTAATTTAATCCCGCTGTTTAAATTCGAGCCAATCAGTCGATGTGCAATGTGAAGTCCGGACTCAGATTTTTATCGAGGCCAACCGGATGTTTTTTTTAATTGTGTAACTAATAGAAAAAACCGAGGGTTTTCAACGCGAATCGAAGACGGAAATCTTTGAAGACGCGCGGTGCATCGCGGTTTTCACTTTAATTTAAAGCTTTCACGCCGCAAGTATACATCCGGTGGGTGGGACTCCGGTTCTCCAACCTTCTAGCTTCACTGGTTTCGTTCGTTTGAGCTCACACAACGTGTACGCCACTCGGGGCACTGCAATCCTTGCATTGAACGTGCAGCAAACTTAATGTTATTCATGATATATATGTATTTTTATTGCAGGATTTTTATTGCAGAAGCGGGAGGAGTTTCACCATAGGAAATATCAAGAGACGCGGTAGCGTCTCGAGACAAGTACATTTACGGCCGATTACCGACGGCGACCGATTTACCGACCGATGACGACGAGACGCGACAAGACTCTTATACGCGAAACAACTCGTTTTCGGTCACTCTCGAAAACTTTTCTTTTCTTTTTTTAATATTCAGTAAATGAATATGTTTTAGAGCAACATGTAAATTATGTTCTTTTTACGGTCTATCGATTGCAACCAAAATCGCATTTATAGAGAGGCGCACAAGATATATATTCGATCTTAATTTTCTCAGCCTCGCCAGAACTGATGTTCAGTGGTCGTCGTCTCGCACACAACATGGCGGCGTCCTACGGTAGGCGCCATGTTGGAATTTCAAGCTGTCGCCGTTATAGCAGACGAGCGTCTAACTTCACGTCTGTTACTCTCTCTCTCTCTCTCTCTCTCTCTCTCTCTCGCTCTCTTTATTGCACGGTGCACCTAGGGGACTTGAAGTCAGCACGAAAAAAAGAATTCCTCTCTCTCTCACTCTGATGGTAAAACAGATTGGTTGAGACAGTTTCTCCGGGAGTTCCCTGTTTCGTTGATCAAGAGACGCGGTAGCGTCTCGAGACAAGTACATTTACGGCCGATTACCGACGGCGATCGATTTACCGACCGAACCGACCGATGACGACGAGACGCGACAAGACTCTTATACGCGAAACAACTCGTTTTCGGACACTCTCGAAAACTTTTCTTTTCTTTTTTTAATATTCAGTAAACGAATATGTTTTAGAGCAACACGTAAATTATGTTCTTTTTACGGTCTATCGATTGCAACCAAAATCGTATTTATAGAGAGGCGCACAAGATAGATATTCGAGCTTAATTTTCTCAGCCTCGCCAGAACTGATGTTCAGTGGTCGTCGTCATCGCACACAACATGGCGGCGTCCACAAGCGGACGCCGCCATGTTGTGTGCGATTTTGTAAGCAGACGTCGCTATAGCAGATGACGTGCATCTAACTTCACGGCAGTCACGCTCCATCTCTGTCTCTCTCTTTCTCTATGTATATCTCTCAAATCTCTTCTCGCACATCAATTATCTTGTAATTGGTTCGAACGAATTTCGTGAAATTTTGTACTCGAGGGTTTTCGAGGTCACTGATTAAGAATCTGACCTCAAAATTCAAAAACTAAGAATGTCAATCCAGTATAGCACACCAAAATACAATAATTAACTAATTGATGCTCATACAAACTGGTATATGGGGGTTTTCGAGGTCGCTTTTAGAAATTCAAAGTCGCGGATCCAACATGGCGGATGGAAATTTAAAATTGATTTAACTGGAATGAAATTCGGCACTCGGGGGTTTATGACATCGCTGATTACGAATCTGTCCTTAAAATGAAAAAAAATCGAAAATGGTGAATCAAATATGGCAGTTCAAAATTCAGAATTGATTGCATCCGGATGACAATTGGCAATCGAGGATTTCAAAGTCAAATTTGAATTTGATCCGCCATTTTGAATTTCTAAATTTTCAGTACAGATTTGTAATGAGCGACCCCGAACTACTGAGTGTCGGTTTTGATTTGAAGTAAATCACTTTTGAATTTTCATAAGCCATATTGGAACCTCCATTTTTAATTTCTGTATTTTGACCACAAATTCACAATCAGCAACCAAAAAAATTCTTAGATGGCATGTTTCATTCAAATCGGAATATTGGTTTTCCCGTGTTTTTGGCACAGATAGTGAAATTTGTCTTGCCGCTCAAGAGAATAATTCTAATCTTGCGGAAACCTATCAATATTAAGGGCTAGGTAATATTGTATTGATGATGTGAACTGGTATTAATGAACAATAAAAAATGTAAAGCCTCGAAAATGAATACTCGTACTTCGTGATTAACAATTTTGCGATAATATCGAAAAATATCTAGTATAAATCGCCAAGGAGAACTTTTGCAAAAAGTAGACAAATACCCCAAAAAAACACCTTGGGTGTAAAAATCTGAGACAAGTAAATTTACATCGGCAAATGTACCTATTCTTACAAAAAGTTGTGAAATAATGAATTTATAAAAGTAAAACCCCATACTATGCAAAAAGTCGACAAATAATTACCCGCCTCACAACGTCAAGTAAACCCGAAAATTAATAATGATAGTTTAATTAACTCAAAGTTGCATGGGTCAATTTATAAAAATTACTTGTCCGGCCTAAAGTATCGACTGTTGGTGTTGGCGGTCGACGAAACAGTTAATTGTGCGTATTTAGCTAATATACCAGTTGTCATGTTAATTTGATAAGTACAATGGCCGGACAAGCAATTTTTATAAATTGACCCATGCAACTTTGAGTTAATTAAACTATCATTATTAATTTTCGGGTTTACTTGACGTTGTGAGGCGGGTAATTATTTGTCGACTTTTTGCATAGTATGGGGTTTTACTTTTATAAATTCATTATTTCACAACTTTTTGTAAGAATAGGTACATTTGCCGATGTAAATTTACTTGTCTCAGATTTTTACACCCAAGGTGTTTTTTTGGGGTATAATAATTACGTTGCAGGTTTTTCTTAATCCGTAACAATATAATTACATATTTTTCTTTTTTTTGCACTTTGTTACAGCCTCAAAGAATTAATCTTGGATCGTAATGTCATCGAGAAGTTGCCGGAAGAGGTGGGGGAATTGCAAAACTTGACGATATTATCGCTAGCCGGAAATCGGATTACGGTTCTGCCGTGTTTCCTCACCATGCGAGCCCTCGCCCTTACGGTAAGTTTAATATATTTTTGCTTATCGCAAACATTTCACGTCCGAACTTTTACAGCAGTTAGAAGCGAAGAATTAAGTATGATATTTTTACATACATTTTGGCACCCAATTATCCGTAGCTGCGTTTTGGGTGCGCGTAACCTGGTAGAGAGCGAAACGGCAGCTTTTTTAGTTCGCGGAGCGGCCGACAGGTGGCTGCGGCGCGCTCGACAAACTCGCAAGCGAAAGGACTCGCTGCCCTGCATATAACGTCGACCAGGCTCTGAATCAAGTACCTCTGGTTTCCCTTCAACACACGAATAAATCTTTCGCCTTTTACTAAAGATTTCCGTGGAGGGGAACACTTGATGAGTCTATAAGACAATTTTTTGTAGTGCCCGGCGAAAGCTGGGTCATAAACTAATTGAAACATAATTTTCCCAAAATCTCCTCCGATCTCTAAAATATATAATTTTTTTTTTTTTCTTTAAAATATCGATTATGGCTTTACGCCACAGACCCTCGGGGACTTGCAAACATTTAATTCCAAATAAGGCCCTTTGGGCGTCTTAGAAAAATTCAGTCCCACGTACCTTGGAGGACTTAGAATATTCCGCCTGTGAATGTCACCGCATGGAATGCCCTATGTATCCTACACGGCGGCGGCGGTGGCGAGATCTTTTTATAACATAGAGGGATATATTCCAAAATATCAATGTTTGGTTTTTATAAGTAGTCGTGTTCAACCCTTAAACTGACTTTGAAGAAAAATATTTTCCAATATATATATATATTTTTTTAGTCATGGAATTCGGTTTCCGGTCGGAAAGTCTCAAAACCGGCGTCTCGAAATTTGTTCTCTAAGACTCGCATTTTACATTTTACATTACATCAAGTTTTTTTTACATCCAAGTCGCATATTTGCGCACCCTCGAAAACACTAGTTATCAAAATGTAGTTGTAAAAAATCATCAACCCGACTTTTAGTCGAAAAGTGTCAAAATGTCCAAAATCATGTTATGATTGAACAATAATTATGTTTTAATTATTTAATGACCCAGCTTTCGCCGGGTACTAAAAAAAATTGTCATATAGACTCATCAGTTGCTCCCCTCCACGGAAATCTTTAGTAAAAGGCGAAAGATTTATTCGTGTGTTGAAGGGAAACCAGAGTACTTTTACGTCGGAGCGGGCTGGCTTATATCGCCGCCAGCGCGACCGTCCGCTTGCGGGTACGTCGAGCGCGTCGTCGCCATCTGTCGTTCGTCGCTCGAACTAAAAGACACGCAGATGGGCTCGGCTCGTATCGACGTGAATACCCCGCGAATATATTCATTCGCCTTCAAACGTATCTCTCGATTTTCAGGATGTTCTCTCAAAAGTCGATAATGGAAAAAACTTCAAGGACGACAAAAATACGCAGAATAATTTACACAAAGTCAATCTCAGAAACAACCATCTTAAGGGAAGCATAATACTCGGCAATTATGGTGTAAGTTCCCAAAAATCAATAGTCCTCATATTTTCTATCAGTTCTTGTCTATATTATCCCAGTAATTCATCCCCATTTTCCCCGCAGAATCTGACTCATCTGGACGTCAGCGAAAACAGCATCGAAAAATTGGACGTCAGCGCTTTGCACGAGTTGCAAATTGCCCGGTGCGCCCGAAACGCTCTTACGGAGCTGACTCTGTGCGGCCGAAATCTCGTTTCCCTAATTGCTGGCAATAACAGTGAGTAAATATTAATTTTTTTTTAATTAAAAAGATAAACATCAGTTTAATTTTATTGCGTAATTAATGTCTAAAATTTGTTTTTAACTTCAGAGCTGAAGAAATTAACCATCGAGCCAATACCCACGAATCTCGAGCACTTGGATGTTTCCTAGTAAGTAGACGGAGCACATCGACTAATCAACATAACATTATACGTTACAATCGCTTCTCAAATTATTTTCTAATTGCGTTATTATTTTAGTAATTCCTTGGACGCTCTGCCGGAGTGGACGCCCGACCTGCCAGTATTACGCGCCCTATTCGCCTCTCACAACGCGCTCGCCGCGCTTCCGGACAGATTGTTGTCGCAACCGTCGAGGCTCGAGGTCCTTCACCTGCCTCATAACAGGCTGCAGGCGCTTCCACCTCCCCGAAAACCCCTGAACATCGTCCACCTGACGCTCCAAGGCAACGCGCTCACTGCCTTGCCGACGAGTTTCTTCCCGAATACCGAGCGGTAAGTTCGAGCTCCTCGTCCTCATGATTCTCAATCAAATTCCACAGATTTATTTATTTTTTCATTCGTTTATTTTCAGCCTGAAGGTTCTGAACCTCTCGAACAATCGACTCTCCGAGTTGCCCTACAACGACGAGGGCTGCAAAAATCGTCAGACGTCTCACGCGCTGGAGAAGCTCTACTTGACCGGAAATTGTTTGACCGACACCGCGCTGGACGCCCTCGCGAAGCTTCCGGCTCTCAGGGTGTTGCATCTCGCCTACAACGTGCTGGACACGCTACCGGAAAGGTAGAGATTTTGTAATCTCACTCTCGATTGCGAAAGAAAAATTAATTGCGCGGAAGTAACGACCTAACGATTTATTTTCATTTCGCTCCAGTCTTATCGTTTCGCTAATTCCTACTGAAATTATGAAAATAAGAGTCTGTTTTGATATTCGCGAAATTAGCATTCGCTTGTTTGCCAGCGAATCGCGGATGTGCGTAAACAATTCGCGTCCTCTCTTCGCGTTATCGGGACGTTTTGAAATAGCGCAAATTCGAATAATTCGCTTAATCGAGTTCCTTAATGATAACGCGCCAAGTGCACGCGTCAATTGAGATAGCGATAACGAGCTGTAGGCGGCGATAAGCGATGAGTAAATAGCGATTTTTTTTTGTCTTCGAGCATCGTGCGTTCTCACCATGTGGACAATTCTTTCCATCTGCGAAGATAAGTAACTTGTCGGCACAACAACTAGCGACGAAAAGAAAAATTCGCGACACTCGTCGTCAACAAGAAAATAATCGAAGTGCGAAACTTTATTTGCTTTTAACAAATCACGTCCTTGTCGCAGCTGCATCGCCTCATGGCCGGATCTCGAGGAGCTCGTGATGTCGGGCAACCGCTTGCAATATCTGCCCGATAATGTCGCGAATTTGCAGCATCTGCGAGTTCTCCGAGTTCACTCCAATCGGCTTCTGACCTGTCCGACTTTCAACAAGACTACTTCGCTAATGGTAAATTCGATGAATAAAAATTATTTCACATTTTTAGGAAACGATATAAAAAAATATCAATGAGTTTAAACATTATTTCACAGCTTTAGAAATGGATATAAAAAATATCAATGGGTTTAAAAAACATTTCACAGCTTTAACAAACAATATAAAAAAATATCAAAGAGTTAAAGCTTTATTGCACAGCTTTAGAAAAGGATGTAAAAAATATGAATGAGTTTAAACATTATTCTACAGCTTTAGAAATGGATATAAAAAATATCAATGAGTTTAAACATTATTTCACAGCTTTACAAAAGGATGTAAAAAAGATCAATGAGTTTAAACATTATTTCATAGCTGTAAGAAAGGATATAAAAGATATCAATGAGTTGAAGCATTATTTTACAGCTTTGAAAAATAATACAAAAAATAATGACCTCGGCAATCCACAGGTTTTGGATCTCGCGCACAATCAGCTCGACCGAATAAACCTGGCGACGTTAGTGCCCCCGCAGCTGCAGTTTCTCGACATTTCCTGCAACACCCGACTCCACGTGGACCCGCGACAGTTCCAGGTCTATCGTTCGCAGCGTCCGGTGTCGCTCGTCGACGTTTCCGGCCAAAATCGACCGAGTCTGCCGTCCCATCCGCATCAACAGGACATCGTGAGAGCGGAGAAGGGATCCGATCAACCCTGGAGGATGGGATTTTCCGAAACCGCCGGCACTCGAGAAAAGTACGAAAAAAAGCAAACGAATCCTAAAATCCTCCTATTTAAAATTCCAGGACGCTTGAAACATTTTTTAACGCTTTCGCGTATTCATTTCAGACTCTACGTGTCGCAGCTGCGAATGCCGTCGTTCTGCAACGTTGAGGGTCTCTTCGGTATCTTCGACGGCGGCACAAATCAAGAAGCTCCCAGCGCCCTCCAGGAAATGATTCCTCGTCTCTTGCTCGAAGAGCGAACAGTCCGCGAGACCTCGAAGGACTATCTGAAGTACACGCTCCTCTCCGCCCATCGGGAGCTCAAGGAGAACGGTCAGAAGTACGGAATAGACGCGACACTCGTGCACATAACGCGTCTTCCCTCGCCCCAGGGTTACCCGCGAACGTCGAGAAAATATTCGCTAAAAGTCGCCTCGTCGGGCGAGACGAAAGCCGTTCTCTGCCGAGCGGCCGGTCCGCTGGTTCTCGCGCCGTCGCGCAAGAATTCCGTGATAAAGAATCAGCTGGGAAACGCGGCGATGTTTCCGCTGGTGCTGCCGGATCCGACGGTCGAGGAGGTGAATCTCGAGGACGACGACGAGTTCGTGATCGTGGCGAATCGCAAGTTATGGGAGGTTCTGAGCGTTCAGGAAGCCGTGAGGGAGGCTCGAGCCGAGGCGAGTCCGGTGCTCGCGGCGAAGAGGCTGCAGGATCTCGCGCAGGCTTACGGGGCGGAGGACAATCTCAGCATCGTCGTGGTGAGACTCACCGGACCCGGGACCGGCGATCTCGATCAGTTGATGCGCGAACTTCGCCACGCCGTGAGCAAAAATCGCGGGCAGGGCGAGGGCGGATGCTCGTGTCCTTGCTGCGTCCCGCCGACGCCCCACAAACCGCCGACTCCCTGCTGTTGTCACGTCAACGAGGGCTACTATCTCAACGGGGTTCTCAAGAACATTGTTAACAGGTGGGACGTTAGTTCTTGTTAATTTTTATATAACTTAAGCAGTATATTTTTTTCCTGCTTGGTCCGATAGTATTACGAGAAAATCGATGGTTTTCAATTTTTATGGTTGAACAATTTACCAAAATGATTGATCGGAAATTGTGTTTTAATTAATTGATGATCCAGCTTTTGCTGGGCTCGGAAAAAATGATTGCATACTTTGTTAACAGGTGAGACGAAAATTCTTGGTTCTGTATTAAACATCGTAATTTTTGTATAATTTTTTTAAAACCAAATGTCTTACGAGAACATCGATGGGTTTGAACATTTATGATTGACCGATTTATGATTGACAAAATTATTGATCGGAAATTGTGTTTTATTTAATTGATGACCCAGCTTTCGCCGGGCACGAAAAAAATTGTCGTATAGACTCATCAAGTGTTCCCCTCCACGGAAATCTTTAGTAAAAGGCGAAAGATTTATGCGTGTGTTGAAGGGAAACCAGAGGTACTTGACTCAGAGCCTGGTTGACCTTATATGCAGGGCAGCGAGTCCTTTCGCTTGCGAGTTCGGTGGCGGCTCGTGGCCATCTGTCGTCTTTTACGCGAACTAGGCAGAGGGGTTGTTCCTTCGTCCCCTCACGCTTGGTCGTTTGTTCTTCATTTTTACTACAGCTGGAAATACTGTCTCTTCCTTAACTTTAAATTTATTTAAAGTTTATTTAAAATTTATATAAAACCATATTAATTGTTTTTTTTTTTCACATAAATCCATAAATCCTGCTACTTATAAAATATCAAATTTAAATAAATCCAATGTTTCAGGCCAGGAAACAGTCACAACGGTTCGGGTCGTTTCTTCAAAAACGGCCGAAACACGGAGAACTCGAGTCCGCCCTACAACGACGACAGAAGCTCGCCGAGCGGCCAGTCGGACCAGACGAGCGACAGCACCTTCAAGATTCGCCATCCGTCGAGTCGCGCGCGAGCCGGAAGCGCGGCTTCCAGGGCCGCCTCGAAGAATCGTCAGAGCATCATAATGCACGAGAACGGCGCGCGAAAGGCGAGCTCCCGGGTGCCGACGCAGGAGGACGCGGGCTCGGAGCGTTCGGGGGCCCTCAGCGAGGAGCAATTCCGCTGCTGGGAATACATGCTCGAGCAGAACACGCAGTTGCTGTTCGACAAGGAGCTGGACACGTTGGCGCGAGTTCCGCTTCGCCGGGGACAGTCGAGATCGACGCCGCACTTGGCGGGAAATCTGCCTTTTTTGTCCAAGCGTTTCGGTAGCGCGAGATCCTTCAACCCTGCGCTGCCCAGAGCCCCCATGCGTTTCGGCAGCGGTCGGAGGTTCCTCAACGGCGGACCGAACGCCGCGTACTTCGGCAGCCTCCAGAGACTCATGCCCTACAATCTCGAGTACGACTTCGCGGTGATTCAGGAAAGGGGCGGCTTGGATTCGCTCGAGCAGGACGCCTCGAGGATGCAGCAGTACTGGGGCGTCGCCACTACGGAATTATAATCCCGGCTCCAATCCCAACGATTTTTCGAGCATCGGAGATCGTTGATTGTCTTCCAATTCATCGACTTTTGTATTTTTGTTTTTGTTTTTAATACTTTTGTAAATGCGAATTTTCTTGTAATTTTAAAACGAATGCCGGTTAACGTCGGGCGTTTCCGGCGAAAATGAGAATCGAATTCTGCGTCGCTCCAAAGATACCGAAGCAAAAGTGCTGCTGGCGAATGGTCGCGATAATTTGTTTTTACTTGGAAAACAACGAACTCCCGCGACGAAAAGTGAAATACAGCCTCGCGTTAACGACCGCGTCGCGTCGCCTCGCGTTTGGCTCTTTGTACATAAACGCGGAGCTACGAATAATCGTCGAGTGATAAAGCGAGCGATGTAAATTTGCGTGCGAGTGAAAATATGCTGTACACCGTCGGCTTTACTTGCGCCGCAATTGGAGCGCCTAATTGGGGCGCATTATTGAATAGATAGCTGTTATTACGATTGTGCTGTTACCAATTTTATATTCTATATACAACGCGCTGACCGACAAGAGAAAGGAAAAAATTGTTGCCGCGTGTCTTCGTTCCAAGTGTACCTGAAATTTGGAGTATACTCGTCTCGCCAAAGTGTCCGACATTAGTTTTGTATTGTGTACAAAAATGAAATAATTTTTTTTTTTCAATAGACGCTGACGTCTATTTTTTGTGTGTCGATACGTTTAACGTAGGAATTACATGTAAATCGCGTTCAATAAACTGATTATTGGCATCATTTTTACTTAAAATTAAAATATTACAAAATTAATTTTAGTACCTTCGAAGCTACGGATTTTTATTTTAAAAAATTGTGGATACCGAAAATGGAATCAATTTTTTATCAATTAATACCCGAAGCATCCTGAACTACTACAATTTCTCTCTGCATTTCTATCGTCTCATGGCCACAACTGGAGCTCAACCGCGTTATCTTATTTGTCTAGGGGCTCTTATCGCTCGTCTAGCCGCGAAGTGTTACAAATTTCGCGTTCCACAGAATTCGCCTCGGACAATTTCCAATTATCTTTCGCCACCGAATTGGCGCTTTCCGAGCACCGGGAGATAAAACGCGCGGAGAGAAGAAAAAAAACATCTTTCTCCGACTCCCAAGGTTCAGTGACTGGCGAACGTAATTCGACGAGTGGGACGCGACGAAAAAAGAGAGAGGGACGAAGAGTGTAGCGACCCCTTCGCGCGAATTCGCGAGCCTCCGTCGTCTGCGTTACTCATGAAAATATTATCGTGCGATAAATGTTTTTCATTATTGTCGCTCGCCCCGCTCTCCGCGATATATCGCTGCTCCCCTCCACCGCATGTAGGAAGTCGAGGAGCCCGAGGAGCCTGCGAACAGTGGCCTTTGCGATTAGTATAACCGCGCGCGCGCTCGACGACGCTGCACAGGCGTTCGAATCGTCGTCAGGTATCGTAATTTCGAGCCAACTGCGACGTCGTCTCGAGAGTAAAACGTCGCGAAATTCTCCGACGTTCGCGAATCGAATCTCTAGTGAAATAATTGTGGCTGTTTATGTAATGCACAATTACCAAAACCTTTGAAAAGTGAAGCGCACAATAAAAAAATAATAATAATGTGTACTCGCGGCCATCTGGTGTCAGCGGGGCCACACTGATGGTTTATTATCGTTTTTTTTTTTTTTGGCGACCGAGTGAGAAAGTCTGGCTCTCGGATTATTTGTTTTCGCCTCGCGACCACGGTAGACGCTGCGAATCGTGATTAAAGTGTGTCTGTCTCGTGCAGCGATCGCGGATCTCATGTCTCGTTAAAGGGGTGAGTCACAATGCTCGAGGCGCTCGTAATACGCGAGACGTAAGTTTGATCGATTTTTTTCGAGTATCTTTCGCGTCACACGAGTTGGGATTGCAGGTTTTAGGAATGTTTTTTTTTCGCTGCTTTGCTCGACGATTCCGTAATCCGTATCTTATCTGCGATTTTATCTGCTTGCTTTGAGACTAGGCCAGATCTACCGCTTTGTTTGCTGACGCGCGCAACAACAACGGATCAAATAGTGAGACGAGTCTGGAGTGCGAGGTCGGCGAAATCACGTAATAATTTCAAATACACCTGAGACAAATACCTGAATATATATATATTTTGTTTTTGTAAAAAAACATGTTTTTCTGTCGGGATAGAATTATAACAAACACGATTAGTCGAATAGAATTAATTATCAAACGATCAATTAATTCCGCATCGATTAGTCGCCGACGACACGGATTGCAGTTCTTTGCACCGTTGAACACGATTTTCGCGCCGCATCCGCGAATCACTAATCACCGATTCCGTAATTGCCAGTCGGACAGGTGTCGTGCGTAGTCGGTAATTTCGCGCTTACGGACGAAACGTAAATCTTATCGACGATTTTTATTGGCGCGGCATAACAATTGCCCCCACGCGTTGCGGCGACGGAGTCGAAGCGAACGGTCGACGCCACCCGCCAGTCGATGCCTCCCGGTCAAGGTCACCGCGGTCGTATCGCAGAAATGCAGCTCTTATGTTTTATCCAACACATTGATATGCGCAAAACTATAGCGTCACGTGACGTGCATAGCGTACGAGGCGTTCGATGTCAGATCGACTGGCGATTGACCCTCTAACTTTTATTTACACTTTCTGCACTCGGCATAAAAAAACATAACCACGTAAACCACATTTTACATTTTTTTTTTTCGAGTATTTGTTCGTTCATCGTATCTGACAATTGTAAAAACACGAAGGTCAGTTCGAGCTGGAACGGCCCGTATGTGGCGTGAAAGTCGCTTTTTGTTATCTCCGTATAAAAATCGCCCGAGTGCAAGAAACAATAACAAAAAACAAAACTAAGCGCAAGGCCAGCGCGTGGGTTACGTGTCCGTTGTTACAGCGAGTCCCTCGCGTCTCGTTACACGAACGTCCGTATCGATCGAGCGCGCATGCGCGCGATTTTGCCACAATCGCGGAACGTCATATATCGAGCCATATTATAAACCTGCATCGTTATCCCCGCGAGAGGTCAAAAAGCGCGGGGGGTGGAGGGAGAGGCGCAGCGCGTCGGGAGTCCGACTGTAGCGAGGCGGCAGCCACCACACAATTCCCGAGTGTTTATGCCGTCGCGAATTACCGAGAAACTGTCGCGCTGCGCGATGTTTAGGTTTCGAGGCCGCGACTTTGAAATGTTATTTAGTTCGCGCGACAAAATATAGGAGCGCCTGCGTTACCGGGAAACCGCACGAGGCCGTTTTACACGCGAAGCACGCGACTATGATTGCAATGTGGGGAAAATCGACGCGCGAAAAAAACATGTGAAAAAAAAAAAATAGTATGGAACGAGAACACGTGTGGCGTGAGCCGATCGCAATCTCGGCAGCAGACGAAACAGCCGACACGGTCGATTCGGATCTTTTGGGGGAAAAACCTGCGCAATGTTTATTTAGAGATAAGATCCGAGCCGCGAGAAGCACGTGACTCGCCGCGTCATGCACATCTTGGCACGTTCACGCGGTCGCGCTGCGCGCGCCTCCGGAGAGAACAGCTGATTGCGCGAGAACGAGGTGGCGAGTAGACATTGAACTCCGTCCAACGAAACTCGCGCCGCGTGATCCGAAATACACGTACGTGGACGACGTAAACATCCGTGTATCCCGCTTGGTGACTTACGCCCCGACGCTATTTTCAAAGGACTATTTTCGTCGTATTTCCTTCGGGTTCTTATTCGCTATGAAAAGAAAACTGGAGACAGTGACAACGTAGGCTCGACTTTTAATACCGATTTTTCATTTTTTATTTTTCTTAAAAAAAATAGGAGAATTGTGATGAAACAAAATTATACCCCATCCCGTTTTCCCCTCCCGCCGATCTTTATCAACGATCGCGGTCCGAGTGTCGACAATGCGAAAGGGTACAAAGTACGAGAATTTGTTAGTCACTCGTCGCGGTTACGCAACTCGTGTGTCTCGTTCGGCAACGGTTTTGCGTCCAGAGCACGCAATTAGGGCGCAAAAACGAAGCCGCGGACGCCGCTCGAAACGACTTTGTCGAAAGACAAATACCGAAAATACGCCCTGTTATCGAAAACATCGCTCGTACTCGGCGTACACTTGTTTACACACGATTTTGTGCGATTTCGTGTGCGCGGAGCACGAGCGAGGCAAAGTCCACCTAGCGGCGCGCTGACGTCACGCGAAGTGGGCGTAACACGAGGACCTAGTTCAAAACGAATAGTGAAAGCTGGATAGATCGAACGCGGCGGGGGGGCCAATGGATGCGGGCTGCGAACGTTTCGCCGGCGCGTCGCGTTCAGCGTCGCCGCTCGTGGCGGGGAGGGGAAATTGGCGATACACGTGCTGCCGGGCAAATGATGCAACATGCGCTCGGTGACAGAGCCGAGATACGACCTTGCTTTCACTAATCTGCCCGGATATGACCTGCACGCTGGTGATCGTCGGTGTTGTGGTTTTTCTATTGTAACAATACAATTTAACCATACAATTATTCGTAACAATACAATTATTCGTAACAATACAATTATTCGTAACAATACAATTATTCGTAACAATACAATTTCTACGTTTGTTAATGGGTTAATTATTAACAATTTATTTATTATAAAAACTTCGGTCTACATACATAACAACAACTTTCATGCGACGTTATTTTTTAGGTCGTTTAGACAGTAGATAAAAAAAAAATTAATGTTATCGGAATTGCTAGTGCAATTAACAGAATCGTTCATTCCGTGGTTACAAGACACATGCAAAATTGTGCTGAAAGCACGTGCGTCAATTTTCGTTCAGTACACATAACAACGGGTGTCGCAACCCCGCGATTGAACTGCGCCCACACTGCACACGCGGCCTTTGTTGTCATAACACAGCGATGATATTTTTTTCCGTGACTTCACGTGCAAGCGCGAATTAGGAATTTATTTCGACGTTTACGACAGTCGAGGCGAGTGATGCAAATTCCGTCGATTACACTTGTAAATCGTTGCAATCTCAGCGTGTTTCGATTATCGACCGTTGCGTTGTTTGACTACCGGATTTTCTACAGTCGAAATTCGCACAGCTGGTACGCGGGCGATATCCGGGACACCCCGAATGTTTCGTTCTCCGCTACGTAAAATACGCAGGGTCGGGCGATCGGGAATCTCCCCTTGAAGAATCAGCATTTGTCAATTTGTCGATTGCGCCTTATATCTATATATCCTGCGCGTTATGCCGCGCGTCAGGCTCCCCCATCGTTCAGCAACGCAGAACTTTTTAACGAACATTTTCCTGCGATTGACGGGACCGCCCGACATCCCAGCTCGCGTTAATGGGATGTTACGAAAAAAAAAGTTGTCGCGTCACTACGCGCGGCGTTAAAAATCGCACGATCGATAATACGCGAACGAAATCGTATTCAGCATTCCGGGGAGTTGTTTTGATTGCTCAGAGTCACGTTCCATCTGTCGCCAATTGCGGCATTGAATCTCCGACGCTCGACCTCCGAGCATTCTTTTCCCCCTTTTTTTTCGCACCGCGGAACTGGTTTACCGTGAACCGGGAAGCCTGCGGTCAGTCTTTCTCCCGTCTCTCTTTCCCTCTTTTTTTTCTTCGCGGCGTCACGGGTGAAATTTTTTCCCGGAAGGCAAAACCAAAAATGCCTGTGCACCAATATCGATGATGCAATTTTAATCGACAAATTTCAATCCAAAGACGTTTTTTTCCCCAGCACCGATGCGTCAATATTTACGGTTTCTGTCTGTCGTTCCGGCGATTCAAACGCGGTTCGATTCCGCAGTTCCGGCCGCTCGCACATCCGGCTCGCGCGGCGGCCAATCGCGCGGCTCCGTCTCGGCGTGCGATCCCTGCTGCGACGCCAGTCGTCGTCCCGAGTGTTGATTTTATTGTAACCAGCAGCAGCGTAGCTCGCGGCACCAGGCAGCGGCAACGACGCAGCAGTTGACAACAGAATTTCGCACGACCCGCCTCGCTCGTTGTGTGTGTCCGCCGAAACGAGCCTCGATTCTCGCGAATATGTCATTGATTCGGAACGCGTCGAACTCGATGAAGGGTCTCGATCCCGTGCCGCGCGCTCTTGTTAAATAACTCGAGAGCAGCCGTCGTCGTCGTCGTTGTCGTCGTCGTCACTCGTAATCCAGCCAGCAGTTCACGGCGCTCTCGGTGCCCACCACGTCGCGCCCAACAATAACGAGGATTTCCCGTGTAAGCCGCCGATTTCTCGCCGTGAGTGTTCGTCCATAAATTCCGAAAATCGTCACTTTTTTCGTACATTTTTATCCTCGAACGAAAAATCTACATACACCGAACGGAGCGCAGGACGCTTTTTGTGAGTCAGTCAGTCGGTGAGCGAAAATGAGCGAGTCACACAAGTTATTCGTCCATTGTGGAAAAAAATTAATTCTCACGATTTCCAAGATATATGACAACTTTTTTTCGCGGCCTCGCTTCGGTTCGAAAAGACGGAAAAACGCTCGACGAACGGCGAAGTTCGAGCGGTGAAAGGCCGCGATTAACTCTCCCCCGCTGGGTTCCGCGTTGCACGCTTTTTTCGGAAACAATGATTACTTGTTATTATGATAATTATAGTGGTGGTAGAAATCAGGGAATTACTAGACTTTTGTGGGCTGAAAATGGAAATAATGTATCTTAATGCGTGGTACAATGCGAATGTGGTTTTCAGAAACCAAAGCTGAGAGGCATTTAATAACGTTGGAGAAACCACGTGTGGAAAGCTCAACCGGCGTGGAGAGCGACAAGAACAACACAATGAAGGGTACCAAGAGGGATTGGCTGTTTAGAGTCCAGGTAATATTTGTTTTTTAATTCATTTTGTGGCTCAAACCAGTTTTAATTTAATGTTCAGATATGATTCTTTCTTATCTTGATTATGAGTCCATTTTAATTGTAATTGTAATTTATTTAACAGATTTCTCCTTTATATCGTAGAATTATAATTTGTCAATCAATTTTGTTACAGTTTCATTATCGCACTTTTTAAAAACTGTTTATCTATTGTCAAAGGTTCCGGGACTGGAGAAGAACGAGTTTGTTTACGTGGTGGGAAATCTTCCTGAACTGGGCGCCTGGAATCACAATCAGGCGATCCAACTGCCCCAGGAGCGAGGAAACCCCACGTCCACCCTCTTTGAGGGCAACAGCCGTGATCTGTTCAACGACGATGTACAAGACGGCGCGTCGGAACGACTGTACGAAGAAGAAGAGTGAGTGACCTGCTTTGTTGTTTCTTTCCATTGCCGTACAAATTTTCTTGTGCACGTCAATGAATGACGTATTTTTCAGAGGAGAGCGAATTTTTTCGCGAAACATTTCCTTGCCAACCGACGTCGATATCGTGTTTCGATATTTCATCGGCGTCGTGTGCGAGTCAAACGGCACGAAGAACTCGGCGACGACTCTGATAATCCGCAAATGGGAGACTCACATGACGCCTCGGCTCATAAAGAAAAATGGTAGCTATCGGCGATCGCGCGAATATATTTTTGAGGTCCGCGCAGCGATTTCAGAAAAATAATCGGCCGTTCGACGGTGAATTTTCAGCGCCGAGCAACTACTCGGTGTCGCTTCCCGATCCCGACAGATTCGGCTATCACAACGGCTACTGCAAAGTCGAGAGAGGCTGGCTCACCGACGAGACGGTCATTCAGTTCAAACTCTTCAACAATCCCATTAAGATATGGAAGAATCGATTACAGAATCGCAGCCTTTTCATAAAAGTGCGTGGAAGACTTTTTTAAAAATTATTTTAGATAGACAAGAATGTTAACAATTTTTTTATTGCTAAATTCTTCTATATAGATGACTCCGGTGAATCTAGTCAGGCATAACTCGTTAGAAATGCCGCAATTCGGCGGCGATTGCGTGGACGATAGTTTATCGATGGACACTCAGGATATCGTGGATCAACCTGCTTTCAGTATTACAGAAATTAGTGTAAGTAAATTCCGTCCCTCGACTTTTAATCCTCGCATGAATTTTTTTTTTTTTTTGTACGCCACGAAAACCCTAAAAAAATGTAATATCGACAGGTGATGAACGACGAAGAGGCTACTTTCAAGTATCAAGAGCAATTCGGTCGTGCGTATGTAGATGACGAGTTTCTGCTCTTCAACGTTGCGGTTCGCTATCCAGAAACGATCGTAAGTATGACAAAACCAGCGATCTCACGCCTCCCCGAAAGCACTTTTAATCGCTCCACCGAGAATCCGTGAATGGCGCTAGGTTGATATTTATTGCTTGCACACATCTCTCATCTTTCATAAAACCAAAAACAAAAAAACAAAAAACATTAGGCTAGTCCCGTGTAAACCTTTAGCCACTAAGAAATGCGTAAAATAAGTCGTACCAGGACGAGAGAAAAATTCGTACTCTTGGGCAAAATTTCGCCGGAATGTTGAATGTTGATGACCGTTTCGCAGTCGCGGGCCGAGCAATAAATAACAATTTAGCGTTTCACGAGTAGACGAAAAGAGAAAAGCAAAGACAAAAACGACAGCACTTTCGAAGAAAGAACACGCATTGACCATTACCATGTGAGTTTTCAGTATACGACGAGTAAGCCGGGCCCACGTCACCATATACCGCCAATATTATCTTCAATAACTTGGTAAAAGATAATTAAACTTGTCCAGCAGCTAAATGAGACCCCGCGGAGTGAATCGAGAGCCGGGCCGGTGGCCCGCTGCGACGCAGCCGCTGTGTGATCTGTGTTCCCGCTCGGACGTGCGAGGACATCGACGCTCTTGACTCTTGTACAAAGCAAAGCAGGACTGGGTGATGCAAATGATGATGATGATGATGATGGTGATGATGATGATGATGCTAAAGTTGCGATCTGAGCGTGCTGAGCCCGATGCGTGAAATACGCATCGACTCTCTACTACCCACTTAACATCTGTGTCACATGTGACAACCGCACAGAGATATGATGGTTTTGATTGTCGTTCGCCCCACCCAATTACCCCTTCCTCAGGCTGACTCTGACTAAATCTCTCACTCGTAGTTGGTTCTTTCTTTCCTCGCAGTTTTCGCGATAGAAAAACAAAAATTTCTAATCGAAAAACAGTCGCGATGCAAGTCGATAATCTGTGGAAAAAAATTTTAACGTGTGAGTTTGTTTGCGAAGAAATGCAAATGAGAGAGAGAAAGAGAAAAAAAAGTGAAAATTTATTCGAGTTCCGGCTTCTCCCGAGTAATTCCTACGAAACAACGAAAATTGCGATATCAACACTGTCACGTCTCGTATACGTCTCTGTGTGCGTCGATAAATGGTGAGATTCCCATCACTCCTAGATACTCCTTTTTTAATAGAGTGTATATACATATATATTTTGTAAAAACGAAAACAACCAAATTACTTTTCTAGCTTTCGTAGCCGAGTCTACCGTACGTGGCACCTTCCCCCCCGTGCGGCCAATGTTCCCCCCAAAATCGCTGTTTTTCACAGACTCTTTTTTCGAATTTCTTTCCAGTCTGAATCGGTGAAATTGCGGAATTTCGGCCGGACAATTTGCGTTTCGCTTTTTTGTAATTTTGATCAATGATTGGCAGGTGCTGCGGGCGTCGCGTCTCACCCATGCAGTGAACACGGCGTATTTACAGATTACAATCGGTCTGGTTCATTGCTCGAGATTTCTCACGAGATACAATTTCTTTTGCTCCATTTCACGCACAGATTCGTTCGCTCTTTGAGTAATCGGGTTCCGACGATGAGGAACGATGTTTCTTGAGAAAACAAACAAAAATTCTTTGCGCTCGGTCACAACATTCTCTATTCTAACAGTTTAATTCTTTATACTTTTAATCTATGGTCGAGGTTCGAGACAAACGCGAGAAACGCAATTGTTCGCATCGACAACTCTCGCCGATCGAATTTATTAATATCGTGCATTAGCCAAGTTTCTCGCGAAGATGCGGACAATTCGTCGTGCGTGTTTCTCTCGTCTACGGGTACGTTAAGGACTAAGCAAGCCTGATAGTGGATGAACTGAGAATGCCCAGTTACAAGTATCGGTGTTGTGATATCATATTCGTCGATTTCTTCCTGTCGATGGGCTCATGAGACTTTGACTTTCAGGCGTATTTAGTGGACTTCTACGTGTACAGCTCGAGGAGCTTCCCCGGCGAATCTCCCCCCAATCACATCGGCTTCAGTTACATCCTGCCCAGCACACTGCAGGCCAGTGTTGGACTGCTCACCGTGCCCATTACAAGCACCAAGCACAGACCCATCGGTAAATAAACTTTTTCAATCGTTTGAAAAAAAAGAAGAAAAAAAATCGTAGCTCCTTCAATTTTTTTTTGTAACTCGAAAAAACAAAAAGATTCCTCGCGATCGAAGACAAATTCATCCGATGATTTTGTAGGACAACTCACCGTGGAGTACGTCACTATAAAACCCATTCCGGACTATCCGTGGGACATGAGCATTTCCTACGCGAAGCATTGGGAACAGAGGTGGTCGGGCCTGGACGTTGGTCACCGCGGCCTTGGTACTTCCTTCAAGTGTGAAATGAAAAAGTAAGTCGAGGCAACAATAGAGAATCGAGTAGAGATTAATTTACGAAGCTTTTTCGGATAAAAAAATTTGGCTTATCGCCCAATGAAACGTAAACAAAAATTAAATACTAAATCGCCGATTTTCCGTTCCATTTGCCAGCTGCGCGAACGTGCGAGAAAACACAATAGCTTCGTTAAAGACGGCATCCCATCACGGCGCTGATATGGTCGAATTCGACGTGCAGCTCTCCAAGGACATGATACCTGTTATCTATCATGATTTCCACGTCTCGATCTCGCTGAAGCGCAAGAAGCAGATAGACGCGATGGACATGCTGGAGATACCGGTGAAGGATCTCACCCTGGAACAACTACATTTGCTCAAAGTACGTGAATAGATTGGCTCGTCGCACTGCGAAATTCGAATTCATCAAATATGAGGAATAATTTTTTGTCATTCTTTGTCCTCTTCATCGAGGCTTCATTGTTTGAGTACTGACGAACGTAATTCGCGCGGAAATTGTCAGCGATATTTTCTTTCGCCAGTTCTGATAATCATTTTTCCGTAACCGCTCGACACTTTGGCAAATCAAAACGATCAGTCGCATAACAATCGTCGCGCATATTCTTTCTCATATTTTTTAATTCGGTAGTCACGTTGGCTGAGTTCACGTTGAGTGGATATAACACAAACTGGGCTTCGTGAATCTATCGTAAAGAGTTTGGAAATTCCGTGGGTAGCTGAAAACGATCGTGTGTCGTTAATTCCCTGGTGACCACTTTTTTCGTTGCTTCGAAATTAAAAAGCACCAATCTCCGGTAACGTTTATTCTGATATTTTTTAACCCGCTGAGCTCCAATGAGATTGGCTGACTGACACGTGAGTCGGATTGAAGGTCTAGGCTCTGTGCCCATCTCTCATTCCAATAATCTTCGAGATCTAACTGTGGCCCTGTCGAAATCTTGGTTATCTGTTTAAATTTTAACAGGATTTTTGTTACCCCGGAGACTCGATGGGTAAGGTGCTGTATTACAGTGATAGAGATGAGCTGAGTGGTAACCAATCGGTGAGCTTTCGTATCGCTAGCGCAGACTAACGTGCCTAAGTGTTTTGCCGATATGAATAACGTTTACAGTGCCCGGAAACTCGTGCATGCACATTCTCTATTGATCGAGAATACGATTCACTTCTTCTTATGACAAATTCGTACTTGGCCTGAGGAGTGGCCTGAAAAATGCGACACTCTGAGCTATGACCATGCTTTGCTTTATCTGCAAGGAGGAACCATAGTCTTTTATTAGACGAGCGAATATACGGCGTGTTGCACATTTTGCTACCTTTAAACACGCATTTTTGTCTTCGCCATCGTTGATTTATCATTAGTAAAAATTTAAGAATAAACTAGAGTAATCACACGCGCTAGCGCGCGTGCCTGAAAAACTTTTCGCCAAAATCGACCTCGGAAATGTTTCTTTTCAAAATATCGACTTTTAACCTATACTATGGTTCTCAAGTCGCATATTGTACCCCCGAAAACACTGGTTATTAACCTTTTTTAATCGATTTTGAAAAAAACCATTTTCGGCGACGAAAAAAATAGTTTCCTCATAAATATTATCGGATCAACACACAAACGTGCAGATTTGAAAGTAGTGAAAGGTGCCCATCTATGGAAAAATGCTGTATCGATGCATCATTTTTGCGCCATAAATGTAGCCGCGCTGTTCGCTCGTTATCACTTCGATCTGCAGTCAAAATCTTGTGCCAACTCTTTCGATTCTTCTGTGAGAAACATCATTACTTCCAAACATAACTTCACCAGAACGCCTAAAAATTCACTCAAATCACATTCGTCACGGCATGCACGGTCATTAGCAAGAGCATGCGACAAAACAACGATACGAACATCAAAGCCTCATCTCCCCACGGCCCAAATCTATGCATTATCCGCTTTAACGATGATTCCACACTTGTAAAAACAAAAGAAAGAAGATTGCTATACCCAGTCAATACGATGTACGACTCGATAGACGACGAACCGATATTTCGCTTCAGCGCGGGGAAATAAAGGAGCAAAATTGTCTTCTAGGTTTATCATTTAGCCGAAGCGCGGGAAAAGAATCCTAGATTCTTCGACGAGGACCTCGAAGATCATCAACCCTTTCCGACGCTTCAGACCGCGCTGCACGAGCTGGATGCTCACGTCGGGTGCAACGTCGAAATTAAGTGGAATATGCAGTTGAAGGTAGCCACGAGGATAAATTAATTAGTCAATAATTAATTTTTTTTTGGTCCAAAGAAAATGTACTGAAAATTCTGTAACTTCTGTGCTACCTAACAGGACGGTACCTTCGAACTCAATCATCCCTTCGACCTCAACATGTATTTAGACATCATACTCAAAGTAGTTTTGGAGCACGGCGGCGACCGAAAGATCGTGTTCTCGTCGTTCAATCCGGACATCTGTATAATGATACGCCTGAAGCAGAACAAGTATCCCGTGGTGTTTCTCACTCAGGGAATAACGGCCAAGTACCCGACGTACCACGATCCGCGATGCCAGACGATACCGATGGCCATGCAACACGCGATTTCCGCCGACATCTTAGGAATTAACGTTCACACCGAGGATATCCTCAGGGATCCCTCGCAGGTCAAGATAGTCAAGGACGCCGGTTTAATAATATTCTGCTGGGGCGACGACAACAACGACAAGGCCACGATACAACATCTCAAGGAACTGGGTCTTCACGCTGTTATTTACGATAAGTAAGTTTTAAGACTCCATATATTAATTTTTTTTATTTCTACACATTCTTTTTAATTGAGGAACAGAGATTAAGTGAAAAATTAATCTCGCAATTGCAGGATCGACGAATACAACGCGAAAGAAGTGAAGGAAAGTATATTCTTGGTCGACGCTCGGGAGAGTCAGAAAGCTCTGATCGCGCTGGCTCAATGCACCAATCAGTCTTGCGGGCCTCCGCAAAACTCGATGCCAGGTCCACCCGCAGAAAAGGTACTGTTGACTTTTCCAGTACATTAAAAAATGAAAAAAAAAAATGAGAAATATTCGTATTTTCGATTTGTTTCACAAATTGTAAATCTAGAATGTAAAGGAGAAATTCGTTAAATAAAATTACAATTGCAATTGCATTTGCAATATGTATCTACACATTCATGTTTTACACGATTCATTTTCAGGATTACTACATGGATATGGAGAAGTCGAGGAATCTAATGAGCGCCCCGTCGACGGCGACCTCGAAGAACAGCTCGGCCGACGACAGTTTCTTCCCGATGCCGACGGCTAAATTGACGTCAGCCCAGCAGGACCCGGACATGTTCGATCTCACGAAGGACTTCAGCGTGTGTGCCAATAGCTTCGGTCACACGATGAGGGTGAAAAGTCCCGCGGATCCGTTCGCCAGCCAGCCAGGCGCGTTTCCGGAATTGTGCGCCGATGACGAAGCCGCCAAGGATTGCCTCTGATATTTCTCGTTCTGTAAAAATCTATTTTCACTATTTAAAAGCGGATAATTTGTAGCCGCACTGAACAGCGCGAAATTCAACTCGGGAGTACCCTAAAGTTTAACTGAATTCCCTTACGTTTTCGGGGAGATTCGCGGCTGCAGGTGATAAAATCGCGCGCACGTTTGCGCCGAGCTAGACTCATTTTTCTCTCATTATTTCGGCACGCTGAAAAATGCGTCGAAAAACAATGCACGACTCGAGTATCGTCCGCGAAATAATCTATTGGAATTTTTTTTTGTCGTTTTTAAGTACAAATAGCTTCTTATTTAAAGCCACGGAAATGCTGATTTTAATACGTAAGAGATGAATTTAGTTAACATTAAACGAGAGGACAACGGAAAAATGGATATTTAGGAGTGATACACACTATATTTTTTTAACGAGAGCTCCGTAAAATTGGCGCCGCGGTCGAGCGACGTTTTCGTCGGTTCTCGACGCTGCGAACGATCGTCGTTTGGATTTCGGTCGTTTTTTTTTTAGACAATTTCATTTAGCTGTAGATTAGGCGGGAAATCAGAGGCCTCTTTTTGCCTGACTTTTGTCGAATCACACAGCGATGAAGCGGCAACAATTTGAAGACAAAAAAAAGAAAAGAGGAATCCATCTAGATGCACTTAGTTCGATTTCTGCAAGAAATAATCAGTAGAGAAATAAACGCGCCAGCCGCTACGATTTATTTTTTCTTCCTTTCCGTAGAACTAGATCGATAAGAATTTTGTAAAGAATAAGACATAGAGTCTTCGACGCGTAAGTGCAACAATAAAAGGTACGGAAATGTAATAATTTATACAGATCGGTGCGATGAGAGGCGGCGAATGTAATGCGCAGGATATTGCGTGGAATTTTCAATACAAATGTGTAAACCGTAGACAACTCCGATGATCTTTTATTTAATTATATTTCGGTGTGCGCGCAGTATTGATGCGATTATGTTCTCGGATATTCTGTACGTCTGGGACACGGAGCCATTAAATATATCTGTATTTACGATTTGTAAAATTGTCTGTCGATCCTTTTGCCCTTTTTTTCTGTATCCTTCAGAGGTCGATAAGAAATCGTCTGAGATTAAAACATATTGCTACTTCGGTAGCCGGCTATAAAAATGAGCCAAACTGTAGTCAATTTCGCGACCGCTGATTGGTTCATCTACAGTGACTACATGAACAGCTGATCGACAATGTTTCCTATTTTTCTCCCATCTGTGATTATTCTTCGTCCTCCACGTGAGTCGAGCGCTCGATTTTTTTAGGTTAGAGTGTCAAAAATCATTTCTTCGCCGTTCAAATAATGAAAACTTGGCCTCAAACAAGTGAAAATAATATTTTTTTCGTCACGTTTTACGCCGAGTATTTAATTCTGATTAACCTCGAAGAATCGTCGAACAGCTAAACGCGTCGCAAACATGAAGGTTAAGAGGAAAAGCGGGAAGCAAAAGAAACCGGCACAAAAGACACGAAAGGAGATTCGCAAGGACAAGCGAAAGCAGAAAAAAGTCAGCAGAGCGTTGTACTACGGGCAGAAGAACAAGAGCAAAGAACCCGGCAAATTTGTTCTGAATCCTGAGCGCAACGACCCCAAAGTCAAGAATGTGACGAAGGGCCCCAATGCTGGTGCGAAGGATCCTGAGGACGAGTTGCAAAAGAAACAGGACAGGGAGAGGAAGAAGGAGGCAAAGTTGGCGAAGGATGTGGCGAGAAGACGGAGGAATCAGCTAAAGGAGGCTAATCAGGAGGAAGACAAAGTTATCAAGCAATTGGAGAAGCAGCTGAAGTTGAACAAGCGGAAGAGCAAAACGACGCCTAAATCTTTTGCCGCGGACGGCCTGGACTGTATCCTTTTATTTATTTATTTATTTACTTATTTAATTGTTTCTTACATATTTTTTTTAATAACAGACCTTAACTCTGCATCTTAGACCTTCTGGATTTCTGTAACGATGAGAATAGAAAAGTTGCAGTCGAAACAGAGAAGCAGCTGTTGGGAGGCGATGCAGACTCTGATTTTGAAGAGGATTTTGCCATGGTCACTGGAACGAAAGAGGAATCTTCAATTTCTGATGCGGATGGCAGTCTGGATGAAATGAATTCCGAGAACGAAGAATCTCTAGGGGAGAAATCAGATGATGAAGAAGATCTGGAACCTCCGGAACCAAAGAGAAAGAAGAAAGATCAGATCGCCAAAAAATCTAATAGCAAAAAGCGGACTGTTGCGGAAAAATCTGACGAAGAATCAAACAATGAGAGCGATGAGGCCGACGATTTTTCGGATCTGCAAGACAGCGAAGATGATGACTTAGATTCCTTGGAAAATGCGGAAACTGGATCGGAGATCAACGAACCAAACGCTGACGATGACGATGATGATGATAATTTGTCGGATTCAGAGGAAAACAAGAGCAAAAAAGTAAACGCCGATGGCACGTGGGAAGATATTTACGGCAGAAAACGAGACAAGGACGGAAACATCGTGACCAACGAGGGAAACAAATACATTCCGCCTGGCGCGCGGCTCAAACAATTGGAGAGCGATTCAGCTCTGAGTGAAAAGTTGTCACGTTTGAGGAAGCAGCTCAAGGGATATCTGAACAGGCTGGCTGAGCACAATATGCACACGATCGCTGCACAGGTTCGCGTCGATTAATTCATGTATAGAGCTGAAAGAAACACATTACGATTAATCGTAAATCGTTTTACCAAAGCTTTAGAATCAAAAGAATCGATAAATTTGCTTCTAGGTCGAGGAGCTCTACATGGCGAACAGCAGAAACGATATGAACGAAATGTTGTCCAAACTGATGATGGAATCGATCGTTGCTCCTGTTATTACTCCGGATCGGCTCGTGGCCGAGCACATGATGCTCATTGCTATTTTGCACGCCAACGTGGGCACCGAAGTCGGCGCGCACTTTTTGCTTTCTCTCGTGAGAAGTCTGGACGAGATGATGAAGACGTCGCAGGACGTCGAGAACAAGGAGCTCGATAATATCGTACTTATGATATCTCATCTCTACAATTTTAAGGTAAAATGGAATTTGCATCGGTACACTTTTTATTTATTCATAAATAAACGAAGAAAAAGTCCAATAAATTTTGTCTCAAATAGGTCTACGGATCGCAGCTGCTGTACCAAATTCTCGGAAAGCTGGCGGAAAGATTTACGGAAAAGGAAATCGAGCTGATTCTCCTCGTACTAAAGAGCGTCGGTTTTCTGCTGAGAAAAGACGATCCCGCGGCGTTGAAAGAGCTCATTCTCAGCTTGCAGCAAAAAGCGTCGGCGTCAAAGTCCGAAAAGTTAGTATCCGTTCCAAAACAGTAAATAATTCACTGGATTCTCTCGTTATACAAAAATTTGAATCTTTGCAGTACGAGGATAAATTTCATGTTGGACGTTCTGATGGCCATCAAAAACAACAACATGAGCAAAATTCCGCAATACGATCCGACGCACGTGGAGCATTTGAAGAAAATAATGAAGACCTTCTTGCGCAAAGGAAACGCTGTGACGCAGTTTAATATCTCGCTCGAGGATTTGTTACAAGGTAATCAATGACGCATTAAAAGAACCATGGAATTAAATTTGATCGGATTAAAGGAAAGAAATGTCCTATTCTGTACCTTTTTGGTGGCAGTGAACGAAAGAGGAAAGTGGTGGGTGGTCGGCTCGGCGTGGACCGGCAACAACGACCTGACGAAGCCGCTCAAATCCGGTGACGCAGCAGGAAAACCGCTGTTCAGCCAAAAGATTCTCGATCTCGCTCGCAAACAACGAATGAATACGGACACGAGAAGAAATATCTTCTGCATCCTGATGACCGCCGAGGATTACATGGACGCGTTTGAGAAGCTCCAACATTTGGGCCTCAAGGATCAACAAGCTCGAGAAATTCTCTACGTTATCATGGATTGTTGCCTTCAGGAGAAAAAGTTTAATCCCTATTACGCCGTCTTGGCGCAAAAGTTCTGCGACTTCGATAGAAAAAATCAGGTATAACATAAATTTTCCCCAAGTAGATTCCGCAAAATCTTCTTTCACAATAAAATAAAATTCTTTCGCCTTTTCAGATGACTCTGCAATATTCGCTGTGGGACAAACTGAAGACTCTCGACAATTACAACGACAAACAACTCACGAATCTTGCGAAATTTCTCACACATCTTTTCGCCGAGAAGGGACTTCCGCTTTCAGTGTTGAAGGTACATTTTTGCCTTTTCTTTTTTTTTTTGAGGGTGCATAAAATTTCAAAAAAATTATATTTGAAACATATTCGTAAATCCTTATTTTTAGGTCGTCGAGTTCGGGGAACTGGACAAACCGACAATGAGGCTCATCAGGCAGACAGTGCTGGGAATTTTGCTCCACGAGAACACGGAAACTTGCGTCCAGGTGTTCGAGCGGATATCGTTGTCGCCGCAGCTCAAAGCCTTCCGCGAGGGTCTGAGACTCTTCATCAATCATTTCCTCGTGAAAAACGCCGAGACTCGATTGCCGTCCGAGAAGGAAGTCGCGAAGCTGAAATCGCGAGCGGAGCTGGTGGACCGAATATTGCTGACTCGCGCCGGTAGAGTAGCTTTTTAAATCGCGTTTCCGCGCCGAAATATCGAAGTACCATCGTCGCTATTTTTCCACAAACGAAGCAACCGAGGAAGTTTAAAAAATGTTGGATGCTTTATTAAGCTGCGGTGTCGCACGAAATGTGTCATGATTATGTAAATACATATTTCTTATATTTCTCATCGAGCGTAAGTCTAGTGGATGAAACATTTTAACGCGAAAGCAGTCAATCGGCTTTTCTCTCCGGCGCTGCGCGCGCTCGATCGATTCGATTCAAACTGACCGAATCGTCGGGAGTGAAACATACAAAGAGGCGTTAAATTTCTAGCGTTCGGAGATCGAATCTTCAGATGCCGAAGGTTCGCTTGCAGGTGGCGTAGCCGTTCTCGTATTTGGGCTCGAGGGGTCCGCCGCATCCGTAGCCGCCGAGTCGGTGGATGCGAACGTAGTCGTCGCAGTCTATTCTGCCGTCGCCGTTGCAGTCCTAGAAAAAAAAGAAAAATCAATTATATTGAGTATAAAAAAATATCTCGGGTCTTCGCTTGAAGAAATGGCCATTTTTTAAATATTTTACCTGTGCGAAACGGTTCATGTAGCCTTGAATAGCCCGGGAAGCGCAGAACGGGTCGTTGACGCATCGCGCGAACGCTACGGACAGTCGGAATGTTAGAACGAAGCTACAAGAATGAAAAAAAAGAAATAAGGCGCGCAGCGAGAGCGATTAAAGTTGTTTACCTCCTTCGGCGTTGTTGGGCTCGTCGTTCAGGGTGGGTTTACCACCGTCCGACCAGTAGCCCCAAGTTATGCGGAAAGGACCGCATACCTCGCCGTTGCATCCAGCCGTGGTGTCACATCCCGACGCGGCCTCGCAGATGCAGCCAAAACATGTTTGCGATATGTTCTGCTCGACGAGCGCTTTGGATTCCTCGTCGGCTGCGAGAGAAAAAAAAAATAACGTTAAATTTATCGCTACGCTGAAAATGTCGGTATAGTTTTTTTAATCAATTCCGGGCTGATAAAACGCAGGGAAAAAGGCGAATTCTAAAATATGTACGGGAAGAATTCGTAAAAAAAAATGCCAGGAATCTTTTCGGTTTGTGTCCCGTTAAATCCTGTTTGGTTGTGAATCAAGTGTTTTTATAGACGCGATTAGAATTTCAGCGGGATCGGAGTGCACAATATCGGCGAGCGTATGAATAATTCATGCACTTGGGTATTACGCTTTTTTTTCATACGTGTCTCCACGTCGCAGCCGTTCATTACTTTGATGCCATATCATTCGCCACTTACGGTGGATCCGAAAAACGAAGAAAGACTCTGGATATCCGAGACTCGCGAGATTGGCGCACAAGTCACGATAGCTTTTCGTCGGCTTTGTCGCGGTTCGGGGCGCATGATTCAAATTTAGACGCGTGCAGGAACTCGTGAATGACAGCGTGGAAGTGCAATTGGCGATCGCGTGAATCAGTCGTCGTGCTTAGAATTACAAGCGGCTAATTGCGGTGAGACGCAATTTACTGTTGCGGATTGATCGGTGATTAGCTCGCGGGTTTTAATTGTAATGATAAACAAAATGAAGCTTGATGCATAATTTTTTATCAAAAAGATAAAAATAGACGAGACTTCACGCGTTTCATTTTGTACTGTAACTATTGAATTTCGGTGTTGTAAATTAAAATCTAAAAAGCCCGGGTGAATCAGATATTTCTGAATTTCAATGTCAGGGCAACCCAATGCCAGGGTAATGGAAATTCCTCCGGCATAACGATACACGGGGTAGTAGAAACGAGTCTCGAGTGGTGAACAAAAAATTGCCGCAAACCGGTGAAACTCGATTCCCTTGAACTTGCATTCGGCGCTCGGGAATCTCGCTCAGCGAGTGTTCGAAAATAGCCACGGGTATCATCCGGGGAAACCGGATCTGCTGCTCAGCCGATCATTAACCGACGAAGAGCGAGTCGCGGGGTGTCTCGCAACTCGCTCTGGGCATTGTTGGTCCTCGGTAATCCGGCGTTAGGAAAATAAGGAGCCTCGGGACGCAACAACAGCGTGTAAGTCCCGCGACTTATGTGTCGCGACCGAGAAAGTCACGACGCCCACTTTTCATGGTATTGTTTGGTGGCCTTCGCGGCTTCGCCTCGACGATGCCACCGGCCTCATCCGTGTCACCCACACGTGGAGGATAATCGGAATCACCGATATTTTTATCCGAACTCAAGTACGAGTATTTATCGGCCGCGTGGGATCGTTGAAAACGTGTAATAACGTCGTTAAATACGTAATTTAATTATCGCTTTCACACGAGATGCGGTATTCGATAGGATAAATCTTGCGAATCGCCGGTGGGCTACGAACGACCTTCAACTTATCGCCCGTAGCGATTATTTATTTGTAGCAACGATTGCTAAAGTCAATCTGAGTTTAATACATTTTCCAGAGACAATATCGGACTAATCGTTATAATTATCAGAGATTCTTGAAAATCGGTTAATATTGCGAGAAAATAATTTCTATTGTACTGATAATTAATCAGATACAAATAGGACTGAGTGGCCAAGTATAACGAAAATTAAGTAGAATAAATAATTGAATAAATTAATAATGGCATACTAAAAAAATAATTAATTAAATGACTGATGGGATAATTTAAAAACTGATTAAATGATTAATGGGATAACTATACAAACAAATAATTAAATACGTGATTAAACAGATAAATCAATAAATAAAAAATCGAGGGATTCAACGTTCCCCGAATTCGCATCAAGGACATCCGTGAACGGTATCCCAGAGTCTTGCGAGCGTCAGCGTGTGAGCTTATCGAGACGGGTTTCGAAGATCCGTTTCGCGTGGAATAATCTAAACGGCTGATCTCCTGACACGAACTGACGCGCGCGTTCGCCTACATTGTTCGGTATAACCGGTAATCGACGGGCGCGTGTAAATCGTATCCTCTCGATCCTCGTCTCGTTAGATTAGGAACGGCTTTTCTCTCGGGGTGGCGGAACAACAAATTCATCGCCTCTCCCGGTGACTCGACAGCGCGGGAGACTGCGACGACTGGTTCGGTCTCGCTCGAGTCGAGAGTCCTCGGCCTCGTGGAAGGGGCAACGAGGCTTTCGGCGATTCCACTAATAGCCGTTCGGTCATACCTCATTCGCTTGCAGCTGATAGAAATTTGCGATCGTTTATGAATTTGCGGTAGCTACATGAATTTTTCTATGAATAATTAAGAGGTGGACAACAAATTAATTACACTTGGGGCAGTTTACAATGTCAAATGCGTCATAAAATTTTACATCTCTACGGTTAAACAAATTTTTTAAATTTTACAATTAAATGAAAATTTACAATTTTACGGTTAAATTAAATTTTGCAATTTAAAAATTAAATGACATTTTACAATTTTACAATGAAACGAAATTTTACAATTTTGCAATTAAACGGAATATCAATCAGTGAAATTCTGATAACCTTAGAATTGACTCTAAAGAGGGTCAAACTTCTGATTTCCCTGATGCTTCTCAGAATCGACGACCAACCGTCAACGTAATCTCGTGTTTATTTTGCATTTTTTGTTTCGCTCACTGACCCAATAAACAGTCGGCGCGAGCGATAATCCGCTCTGACCTTGTGATCGATAACTCGTCCAAAGCAAACTCGTCCACTATGCAAATACTATGCAGTCTTCAACGCCTCGCTAGATTTTCTCAGCAACAAACGCTGGATTTCCCGTGCGTAACGATGAGTGTATCGAACAATTAGCGAAGTGTATTGCAGTGACACGCGAGGAACGAAGAGGACAAGAAGACGACGCGGGGTAATTATTTTTTATCTGACCTTGACACCCGTGCATCTTTCGTTGCGTGTACAGGGAATGAATACGAATTAATATTACAGTATCTCGAAATCTGGCATCGTCGCGGGTTTCCTGGAATAGCAATTATGCAATAATCGTTCGGCGAACGTTAGTGATAATTTTTATTTTCATTTTTTGTCTTTTGTCTTTAAATATAAACGTCAATGATACTTTTTATTTTTATTTTTTGTTTGTTGTTTTTCAAATATAAACATCAGCGATATTTTTTTTGTTTATTTGTTAGTGATATTTTTTATTTTTATGTCGTTTGCAAATATGAACTCTAATGATATTCATTATTTTTATTTATCGTTTGTAAATATGAACATTATTGATATTTTATTTTTATTTTTTGTTTGCAAATACGAACGTTAGTGATATTTTTTTCTCACACTTACCCTGGGCGTAAGCGGCCAACAGACAGACAGCGACGAATACGAGTCTCGCACTGTTCACCATTTTTCCCCTTATCTTTATTGTGACTATGAAAACAAATAAAAAAATAACGACTTGTCACTGAGCTAGCACCGGCGTTCGAGTCCTGATCGCACTGTCCGCCGGGTCCACGGAACCTCGCCTTATATACCGATATGCGTCAATGTCGCGAGGCGTCATCCCGAGTGGGGAATTCAAGAACGCGCTGCTCGGACAATTCGCACGCGGAGCTCTACCGGAATTGTGTGCGCGGATGAGGAATAAAAGACTTCGAAGAGAGTTTATCGGTCGTGTCAGTTCCCTCGAACTGCAATTATATTTAGCTGATTAGATATCATTTTAGTTGCTCGATATTATTATGTAAAAACTCGTTTTAATGCGGTGTGCAAATTGTGCACTGAGATTATAAAAATTAATAATTTTAGGTGTGAAGCGGAAGTTTATTTTTGAGATTTAGGAGAATTTTTTCATATTTATTTTTATTATTGTTTTAGTACATTTAATTCTGTTCGAGTAAAAAAATTAATTTATTTAGACGTTCGAAAAATGTATGTCGGGTCACAAGGATGACACCGGATGACATTGAATGACGATGAGTCACACAATTCGTGGAACTATTATGGATTTATCAACGAGCAGCCGGAGTTATGGAATTTTCGTGACGTGAATTATGGGGTCAACGTTCTACCTGCAGCGCTAATGACTCTCGAGGGTCGCTCAACCAAAATTCAAGGTTCGATTTTTTTCAATCGAAATGTGAGAAAATATATTATATACTATTCATAATGATTGTACAGTAACAGAAATTACGCGCTCGAATAATTTTGTAACAATTTTTATTCGGTCCTCATTACCTAATAAATGTCTAGAAACATGAAAAGTCCGGAAATCGGTGAGAAAATTTTGTCAACAATGAAAATGCGGCAACGAACATAATCGTCAATGGATTCCCGGTAATCATGCGAGTACAATGTGTCCGCGGAAAATCCAAACACATCGTGGGACATAAATTGTTGACTCAAAAACAACAGAGGGAAACGCCGTCGGTAACTGAAATCGCAATTGTTAATTCAGCGAATTCCCGATTATATCCCAGAAACTTGTCAGATAAAAATCGAAGACACATCCTCGTTGCATAATTTGACTCTGCAGTGCGTAAAGAGTGTCTCGACATCCTCGTTCGACGCTTCGACGAATAGACAAAAACTCACAAAGCGGAAAAAAGAAAAAAAAATGATTTAGATGTTGGCGTAAACAGGATATTCGCATCCCCTTTACGACCAGCCACCTGCAGCTCCGCGACTGCGCTCGTTGATTCGTCATTCCAGGCTTGCGCCCGAACGAGACCGACGAGTCACGAAGCCATAAATCGCTTTATCGTGGAAAATACTGAATTCCTGTAGTCGTGTTTGACAAAGATATTTTTTATTTCGCGTCATGCGAGAATGTTGACAAAATATGACAGAGAGAACAATTATTCGTGTCGGATTTGGACATCGAAGTGTGTAGGTCTACTTTTGCGGTACTTTTATTTGCGATCGCCGACCGGAAATGCTTTGAGCTTGGACGATATAAGCTTTAGTAAATGCGTTCGTCGAATCATCCCACGCAGTTCGTTCCTGGGTTCGGCGCTGCCTGCGCAGGCTGCGCGTAGCCTCCAGGGTGCTGCGCAGGCTGCGCGTAGCCTCCCGGGTGCTGCGCAGGCTGCGCGTATCCTCCGTGCGGTTGCTGCGCAGGCTGTGGCGCAGGCTGTGGCGCTGGCTGTGGCGCAGGCTGTGGCGCTGGCTGTGGCGCTGGCTGTGGCGCTGGCTGTGGCGCTGGCTGTGGCGGGTATCCACTCGGCTGCTGCGCATATCCGGCCGCCTGCGCGTATCCGTCGGTCAGACCGTTTCCGGTCGGTGGTGGACCTGGCTGCTGCCCTCCGCCGGCCGGCGCGCTTCCGCCGTACATGCAGGTGCTGTAGGCGTTCTGGTAGTCCGGGGCGACGGTCCCGCTGCACCCGACCACGCCGAGGCGGTGCATAAGGGCGTAATCGTCGCAGTTTACCGCACCATCGCCGTTGCAATCCTATGAAAAAAAGCATCAACTCAAATTCAACGTGACAGAATAAAAATGCAGTTTCGCGATATTATATACGATCGAATATAATTTTTTGAGTTCGCCAATCTTACCCGAGCGTATCGGGCCATGTAGCCCTGAACGACACTGGCGGCGCAGGATTTGTCGCTAACGCAGCTCTCGAATCCTACGAAAAGAAAATCATTTATTTACTTATTTACGAATTATTTATTTAATTAATATTTACATAATTAAATATTAATTAAGTAAATCATGTTTTCTAATTAATATTTGCATAAATAAATATATTATATTATAATTTATGTAATTATTTTTTTTTTTTTTATTTTTTTTTTATATGTCTTCCTCCCGTATGCCTCCTCGGCTTTTACGGCTCCTCACATCTCTCAAATACCACACTCTCCTATCCTCCCCCCCCCCCCATGCGTCCGCAGCCGACTTACCCCCACTGCATTGCATTTGCCGTGGGCCCAGGGAAACTGCGGAAAACCTGTGCCAATGCAGCCGGTGTCCTCGTAATGTCCTCGGTGTTAATGCGAGTAAACTCGAGCACGAACACCAAGGGCCGTTACGAAGACACCTCCTTGCCAGTGATCAGATGCCCCAACCAATGCACGGCTAAGTAGTACTCAACCAAGCGATGAGAACCGCTTGGGATCTACCAAAGCCGCACAATGACCGAACACCGATCAAAGTAAGGTGTAATTTATGTAATTATTTATTTCTATTTCTTTTTGTTGTTATCTTTGTATTTCGTCTGCCATTTTTTCTTCTTATTCGACTGCGTCTCGCCCCTTTTTAGTCTTTTAAGTCCTTCTCTGTATTTTCTTGTTCGCTTGCTTTTGTTTGTTATGCTGTATTTTTCTTTCAGCATTGGTCATTAGGGGATTTATCCCAGGATCCAATGAATATACAATGCGATACGATTTATTTCGAGTTCATGTTTACCTCCATCCGCGCTGTTGGCATCGCCCCCGCCGGTGGGTCTGCCAGCATCGCACCAGTAGGGCTGGGTTATGCGATAAGGACCGCACACGTCGCCCTTGCAGCCGGTCAGGGAGTCGCATCCCGAGGCTGCTTGGCAGATACAGTCGAGACACTGCTGCGCGATTGTCTCCTGGGTCTGTGCAATCGCTTCCTGGACTGTCAGCGCAACATGAAGAGAAACACATTACAATCCATCAAACTTAAGACGAAAATTGATTTTTTTTTAATTCTCAAGGATATTTCTCGATTGAAGCTAATTTTTATCGTCACTTTGAAGCTTACTTTGTGCGCCACAAATCAGCAGGCAGACAGCGACGAAGACGATTCTCCCACCGTTCACCGTCATTGTTTCTTCTGTTATTAAAAAATAAAAACAAACAAAAACGCGCTTCCCAATTAGCTGCTCCTCCGTCTATGGTTGATCACACACGGCCCCCAGACCGCGAGATCCTGGTCTTATATACCGAGAACCGCGGATCCCAAGTGGGGAATCAAAAAACGTCTGTCGATAATTACATATGCAATTACGGGCAATTACACTCCGACAATTGCATATGTTAAAGCCGCGAGCCGCCAATGTAGCGTGTCCATTGGCTTCCAACCGAGATCCCTGTTCTCTCGGACACCGGAAAAGAGACATTACATCGCCGCGCGTGAATTATTAGCGGCATTTATCTGCTTTTGTCCGAAATATCGATTTCCGGCAACAAATCGGAATACCATTTTCTCGTTGAGTCGTTACTCGACGCGCTCATTGGGTATTTTTAATTAACAAAATCAAACGATCCTAAGTATCCATCAATTAGTAAAACGATTAAGAATATTTTCGTTCGCCCCTAATTTCCGAAAAAAAAAAAAAAACCACGGAATTCAAGCCACATCGCCGAGGAAAGTCTTGCGGGTCGCGTCAATAAACGAACAGCGCGATATTACAAACAATTAATATTTATTAATTTCATAGGAAAAGACGAGAGGCTTATTTAAATTTTGTTGAAGGCTGCGATGTCGACGGACTGCACGAGATCCTCGTAGTCCTGGATCTTCTCGGTGAGCAGATCGACCGACACTTTGTCGTCCTCGACTACGCACATTATTTGAAGCTTGTTGATGCCATAGCCGACCGGTACGAATTTCGCTGGAGAAACAAATTTTCGTTAATTTTCATTCGTCGCTGATTAAATTCGAGATAATTGAGACAGATCGAGAATTAAAATGTGCGATATAAAAAAACGTACAAGCTCCCCAGACAAGACCGTCCATGGTGATGGATCTCACGGCCTTCTCCATCTCCTTCATGTCGGTCTCGTCGTCCCAGGGTTTGACGTCAATGACGATGCTAGACTTGGCGATCAGCGCGGGCTTCTTGGACTTCTTCTCGGCGTAAGCCTTGAGTCGCTCCTCTCTGATCTTCGCGGCTTCCGCGTCCTCCTCCTCGTCCGAGCCGAACAGATCGACGTCGTCGTCATCGTCAGCCGCGGGCTTCGCCGCTGGCGCCGCTCCCTTTCCGCTGCCCAGCACCGCCGGCGCTTTCTTCTCGCCCGGCAGTTTCTTCGAGTCGTGGGACTTGATGTGGTTGTACCATCTCAGAACGTGGGGATTATCCGACGACGGTGCCTTTCCGAGAGCCTCGAAAACGGCGACATCAGCCTGAGAAGCTTGATATCTGGAATAAATTTTGGTCAATTAATTCCCATATTCTTTTTGTAATTTAATAAAATGCAGAAAAAATCAAAATTTATTTTCTTAAAAAATGAATAAAAAATGTGGCACTCAATTTGTTAGTAAAATTTCATACATCATGAAAAAAAATTGTAGGTCAATGAAATATAATTTACAGTGAATCAATTAGTGAATTGAACTAAAATTCAAGTTCAGTTCCTTGAAGATTCAATTTCCTTGAAATTGCAAAATCAGCCACGCTTTGAAACTTTGGCTCGCAATCAAGAATAATGATCCGTCCCTGGCGAGCTCCCACAATTATGGCAAGTTGCCATCCACCCAAAGCCGCATCGTGCAAATCTGCAAGTTTGCAATTTACAACAACTTTGCCCAAATTGCTCTGAGCCTCACTCAAACTGTGCATACATAAGCCAAGAACACAGAATGACGAAAAAAAAGAGAAAAAAAAGTTGCGGCAAAAAAAGTTGTTCGCGACAGGGGGTGAAAATTCGGAGTTAAAAAAAAAATGGGAGTCTGTCAAAGTCATCCAAGTCGTAGTTACGCATATACAGATATATGCGGGTAGTAATTGGGGAGAAATCGGGACGACAATCGCGATGTGATAGCGAGGACATATGGGAAGCCGAAAGGATCGAAGCGGCCGTGCGAAGGAGCAGAGTTAGCCGACGAATACGGGAAGGCGAGGGGGGAGGGGGGAGAAGCACGACGTCCAAGATGCCGACAAGTCGCGAGCACGTGTGGCGGAAAATTGGTATTATCGGCGATAAGTAAGCTCACCCCTCGATGTAGCTCCGCTCGGCCAGATAGGCGTTGAGGTCCTTGACACCCTTGTCAGTCTTGAGATCGCCGACCGCCATTGTGCACCTTTCTTCAATTGATAAATACCGCACACCGCAAAATCTACGCTAACGAGCCTATCGTCTCGTCTTTCCGGAAGAGAGAAAGAGAATTCTACACAGGAGACCCACGTAACGTCACCGCTCGCGACGATTGTGGCGCGCCGTGACGTCGTTCCGGTGATACAGATACGAACGTCGCGCGCCTTTACCTTTAAAGGCCGGTTTACATCGTATTTTCAAAAACATAGATCCAAATTTTCACCTGTCTCTCTATATTTCGCGCAGTTAGGAGGAAAAATCAATTTATTTAATTAGGTTGGTGGTTCGAATTTGATTGGGAAGTTTTAGAACGTATTCTTGGCCCTCAAAAATTATGATCTCGTGTATTTTGGTAGTCGAAATCATTACTGACCTTTGTGTGACCTTCAATTTTCTTTTGGCCAGAATTCAAATAGTGTGTTTTTATTTCAACACTGATAAACAGTCGATAGAAAAAGTTTATTGCTAACCGGACGAATTACAGCTGAAGAAGATCGAATATGATTGGTCGATTCGCCCATTCGAGCGATTCTATTGGCGGGCACAGTTGACGATTGATTTAGTCAGCTGTGAGCTTTTAAATTGGGCTGCTCGATGAAAAACTGGCGAATAACCGAGCGTCCGATTCCCCTGAAACTGCGAAAATGGAATGCGACTCGTGACTCGCTCAATAAATAACCTTCTAAAATTAAAGGGACCTGCATTTTTTCCCCAATTAAACCCCGTCCACAGGGCCAACAGAGGCTCTCGATTATCGCGACACACGAAGATCGAAGGAAAAAAAAAGGTCCCGCAAGACAGACCCGACATCTAGTTGGGGGTCTGCAGCTCTCGGTTTTGGAAGGGTTTTGGTAAATTGATTTGCTCGCAATACGCTAACTCGCTGGCACGTCAATAACAGTTTGTCACTTATTTTCGTGCGTTTGGTGAAGTCCGCGCGAGAATCTCCCAGAGTTATCCATCGTCTCCGTCGTCTCCGTCAGCTTTTCCCGATCCTCTCTCGTCCCCCCCCAGAGACCCAGTTGCAGCTAGGTTAGCGCGACAGTCCCTTCGCCTTTGGGGATTCTCGTCGCCGCTATTTATTATATAACGACGAAAATAAAGATAGGCGAGTTTTGTCGAGGCGGGAAATGACGTTTTGCGGATTTTTCAGAAAATGTTGAGACTTCCGCTGGTGAGGGCCACCGGCCTGTCCACTGGGAGACTCGGAACAGCAGGAATCCATACAACCGCCAGCCGACCCCAAGCGACGCAAGACCTCGTTGAGCTCTTCATCGATGACAAACCGGTCCAGGTGCCGCCCGGCACTACGGTTCTCCAGGTCGATAAAAACCTCCCCACTGTTCCCCTTTTTAGTCACCACTGCTTTGGTCTCTAAATTTAGGCAGTCGATTAATCGTACATTTGTTACAGGCAGCAGCGAAGATCGGAGTGGAAATCCCTCGTTTCTGCTACCATGAACGACTCGCGGTCGCCGGAAACTGCAGAATGTGCCTGGTGGAGATTGAGAAGCAGTTGAAGGTAAATTTGCAATTTTTATTGCAATTTTTGTAGTTACAATTGAATGACAATTGAAATAAGGAATAAAAAGATGCACCTTTAAAAAAATTGAACATAAACACTGAAAATTTTCTGTACATACAATTATAATTATAATTACAGTCCTAATTAACAGTAAATCGAAATTTGAAATGGAGCGAGATTCATTTTCTCATCGACTTTTTGCCAAATAAAAAAATGGCTACACAGGCAGAAAAATGTTTTTCCTTAGCCGGTGGCGGCTTGCGCAATGCCGGTGATGAAGGGATGGCGAGTGAAGACCAACTCGGACCTGACGCGAAAGGCGCGCGAGGGCGTGATGGAGTTTCTGCTGGTGAACCACCCGCTCGACTGTCCGATCTGCGACCAGGGCGGCGAGTGCGACCTGCAGGATCAGAGCATGGCTTTCGGGAGCGACCGGAGCCGCTTCACCGACATCGAGTTCTCGGGAAAGCGCGCGGTCGAGGACAAGGACATCGGTCCCCTCGTCAAGACCGTCATGACGCGTTGCATTCACTGCACGCGTTGCATTCGATTCGCCTCCGAGGTCGCGGGAATCGACGACCTCGGCACCACGGGACGTGGTAATGACATGCAGGTGCGCAGTTAATTCCAAGAATCGAAGAAAATAATATTTTCACAGTTCCAAGAAGAATTAAGACCATATGAAATACCGCAATCAGTATCCAAAACTGTAATGAACTTTCTTTTTTCGCATATTTGTATTTACGGCTTAAAAAAGAAATTCATTCGCTGCACCGGTGATATCCGCAGTGAATGAATTTCTTCTTGAAGCTGTAAATGCAAATATGCGTAAGAATAGTTCATTACAAATTTTGCTACTGATTAAAATCGGGATGGGCAGAGGGAAGGGACTTCACATACTCTTAAATATCTTCGTACCATTTGTGGCTTGAGATTAGAATTGCAAGGATTCCACCGTTGCAGGTTGGAACTTACGTGGAGAAAATGTTTTTGTCGGAGCTCTCGGGCAACATAATCGATCTCTGCCCCGTCGGAGCGCTCACGAGCAAGCCCTACGCTTTCGTCGCTCGCCCGTGGGAAACGAGGCGCACGGACAGCATCGACGTCCTGGACGCGGTGGGCAGCAACATCGTCGTGTCCAGCCGAACCGGCGAGGTCCTGAGGATACTGCCGAGAGTCAATGAAGTGAGTACGAACGATTCGACAAGAGGAAAAAAAATGTAAACACCGTTTTTACCGTAATTTGATCAACCAGGAAGTAAATGAAGAGTGGCTCTCGGACAAAGCTCGTTTCGCTTACGACGGCCTCAAGCGGCAACGGCTGATTACTCCGATGATGAAGGTCAACGGCAAACTGGAGTCCGTCGAGTGGGAAGACGCTCTCGTCGCTGGTAAGAAAACGACAAAGTTCTGTTAAAAAAACTTTTTTTTCACCTGGAATTATATTTTAGTTTATTAAAACAATTTTTTTTAAATTAAAAGCAAAACATAGTATAAAAATACTGTTTGTTATAAGAACAAAAGAGAAAAGTGGCTCAAGTCGAAGGCGAAAACATCAAATAAGAAAAAATAAGATAAAAAAAACTCACGATATTTTTTACCAGTCGCCAGATCCTTGCACGACGTTCCGTCTAACAAGTGCGCGGTGATAGCCGGCAAACTCGCGGACGCCGAGGCCCTCATCGCGATGAAGGATCTGCTGAACAAGCTCGGCGGCGAGATGTTGGCCACCGAGCAGAGCTTCCCGAAGGACGGCGCGGGCATCGATCTGCGAAGTAGTTATCTGCTCAACAATAAAATAATAAATATCGAGGAGGCGGACGTGGTTGTATTGATCGGTACGAATCCAAGGTACGAGGCGCCCTTGATAAACACGCGTCTCAGAAAGGGATATCTTCACGGCGAGCAGAATATCGCGCTCATCGGGCCGAAAGTCGACTTGACTTACGACTACGAAGTGAGCGAATTTTATTTTCTAATTAAATGCGATTTACCGACAATTTTTTCGTAAACGACCAACTAATTCTCTTTGAATTAACGTCGGATTTTATTATCTCCAGCACTTGGGAGAATCGGTGGACATCATTTCGAAACTCAAGACCGGAAGTCATCCGTTCTGCGAGACTCTGAAAAACGCGAAGAAACCTTTGGTGATCGTCGGCGCCGAGCAGTTGGGACGAAAAGACGGAGCGAAGATTCTAGCCGAGACGCAGGAGCTTGCCAAGGCCTTGGGGGAAAACGCGAAAGTGCGAGTCGCAATTTGTCTCTCGATTTGGAAGTTTATTTTCATTTCACGGGATTATTAATTAATTATTTACTTTCGCCTTGAATTTCAGGCCCCTGCGGATTGGAAAACCTTGAACGTTCTTCACACGAACGCGTCGCAGGTTGCCGCGTTGGATCTCGGCTACGGCTCGACGATCGACGATATCAAGCAGCAGCAGCCCAAAGTTCTCTTCCTCCTGGGCGCCGACGACTCGAATCTGAAGAAGGAAGATTTACCCAACACCTTTATCGTTTATATTGGTAAATTTCAGCGTTGCTAAAAATTCCTTCTGCCGTACAAGCGGCTCAACGTTTCCTCGGAATTTGCAGGCAGTCACGGAGACGCAGGAGCGTCGATCGCCGATGTAGTTTTGGCCGGTGCGGCTTACACCGAGAAGACCGGAAGCTACGTCAACACGGAGGGTCGAGCTCAACAGACCGGCGCGGCAATCACGCCACCCGGAATGGCGCGTCCGGACTGGAAAATTCTCAGGGCGCTCGCGGAGGTTCGTCTCTTATAATAGCTGCTTTAATCTTGAAAAAAGGAATCGATTTGCATTTTAAAATTCGAAATATCTCGCAGATCTCTGGAGTCCATTTGCCCTACGACAATATCCACGAGGTTCGCCAGCGATTGGAAGAAGTCGCGCCACATTTAGTTAGATACGGCGAGGTAGAGCCGGCTAATTACTTTGCTCAGGCTCTCGAGCTCTCCAAGGTAAAAATGACGCTTTAATCAGCTTTAAACTTAAAAAAGCGGCCCTTCGATCGAGCGAAATACGCGAATGTTTGTCTTTGCTTCCAGCAAACCGGAACTTCATTCCTCCCAGATCCCGTGGACGTGAAGCACAAGTCGCTGGATCAGTTCTTCATGACGGACGTCGTGTCGCGAGCCTCGTCGACGATGGCGAAGTGCGTGCAGGCCGTGATGAAGCAGCGCCAGGCGGCCCAGGCTTGAGATCCCCGCGTGTACGATCGTGTAAATAGCTAGGATTCTGTTATGATAGTATCACTGACGTAATTATGGTCCCCTTTTTATTCTAAATATCATGTGCGTAAGATTTCGAGAATGTATCGGAATATTGTATGCAGCGCAGACGAGAGAGAGAGAAAAAGAAGAGAAAAAGAGAAAAAACGGTAATAAAATTGTAACAGAATTCCGTGGCGCGTATACATTCTACACGCCGGATCTATTGTGTAAAATAGTATGTGATAGTCGTGTAAGTTATTTAAAATAAAACGATTAAACCGTCGCTTCGCGAAATTCACGAGTGTTATTCGAAAACACGGTTCTCGAGGATAGATTTGAAAAAAAAAAGATGAGGATTCGCGACGGGCGATCGTGGAATCTTGAAAATCGTCTGAAAATCGAAGGTCAGAATTCAAATAAATCGCGCCGAGTAGTCAAACACGTGTACGCATCTTTTGTGCTTTGAATATTTTGTGCATAACGCTATTATTATTGATTCGACGATTCGATATTTTCCTCTCGTCGTCGTCGGGTCATCGGCGGGCGAGACGAACGACGCCCTAGGCGTTACAAGTCATAGTCGGGAATAAATTAACGATTAGTTTTGCCTTCGGCCCGCGACGTACGCGACTTCGTGGGGCAGATCTTTTCGCTCTGTATATGGTACAAAATTCGGGTTTTTAATGGCTGTTGCGAGAGTCGATGGGTTCCCGACTGTTGCAACTGGAATAATTCACTCTTCTACGGCGGCGAGTACTCGGGATCGTCGGTCTCCAGCTCGCCCGAACTCTCGTCCGAGTCGACCTGAGGAGAAAGGAGAATCGCGTTAGATCGAGGGAAAGTGAGCATTTTTTCGCGAACTGCTCGAATTAAATCGCACCTTCACTCCGAGCGCCTCGAGCTTCTCTTTGTACAGGGAGATCTTGCTGTCTTGGTCGGTCAGCAGTTCCAACAGGTCCTCCTGATCCTTCTTCAGCTTCTCGAGCTCCTCCGTCCGCGTTTTCAGCAAATTCTCCAGCTCCGCGCGAGCGATCGACGCCGCGCTGTTACGTCTCTCGTACTCCTGATTCTTCAGGATACACTCGGTCAGCCGCGATTCCAACTCTCTGACCGTGTTCTTGTATTTCTCCAGTTCCTCGTTCGTTACGTCGGAATGATTTGGCGTGGAATTCACGGATGCCGCGTTGATGTTCGTCTGAGCCCCACGGAGGACCAGATTTTGGTCCTTCAAGTGACAGACGGTCGTCTGAAGTTCGTGGAGTTGGAACTTAGGAAAAAGAAATCGTATTGATAATCACAAAAGGAAATTGCGAAGAAAAAAGACAGCATTTTTTTTTTTTCTAAACTTCTCACCTCCAGCTCTCGCTTCTCTCGGGCGAGAGAGTCGTTGCTCTGATTGAGCTTCTGAATGTGCGCGTCTTGCTCCCTGATCATATCTTTGTACTGCGACACCAAAGCCGAGCTCGTTGGATTCATGGATACACTTTGATCCTTCGCGGACTGCGAGCTGCTTCCCTTCAATACAGATTCAAGAATGGTGCCTGAAGAAGAAGATTTTATGATTTAGTCCTCAAAAGAAAAAAAACTGATCCTCGCATTCAACGGACTTTATCACAACCTTCAAGACGTTTCAGCAGCCTGCAGAATTCGTGATCCAGCAGAAGATCAGCGGGATCTTTCGCCGACGGCTGCGGATGTTTCAGCGTACGAGAATAAATTTCGTGTCTCGTGATTCCGCCGATCGCGTCCTGGAATCGCTCGAGACCTATGCGATTCTCCAACAGATTGCACAATTTTTCCTGAAACGCCGAACGTCGCGTTTTAATCACGCCGATCCGAAATTTAAGATCTGATTATTCGTGCTGTTTGAAAAAAAAATTAACGTACCGTCGTGTAATTCGGTACGTCGTCGTCGTTGAAATGCACGCACAGACCGATGAGGAAGGCGCTCATACTCTGCAGAAGAATTTCCTGCAAGTCGTCGTTGTTCTCCTGAGACGACAGAAGCGCGGTCAGATACGCCACGGACGAGTCTATCGCAAGGAAAGCCTTGACAACGGCCGGGCAAAACGAGGCCCATCTGCACAGCAGGATCAAGAGTCCCAGTTTGCACTGCGGCTTGTTTCCCTGCTGAAGAAGCATCACGCACTGCTGCAGAAGCGTAACCGGCGGTTTGCCGATGTTCGTGGCGAGAAGAACGCGCAGCAGTTGCTCCTTCTGCGCGGTGTTATCGATGAGAGCGTGGGACAAGGCAACGGCCGAGAACCAGTTGGACACCGGATTGGGCGAGAATAATCCACCGCACAGTAATTGTCCTGGAAGAAATTAAATTGTTAAAAAAATTGTTTCTTTTTTTACTACATTTTGCAGCATTTCACGTTATATTTTGCACCTGTCGTGAGACTCGGCGTTTCGTTGCCCTGCGGAAGCAAAGTTTGCACCAGTTGTCCCTGGCCGACCTCGTTTTTATACAGGAAACACTGGAAGCAATAGAGAACCGCGCATCTCAGGAGGAAAGGTTGCTTCTCGTTGACCATGGACATCAGCAGAACAACGATCGCCGGTTTCGGCGGGATGCTTGGCGCGCTGACGCTCGCCAGGAATTCCTGATTGCTCGTGTTTCCACGAATCACCTCGGCGACGGCACTGATGGTTTCCGTTAGCACGTCGGCGGGGACTCCGCTCGCCATGAGGATGTCGCAGAGGGCTTGGAGCAAACCACAGGCTCGCATCGTTCGTTGGCAAGCGGCGACGGCCTGGAAACGAAGAAAAAAACAAAACAAAATTAAATCGTCGAATTACTTGCGCGAAAAAATTAATTTGCGAAGTATTGTCGAGTCTGTAAGATATTTTGAAAATCGCCGAAATCGACCTCGGAAATTCTTATTTCAAAATATCACCTATAATAGGTTAATCAATTTTGCGCTGCTGCGCTCTCATAAAGCTTTAAAGGTTACAGGTGTTGCCCCGCCTATCCTCTTATGAAATTTTTCAAATTTGACACCAAACTGATTTTGTTTACCACGGACTTTCCTAGCAACCAATCACAGCTCTAATAGTTTGCTAACAATGCTTTCCGTTACTCATGAACTTTTTAAAAGAGGGATATATTTTTTTTAATGAAAAATTACCTGCGCAGGTCCACTCGGAGCCACCAAAGCTCGTATGACTCGCACGAGGCAATGAACGTTCGACACTTTCTGCGGACTCCAATCGGTGAGTGGAGTTTCCTCGACGTCCGGCGGTATTTGGAACATCGGGGTCAGCCGCTGAATGTAGCTGCCTAAAAGAAACGGACTTTGGTAGCAACTCGGGAGGCGATTCCGTCCGGCAGAGAATCGTCAATTCGATATTACCTTCTTTGAAGAAATTTTGATTGCTTACATTGCCTCTGAGTAAGTTCAACATGAGGAGTAAGCAGTCCTCGACGATTATTCCACCCTCGGCGCCGCCTTCTTGCGTTATCACGTCGAATATCCGGTCGAAGGCGTTCTCGAAAGCCACGATTTTTTGGATATTCGCGTTTCCTTTCGTCAACTGAATCAGCAGCAGGAGAGCCTGGAATTTCGATTTTTCGGATCTCATCGGTTCCCCCGGGTGAATTTATCGACGCCCGTTGGGTCTGTCGGAACGGGATTACGTACATCGTTTCTTATGACTTCCCTGCTGTCGCTGAGAAGGTCCATCAGTTTGGAGACTCCCATCGGACTGACCAGAATTATTTCCTGTATGTCCTTTGGCCGGTTGGCCAGTAAATGTGAAAGCAGCTTCAGGGCCGGCCAACGAACATGGAAATCAAATTCCTCCAGGGAAGCCAAGACCAGGCCGACGCTGTCCTGTTGCTTTATGAATATCTCGGTGAACTGCTCGCCGATTTTACTTTTTGGACCATGTTTATCAACTGAGAATTGCCAATTCGGTTATTACATATTTTTCTACTAAGTATTAGTCTGCCGTTATAGAGAATACTCACTTTCCTCGTCAAAGGTCTCAGGATTAGTTATATTGCACAAAGTATCGAGAGCCAAACCGGCTATTTCACAGTCAGTTCTGTCCGTCTCCAGGACTTGTCTCAAGGTATCCATGCCCTGCGCTCCGACCTCCACCCGATAAGTTCTGGACAGCGCTTTCAGCGCCCTGCATGCGTCTCGTCTGTCATCGAGCAAGCTCGACGACTGCAGCCTGTCGACCAGTCTTTCGACCTGGATAAACAAGCCAGTAAAGAATGCAGAAATCTGTTATTGTAATCAAACGAACGGTGGAAAAATGGGTTACTGCTGATAAGAAATATCGTAAAAAATTCACGAAAGATAAAAAAATCGAAGAAAAAAAAAATGAATTCATCCGATCGAGAGGGACAGATTTTCGAAAAATTCGATGCGTCGAGGGGGAGGAAGAAATATCGCCGTTCGACCGGACGAAGTGCATCGTCGACGGAGTTTGACAGAACAGGTTGGATTTTCGTGACAGAGAGAAAAACGATCGCTCACCGTGTCAGCACCGGACGGCTGACTCCCGGGATCCGGAGCCCCGAGAACGGATTTTAAACTGCTCTTGAAATACTCCATCGCGGAAATATGTCGCGTTCAAGCTTCAGCAGTAAACTCTACACGTCACACGGCGCGGACATTTTTCTCGGACGCGAAATCGTGTATCGTCGGAGGTTATCGTGGCTCTGACATGGAGCGCGTTGGTGCCGGTTTTCGACGTCGCTGCGCGCAAGTCGGTAAGATCGGGACCTGCACTCGATTTCCCGAATTTCTTTTATGAACCGAGTTCGTGAAGGCATGATAAATATGAGATTCATTTCATATTTTTATTCATTTCATATAAAAAATACAAAACTTCGGGCGACTATAAAAACATAAGTCAGCTGGGCTCAGCTTGAGAAGCGGTGGATATTAAATTAATCATTTTCGTGGTCTTGCCCAGATTTTTCTTGATGTTCGTCATATCCGCGTTCGCCTTTTCCATCAGTCTCTGTACGTCCTGAAGATTCTATAAAAACAGTTTGAACACAATTTTTAAAGAAAAAAATATCAATCATTTTCGTATCAGCGTGATTTTTAATTTGAGATGTATCTGACCATCTTTATGTTTTGACAAAACACCGTGTTCTTTCCCTCCACGTAATGAAAGGGAGGATCGTAACAGGAGGTCGACGAGGATATGGATCTGTCTGCCATATTTGACCGAAGAGCCTTGAAATACGACGTTAATTAAAAAACGTTCTGTGGTGGCCCACTAATCGTAAATGGGATTCCGGTGCGGTAATAAATCGTAGATCTTATCTCGCAAACAAAAAGCACGCGACAATTTCGCACAACTCGTCCTGCTGTAGCGTGCGACAATGTTGTTTTGATTTAGTTACCTAAACCCAACACACTCGCACTAAAATCTTTCGTGAAGTGTCGAAAGAAAAGCGCGGCGATTGGCTGCGTCCCCGCGGAAAAATGACCCGGTCATCGGACCATAATTCACAGGCGACAAAATTACGATTCTCTTGCGACACGTATAAATAAAATATATGATTTATTCACAGATTACAAAAGTAATATTATTTTTTGGAAGGACCAGCCTTGTGCTCGAGTAAAAAAGGTTCATGCAAAACTTTGTGCAGTCGCTGCGCCTTTTGCATTCCGAATCCCGGGCACAGCGACAGCGCGTTTGGGGTCGCTTTCAGCAATCCCGAAATTGTGCCAAAGGTCGACATCAGCGTCATGGCATCGGTTTTGTTCACTGATCTCACCGACGTGAGCGCATTCATGATCTGAAACGGACGGACGAATACACGTTAATTTTATACTTCTGTTACAGCGGATTTTGGAAAAATCGTAATATTACTTTTTGATTAGGATCCGCATCTGCGCGTTCCATTATCAAGTCTGGAGGCTTGTTTTCAAATACTTTGTAGGTTTCAACGATTTTCGCCGCGTCCTCCGCGCTCCATGCCAGCATTAGAGTCAAGTCAGCCAGAATACAAATTCTCGTGAGATGCTTCAGAGCATGATGAGGCTCTGCAACGTCTATCTGTATACATAAAGCAACTCATTAATTTATTTAAAAAAAAAGGAAAAATATGTAAATTTATGTAAACTGCATTACCTGCACAAGAAGCACTCTTAAATTGTACGATTTGCCCAATGGCTTCAACCGATTGTGAATGTAATCAGGATTCAGCTGATGATATCGGAGGGACAGAAACAGTGCGCACGTAGTTGCACTCATCACATAATCGGGAACAATCTCTGTATATTCCCATGCCACATTTCTTATGTACTTGAGAAGGGGATTACCTTTCTGAAACAAATATAAAGCCCTTTTTATTATCGTTATTTATTTAATGGACTTTGCAAATATGCAGACATTAAATGCTATCCGCACCTGTTTGGGATGCACTAGAAGACCCCCAGATGCAGTTTTGACCTTTGAATTACTGGCCTTATCCGTCGCTAGATCCTTCACAACAGATTCCTGTTTTCCAAGGTCTGAAGTACCTGCAACAATTAGTGTATTATCATTATCAGTTGGAAAACGAGAAGAAAAAAAAACATAATTTAACATTGAGTTTAACTTACTTTCATTCGGCGGTAATTTGGCTTTTTTAGGGGGGGCTAAACCATCCTCCGATTTATCGTCGGAATCTTTTTTATTATCCATTATACTTGTTACACGGTCGCATACGGCCGGCGTCGATTTCAGCGCAGACCATTGCGGGTCAGGGGTGACCAAGTTTCATGTTTTGACATGTTTGCCGAAGTCGGCTTGTTCAGGTGAAGCAGAGCATTAGCAACTCACGAATATGAAAAGATGAGACATTCGTTGCCGACTCCCCTTTTACAACCGACTACAGGTAAATCGACAGAGATCGACAGTGGCAGCTGGCGTCATCTCGTGCTGGTTCAAAAAACAATCGCCGCTGTTCGGCAATTCCGATCCAAGATGGCGCTCGTACCGTCGTTAAATCGTTTATTTTTTTTCCCCCCGTCAATCATCCGCGAAGGCTGGACAAACGTTCGCCTGATTTTCTCGCGATTGCAACGATAGCGTAATTCACACCACTCCTCAAAAAAGTGCGTGCCAAAAAAGCGCTGTCAAGCGATATCTCATCGACAGCAGCAGGTGCGAAATCTCCGCGCCCACCGAGCGCGGAAAGTCTCAAGGCGATCGCGAGTCGTTCGCGGAAATCGCGGATACCAGCGGAGAAATACATTGTTTACCGGAGAAGAAAGTTCGCTGCTGGATCTGTGAATCGCGCGCGGAAAGTGCGTTTTTTCGTGTCGCGAAAACGGAATCAAGGTTAGTCAGTCAATTGAATAAAAAAATGCGGTTATAACGGAAAAACAGGAACCAAAGAAAAAATAGAAAATGACTGTCAGATATTTCACGAGAATGCGGTGAGAGAGCGAGAGAGAGAGAGGGAAAAAAATAATGACCGACAACATGAGTCGTCTGAGGGGTCGCATGTCCTTGACGATCATCTTCGCGATCGTCTTCATGCTCCTCGTGATAACCTATCACCTGTTGAGCAGCGAGGTCGACAGTTCGTCATCTCTAAAAAGCGCCGGCAGCCCCCGTCTCAGCGTCGAGGAGGTCTATCCTCTCTCCGAGCTGACCGAGAGTCCTGCGAGTCTTGCGAGACGTCAGCAGTTCGAGGCACGAATGATGGGCCGAGCGAGGAGCATGGAGAAGTACAGGAGCTACGATTCCTCCAAGTACGAGAAATTTACCAGACACGACGCTCTCTTCAAGGGCCACAAGATCGTCCATCTCGATCTGAAGGGTGCTCCGCCCGTTATCGAGTACTACAAGACCCTCCTGAGGCTCCTGCGAAAGCTCGGCGCGACGGGAATCCTCCTGGAATACGAGGACATGTTTCCCTTCGAGGGCGAGATTCGCAACATCAGCGCCACAAACTGTTACACCAAGAGCGACGTGGCGGAGATTCAGCGGCTGGCCAAGGAGAACAATCTCATAGTGATTCCGTTGATCCAGACCTTCGGACACCTGGAGTTTGTGCTGAAGCTGGAGAAATTCATGGACCTCAGGGAGGTCGTGCGTTATCCTCAGGTTGTCTGTCCGACGTACAACAAAACGCTGCCGCTGATCTACAACATGATCGACCAGGTGGTCGAGCGTCATCCGAACGCGCGACACCTGCACATCGGCGCCGACGAGGTTTACCACCTGGGCGAGTGCGCGCGGTGCCTCGAGACGATGGCGAAGAATCAGTGGGGTAAGCGTCAGCTGTTTCTGAATCACGTGAAAAACGTGGCGCGCTACATAAGAACGAAATACCCGCGGTTGAGCGTGCTCATGTGGGACGACGAGTTTCGGGAGATTTCGCCGCAGGAGATCACGGACAGCGGGCTGCACAAGCTGGTCGAGCCGGTGGTGTGGAAATACACGACCGATCCGGGCGCCTCGCTCACCGATCAGCTTTGGGAGAGCTACGCGGCGGTCTGGCCGTCGATGTGGGTCGCGACCGCGTTCAAGGGCGCCACCGAGCCCGATCGTTACTACACCGACATCTCCTATCACATGGAGAATCATCAGCGGTGGCTCGAGATAATCAGCAGATACTCGCGACAAATAACGTTCAAGGGCGCGATGCTCACCGGGTGGCAGCGCTACGATCACTTCAGCGTGCTCTGCGAGCTCTACGCCTCGGCGATTCCCTCGCTCGCCGTGAATCTCGCGATTCTTCAGAGCCCGAGCGTCAGCGGATTCCCCACCGATCTGCCGGTTCGCGTGGCCGAGGCTCTCGAGTGCGACGGCGACGTCTCGCTCAGCATCCCCGAGCCCCAGTACGGATGGACCAAGTGCAACTTTCACGGGGTCAAGGTCTACGCCGCGACCCTCAGGCTCTTCACGCTGCAGCAGGAGATCGTTAGGATGGAGCAGGACAACACGTTCAAGGGATGGCTCAAGCCCTACAACATTAAACACGTTTTCTCGAGCCCGAGTCACGTGGAACGCGCGGTCGCCGAGCTGGATAGGTATAAGATGGAGATTGTGTACATTGAGAAGGAGATGCGCGAGGGTATGGACGGGATTTACGACGCTTACACGGTCAACGAGTGGCTGGAGACGTTCTTGGCGCCGCTCAACGAGAAAGTCACCAAGCTGTGGGAGGCCAAAGAACAGATACTCGATAAGTACGAATGGCCGCGCAGACCGCTCGCCGCTAAACGAGAATTCTAGGGCTGCTGTCGCTGCTGCTGCTGCTGCTGCAAACATTTGCCCTACGAGCTTCCCTATACTTCCCTGGTTCATCCAGTCATGGTCTTTTTTTAATTTCATACACCAGTCATTAAATCACTACTCTGCTTCCAGCACTCGACGGAGAAGGATTTCACGATCTCTTCCGCAACACTTTCGACTGATTTTCGTAAAAAAATATCTATGGCTTTTCGGTAATTCGAACTTGTACAAATTTTAAGTGAAAATGCGCACACTGATCAGCTGCCGCCGTTTTGTTTTCATCTGCTTAAGAAAAAAAAAATTAGATCTCTTCGAATTATCAGATGCAGAAACTTTTATGGTTGATAGGGCAATTTTGCGGTGATAATGGAGAACGCTTGTCGTTCGTTGCCGGGTGTGCATGAGATTCTGGATGTATTATGATTTTTCGGAGGCGATTGCACGAAATTGCATTGATAAAGCGAATTCACTATATTCGTACGTTACTTAGAGACGCAAAGAAATACTCCCCGAGAGCACTTGAGCACCGCCGTTCAACCATGCGCGTGTAGTCTAATTTGGGTTAAAGAAAATCGAATTGAAAAATCCAAGTTGTCCGCCGAGAGTGAGCGACAAGCAGAGAAACGCAGAGAAACGAGCATCGCCCGCTGGAATCGGTGAATTCTGAAAATTCTGGAAGCGTTTTTTCCAAGGTTCCCCAAGGATATTTTGTCACTTGGACGAAGCAATCAGATCGGACAAACCTAAATGTACACATCGGCGATATCTTCCAAGACGGATGACGGAGTATCCCGCGAATTCGACAGCACGAGTGATGTGCGAAACGCGACTGGCGTTATGTGCAATAAGATTGAGACTGACTACGAGACTGAGGCGCGAAGCGTCGCTCAGTTGTGGAACATTCGAAGTGAAATTATGCGCGTAGGAGATAAATATATTCGCGGCGAGCGCGTACTATGTGAATTCAAATAGTTAAATTATGTGCAGTAAGAGAGACGCGCGTGAAAGTGATACACGAAACGTAGTGACTATTAGACGTTAATTTAGCGATCGCATAATACTTTTAATTGTGTAACAGGTTGCGCCCCCCCCCCCTCCCTCCCGTATGCTAAGAATCAAAGTCAATTCTCACGTCGTCGTAGCAACTTCCCGAACGTAGTGAACGACACCGCAAACTCATCGAGAAGGAAGCAATATCACGTTTTTATAGAAGAAATTGTTGTTAGCGAACGAAGAGATTTGTGATGTTTTTTCCCCCTCCTTCTTTTGAGCAAACGTTTCGATCGAGGGTTCGTCGATTCTCGTTTGTACCGCTGCGTCCGAACGCCCCGAAGTTCCATAAATACTGTAATTATATTTCGAAGATGTTGACGCAGTATCCCGCACTACGGTAGCTGACCGAAATGTTGCCGTCACGGCTGTTGGTCGCCTAGTGATTCGAAAGCGCTAATAAAACGTTTTTCCAGTTATCCCCGAGGATCGATATTCATTCTACTCTCGTTTATTTGTAAAATGACGCTTTATTATCGTTAGCTCGCGAGACCCCCGCGTCTGCCGAAGATAAGGCACAGTGTAATTATGTATAAATGTAGGAAACTCTCCGACAGACGTCCTAATCGCAAAAAAATCCCGGTGCGGAGGAAACTTTTGCGTCACTGCAGACAGCAGACCGACGACTTCGACAGTGGAAGAGCCGAACTGCCGTTGAACTGAAAGGGCTTCTTGTTCGGATACCGCTTGACGACCCGCTGAATGCTCGACATGTCGACGGTGTCGCCGATCTCCGCTATCACTATTGGCTTGTGCATCTCCTGGTCCACTCGGGTCAACTGAACGCCCAAGACTTTAGCGGCTAAATTGGCAATGCACAGAGATACCTGAAACGAATTCGGATACGCCAGTAATTTTTGCCATTCGGTCGAGTTCGCGAGCGAATTCACTGCTAGAAATATTTTGTATGTGTTTCTACCACAGGCAAAGGAAGCTCCTCTGCGTAAACTGATATCTGAAATTGAACACACAACCCTGTTTAAAAGATCCGATTAGAACCAATAAAACGGACAAAAATCCGATTGAAACCTGTGTGAACCGGTTATTTTTCAATTGGACTGTGATCGGTTTGTATCGGTGTCAATGGGAATTACTAAGCAGGGAAGTGAGATTTAAATGAAAGTCACTTTTGACTAAATCCTACAAAACTTGGGAAGTTTAATACAAAAATTGGTAATTTTACCGCATTCCGGTATTAAATTGCATGCAGGCTAACGAATTACATTTCGGATGGTGTAAATTTGCGAACATTTTTAACAGTGAAGTTCTCGCAAAGTTCTTACCGATTCGCCGGTCCTCGCGGACATATCGTAGTAGGACAATCCGTTCTCCGCCGCGTATCGATGAGACTTGTCCCTCTTGACGGTTCGCTGATGCTCCATGTCACACTTGTTCCCCACCAACGCCATGAGTGGCCTTTTCTCCAGGCTGTTATCCAGTATCTCGTGTATAGCCGATATCCACTCCTCGAGGATGTCGAAGCTCGAGCTGTTGGTGACGTCGTACACGAGAAGCACGAGCTAAAATATGCAAATTTCATTGTCAATAAGAAAAAAAAACGTCACTCGGGTTTTACTGGCGCGGAAAAATCCATCGGATGCGCGCGGCGACGCGTTTTTCCTCATCGACTTCACTACTAATCCGAGGCTGGACTCACGTCGGCGTGGAAAATATATTTGTCCAGCATGGAACCGTGAAGCGCGAGGCCCCCGACGTCCCACAGATGGAGATTGACGTTCTTGCAGCATCCTAGGCTGAGGATCTTCGTGAAGAAATCGATTCCGGCCGTCGGTGTGTACTGCCTGGTGAACTCGTCGTTGCAGAATTTCACCGCGATGCTTGTCTGAAAGAAAAAGTTCGCGAAGTAATAAAATTCCACGAATTGACCGTTAATTGTGGTCATTATTATTTTTTAAATAAAAAACAAATTTCCCTATTTGTTTCGAAACGATTCGTTCCGGAATTTCACCGCGATGCTAAAAAAAAAGTCCGCGAAGCAATAAAATTCCACGAAGTCGACGTTAATTATGGTCATCATTTAAAGAAATAAAAAAATAATTTCCCCATTCATTTAGGGAAATCAGAGATTTCCAACGCATTGGAGAATCATCGCGTCGTGAACTCGTTGTAGAATTTCACCGCGATGCTTGTCTAAAAAGCGTCCGCGAAGTAATCTAATTTCACGGTGTTCGTTAATTACATTTTAATTATTATTTTTAATACAAGATAATATGTCCCCCGCCCAGAATTAATTTTGCATCGATCCCAAACGCATTGTAGAATCATCATTGAGCCCAAAGCTTTTTAAACTTGAAACAGCTGAAACACATTTCCAATTTTTTCGATAAACCTCGCAACACTCGTGAAAACAACAAACACAATGAGCAAATGATTAACTACAAAAACATCGTTACTATCGTCAGTACAATATTTGCATGTTTCGACAACTAAAGGACGAGAAACAAAGCGACGAAAGGCTGACGTATAGTATACGTATAGAATAACGTATACAGTTACGCAGTTGAAAAGTTCGTCGAGCAGCAGTAAAGCTCGTGACGTGAGAAGGACGGTAGATACACAAGCAGGTGGGTATATTAGTTTTAATAGCGAGCAGACACGACGAGACATCGTGCCGCGAGAAAACAAGCGCCAAAATGCTTACCTTACCTGCAGCCGAGTCGCCGACAAGTACGACTTTCAGTCGTTTCTCCGTCAAGTCCTCGTCGGGCTCGGACATCGAGAACTTCTCGAACCAGTTCGACCTCTATTTGCCAGCTCCTCGCTGCGTTGTGGCGTCCCGACTGAACGCCCGCGGCCGACTGGTAGTAGTGACAGCGGACTCGCCGACGTCGAATCGACCGGCTTCGCCGTGAGCCTTTAAAGAGTCGCTCCATCGGCCGGCATGAATAAATTAGCAAATAATCGATAGCGCGACCCGCGTGTCGCGATCTGTGTCAATCCACCGACCACCGTCGAGACTCGGCCACCCCGTTGCACTTGTTTCTGTGTACGGAAAAAGTCGCGCATGCGCAGTTGGAGGGCGCGCAGGGCATTCATCAACCTAACGAACGAACGGACGGTTCGCTGGAAAAAGCCCTTCTTTGTCCTCGTGCTCACGCGAGGAGTGCTAAAACGTTGACCACATGCAACTCCCCGCATTGACCGCGCACTGTTATCGTGCGATTCGATCGCGCAGCCCAGGGAGGCAGTTACGATTTTTTTTTTTTTAAATCGCCAGTTTCTTACACAAACCATAATTGGGGTTGCATGTCTTTGTTTCGTTATTTTACATGGATTTTCGAAAAATCACTGATTCAGACAAGGTGATACCGCAATGATAATCTCGCGTGTCCAAAGGAAAAAAGACGAACGGTGATTAGGTACAGCGGGGACTTCGCCCCTTCCGTCTACATATTTGCGATGCAGTTACGATTTTTTATAAATCGACGGTTCCTAACACAAACAATAATTTCAGTTGCATGTCTTTGTTTCGTTATTTTACATGGATTTTCAAAGAAACAATCACTGATTCAGACAAGATGATCCCGCAATGATAATCTCGTGTGCCCAAAGGCAGAAAGACGAACGGCGAATAGGTGCAGCGGGGACTTCGCGCTTTTGTTGAGAGATTTGCGATGCGGACTGCGAGTGGTCAAACTCGACGGACGATTAGAGGACGACGGAGCACCAACGAGAAGGCGAGCGAGCGCTTTTGACCGCTTGGCGGGCCGGGCGTGATAAGTGAAGAGTCTAGCCGGCCGGTATAGTAGATCCCTTTATCGACGATGCCGGCTCGCCGCTAAATCGCCGTAAACGTCGCTAGGCGAAGCTTGACCGTTGAAATTAGTGGTTTCAATTCCGTTTTATTAATTAATATATTTCATTTGATAATTTGGCTTAGTCACGATGACGTTTAGTTCATCCAAACGTCTAAATCTCGGCGTCCGCAAGATGCAATAAATAATCGCATTTCCGCCGCATGTTAAGTTAATATACAACAGTGTTTGTGTGTGTCTCTGTCTGTGTCTGTTTTTTTTTTAAAGCATCGCACGTCGGACGTTTACGGCGCTCATTTGAACTTGGCTCGAACGTCCGTGAACCTTTGTCAATTGAAGATCAGATCCTTGTAATTCTGCAACAGGTAGTAGTTGGAAACTCGGCAACACGTCGTCGTGCGAACCACGGTCGTTCTGTCGGCGCGCTCGAAGTTCGCTTTCACGACCTCGTAGTACCTTCCGTCACTGCGAACATCCAACAACGACAGAATTTTATTTCTCACCTGCCTATTATCTTTTCAATTGTAATATATATTTTGATGACGCAAATAGGGAGGATGAAAATGCGAAAATCGTAATAACGGGAAATCAACTTTCACCGGACCTCAGGACCAGACATCTGAGCTTTATGCACTTGACGCGAAGAATGTCGATGGCCTTTTGGGATTTGTCGGAAAATCGCAGGTTCTCCGGGTCCCAGCGCAGCTCCAGCCGCTCGAGATTCGGGCAATTGTTCGCGATGCCGTCCATCAGCTGATCGACGTGAATGTTGACGCCCAGTCGCTCCTGAGTGCCCATGACGACGATTCTAATTAAACGGAACGATTAGCTTGCGTGAAATTTTCTTCTCACCAAAAATGGCTGCTGGTTTAGTGAGATGGGAAAAAAATTAAATAAAAAAAAAATGTTAACAAATTTTTTTAAATAAAAAAGTGTTTAAAAAATTAAAAAAGAAAGAAAAAACATTTAGTTAAAAAAAAAATACGACACGCGGGATTCATTCTTACTTCGCGTTGGTCAAGATCGGCAGAACGCTCTGCCACAGTTGATCCGTTATGTGCGGCATCCCCGAGAGCGCGATGCCCCACAACTGGTGGCCGTGTCGCGACAGAAACTTGTGCAGCGCGTCGTCGGTCAGATTGTCCGAGCTGTCCAGGTCGACCGCGATGAGGTTCCTCGGGTTGCCAGCCTCAGTCCACGCTTTCAATACGCTGTCGTTGAACCCGTTGAGCTGTCCCGCGCTCAGAAATCGAAGACCCGGAATCCTGGTGAGCATGTCGATCAGGCACTCGGTCGACAAGTCAGTCGCCGTTATGTCCAACTCCTGGACGCTGGATTTCTCCCACTCGACTTGCATCACGTACTCGCTCTGGAGATCTGAAATTCACGTCCACAGGTCAAACTATCTATCGATAGAATTTATTACTCTATTGACTCTGTTGATATAATTTATTACTTTATTGACTCTATTGATTTGATTGATTAATTTAATTTAATTTATTCGTAGATTTCTCCTTTTGTCATTTATCATTTTTAATATGGAGAGAATTTGAAAATTCTGAATTGTGAAAATGAAAATTGATATATGATTATAATGTGTGCACACTGAATAAAATTACATAGACTAATATCACTATTACTAAATGGAGATTAATAACGATACTAATCCATGACACAAATCTTACTTGTTCCTTGCATCAACAGACACCTGAGTCGCCTGCTTCGCTGAAACAGCGTCTTCATCGTCGACCCGGTGACCTTGGAGCAGAAATTGACGGCGAGACACTCAAGCTGGATGCAGTTGGACGAGAAGGCGTCGATGTGGGAGTCGTCCACGAAGTTTATCCCGTAGAGATTGATGACCCGCAAATTGGGCGTCGCCGATTTGAGCTTGTGGACGTTTATCACCTCGTAGATCTCCTCCTCCTCCTCCTCGACCTTTTCGTAGGTACCTGCGGGTATAGTAAAAACAAATTATTATTATTATTATCTATTTATTTATTTATTCGACGGATTTCTCCTTTTGCAAACTTATATTACATTGGTGAATGGAAAAATAGGAGCCTTATATAATTAATTTGATAGTGTTACGTTCTGGCAATTTTTTCTGCATTATAAAATATTCACCAATCTTTACTAAAATACTTCCATTCAAATTCCCTCAACTATTTGCGATTTCCAATCGTCCGAGAACCGGACGACGATCTCATATTTCTGCTTATCCATTTCCGCTAGTTCCCTTGATTCTAACTAAATCACGTTCAATACGTTTTTCGTCTACCGCGCGTGCAACGCGCCGTCAGCACCTTCCGGCCGTCTCACGGTCACCAAATTTCCGACTCTTTCACCCACCACTGTCTTCCTCAACTCGCCTGATTTATTTCCAATTCAGTTTTGTTTCTGATTTCGGCTGGTCTGTATCTACATTTCCGTTCGGCTCTGAGTGAGCCTTTTCGTAAATATAGCCCTGCGTATATCACCGCGGTCATAATTTATATACTTGAACAATTGTGTTTTGCATTGTGGAAAATTGTACATTTTATCGATTTATTATTTCGTGGGAAATAAATATAATTATCAACTTGGAATATTAATTTCAATGATTAATCGAGCAACGATCCCAAACGCGGCAAATTATTTCTAATACGAAAATAAAAGTCGCCACGTAACAGATAGATATTTCTGTTTCATATAAAACTTTCGAATAAATACAAATGAGCCAAAGAAAAAAATGGTCCCAAGTTGAGAAGCGACTCTTTGTTCGACTGTGAATCGATAGAGGTGTAGAAAAGAAAGGCGAACCTATGAGATGCAGAATCTCGAGACCGTTGATGAAATTGTAGATTTTCCGCATGAAGCCCTCCATGAAAATGACCTCCGACAGGCAGATGCACATGTACTTCAGCTTGGTCGGGAACGCCTGCATCTCCGAGAAGTCGTGAAGCTGCATCGCGGTGGAGAAGTCGAGGAGCATGTGGGTCAAGTTCGGGCATTTGTTGGCGAGCTCGTGGAGGACCGTGTGAGTTATGAGTTCGATCGGTAGCTCGATGTACCTCAGGGATGGACCGAAACGAACGCTGAATGAAATAAAGTCAATCAATTGATTAATCAATTAATTAGCGAGGGACACGCGTTTATTTTACCTTATGAGCTGAAGAAGGTAGTCGAGGGACGTGACGTGAAGACCGCTGATTTCCGGCCTGAGGGAAACGTGTTGCCAGAGACGCGTGTCGTAGGCCACTTGGCGCCATCGCTTCGAGACCCGAGCGAGTCGGCTGATCTCCTGGTGCGACAAGTAGCAGAAGACGTTGAGAAGAACTTTGTCCGGCAGCTTTTCTATCGTCTGCAAACATTTTTTTTTTTTCCTTTACATTATTCCACTCGATTTAAGTCATTCTTAAATTTCCCTACATTTCCTTGATTTAATGTAATTAAATTTTAATAAAATGTATATTTAATATAATATAATTAAACTACCTATTATTTATAACTCACGCCATGCAAATCACACTGTTACATTTGATGCGTTTTCGACGAATACTGATATCGAATATTTCAACGTGAATAAATGAATTTAAAAAAAAAACAATTCTCATTGCAAGAATCGTGAGAAACGTCGAGCATCGAATCTAATAATTTGTGGTGCACCGATCGGTGTTTTCGTGCGGCTGCTGGGGATCATAATAGTTTGGCCACCTCGGCACTGACGCGAAATACACAGACGCGGACGTTCGTCACTGCCGATTGCGCCACAAAATGCTCCCCACCTGTTTTTATGCCCATTATGTAAAATCACTTGCGAGGGATTCCTGTTATTCTTCGTGTCTTCGAATATTTCGATTTTACTACAACCCAATAAAAAAAAAACTAATACCTACTTATTAGTGTTATCAGCTTGTCAATTTTTTTCGAAACTCGTGGAGTCGAATGCAAAAATTTGACGTTTAAAAACACTGGCCAACCGTGGGTAGCGAAACGAAAGAAAATTGGAACTAAATGACTTACGGTGCTAGCGAAACGACTTTTAATAACGCCACCTTCTTCAACGTACATTTGCGAGGTCTCCAGGGCGATTTGGCCCCACACGTCGACACCCCCAAGATCCATGATTTATTTTTTTTATTCCAAACTTAACGAACGTCAATTAAAAAATATATATTTAAAAAGACGGAAACAATCGAACACGTGGTGACTTTTTTTCTCGTCCGATAGAAATTTGTTTTGCTTGGCCGAAAAGAAAGAGTAAAACAAAGCCGAAAAGATAAAAACAAAAAATAAAAATCCAACTCAGGGCGGCGGAACCCGCGGGCGGCGTAACGAAGCACGCGAGGCGAGAAGAGGCGCCGCGCAACTTGGCCGCGCGAGCCGATGCAGCAGCGAGTGACGCGGGGGGGCAGAGCGCGCGGCGGGCGAGATGCAATATTCGAAGCGATCCGACAAGTTTCCTCGGGACGCGCTTAATCGGATCGCGCACGCGCGGCGGTCCTAAATATAAGCCTTGGGGGCCGTCGGTTGGACTTAATTTTAAACCCCGACGGGACTCGGAGGCTCGCGCACCGAGCATCGAGCGGAGGTCCCTCATTCATTTTCGCGACCGGCTAATTGGACCATGCACCGCGTGCGTCGCAAAAATTCAGACAATTTCCACGCTCGTCTTAGACAATAAGGCAATTCGCAATACCCCCTTAATGTTTTTGACAACAATCAACATCGTTTTTTTCATATTTGCAAAGCTACTTTAAAGGTCTTGTTTTTTATTTCTTAATTTTATTATTATGTTTGTTGCAAAGTTACTTTAGAGGTCTTGTTTTTTTCTGGTTTTATTATGGTTTGGTTGTGAATAGAGGAAGCTCTGATTTTTATGAAAAATTAGTAGACGTTAGTGGAGCTCGTGGAGCGATTAAGACTGCGTAGCAATTAAATCTGCCTTAACCCTTTGAAACATAGTAACTTAATTCCGTTCCTGTTTCCATTCGGTTTAGTGGAGTGTGTCACCCATCTCCATTCGGTTTATCTTTAATAATATGTTTGCTTCAAAGGGCTAAGAAATGACGAGTAGTAATATGACGTTTACGCGGCTACCGCGTTGCGTCCTGCAGCTTTGAAATATTGTCAAGACATGCGAAGAAGAAAACATTGCCATTTAATTCCACGTGGAGGTATAATGAGAAATGCGACTCGCGACATTGCCGGCGCGATTATGCCGCCTGGCGAACGGGTCAAGTACACTTCGGGTGCGGTGCGAGGCTTCTGCCGTGCTTTCATCGGACGTGTTTCGACGAACACGTGGCACGTGCTCCTCAGTGCCGGTGCTCTCACGATGGATCCGCGCGTCGTCGCGATCGATGACTCGCACGCGACTGTCGCGGCTGCCGTTGCAGCCAGTGGAACTTGTCTCTTACATTTTTTTGTTTCGAGATAGCGACTTTTGATCTGTACCATCGCAGCATATTCTACCCCTAAAAACACTGGTTATTAACCCTTTTTAATCGGTTTTGAAAAAAATATTTTTTTGGCGACGTTTTTTCTGTCAGAAATCATAGATCTGTCTCCGGACCGAAAATCGCCTAAATCGACCCCAACTCTTTTTCTTTTCAAAATATCGACTTGAAACCTACACCATTGTTCTCAAGTTGCATATTCTACCCCTAGAAACACTGGTTATTAACCCTTTTTAATCGGTTTTGAAAAAAATATTTTTTTGGCGACGTTTTTTCTGTCAGAAATCATAGATCTGTCTCCGGACCGAAAATTGCCTAAATCGACCCAAATCTTTTTCTTTTCAAAATATCGACTTGAAACCTATACCATTGTTCTCAAGTCGCATATTCTACCCCTAAAAACACTGGTTATTAACCCTTTTTAATCGGTTTTGAAAAAAATATTTTTTGGCGACGTTTTTTCTGTCAGAAATCATAGATCCGTCTCCGGACCGAAAATTGCCTAAATCGACCCAACTTTTTTTCTTTTCAAAATATCGACTTGAAACCTATACCATTGTTCTCAAGTCGCATATTCTACCCCTAAAAACACTGGTTATTAACCCTTTTTAATCGGTTTTGAAAAAAATATTTTTTGGCGACGTTTTTTCTGTCAGAAATCATAGATCCGTCTCCGGACCGAAAATCGCCTAAATCGACCCAACTTTTTTTCTTTTCAAAATATCGACTTGAAACCTATACCATTGTTCTCAAATCGCATATTCTACCCCTAAAAACACTGGTTATTAACCCTTTTTAATCGGTTTTGAAAAAAATATTTTTTGGCGACGTTTTTTCTGTCAGAAATCATAGATCCGTCTCCGGACCGAAAATCGCCTAAATCGACCCAACTTTTTTTCTTTTCAAAATATCGACTTGAAACCTATACCATTGTTCTCAAGTCGCATATTCTACCCCTAAAAACACTGGTTATTAACCCTTTTTAATCGGTTTTGAAAAAAATATTTTTTTGGCGACGTTTTTTCTGTCAGAAATCATAGATCCGTCTCCGGACCGAAAATCGCCTAAATCGACCCAACTTTTTTTCTTTTCAAAATATCGACTTGAAACCTATACCATTGTTCTCAAGTCGCATATTCTACCCCTAAAAACACTGGTTATTAACCCTTTTTAATCGGTTTTGAAAAAAATATTTTTTGGCGACGTTTTTTCTGTCAGAAATCATAGATCCGTCTCCGGACCGAAAATCGCCTAAATCGACCCAACTTTTTTTCTTTTCAAAATATCGACTTGAAACCTATACCATTGTTCTCAAGTCGCATATTCTACCCCTAAAAACACTGGTTATTAACCCTTTTTAATCGGTTTTGAAAAAAATATTTTTTGGCGACGTTTTTTCTGTCAGAAATCATAGATCCGTCTCCGGACCGAAAATCGCCTAAATCGACCCAACTCTTTTTCTTTTCAAAATATCGACTTGAAACCTATACCATTGTTCTCAAGTCGCATATTCTACCCCTAAAAACACTGGTTATTAACCCTTTTTAATCGGTTTTGAAAAAAATATTTTTTGGCGACGTTTTTTCTGTCAGAAATCATAGATCCGTCTCCGGACCGAAAATCGCCTAAATCGACCCAACTCTTTTTCTTTTCAAAATATCGACTTGAAACCTATACCATTGTTCTCAAGTCGCATATTCTACCCCTAAAAACACTGGCTATTAACCCTTTTTTATCGGTTTTGAAAAAAATATTTTTTTGGCGACGTTTTTTCTGTCAGAAATCATAGATCCGTCTCCGGACCGAAAATTGCCTAAATCGACCCAACTCTTTTTCTTTTCAAAATATCGACTTGAAACCTATACCATTGTTCTCAAGTCGCATATTCTACCCCTAAAAACACTGGTTATTAACCCTTTTTAATCGGTTTTGAAAAAAATATTTTTTTGGCGACGTTTTTTCTGTCAGAAACCATAGATCCGTCTCCGGACCGAAAATCGTCTAAATCGACCCCAACTTTTTTTCTTTTCAAAATACACTTTTGACGCTTTACATCTTTGCGTCAGTTCTGACAATTTGAATAAAAATAAAATCCAATGCATGAACTTGATCCCGATCCCCGAAACCAATTGCCAATCGGAAAACCATAGAACTCAGCGTCCGGGATGTCCGGCAATATTGTATCGAGCGCAGCTCGGTGAAAAAACGCACGTGTGCTTATCTCCCCAGTCCACCGTGCGCGCCTGGCAATACCTATACAGCGTTACAGCCGCAGGTTTCCTATATGTATACCAATAGCAGCTATTAGGAAATAGGCGTGCGGAGATATTCGACGAGGCTACGGCGGCTGACTCTTTGATCCCGGGTAATGCTGCCGGGTCGCCGCCAAAATTATGAATCATCAACAGCCACGCCAGCCACCGGGCACTTCATTCATCGGACCCTCAAAACGCGAGTTACCTAAATCCGTTTTCGTATATAACACAGGTATACGAAACACGAATTATTTATTTTATTTTATTTATTTTGCTGAAATCTTTACTATTATCATAATTACAGCAACGATTTTTTTTCTCATCGCCCTTCGATTTCCAACTCATGAACAACTTTTGTGGTGCCAGACTTTTTTCTCAGCCTTTGACGGTTGACCCGACGTTCGATGAAAAAGTGCGAGGAAATACGAAAAAAAGAGGAAACAGATAAAAGCGAGGATCACCCTAATTAATTAATTGGCGATTTACCGGCTTCTGTCTCCGTCGAGTGCTTTCATTGTGCTCGTCCCTCGAGATCGCGGTGGTCGCATGCTCGACGTTCAACTGATTCCAAACGTTCATCGCGAGCGTCTCGGAGATATCGACACGCAGATTTCTTCTTTATCTTTGTAATTTTTTTATATATATAAAAAAAAATTCGCCACCAGCGCCTCAAATTCGCTTCGCTAATTATGTAGTCAAGGCCCAGGCGAATACTGACCGAGCGCGAAACTCTCGGTAGCAATAACTACACCGCATATTATCACTTTGTCACTCGCGTGGGTCCCGGTTAATTCTATTTTCGGTGGGGTTCGAACACGATCGAGCTTCGACAACCGCGCGCCGAGTCCTCCAATCGGGCGAGCAGGCGGAGGCCGCAAAATTGGCGAGAATTTCGAGCAGCACCTTAACCGCAAATCCCACTTATTAATTTATTAACATTAATTTTTCACAGCACACAACTGCGAAAAGTTTTTTTTTGTTTTTCTTTACCGAGTCAATAATCGGTTATAATTTAAAACGGCAACGAGATAGACGCGAGGGAGTCGGACGTTTGCGTCGTACGTCGCGTACGCGGAGAAGGGTTTTCTCTCTATTAGCGTTTGACCGGTTCCCTGAAGAGCGCACTTGCCACTGACTGTGCTTTAATTAGTTATAAATACGTGGCAGGCATGGGGCCAGAATGGGCAGTCGCGATCGACATTTTCTCCGGTGCGGCCCGATTTACATTGGCGAGTTGCGAGGAATATTAAACTGTGTTCATGTCCCACGCGCCGTTACTTCGTTATTTAATAATGATTTTCTGGAAACCCATTTTTTACCCCGATAGATATCAGGCCGGATCACCACATCGGACTGCTTTTTTTTCTGTCGACCGAAACTTTTCTTGCATTCAAACTTCCGAAACTTTGGATTAGTAAACAGTTTTTTTTTCTTTTAAGGATCTCACGATAAAGTTACTGAGAATTGATGTTATGTTAGATAAACATAAACAAATGAAGTGTCTGTCAATTTCTGATGAAGCAATTTTTTGTTTCCACAACGATGTCGAAGTTGTGTTATGTCGATGGCGATGTCGATGCGATTTCTGATAGAAAAACGTGTAGAAAAAAAAATATTGAGAAATGTTAGATGAATAAACTTTTTGTCAATTTTTATCAAGCAATTTTTTCACACTTCGCTTTCAATTTATCGAATATTTGTTTCCGACTATTGAGAAAAAATAGTCTCCGACACTCGTAAAATTGACTCTTCGTTGTCGCCGGATTTTGATGCGCGAGATTTATGCTCCCACCGCATAGTGGTTATAATTAGCAGCGAGTATTTCGTGTATTTACCGTGTTCGACCGTTGCACCGCTTTGACGGCGCCGTCCTCGTCGCTGTTGAGCTGAAGAAGAGCGGCCTCCACGCTCAGCACGTTCCAGTTCGACATTCTTCGCAAATCCATGGTCACGAGGGTGCCAGCAACGCCGATATACCGCGTGAAATTCCGAATTAAAAATTAGTCGACCGAAAAGGAAGAAAAAACAAACATTTTAGACGTTTCGACTGGGTAAATCCGTGTGTAAAAAAATATAAAAATAAAAACATCCATCAATCACATTCCTTGCACTTTTAAACGATGTTATTATTATTATAGTCGCAGTTAATCACATGACGTAGAAATTCGGCGGCTCAAGATGAGAAAACCGAACCAAGTTATTATTATTATTACTATTATTATTGTCGTAATTAATCACACGATGTGGAAATTCGGCGTCCCAGGTTGAGAGAAAAATCCGAACGACGTTATTACAATTTTCGGTCGCAGTTGTTAATCACACGACGCGGAAATTCGGCGACTGCGAGGCTGAGAAAACTGCGAACGACGGAGAGAGAAAAAAACCGGGGATCGTTGTGGCACATCGAAGATCTTGTTTCTCACTCGCCGCGCGGATTTTCCATCGTGCAGGAGAAGCGGGGAAGCCAGCACGGTGCGCAACATCGACGATCGGTCAGCTGACGATTGGATTGTTTCGCGGCGAAGACGGCAAGGGCGGCGCGTGGCGTGACGTAACGGCGGTTTTTGAGGAAAAAAGAAAAGCACGAAGACGAATGTCGAAGTCATACTCGGTCATGGTGGATGAGAATACGCGGTGCTCGCACGCCGGACACCCCGAACGCCTCACTCCGCTCGGCGGGGCAACTAGCGGAAAAACTTTTCTTCCGCGGGTCTAGAAATAGAATCGCTGGAGAGCTCCGAGTGTAAGTTGTACACCCAGCTAAAACCAGCTGGCGGTTGTGGGCGGGACTGTTCGAAAATCGAAAAACGTTTCACGCTCCGCGAGCGTCGATCTCAAGATTTTTTCCCCTTCCTTTGCTCGCGTTCGTTAACCTCACTTGGGTGAGCTGTGAGAACTTGCGAATTACATTCTTGCACTTACCTTTTTTCTTCGCATATTCGAATTTATCGAAGTATTTTTCCTCTCACTCACTTTCGCTAGCCTCACTTGGCTTGCTGTGAAATCGTTGCAAATTGTATTTTCTCACTCGCTTTTTTCTTCAGCGTTCATAATTACGAGCTGGAATAAAAAGGCAGTAAGGAAATTCCGATTTTTTTAAATTAATATCAGCCTACTTGTGTTGTCACCGTCAGCCACAAAGTTCAAAGTGTTTCCTGACATTTTTGCACAAACACGAATTATTGAAGTAAAGAGAAATTGCATATAAAGTTAGATACAAAATTTCATGAAGATTCCAGCAATCGAAGAGAATCCAGTGCTCATATCTTTCGCATCATATTTCGATGTGACGAGGCCATGTTGAACCTGTAACAAGGTTACGGAAGTTTGCATATTTTTTGTGGTGAAAAAGCGCCAAAAAACGATGGAAGCAGGCGGGTCGGAAAACAAAAAAAGAATGCTTGTTCACGAGGACATGGACAGTACATGTCGTGGGATTAGCCCCTGACACTTGAGTAGTAGTTTCATTTCATTATTCGCCGAAGCGAAACCATTCTGGCGGTTCGCCAAAGAGCGATTTGATTAAATTAAAGACGTCTAATGTAACCCCCCAGTCCACCGCGCAACCCCCCGTAAACTCCAGTTCGAATGAATCGTGCTGCTCGCCACGAGATGACTCGCCTCGGACATTTTTCCTGCTCGCGTAATTAATATTTGCCTGGGACGTTACCCGCGGTCGGTAAAGAAGTTTTCATTCGTATTCGACACTTCTGAAAAAAAATGTTTCCTTTTTCAATAAAATATCTAAAAGTCCAGTTATACCGACAGATTAATCGTGCGTTATTTTTCATTATATTCAGTCACCATGTATTCAAATTCTAAACAAACAAACTTTTTGTACGGGTAGACTAGAATTCAGAGAAGAAACAAAAACTATATCAACAAAGTTTAATCCGCTACGAGGAAGCGAGACGACAGTTTTTCAAGATCTCACACAATGAATTATTTCCAACGATTCGAAGCGTCTCATATTCCCCGAACAGAACGAGGAGAAAGAGACCAAAAAAAAATCCAATTCCGTGGATCGCGACGTCAGACTAACTAATTAGATCTGATCCGAGCTGCAATTGCGCAATAAACCATGCTGAAATACGACCGACCGTTCAATAATTTTCAACTATCAATCCTCGTCAACATCTCGTTTCCTCATCGCGTTTCCGCGTTATCTGCAGCATTGAGCGCTCGCAATCGCTATCGACAAAGTATCAGCAGACGCGCGAGATAAGCCGCGCGTCTTATCGCGCATACCGCGAGAAGCCCTGGCAACCGGTCTATAATCGAGCGTCGAACTGGCTCATTCGCGCGAAAGCTCTCATTGACGATCGGCCGTCCGTCCAAGATCGTCCGTGGGCCGTTTCGAAGAATCGATATGCAGGAAAACCGAAAGCTCAGGAGGAGAGTCTCGAGGCCGCGTTTCGCAGCGACCTCACGTCGTCGGGATAGTAGAGAGCGCGAAACGCTCGATGAACTCCCCGAGCGCTGGCGCCTCCGTCGATCCCGGCGACCGACGCGACCGACGCTTCGTCATGAATGCCGCGCGTCGCTCCCAGCTCGGTTTCTCCCTCGTCCTCGCGCGTCTCTCCGTCTCGCTCGCGCGGCCGATAGTTTTTCTCCTCGGCCGCGTCGCACTAACGGAAAGGGAGAGAAGAGAGACGAGAGAAGAAGCGAGGCGCAGCTGCGCCGTGACTACAGCGACCGCGAGCCCCGCTATATAAGCCACGAAAGATTGGCATAATGCGCATTAACCACGGAGTCTCCCGTATTCGAGGAACGTCCCTTGTTCGCGGCTGTCGCTTTGTCATCGCGCGTTAGATCGCGCAAATATCGAGCCGAGACGTCCGCCCTGTGCGTGTGTCGTGTGCGTGGCGCGCTCGGTGTTGACTGTTATGAAAAACCTGGCCGGTCACGCGGTCAGCACACTCGAATCGTCGCTATCTCGGCACGAAGGCGGGATGAAATAATAGGAGGCTACCTCAATCAGCGGCCGAGGAGGCCCTAACTTAAAGCGTCCGTACTCAGTCCTCAGTGTAGGCTAGTCGGTCGCTCAGAGTGTTCGGCGGTGACGACGACGGCCGAGACCAGGAGACAAGACCGAAAACGATCGTTGGCTCGTCCGGTGGGTCACAAGACGCCCTCGGGACTGATCTACGCTCCACGAAACGCTTAGGCCGGTGTCGCTAGTTCGCTAAATAATAAAACTACACCACGGTTCGTAAACAAAAAAACGTGATATTTTCCAAAAATACGGTTTAATCGAAATAAAAAGAGGAGCGATGCGTGACTCGTGGTGAGTGAACGAAAACAAGTGGCGATTCGTCGTGGACGCCGAATTGACTGAACAAAGAACAAAAATTGATGTTCCGAAAAAATAGATATATATATCGTTAACGTCAGCCAAGACGAAATTCGGGGGAGACGAAACGTTGAAACGTAAATTCGACTGAAATGCTCTGAGCGAGATTGGTGGGAGATTCCGGTAAATCGAAACGCCTGTCCGAATTTAAGTTACATTGAATTACACTACCGAGGAATTTCGCCAGCTCTGTTGATATTCCGACGATGCGCGAGGGAGACGTCGCGACGCTTGTGAAACGTAAATAGAGGAAAATTCGAGGGTCGACATCGCGGTGACAGCGTGTTTTTCTGCGAACCGACAGCGGGGCTGAGAGTTTTTTCGCGTGTCGAGCCCGGTGAATTGACAATTAGACGGTCAGACGGAGGGAAATTGTCGGGCGAGCGAGGTGATCGCGCGAGTTATACGAGCCGACCGACTGACAGTGGGCCCAACGTGCGGAAAACAACATGGCGGCCACGACAGCCGCACTGAACATGTGCGCGGAGAACTGCAGCAGCGCGGGAATTCTCTACGAATTGGCGAGGGACGAGATGTGGGCGCAGTGGAACGCGGTCGCCGATTACTTTGAGTATCAGCCGTGGATCTTCTCGCTCATCGGCAGCGCGATGGTCGGACTGTCCGGCATTCTGCCGTTGCTCGTTATACCCATTGACGAAGGTCTCGATCTCAAAAACGGAGGTAATTTTCGCGCAACGACCGCCGCCTTTTTTTGTCCCCCTGTGAACCGTCGAGAGTCCTCGAGTTGTCCTTCTCCTCGAAAAGTCCTCAAAATTTACCTAATGTTTCTAGCGATCTGATTGGTTTGTTTTTCGTTCGTCTTTTTTCGCTCAACGAAAACACTCGGTGCCCGATGAAAACAATGAAAAATTTGTAATTCATCGTGAAGCATGGAGAGTCTTCGAATTTTTCTTCCGCTCGAAGATTCCTCAACATCTATCGATCTATTTAGCGGATATCTGATTGGGCTTTTTCTTCGTGTTGAAATGTTTATTATTATTATCATTTTTTACAAATATTTTAAGATTTGCATATAAAGATGTGAAAATGAAACACCCGGTGCCCGATGAAAACAATGAAAAATTGATAATTCATCGTGAAGCATGGAGAGTCTTCGAATTTTCCTTCCGCTCGAAGATTCCCCAAAATCTATCGATCTATTTAGCGGATATCTGATTGGGCTTTTTCTTCGTGTTGAAATGTTTATTATTATTATTATCATTTTTAACAAATATTTTAAAATTTGCATATAACGATGTAAAAATGAAGAATAAAAAATATAAAGGTATTTATTTCTTTGGTTTCCTTTCGCTCAAAGAAAACGCTCGGTGTGCGATAAAAATAATGTTGTAACATTGACAATTGAGCGTGAGAATTATCGAAAGTCCTGCTATAGAACTTGACGCGCGTAACGCGTCGAGTTGAACCTCGTGAAGTCAAGCGACGTGAGGTAATCGTTGCAAAACTGAGCTGTCGGTCTTTGTTCGAATTCGACCGTTGCACCCCCTGTTCTCGCGGTTACAACCGAGTGGCGAGCACGGCAAACGCGTGTTTCGACCGCGTGAATCAGGCGATGAGGCATCACCCGTAAGTGGCCCGGGCTGCACAACTGTCTCTCGATTTCCTACAATGTTCTACGCAAACAATTGTCGAACGCAGTCACGGGAGAGCGCGAGATTCTCAGCGCTTTTTTCCGGTGATCGGTTCAACGTTCACCTTCGGCCAACGGAAGAACCGCGATTAGTGCGTTTGTTTACTCGACACACTATCGCAGTTCATATGTTTGTCGATAGCCTGTGTGCTGCGCACGGATAAATAAATTGTCGTACTGACAACTAAGACTTGTTGCTGGCAAAAGTTTTTGCCTATCCTATGAAAAAAATTGGCTGGTCTGGCAAACAAATTCGTGAGTGTAGCCACATAATTTGTCAGCCTAGCAAAAAAGGCTAGCAAAAATCAGCCCAGCAAAATAATTTCATGCCGTAGCCAAAAAATTTGTCAGCCCAAAAAAAAATGTAATGACCTATTAAAAAAAATGTTAGCAAAGTCAAAAATGTGTCAGACTAACAAAACAAATGCAATGTCCTATTAAAAAAATTGTTAGCAAAGCAAAAAAATTGGTCAGCCCAGTAACAATAGTTTGATGCCCTAGAAAAAAATTTGTCAGCCCAGCAAAAAAAGTTTGATGCCCTAGCAAAAGAAAATTGCTATCCCAGTCAAAAAATTAATCAGCACAGCAATGAAGTGACATTGTCAATCATCGTCAATGTCAGCCGCATTGTCAACACATTGACGAGTAATTCGCGGATCTTTGAAGAACATCACCGGCCATCCCAAAGGGCAGTGACCAAGAAATAATCGAGACTGATTACCACGAGTCAAGAAAAAAAAAGACACGTAACGAGATAATACCGCAGTAACAATTGCCGAGTTTTCCGTCGTCGGTTAGGTGTTACCGTTGCGCAAGGTCAGTTTCACACCAGTCCGTCTCGCACATGCGGCACGGTCGATATTACCCATGTTCTTTGCATAAATTTTCATGATCACCGAACGCAGACCGCCGCAGTCGCTTTTTTTTTTAATTCGCTTTCTCGATGACCGCAACAGAAGCGGTGCAGAGGTCGCTGGGGGGTCGCGGCTCGTCCGACGACGACGACGACGTCGTCGTCGAACGAGGAAGAATCCGAGAACTCGTGCGGCAATCGCGAATCTTTACCCGCTGACGTGTCCTAATTAATCATCTTCATCAGATCTGCGATGCGGCTTGAATGCACCTCGCCCGTTGCAACATTGATACAAAATTGACGTGGTCAAGAGTGACCGAGACCTGTAATCGGATTATTCCGATTACACGTCTGCGGTCTCGTTCGGCCGATTCCCGGCCGAAACTCCGGCTCACTGGTCGCCGGCGACATATTTTCTTCGCTTATCCGTTCGTATCTGCTCAGATGATGATTCTATCTTTTATTTTTCTTCTTTTTTTCGGCTTCTTTTTTTTTAATCGTTCTGACCCTCTTGTTTTGTTTGCAGCACCTGTCGCGCCAACGTGAAGGAACCGCCGGGCGCTCGGCGATTAAACGCCCCGAGGAGAGAGACCCGAAAGAGAACAAAAGATTTCGCGTTACACAATCGCGACCACGTACGTCGATAGCGCGTATCGATGCCCGTAATCTCCGCGACCTGCTGCTCATCTCCGCCGCACTCTCTGCCGCGCTAATTTTATCTGACGTGTGAGATATGCGTCAATCGCCTCGCGCGTTTGCGTGAATAAATCACGGTTCGAGGATTTTGGGAAGGGCGGCGACGGTTAATTAAATATTAATTAACGAGAGCCACCTATGTCGTTCCTTCTTCATCATCTTCTTCTTCTTCTTCATCTTCTTTTTCTTCTTCTTCTTCCTCTTCTTCTTCTTCGTAACAATTTTCTGTTACAAGTATGAAGAATGTCAATTTAATTTAGTTCGCAGTGAAAATGAGTCAATTGATCGAAATAATAGTACGTCACTCCTGGAAATAAATACAGCGAGCGGCGTCGACGCGAGTGTGAATTCCCTGCGCGTGTCGTAGGAAATCCTTCGACTCGTCCGCAGCGCGCTGCAATTATCTCATTGATAAGCGCGATCCGACGACGCCGTCGCACTTTGTTGCACATCCTCCGAGTGCATATTACCAGTGCGACATTATATCGTATCCAGTTTTCCCGGTGTGTGTAACTTGAGTTTCCGCCTACTGACTGCGTGACGAATCTGGGCAAAAATGATCGAGGAAAAACGGCCAATGGAGAAAAAGCCGACTTTTTTTTAAATAGCCCGCTTGAATGAATAGAAGTAAATAAAAGAAAGTTAAATATTAAAAAACGGCCTTTTTGTTGGCCGTTTTTTCGAACGGCCATTTTTCCATTGACATTTTTATTGGCCATTTTTTCTATCGGTCTTTTTCCATTAGCCATTATTTTCAATGACCATTTTTTCCATTGGCCATTTTTTCCATCGGCCTTTTTTCCATTAGCCATTATTTTCATTGACCTTTATTTCCATTGGCCATTTTTTCCATTGACCGTTTTTCCATTGGTCATTTTTCCATTGGCCATTTTTTCCATCGGCCTTTTCTCCATCGACTTTTTTTCCTTTGGCCGTTTTTTCCAGCGGTTTTTTTCCATTTGCCGTTTTTTCCATCGGTTTTTTTTCCATTGGCCATTTTTTGCTGCTACCCTTCGCGACGGCCAGCGAACAAAAGACCATCGTTGCCTCTGCTTCTGCTGCTGCAAGAGCAACGTAGTTGTCATAACTTATTAATAGAACTTCACAATGCGTATGGTTAATGCGCGTCCTGCTTTTTCTCAATACTTCATTGTGTCGCATCGCGGACGAGAATTACGCGCAACCCGGTGGCTATATTGTTGTATGCCGACGTCGCTATCGTGTTCGTTGAACCGCTTTGAGAAAAATAGCTCGTACGATATAACTCTTTATCGCATCTCCTCCGTCGCACCTTCTCTCTTAGACACGTTTCTCAAGATCCGACGATTTTTTCGTTGATTCGCAATCTAACGTTTTAAAAAGCTTCGAAAAAAATCAGTCGGCGAAATTAACTTCGCGAGTAAATAATTCACTGACGCTATAATTATCAGTGTAATGCCAAACCACAAGTCAACTGAGCCGACGAATCGATTGAACATGGGGAGGGTCAGTGTGTTATTAGTCAGCCGAACGTCTGGCGAAATTTTATTTATTATGCAAGCAAATTATTCGTGGAGAATATTTGTAGCATATAATAATAAGGGTGGCTGGTGATAGTTAAACAAGAGAATGACCAGCCAGTTATGCTAATATTTTCGATTGCGTGAGAAAACTGGTTTCTTACCATATTCAATATTCAATCGTGGCGGATCGATATCGATTTACAATTGTCGAGACGATTGTGTGTGGCTCTCGATAACGAGCGAGCTATCGACCCCGAGGACAATGAGGAGTTCGCCGACCTTCACTGGCGACGAGCACTTTCCTTTTTTGCTATGCTAACCATTTTTATATGCTGGAATATTTGTTCGCCAGACTGGCGAATTTCTTCGTCAGGATAACAAATAAATTTCCTGGGCTAGCGAAAAGCAATAGTTGTCGCTGTATCGACAAATCATTTCTCCACGAGACTATAATAAATTGTAAAATTTTCTTCCCTTATCATCCAAGCACAGCGAACGCGTCGCGTGAAAAACTTTCATCCTCTCGGCTTTATCGCGCTTTCACAGAATCCATACGGCACGCGTTCTATGAACCGCGCGGGGGTCGCTCGATCAGCGGGAGCTTTCGGGGAAGAATGAAAATTCAATTCTGTCGCTTGGCTGCGCCGCAAATTTGTCAACGCGACCGCGTGTGTCAACTCAACCGCGACATGAGTATCGCGCACTTGTCGATGTGTCCGGGTGTCCGCGGTACCCAACTACGTAGAACACACGTGCCAAGATGTATATTAAATTTTGCACGACACGTGCCAGCTGCGTAGTAAATTCCCGTCGAGTGAATTTCTATTGAACGACCGAGTATATTTTGTTGTTCTCGGAAGCTCATCGCCCCCGGTGACGTCCCGCCGCAATCGCGACGCATTATTTCCATGTCCTATATTTTTCATACTCTGTATTTACAACTTCGTGTTTCCTAATGTTGACGTTGTTTCAATTATTTTTTTTTCTTTTTCAGCTAGCGCTGGAACGCTCAAGATTCTCCTGAGTTTTGCGGTCGGTGGTCTGCTGGGTGATGTCTTCCTGCATTTGTTGCCGGAAGCCTGGGCGAGCAAAGCACTAAACATAGGTGAGGAAAATACGCGGTTAAAAAATTCCAGTGTTGAGAAAAATATTTATTTTTCCACAGAGGAAATTCTTCATCACTCAGGCCCAACGAGAATTTCTCTTTCCACGCTAGAATCATTAGCTTCTCCTCAAAACAGATCCGCGTTCGCCTCAAATTAATTCTCTAATTTTAAAAAACCTAAAAAAAAAGTTCACTGTTTTCGCGCGGAGGAAAATCAAAATTCTTTGTACGTGGTGAACTTGAATACCGTCTCAGCCTTTGTTTTCAGTCGCGATGAGTCTCAGCGCCCGGAGAGGAGGAATTGAGGAAGCGTCGATCGCGGATCGCGCGGGGTTGATTGAAATTCCAACGCAGTGCGGAGGGAACGACCGTGATCGGCGGGCTCGTTGAATATTTCACCGAAAGCGCTGGCGCACAGCGAGCGAAACACAAGAGAGCTATCGTAATCTACGAATGGAATACTAGCGACGCATCAAAGTTCAAGTTTTTATTTATATCACGCGACGTGACACGCGGTTCGCGGATATCGCGGGCGCGCGGCGTACGCGAGCGATTAAAGTGCATTAAAACAGTCGGCTGTGGAGGAAGAAAAGCGTTGCAGTGATTGCGCACTGGCTGCTGCCGGCTGCTGGCTGCAATCGCGAGGCGCGGGCTTTCCCCGGGAGTCGACGCTTTCCGCGCGGCCGATGCGATAAACACATGGGACCCGCGTGCAAATCGCCTCCACGCCAACGCCGAGAGGCCGAAGGAACGACGGAGCGCGCTGACTGTATCTAGGCTACGCCAATGACGCGCGACTACGTTTCTATCCCAGACGGAGCGACGGACGGGCGTCGAGAACCCATCTGCTCAATTCCCAGCTCTTTAAATGCTTCTGAAACGACATCCGCGGACCCCATTGTCAGTCAGTTGCGGATTCGAATTGAACGATCCGGTCGCGTTCGATGACTATAGGTATATCGTCGCCGTTGGTCCGCGCGCACTCATCTTGTTAATTCGCGCTCGGCGTAAACGAAATTGTCTCGCGAAAATTCACTGAAAAATAGCGATCCTTTTTTGTTTCTCTCAGTCGAGCAGTTCCGTCTCTGAACCCAACGATTTCTGCGGGGTTCTAAATTTTTTTCTAATTTGCGGGGTTTTAATTTTCAGCACTTCGAAGGTTCCATGTGTCAGGATTTGATAAGCCACTTGGAAAGTAGCAACTTTATTGTCAACGTTATCTAATCGAAATACCACACGTGACGTGAGGCGATAGGTGGAACATTGTAGATTCAAAGTACCAATTTCGTGACGCTCTTATAATTTGATTCTTGCGACAGAATTTCTTACTCCAGTTACATCGTTATTATTGTCAATGTTATTGTTATTATTGGGCTGCGAGACTGAAAGAATAGGACGACTCGGATGAGCTCATTTTTCGCGATGTGTCCTCGATGCAATTCGATAGTTCGTCTCGACGCTCCACTATTGCATTAGCAACGTCGCGGTCGATAAAGCGAGCAACGATCGTGATCGCGGGAGACACCGAATTCGTTATATAGATCTCTGATGACATCACTGGTGAATGCCGGTAATAGAGAATAATTTCAAGGATAGAGGGGAGGGATCGCGCCGCGATGCGATGCAAAGTTCAGTTTGCCGGCGAACTGGGTTATCGTCGAGCCGCGACACAGACACGCGGAGTCGCGATCAGCCGGAGGTCACGATGAACAAAACTTGAGCAATTTTCAATATTATTGTTGCTGGTGATACGTCCGGGAATTACCGGAAATCTCGAGTGTAATCGCGGCACAATCGACGGTGAAATAATAATAACGCAAACGTGGTTCTGCTTGCAGTTGGCTCCGATGGACATCGACCAATGGCTTGCGGCCTCTGGGTGCTCACCGGTTTCCTCGTATTCATCATCGCCGAGAAAATGTTCATCGGCGAGGGCGACGGTGAGGGCGACGACGAGGACGAGGAAGTTTTCCCGGGAAAAAACGTCGCGGAAAACGTTCGCGGGACGGCTGACGAGTCGCTGAACAACAACGACGACGGAGACGACGATGACGTGCATCACCGCCACAAAGTATTGGAGAACAACAATTGTCTCACGCTCAACGGCGGCAGTTCGTCGAACGACGGTTACTCGAAGCTCAAATACTCCAAGGACGCGAAGTCGCGGGCGAATGAAGCGAAGGACGGCTACTCGGTCGCTCAGGTTTATCCGCGTAAAAATGCCTACGCGATCAACGGTGCGCCGCGCGACGACTGCTTCTCGACCGAGGAAAGACAGCAAAATGGGCTCGCGAAGAAAGCGGCGCCTCGAACGAATGGTTTTGTCAAAAATCGGGTCGACTTTGTCGAACGAGTGATACTCAATGGATCCGTGAGGACGAAGAAGAGCGAGAAAAAGTACGAGAAAACGGCCGACGGAAAACAGGACGCCAGCACCCCGGTGAAACCCAAGACAAAACACATAACTGGATATCTGAACCTCATGGCCAACTGCATAGACAATTTCACGCACGGTCTCGCGGTCGGCGGATCGTTTCTCGTGTCGTTCAGGCTCGGCGCCCTCACGACCTTCGCCATTCTCATTCACGAGATTCCCCACGAGGTCGGGGACTTCGCGATACTCTTGAAGAGCGGCTTCAGCAGGTGGGACGCTGCGCGCGCTCAGCTGCTCACCGCGAGCGGCGGGATAATCGGGGCGCTCGTTGCTGTCCTGTGTTCCGGCAGTGGAATTGGTAAGTGTTTTTTTTTAAATTAAAGAAACACTTTGAGGAAAGGCTAAACGTTATGTCTCTTTCTAAAAATTTCGATCCAATCGTAGTTGAAGGCAATGTGATGGAATGAAATTTGGTAAGCCTTCTCGGCTTACCAAAGCCTAGAAGGCTAGAAGCCTAGAAGGCTTTTGGGGCCTTCTAGGTGAATCAGATGCTTACGAAATTTGACTTAAATTTTTATTGAAATTTCGATCCAAACGTAATGGAAGGCAATGCAATGGAATCCAATTTGGTAAGCGGAGCCTTCTCACTGAATCAGATGCTTACGAAATTTGATTCTGTAGAGCCGTCTTCAGGTACGATTGGCTCGAATTTTCAGGGCGGTCACTCTGGCACTCATGAAAGTTGAGCCTCTACTTAATTAACAATCCTTGTTAATTCCCTTGATTAAAAATGCTTTTCGCGTTATTCCACAGAGTCGCGGACGAGCTGGATTCTTCCGTTCACGGCAGGAGGCTTCCTGCACATTGGAATGGTGACCGTTCTGCCGGAGCTGCTCAAGGAGTCGAATCCGAAGGAGTCGGCGAAACAACTCGGCGCCCTACTTAGCGGGATCACCGTGATGGCGATACTGACCGTTCTGTGCGATTAAACGTGGTCAAAGGCCAATTCGGCGTCGACGACGCGCGTCGATAGTGAAAAATTACTCATTTCACACGCGCATAAACAAAGCGAGGACAAAGTAATGACTGAACAAAAACTGATAGACATTAGATATTCGAGTTGTCGTTGTTCGGAGTGTCGGAATTTCGTGACACTTCGCCGCTGTTTATTGGTTTTTCTTTCTTTCCTGTTCATTTTTCTTTTTATACATAGAGGAAGTCTCGCGACGCGAGCTCATATATTTTCATTACGAGTCGCACCGAATGTCGTCGGATGCCTCTGAGAGTCGAGGCGCGACGAGAGAGATAACGTTGCGACGTTTTTTCATGTATATAATTCGAGACGACGCGAGAAGAAGCGACCGCGCGAATCGCGCGACAGTGAGATTTACCCTCGGAATTGAGGATTTCCCAGACGTTGTGGAAAATCATTGGGTCTCCGCGACTATAGTTTATTGTATAGAAGTGTGAACGCGTTCTTCTATATCATTGGTAAACCGTGAAATTCGATCTGTTGCTGAAACACAATTCTTCCTTTCGACGCGGATGTTGTCGCGCATTGTGGAGGGTAAATAAAAACGAAAAATGAAATTACATATTATGTAAACTAGTGAGACAGTATTATTACACGATATCGTTGCGTCAAATTTCCCGAACGACTCGATCGAAAGATCGCCAACACTTTTTCCGTTCTTTTTTTACCAACGAAGAAAAAAAAAAATTGAAAGGCAATGCACTCTCACTGTAAAAAAATTGAATTCGAAAATGAGATATTCACGAGGTAAAGCCAACTTTGTATTAAAATTTATCGGCGAATGAAAGAAAATGTCTTTTTCTACATTAGTGTGTAACTTCTCGAGTGCCATACCGTGGCGTCTGTAAATAATCGAGCCCGTGTGTCCAAAGGGTGGATATTTCGAACCGTTGATCTTGTTTCCTTGTTTTTTTTTTGTTTGTTTTTTTTTGCACGTTTCGTATAAGGACTATTCCAACGAACTGTAACGACGAATTTGTAAATAAATTTATTCTGTGACTTATGAAGGACCAACGGATTCAATGTGGCTCGTGAGCTGCTCCGGCGTACCTGTCCGTTCTGACGTACTAATGAAAATTTAAACGATGATGTCATGTTGGGTTCGTTTCGTATACGCGATTTTCTACTTGAAGAGTTTGTTTATTGTTACGGGACAAACAAGTCGTAAAAAAACATATATACATAAAAACGTTTTTATTATTAACTTCTGACAGACATCGCAGTAGCTCAAGTTTCGGCGAACCGTCAGACATTCTTAGAGCAACTCGTCGTTCACCATTTAAACTGCCACTTCGATCATTCGATATTTTTATATTACACTGTACACGACATTCGCGGAAAAGAAAGAGTTACACTCTTATCGCCGAGGGAAAATCCAACGTTGCGGTCTGACGGTTGCGATATTACCGACGATTCATCGATGATGACTAGAGATTTGAGCCGCCGTATAAAAGTGACCGCCGATTTCGTAAACGATCTATTTTCGTGTCAAAATAACGAGAAGACAATTTTGAAAAACCTTCGGTAAAACCGGAAGGTCCAACATCCCCAGTTTTCAACAACAGCAAAGTACAAAAGATCTTTGGTCGATTCGACTAACGGAGAATCTACAACTCGTCGTTAATCTCCTCAAATATAGTTTCCCGCAACCTGGTGAGTTGCGACGCGAGGTGGCCGAAGGAATAGTCGTCGTCGGAGGACGAGGCGTCCCCGACGCTCTCGTAGTGTCGCGAGGCCTCCTTTATAACCGCGACGAGCGAGTATCTCTCGGCGCGAAAGTTGCTTTTGCAGATCGATCCGAGGGTTATCATGCTGTCGATGATCACCGACAGAAACCCGTAATCCTCCATGTTCGAGACGCCGAAGGCCTCGTTACTGAAGCTCTTGATCATGAGATTGCTCAGGTGTTTGCAGTAATTCTGCGCAAGCAGCTTCTGCTCGAAATCCGTGCTGGCGTATTCCCGCGTCTTTCGTCGACGAAGGATCTCGTCCTCGATCTCGCCGAGGCCAATTCTCTCGACCACGAGATCGCTTATCAGGTTCATTATTCTCGACTGCGTCTGCAGGTGGCCGTCCTCGAGAATCTGCCCGAAGATCTCGAGGCCGCCGTGATCCACCAGCGCCTTCTGCGCGATCGGATACTGGCGAACCAGAGCGCTAAGCGCGAAGAGACAGCGCGATTGCACGGTGACTTTGTTCTTTACGACCAGTATGTGAAGCAGTTTCTGCACGAAATCGTGCTCGAGCGCTTTCGCCTGCACTTTCGGATTCGATTGCACCGCCGTTCCCAACAGTCGAAGCGCTTCGGCCTTGATTTCGTCGTTCGTTGTGTTGAAACACGGGGAAATAATCTTGCCCATACTGAAAATTAATTGGGAAATTAGACGAAACAGCGACTTTTTCTTGTATTTGCCGCGAAGAAATAAGCAAGTACTCGAGAAAATATTCGCGTATTAAAACTTCAATAATCTTGCCCATACCGAAAATTAATTGAGAAGTTAAACGAACCAGCGATTTTTTTCCTATCTACTGCGAAAAGATAAGCAAATATTCGAAAAATATTCGCGCATTAAAACTTCAAGAGTCAGAGCGATATTTTTATCGGTCTTACCCTCCCATATCGGCGAACGTCTGAGCGTTGTCTATCTGATGAAGCAGATACTCCATGTTATTCAAAAGCTGCAACACATCGTCGACCACCTGGCTCGTTAATGACTCGGCGGCCACCGAGTCTCTGTGACTCTCGAATCTTTGGAAGAAAGTCGCGAGCATCTCGGCGTCGGTTGTCACGTTGACTTCGAGGGCTTTGAATTCGTTTTTCAAGTTTGTGTAGCTCTTGAAGAGCTCCAGAGTTTCATCATCGGTCTTTTCATCCTGAAATCAGGCGGGAATCTGATTTACAATACAGACTACATTGAATAAAAAATTCTTTGGCAATAAATTTGTGTAAAAAAATTACAGTTGACTGAAAAACAAGAGACCTACGTTTGATTCGGGCTGTACATCTTCGCTGACCAGCTTCAGCTTCTTCAACCTGGCCTTGAGCTCGTCCAGCGATATTTTCAACTTATCAGCCTCCTGTTTAGTGGCATCGTTTTTCCCAGCTTCGTCTTCGAGCAGTCGCACAGATTCGTCAGGGTGCAGCGTCAGAGACTTTGTCCGTCGATCGTCGTCATCGTCGCTGCTGTCCGAATTACTTTCAGCCTCCTCGTCCAGGAGTTTTGCCTCCGTCAGGCCTGTTTGGAGATTATGGCGAATGTGAAGACCACTGGGAATTGGTTGACCTGGTGAGAAGAAAAATATAGATTTTTGTACATAAAAAATTTAAAAAATAAAAACCAAAGCAATGACAATGTGAAATTTTGGGGATTGTGGCAATTTTATTAACCGTTTAGTACGCAAAATTTACGTACCTTTTCTCACCGTTTGCCACTCGCGCGAGGCAACGAAGGTGCTGTCATTTTTTTCGCTGTACGCGAAGAGGTTTGCGGTGCCGCAGATCAGCACGCAGAACGCGAAACTCAGAGTTCCCGGCATTTCGAGCTGGAACAAAAAATTACGCTCGTACACGCGTATCCGGCGAGCGATGTTCGGAGATGACGGTGGCAATAACAAAGAAGGAGCTGGAAGCAGCGCGGCGGCGGCGGCGGCGGCAAAGGTTAGAAAATATTGTTTTACCTATACGAACGTCGACTGACACGATGATCACCGATCCGCAATTTGTCGGTCGCTGTTTATTCGAGTGTAAAATGAGATTGCTCGCGAGTCAATCGGAAGAAAAATATGTATTTCATGCAGCTGACATTCGTTCTTGCTGCGCCATGCACATATCTACGGCTGGGACGAATTCAAACACTGAAATTGGACATGCAACTGTTGATAGGGTAGATAGATCACCACATATATTTTTTATGTGTGGTGGCGGTGTTCGAACATCCCGTCGTAGCTTCGCTACCACTCGGAAATTTCGCTGCAATCTCGATGGTAAAAATAAAAGTACTGTAACTGCACGTGATAAAGAATATTAATTTTTATTATATACGAGTTTACGAATAGAAACGTGGAGTTCACGCACGAAATCTCCGCGCCGCGCGTGTCGCGCGCCGATTGCCGAACGGTGGAGGACGAGTGAAGCAGCGACCCACACGCTAACAGCACACACATCGAACCCACATTCTGCGGATCGACTCTCGCGACGAGCGGGCTTGGGGCATCGTCGGGAAAAGTGTAAAAGGCCGGGAAAATGCCCAAAAAACGAAAGCTCGCGAGTCTCGACGACAAGTGTCGGATATGCCTCAGCGACGACGGATGCATGAGTGACATTTTTTCCGAGCTGCTCAGGCCGAAAATCACCGACCTCGGGAGGTCCGCCTCGATCCCTGTATGTTTACTCCAACAATTACCATTTCTCGCTTTGAGGTTAGGTCGCGCTCGAGCGCTCGAGTCTTCGCTCTCTCGCTAACTTGATTCCTTACATTGTTGCGTCTCCGACAGATCGACGATGGCGAGACTCTTCCACGAAATATCTGTCACGTTTGCCTGTACAAGCTCGACATGTGGATCGAATTTAAGGAACAGTTCGTTCGCTCCAACGATATGCTGCGAGAGCACTTGGAACAGGGCGAGCTATCGGATAACAAAGTGAGTGGTGTAACTACTTTTTAGTGTACCAGAATTCTTGCCATGCTTAAATCGCAATCAAATTGTATCAACAATGTAGCACAATTGATTGCCATGTCAGCTCCAAACAAAACCCCACAAAAAAAATTAATTCTAACTCCCTGAAGATGCAGAATTAAAAATGTACAAAGAACTCATATTGATTATTGACATTGAATACTTTGTAGGCTTCCCCGACGAAAAGAAAACACAGCGAGTCGCTGGAATCCCCCAAGAATGATTCAATCCAACAGGGCAATGCTGTGAGTAAAAAGATTTGTTTTCCAATTGTGAATCTGAAAAATTCTCTCGCTCGTCACACGTTTTTTCTCCCCAAAAATATTGAATTGAACTGTCTATCGTTGTTTTCCTTCTCAGAAGAAACTAAAGTCTGACTCGCCAACACCCATGGATTGCGCCGGGTCGAATCTGAAAACTGAGAAGAAGAGCGAGTCCAACGAGGAGCGAAAAGCAGCTGTCGAGGATTCACAGAAAGTAAGTAGCTGCCGGCAAATTTTCTCGCTCTCGTTGATACTCGAGCTCGGCCGTTAATTCCGCTAGTTTCACGCGTTAGAAAACATTCAACCGTATTTCCGACTCCCCAGGCTAAGGTCGATTCGGACATGACGTCGGACGTGATCCCCGTGGCGACGGAGGTCGCGCAGAAAGTCAAGCAGATCGCGGGAAGACGGGCGAAAACGACGGAGCGCCGAAAAGAGTCGACGAGGCGATGGGTGGCGCGAAAGAAGGCGTTGCTGGCCGCCACGGGCGAGAACGACACAGACACGGATTCGATGGTGTCGGAGGACGAGCAGCAGCTGTCGCCGGTGCAGAAGGCGCGCGCCAAGTGCAACGCGGAGAAGGTCGCGGCGGAGTCGCACAGAAGGATGACGCGGGCGATGCAGAATTTGGACAGTAACATATCCGGCTATTACGGCACGAACGCCGACAGCGAGAGTTACGTAATTCAGGACAGCGACTCGGAGGCGCGCAACGACCGAACGAACTGCGCGATAAAGACGGAAGCGCCGACGGACGGCGGCGGCGGTGGCGGAGGCGACGCTCGTCTTCCCTCTAACAGCGTCTCGAACGCCTCGCCGCGCCCTAACAACTCGATCGCCGAGAACCCGAAGAACCCGCCGAGCGCGGACGACGGCTTCGTCCCGCACTCGGTGCGATCGGAGCTGATAATCGACGGCGTGACCTTCGTCGTGACGTCGACGCTCGTTCTCTCCGAGCCGCATTATCTGAATCCCGCGCAGACCAACAATTCATCCTCGCTACCGGGCGACGAGGCGACGCAGCAGGAGCGAAACACCGACATAATCGACGCGGTGCAGCTTCGGCGCGTCAGCCCGAAAAACGAGTTGTCGAGGAGCGAGAGCACATTGATCGACACCTGCCTGAACATCGAGGTCGAGGGCACCGAGCTCGACTCGCTTCAGCGAGTCCAGTCGGAGCTCGCGAAGTTCGTCGAGAAGGGGCTGAGAAACAAACTCGTGGACGAAGGCGAGGACGACGACGACGCGGGCGAGAAAATCGAGGCGAAGGTCAACGACGCCTTCCAGACGCTCGATCAGCAACTCAAGACAATAGTGGAGAAGACGATAAAGAAGAACCTGGAGAACGCGAGGACTATCGACAATCGCGGCAACAACACTTTCACGGGCGAATTCCTGAAGGCCGCCGTGCGATCCAAGATCTTTCAGCCTCGCGTGTACCTCGTGCGCTGCGACGTCAATTGCGCGAATCCGCTGAGACAGAAAAACCTTGAAAAGCCTCGAAAAACGCGTAAATCCAACGTGCTTCAGGACGTCGCGAAAACCTCGACGAAAGCGACGAGCAAGAAGATCGAGGAGCCGCCGCCACCGCCTCCGCCGCTCGGGAAGAGACGCAGCGTTCAGCCCGCGAAATACGCGGATTACAACACGTCGCCCTTCGACTCGGAGGGCGAGGAGATCGAGGCGACGAGCCAGGTCGTGACAAAAAAACCACCGCCCGCCACGGGACCAAAATTGAGCAAAGTCAAGACTTACGGCCCGGCCGCTCCGAAACCCGCGCAAACGCCGCCTCCATCCGCGAGTCAGCCCAAACCCCAGCAATCTCTGCTTCTGCCCCAAAAACCGGCGCCCGAGAAACCGGCGAGCAATTCCGTCAGCGAGAAGCACATCTGCGGCGTCTGCGGAGACGCGTTCAGCACGCGAAAGGAGGTCGAGACGCACTTCGGGACTCACAAGAAGCAGAAGATGATGCGATGCAAGCGTTGCCACGAGATCGTCGACGCGCGTCTTGTCAAGTCGCACGTGTGCAGCGCCTCGAAAAACCTTCACAAATGCTCCAGTTGCACCGCGACCTTTAGAACCGAACAGCTGCTCGCCAGACACGCGGAGTCTCACGAGTCGGAGCGGGAAACAGCGACGAGGGTCGAGAAAACGTCGGGCGCCGAGGCGAAGAACGTTCACGAGACGAACGACGCGGATTCCGCGAAGAACGTGGCGCAGAGCGAGAGAAACGAGGTGCAGCTGGCGGCCGAGAGCCGCGACCGCGAGAGCTACACGTGCTTCGTGTGCGATAAAACGTTCACGGACGAGGAGCTGCTCAAGGATCATCTGCAGAAGCACTGCGACGACATGAGCGAGGACGAGCGTAGCAGCAACGCGAAGGAGTATCAGTGCGCGATCTGCGGCGAGGCTCTCGAATCGGAGGACGCGCTCGAGGCGCACGTGGAGAAGCATCTCTTCGATGACGAGGACGACAATCCCAATCTCATAAGCATAGGCGGCGGCGGTGACGCCGAGAAAAACGTCGGCGGCGGCGGCGGCGGCGGCAACGAGACGCTTCACAGTTGCGGCCAGTGCAGCGAGACTTTCGATTCGGAGATGCTGCTGATGCTGCACATGCAGGCGCACGAGGAGGAGGTCGCGATCGCCGAGTGGGAGCGACGGGGGATCGACAATTCGCAGGAGGAGCAGCACGTTTGCGTGATATGCGACGATATCTTCGCCACCGAGGACGAACTCTCCGAGCACCTGGATATTCACAACGGCAACGCGCACATCTGCATCCTCTGCGACAAACCCTTCCTCACACTTGAGGAGCTTCAGAGTCACGTGAACACGCACTGATTCGCGTGAGGAGGCGACGATCGCCAGTCGCGATTACTTTACCGGGAGCTCTGAGGGAAATTCGCGCGAAGACCGCGATGATCGTCTGCCGCGATTATTTTACTCGGGGCTCCGAGGGATCCGCGAAATTCGCGCGACGATCGCCCGTCGCGATTATTTTACTCGGGGCTCCGAGGGATTCGCGAAATTCGCGCGAAGACCGCGACGGTCACCCGCCGCGATTATTTCACTCGGTGCTCCGTGGGGTCCGCGAAATTCGCACGAAAACCGCGACGATCGCCCGTCGCGATTATTTTACTCGGGTCTCCGAGGGATCCGCGAAAACGGAAACCAAGTCCAGCTGCCAAGAATGTTCCGCAGATGTTATGTACATTTATTACATGTATATTACGCTACTTCAACGTGTCGAGACGCATTGGGAATAAATAACGAGAAAAAATAATGACGGGATTTCCCCGAGGGGAAATGCGAACCTCAGTTGAATGATTTTTAACAATATCGATAGCAGATGGCGAAGACATTTGTTAAGCGCTCGTTGACGTATGTTGTACATACGTGACGATTATCTTTCTTTTTAGTATTGCCGAACTTTTATTTAAGATATTATGTGCTTCATACTATTTTTAGTTATGTAAAGAAAAACAAATAATTTACCGGTGTACCATTTACATTCTGTTGTCTGAACTGTAAAATTCGATGATGAAAGAAGAACACTCGAGAAAAACCAATCGTTTGTACTCATTTTATCACTTTTATCACTTTTGGAGTTGAAATTTAAAAATATCTACAACATTTAAAAAAAATCGAGATGTCGGGACGTTTTATGCGACATTCTCTTTGAAGGATTTAGATTGAGTGTGCAAAAGGGGATTTCTGTAGGTCGAGCAGAAAAATAACTACGATTTCTGTGAAGCCGGCAATATTTAAAAAAAAATCACAATTCTAAAAATACGGTTTTTTTGTTTTTGTTTTTAATCGAATCAAATTTTGAAGTGAATATCAATATTCAAGAATAGTAATTGGATCATTCAGAAGTTGAATCGTTCGCCAAAATCGCCCATAGGCGTCGCGCCGGTCGATCAGCTGTTCGCCAGCAGCTGCAGTCAGCGTTTGGCAGAGATTTGTTTCGTTCAACGAGAACTGTCAGCGACGGACGATTGTTTAAAATAAAAATCTCTTGCCATTGTCGATGTGCGAAACCTCCATCAGAGTCAGTCTTCCCGCCGTAGACGACGCAATAGCCCGAGCGTTGCTCACACGTGTTGTTCGTCGCTAAATTGACGCGAATACTCCGAAAAATGGAAGAACCAAACGCGGTCGTGAAATCCGAGACTTTTTCCGCCGCGAATGATTTAAAATTGGAACAGTGCGTGTCGACGAACTGGCGACTAACGCAGGACAACAAACGACTGTGCGACACGGTATCGATAATTCAAGCCTCCAAAGCGCCTGAAAGGTAATCCAAGAGTTTACGTAATTTTTCCAGTAAAGATCCACGAAGAAGTTATATCCACGTTGAAAAAAAAAATTAATATACGACTGACCAGATTTACACTCGAGGACATCGTCTCCGATTCCTGCCTCATTCTCCAACCGGCGAACGCGAACGTCTACTATCGGCAAGAGGCCTGCACGATCGATATAAACTTAAACGCGGGTCAGAGGCTCTCGCGAATCGGCGTGGTTTCCGAGGGCTCCGTCCTCGAGTTCTTCAAAGAGTCCGGAGAATACGCGGGAACGACATTCGCGGAGTTGATCGAGGAGTACGAGGATGCTACGGTTTATTTCGCGGAGTTGAACTTCGAGAGGCCGACCGCTCAAGCGAGTATAAAGGTAGTGCAATTTTTATTCGCTAGCTCCTTAATTAAGAACAATTTTGTAATTTCTACCTTCTTTCGTAATTTTTTTTGTTTTTTTTTTCGACTGACTAATTCTAATTCGATTACAGTTCACTAGAATCCACAATTCACGACCCAATATGTTTCTGTATGGAATAAAACTCGTGCTGGAAGACGCGAAATCCCTGCCGAACGAGCGACCGAGGTTCGAGGATATTCTGAAGAGTTCTTACGGCAATAACAAGCAGATGCCGCTGGGGCTTCCGGACTTCGCGAGTATCCCGGACTACGACGGGAATCTCGCAACCGAAATGCAGGCGTGTCTTCGAAGTTTCGCGGGAAAAGCGTGGGGCCCACGTCCTGACAAAACGGCGAAGCAGAAAAGCGCAGAGGCTGCGGCGACTGCGGAGGAGACAATGAAAGAGAGTTCGATGGACGTGACGGAGACAGCGAAGCGGTCGAACATCGAACTGTGCATAGACGAGAAGCTTCGGGACATGGAGAAGCGGCTGATGCAGAGAATAGACGAGGTGGAGGTGAAAATGAACGACAAACTCGACGCAATACTGAGACACATAGAATTGCGAAGCAAAACGAGCTAACGGAGCGTCCGAATGACGAGTGAACGGGGCTTCCGTGTTCGTTAAATATCGCAGCGGTCGAGATTCGCGCGCGAAACATCCGAGGACTGATAGGTGAATAAAGATAAAAGAAACGAAATCTCCGAAAAAAATTGTCGATAGAAACATTTCCGCCGATCTCGAAGGTCGGTAAATCGAGCTCGCGATCGGTAAGATTTATCGGTTTATATTTTAAGAAATATATTTAATACAACGAGGCAGCGAGACCTCGTAGAAAAAGAAATAAAGAGGCCTTTCTCCCTCCGGCATTAAAAAAAAAACAACCAAAGAAAACCATTGATAGATGGTTCTTCTCTCATTCACACGGAACTCTGTGTCGGTGAACTCGGTTCACGCGCTGCGTCGACGTCGTCGCGGCGTCTCGGCGCTAGGTCGTGGACGGTTTTTCGGGGTCCTCGTTGGCGCCGTTTTCCGCCGGGGGGTCCCACTGGTGGAGCTGCTTGCGCCACAGCTTCACCATACCGTCCCACCCTCGTCTACTGTATTTGGTGTATTTTGGAGGAGTTTTTGGATGCTCCTTGGTCCTCTGGTCCCTGGAATTCAATAATTATTCAATTAAAATAGTATCTACAACAATTGAAAAGTCTTGCATACATTTCTTCAGAGCTAAAATCCATGTAAAAATTACAATTAATTTTTTAAACTCACTTGGGCACCATTCTAATATATCTGTCGTATCCTATTGTGTTTTTTCCATAATCGATTTCCTTCTGTCTGCGCATCAGCACCCCAGGATCCGTTTCCTGTTCTACTCTCCTCTTCCCTGCTCCTGAGGAAGTTGTGCTCGAGCTTGAGCCACTATTTCTCCTGTTTCTCGACACCCTCTCGCTCTTATTCTCCAGACTCTCCTCCCTCAGTCGTTTGCGAATTGTCTCGCTGTCCTCCTGAGAGTGCATATTTCTGCGAGTCTCCCTGCTGCAGTCCTCCCTCTCGTCGCTCTCGTTTTCTCCCTCGCTCGATCTCACTTTCTCGTCTTCCTCCATCTTCACCCCCGCATTCCCATCTGGCTCTGTATTCACTGCCAAATTTTCATTCCTTTGTGGCTCAGTTTTCACAGCATCTTTCTGGTTGTCCTCGGGCTCCGTTTCTGCCACCACATTTTTGCTCTCTTGCGACTTGATCTCTGCGCTTTTCGCCTCTGTGGAATTTATTTCAACGTAGAATTTCTCAGGTTTTATTGCACCGCAGCAGATGGCCTCATCGAGAAGCGCATCTTCCTCCTCCGCAGAGCACTGTACTTGCATTTCCGACATCTTTCGATACGTGTTTTGTACCTGCGAAATGGAAGGTAAATAAATATCGGCGATTCGCGTTCGCCTCGCACGCGAATGCGGCTTTCTAACCTATGCGAGTGCGAATTTTTATTCCTGCATGAGGACGCGGATTTCGCGGTATTCGATCGAAGAAATGACAATTGATTGGAATGTCTCACCTTTGCCGTGGGAAATCGTTACAGGCGAACAAAAATGCGCCAACTGAACTATCTGTTGTTTCGCACGATCTGCATCATTCCCAAAACAAGTAGCTGCCGCGTAGTTTGTTTTCGCCCCGTAGAGCCAATGTAAACACCAACTTCTCGCTCGTCGTTTAAAGCCACGAACGAGAGACGCCGAACGCGCGTATTTACGCACCGTAAATATACACAAATCTCCTTATTAGCGGAAAACCGATTCGGCATTCGACTCTGCGGAACCGCGATATACGCCGATCGCTGATGCGACTGCTGATCGTGGTCGGCGCGTCTCCTAGAGCCGGGAAATTCGCGCGCTTTTTCGTTCGGTCGTCCTATTCGGCCTCGGTCGCCGATCGGCGTGCAGGTATTTTCGATGTATATCGCCGGACAACGAAAAACTTCAGAAGTTCGAAAAATGATGTCCTGTAAACTAAGAGAATAAGAAGCTGTAAAAAAATCCATCGAAAGAAGATAAAGAAATGCCTGTATTCCTCATTGCAAATGCGAATTGAAATTCAACGCGCCTCCATTCGTTCTTTTATTCAAAAACACGCGCGATTTTTTTAAAATCTGCAGCGCCATCTGTCATCAGAATCATCCAAATCACTGGTAGATGACGCTCGTCTCAGTTTCGCGCCAACATAACCTAAAACGCTTGCAGCAGCTGACGAAATCCTAACCAATCCTAACCTCCTCCGAACCGATCGGTCGCGATTTTCCGTATGTTTAGTTCGTACGTAGTCGCCGCTTGCGTTGGACACCGCGAGCTAGTTATGAATTAAGTGACTTTGGTCCGAAAGAGTGTATAAAATGTCGAAAGCGTCGAAGGGCGGCGCGGCCGACGCGAAGCTGAGCAAGAAGGACACTCTGCAGGCGGTCGTTCTTGCCGATGACTTCACGACGAGCCTCAACCCGGTGCACAATTTCTGCCCGAGTATCCTGATGCCGGTCGTGAACACTCGGCTTCTTGATTACCTTGTGGAGACGCTGATAAGGTCGCAGGTCCAGGAGTTGTTCCTCTACTGCAGCAGCCACATCGAGTCACTCAAGGACTACATAGCGTCCAGAAAGTACGAAGACATAACAGTGTCCCTCATAATCTCCGACGGCTGCCGCTCGCTGGGCGACGCGGTGCGAGACATCGACACTAAGGGATGGATCAGAGGGGACTTCATTTTGATCAGGGGCGACGCCTTCACCAATGCCAACCTGAAGAATCTCATGGCGATACACAGAGCCAGATGCGAGAAGGACAAGGGCGCTGCAGCCACTCTTGTCTTTCGCGATCTCGGCTCCACCGGCGATTCCTCCCTGCAGGAGCAATCCTGCATGTTTGTCGCCGATAGAACAAACAAGAAGGTTTTATTTCACAAGAAGCTGGGCAAGGACGACAAGAAAGTCAATCTGGAGCTCGAGTGGTTCCTGGATCACGAGCAGATAGAGATAAACTCCAGCTTCGTGGACACCCACATTTATCTCTGCTCGCCGTCTGTGCTTCCTCTTTTTGCAGATAATTTTGACTTCCAGGTGAGCCAAGGATCAGCTTATTGGGAGATAAAAAAAATGGGAAAAAATTGCTTATTTGTTTGTTCTTGATTGATTTTTATTTTATTTTTTCAGACCATGGAAGATTTTGTGAAGGGCGTTCTGATGAACGAGGAGATTCTCGACGCGAGAATCTACTGGCATCCGTTGAACACCGAGGAGTACGCGCTGCCGATAACGTCGTGGCAGGCTTATCACACGCTCACCCGGGACATTCTGCAGCGACAGGGATATCCCCTGACGCCGGACATGCTTCCACCCCTGCGAAACATCGTCTACATGTCGCGCAGCACCTACAAACATCGAACCGCGGCGCTGGCGCGGGGCTGCACGCTTCAGCGCGACAGCATCGTCGGGAAGAACAGCGTCCTCGGGAAGAACACGTTCGTCACGCGATCGGTGATCGGCGAGGGTTGCACGATAGGCGAGAACGTTCGTATACAAAATTCCCACATTCTCGCGAACGCCACGATAAAAGACCACAGCGTGCTCGAGAGCTGCGTCCTCTTCGCCGACTGCCAGCTGGGCGAGAACGTCGAGCTCGACGCCTGCGTTTTATCGCCCGGCGTCGAACTGCCCGCGAAAAGTCGCTACGCCGATTCGATCCTCGAGACGAGCGGCAAAAAGATCGTGGCGACCAAGATGTCCGAGCAGGAACTCGACTCGGCCGAGGAGATGCTGTACTTCAAGACGAAGGAGACGAATTTCCGCGAGGACGACTCGGACTCCGAGTCGTCGTGCAGCGAGACGAGTTCCTTGCGCGGTTCGCCGATACCCGACGACACGAATATGTTCCTGTCGGAGGTGATAGACAGTCTGTTGCGGGGATATCAGGACAAGCTTAACTGCGATAATCTGATACTCGAGATCAACTCGTCGCGATACGCGTACAACGTCAGCATACGCGAGGTCACGTACAACGTGGTGAAGGCTATTCTCATGCTGCCTGTGCCTTACATCACGGAGATTAAGGCGGCGGAGAATACGAATTATCAGAAAGTGCTGAAAGTAATGATAACGTACTTCAATCCGATTCTACTGAAGTATATTAAGACCGAGGACGCGCAGGAGGATTGCTTGAGGGCCATACAGGACGTCGCGCTCACGAGCGTCGAACTTCTGTCCTTCGTTCAGGCGCTGATTCATCTGCTCTACGAGCGCGACATCCTCGCCGAGGAGAAGATCTTGGAGTGGTATGACGGTATTCTGGACCACGACGACGAGGAGAAGACGGTCTCGCTGCGCAGTGCAGTGAGTCCTTTTATAATGTGGCTGAAGGAGGCCGAGGAAGACTCGTCGGAGGAGGAGGATGACGACTGAGGGGTCGAGAGTTCTTCGGCTGTGACGGCGGCGCGGTCGATGTGATCAGTGATGATTTTCGATACTTAAGAAATTCGTGTATATTATTATCGCTTTTATAATATTAATAAATGAATTGTAAATCCTTGGAATGCGTTGTTATTCAATCTTTTCTTTTATAGATTTATTTAGAAAATTCGCAATAGTTGAAGGATTGTAGGATCTGCGAGGTCTTGAGGCAAACGAGGCTGTATAATTATTAAAGAAATATATTTTTGTTCGTCCCAACGTGACATTAAGCTTCAAGAACAATCTTCGCACGAGGTTTCTTCGTTCAAATTAATCGCCGCTTCGGACTCACCGAGATCCCGCGATCGTGACGCGTGCAATTGTGTCTCGATTACTTAAGAAAGATTTGTGATTGTCCTTGACGAAAAGACTTGATTTATATAGTAGGATATCGCCGAATTCCTCGCGAACTCCGCGTTTTTGCTTCCTGTAAACGTTTTCTCATCACTTTCATAGTGTTTGCCATAGGTGTAATAATAGTAGATATCTATCGAGCGAATAAGAATTACTCCTTTCGCCGACCGTCGCGTCCACCGCGATAACGACAATCAGCACGCGAAATTTTCAATTTTTCCTCAATACATCGCCGAATTCATTCGTTCTAACTTCTTGAATCGCTGACTTTCGGATTAATTCGGATTATAAAATACACGAGTAATAGCAGTAGGTATTTTATAGTTACCTGAGATCGTAAATAATAGTAATATGTTTCATTTCACAAACGCGAATAATCTTTTTTTTTCTCTCCCGTCTCGGTTAATCTCTCACTCTCGCGACAACTAAACTATCCAGCTAATAACTAAATATATTACGCTTAATCTTCCTGCGAAATATTTCCTCTTCTTTCTCTTCCCTACGGTAATTAGATTAACTTTTGTATATTGTTCTAGTAACATTGGCGTATATTTTAATCGCCGGACTAGGAGTCAACCTTCAGATGCAATAATGACGAATAATTACCAGCGCAACAATTAGCTCATCAACAAACCAACGTCTTCATATTAAAACAGTATTTTTTTGCTATGATACGCATGTATTTCGGTTCACGCTTCTGCAGCTCTAATTTTTCATTGCGTATTTATCTACGACTATCTACGAATTGAACGGTGCCCGCTTTCCGTAGCACGTGGGTTAACAACCAAGAGTGTTCTGCGAGTCTCCTCGCTTTTTTTCGTCTTTTTGCAAGGCGACGTGAAAAACGTCGCAGAGTGAAAATAATTTTTCCTGTATCCGCCACGTGTTTCACATCGCCCTTTAAGTACTTTATAGTATCTATAATCAGATGTGACAGCCGAGTAGCTCTATTTTTTTGCCTCTAGACGATTGTAAATTAGTGTCGTCGAGTTTTTCCTCACTACTGATGAACGTGCATGCTCGAGTCGTCACGACGTGTCTGTAACTAATTTTCTATCGAATCCTCTTGATAATTACGGAAGTGTGTATATATTTATGTACTAATTAGATATGCTCACGGCGCTGCCGTTTTTCCTCCCTCTTCGATTAATTTATAGCACCCTTTTGTTTCTTCTCGCAGTTCAATCGACGGGGATAAGATCCTCGATCAAATTGTGCGAGGCTTGATGATGGTGGTCGGGGAATTTAATTACATCTATCCAGTGACGAAGACGAGCCCCTTTGCTGCTGCAGCTCAGAGTGAGACCGCCTGCGGATATATATTTCAAGGGATTCATTAGCTCCAATCTAAGATTATTTCAAGTATTTTTTATCACCTTTAGTATTTTTTAAAACTAACTAACTATATACGAAATAATAAAGTGTAGAAGAAGATATGGTATAGCAAAAAATAGGAATCTGGTAATGCAATATAGAAAAAAATAGGAATTTGGTAATTCAATAAAAATTCAAAAAAAAATTAGTAACTTAGTAATTTCGTATAGAAATGAATTATCAAAAAAAACGAATAATTTCGTTTTGTCTACCTAGATAATCGTTGCTCTTGCCCAGATCCTTGTCCCACACCGACATCACAAGAGCGAGACCCGTCAGATCCGTTAGCTGAGTCTCGAAAGCGAACTCTTCGTTCCACTCGGGATTCAGGGTTTTCCACTTGACGCTCGTGCTGTGCGCGTTGCTGGTGTTGCTGCGCGGCGAGGACGCGAGCTTTTTGCAGACCTTCTTCACCCCGATGTTCCCGGCAGTCGATTGGCCGAATGAGCCGTGCCGCTGCTGCTGTTGATGATGATGGTTTGCCGCCGAGCTCCCGTCCCTCGGCTGCTCTTTCGTCAGGCAAAGCTTGACGAATGGGTCAGAAAACCCGTTGCTGTCCATAGGCAGGAGGTTGGTGGCGCGCTCCACCGTGACCAGCAAAGCGCGACGCCGGGTGCTGTAGCTCAGCGTCAATTGAATTTGACCTCGGCCGTTGGTGGTGTCCTCGCCCCAAACTCTCTCTTCCTGCGACACCTGAATTCATATTCGTTAAATTTCTTTCACCAAGTAAACAATTTTCTTTAATTTGGTTTCAGGGATTTTTTAAGCGGCTCATTTCCTGTCTGGACAGTTCAACAATAAAATGGAATTGAAGTTTGAACATATTTTCGCTCAAACTAAACTAAAATTACAGCACAGTTTTGGAGCGAATGGCTCGACGGATTTGAAAAATAAAAATAATTTTTTTTAAAGTAAATGCTAAGACAGGTTGAAAGGCGAGAGAAAAAGTTTTACTTGGTAATGGTCCTCCAGGAAGACGTTGTAGTATCTCGTTTGATAGGGCGGTACTTCGTATAAGGGAAATTTGGCTTCTCCTAGAAAGTCCCGTGCCACTCGATCGTCCTGTAGTATGAGAACGTGCAGCGCTCTGCCACTCTTCATCTACGAAAAAAAGAAGAATACATGAAAAATACACAAGAAAAAATCAGCCCACCGAAGAGTCATTTTTCAGCCGTACGTCGCTCTCCGTGATCCCGTAGAAGTTGAGCTGCTCGTTGAACTCGGGATCTCGTGTCTTGTGCACAGTCTTCGTTTTGAGACGCTTTATCGTCGTGCTCGAGGTTATCGGCAGAATGTTGAGCTTGCAGAACGGGTCCGCGAGGCCGTGAATGTCCATGGGTCGGAGCCCGCGGGCTCGCAACACTTTGCACTGGAGGCACTGACCCGCTGGCTCGTATCGCAACGAGATCTCCAGAGTTCCATATCCCTGTCCCGTTTCTGACGACCCTGAGATTTCACCAACCGATTTCAAGGGCCCCACAATTTTTATAATAATCAGAGGTCAAATCCTTCTACACTTAAAAAAAAGATCTTAAAAGTTAGCCTCACATTTTTTTCCTACTAAATATTTTACCCCAAACTAAAGTTCACCATTAATCGATCGTTACATAATTATCAGTCACTAACTTATAAATGACCTTCGATTCAAGGCCCCAACATTACAAAAACATTAAACGGTAAAAATCCATCTACACTTAAAAAAAGCTCAAAAGCTAGTCTCACATTTTTTCTCTTACTAAATCATGTACCCCCAATTACACATCGTCATTAGTCGATGACAATCCAATTATTACTCACCAACTAATGAATAATATTTAACTCGAATTAAAAGGCAATAATTTCACGAATTCTAACCCGTGTTCTCTATCCTTGGCAGATGCTCGAGATGGTTGTGATTGCCCAGCTCCAGTTCCCGGCTGTGACGGCCTCGCTCGAGATGATGATGATGCTGCTGGTGAAGATGATGATCCACCAGGGCGAAGCTCGAGTCGCTCGTGGTCGACGACGCGGCCGACGCCGTCGCGCTCGAGTCTCTCCGGCTGCTGGCGATGCTCGCGTTGCTCGCGCTGCAACCGTCCAAGAGCGAAAGTATAAACCCTCGCTTTCCTGTCTGACGTCTCTACGTACCTCGGAAGATGTACCTGCGAGACGCTCGTGTGCTCGGACGCGAGGAGCTCGGACTTCCGGTCGTCCTCGGTGGTCGAGCGCCGCCCGGATCGCTGCCCGTTCGCGTTGCCACCGGTCTTCGAGCGAATCGTCACCGTCGACGCCGAAGACGAGACCCGACGACTGTGTGACGAGTTGTCCGCGGCTTCCGCAGGATTCTCGCTACTCGGACGACGCTCCTCACTGGTGGACGAATTGCTTCGCACTCTCAGCTGCGGAGGACGCATTTCCCCACCCTGGCCGACCGGAGTCGTCGCACCCTCGGACGGCATCGCGTCCGACTCGCAACTCGCCGAGAGAAGCGAGCGCGTTCGCGTGATTCGGCACGTCACCTCGTCGTCCGAGGAGGAATTCTGCTCGGGAGGCTCCAGGGACTTCGTGCCGCCGGTGAGCATCCAGCCTGAGGCCCTTGAACCGGTTCGCGAACGTCCCCTTTCCTGGATTCGTGAGAAAAATACGCGATTGTCAATGAGAGAAGTGAAGAAATGTGCAGTTTCCGTAACAGTATTTTTTTCTTCCTAGTGTGGACAAGAAAATACATGAAGAAATTTGGGGATCGTTTGGAGAAACAGAAGGAAGACTTTGGAAAAAAAAAAAAAAATCATGGAATTCTATTGGTTTCCATAGAAAAGTTTTCACAACTTGGGATCATGAATTGAAAACCAGTGAATTTTTGCTGCACTGGAAAGTCTGGACTGAATTGGAAGATATTAAAATAATTGCTGCAACTTTGCACGTGGAAAAACTCACTTTCTTCTCAGGCAAAACGTATTTCGGTAGGCCCTTGAAGAACCAGGCGCCGCTTTTCTTCCACATCTCGCGGGTCTCCGCGCATATTCGGCAGAGAAAGAGCTTGTTGCCGCCGCTCGGTGATTTAATGCGAAGCTGCTGCGCGACGTTCTGCTGCGGCTGCTGCTGCTGCTGCTGCTGCTGCTGGTGATGATGCTGATGCTGCGGGGTCGTCGCCCCGGAGCCCGTGGACGAGGTCGCCGAACTTCCGGGCGTCAGGAGATAGGACGGCGACGTCTCTATGCCGCACTTCTGGCATATGTACTTCCGGCAGTCGCGACAGAGGCTCGGGCCCGCGCCGAGAACGGCGAACTTTTCGCCGCACAGAGCGCACGAACAGACGCAACCACTGCCGCCGGAACAGCGGCTGCCGCAACTTCGGGCGTTCGATCTCGTCGTCGTGACTGTGTAGACGTTTCGCTTCATGTTCTCCAGGCGCTCGACGAGCCGGCCGACTCGCTCCTGCTCCGAAACGTCCAGGGCCTCTGCCCTTTGTATCACCTAAAAAAATCATTAAAAAAACATCCTTAAAACAACGATAAATTCTTTAAAAAACATCGTTAAAAAAGAAACCGACAAATACTTTAAAAAACCATCTTTAATAAAATGAAAAAAAGGTAAATTCCCCTTGAAAAATCAGTGGGTAAAATATCTCGCATTTTCGATATAAATATCGTTGTCGGATTATTCGTTCTACTATTATTATGTTTGCAGAGAAAAAAAATCATTTTAAAAAAACAGACAAAAATATTTATAAAAACGATGTATGATTTAAAAAAACAGCATAAAGAGTTAGAAAAATTGCACCTGTGAAATTGAAGCAGATTATAAATAATCGAGCAGATTCAACGAAAATTGGAATCTCAGTAGTTTGAGACGACTGATCTAGAAATAAATTTAAAAATAAAAAAATCGGGGATCAATATCAAGAAGCCGAAATATTTAATGCAACGGACCTGAATTATGGCCATTCTCTCCGCGTCGCTGAGCGCAAAGGGCGTCGAGCTGGACGACGAGGAGGAAGTGGAGTTGAGGTTCCCGGGACACGACGAGGAGTAAGAGTAATCGGTGAACCTGGAGTCGAAGGAGCTGCTCTTGACAGACCATCCGGTTCGCAATCTATAAAAATGGTCAAAAAGAAATAGAAAAGACAATTCGAAACTCTCTCGAAAAAATTATTCCCCTCTCGCAGGTCCAGCTAATAATATCCCCAGGTGTCCCAGAACGCTGAGTGCAAATGTAACAGAAATGTAACGCGGTCATAATGTTACGTGTTTATAGAACTTCATAAATGCGGCGTATTGTTTCGTGGCGAGGGGTCGAACGAGCTTGGACGAGGTTTTCACCGTCGTGCGGAGAGGCAAAATTGCTGCGGCTGTAGGTGCGAATTTGCTGCGGGCGAGCACGCGATCCCCGGGTTATGCGCTCGCACGCAGAGTGTGCGAGCACGAGATATGCGGAAAGAGGAAGAAAAAAAGGAGGAGAGAGAAAAATACGGAGCCCGGTGGTTTACCGCTTAGGCCGGCGAGAATATCGATCGGTCGTCAAGCGTGCACAGCTTTTTCCCCCCAAAAAAAAATTGACCGACTAATCTCGCGCTCGCTTTCTCTCCCTCTTGGCCGTCTTTCTACTCTCCCCGCCGCTATCGCGCTGCGTACATCAACGCGGCACTCCGGCTGCGTTATGCTTTCTCATTTGCTTATATGGGCGCGCTGAAAGCCATCACGCGGATGGTCCCCCGAGCATGCAACTTAATGTGCGGGCTCTTAACGTTTAGATGGAATTTATGTGGCGAATATTACCGCGCTAAAATTCTTCATCTTTTTTTTTCTCCGGCTGTTGGAATAAATTGTATATTTTAGAAGTGCAGCGTTTGTATGAATACGCTAATTGATTTCATACATACTTTTTGTATGATATTTTGTTTATTTGTTTATAACATTTTCGTTAAGATGTTTTTTTATGTATAAACATTTTTTGAGTTGTTTTTTATTTTTAAAATGTAAAGATAGTGAATACTACAGCGCTAAAATTCTTCATATTTTTTCAGTGGCTGTTGGAATAATTTGTATGTTTTAGCAGTGCAGAGTTTGTATGAAGACGCTAATTGATTTAGTAAATATTTTATGTAGAATATTTTGTTCTTTTGTTTATAATATTTTCGTTAAGATGTTTTTTATGTATAAACATTTTTTGAGTTGTTTTTTATTTTAAAAAATTTAAAGGTAATGAATACTACAGCACTAAAATTCTTTATATTCTTTTCAGTGGCTGTTGGAATAATTTGGATATTTTGGAAGTGAAGAATTTGTATGAATACGCTTATTGTATTACTAAATATTTTATGTAGAACTTTTAGTTTTTTATTTATAACATTTTATTTAAGGTGTTTTTTTATGTAGAAACATTTTTTGAGTTTTTTTTTAATAAAAAAAATGTTAAAGGTTGTTTTTTGTGGAGAGAAACATACTTCGCCCTAAGAGCAAGTTGCCGGTCGTTGGGACAGACCCACCGGGCCCCTTTCGTTCCTGGACTCGTCCCGTACGTCATATCCATCCTTGATCGGTCGTCCGGTGCGGCTCGAGGATTCTTCCGAAGGACCGAGGACGAGCCTCGCGATTTTCCCGAGTTTCCAACTCAGCGGAACTCACGACCACGATTCTGCAATTCTGAACGCCGCGTTCTCGTCCATTTCCTGTGAGAACAAACAAAAAAACCGTAACTTACAACCCAGATTACAAGTATTCAACAATCTTGGTATCTATAATGTTCACTATACAATTAAAACGGCAGTAAAAATCTGCCTCATAATATTTATTCATATTTCATAATCTCATCACTACAGCGATATTCCTAATTTTATGTATACAGAAAATTACGAACTCCTAATTTCCATACTCCCAATTTTGTGTACACACAAAATTATCTATATTTGCATTTCCTCCTCCAAACTAATGTTCAAATGTTTTATTAATACAAAACACTAGCAGCTCGCTGAAATTCCTTATCTGCTCAACCCACAAACACCCCAAACATTCTCCGCCGAGAACCCCGCGGCCCTTCTGACCTTTCAGCATAAACAGTAGCATCACGAGTGCCGCGTATATTTTCTAATTCGTCGTTATAGCGCCAGCTGACAGGGCGCGCGAGATCGACACAGAGCGGCGAGAGAGCGAGTTAACTGTCTTCGCATGAAACGAAGAATAATAGCGTCGACGAGTGTGCGGCGACGGGGGGGGGGGGGGGGGGGGGGACAAAGTACGCGCGGTTGTTGCGTAGGCAAATGCCTGCTGCGGGTGTGTTAAAACAAAAGTGTGTACGCAGTACGTCGCAGGGCGCGGAAAGGTAAGGGGAAACGAGTGGCGGCCACGGGAGGTTGAAAGCGAGGTTGAAAGGCTGCAGGAATGTGGACGTCGGGAGCAGCGAGCTAGCGCGGAGGACAAGGGCTGAATTGCCGGATGGGAGTTAGCATCTGCGCCCGGGTGACCCAATTCCGGCGAAGCGAAAGAGGGAGCGAGGGAGAGAGAGAGAAAAAGCGGGAGAGCGCGCAGGTTCCCGTCGACCCTGGCCCCATAACCGACGGGGGAGGCCAGGGCCACGCGCTCCGCTCGCGCGCGGCCCGCCAAACTGTCAAGGTCAATCCCGGTGCGCGCGTGGACCTTCGCAGGTTTCCCGTGTTGTGTTTCGTTTTCGCCTCTCCCGCTCGCTCGCCGCTCCCGTTGTCCTTCGGTTTCCCTCGCCGCTTCCGATCGCCTTTTTTTTCCCCCACTTACGCCACTCGAGAGGCCATCCCGAGGAGCCAGCCAGCGTTTACGACCCGCGAGCCTTCGTTACTTCCGTTGCGGAATAAAACGCTCGTAAGGAATTTCCGCCAAGGTTCGAGCTTACTCACTTTTTTATGGGGAGAAAATAGGGAATTTTTTCTCTTTGCTCGGGTAGCTCGGGGATTCGAATTACTCGTTGGATCGTTCGGTGGTTTCAGTCTCTTGGTTTTACTTTTTTAATTAATTTTTTTTTTCAAATTGTTTGTAATGAGAGAAATATTTTACTTTTGGTTTGTTTTAAACACTGCTGGAATAAAATTGGTTGGAATGTGTGTTGAACTTTCATTCGGTCTTTTCCGCATTTTTATATAAGTGAAAAATACTTTTTTTTTCAGTCTATTTTGTAAAGCGTAAATTCGTGGAAATTTTACAATTAGTGGTTAATATGAAATGCGAGATTTTTATTTTTTAAAGCAGCAATAGGGGAAAATTTAATTTCGACATGTGTAACTTGAGAATTCGATGTGTTTGCTAAATTGATAACAGGTATTTTAATTTCAGAACGGAGGAGAAGAAAACACGTGTCGTCTACAAAGTGTCGCATTGACGCGATATTGACAACGAATTCCAGCCGATTGAGGGAAGATAAGCGAACAGAAATGATCATTGTATCGATTTCACGCCGCGCTTCCAGCGAGATCGCTCTAACAAGCCCGAGAACTCCTCGTGAATGGTGTATTGTCGTCACCCCGCCCGTGCCGTGCGGCTATAGCTTCGGCGTTCGATAGACTCGTTAATTAAGACGATATCGCGCGCGGAAATTGAGAGCAAAAGACACCCCGCAGTCTGCCTCGCAAGGCTCGCGGGTAAATTCTCGCTGCTCCTCCGCGCGCTGCGGAATTGAACGGCCGCTCTGTCTCGTAGCGCGTAAAGAACGCGGTAAACAAACTATTTTATGGGCTTCAAATGAATGAGAAAATTCTCGCTCGCTGTCGTTTATAAATAGGCGCGTAGGCTCTACCGAGTAAGCAATTGTCTTTTTTAACCCACATCGCATTTATTTTTATTTCGCACTTTCGTATTGTGAAATAATTCATAGTAGGTGTAATGACACACATTGCATTTTATTTTTTAACTCCCGTCTGTCCCGCTGGGGTAGAATGAAGGGAGTTATGCGTTTTTAGTTTTTGGGCCTCTCGTAAGAATTTCATTTTTCGAGCTGTAATCGGATCTATGAATTCTGACATATATCTGAATATAAATCTAAATCCAAAAGCGAATTTGAATTTTTTCTCGAATGATTATGCAAGTCAAAAGTCGCTATCGCAAAAAAAAAATTCAGGATTCCACTCGTTCGTAATATCCTTAAATAATTCTTTCGTTGGATCTTGATAACAAAAAATTAGCCACAATAATACTCGAGAGAACAATTAATTGTGGACTTTGTACCGGAGATTTCGAGAGACGTTTATTCGTGCCTTAAGATTCCCCTAAAATATTCCGCGACGAAACTCGCACTTTCACCGAAATTACAATAATTTGTACAAAAGGGTAATTAAGGGGTAAAAAGGGGTCGGTGGGATTTGCTCCTGCGGTGGCGTCGAAATTCCCTGCGAGACCTTTTTGCGTCCAGCCGGGAGAAGGGAGAGCGAACGAAGGAAACAGGGGTTTTCCCCCAGGAGTATATCAAGCGAATGGAAGAAAAGAAGGCTCCTCGTAAACGGGGTTTGCTGACCCGCAACGACTTTTAGTGTCGGCTGCTATGATGAGATAAAGAAAGTAGTCTGTCTGCCCCAAGATATACACAGAGCACCCACAAAAATCCTTTTTGTTAATCATAATTTAAAATGAAGTAAAAAGATCAACGGCAGAATTATTACTTACAACCAAAAAAGAAGCGAATAAAATAAATTTCCACCGTATTAAAATTCCAACTTAAAAAAAAATTATGCGCTATAATACAGTAAAACAAATTTTCGTACATTTACAGTAAAAGTGAATTTTTTCATTTCAATTAATTTTTATCACCAACGACCTAAAAACTGACATTTCTTGGGCGACTACAATAAGGCGTATGTCAACAGCCAACGTATATCCCCAATATATATAACAGAATAATGCGACCCCATCTCGGTAACATTATAGATCCCCATGTTTCACAAAGTCCTGTTACACTCTGCCCGGGCTGCTCTGCAGGACTCGGGTGTCCTCCCTCGACTAAAATAGGTTCACACACAGAGCGAGAGCGAAAGAGCGTCATAAAGGGATATTCGAGGGTACGCGGAGCATGCACGAGGCTTTCGTGCCTCTTCTGCTTGCCTGGCTCGGCCGGGCCAGACCGGCTAAGAGATCGAGGCCCTTTCTCGTGTGATTGTGTCTCACGCCACGTTGCGTCTGCGGCTCGCTGCATGCGGATGCATGAAAAAAATAAACATGCACTTTTTCTCAATTGCCCGGTGCACTTTTCCTCGCTCTTTGTTTATTTACTCTTACGACCCGGAATTTTTGCGCCGCTGCGTTACATAGCCGGCTGCAACTCCAATGTGCATTATAAGATGCACTGGAAAATAAGTGATACGAGTCCGCGTGGCGGTCGACGTCGAATATCGCAATTTTTGCGGGAGCAAATCACTTTCATTTTTAAAGCCAATAAATCGCTCTCTATTACCCATCGAGCTAGCTACGTGATCTAAAAAAAAAATTATTTTTTTTTCGCTTCTCACTTTTTTACCTTCGCTATCAAGAATTTTTGGAGTCCCTCTTGCGGTCCATTCCGGCAAAATGCATTACAAAACGCATTTAAAAATAAGTAGTACAGATCTGCGAGGTGTCTGACATCGAAAAAAAATCTCAAACCAAAAAATCGTTCCAAGTTACATTTGCAAATGCGAACACGAAGAAAAAACCCTGATAGTGCACTTATTATCATTATTGTTATTATTATTATACCTTTATATTTTTAAATATTTTAATATTCAAATCTGATCTTATATATATTTTGGAAAGTTGTTTGTCTGTTTGTCTGTCCCAGCCCCCTTAATTCAAGTCTGTCCCAAAATTAGAAATTTTGTATTTAACATCCTGTAAAACAATCAGAAATCAAGATATCACGTTCCGCTTTGCGGCATTCTCTTCGTTATAGAGTGTACTCTCGAACGCAAAAAGAAAACCCGGGTTTGGTCGATCGAAAAAAAAGAAACCTCAATTTTAGTGAAGTGACGAAATTTCGAAAGAAGTGAAAAATCATTTTTTGCATTTTTCTCATCGAATTTTATGTTTTTCGGGCAAACAACGGTGCTTTTCGGAATCAGCGGGAAATTTCCCATCGGATAGGGTCTTCAAATTTTACGAAATCGAAATTTTTTTTTTTCCTTGATTTCCTAAAGTTTGAACGTTAATTTCACGTTAATTTACGTACTAATTTTGATTCGAGCATGTACCGAGGGCGCGAGCCACTACAACCAGGTGGGTTTTTATATAAAAATATTAATAACAAAAAATTCATTTCCTAATTAATTAAACATTTTCTGAACATCCCGCGGCGCTTTTTCCCTCAGAAATTCGACCCCTGCCGACCGCAAATTCTTTTTTCCCGCTGCTGTTACATCGCTGCCCGTGGGCACCGTGTATTACGGGATGCATTGGAAAATAAGTGGTACAAGTCCGCGTGGCGGCTGGCATCGAAGAGTGCAATTTCTCGGGGCCGCGCGGGCGAGAAAATTTTATAGCGGTACTCGATACGCTCTCTCTCTCTCTCTCCCTCTCTCTCTCTCTCTCTCTCTCTCTCTCTCTGTCTCTCTCTTTCACTCTCGCGTATCTTTCTCTCTTTCGCTCTCGCGTCTCATGCGCCACGTATTTATAGCCAGGGCGCCGTCGTGTCAATCCCAGCTCACACACAGCGCCTCGTTTAACTATTATAATGATTTTTTTTCTCCTCCCTCCGACCTCCCCTATTATAGTATGGGTATGACACACTTTGCGCCGCGGAATAATAGTGCATGCCCTCCGCGACGAGAACGCAGCGCGTCCCGAGCCGGCCGACACGACCGACGCACTCGATATCTAATCTCGCGGCCCCGCGACCGACGGAAAAGTCACCGAGCGATATATTTCCGCACCCCCTCGACTCGCGACGGATTTTTTATTTTACTTTGAGCCGGCTTTCGTTTTTACGCTGCACCCGTTAACAGCCGCAGCTGCCGCTTCGCGGTGGTAACGAGCGTTCATTATAACTTCTGCTGATTGCCCGAGTCCGGCGGCGACCCACCCGCGGATTTATGCGATATCCATTTCCACTTCGCTTGGGCTTTGACTCCCGGCGCGGCGAAGCGGATGTGGGCGTTTCTTTTTTTTATCTGGTAGTTAGTTATTCTGATCAAAGGTCCAGCGGGCGGCGAGATTGGAGGGACTTGCGGAATTTGTGGAGGTGGAAATATTTTTTTTTTGCAATTTTGTTTCCTCTTTTTCTTTTTTTCTTTTTAGGGTTTTTGACTTTGATTGAGGATCAAAGTCAGAAGCGAAATTGAAACGATTTGCGAAAATTGGAAGAGGGCAAAAAGTGAATATCTGACGAATTTTTACCCCCGAATTTAGTTTATTGTTTGTTCGAATCTAAGTTTTTTTTTAATCGAGCAAATCGATGGTATAAAAATAATTGAAGATACGCTTTTTAGTGTCAGTGGCTTGAAAAATAAGTTCAGTCGTAACACAAAAATATTTATAAAACAGAAGCTCAGCGAGGTTTAAGAAATATTTATCCGTTTCAATTTAAAAAATACTGAAACATAAAAAATTTACGTTTCGCCACGTCAAGTTAAAAATATGTTACCATAGAAAAATCGAGTTTCTCCGTTTCAAGTTAAATATACTGAATTGTAGAAAAATCAAGTTTCCCATTATAATTTCCCGGAGCGAAGACGCGATAAAAAAACAGAAGCACGTAATCCGGAAAATAACGCCGCGTTGTATCCTCCCGGGGACGTAAATTCCCCAACAGCTGCCGGGCGGTCTCGTCGACGGCTCATTTACACGATTCCTCGCCAGCTAAATTGCATTTGGATAGACCGTCGAGTGTTCATCCCCCTCCCCGCCCTCGCTCTTATTTCCCACCGGAATCCGCGTCCACCTCGCCGCGCCGCCAACACATTTAGCGACTGTAACAACGTAGCCACCTTCGTCGTCGTCGCGGTCGTAGCCGCAAATTTAATTTCTGCGTACGTGGCCGCCTAATGCATAGTGGAAATCGAGCGTCGCCCACAGATCGCGGAGCCCACGAGTCATCGCGAGTCTCTTCGCTCACGCTCGCTTGTCAGGCATCCCCGCTCACGTCCAGATGCACAATCGCCCTATCTCCGCCTCTGTTACAAGCGATTGAGCAACCACCGTGTTTTCCCCATCGCGAGAATCCGAAGTGAACTCACTGGAAATTACAATTCGTATCTTCGATTCAATCAGCTTGAAAAAAAAAGACGAGAAAATTCAACATTTTAGCAATCAATTGATATTGCATCAAAATATTAAGTGATTGATTGATATAAAAATGAAAGAAAAAACAATTATTTGGCAACTCGGACTTTAGACTGAATCACGACGAAAATAAAGAATAGAAAAACGAAAATATTAAAGCTTATAACAGTAAATACAAAATAAAGAATAAAAAAACGAAAATATTAAACCTTATGACAGTAAATACAAAATAAAGAATAAATCACTAGTTCGTCATTGGCCACAATCGCCCTGTCTGTACTTCTGTAACGAGCGATCGAGCAATCTCGCATTTTTTTCTCACTGCGAGAAGTCACCTAAAATTTATTGTCGATAGCAACTCGTGTATTCTCGAGTCGTTCATGCAAAAAAAACCTTACAACGAATTAAAACCTTACAACGATAAATTTGTGCTGAAAAAAAATCCCTCGCTTATCATTAGCCAGATGCACAATCGCCCTATCTCCACTTCTGTTACGAGCGATCGAGCAGCCCCGTATTTTCCTCATCGCGATAATCTAAACTCACCTATAACTCGTATCAACGACTTAACCACCTCCAAAAAAAAAAAAAATGTAAACCCTATCATCAAACGAAAACTAAAAAAAATCCCAAATACTCACAATGCTGCTCGTCAGCCCCGTGTTTCCCTTCACTTTCCCCGCAACTTCGCTCCGTCAGCCCCCGAAACAGCTCCAGACGCTCCAGCATTTTCGCTCGTTCATATCTCGCACAGCGCGTCGCGAAAGTTTCTCTCGCGAACACGTCGAGAATTATTCCACAAAAGCTACGAGTTCAACGTCCCACTGCTCATTATTTTCGAATTTATTTCAAATTATATTTCAAAAGTTCCGCAAAATATCGCGACTATAACAAGAGTGGCGAAGCGAAAACCGGTGCCTAGGAGAGCTACCGGTAGTGTCTAGACTACTGGGCCGTCCGATCGACAGGTGGCTGTTACTACTTCGGGGTCTGCGACTCGTCTCCCCTCGGCGCGAGTCGCGCACGTAGCGCTCGGTGGCTACGTGGACGAAAAGCGGGGGGAGGAGAGAGCGGCGATGGCGGGGCGGGGGGGAGGGGGGAGGACGATAGGAGGCCGGAGAAGGACGCAGGAGGCGGAAGAGCGGAGAGGACGGGAAGCTTTCCGCGGGGTCTGTGCGGGCGTAGCGAGCGAGCGAGTCGTCCAGGGACGTAACCGTCGTAGGGAATCGTCGGCCCTCGACGCTGGGTTTTCGGTTGGCTCCCCGGCGGGGCGACGAGAACGCGGGGCGCCCAGCCGCGGCGAGGTTCAAGAGCAGCGGCAACTTGATCAATTGTCCTCGCCGCACGCACCGCGCGCGCTTTCCACCTGTTCCCTCTCGTCTCGGGATTCCCGATCAATTGCCACGAGAATTTTCCGTCTCCGTCGGTTCCTCTCGCTTCGTTAGCGTCAGTCGCAGATAATGGACTTGAAGGGCTGTCCGTGTTGTATCCTGCCGTAGGGATTTCTATGTCGCGGGAGAAACGCCTGGGAAACGGACTTTGTTGCGCGCCATATGGCGGTCGTCCATTCATCTCTCTCCGTCTCGCTCTATCTCTGTCTCTCTCTCTCTCGGCTTTCCCGCTGGGACCGCCGGAAGACCGTGAGCTATATATAGCGAGATTAGGCGGCTCGTCGATGTGGCCGCGGCGTACAAAGTGCACCGGGAGACACTTTGAAGCGCGAGTGCTTTGCCGCTCCCTCTCGCTCGCTCCGCACTTCGTCTCCGCTTTGGCGGAGATTGAACGAGACGTGGCTATGTAGCTTGCACGGGCGACTTGGAAATATGTATGCAACCCCCCCGGGGTCGGACTGTTGATGGGACTTTTTTGACGATCTGAAGCCGCTCGGATGAAAAAGTTGTTGATAGTCACCGAAGCGGCTCTTCCGGATTTTACTATTTAATTTTTTATTAGGGAGGAGAATTGGAAATTATTAAATCATCAGTCAAGTTGGAATGAATGAAAGTTTGAATAATGGATAAATGTTACGCGCGGTTTACGAAGATTTAGGGGACAATTGAAACGTCGAGTGTAAATTCCTGCCTGATTATTCTCGTGATTCTGTTGGATTGATGATTGCTATTATTTTGTACCTCTTTTGTATCCTGAGTTCTGTGCTGTTTAATATTTATTAATGTCGCGATTTATTCCAGCGCATTAATAGATATTCTATTCTATTCTATTATTGATAAACTGATAATGAACGTATGGAACTGCCTCTCATGCTCTGTACGAACGTAATGACCTCAAAACTATTGATCTTCGGAATGATCCGCGCTTATCATGTGCAAACAGAATCTCCGAAAAGCAATAAATTCAACAGTGGGTAGTGCAACTCTCGGGCGTCGCAATCGAAACGTGCAGCGTGCGACGTTATCAACGCCTCTCGGTCGCTCGGGCGACGAAAAGCGCGGGGAGAAAAATGTTTCAAAACGACCACAGTGTTTTTACACAATGATTACGAAACGTTCGTAACTGTTTATTTCTCAATGTACATAATAATATTATTTAATAATAAAATTCAGCTAATCAGCAAGACGAACTTCTTCTTCTTCTTTCATTTCCTTTTTTTTCTTCAAATTGTCCGGTTAAAAGTTATTGTTACTATTTTGGCCCCGTGGAACACCGCGGTAGAGAGGTCGAGCTGCTTTTGCCGTTTGTACCACACGATTGGCTGCCGTTTGCGTTCTTCGATTTACATTCTCGCCGTTCGTACACTCGCCAAATATGTAAACTCATGATTCTCGTGGAGGGACAACATTTGTTTCGCGCAGATTATTCCGCTTCTCTGCATCAGGTTCGAAGAGGTATCCAAGTTAAACGCGTGCTTTAGTAGATATTCTTTCTTTTTCTCTCTCTCGATAAACTCGATTTGGAATTGCATTATCTTCGCTTTTTCCCCGGGGAAAAGAAATTCGTTTGAGCAAGAAAGCTCGACAGTTTCGTCCTGAAAGGTCGCGCGGCGACGGCGGCCGTGAAAATCGCACTTTTCAACTAACGTAATACGGAAGAAAGTTTTGCGTTTTAATATCTGTTCTTGTTTATATGAGTGTCACTCTACGGAGCATTGTACATATTTACATTGATTGAAGATGAGGGTTTCGCGACTCCGAGTTCTCTACGTAGTCTTCGTTTAACGTCCAATCCCGAGGCAAAAGAAATTGTTTCGACCGCGTCCGCGACACGACGACACGAGCACAATAGTTTTTTTTCTCTCTCGTCCTCGTTAGTTCCGTGTTTCACAGTCGACTGGCTTCGCTGCGTGTCTTTTATTGTTATCATTGTCCGTTTTTTTAATCCTTACTCCCTTCCTCCGCTTCGTTTCTTTAAGCTCGCAACTTTGCACTTGAGCCAACGCGCGTTTGTTTTTTTTCAGTCACCCGGCGATCGGTCTCAATCGGCCGACGTCTTTGTGCGCCGACGATGATGATTTCGCGCCAGTGCGTGGATAATTGTCACTAGAAAGTAGCACACCATCAGCATCACGAATTTGTCGAAGAGCCACGAGATCGTCGTCGCTCCCTCCTGCAAAAAAGGTCGAAATTTCAATCAATTACAATTGTCGGTGGGTCAACGAATAAAGTAACTGCGAATAACAGCGAAAGGCCGTACCGCGGACGACTTCTCGTGAAGCTTCTTCTTCTGCTCTATGAGATACTTCTTGAGCGGCTCCTGGAACTTCCGCCCGACGTACGGCACGATCGCCAGAAGGCCGATCACCTTGTCGAGAAGCTCCTCATTGAACGCTATTATCACCGCCAACTGCTGTATGTGCATTTTCACGATGGCTTTGCCTATCAGCGTCGCGCCGAAGAATGTCCAGAATGGAATTAGATAGTGACCGCAGGTGAGACCGGCGAGGTCGAACAGCGGATTTGGTATCTGTAATTAACGTTTTTTCTCGGTTAAATAGTGTGGCGAGGTCAGTAACGCAATTGGCATGGAAATACGACTTGTTTAAATGCGAAAATAATTTTTTTTAAATACACGCAAACAGAGATATTAAATTTCGTAAATTTGAAAGCATAAGAAATGTGTACGAATAGCGGTTTTGGTATCTGTAATTAAAGCTGTTTCCCGGCTAATTAGTAACACAATTGGCATGAAAATTCAACTAGTTTCAGTGCTAAAACAAATAAAAAAAAATGGACGCAAACCGAGATATTAAATTCCGTAAATATGAAAGCATAAGAAACATAGCATTACCGATGCACACGCGAGGATCCCCAGAAATCCGGCCCGCTGAACAAAGTGTTTCATCGCGAGCTTGACCCTCATGACGAGCGGGACGTTCTCGCCGCTCTCGAGCGCCTCGAGGGCCTCCAATTCCTTGAGATCCTCCTGATCGGAGTCCTGGCTCTTGTCGGTGCGTCGGCTCGTCCTGGCTGCCCGGGCCATGAAGTACGGCGGCAGTTCGCCGAGCGCCGTGCCCGCCCCCCAGAGCATCGCCTCGACCCGTACCTTCCGCATTATATTAAGAATTCCGGCGGTCCACGCGGGATCCACCGTTGTTGGACAGACTATCTGATCGGGATACGGCGGCTCCGGAAAATTGAGACCGCCGCACTCGTACGCGGCCATCGTCACCGCCGCTATGTGGGGACCCAGGTAGAGAACGAATGTGTGAAGTCCCGTGCCCAGTCCCACGCTCGAGAGCACCCCGAGTCCTACCCAGTACGCCCACCATATTAATTTAGCTTCCCACTCCTTAAATACCTGAAAAAAATGAGAAAGCCACAAATATAAAAATGTGCAATCGTCGGAAAATCCAGCGGTCCCCAGCTAAGTCACTGCCTAAATAACGAAAATATTTGCAAATTTGTTTTCTTTATGTAAAAAATTAATTAATTTAATTCGGGCAGCGGCAGAGTCCCGCGAAATCCTGCGATTCCCGGCTAAGTCACGGCCCAAATATCAAAATACTTTTCAACGATTCGTCAGAAAATATTTGCATATTGTCAGAAAATATTTGCATTTGCGTCAGAAAATATTTGCATTTACAAATTAGGCTGAAGGACCTCGGTCGATGACCTGTTGGCAATTATCTTATCTAACCAACCACTGTATGGTAAAAAATGTACATATATTGCCAATAAACACAACTACTATTACTACTATTTGCAAATTATTTCTCTTGATGTAAAAAATTAATTCATTTAATTTAATTTAATAACAATAAGGCTTACGTTCTGTTGCGGCCCTTCGACGCGGGTCAACACGAGGAACAATCCGATAATTAATACTGATAACCACACTGTCTTTCTGTAGCGCAGCGTGTTCTTCGTTACATTTAAGAGGTCGATGAGCAATTCGCGCACGAAATAGTTTAGCGTGGTGACGGGATGCTGCCAGAGCGTGAGACTGTCGGGGTCCACGCTGGAGTCGTGGCCCTCCGCGGTCTTCGGCTTGGCATCCTTGGTCGCCGGTCGCTCGTGCAAATTCCTCTGCGCTCCGTTTGATGAGTTGGCCTCTTTCGCACGACGCACCGCGCTGCCGCCCGTGTTTTCCAGCATGCTGCTGCCTAATCGGCTGATCTGCAAATTGAAAGAAGAGAACAAATTAATTCGTACCCTCCTGACGGCTCAACCGTGAAATTGTCAGTGACAATATCGGAGCTTTGATGAGATAGATGATTTCTAGCGTTAATACAGTATCTGAAAAATGGTTCAATACTAAAAAAAAAATACAAAAAAAAATCGTAACACAAAGTAATAAAAATAAACCGTCGCTGGCGATATCTGGCGATGCAGTAAGTGGCTACATGAGGGTCTCGTGAGATACATAATGTCGTCAAAACGAAGCTGTGTGGTATGCGTACTGGTGAGATCGGTGGAGCTCGAGGGGGACGATAATAATTGCGGAAAAATTTGAAAAGTGGTGGGGGGGCGTCTAGCGTGGAAAACGCGTTTTGCAAGACCGAGAATGCTTTATCGACGACTCTGCGTTGCGGGCCGCCTCGGCTTGTTTCCACAAATAGATTTTTCCGGTCATGATACAAACATATATTTACGTTGATTTTACTTCGTGTTGGAGGCTCATGTCAATGACTAGGTAATCTTTGTGCGGTCTTAGTTGATGATTCTCGAGCATCGTCGTGGCTTGAAAAAAATAGCTAATTATTCCTGATGTGTTTTTGCGTTTTATTTCCCCACTGGCTATGATCCCGAGCGACCGTGCGGAGCGCGTAGCAGCGAAGGCGAAACACGCGCGCCGCGTTGTACAGACGACAACGTAGGATCCAAACAGCCACTGACCGTTAATTCCTCGATAGCCGCTACACTGCGGGCGCTCGTGGCTCGCTATCACTGCCCGTATGCTAAGGAGGGGTCACCCTGAATCAAGGGTCAATCGGTCCTCCCACCATCGCCCGACCGTTGTGCGAGAAATCTGCGGTGCTCGCCGAATCGTCTGAATTGAATGAATTCCGCGGGAACTCTCGTCAATTCCAACGCCACACGAGGGTCCGAGCTTATCCTCTCTGTCTCCACGTGTGGAGTTTACGCTGTATTATTTGCGTCCAAGCTTTTTGCACTACTTAAGTCGAAGCGAAGCCAAGCGATAAGCAAACATGCAATGCGATTTTTCGGGGGGGACAGAATTTTACGCTTCTGCCCACGCGCAACAAACATCGACTCCTTATCGGAAGATGAGGAAACCAAAGACACACAATGTGTTCATGCGTTCGTGCTGTGTTGATAGGACTAGTGTACGATTTTATAGCGTGGGAATACGATAAAAGTGTCACGAAGTCGTGAGCGATGTTATGTGGTTTTGAAAAAATATAGACGACGCGATAATTTTTTTTTTTTTTACTAATTTAAATCGTGAGCAATTTTGATACTTTTAGGTAAAAGGCATAGATATTAATTATCGAAATAAAACAAATGTAGCTCTTTCTCTTTACTTTTAGAATTGCAATGAGGTAAATAAGTCAATTCATTTATAATTTTTTCGTGAAAAAAAAAAAAAAAAAAAAAACGGAAACGTTTATAAGCACTAAAATTACGTGTTACATGAAGCAATTGAAAATATCGAGAGTAAACAAGGAAAATCGTGAATAGGCTGTAATCGCGCGTGCTATTTGTGATTGGAGTGCAATAGTGCAATACCATATTAGCCTTGTTTCCCCAAATAGGTAGGCCCCGCTCCCTTAGTAAGCCTCTAAGTTGTTCGCGGGTCATGCGTCCAAAGGCGGGGGCCAGTGTGGTTGCGCTCGTCGAGCCGCCTCCGCCGCCGCCTCCGACGCTGTTAAGTAGATCGAAGTTGCCCTCGGAATTCTCGGTTGCGCTGGCACTGGCACTGGCGCTTGTGCCAGTGCTCGATTTTCGTGTCAATCTCCTTCTCACCATCTCCGCGCCTTTTTTTAAATTGGTCTCTTCTCTCTCTCTCTACGCCAGCTTCGATCCGAAGGCAAAACGATCCTCGGCCAGTCGCAAAGTTCTCTTCGGTTTGTGTTCAATCACTCTTTCTCTTTGTACGAGCTGCGTCTTCCTGTTCTTGCTTGCAGGACGTGCGGGACTATGCTCTCTCTTGGCTATCTCCCTCGTTAATAAAGCGCATACCACAATGCTGAAGCTCAGAGCCCATACGACGTGTATCTGCGACTAAATTAATCATACGCTTTCATGGAACAGTATAGAGTCAGGTTTCCTCCGCCGTTTTGACGTCTTGGTTTGCGATTGCTCGCGGACCGTTAGGCCACGCTAGTGGAGTAACAGCAGGTGCAACGACTCAAAGAAAAGGAAACAAAAATGTTTCTGCCAATATCTACGTTATGTATTTTGCCAAACACAGTGCAAATGCAGGCTCCGAATGGACCGTTTACAGCTGTATCCGGCACGAGTGTGTTAGTCAAACGAAGGAAAGAAAAAACATGCAGAGACCCGAGCCCTGGAAAAAAAAAGACCAGCAACACTTGAGCCACTACCCAATGAACCAGAATCGGAGTTGAGAGCGTCGTCGCGACCCCGAATGTCCACCCTCTCAGGGTCCTCCGGACATCGTCGGAGTCGGAGAAACAATTTTTAATTACAGTTATATAAAAATTGGAAACGTGCGATCGATATAAATAAAAATACGTAGAGTGACAGTAGAAGTGAAAAAAAAAGTATTCAAAAAGATCTCAGAGGGTTTTGTAACAGCGATAATAAATTACATGTGACGTGTCGACCTTGACGGAAAAAAGCGCCAAACGAGGCGAACGGACCGAGATTTCCGCGCGACCGGAGACGATTAAATCACGAGCCTGGCAACGGGTGAGTCTAGGTTATGATCCGGTAAATACTCGGCCGAGTGCACGAAAAGATCGGCGAAAAAAAAAAAACACAGCGTCGTGGCGGAAAAATATTGGGCGAGCGGGGAGCCGCGGAAAAGTGGCGAGTAAAAATTCTTGACAGGACGGAGCGACGGTTAATCGGCGTAAATGTCGAATCACGGCCACGTAAGCAGAACTGGCAGCCCGCGAGGGTCGCGTGACTGCGGGACAATCGATGTTAAATGGATTAGGAGGCAAAAACAAGCGTAACGACAGGTTGAAGTAGGTTTTATCGTTCTTACATATTCGTCGGTGGGTTTTAACGGACACGTCGCACCATTAATCAGTTAGGAAAAAAAAAAGAAAAAAAAAACAGCACGTTAATCTGACAATTGAGCTTTCGGTGCCGTTTCCATAACGCGCGCGTGTCACTCTGGAGCTTCGCACGGGCAGTGCGGGAATGCCGTCTGCTATCTGGTGCGGTGTGTGCGAGCTAATAAATTCGATGTCGGGCGATCACTTGACTCGGGTTTAACGACGTTCTAGCCGTAACTATGATGAGGCAGGGCAGCAGGTACACGCGAGTGGTACGATCGCCTCCCCATTCGCGGCCGCGCGGAGCACAGAGGAAAGTGGAAAGTCGCTTGTATTATATATGACGTTTTTTTTTCTCCACTCTGCGCGCTATATTGCGAACGCACAATGCGCCGGCGGTGCTGTTTTCGGTATAGTCCGCACGTGACCGCGCTGCTGCACCTTGGCTGCTGCCTATTATTAGCGACCGCGGGGGCAAAGCCTTTGTGTATTGGGTGACGTTTTTTTTCACTGGGCTTCGGACAGGCCGTCGCAATTTTAGGCATAGTTCGCACGTGACGAGCAATATCTCGTGCTAAACATTGCAAATTCCGCGCTATACTTGGCAGCCTCGTGAGGCGTTTATTGCGAATCCGCCTTTAGCTCCACGTGCTCTGCGGAACGTGTGGTAAACATCGACAGACGTAATTTGGATATTCGCTACAGTTCGGTAATTTGTGAGGATTAGTGTCACAAATTTGTTTATTGGCAACCCGAGTGTAGTCACGTAGTGACTGCGATTCGTTGTGCGGGTAAAAAAAATGTTCCCGCTGACCGGCCGATTGGGCGTAAAAGCTGTCCTGCCAAAGTTTCACGGACGCCAAGTTCACAACAATGCAGAAGTTCTCGCGAACATCAGCGAGGTCAGGAACAGAAACCCGAGGAATCTTGAGCTGCTGAGGATCGCGAGAAAACCGGCTGGTTATCATCTGGAGAAACCCGGTCGGGAATTCTGGCACAAGTGAGAAATTTTTTTTGATCCTCCAAAAAAAGTCACCTAACCTCGCAGACTGAGATTCGATAGTTGACGAAAAAAATACATTCGAAAAATTATCATTTTTTGCCGCTATCTCGACGTCTACCGAAATTCACTTGATATCAATGTTTTTTTTTTTTTTCTTCAAGGCTGGTACTGTCAGAATCATCAAGATACTTGACCGTGGACATCATACATTGGGAAAATAAAACTGTGGTTACGGCTTCGACAAAAGAGGCGGCTATAAAGAAACAGCTCTACAGGTGAGTCATGAAATAAAATTTTAGTGTAACATATGAAAAATTGTATCAAATGTTCAATAACTCTAGAATCTTGATATTGTGATTCTCTTGCAGAACAAAAGACCGCGCAGCTTTTCTCAATCTTGGACGCGTGATAGCCCAGAGATGCCTGGAAAGCGGGATAACCCATGTCCGATACGACATGCAGGCTAACGACTCCGAGAAGGTTAAGCTGCTGCTGGAGGAAGTGAAAAACGGGGGAGTTGCACTGGAAGAACCCACAAGATATATTCACGCTAATCCTTGGGATTGGAAGAGATACCAAAAGCCCTGGGAGGTTCAGGACTAGGCCAAGTTTCTTTTACCATTGTACATACTAGAAAGATCATCATTTAGCGACAAATAAAGATGCATCGATCGCGAATTTCCAGCTTCGACTGATGCAACTAATTTCTCCACTTTTTTGGTCTTTAAAGGAAGAATATAGGAGTATTTTTTTGAACGATCCAATAGGAATACATATATTTCATATCTAAAGACAACATAATTAAAATCTTCGAAGTATTTTGATTCAAACATTAATATTGACTAAAAGGTGTTGGCCTGTGCCAATTATCATCGAATTAACGTGATCCGCGTGCATAATCTGACTGCAAATGTCGCCGTAGCGCTGCAGAATCGTTGTGTTGTCGTTGGACAATAGAAGTTGCAGTCCCTTGAGCGACATGGTTCGTGCTAGGTGAATCAGCGTTTCTGAAACCATAAATGTTCGATCAATCCCCAAAGCAGACGATAATGAAGGTTCGGACGACAATTGACGGCGAAAATTACCTTCCAGAAGTTGATCGAGCAGACTAGTAACTTCGGAGCTGCTTTCCGCCGCGGAAATCTTGTCGTATAATAATTGGATCAGATACTTCCACTCAGACTCTTCGGTATAACTCTCCTAAAATCACAAAGTACGATTAAGCAACGAATGATTTTTTTTTTTTTAGAGAACATTTTGTAAAACAATTCAATCGAACCTTTGCGTATTGGAGCAGAGCTTGAGGACAATTATCCATCAACATCTGCGTCCCCTCGATATTCCCGACGCACAACAGCCGAAAAGTCAGATCCCCGTCGACCTTGTGCGCCTTGAGAAATTCCTCGACCTCCTGCAGACACTCGGCAGGAAGATATCCGCTGGCCAACAGAGCCTGCAGCTTCAACGCCTCGTTTCTCACTTTCTCCCGCCTCTTCGTCTTCGCCGGCGCCGAGTTCTTCGCCTCCTGCGCGCTCGTCGCGTGCGACCTCATCTTATCGAGAAACTGGGGCCTCAATTTTTCGAAGAGATACTCGCTCTCGTCGCCCACATCCAGCGACGCGTTGCGATTCTCCTCGATCGTGTAGACGTTCGTCTGCGTCAATTTTCCCAAATACGAGCGAACGAGAATCTTGAAGGCCTCGACGATCGAGTAGTCGTAGTGCATCTCGTTTCTCTTCGGATCGCCCAGACTCGGCCCCTTCGAGTCGAAGTAATTGCGAAGATAAGTCTCGACGAAGAGCTGCAGAACCGCCGCGGCTACGTGGCCGTCGCGACCGACCCGAGACGGCAGATGAGCCAGGAATATCTGCAGAGTCTGATGCAAGGAAACAGCCTTCGCGTCTATAACTCTGACGAGCACATCGGCGAACACCAGACTCTTCTGTCGCATCAGGATAACCGATAACTCGGAAAACGTCGCGATAACGTGGCCGCTCTGCCGCTCCAACGTAACGTCGAACAAGCAGTGCCAATGAGTCAGCGACATCGAGGAGATGCAACTATCCGCGATGGATTTTATAGTCTTCTCAGCTTGCTCCTGCCGATCCGCCTGAACGTACAGAAGAACAAGAGCAAATTTCGTCGCATCGTCCTGCTCCAGCGACTGAAGAATGCCGATCAGCTTCTCTGTCGCGTATTCCCGAAGAACGAGACTGGAGAATATCAATTTAATGAGATTCTTCTTGCTCGTCGAGCTGATCATCTCCACGACGTTGTGAACCTGAAACAGGGCGTCAGCCTCCGCTCCGCTCTTCAGATTCATCAGAGTGTCCGTCAAATAAGTCGCCAATCCCGGGGCCGAGCTCATCGACTTCTGGGCCAAAATATCGGAGGGCTTGAGTCTAGATTTCTTAAAATATGGTATGCAGAGATACCATTCCAGCGGGGATTCCGAGTTGATATAGTAGTCAGCCAGCAGGGCGCACGATTTTCTGTACAAGACTTCGAGATCCGCCGGGCTCGTCGAGTTGTTCGCTTCGGACCGGTTCGAACGCATGTTGTCCGGTACGCAGTAGTCCACGTCTTTAGCCAGACTGACGATCATGAAAGCCTCGTTCAGCAGGTGTTTGTAGGTGCTCGGGCTGGAAACCTTGTGGTTCATCGCGGCGTTGATAACGTCGTAGTACAGATCCTCGGGAGACGGCAAGGAAAGTGTGTAGAGGGTCCAGTGATCGTCGGCCTGAGTCAAGAGTACGATGTAGCGATTAACATGCAGCAGCCTCTGAACCCCCATGAACGGACGCAAACCTATGAGCGAAACAGGCTCGGCGTCGTTGGCTCGCAAATTTTCTGGCGAATTGTTCGTCGCGTTTGGAACGCAGTGCGACAAACGCAGAGTGTAGGACTCCAAACCAGCCTCGGTCAGGGCGTGAAGCACCGTGTCCTCCAGAACGACCCGAGAAACCGGAGCTGTGAATGGATAAGGCGTGCAGCTCGTGTTCTTCGAGCTCGCGACGTTGAAGTGAAACAGGTATCCCTCCTGGGTCGTGCAGATCACGCAGCAGACTCCGTTCAGGCTTCTGTACTTGTCGGACCTGAGGGTGCATTTTTTCGCGTTCCCGGCGTTGCTCTCGCTCTTCAGATAAATCGGCTTCAGCAGGCAACACGTGAAGTAGTCGGAATTGTCGCTCGCCCTCTGAGCTCTGTGAGCCTTCGTGATTTTCAGCTGCAACAGACTCTTCACCACGTAATTCTCCGACCAGCCGTCCATGGGCGAGCTGGTCTTGATGACGACCGTGAGTTCCGGAGCGTTCGAGATGAACGGATTGCTGATCGGTCCGGGTTTGTTGGACTCGGACTTCAGGGACGGCAATTCGACGCAGAAGGACTGCGACTTCTCGCTCATCAATTTGTGGGAAACCAGCAACTGTTCCTCGCTCTTGTTGGACACGAGTCGGTCCCACTCGATGTACGTCGGGTCGTCGACGACCGGCTGCGTCGGGACCGACGAGTTCCACGCTTTCGTCGACTGATTCGCGTTCGACGCGTTTGCGTTTCGTTGCTCGATGGCCTTGAACGTTTCCGCAGAATCGAGAGACTGATAAGTCGGCTCGGTGGAGATTGCGGATTTTTCCGCCGCGAGGGAAGCCTCGCTGGCTCGTCGCGTCTCGGTCGCGATCGTGTGCAGCGAGGAGACGTTGAAACTCGACGTTTTTCGGCTGGACGACGATCTGGCGGAGTTCGACGAGCTCAGCAGGTCGATGTCCTCGTACAGCTGATTCATCAGCCTGAAAACCATGAAATTCGCGGCGTCCTGGATCATGAAGAAATCCTCGGCTATCTTCATGTGCGTCGGCGAGAAGCTGAAGCCCAGTGACCACGGCCTGGCCTCGAAGTCTATGAACTTCTGCTTCGACAACTGTTGCCTCTCGACTTTCAGTTCATGAAGAACAGCCGTGTCGCCTGTAGCCACCAGGAGGTTGCCCGTGGCCTGGCAGCAGGCGATTCTAGTGGGTTGTCCGCTGAGCGGCAGCTCGATCATCTCCAGACTCGTGGAAAGGCGATTGGAGCTCGGCGTGACACGCCCAGCGATTCTCGCTCGCATCGCCTGATTCTGATTTCCACCCAGCGCCCAGTTGACGTAGATCCTGACGAAATTGTTGACGTTGGTTCCGTCGCGCGAGCATTTGGATTCCACAGTCGCTATGTAATTCTCGGTGTTGCAGTGCAGCATCTGGTGCACCAGATCGACCGTAGGAAAAACCGTTGTTACCTTGGGCTGCGTCATGCTCAGCTGGTGAACCTCGACGCAGTGACTAGAGAGCGCGAGCAGCAGCATCTCCTGGCCCATGTAGGTCGCCGTGCAGGAGGCCGTCGGCTCCTCGACGGCCGCGACGCTCTGGCCGAGAAAATTGTGTACAGGGATAACGCGCACCATTTTCGTCCCGTCGAATTTTCGGAGTTTCGCCTCAAGGGACACGTCGACGGTCGTCGAACTTTTGATTTTGACTAGGTTTACTCTAGCAGTGCATTATTTCTACGGCTAATTTCGAATGTATACGCGCGATTGTCGAGTATTATCGTGCGTCTCGCGAGTGGTCCGATTGTTTGGGCGCGATTCGAACTGTCAAACCTTTTGATTTTGAGGTTACGCGACGCCCGCGATGTAAACATCTCGACGTATTCTCTCCACTAGCAGACGACCACCCCCCTCGCTCGTAATGGCCGCGGCGGTTTTCCAGTTGGCCGCGATAATCTACAAATAAGGTCGTCGGGCTTGATGGCCGAACCAATCAATTTATAGAACCACGGGACAAGTCAATCAAACCTGAACCGTCGATAAATGTTTTGTTTTTTTTTTCTGTCGTTTTCTTTTCTCGAATAAATGCATTTATTTGCGACGAATTAATCGATATGATTCCGCGTATTCGCGCCTCAAAGCAGATAACGCGCGATGCCTAATCTACATTCGCCAGTCATCTCGCCCGCGTTCGAACGCGCGAGGCTCGGAATGTCCGAGTAATCGCTGCGTGTGTATCCAGTGTCAAAAGTGACTGCCCGAATAATGGAACGGAGGCACGATATTTAATCGCGCGCCGCGTTCGCATTGGCCGCAAATATCAACCGCTAACGCATTGTGACAACGGCTTAAAGGTGTTTTCCGCGTGCACACCGCGAGAGATGAACCTTCGCTCTGTGAACGGCGCTTAACTCAGTTCCATTATTATTGCGGGAAGGTAATTCTCCCCCGATGTTGATCCCACAATTTTGACATCTGCACAATCACCTCGCGCTATCTCGCAATCATGGCTATCTAATCTGCGCTGCCGCGAACGTTGGACGTCGAGACGGAAAAAGATGTACTACGAGAAAGAAAATGTTCAAGATCATCCTATTTCGAGCATGTAAGTACTGCTAACCTCGTACCAGTTCGCGACGACGTTTTTTTTTCTTTCTTCTCGCCTTTCTTTCACTCGTTACGCGCTTATCGATTGTTTTCAAGCTTAACGAGAGCCGAGAGGTCAGTTTCACTCGGTGCCTCGGTGTCGCACGCGTTGACGACGATAACGGCGATATCGGCGCTACGACTACTTTGCGAATTGAACGCTAATCGGAAAATTGCTCGGCCGTCTGATTATATTCTTTGTGACAGTTTCGCCAATTGACCGCTCGTAATATCGCTTTATTCACTGAAACGACTAACGGTAAATTATCGTCAGTGTTCATTGATCCCGTGAATTAACAATGTCAAAGTGTTTTTATAATCATTATCCACCACTTGCTTTTATTATTACTGTGCATTAATTTTAATGTTCGAATTTCTGGAAACTGCTAAAAAAAAAAATTTGTTATGCCTAACGGTGCAGGAATAAATCAGTGGAAAACCTCCTTATTTCGAGTCACGAGGTAATCAGTTCCATTAACTCGTCATCTTTGGGGGGCCTGAGCGCCTCTGGGAAACAGAACAATGAACTGGCTATGGAAAATTCATACGAGTCGTCGCTGGCCGACGGGCCGGATCACTCGAGCCCGGTGCCCACGCCAAATCTGTCACCTCATCCGAGTCCCAAAGCACAAAATAAGCGGGAGCACTCCAAGATGAACTCGGATTCTGGAAGTGCGTCGCTCAGAGAGTCTGGATCGTATCTCAAACTGGAGGATCAACACACTCAGGTAGCATGCGGATTCATCTTATAACTCGGAGCAGTTTTTGTGCTCCATTAATTTTACAATCGGAGCAGTTTTGTACATATCATTGTTCAATATCCACTAGGCCTTGTGACTTCATAGGCACGCACATGTGGACTAATTTGAACTTAACTGGAATGTTTAAGTGTCATAACTGATGCCAAACGTTATTCAATACTCGATATAGACCTCCTGATTTAATAGGCACAGCTGTGTGGAATAACATGAAATTAACTGGGATTTTTGTGCATCACAATCAATGAGAAAAGCGACAATAACAACAGCAGCTGCAAACGAATTTTCGGACACTAATGCGATTCGGCTCCGATCTGATTTCAGGATAGTATTAATCGCTCCTCGGATTCGGCCGAGCCGAGCAAGAATTCCGCGTCGGAAGGAAAGAAGGAAAACCGTGTGGATCGCGTGAAGAAGAAATCGTGGTACAATGTTCTCTATCCGACGTACAAGTCGCGTTCGGAGGACTTCAAGAGGATCTTCAAAGACGTGCCGGACGACGAGAGACTCGTAGTAGGTGAGACGCCGCGCGAGTCCCCAAAATGCAGTCGCACGTCGCGGATTTCCGTAAATTGTGTCTTCCGCACTGGTTCCGGGCGAAAGGTGCGCGTGATCGAATTACTAAATTAAAAAGGAAGAAATAAATTAATTGCAGATTACTCCTGCGCCCTGCAACGCGAGATACTGGTGCACGGCCGGCTCTACGTGTCGCAGAACTACGTTTGCTTCTACGCGAACATATTCATGTGGGAGACGCTCGTGTCGCTGCGGTGGAAGGACGTTGCCTCGATTACCAAAGAAAAAACGGCTCTCGTGATACCAAACGCTATACTAATTTGCACCGAAACCGACAAATTCTTCTTGACGACGTTCGGCGCGCGAGATAAAACTTATCTCATGCTCTTCCGAGTGTGGCAGAACGCCCTCATCGGCCAGGTATCGTTACGAGTCGCGCAATCTTCTCGGCAATCTCTCAATTGATCGATTGCCGAGAGAAAAAAACAAATTTGTTTTTTTTTTCTTCTCCTTGACGATTATCGATTGACACTTTTGTTTTGTATTTTGCAGCCAATGAGCACGGCGGAGATGTGGCAGCTCGTTCACGCCTGCTACGGCGAGGAACTCGGTTTAACGTCCGACGACGAAGATTACGTTCCGCCGTTACCGGCGCCGGACGACGAGAAACTTTCCACGCGGCTGTCGGTGGAATCGTTTTCCGAAGTATTAACAATTGTTTGCACGTTTTTTTGCGCGTTTCGCGTTGTATGTAGTTGGATAAGATGAAAGTAAGTGAGACACGCGACGAGAGTAAGAAAGTTGAACCGATGCCAGACGATTCGCGCAATTAGAGCTCGTCTCATCGTTGTTTATACGAGTCACTCAAATTGGTCTAATTTGTGCGAAGGTCGAAGGCGCACCCTTGGAAACTTCGCACTCGCCGCTGATTCCCCACACGGTGGACCCGGTGACGCGTCTTCAGGCCCCTCCGCGCACCGACGCCACTCTGGATCTCACAGACCTGAGCGACACGACGGAAAGCGAGGCCGAAAAGCACGCAAGTGAGCGCACGAAAATATATGAGCACATTTACACAGATTTACGCACATTTTAGCACATTTTCGTAATTGCGTCAAACGTCTTTCCAGTGCGAATAGGTGGCCGAGTCACCACTGTTTGCACCGCGAGTCACGAGGGTCGGCAGCTGGTCAAAGCCACATTTCCAATTCACATTGATCAGCTCTTCACTCTTCTATTCACAAATTCCAAATTCTTTTTGGATTTTCACACAGCCCGAAAAACCACAGGTGAGTGGGAATCGCAAGAAGACGCGACGCGAGTCCTTGGCTTTCCCTCTAAATCGAATCACTAGGAGTCAGTAGTCAATGTAGTGGAAAAAAAAACTTTATTGGTGTGCAGTAAAAAAATAATCTTAATTTATTATTAAGATCTGTTGCAGTCGGCGTGGACGCAGGATCCCCGGACGGGGCAGAAGATGAGAACGGTTTCCCTTACAGTTTCGTTGACGCAACCTGTTGGTCCGAGAACGTCGCAAGTTACGGAAACACAGGTAATAGATTTTCATGAAAATATTCGTCGGGCGTGAACGTTTTCGCCTCGCATCGTCTTTCAACGCAGCGCGCAGGCGATTCGCGGATCTTCGCTATTTTCAAAGACCTCAGCTAATTCTCGGTCCATTCCAGATCATGTTGCCCTGTAGCAGGCCCGGGCATCGTTACAGCATCGACGTGGACACCACAAACGCTGGTATTCCATACGCGGATTCGTTCAGCGTCGCTTGCCACTATTGCATGTCGAGTTCTTCCGATGGTGAAACGAGTCTCGCGGTGTTCGGCGAGCTCAAGTTTAAGAAAAACGTGTGGACTGTGATGAAAGGTATTTAGGCGTGCGAAAGCCCAAAACCAGCTGAATCATTACTAACGAATTCTCGCGAGATTCGTATAAGAATGTAACAAAATCGATTTTTGTTACGCATCAATGCAGGGCTTATTGAAAAAAATTGTTGGGCCGGAATGGAAGATTATTTCTGCAGTTTGACGAAAGCTCTGAGCGTCGAGTGCGAGGAGACCGGCGGCGGCGTCGGCCTGAAGCGAAAGGCAAGAAGAAGACGTCGCGTAGTAGGTCCCGGCGTCAGCTTGGCCTCTCATTCTCCCGATCATTTGCCTTCCAATCTGCAGTCTGCTGTTGTTGATCAACCGCATACGCATCATATTAATGGTAATTCGCGAGTCACGAATATCACGCTTCATCCTCGCTACCCGCGCAATTTATCTTCATGCGATCCTTCCAGTTTATCTGCTTAGCGTTTCTCCCTTCGTTCCCCGGACGTCCTTCACTCCCAGTCGCTCCTCCCCTGGAACATTTTCGCAAACGAGTTACGTACATCCGCGTCACGAAATCGCGAATGCGCAGAGAGATTTAGAGAAACCGGAGCGCGGGATAAAATTCATTACGCCGTCGTCGTTAATTCGCAGGTGCTGGAATTCGAGGTGACGCAGGAACCGTCATAAGCTGGGTACTTTTGGTTGCAGTATTATGTTTAACTCTAATAAACGGCTTACTCTATTATAAATTATGGGGACTGGAAGACGCGGCGGCTTACACAATAATGGATCTACACGTTCTCAGGTAATAATTGATTGTTCATTGATGTGTTCGTGTCGACTATTGATTCGATTAAAACATCGATGTTCCTGAGAACATCGACAAAGAGAAATATTAATATTTGTAATATTCCAGAAACACTCCCAAGTCCGATGAAGATTGGATTACGTTGTTGCAACAGCAAGAGAGTCTTCACAACGTCGAAATGCGAAAATGGCAAAGGGTCTTACACACTGCGGCGCAGCTGCTAAGACAGGTTTGACAGACTGATTGGCGAGGATTTTATTACTGACTCACACGAGTATTATATTTATTTTTTACTTTATTTTATTTGTCGTCAGTGTCGAAACGAAATTTTGCAAATTTTTCACTCATTCACAAATGTTTTGGCTTATGATTGTCCCGTTGCTTCCTTCAGACGGAAGAGTCCTTGACGGAATTGCAGATGAGCATGCATCCAACGGCCACGGACAAGATATTTTCCGTTCTCAAGCCGAGCACGAAGAGCTTCGACGATCGGAGGAAACTACCCAGTGACGAAATGTGAGATTTACATTATGTGTATAATTGCCAATAAAATGAGATCAATGCGTCGGTACCTCGACATGGCGTTGAACACACAAAATCGAGTTGGACAGAGGTGTGAATTTTCCGTGGAAATCGCCGCAGCGACGCGACCAGTCGATGTCGCAATTAATTTTCGAATTACGAATTTATCTCGCATACTCCGATTCGACGCAAAATAACACCGTCAACTTACACTCCGAACCTTCGCTTCAACGCAACGCAAATAAGACAAATCAACGCCACTCGTAACAAAAAATATATTTCTTCGCTGTATAATATTTGTTGTCTGTAAATTGAGTACGTCGACGAATTGATCGGTTATTTTTTTTATTACAATCCGAACCGGACTGCGACAGCGTCCGACCGAGGGCAAACGGCGAGTAACGTTGCGAGGACGTTTTTTGTGGGCTACTCGCCAAGTTTTCCTCCGGAAATTGGCGCCGAGTTGTCGTTAGCCGTCCTCGACCTTTCGAATTAATCTCGAAGCGTCGCGATTTCCCCGCATAGATAATCGTAATTGCTGTGCGTCAACGAGTAAAGTAGCTTCAATCCCACGACGATGTTTCCAAAATCCATAAAGTGCTCTCCCCCGCAAAAGACGTGAATCTCGCGTCTCGCCGATTGCCAGTTTTCATTTTCTCCGCGGATTTTCGTCAAACTCTGATGAAAAAAAATATATATATATTATTACAAACTCCAAATTAATTATTACAAAGCTCCGTTTAGCAAATCCTACTCACTCAGATTGGCGTGACACTAGTTCTCAGCATTGGTAGACCAACAGTTTGTGAGTTGTGTAGTTTTAATGTTGAATTTGTAGGGGGAATGTGACAATTCCTTGGCATGTTTTACATGGTATCTCTAATTTTAGACTACTATTTACAAAAAGTTTTTCCTCCTGTTGTGCGCAAGAAACTAATGTTAATGTGATAATAAATTAGTTACAACTTGGCTGGTTTCTTCTTCCCATAGACACAACAATTTTGTCATAATTACAGTTACTCTTTCCCGAAAACAAATAAAATGCTTTAATATCTCTATTCACAAAATATATCAACATTTTTCTTTCACTAAAATTTATTTCGTGGTACTGGGGGAATTGGCTCTGGCATCCCTGTTGGGGAGCATGAAACGCTCCGATATTCTGAGCCCGTAAACGTGCCAAGCCATGTAAATGAGAACGGTGGTGCTTATCAGGATTATGCTAAAGACTTTCAGCAGCTGCAGTTGAAAGTGGTCAAAGGACAAAGTCCCCACAACATTATTCAGGAAAAACAGCGACCGGTCCACCAGATTCTCCGTAGTCGTCACGGGACTAGTCGTGTTGGCCTCTGCACCAAAGACCATAAGAACCAGCTCCGTCATGACGGACGACAAATTGTTTATCGACTCCGAGAGCGAATCCATCCAAGTGGGCCACACATCTTCACTCTCAGCCATAACTGATCCAAGTTGTGCAGATTGCAACAACTTTCGCGGTGCAAAAGAAATACGCGAAAAATCTCGATAATATTATGATTTTTGGGTTATCGTTTTTCCGGTAAACGATCGACCGTTCGCAAGAGACCTTCGAAATTTTGTACCTGCGGATGCCTTATTTTGCCTCGAAACGATCCCAAATTTCGGGGCGCAGAGATTCAAGTGACAAATCAACGCAACGTCCAACGTCCACTGAAGACGCTCGCGTTGCGCCCGCACTTAACCTCAAAAAATGATAAGGTCGGAAACGGGAATGGCAGGTCATATTTGTTTTGTGTCTCAAAAATCGCATACGGCATTCGATTCCACATCGAGGATCCTCGAGTCGGCCCGAGCGTCTCTGTCATGGCAACCGCGAGCATCACAGACGCATTGTTTCTATTTCCGTTTGGCAAATAGCGGTGGTTACCAAACTCCGCGTTTGACGGTTTGACTGGTCAATAATCCGTAGGAAAATCGGCTTACCCGCCGCGCGAGCCAATGACGATCGCTCGTCCGACGAACTATGACGACCACTATCGTCGTAACATGCGATAGTGTCGTCGTTATCATCGTGAGATAATTAAATAGAGGCGTCGCGCAATCGCTGTGTACACGAAATTCCCGGAAGTAACGGTCGTTCCTGGAAAAAAACGGAAACAGACGCCCCGCAACATATGACGGGTGAATTATCGCCGACGTGAAATCGCCGTCGGCCTATCACGTGACCCGACGCGTCCGCGATCGGCCGCCATGTTGGTTCTCGGGGCGATCGCGACGCGCGATTCGCCGTCGTGGGTCGCGCGACGTGAGAACGCGCCGTAATCCCCGCATTTGTGTCGACATACGGTTTTTTAATTGGATACCTGTGCGATTGTGACTCGTACGTGACACCAGGCGGCCTGTGTGGAAACAAATACGTGCGCCACACGGTTCTTTCGAATACATTTCATTCTGTCGCACGTCCACCGCGCCCCCCGGACGCTCGCAATTGTTTAGTTTCCCCTCGCGTGTTTACAAATTTCTTCGCGCAGGTACCGCGCCGCCGATTACGCGTCCCTCGATCCGGTCGCCGCCTTATCTCGCGCGTAACCGCGGGATCATTGACAATTCCCCCGTGTTGTTTACAGCCGCCCGCGACTGTTATGACGTTTTTCAAAGTGGAGTCGCGGCGATTGTGTCACCGCGATCGTTGAAATTTTCCCCGGGGATGCTAATGAAATGCGGATACTCGTGGTGGCTCGCGGTGGTTAACGATGCTGCGGTTCCTCTCTCGGCGAAGAGTCCGCAGTGTGAGTGGACAGAATGCCTCGTCGCAGATCAGAAATCAACGACTGCTCAGCAACCGAAACATCGTGCAGTGCCGAGTAATTTTATTAGACGGAACGGATTTAACGATCGAGCTGTCGGTGAGTTTTCTATATGTATATCTATATATGTGACTCATGCGTTAACCTGAGCAGGTAGTTGGTTACATACTTTCTGCCACTGCATGCTACAATAGAGAGTGAGAGTGAGAGGTGCTCACGGAATTGAAATAATTACACAAATGAGAATGCGTATTGAAAAATTTGTCGCCTACAACCATCATTTGAGCTCCTGAATATTTTTTCTCGACTCTCTATTTGGCTTGAAGCTGTTTTGTCGATTGCGCCAGGTTTTGAGCGCTCTGCAATGTTTGAAATCCAATTTTCACAATTGTGAATATTACGTTTCAAAAACATAAAATTCTGGCTCCAAAGATGTTCATATTTTATTTGCAATTTAAAGTTTTTCATGCGACGTTATTTTTAAGTAGAATGATCAAAGCGATGCATGTTATAACTTCAACACATGGAAAATTGCGGATGATACACATTTATATTTAGTCATTAATCACCATATATATGTCACACAGCTGCTTCTTATTCGAAGCACATTGACTGCTTTTCTTTCAAACTAGAATAATAGCCTGAGCTATTCCATGAACTGGTTTCTCAACCAGACTTTACGCTGTGTAGAAATGTGTAGGAAAATGTGGTTGCGAAACTGGCAGACAAAGCTAACATAAAGAAGACTGTGGCTGTTCCAGTTGTGAAATTGGGGCAGCTCAGTTTTGGTTGTAGCAATACGAAATTCTGAACTCTTCAACTTTCCCCTGTTTGAAAAAAAATTGATCCTCCCCTTGCAAATGATGTTGCCCTAATGACCTAACAGAAGGTGTAATTAGAGTCTTAGTTTCTCTAGTTTTTTGGGACCAAAGTCCAAAGCACTTTCATATCCCAGAAAACGAATGTTATTTCATGTGTTAACAAACTTTTATCACTGCTTGTTGAAGTACATTGATCAATCACAGTCATCACACAAACTGGAATTATTTATCACTTCAACCGTTAATTTTCGTTTCAGAAAAAGGCACTTGCCAGTGACTTATATGAACAAGTATTTTATAGTCTAGATCTGATTGAAAAAGACTATTTCGGACTTCAGTATACCGATAGTAACAATGTACAGCACTGGTTGGATCCCACAAAGCCGATTAAGAAGCAGATAAAAAGTAAGTTCTCAACCAGCCTCATTTCCTTCCTTGGTTTGTGCCGTTTGTACTCATCAATGTTAGCGAAATAATCACAATATCATTTGAATTCCCCTAATCTCTTTTTTCCGTCATTTCCCGCAGTCGGCCCGCCATATACGTTACGCTTGAAGGTGAAATTCTACTCCTCGGAGCCCAACACGTTGCGCGAGGAATTAACGCGCTACCAGTTCTTCCTCCAACTGAAGCAGGACATATTGGAGGGAAGACTGAAGTGTCCGCATCAAACAGCCGTCCAGCTCGCGGCGCTCGCTCTTCAATGTAAGCGGAAAAAAAAAACGCCACTCCAATCGCGATCATTCCAACACTCTATTCCTCATTTCCTCACTTAATTCTCCAGCCGAATTGGGCGACTATGACGCGACCGTCCACACCGCGGCGACGATCTCCGAGTTCCGCTTCATTCCCGGCCAGACGGAGCAGATGGAGCTGCAGATACTCGAGGAGTACGCGAATTGCACGGGTCTCAGTCCGGCCCAGGCGGAGTCGTCGTACCTCAGCAAGGCCAAGTGGCTGGAGATGTACGGGGTGGATATGCACATGGTGCTCGGAAAAGACGCCTGCGAGTACTCGTTGGGCCTGACGCCTACGGGAATCCTCGTGTTCGAGGGAAACCAGAAGATCGGGCTGTTCTTCTGGCCGCGTATCGGGCGTCTCGACTTCAAGAAGAAGAAGCTCACGCTGGTGGTGGTGGAGGAGGACGACGAGGGTCGGGGCGAGCAGGAGCACACGTTCGTCTTCCGTCTGATCAACGAGAAGGCGTGCAAGCATCTGTGGAAGTGCGCGGTCGAGCATCACGCGTTCTTCCGGCTGCGAGCGCCGGTGAAGGGCGCGAGCGGTCGCCAGAATTTCTTCCGCATGGGCTCGCGTTTTCGGTACAGCGGAAAGACGGAGTTCCAAACGACGCAGCTGAATCGGGCGCGGCGCACGGTGCAATTCGAGCGGCGACCCAGTCAGCGTTACGCGCGACGCCAGAGCCACGTGCTGCGCGAGCGGCAGCGACAGCGAACGGATCAGGCGCCGCAGCCTCAGACGCGTAAAAATCTGCTTAGCAATCGTGGACTATGAAACGTATTTATTCGTTCAAACTGCGATTTTCATTGGCAATGACGAAAACCTTTTTTCTTCCCCCCAGCTGTTGAAGACGAGGCGCTGCAGCGATTTCCGAGCAAATCGAGCTCCAAATCGTCGGCGACGAACGACGTCGAGACAACGACGGTGACCTCGTCGCCGCTGATGGATTCGCTGCTGAAATCGCTGGCCAAGGATCAGCAGCCGCAGGAGACGAACAACGAGTCGACGGTGACGAGCAGCCAGAAGGACTCCGAGCTCTCGAAGCCGAGTTTCAATCAGGTCGAAGCGCCGGCGAATTCCTCCGCGTCGCTAGTGCCGAACAATCAGATCGGCGCGGTTTCGCTGCTGAATCCCCGCTCGCCGATCCCGCCCGACGTTCTCAAGTGCAACATACTCAAGGCGAAGTCGCTGGATATGCGAAAGAGCTCGAATTTGCTGACAATCACGTCCGTGGAGAGTTCGTCGAACGATCTGAAGAAGAATCACTGCGCCGACGCCGCGACCATCGTCTCTGTGGTGAGTCCCGATCTGGATTCTCGTTGCGACGAGTGAAATGACCTAATTTGCAATTTGTTCTCACCGAGGAAAACACGATCGAACGGCGATTATCTTCGAGGCGGCTACGAGAAATAATTTCCACGAAAATTTAACACCTGTTACCGTAATTCGTAGCTGCGATTTATTCTCCTTTCGTCAGATCTTTTTTTATGTTGTTGATAGACAATGTTTTTATGCTGTCCGGGCTGGTGGTGGGACGATTCGAACCTTGGACCTTCGACTTGTCGGTCTTACGCGCTACCACTACGGTACCGATGAAAACGATGAATTTCTTGTTTATTTCTCTCTCTACACGAATAGCATGATCGTTGCTCCTCCGTTCTTTAACCCCTAACTACATTGACGTGAATATTTTTGCAGCACGCTCGATGACAACGCGTGCTTGGGTTTAGAGTCGCTGACAGTATATTATGACATTATAGAGGCTGGTAATTACTGAACTAATTATCTAAGTTGCATGGTCGCGACATTTTTCTTTCGTTTCTCGAGACTCATTAACCATCTCTCGTACCCACGTCTAATCGTACCGAGTGCAATCGCAATTTTCCTGTATTTCAGACTTTTCTCCCTTCCAAACTCGCAATCTCACGCATTCCCATCCCGTCGCTTTGGCTGTGACCAGAAAATCATCGAAATTCGAAACTACGGGGAAAAAATGCATACATTTCATTCATCAATATTTTTTTATTTTTTTATTTTGCTTAGGAAATACAGTTTTTTCTTGCGGTAAATTGTATTGCCCTCCGCTTTGTCGATTCAGGGAGGCGACAAGCTCACACTGCCGGTAAGCGGACCACCGACGACCGCTAGTTCCACCGAGGAGGTGGTCACTGTGACGCATTTCTCCGTGGACGACTGGGGCCAGGTTGAGCAGAAGGTGACGCCGGCCACGCCGAACGCGACGAATCATCAGGCGAATCCGTTCAATCCGTTTATCCGGGAAAACGAGAACGCGGAGAGTGCGGAGGCCGGCGAGGAGACCGAGATGACGAGCAAAGACTGGCCGGAAGAGCCGAAGAAGAGCACGAATCCGTTCATAGACTCGAATCCCTTCCTCGGCTCGCTCAATCCGTTTAAGGAGCCGGCGTGCGTCGCGGAGAAGAAGGAAGTCGAGGTGACTCCCGAGCCGGAAGTCAAGGTCGCGAAAACCGAGGACGCCGAGACCGTCGTGACGGTAACACGCAAGGTTCGTGAATTTTTTTTTTGCAGTTTTTTTTTCAGGATGTAAAAATGCTCGACAATTTTCAATTTTTTACTGAATTTTTATTCCAGGACGAGCGTACCGCGTCGGACATCAGTCCGTGGTTCGTCGCGGAGCCATCGCAAGCCGCGCGGACCGTGCAAACGTCGCTGACCGATGCGTCGGTGATAAAGAGGAAAACGGTGATCACCACTCAACTATAGCAGCTAGAAGTATATTTTTACCGAAACACGATGCCTTCAGTTAACGAATTATTGATCAATATAGATGCATTTACCTGGTATGGGACTCCAGTGTGACCTATTTTTGTCGCTACGTATAAGAATATTATTTATACTGCCTAAAATGGTATTATCGAACGATCTTAAATAAATGTGTGTTGAAAATTCGTTATACATCCGAGGCGTTATTGTCGTTTTACTTATTGACGAACCTGCGATATTCTTAACACTCGACGAGCGATTTTCGAGGAAATTCGATCTGTAGATTCCAATGAGTGATCGAAGCGGGATTGACGGGAGGCGTAAATAAAATTGCGGCGGACAGTTTTTATTAATCGTTAATCAGTTTATTTACTCGTAATAATATTATTTTCCGTCATATATATAATAATTCTATTTACTTCCTTACTATATAATAATATATAATAATATAGTGTATTTATGTTCATTATATAATATATTATCTACATTTATAATCCCTATGAAAGGCATCTCCAAACAGACTTCAGATTTTTTTTTTTACTTTTTTTAAAATATCTTATTTATTCATAAAAATACAGGGGGTTTACACACCACGTGTCGGAATCGGTTAGCTCTGCCGGGTAACGGCAGCCACGCGAGCGACGGTGCTTCTCACTGTCCGCAGTGCTTTCGTTCTCCGCCTCTTTACTTTTTTTTTCTCTCGTTTTTCATTTTCTTAACTAATTTTTATCTATCCTCTTCTCGTTACTTATCTTCGGACGAACAATAATTTATTATCGTGCAGTCGTTGAACGTCACTTTAAATAATTCTATATGCATTTAGTGTGTGTCTCGGTGAACACGTGCCCACGATTTTCTCAACCCGGTGTATTCATCAAGAGTTCTGGAACATTTTCTCTGTACAGTATATTTACACGCGCCCATGCGAAACAAAATGCAGAACGATGAACAAAAAAAAAAAGAAAAGAAAAATCTGCCGAAAGATCACGAAAACCGCTACCAATTCCAGCGTTTCTCTCTCGTCGACGCTTCAATCGTACACTACCTGCGCTCTCGACGATCGTTAAGTAAAACGTCATTGAATAAGTCATTAATACTGTTCGTCACTGGTCTATGCAGTTGCAAACATTTCAATTTAATTGCACGCATCGAGGTCGTTTTTTTTAGTCCCTTCAATTACGTCCCTTTCGTCCAACAATTCTCAAGTGTAATTTATCGGTTTCTCGTTCCAACTGACAATTTTGGAGTTGTCGGAAAACGAAGTATTAAAAATGCAATTTTCTAAATGCATTTATTTATTTTTCGGTTAGTCGCGACCGAACTAAAGAAAAAAAAATAGTCTACTTAAGGAGGTTCGGTGAAAAACGGCAATCCAAGATAAAAATCTGACATTTTTTCAATATGTAGGGAAAGCCTTCATAAATGCGTATGCAAAATTTGCGATGGATTTACCGCACAGTTTCCGAGATATTAAATGGTAAAGTCAGTGAATTTTATACGTGTTTAGTGGATCAGAGGCATGATATCTCATATTTCGATTTTTTTCTAATACTTAAATCCAAGATATAGTTATATAAAACACATGATTGTGTTCGTTAGATATTCCCGCATATTTAGTCGATGTATTTTTTTATTGGTTCAATATAAAAATAAAAATAAAAATAAAAAATAAAAAATAAAAAAAGCCTGGTATTACACGTTTTCTTAATCACCGGGAATATCTAACGAACACAATCATGTGTATTATATAACTATATCTTGGATTTAAGTATTAGAAAAAAATCGAAATATGAGATATCATGCCTCTGATCCACTAAACACGTATAAAATTCACTGACTTTACCATTTAATATCTCGGAAACTGTGCGGTAAATCCATCGCAAATTTTGCATACGCATCTATGAAGGCTTTCCCTACATCTTGAAAAAATTTCAGATTTTTATCTTGGATTGCCGTTTTTCACCGAACCTCCTTAATTAATTAAGCTCTTCAACCACCGATTATTGTTGTTGTTTTTTTTACGTAATTCGCTCACGCGTTACGGCCAATTTATCGCCGCCGCGTTAAATCGCTCAGTTCCGTTTCCCGGCAGAGCGACGGATTCACGCGGGTGCCCAATCTCAGTTATAAAAGGAATAGTCGAAGGTAAACGATGATAAAAGTATACTTTCTAAACGTAGGTAGAAATTGGTAACTTTGACTCACTCATTGAAAAATTAATGCCAATTGCGGCACGTTATTATTCGGGCCTGTCGTTCCTGGGTTAACGTTTGCTATCGCGACGCCTTTTTTATTCGTTCTCTCTTTCCTCCTCGAGGATTCGTGTATACGGGCTGAAAGTTCACAGAGGGCATTTGCGGTTGCAAATAAAAATTGTTCTCCAGGATTCTCCACGCCAATTGTGTCGGATCTTGTGTTACCTTCAAGCGAGATCGTTTCGTCAATGCTCACTGATCGCTTCCCGCCCAGACTGAGAAAGTATCCCGTGAAAATCGGTACCAATGGAAAAATCAAACGTTTAATCAATTAGGTATACACGAAAGTATAAAGACAGACTAGTACTTTCAACATAGTTATTATTACATTTTTTTTTCTTGTTGCTGTTGTTCGTTTCTCTCTCTCTCTTTCGTATTTTTTTTTTCGTACAATATGTACAAAGTTGAACCCACAAACGAGAGGCGTCTCTTGTTTCCTCGTATCTCTCACTCGCACTTAAATATTAAAGGTTGGGCACGATAATACTCTCGGTAGTATAATGCCCTAAGTCTTGCTGATCCAACGCTTTTAGCCTTTCCGTGAAAGGCTGCTGTACTCCCAGACATCTTTGTACATATTTATAATAATATTTATATTTATATTTATATATATATTAGACAGCCCAACGTGGTACTTCTGCTTGTTTTTATTTCTTTATTATTACTTTAACTGTATGTATAATTTTCGCGACCTGCTTCGCGACCCTCGTACGTATTTACACTGTATCATGATGAGGCAAATATCATTGCGGGCGAGTTACAAAAACGGATCGAACCAGTGGTCGCGAAATAACAAACAAAAAGAAAAAGAGAGAAAAGGAAAACACTCGACTCCGCGGAATCGTGCAAATGTGCTAAGTGGCTCTTTCGGTTATCGTTATCATTTGATCCGGTAGAATTTTTTTCCTCTTTCAATTCTTGCTACGCGGTTTACTCATTTTACAGTAATTTACAGAAAAGCAGTAGCTTCAGGGAGGGCGAGGGCGAAGTAGCAACGAGCGAGCAATCGAAATGAAATGTGTCTTCAATCTAGTCGCACAGACGTGTTTAATTGATTAATTGATTAATTGCAAATTGCAAGTTCACGAATCGCGAGTAATTGACCGTTTCGAAAAATGCGTAAAATCGAGCGAAAGCGTCGTGCGCATCGTCGACGATTGATTACGTATGGATGTCTCGATGCTTTACAGCCGTTGGAGCGATTGAAAATGAAAATCAGATGTTCTACCTCATCGACCGTCCGAATGAACACGAGGGTACCACGATATCGGGTAATACAGTAGCCCTTACTGCACTCACGCTAGCTTTTTAAATAATATACATTTTTGTTGTTGTCGTTTTTTTTTGTTTTTTTTTTAAATCGTTATGTATAAAGTATCAATCAGTAGTTAAGTCTTATGGTATGGACAAGTATCCCTAGGCTATTAGGCCCAAGGCTCCGTGTATAGTTTTTCCCTTTTTTCCTCTTCCCTTCCTTTCGTCGTCGTCAATTTTTAGTTACATCTCTGTCGATTCACTTATTTTTCTTTTGAACGTATGCTTCCGACCACAAGCTCGGTGAACAGGTCGTACGCGTGCCCCTAATAAGGGCGAAATTTCGCTATCAAAATACAAATCGTTGATATATTTATATTTTTTTTGCTATCGACGAAAGTTCGAATCAAAATACCGTGTATCGTCGAGTCGCGAGACGCGCGACGTTATTTTGTTTTCTTCTTCATTTAATATCGAATTACAAACTTTCATAATTTCAATGAACACGATTGATCGCGAGCACTGCGCGAGACTTACGATAAAAAGTCGTTACGAATTTTATAAGATACGCTTTTTTCGATCTTTTTGTGTGTTTTCTTTTTTCACTTTTCGGTACGAAATTTTCCTAATTACTTCGGCGAGCACGTAGATTGCACCGCGAGCAATTTGTCTTTATTGTCAAATTTTCCTTTTTTATTTTTGTTTGTTTTACTTATCGTCCATAATTATCCGACCTAGCAATAATTACCGTGATGAAATATAACGACGTCTACCGCGCTCACGATCGTTAGCATACAGACGATTGAGAGTTGCTCGTGTTTCCGATAATCTCGACTACATAGGCAAGACAGTGTACGAGGGATACAACAAAAATAACAGACTGAGACAAATAATTCGCTCGTACGCGCGTAATTGAGAAAATAATTGCCCGGCAATCAGGGCTGGCGAGTTTTTCTTTTTGTTACTCGTAAAAATCCGTCGTTCAATTATTCTTGCAATATTTTCTCGAAACGACTTGTCTGCGCTCATAATTCAACGGTAAATTGGAAAAATAATCGACGGATCTGCCGCACGAGCAATTAAAAGACTCGCAATCCCGGTGTGAATTACGCGCGTACAAGACGACAGCGCGAACACGGTGAGGAGCAATTACCGAAACATGAACAACAGTTAACTAGTGACCAGCCACTGGTGCCATCAGAGTTTACACATTATATCGCATCTCTCGTCGTTTCTACTCTTCATCGTCTTTTAATTTTTCTTCTTCTTCTTTTTTTTTAATAATTCGTACCTTAATTAATTGAGCCAATCGGAGGGGCCGAGTGTGCGCTCCCGTGAAAGGTTTGACCCTCACGTTTTACACTCGCGAACAGTCTTAACTCGTTTTTCTTATTATTCGTTTTTTTTTACTTCCCGCGCGTTTTCAACGCGCGACGAATTTTACAATTTTACAAACTTTTCTCGACTGCGAAGTCACGAGCGTCGGCGACGACGCGTTAAAAAATTGTGCGTCAACATATCGGTGTACAGCGATAGTAGAGAGAACAAAAAAAAGTCGATTTGAAAATATCGTCGAAACGTCGTTTTGCTATCCCTCGCGAGAGGACACTCGGCGCTTTTATTTTACTTTTTGCTTCCGCTACCGCTTCGGACACGTTCCGCTCTGTATCTCCGCCGTCCCTTTCACGTAATACTATAACGACGTGTTAACCGTAGTAATTTGTAGCGAGGAAATTCGTAATAAATAATTGTTTCGTTTTTTTTTCTTGTTGCTGTTAGCCACTCTCGCATTCCGCAATTTGCATCGGGCGGTTTTTCTCCTTTTACGAAGTTACAAAATATTCGCAGGGATTGAAAAATAAAAGAGTAAAAAAGATTGTTCGAACACTTCGCGTTAGATTCGCAGACAGACTAATAACGCAGAGTTATTGTACTCGACGAGAGTTGGTACGTAATTAATGAACACTCGGTTGTGTCCACTGGGGGGGAAAAACGTGCTTTGAATCACTTTGATCGTCATTTTTTCGGTCTTCGATTTTTCCTTGAGATCCTGTCGAATGATCACGAGTGAGAACCCAACGGAGGGCCAGAATAAACGTACGTAAAATAATAGACAGAGTATCGGTAGAGGCGACGCGATCGTGGAAGTACATACGATGAAGTGGACGAGTGATTCGCTCCTGCAAAGTCGTTCGGATTTCGAAGAACGAGTCGCGTCCTACTTTCCGATCTTTTCATGTTTATATTCCACCTTATCTAACAAAACTTCTCAGCCAAGACGTAAACAGAGATTTGAAAAAAGCAGAAAGTAGGATGCGATCAGTCACTTCGATTACGAGCGAGTCATTCGTCTGAAGATGTCAGGGTCATTCGAGACGCGAACAAAAATACATGTTACAGGCAGTACAGTATTACAAGTCAATGGCTGATTGGTAACGGAGATTATACGTATTGAACAGTTATCAATGTCGAAAGTCCTCGTCAAACTGGGCCAAATCCGATGCGGAATCTCTGATTTTAGAAACCAAAGCCCACGTTTTACACTAGCCGGTCGCCGACACCTCGAGCTTGCGATCGAACCAGAAGAGTGCAAAGCAAAAGCACCAGACAGCACAAAAACAGTAAAAGTTTAAATATAAAAAAATGTTTAAAAAACATTTCGGGTTTCTCAATCTCAGCGACTCAAGGCAAGATAAAAATTTGAAATCATTCACGATTAAAATTTAAAAAATTCTTGTGCATTGAATTTATCTTGAATTACTCGCATGACACGAGGCATCGGTGACGCGATGTCGTGCGGGATTCGTAACTCGAGTACGTACAATAATACGTAATTAAATAGTTTGCTTCAGGCACTGCCATGTAACAGTGGGCCAGTTGGTGGTCGTCAGAGCCGGTAATGGACTGAACGGATAGAATTTACAGGGCTACTTAAATCAAGGGAAAGAAAAGAAAAATAATATATGTATATATATTAACGTTTAAATGCTCCTCAGGTTTAGGGTAGCGTTAATCGACGATAGCTCGCGACTATTGAAATTACAGCAGCATTAGTATCAGTGGTAACTCGTTGGCGATTGGCTTTCTTGCTGGTTGTAACGGGGGGCAGGGGGGGGGGGGCTATATAATCGTACGGTAAATCGGTAAATGATTTTGTAAATAGTTAAAAGTAGTGTAACAGTGAATAACAATCAGTAATAATGATAAAATCACGTTGACGTCGGTGAGATGGTCGTGATCAGGTTGGAAAGAATAGTTGAGACAATCGGAAATCCTCGGATCTCGTCGCGGACGGCGAAGTTCGAATTTTCCTTCGTTCCCGGGACTACAAAAAAATGCGTTCAATAAAATTCAGTAAAACCGCGAATAAAATTCGTTCCTTCGTGCGACATTCCCGAGACGAGAAAATTGGAATTCCCTCGTCCGACTCGCGGAGCGAACTCGCCGCGGGATCCGAGAAGAAAAAATGCTATTACGTAGTGTGACGGCGCGTTTTGAAACGTTGACACTGATTCGGGGGGCTCGATAGACGCGATGTTGATCGTAACGGTCAGTCGGTTTATACGGTCGACAGTCGTCGCTGTTCGTCGTCGTTGTGACGTTGAAACGGTAGTGGTAGTGGTAGTAGTAGTGGCCTACGATGAGCGTACGTACGAGAGTCTTATTATCGATCGGATTATGCAATGTGAACACACAATGACGTAGTTGCGCGGACTGCGTACAGAAATATAGTCTTTTAGTTTCGATATAAAAGTTTCAGTTCTTCAATCAATTGATTATTCTTTAAGTTATGCATTTTTCTTTTGTCGCTTTTTTCCCCTTTTTCTCCTCCTCTTCCTCCTCTCCTCAACGTTTTTCGTCTCAGATCAACGGCGCTTGTTTCTTTTTTTTGTCTCTTTCAATCATCCGTTTGCTCGCTTCTAACTCGTTTACTCGCATCTCCTAATCTCTATCTCGCGTTCACACTCGACTTGTTTTCCTCGTTTTACCCTTTCACTCGCTCCCATTCATATTTCTTTGTACACCGCAACGAACACACAATTATATTATTTTATACATATATATAATATATTATATATATATGGTAATAATAATATATATAATATATATATGTATAGTAGTTATTATACATACACAAACAAAGCCTTTATCCTCGTTTACCGCGAGTGCGCTTCGTCCGTTTGTTCGTTTTCTTTCATTTACGTGTTTTCTTCTCATTATTTTTGTTATGTATAGCAGATATCCCGGTTCGTTTTTATCATTTTCGTTTATTTACTATCTTTGAATTGCTGAGTTCAATAGGAAAGGAACGTAGAACATTTTACTCTCGAGTAGTAGAGCCGCTGCCGATTGTACCTGAAAATTGAGTAAACATTTGCTTAGCAAAGGAATACAAAATTCGCGCATTTTCGCGTTGATTTTAATTGCTCTGCTGTCTCGCGGCGCAACTTTTCCACAGTATTTCGTGAAATAAAATCATGCTTACTTCGGGCAATCTGACGAGAAGATCGTGAAACCGACCCGGCTGCTGGGGCGCACTGTGTTCAACAAAACTTCGTAAACAGCTCATGTATCGCTCTTGTATTTGTTCTAATTCCAGTGTACCTCCTCGTGCTACAATAAAACAACAGAGTCAGTGGAAATTCCGACGACAAAGCTCGACGGTTTGGGCCGAAAGGTTTTCGGGGGGGAGGGGACAACAAATTCGCGACAGACTTCGGGCATAAATAGCGAATAACGGAATCGACAAAGTTCGTCAGTCGAGGAAGGAGCAAAGTAAAGTTTCACGGAGACTCCGGAGAGGACGACGCCTCGCGCAAACTTACATTTAGCATCTCCAATTGCGGCAATGTTGAAGAACAAAACAACATCATTTAAAGTTTAAGGAAAGAAGATCCGGCGACGATAAATCGTTTCGTTAATTCAATGAGTGGCTGATCGTGAAATGAATTGTGGGTGTGAAAAATGACCTGATGATTCGTGCGACGATGACGACAAATTGGACAACGGGCAACCTACCTTGCGAAAGCATGGTGATGACTTTGAGACAGACGTATTCCTCCATCCTCAGCTTCACCCGCCTGAACATGAGCGTGACGTACGTGATTTTTTCAACCATGAGGCCGACGTCCTGCCGCAATTGGTCCATGGTTATCGGCCTGCCCATCATGCTGGTCAGGCACGTTTGCAACGTATACATGTTGTTCGAAACCTGGCATTTTTCGAGATAACAATTAATTTATTCGTCAAAATCTCGATGAAAATCAGTGAAGATTTTTAAAAGGACTAAAAAAAGACGCAAATGGATTCTCACTTCTTGCATAAAGTCTGCACCCGTCCCGTCCGAGCCGACGTTGGTGAATTTGTGCTGACCGTGCATCGCCTGATAAGCCGACGTGGTCAGCACGAGAAGCTCGTGCCACTTGTGAGTGAGGAGCCTCGTGTGAACTTCGACCGGGAGCTCAAGGTAAAAGGGCAGCCTCTTGGTCCACTGCACCAACTTGTACACTATGCTGTCTCCTATTTGACACAGCTTTTCACTTAAGTCTGATTTATGGTCCAGCAGCTCGTCCAAGTTCTGCAATGGCGAGAGAATAAAAAAAAACGTCATACGGCGAAACACAGCAGTGCACTTTGCCGACCGATATCGTTTTATACCTGCGTAACGTTACACGACCACCGGTAAAAAACAACAGAATAATAAAAATAAAAAAATAAAATACAGGAGCAGAGAAGAAAAAATTACCCTTAACGTCGCGATATCTTGGAACTCGTCGCAGTCTATAAGGGTTTGTATCATGGCGAGGGTGGCGTCCAGAGGGAAGGCTCGATCCCTCGAACTGCTCACGGCGTTGTCTAGCCTTTGCCTTAAATGCACCACCTGAAATTTTTTAAAACGGTACTTGTTAAAAATAGAAATCAAATATTAGTCTCTAAGTCAACAAAATCCAAGAATTATCGTAAAACTTATTAATATAATTTATCGTATAAAATAGAATTCACAGTCGAATCATTATTATTAGTCATCCACTCGCTCCATCTCGCAGAAGTATATTTTCCTTTCCTCCAATTCGATACTCCGACAACTTCCTACGTGAAATCACTTGACAGGCCTTTCACTGACCTTTCCAGGCCCTGTGGATCGCCCCTCGAGGTCGGAAGAGACCGTAACAACAAATCGTGAGCCTGCAACGCGTCGCTTCTCTACACAGTCATCGTCGTCGCGACCTGGACTTTGCGTGGGGAAAGCTGTAAGCGTCGCGGAACGAAACACGTATGCATAGAAAAGGCGAGGCTGCCAGGGAGGCAAGGAAGGCACGGGGAACAAAACGTTCCTCGTGTGCTACGACGTCAGCGTCGTCGACGACCAAGAAGAAGAAGAAGAAGAAGAAGAAGAAGGCGGAGAGGAGGTGACGGGGATGCCGATACGAAGAAGAAGGAGTAGGGTGAGGTCAGTGTCCCTTGTGCAGACTTTCACGAGTTACGCAAACGCCTGGAGAACCGCCCGTCCTTGGCACCGGTTGCCGCTGATTTTCTGTTGTCCACCGCGGCTACGGCCTACCTGGTTTCACGTGTACGACTGCTCTACGTGCATCCGCGCTTCGCGGAAAATAACAGACGTCGTAGAGCGTTATTACTTACAATTTTTGCCTCTTTAGAAGGCAATCAGTTTTTATTTTTCATTTTAATATGATCAAATCGCTTCCGGCGAATAAAAAATGAAACGTTATATTATCTTGAAGTCGGGCGCACAAGATAATATTTTTTTTTCTTAATTATTCAGCTTTGTGATAAAAAGAAACTGATGGCGATAAATAGAATCTTGCTGCGTTCCTTTTTGCGCCGGGGTAAAAATAGTAACGGAAGTGGATTCGTAACGCTGCAAAAGTGGAGTAGACGGTCTAGAGTATTCCCACTCCTTTCCCGGGATCACCCAAGCTTCCGCGTTATTGCGTGAGCCGGTGAAAATTCCCGACTCCGCGTTGTATTATATTGAAAATCTCTTGGCGATTATTCGCCGAGGCTAAACGAGAGTGAATCTTTTTTCGCTCAGGCTCGATTGTGATATGCATTTTTTATTTTCACTTTTTATACGTATCCCCCGTGTTTCGCCTTCTCTCTCTCGTGTGTTTCAGTCTCAGCTGTCGGTCGGTCCTCGTCGCGCGCGGCGAAGGCGCGCGATCGCGTCGGGCTTGGAAAGCGGCCTCCTTAACGGGACACGACCGACGGTGGACAATATTTGTGCGGTCGGCGCGCGGCGCGGGTATACATCGAGTCACACACCGGTTTCACTTTTGGCAATGGCCTCTAACGGGTCGACGAATAACCGATCGACGGGGCCGTACAGTTTTCTTCCAGGGCATTCCGTTAATTTGCATAATCGCGCACCGTCACAAATACTAATTCCTTGGGTCCTGCACGTGCCGGCGAAACCGTTCGGGCCGCACGAAATTGGAAGTAGTAAAAGTGGACGTAAGATCAGACCGAAACTGCTTTTAAATTCCTGCTCCAATTTTGATTATATTAACTCTATATTTCTTCCAGCGATATTTTCTTAAGTTCTATGTGGCTTTGGTTGGTTTATCGATTACAAACAAAATTTGTAGAGAAGAAGGGAAAGTTCGAGCGTGGACGAACCGAACATCGAAATTGATGATCCGCAGCGGGCATCAACCTGAAGACGAATGCGACACGCAAAAGGCGATCGAGAGAGGCGAACTCGAACTCGAACACGTCGACGATGCGATTCGAAGTGAGACTCTCGCGGCCTCGGCGCGTTCTATCCTATCGGTCGCGCTTTCGTAATGTGGGAAACCTTGAGGCTTGCGCAAGACTCCCGCGAGCCGTGTAAGAAAGTGAAATTGCAACGAGAGTTCATTCATTTCAGATAGCGCGCGCTCGCGCGGCCGAATGCCTCGGCGATCTTGCGAGCTTCGACGCCGCGAACGCGCTTCTGAAAACCAGCCCTATCGACTCCCTTGAATTCTGGTTGAAACTTTTTATTGACCACTAATTTATTGACCAATCCAACCCTTCAACAGGCCAATTTCTGTTCAGCAATTTTTTTAATCTAGTGACTCAAGTACCATAAAAAAACGTTTAGAAAAATACGACCTTTGCAATTCGCTTATAATGCGCAGATAATTTTTTAAAAGCTTACAGCTTTATTAAGAAAAAACATACTCAGGAAAATGTATGGTGGACTCTAAAGTAAAATCTAATTTTCTCAGAGAATAAAAATGCTTCTTTCTACTGGCAAAAACAAATGATTTGGCCGGGAGCAAAATTACGCCGCCAGCGACTTAATTATACAGCAGAACTCACTGTATTTGGTATTCTATCGCCACGTTTCTCGTCGGCGAGCGAGACGCGTTCGCATGTCTCGCGAAGTTTAGCACTCACTTCGGAGGGGTTGGTGAGGGCCGTCTTGAGGATAGTCCCGTTGACGAGGTGACCCGTGTGCGCCGGATGGCTCGGGTGACTCGGGGTGGGTTGAGAGTTGAGGGATTCGCCGGACGATATCTTGTGGTGATGAAGAAAGCTGCCGGCAAGCTGCTGGGCGTGTTGCTGCTGACTGTGGTGAGCGGCGGCCGCGGCCGCCATGTGTTTGTCGAGCATCGTCGTGGCCATCGATCCCTTTATGCCGCCGATCGAGCCCGAGCCATTCACACCACCGACGTTGCCACCCCCTGTCATGCCGCCCATCCCTCCGCTCACGCCGCTCGTCTTATTTGTCTTCTTGTGCTTCTTGTACTTCACCTGAGAAAAAAGTCGAAAAATATTCAGTTAGCACCTTTAAATTAATTAATTGAAAAAAGTCAGTCAGTAAATTCTCAATAAACACAAAATAATCAGTTAAAAAATGGTCAATAAATATACAATAATCAGTTATAAAGTTGTTGATAAATACAAAATAATCAGTTAGAAAATTCTCAATGAATGAATAAAAATACGTATATTTAACGAAAATTGATATCTTTGATGGGGCCGAGTTGAAATAAAAATAAGTGAAAATTGGAAGGAAATTGCTCACCTTGTAGAGGTTGTAGACCGCGCCGGAGTTTCTGCCGCCCGGCATTCGATCCTCCCTCACGGCCTGAAGCACCATACCCTGTTCAATGCACTTTTTGAATCTGCAGTACTGACACCTGTTCCTCTGCGCCTTGTTGATCTCGCAGTCACCGTCGGCGACGCACGTGTAGATCCGCCTGTTTTGCACTGTCCTCTTGAAGAATCCTTTGCATCTGCGTGACACAACGAATAAAAAATTAATTAAACTTTCAATTTCAAGCTCAGGTGCAGGGATGCAAGTTGATATTAGTTTTCGCTCTTTATGTTTCCCCCGGTGAAAGCAAAACATAATAAAACGAAACTGGCCCAAGGACAAAGTGAGCAAGATTGAAACATTTTTCAGTCTTGATAGAGGAGCGAAAAAAAAGTGAGAAATTAATTTGTCCGGCGGAAACTCAGCCGAACTCCTGAGTGACATAAAACTGAAGGACTTTTTATGAAGTAATTTGGCGAGCTTGCGCGTTGATTGGTCGAAATCATTTGCACGTGTCGCGGTGACAGCGGCGCTCGTTGGACGTTGAGCGACGTGCTCAACATGCGACGACGTCGAGGCGGAGTCCGGCGGTGAATTCCCATGTGCAATCAGCGCGGAGTGCGTCGCATCTTCCGCGGGCGCAGTGAAATCTGACCGAGACGACGACGCGTCGTTTCTCTTCGGTAATTGTGCGAAAAAACGAGCAATAAAGAGGCTCGGGGAAAGGTGAAGAGGAAGTGACGGCAAGTGGGAAGCCCGTTTTGCTTCCCACGCGGGAAACGACGAAAAACCGCTTTTCCCATCGTCGTTATTGTTCGCTTCCTCGTAACGTCGGAAAACGCGCGCGTTTCGCGGTTCGAACCCCCGTCGCGATTACACGGAAACTCGTTGGCACTCGAATCGCCTGCACTTTGAATACGAAATGGCAAAGGTTGGGCTGTTCGCCGAAAGGTCACAGTTCGCCGGTTGACGTTCTCCACAAACATCAGAAGTTGGCGCGCCGAAAAATTGGCGGCAAAACAACAAATTGGAAACGAACCCGTCAATATTGTGTCTAAAATGGCCCAGATGAAACTAAAAAGAAAAACATTCTGCATACATTAAAAAATAAACCTGACATATATTACGAACAAAATAAAAACAATTATGCAGCAAAAATGCAAAAAAAAAAAATCTACGCTAAAAAATAAACGTCTTACATATTTTGCGAAAAAAATTAAAATATTTGTATAGCAAAAATGCAAAAAAAAATCTACGCTAAAAAATAAACGTCTTACATATTTCGCGAATAAAATAAAAATATTTATACAGCGAAAATGCAAAAAAATCGACACAAGAAATAAATGTCTTACATATTTTGCGAATAAAAAAAATTCTGTGTGGCAACCAATTTTTTTCCCACTCGTGACGAAAGTTTCCAGCTAACAGAGTCAACGAATAAAATTAGGCAAATGCGACTGCGGTCGCCGGTGGTCAGGAAAACGCGGCTAACTTTCCCGGGGGTCTAAAGAGGAGTCGGTGAAGGCTTTGGGGTTACCCGGACCGCGGGGGTTGATTACACGCGCGAGGTTTTCGGCCGGTGAGTTTCTCGAAAATCCGCACGTGGGAGAATTAGCGACGCGGAGCTAATTACCGTGACGGGGGCGCGAGGAGCTAATTCAGACGCCGCAGATCCGATTAGAACATCAGGACACTCGGGGGGGCTGCTGCGTGGGCAAAGCTGAGTCACTGGGCCGCCGCGGCGAATGAAACATTAGTGCAACTGCACAGACGGAAATAGTACAGGAGGAGCGTGAAGCGAGAGAGACTCGAGAGTTTCGTGTCGCGAGTCCGCGACCCAAGGTGAATGATTCGAGTCGCCCCAGGGACACCGCACGAGTGGACATCGCGCGTTCGCGACAGTTTCGACTCCCCGCGACTCGATCGAATTTCCCAATCGACGCTGAGGCTGTGATGGGTTTATCTTTAGAAACGCTCGTGCGCTGCCGTGGCGCGACGGAAACGAGCTGCAGTCGGTCGCATCCCTTAATAGTTTGAAGATTGATCAGTGATCTCGCGACATTGGTACACGAGACTGGGTTGGATTATCATTAATTGCGTGAGGAGGGTAATTAATGGGAGATCCAAATAATTTGGCTGGTTCTGGGAACTGGTTGATTGAGGATTAATTTTTAGTTTGGGCTGCAAATTTCAGTGTGGACTGTAAAATGACTTTAATTAAAGAGGATTGAGAACCAGGGTTTTTAGGGTAAATGTGCGACTTTAGAACGATGGTTAGATCGAAAGTCGACCGGGCTCGGTTTTATGAATTCTGGCAACAAAAAATCGACACTTTTTGTTTGTTTTTAGATGAAGTAAAAAGTATTTTCCGTGGTTGAATATGTGAGTTGAGAATGATGGTATAGGTTACAAATCGTCATATTGAAAAAAAAATGTTATGCTCCAGGGTTCGATTCTGGAATTTTTCGACCGTGCCCGATTTTATAAGTCCTGGAAAAAAAAAAAAAAAAAAAAAAAAAAAAAAAAAAAAAAAAAAATCGCAATTTTTTTTTCTTCTAACTCACGTTTCTTCTTCGTACTCATCGTATATTCCGGGTTAGAATATGCGATGTGAGAACGTTGCTACAGATCAAAAGTCCATATCGTTAACAAAAATCGTAGAATCTATTCCGCCACCCTTTTTTGATCCTCACAACTTGCAATAATTCCCCTGAATAGTATCCCAAATAAAAAAATCATTCCATCTCTGAAGCTCCAATTCTGTGTATTACAGGTGTTCGGAGCCCCACGAGCAAGGAATCCAGCGTCAACACTCACCCCTCGCACGTGATGATCCCGTAGTGAAGCCCGGTGGCCTTGTCCTCGCATATCATGCAGATCATCGGCGTCTCGTCCTCCTCGTGTTCCTGGGGTGGCAGGGGTGGCGCGGGTGGCGCCACGGACTGCATGGACTGCGAGGCCGCCTCGGACTTGACGGCCCCGCCGCCGTTTCTCACCCACGGCTGACTCGAGCCCGAGGCGGTGAGGTTCAGCGCCTGCATCTGCTGGGCGGCGGGCAGTTGGGTCAGGTCGCCGGCCCATAGCCTCTCCATGTTGAGCGGCGGTCCGGAGGCGTACGAGACGCACGGCGGTTTGCCCCGCGACTCCTGGCCGAGGTTCAGCAGCAGCTGGGCCGCCGACTCCTCGGAGGACGAGCACGAGGCCGCCGCGGCGGTCGCCGTCCAGGAGGCCGCGGGCGGTGGCACCGGGTCCAGCGGCGGTGGCGACCATCGCATCGTTCGCACGCCGCCGAATTCGCCCATTATCACCGTCGGCGGTGGCCGCGGGGGAGCCGGAGCCGCCCTCTGGGCAGGGGGCTTCATGCCTTCACCTAGTAAAAAGAAGAAAAAAAAAATTTCGTTAGTACCGAACATTTTATATTTTTATTTCATTAATTTAAATACGTTTTATCGTTAGTAACGAAAAACAGCCCATTAGATTTTTTTTACTGCAGGCATTTCATGGAATTGTACTCTGAAAGATGCAGTCAAGACAGATTTAGAATTCGGTAAGATTCGGACACGAATCTAGCAACGAAATTTTGCGACATTCGCTCGTTAAAGTAATTTATATTTTCTCTTAATTTGCCTCAGATTGAATACATTTATATTTTCTCTTAATTTGCCTCAGATTGAATACATTTATATTTGCTCTTAATTTGCCCCTTAGCATTTTATACTGGGCCTTTCATAGATTCTTTACTTCGAAATATGCTGTCAAGACAGAATTAAAATTTCGTTGCTAAATTCGGACATGAATTTAGCACCGAAATTTTGCAACATTCGCTCGTTAAAGCGACTTGACTCTTAATTTCTCTGTCGTTGGCCTCAATATTTTGAGCAAGATCAAAGAACCGACATTCGAGAATTAAGCAAAAACCACATCCATTCCTCTCTAATTGAATCACAAGCTCCCGAAAAAAAATCAGCACAGTCTCTCCTACATCTCTTACAAAACACAAATTACATCCATTTCGCAAAAATCCGTTCTCAATTCCCTCGCAAAAAAATCTCGCGCTCCGAGTTTCAAATTGCCCGGCGTTCGAGTTACGCACAATCAGCGACACGTTCACAGCTGAATAATTCAAGACCCCACAGGAAAAAAAAAAAACCCCCGCGCATGCGAAAGAAATTACACTCAGCTAGACTTTCACTCCCCGCATTGGCAGAGAATGAGGAAGCCACGTTACACGTACAACACCACAGTCGAAGCAAAGCAAAGCAAAGCAAAAAAAAAGAAGAAAATAAGAAGAAGAAAAAAACCAGCATGAAGAATTAAAACTTACAGGCCGAACCGGTGCTTACAGCACCAGTCCCGGCGTTTCCTGGCGAGCCGTTGCCGCCCGGATTGCCGTTGCCTCCGCCACCAGAATTCCCATTCCCACCACCACCTCCACCACCGCCACCAGTCCCACCACCGGTCCCACCGCTCGTCACACCTCCGCTCGTAACTCCACCTAAATTCTGCCCGTAGTTGACGGCGCTGCTGATGACCCCGTTCAGCAGTCTCTGAGCGGCGAAACCCTGGACCCCGGAGTTCTGCGACCAGAACTGATGATGGCTCAGCAGATGCGGCGGCACCGAAGGCGCCCGCGGCCTGGGTGGCGTCGGTGGATTCTGCTGCTGCTGGCCCTGACCCTGACTCGGATTCTGACTCTGCTGTTGTTGTTGTTGTTGTTGTTGTTGTTGCTGTTGGCAGGTCGCGTGCTGAGACGAGGACGACGAGTTGCTACCGGGGCTGTGGCCCTGACAGCCCGGATTGTACTGCGAGGATGGACTGTCGCGATGCCCGTCGCGATGATCCCGCTCCCGATGACTAGGCTGACTGGAGGCTTCGGTGCGAACGACGTTGCGACCACCACCGCCGCCACCGCCGCCGTTGCGGCTTCCACCGCCGTCGAACACCGAGTTGTCGGACTCCATCTTCGTCTGGGCGGAGGACAGCTCGCCGCGGTCGGGGCTCTCGCACCTCCCGGACTCCTGGGGCATCGGGGTCGTCGAGACGGCCGAGTGGCTGCTCTCCATCGGCGAGAGGGGCGACGATCTGGTCGGCGCCGGTGTGTAGGACCTCTGCTGCTGTTCGTCGCTCATCCTGGAGCTCATCACCGCCTCGGGGAAGACCGAGTCCGGCGACGCGGTCTCCCGGTGCTCCTGGCAGCCGCCGGAAGCAGCAGCAGCAGCAGCAGCAGCAGCAGCGTTTCCGGATGTTGGATTTGCGAGCCCGCAACGCATCGAGTCGCGCTGGGCGTGCAGATGTTGCTGTTGTTGGTGATGCTGGTGGGCCAGATGCGACTGTTGTTGCTGTTGTTGTTGTTGTTGTTGTTGCTGTTGCTGGTTTTGTTGCTGTTGTTGGCTTTGTTGGGCTTGTTGGTTTTGTTGGTTTTGTTGCTGTTGTTGGTGTTGTTGCTGTTGTTGTTGTTGTTGTTGTTGTTGATGTGATTGCTGCTGTTGCTGCTGTAGCGTCCCGGGGCTCGGGCTGCTACGCAGGAACTCAGTTTTCACTTTGACCACGGGGCAGCCCGGCGAGCCCGGCATGTTGACGTCCGGCGAGGAGGTCGATGTGTCCGCCACGCTCTCCCCTGGAGCAGGAAATGTTATTGGTGAAGGTACGTCCGCTTGCTGGATTCCCAGTGGCGAGCCTGCTGATCCGAAGGATACTGGGGAGTCTGGGAAAACGAGTGAGATCGCTCTTGCTTATGACTTTGTCGTATTTTTTTTTAGTTTGTGAGGGGTGGAGAAATTTTTAGTGATTTTTTTTTTGGGATTGTAGAGAAATTTACTTGGGTTGATTGATTTTTTTTGTTAGTCGTTTTTCATTTTGCTGGGATTGATCTGATCCGAAATATTGAATTTTCGTCGGTCAATTTGGAAGTTTGACGAGAGAATCGGGAGTCGGGATGCGGGATTGGGGAATCGGACAGATCAAGGTGATCACAGTTTTTACAGTTATTGGAAAATGTAACGCTGATGCCAGTTGAAATGTAATTTAGCCAATTCTGTTCCTCAATGTGCCTTTTAATGTGATTTGATTTAAATGTAATTTCCACCTATTCGTCACGAGGCGTGATATTTATGGGCTCGAATGAACCTCAACGCGGGTGTTTGATTAATGATCGTCGCATCCATCAATACTCAATGACCTGTCGAGTCACTGTCGGCTCGGAAATAAATTGTCAATCAAACTATCATTATGTCATGATCCGCGGTTTGCGCCGCTATTGTAACGTCGATTTCTCGCGCATTATTTGTTTTCTTTTGCCGCGGTTATAGCCGCTGAATATTGCATACGATCAAGCGCGGTTCAACGATCGCGCGAGCAACGTTGAGCCGCAGCGCCGAACGTGTTAATAGAGACTCAGGTTCTGGATTCCATCTCCGGCTTCCCCGGCTTCTCGGCCTCTTTTTTTCCTCGCTTTTCCCCTTCGCCACTTTGTCTTTCTCGCGTCTGTCCAGCCTCAAAAGCAGCAACAGATCCGACGCGGTGTGCGGCGCAGAGCGTCGGGTGAGCTGGGCATGAAAATGTTATTAATCGTCGGGACGCTGGCTCGGCGGGCGCGGCGCGACGCAGTGATTAATAACGTTTGTCGCCCTCCGCACTCGACGTGTCTAATGATCACAGAGAGACACCGCGCACTCGCTCGCTGCACTCGCCCCCTATATCCTCGATGTATCCTCGGAAACGAGCCTGATGGATATCGCGAGAGGTCGACGGCTGCCCTAGTGTTTTATTTCGAGAACACGAGTAATCGTCAGAATTGCGGTGAGCGCAATTTTCACGCTTTGGGAAATGCAAAACGTATATTTATAAGTAAAGCTTTTATTTTTTCTATTTTTTTGTAAGAGACTCAACAGATTGATGTAGAATTAAGATAGAATTAATATAGAATTAATATGTAAGCAAGAATCGTGCCAAATTGAAGACTGATCACAGGTTGCAATTATTTCTCGTTACGTTGTGACAATTGCACCGAGCGCGACGGAAAAAAAGTGCAACGGAAAAAGAGCAGTTAACGATCGAATTGATCGATAAATCGTCGACCGGACAGACCGTTTATCGGCATCAACAATTTGTTTACATCGTCCCCGAGCGCGAGAGACTCGCGTCAATGCGTCACGAGTCTCCGTGAGCTGCCATTTCCGGATCTCGTTGCGCGCCGTTCCACAGTGTTTTCAACACTTGACGCGCGGGCCGCGCGCGGCCGGTAAACAACGAGAGTATTACGTGCAAACCGCGAGCGTGAATATAATGCGAGAGAATATACAGGCGCTGGAGCGATGAATGCGCGCCGCTACGGAGAATTCGCGGCGTGAAAAGGATGTGAGATTATACGGCCGTATGTGTAGGTCAAGGAAGGAATGCAGTTGACAAGGCCGTTACGTCGCTGCTGGTGCGCGGATCGCGGCTCTCGGTACAGCTATTTACGAATACCTGTGCCGATCGTCGAGAAACGGCTCGGTTGAGGCAATCGTTTATTTTACGGCCGGGCATTTTTGGCTTGCAGAACAACATTTATAGCGCTTTTTGACGTCGATAAACCGCTCGGTGGTTGCAATGGTTTATTTTATGGTTGGTCATTTTTCGCTTGAGGAAGGAATTGATAACGATTTTTGGATTAGACTATTTTTCCGGAGTCGCAAATCGCAGCCCTGAAATCACTATGAAGACTTTTCTTTTAGGTATATTTGTAACGTTTTTTATATTGGGATTTCTACGATTTTTGGTAGGAAAGTGACAATAAAGACCATTTGGTTTTTTTGAAAATTTATATTAAAGTGAATTTTAATTGACTTTATTTTGGGACTTTAAAGTCCCAAAATTGTTGAGATAAAAATATATTTATTCGAGTGTACGGAGTTTTCATTGAATTAGTCGAGTATAAATGTTCGATTTATAATTACCATCGAAGGGGAAGGATAATTTCGAGGCCCACCATCCGCGGTACTCGTTGTCCCAAAAAGCGAAGGGAAAGAGAGGCGGATTCAAATCGAAATATCGCTTGAAGCGATAATAGTAGCTCTCGTACATCGTCGTGAATGGATCGACTTGGTAGGCAGCGTTGTTTAGATAAAAAGCGCGGGCCACTGACGGCACGGAGAGAAACTCGCCGTCCGGTAGGCGATGACTCACGTTGAAATTCATATTTTATTATTATTATTTTTTTTCAGAATAATTTCCAATTATATTTATGTACGAAATATTTGTTTTATGTCAATTATAGCCATTTAATGCAACATGGACAAGGATGTCTTTTATACATTATTATTTCGTCAATCATTGTTTAATTGTATTCATACACAAAACTTTTCAGCGGACAATTAAATACAGTCATGCAACAACGACAGATCGAATTTTTACACATTTACTTTTATTTTTATTTTTTTGTTGTCAATTATCATTTTATTCCATCTATTTGCCGCGCGCAATTTATTGCAACAGTCACGAGCGTCGATAGATAAATATTTGTAGTGTCACGCGAGGTCCAAACACGATTGTCGTGCGGTTTAGTCGCTTGGTCCACGATTTTAAGTAGTAAAGTCGCCTGCGGTCAGACGGGCGCGAATTTTCCACTCGCTCGAGCACCGGCCACGAGCCAACGCGCATTCGCCCGAATATTTATTCGCAGTCTCGCGTCACGGTTCGCAGTCGACTGATAATTATTATTTTATTTTATTTTTCAGGATGTCCCAAAGGAGGAAAAAAAAACATTGAGCTGTTCACTGGATGTGTTTGCTGAGCTTTCGATTTCACGTCGATCGATGCTTCGCCGTATGGTCGTCGCACGAAGAGGCGACTGGCATCACTGGGTTCACGTGGTACCAGCGCGCCAGCGACGCAACCACCAGAGATCAATGATTCCCGTGCGCCATGCAGTGACGATTATTCTCCCTGCGTTGCATTGTGCTGCACCGTCTTCGGGGTGGCGGCGACGTCAGCACCGAGGCTCACAATGAACGACACGTCGTGGTCTCCACGCTCTTCGTTCCATACATCTCAAAACCGCAGCCTCCAGCCCCTCAAGTATTATTTAATTAGCAATAATTTTTATCGTCGACAGAAAAATTGTTTTTATCATAGCAGAGCCAAAAATTAATTCGCACAAGTGACATCTCAATATTTTACAATGTCAAAAACATTATTTATCAATTTAACGATTTTTACATTCATCTGACACGACGTGATGCAATTTAACATTTAATTTCGCGTTTTTTAGGATACAAAAAGCCAAGAAAGTTGTATTTTTTTATTCAGTCATTTGATTTTATTAGCCGGTTGTGTTTTTGTTTGTTGTTCTCCAGGTGGAAATTCCGGTTGTAAACCCCGGGAGGGTCGTCGCTCGTGTACGACGCCGATCGAACGTCTGGTCGCGAGTTCAGTCGAAGCCAAACTAGCCGGTTCGTGGCCGGGAAACCGCGTGGGCAGATATTCACCCGGTGAAGCCGCTCCACGCGCATTTCAACCCCTTCTCGATCCCCGCGCCTCGGCCCACGCTTTTCCTCCCCACCACTCGAGCTTGCAGTCGGGTTCAGATCCGTCTCCCTCTCTCTCTCTCTCTCTCTCTTCCCGTCGCTATCTGTCGCCTCTCGGCCCGGGACCCAAGAGCGAGCGAGACACCCGTCGTCGCCGTGCACCCCAAGCCGGGGTCTTGACACGGGCTTCCGCGATATGCGAAAGGTCACCTGCCGTCGACTCCTCGCCACGCGCCTTTCGTTCGAATCGCTCCCCGGTGACAGCGAAAAACTCCAGTTATCCGCAGTTTCTTATTTCTCGTGATGTCCGCATTATTCGCGCGTAAATTCTTCTGGCGCCCGGAGGTATTGAAACGCGTTGAATGGAAATTGTTGTCGAGGTCTTGAGATTGAAAACTGTCGTTATTGTTCGGAGTTGCGTGTAGCGAAACACCGACGTGATTGAAAAATTTGCTGTAAAGATGTTTTTCGATATTGATACAAAATTGAATAGGTTTTCATTTTTTTTAAAGAAATGATTTAGTAAGTAATAATAATTGCTTAGTGTTGTCGTCAACATTAATAAAGGCATGTGGAGAAACCAATAATTCTCCATTTCCATTTTCATATTTCATTTCAAATACGTTGAATATAAATTGCTGGCGAATCTTGAAATTGAAATTGTTATTTCTAGTATTATTTGGAATATTAGTTAGAAAAATGAATAGTTTTTTATTTTTATTGTTTTTATTGAGGTATTGGTACGAATTTATAGTGTCTGGTTGGTGTAATAATAATGATTTCCTAGTATTCTCGTCGATATTAATTAAGGCACATGAAGGAACCAATAAGTCTCCATTTCCACTTCAATTGTATCGTCGCTCTTAGACAAACAATTTTGAATGGCATCAGCGTTACAACATTCGCGCGATCCTTTGTAAACGAAAGGGTCTCAAGATTCTGGGTTCACCGCGTCCTCTCAACGATTTCCCGGGATCGAGATACGCATTCACAATGGCATCACGGGTCTATAGTGTAATAAAGTTCAATTATTCTCACCGTCGCTACTACATCGAGAGTCGACCTTTCTCCTTTTCAACTTGAGGTCTTGAAACAAGCTCATGTTGTCTAGCTCACACGGGCTGCTCGTAAGGGTCATAATTCCTGAAAGCACAGAAGCAAAAAACACGAGTGTCATTATTGCGAATCATATTGCACAGCTGTGTAACGAAGTAGCGATATGTTGACGTATTGATGAAAATTGACGTATGGAGTAAATATTGAGACAGTGCGATCGTGGGTGAAACGTTGATGAACTGCGATTTTCACACAGCTGCGTGGGACACGTTATCGATCGCGTACCGTGTGTTTGGATTGAATGCCCTGCGGGTGGCGGCAATACAATAATATCCTAGCTAATGGCGTCATTTAGCGATTGAGCGTAAACATTTGGCGTTACGATAATTGAATCTCCGGTTGTGTCATTTTGTTGAAATTATATTTGATCGTTACTCGTGGGTTATAAATTCACCAACGTATTAAGGTGCAAAATTACGATCTAAAGAGCTAAATATTGACAATTTTTGTTAATGTTGTATGTGTTCTAATACAATTAATGAATTAATAATAACAGTAACAATAACAATCGTGATCTCAGACGAGGGTTTATTAAACCCTGGCAAGAGTGACACGAGAGTCACACCGAGTGAACGAACGACCCCAGAGATGAGGAACAAAACGAGAAAGTACAATAATGCAAGTTTATGCTCGGTGCTTTTGCTACACACGCTCGGGTCGTTCGTTCATTACTACGAGCACGCATACTCCGCTATTAACCCCTCTTTAGACAATAGTCGTCTACAACAATTGCTCCGACTTCTAGTCGCACGTATCCATGTCATGCAGATATCGCGCAGCGCGATTTGTAGACGAGCAGACGCGCTTCCTTATGGCGAGCGACGTTTCATCGTCGTTCTCGTGTAACGTCAATTGACAAGAACAAAAAAAGAAAAACGATTACTCGTCTCTCTCGCGCAGTGATTCGTCGACGAAGACCGACGTACGACGCTCAGAAAAAAAATGTCTCTGTTTATCCAGTGAAAAAATCCGCGTACGATCAGACAGTTTTTGACCGATTTATGGGTTCACTCGAGGCTCAGTAGAAAAATCGACGAATAGTCAGACACGAGTTTAACACGCAAAATCACAAACCGATATTACAATCACCTGTTTTACATAAAAATTTCGGACAAGTAGAAACCCCCACAAAAGCCAGACAACGCGAATATCAGCCCCTATAGTGCCGAAGTAGAAAATGCAGTAACCGATCAGACATCAGATAAATCGTCTTCCAGCGGCAAAAAAACATCTTCCCATCCATCCCCACCAATGTGGACAAAAAAAAACATTTTCCATGCATAAAAAAATCAACTCCGAATTATCGTCCGCCCATTAACCCCGAACCGACGGTCGTGCGTCGCTATATTTGGGGGGGTTGGAAACGGCGAAACGCAGAGCCCGAGGCGGCGAGAGGCTTCGGTATAACGCGGTTTGTATGCGTTCGCGCGCATTGATGCAACGCACAATACTGCAAAGGCAAAAGCCCACCGGATTGGATGCGCCTATAGAGCGGCGCGCGTGTAACATACTAGACAGTCGCGGAGCACACACGTGCGGGCGTCCTGAGAGTCGCGGCGCGCATGCGCCACCCTCCCCACCCCGCGGCCGCCCTCGCTCGGTTTCCCCACCGCCCGGCGCTCGGTCATTCGCGGCGCTGGCTCAGTGTACGTGGTGCAGTGGGGTCCTTGCTCTCTGGCGTATGTGGGTCAGCAGTCTCACACACGCCGCGCTGTTCTTGCGTAACCAATGCATGCGCCGTGCGTCGCCGACCGAGCCGACGTCGCGGCCACTGTCGTCGTCGTCGTCGCATACTCTACGCGCTCCTCTCTGCCGTCGGCGTCGACGTCGACGACGGCTATGACATCGTCCGCAGGACTGCAGTTTTGTCACAACGGCTTTTGTCATTACGACGGGGATTGATCGAATAATCGTTTGCTGGGATTAAAAAAAAAAGAATATTTTTTTCGTTTAATAGAATTTTGTATTGAATAAAATCCGTTCAATTTTATTCAATAGAATTTGCACCGGGATGTAAAAATGTTAATAAATTTATTTTTGTTCAGTTCAAATTTATTTTATTAAAATTGCACCGGGACATAAAAATGTTAATAATTTCATTTTTGTTCAGTTCAATTTTATTTTGTCAAAATTGCACCGGGACATAAAAATGTTAATAACTTAATTTTTGTTCAGTTCAATTTTATTTTATTAAAATTGCACCGCGGCATAAAAATGTTAATAATTTAATTTTTTATTTTGTTCAATTTTATTTCAGGAAATTATATCCGAAAAAAATGCTCAGTGCGGTGGAAAGATAATTTGGCTATCGATCACGTGACCGAACTAAAGTTTGGTTTTCCTCTAGCACACAAAATTTGATCTGCAAAAAATGTATTTTAACGCAGGATGCAAGTGAACGTATATATTTATTTTGTGCGTAGGTTGACGCGCAGCAGATGATTTTTTGTGCGTAGATGACGCGCGCAGTCGTCGTGGTCGTCGTGGAGATATTTGCGTGCGGCTCGCTCGATAGACTCGAGCGGACTTGAGAGAGTCGCAGCCAAGTGGGAAAGGACTCGAACAAGGGCGACGAGTACAGTCGTAGGCGACATATCGCGGTGAATTTAATCGACAATACTGTTTGTACCCCCTTAAAAAATGTGTGCATTTAATTGTTATCAAAATTAACATTTCATTTAAATCAGCCCGGGGCAACAATTTTGATAGCCGACACTTTTTGTGCCGCCTTAAAAAAAATTGTATTTAATTGTTATCGAAATTAACATTTTATTTAAATCAGCTCGGGGCAACAATTTTCAGGGCGATAATTGACGCGTAAATCGCGCACCGCGATCTGCGCAAATTGCGCAGGTGAACGATGAAGGGTCGAGATAGGGTCAGTGCCCACGGGCGCAGAAGGGCCGAGCGCGCCGGGCCCTCAGTGACCTGGATACGCGAGGCGAAGGGCCGAGTCTCGCGGCTCTTGAGCACTAATTAAGGTATTCCTGACGGGGCATCCGTCCGCCTCGCTCGCACGTGAAAATGGTAATAGAGCCAAAGAGAGTGGAAAAAAGGGTGGGCGAGGACGAAAATAAAAACGAGGGGGACCAGCTCGGTGCCATTTTTGGAGTTCTGACATTTTTCCGTTGCTCTCATTTCTTATCGTCTTCCTATCGCTGACCCCCCAATTTGCCCTCCTTTTTCGCACCTTTCTTCCTGTCATTTCCTTCGAAAAAAAAAAAAAAAATTTGCGCAGGAAAAGAATTCAAATACACAACAAAGTTAGTATTTTTTGCGTCTGACGATTTTTAAAATATATTTAGAATTAATATCGAAGTCAGGATTATAAAAAAATCAACTAAGTTATTTTTTTTACATTTCAATTATATTAAGAACATGAAGAGTTAATATCGAAGTCAAGATCACTACAACAAAAAATCCACTAATTTTCGGTAATTCCTACGAATTTTCTTTTTTCCCTGGTGTTTTTTTTCCGAAACCGATTTTACGTACAATTTGCCGTTGCGGCATTCAACAATTTGCCGCCACGCGAGCGCGAGGCTCGGAGCGATTGCCATAGGCGGCAGTCGACTTAGCCGTCGGCCGTGCAGCGGCCCCGGGAACGGTGAAAGTGACTCTCCCACGCTATGACATCCTAGCTCTCCACGCCGCGCGTCCCGGCTCTCTGCCCTCTCGCTCCTTTCCTCCGCCGTTCTCGGCGCTGCTGCTGCTGCTGCTGCTGCTTTTTTTATTCACGCGCAACACGAACAGCACAGACCACGGCGCACTCTCTCTCTTTCGCTTTTTTTCCGTCCATTGCGCTCGCGACCGTAACTTTCGTCCGACTTCCGCGTCGGCCACGCTCCGTGCCGCTCTTCTCCGCGTGGGCTACACGCGCGCCGTCTCCCGTTAATAATAAGCCTTGATTCATAATCTCGTCACAGACGTTTTGATAAAATCTCGCGCCACGATTGTCTCTGCACTTTCCCATTCGTGAACTCTCCGGCTTCGTGCCGAACGCCGTTTCCATGGGCGCGACGCTCTTTTGCATAGGGAAATGTCAGAATTGTAGAAAAAAAAAAAAATTTTGAAATTTATAAAAATATTTAAATTAATTTTTGTAATAATCCTAAATTTTAGGGGCTGTAAAATAGAGTGTTGCATTTGAGACTTGTAAAACGATCATTTTCCACTTCATTTTTATTACTGTGAAGAAATCGTGAAATTGTAAAAAAAAAAAGATTCAGAAATTTAATTTGGTATTTGAATTTAAAGAAAATTTATTCGTAATTGACAGATGTAAAATAAAGTGGATTTTGCGCATTCATCTTCCGTTTTATTTGCGATGTTTATATATTTTTTTCGCATTGTGCATCGAGCGATGTAAATTTAGCATAAACACGCGGTGGCTGTAGATTTTTCGCGACGATAAAGGTGATAGCGTGTAATTGACTGGGACTGCAATCAATGCGCAGCTGTCAGTGTGAAAAATCGACACGACAGGAGGAGTAGAAAAAAAAAACAACTCGTCGAGGAATAATCAGCAGCCGGTGCGGGGAGTCCGTGGGAAGTGGAAACGGCGTTCGCGATCAGACGCGAGAAGTTGCTCCTCCCGCGCAACGCCTTAGCGGAATAATCCGCGGAGCGGAAACGGAAATTGAGCTTTCATCGCGAAATTAGTCACCGCTGACGGGAGGAGGATTTATGGTCATGGAAACACCGAGACAAATTGATTTTTTCCCTTTTACAAAAATTCGACGTTAAGTAATTTTTATTCGATTTTTTTTAGTGAACATTTTCGTCACTAATTTTGACATTTTTTTATTAACCGAAACAAACGAAATATACTTGTATTAATTGAACAGAATATAAATGTAATTTAATTAATTGAGCGGAATATAAATGTAATTTAATTATTTGAGCGGAATATCAATGTTACTTAATTAATTGAATACAATATCAATTTTTTCAATTATCTTTTTACAGGCAACATTTTTTATGGACTCGAAAAAAGAGAAGAAAGTGTCCGGCTGGCCGGGCAATCAAGGATCAAATGAGACGCTATCTGACTTGGCCGAGTGGCAGCGGTGGCCAGTTTTGTTGCCCCGAAGCGGCCAGTAGCAACGGCAGTGAGAGTCGGGCACGGGTGCTCGTGCACGGGGCCGCACGAGTAGTACCGTACGTTGAACCTCACCGGCCGAGTGAAAGTTTCTATTATACCACTCTGGCCTTACCTTACTTTTCCTACGGCAAGCTACGCCGCGTTGTGTCATAAGCCCTCGCGCCGTTCCTGGCCCGGGGAAACGAGTCTCGCGGCGCGTCGAACGCGATCGAGAGCGCATTCGTTCCGCCGTCTCCGCGGTTAATAAACCAACCGGGGTTAGCTCGCAACGCGAAACAACGGCAACAATAAACCGCCAAAAGGCGTTTCGCAACGATAAACCATAAATATATAAATCATTTTTACTATAAAAAAATGTATTTCGCTATTTTTTAAAATAAAAAAATTAATTCAGGTAGAATTGAATAGTTTATATAAATTACTTATATAAATGAAATTCAATTGCTATAATTTTAGGAAAAATTTGATTCACTGCGTTACGTTGGAGAAATGTAACAAATTGTGACATAAAGAATTTTTGAAAAATATAGTGTAACGATTTTTCGAGCTTCTGCTTCGCCGAGTTGTTAATTAATAAACGTTACGCCGTCGCAGGCGTAAAATTGTATCATTACGGTGTCGTCTCGGGCAGCGAGGGAGCTCGTTTTGCCGGTGGTTATGGCGTATGCAATCTTCGGGCGAGCGAAGAAAGGGAGGACGGCGAGGGAGAGAGAGAGAGCGAGTTGGAAAAAGGGGCAAAACCTTAACGATCGCGCGAAGTTACGTAGGATGCTGGTCGTGCACTCTCCGGGTTCTCGAGATTTCTATGGGTTTACGTAACGATTGCGGGGATCCCCCGTGGCATCGTCGACTTCTCGTCAACGTCGCCGTCGTGGTCGTCGTAACTGAGTCCGCATTAAGTAACGAGACGTGTACGCCGCGCTCGATTTATCACAATGTATCGCGCACGAGTGTCAAAGGAAAATCAATACCGGTTTTCGTTTCGTTTACTCGCGACGCTAATTGAACTGTCAAATAATTATAGTACAGAGAGAAATCTCGGTAGACACCGAAGACGATAAAGCGATACACATTTTTGGTGAATTCGACTATCTTTATCGTGCGTTTTATAGTCGCGACGACTATTTTTGAATGCTCATAACTTAAAAAATCAAGAAAAAGCGTCGAAAATAAATTACATAAATTAATTAATTAAATTGATTAACATTTTTGGTTATCAATCCAAGATTTTTCTCTGTACTTTTTCTGTACTTTTTTACAGCTGCTGGGCTGACTATTTTTATTTATTTTTTCAGATTTTTTTTTTAGAAAGATTGTTTTTTAAATGTTGAATTTCTTGTTCGATTCATACCTAAATGTCGTCCCTGCAGTACGCTCATCTTTGTGCACATGATATTCCCGTCCCTCTTCGTGGCGAAATAAAAACAAAGAGAAACGAGGGAACCGAAGTCTCACAGCGGATTCATCGAGGGACAGTTTGATCTCTCTGAGCCCCCGACGAGTATTCCAAGAGTCGCATGATAATCCTCGAAAAAAATAAGTGGGTCTCTCACTCGCGCACAGCCAAGTTTTTTTTCTCCCAACCACCTCAACGCGCCAAAACGAAGACAATAAATTACCCTGTTCACACTCTGTTTATTTATCTTCGCTATTTTAATTCACGAGCTGTCCCAACATTCTGTAATCCACACAGAAAAAGGTCACATGATTTTTTTTTCACAACGATCACATCAATAATTCACTGACTCGTGAAAAAAAAAACTCATACGAATTTTCATTGAAGAAGCAACATTTTTGCATTTTTTTTCCTCCCTCGAACTTTCGGCTCGAACTTTCATGCTTCATCGGCGAATATCAGTCGCACGTTTTGACCTCCAATTTCCGGCGCTCCGCGCCTTTCTCCACTGTTTTCCCCGCCGTTATCCATCGGCGTCCACCGAACCGTGAAACCCAGCGAGACGAGTGAGAATCAATTTTTCCTCAATTTCCCCCGCGAAATTTCATTCACTCGCGTAAAATCCACACTCCGGTGTATCACTGTTTCCACTAGTACCACGATTTTCCGTCCACCAACGATCCTCACGATCCTCACGATCCTCTCGATCCTCTCGATCCTCTCGATCCACTGACGAACAAAAAATCACTGGTATCGTCACGAGCAGCTGTTTCTCTCTCTCCCCATATCCCCACACTCGAAAAAATTCCTCAATTCATAACGAACGAGAAAAAAAAAAAAAAATCCAAAAAACTTCGCTCCGATCATCCATAAGTCCCAAAAGTACCAGAAGAAAAAATTTCCTCGCAAGGGACTCGGGAAACAATTAACGACAATTATTATCAATGGTTACAATAATTAATAACTTAGTAAAAAAAAGCGGAAAAAAAAATTTGTATCCAAGTGAGAATGGAAAGGACGCCCGGTGCGTCTGGTTGGTTCGCGGGTAACGAACGAAACGCGTATGATACAAAATAAGCGGCGCGGCGAGACGGGAGGCGCGCGCGTTCGGCTCACTCGGTCGCGCGGTCCTTCCCAAAGTTTTTCGGGGCAATGGAGAGGAAGGCGACGCACGCGGCCGCGCGCGCGAGGCGGCGGCGGAGGATCGTCCGGGCGGCGTTGGATGTGCGTGGAGCGGCGCGGCCGGTGGTGGGTGATGGTGGCCCGATGGTAGTGGTGGTACCAGTGACCTCGATACCGCGAGAGCGCCGCTCGCGCTACGTGCGCTCTCTGCATCAGGCTCACCGCCTGCTGCCTCGCTCCCCCCCCCCCCCCCTCTCCCCTCGCTGTTGGCCCCCGATAGCCCAATGCCAAAAAGCAGTTGAGGAGCCGAGAGCTCTCTGACACTCGAGAAGTTGTGCCTCCTCCTTCTTCTCCTCCTCCTCCTCCTCCTCCTTCTCGGGGGCTCTGCGTGCGAGCTCGCGCGACTCTTCGACACGTTACTTACGCGCCGGAACTTTCACTCTCTCGATACCGTCCAGAGAGAGACTCTTCTCGGACTCTACCGGTGGCTTTTATCGCCCGTCGAGATGCGTCCAGGCGGTGGGTAAACGCGAATCGAGGCACGACAAGTGCATAAGGAGGTTTGGTAGTCGAGACGATTTTGTGGATTTTTTAAGAAGGTTTTTTGGATTTTGGAATACATTTTTTTTATTCGGAGAAAAAATGTAGTGGAGGGATGAGAAACCTTGAAATATCGAGGTTTCGAGATTTCGAGATTTCGAGGTTTTGATGAATCGACTTGTATCGAATGGATATGTATCGGTTTCGAGATTTCGAGGTTTCGATACATCGAAATATCGAGGTATCGAAGTGTCGAAGTACCGAAATATCGGAGTATCGAAATATCGAATTATCGAATTATCGAAATATCGTAGTATCGAATTTTTTTAATGGAATTTTTATACAATCATTATTTTCTTTTTTCCGGATTTATACCAGTAAGAGCGACTGCGAATAAGGATACATATTCCGCGAGACTGACAATGGAAGCTGAGAAGAAAAGTTTATTGGGTAATAAAAAAAACGTTATATGTTCCACTTTTCTGGTGTGTTCTCTCATCCGAGAAAAACAGTAAAAAAAAAATAATGATCCAGGATAGTCGTACACTTTTCTACATCTTTGCATACGAATCGAGCGAAGATATTGTATTTATTTTCACCGCGTTAATTAACTTTCAACTTGTTTAGGTATTAAATTTCTAAACCTTTCTACAGTCGCAAGAAGAGTAAAAAGAGGAAAAAAGAGAAAAAAAATATCCGGAGAAATGGTGGGAGTGCAGGAATTCGAACGATCGTTCTTGCACCTTAACCTTGAGTTATTACCCAATTTTTGGTGCGCCTCATCGACGAGTGGCCAGTGCAAAAGAAATCGAGAGGCTGCCCGGGAGTTCATTTTTTCCATCGCTTCGTAGCCAACGGCGAGCGCTGGGAATGCAAAGAGTGAGAGGAAGTGAGAGCTGGATTTTCGGCTGTTTCACTTTTAACCAATGAAGAAAGTAACGAAAGTTCGCGCGCGGCGAACCGATGAAAGTTCTTTGAGACCGGCCCGGCCGGTCGAGCCCAATGACAACGAACGAGGCTTCGCGATCCGTGTGTGCGCGATGCACCGCGAACACTCAACAGGCAACCGATACGCTTTTTCAAGGTGTTTTTTCGCCGCCGCATTTTTCGACAAAAGTAAAAGTACGTTGAGGAAGCCTGACACGGTTTCGAAAAACCTTTACATTTTTTAATTAATCAAATGATTAATTCATTCATTTTTTATTAAAAAAAATTACACAAACATTTCTATTAAAAATTACCAAGTACTTACATTCTGGATTGCATAAAATACGAATAACGTCAAGTATACAGAAAAAAATTACCCCAAATATTATTTTTTTATTTTTAAATCCTGACACAGTTCGGAGAAACATTTGCACTTTTTTAATTAACTGAAAAATTAATCAAACAATCAATTAATTTTTATAATAAAAAACCAACAGATTGAATTCTTTTTCTGATTTTACAACATTATCGACGAAAAAGGATTGCGCGAAATACGAAAAGTGCGACAGAAAAAAATCAGCCCAACTATATTTTCCAAATTAATTCATAAAATATAGGAAAAATAAATCTCATTGACGGGCAACCGTCGATCGTGAAAAAATCCAATCGCGAAGATATCGCCTAATCGCGTTGGCAGCTTCGAGAGCTCGCTTTTCGATATGACCCGAGCGGAGGGGCGCGAGCACGGTCAATGTGCAGCGCGAGCGCGTAACAGCGACGGATACGCACACAGCGAGGGAGCAGCAAGTGCCAAGTGTGCGCGGCCCGCGACACGCTGCACCGTCGTCTGTACGTACACGCGAATACGCGCGAGAGTGCGCGGTCTGTGCGACGGTGTGATTGACATTAGTAAGTATGCCATGGCCGACCACTCGCATCGTGCTGTTTGCCGCTGTTGCTGCTGCTGCTGCTGCTGCTGCTGAGCAAATGCACCTCGATGCTGCCCACACACATCTCATGTCTCACGTACGCAAACCCATATAATCCACTGCAAAATACGTGTACTCGAATACCCAAGCTACACCCCAGTACGATTACGTATTTCACGGCGTTGGAAACGAAAAGTCACGAAAACAAATTTTTTAAATATTTTTCTGTACAACGACAACAATATTTTGCTCTAATTCTATTCATTTTAATTTCTATCGTTACACCAATTTTATTGTTTTCCATTTTTATTGTAGTTTTGTGGTAAAAAAACTATTTTTGAGTCATGGCAATTTAATTATCGTAAAACATGTTAATAATTTTCTGCTCGATGAAAACTTGATTTTATGGACGCTTATTATTCATGTAGTAAAAATAAAAAAAAGATTGCAGGGGGATGGGAAAAATGACTGGTTGTTTGGATGAATTCGCGGCCAGTGAAAAAGGTCGCGCATGGTCAGACGTGCATCTCGCGTCAGCTGCGCCGAGTCAAACTCAGCGAGTCACTCGAGTCGCTCGACGACAGCGAGACAGCGACGCGGCGCAAAGTCAACGAAATGTAGAGGAACTGCACGCGCGTGCGCGAGCGGTGAAAGCGCCGCTTCCGGGTCAAAGCCGAAACGAAAACGCGTGGTATCCACTACTACTATACGCGAGCGTCATTGTGCCGTGTGCCTCGTTTATTCTACACTCGTCGATTGAGATAAGAGACGCAATCTGGAACATGCGGCCTGGCCAACAGCCCCTCTATTATACACACAAAAATATCGGTGTTCCGATAGTGCGACTGGCGATGAGATATGCATTTTTTAATTTTTTTTGTTTAAGGCGGATAAGGACAGGACATTTTGTGATAAGTAAATGCTTCGTAAAATAGTTAAATGGTGGAGTTAATAGCTGGAATTATTTAACATTTTTCAATTAACAAAATTAATTCAGTTGTTAAAAATTTAATTAAGGAAAATGTTGTCACATTTTCACAGTGTGGATTTTTTTGTCTTAGGTTTTTTATTTAATTGTCATAAATTTTATTAAGGAAAACGTCATCACATTTTCACAGTACTGATTTTTTCTGGTCTTTTCTCACACGATCAAATATCGATATAAAAATATAGTGCATTAATTTCCGCGATACAAAGATTTGTGGCAATAGCCACAATAGGCCGTAGTCACGTTCTCCCATTGACGAGAGAGAAAGTTGCAAAACTCTTCGAGGAATTGGCAAGACCTGAGGGTAAACACCGAGCTCCACGCGATTCTCGAGCCTCGTGGCAGGGGGCGCAACCTCGAAAAAACATTCGGCCGCTGCGCCTGTACGAAGGCTGCTGACGCCGGAGCCAATAACATTTCCGCTTTGCGCCCAGTGTTTTCGCACGACGCCGCCTCGATCCTATAATATAGTGGGCCACTATTTTTAGGCCGATTCTATAGTAAGAAAATTTCATGCCATTGTGGAGGACAATTTATTCTCTAAACGTTTCCAAGCACCACTAAAATTCTGCTAGGCCTAAATTTAAAAAATATATATTTTTCGTGAACTAAAAAATTCGTCGTTCCGATTTCCAGTTGTCCAAAATGTTTTTCAAAATGTTCTTTCTTTCTTCAAATCCCTACGAAAAAAATTCAAGTCGATATTTATTTGTAATTGATGGAAAGTCGATGATTGTTGGTAATTAATATCTCATGGACAAATCGGGCGACAAATCCTTTTGCGAAGCTCACAAGAGAGAAGCTAATGTCATCAGGTTGCGTTGTCATCGATTTCCCTTCGTTTATCCCACCATCAATCATCGTATCTGGAGGCCTCGTTAAACGCGAAATAACTGCGAACGTGAGCCGCGCAGCCTCTTCGCGCTAACACCATAACGAGACACAGCCGAGTCCATGATCTTGCTGGAATGTCCTGGCCGGTGTCTCGAACGGAGATTGTCCTGAACTGTCTGCCTCCGTGCAGAGCGAGACGCAGACGTTCGAGAATGGACGTACGGCGCAGTAAACGGTGGACATTAATAGCCGGCATATCCCGACGGATATCTGCATCCACCTATAGGTTAGACCCGAGGCTCGCGGATGCCGTAAATTTTGTTACTCCCACGGGTGGCGTTTGTTCTCGTCAGTGGAAAATCGTAAAAGTTGCGAGAATGCCGACTAGATTCCCAATAACGTGGCAGGTACAGTCGAAACCCTCATTTTCCTATCACTGACCAATTAAATTGATACATTTTTTGTCGTGTTGATTGTGAATTTTGTGGGGTTGCGCAGCCAACGTCAAAAATAAATTTTTTATTTTTGTTTGTTTCTAAAAAAATGTGAGAGGTTGAAAAACCTGTGGGGTAAAAGTTAATCACAGAGATTTGCGATTTGGTTCGAAAAAATTGGCTCTGATTAGCTTTGACCGAAGTTTCGAAAAATTATTGACTGTGGTCTGCGATAAATCAGGAATCAATTTTTTGTCGAATGATCGGCTATTAGAATCGCAACTATCCACGATGGCGTCACAGTCGCGAGTGATCCCTTGGCGAACGATTGTTGCGTCATCTCTTGACGACCTCGAGACTCACTCGGTGTGTCCCAAGAAGCGACTGATGCCGGAGACTTCGCCGGCGAAGTTCGACGCGAGATCGGGCGAGGCGACCGGTGAAGTTCGACGAGTGCGACGGGAGACCAGAATTCCTCAAACATTCCTCATCTTTTTGCCTTTCCCCATCTTTAATTTTGAACAAAAAAATCCCACAGTAACAAATCAAATTAAAAAATAATAATAATTGTGCCATGTGTAGTGATTGAGTGAAAACAATTTTCCCAGTAAATCAGGGAGCTAATATTCGATTCCTAAAAGATTTATCATCTTTTTGCCTTTTCTCATCTTTATTTCGGATTTAAAAAAATCTTGCTGTAACAAATGAAATTAAAAAATAATAATAATAATAATTGTGTCACAGTGATTGGGTGATAACAATTTTCCCAGCAAATCAGCTAATCATCGATTACCCTGAAGCCTATCGACTCGTTCAGCCGTCGATAATTTTCCACTTTTTTGCCACATTTTCTCGCTATTATGACGAGCTGTAAATTTACAGTGGACGACACTGATAGTGCATAAAGGCGGAAGAATTGGCCAGGGTCGTCCGGTGAGATCACCGCGAAGTGGTCTTATTTTTTTTTCCTTTTTTTTTCTTCCATTCTCGGAACAGCGATTTTCAATGATCGTGATCTTCTGAAATCTAGGAAGAACCTCGACCGTCGACGGCCGTCGGAATAGACGCATTGAGCTCGCAGGATCTGATTGGCGATCTCACTTTCGCTCGCTCGATCGCAAGAAACGAATTCCCCGTTGAGACGCAGAAAAAAAAATTGAAAAATATATATGTCCGAGGATATTTGCGAAGGTCGGCCGCGCAACGCGCGATATTCCTTGGACACCGGAATATACGGCCTGTGGCGACTGTAGCGGCCGCGGCGGGAGCGGCATTGAAATCTCCGAAAGTCACGCACGACCCACAGGATCCGAGTCCTCGAAGTCCTCATTATCGACTGGTAATCGATGAGTTTGAAAATTTATCAGTGATTGAGCGAAAATTGATCAGCCTCACTCGACACATCGCATTTTCGTGCCGAGGTTACATTAATTTTATTTTTAATTTTTAAATGTCATTCGAAACATTTTTTTTAATGCAAATACGTTAGAAGTGAAATATCGCAGCTAAAGCACGAATTACTTACGACAAGCCAGGAACATCCTCGATTGAGAAACCTCAGTCAGTGTCCAACACGTCTCGGTGTTGTATCTCTTTCGCGATAAAATCATACAAACAAATGTATGATTTGATATTTTAGTATTTTATATTCATTCACGCAGGACAACTGAATTCGTCTCTTCGATATTTTAACACCATCACATCACGATTGATAACCAAAATAACAACAACAAAAAACCTCTTTCATTCGCCAGCAATTCACACACGCGTAGTAACAAATTTTCTTATAAAAATTCAGTCATTTCCATCCTGCACTTTGGACCCAAAAAAACATCACTATGATTTTTTTTAAATCATCACTATAATTTTTTCCCCGAAGAAATACTTAGATATCATTCGAAGCGTCCAGCAGGTTTATCACTATTTTTATTAATATTTTTTAAAATCTAACCAGCTGCACAAAATCTTTGCAGCATGTCGATAAATACGGACATGGAGTAAATGCTACATTTTGAGCTGCGACATATTAGGACTGTTTTAATGCGCGACTAGCCGACGACGACGACGCCAGGCGTCGGTGCAATAGGTGAGCGCGCATTGGCCACACTGACGCAGTCCGAGAGCCGCGTTAGACGGTACAAAGTCGTGTGTGCGGAGTGAGGGCTCCTATAGTTGCTATAGTTGCGGCTCTAGCACTTGCACTTTGCCGGCGGGGCCTTCGCAAAAGATCGTCGCGCACGCATGCGCCTCTCTATTCTCTCTATTAGAGCGATGCGTGCGCTACCGGAGACTCACAACACTCGCTCGCGCGGAACACAAACACCCGAGGTGTATGCGAGAGATTACTCGCCGCGGTAGTGCGTACATGCGTAATGCCACGATTACCAGCGGCTATATTTATAGAACGGGAGATTGGCATAGGTCGCGACAGTCTGCGGCCCGTTATCTTGAATACTTTGCGCTGCGGCTCCCTTCGACGATTTGCAGAATTCTGCAATAACGTCGCCCCTGTCAGATGACGTCGATTGTATATTTTTTTTTATGAAAATAAAAATGATTTTCCGTATGGAAAAAAACTGATTTAAAAATGAATTACTGGTGGTTATTCAGGACAACTTTTTAGTTGATTGACATTATCACTTGCCTCGAATTAGTTTCAGAGATTTATTTTAGGAATTTTATTTGCGTACTTAATTTATTTGATTTATTGTATGTATTTAGTTTACTTGATTTATTGTACGTATTTATTTTATTTTATTTATTATATGCATTTAATTTGTGTGAGTATTTAATTTATGTCATTTATTAAATGTATTTTATTTTGTTTTATTTGTTGAACTATTTTAGTAGAATAATTTAGTTTCTCACTTCAGCACCCAGTGGATCAGTGTCTGGCACGCGATCATTCATCCGCCAGAATGTGTCAATTATGATTCCACAATTTTACTCGGAATCGTAACTGGGCCATCGAGTTCGCCCCCTTAAAGTTCGATTTATCTCAATCTGTCGCTCGAGTTGTGGCTGGACGTGTCGTTAAACCCATCAAATCTAGCATTCCAGGAAATCCAGAATTTATTGTTGCTTGATCTAAGCACTAAGCATAAAGTTTTTACTTTACGAGAACAACGAGAACAAATTAAATTCTATTGTTCGCAGTTGCCATTGTTGTCGGTATTGTAGTCCACGTATGGAAGAATTTATCGATATATATTTGTCTCGACGAATTCAACGACGATGTACACAATCGAAACGCTATTTATTCCTCTGCTACTGTCGTTTCGGTGCTCCTTCCCATCTCTCGCGATCTCCACGACTCGGCTTTGTTACACGCAAGAATTACAACGCTGTATCGGTGGTTGATCCGGCGAATTTCGCAAGATCAACACGCTCAATGGGAGATCGTCGACGACGTCCCGCTGGGATTATCGACGAAGAGGGCCGCAGTTGTTGATCTTTAGTTGTCGGGTGAATCACGGGGAAAGCTACCGAATGATATTTCAGGCTGCTGCTATCGACGAGTTGCGATTTATCGTTATCGATTAATTCTAAATTATCGGTTAGTTCAAATTTTGTCCTGTAGTCATTAATTCAGTTGAATAAACTTGGATTATTTTAAGGCTTCCAAATAAAACGTTAAACAGCCTGAAATTTTATGGAACATTGAAAATTGTCTCTGGAAACCACAAAAAATCCCAATTTTCTTTAGGCAGTAATTATAAATTAAAAAATCTCCGGAATCCACGATGAAAAATTGACTTTTTGTTGAAATCGCAGAAACCCAAAAATCGGAATTTTCCTAGAATATAAAAAAATATAAAAATACCCCAAAATTCGACTCCCAACGAATAATAATAACAACACCAAAACAGCTAACAAAATTTTCCCACTCGCGGACGAAAATTTCGTTGCTCTTACTGCACCTCTATAGTTAAACGTGGCTATCTGCGGCATATCGATTTCGTCGGTACTTTGGTATTTCGCGACGAAACTTTTTATAGTTTCGTGTGGGAAGATTCGGCATCGATCGTGGCAAAAAGTCCAGACGTTGGCGTCGTCGTGTGATTGACAGATCGGTGCGTCTTCCTCAATTCTCTCGACCGGCGTTTTACTGCTGCGGCCGGTTGTGTCGCGCGCAAACGACAAACTCGACGCGACTTTGTCGCATTGCCGTCTCGGCCGCGGACTCGGAACTCGCGCGCCGCGCGGCCTAGACGTCCCGAGACGCCTCGGTATTTATAGCGTTCGAGCGAGTTTCTCGATTTTCTAGTTGACCTAGGGATCCCCACGCACCGACGGCGCGAAGATCACTCGATTTCGTCAGTGTCTGGTATATAATTCTCAGGAGCCTCCACGACCGACTCGCCGACACCTTGAACCGATTCTCATTGTCGCATATAAATTCTCGCGCGCATCTAGCGGGGGAAAAGTTGGAAGCATTTTTGAGACTGCAATAAAGGACGATTGAGTGGCGAGAAAAATGTACCTTCATGCCCGGGTGAAATGAAAATTGATGTCCGGGTTTTGGTTTTTAGGATTTGGTAGATTTGGAATATAATCCAGAATTTTTATTTTTTAATTTTTTTATGGTTTCCTATTTCTATTTTTTATTATAGTTTCCTATTTTTATTTCTTATTATATTTCCTATATTTTCTAATTTTTTTCGTTTACATTTTCCCATTCTTTATATTTTACTATTTGTTATTTTACTTTTTTCAAAAATTCAGCGGAATATATTTTTTAAATTTCTTTTCGTCGCCGAATCCACGCGTACCGCATTTCGCGGGTACTCAAAGTGGGCCCGGCCTTCGCGCGCGCCCTGTGTGTTCAACGAATTCTCGCGATTTATTAGGATACAGCGAGGCTCAAGGCGGGTCCACACGACGGAATCGGCAGAACGACCTAGACCTTTCGCCGCCGATGGTTTGCATCCCATCCACGGCCTCGATGATATTTACACACACATCGGCGACCGAGGCGCGCGTGTAAAAATGTGTGTGCATGCGTAGCGAGGTCGACCACAGGAAGATCAAGCGACCGCACGCTCATATTTTTAGCCACGCGTGCGAATTTTTTTCGCGCACCTCGCTTCTGTTGACAAATCGCCTCGCGTCATATATTCCTTTTTCATTTCTTCCCACTTTTTCCGGGTGTCAAGGACAAGGTGACAGAATAAAAAAATTAAAAAATAATAAAAACCACCATTTCAACAAAAAAAGTATATTAAAAAGATATTCACAGTCGGCCAACGAAAAAGTCGAAGAAAAATATATTTCACCTCAGCAATTCAATTCGTGCAAAGACATTAAAAGTCATTTAATCAATGCTAAAAACTAAACAAAAAAATAAATTCTGTTTAAAACAACAAAAAATACTTAATCGGTGTGCTAAATTCCCGCGACAGTCGACTTACCCTGATGCACGTCCGTATATTCCATCCCGACGAGCAAGTCCGATATGTGTATAAAAAGTTTTATTAAGCACTTCTTGATCACGACAAAACTCGTCCTCAAAAAAAAAACCCGTTCAATTAAAAAAGAGAAGAAGAATTCCTTCACTATTTTCCCAGGTGCTGGAGACCCGAGCGACAGTTCCGTTCCATGCTCGCTCGGCTAGGCGGGAAGAGTCATGTGAATCGCCGCGGCGGCGAGGAGAGACGAACGCCCACGAGCACGTGCGACTTCTTCATTCCTTTATCTTATTTTTATTTTTTCCTTCTCTTCCGCCAGATCAGAAGTGGGTTATCCTTTGTTTACCACCGGTGGCGACGCAACTGTTCCCAACCGCTGCATGGCGTCCTTACCACCACCACCACAACCGCCGCCAACGACGCCTCCGCCTCCTCCCGCTGCTCCCTTCGTCCTCGTCGTCGTCGTCGTCGTCTTTCCGGTTTCTTCGCCCCGGCTAACGGTTTTCCTCGTGGCGAACGCGGGATCTCGGCTCGCATCGGCGGCTGCTGCTCTTCCTCTTTCCATTCATTCGCTCTCAGCTGGAATCCCGGTGCACCGAGACCGGCCGACTCCAACCTCACCACGAGACTCCTGATTTCTTGCAGGATGAACAGTTTCTTTGATCGACATTTCAGGAAAACCGGTTGACAATAAAAGATTCTATTTTTTTTAGTAATTAACTTCAAAAAGACTCGTTGAATGAGATCAGGAATAAGAATGTTGGCTTCGCTTGATACGTTTTGGATCCACTTTCGATCCACCTTTGATGATGACTGATTTTAATCAGACGGTTCAGCCGAGTTTTCTTGTTCCTCGTGGTTTGATTGGTATCTTGGGGTGAATTTTTGACGTTTTGGATCCACTTTCGTTCCCCTTTTGATGACGATTGATTTTAGTCAGACGACTCAGCCGGGTTTTCTTGTCCCTCGCGGTTTGATTGGCGTCTTGGGGCTAATTTTTGACGTGACTCAGGCCAATTTGTCAGCGGACACTTCGTTTCATCGGTGGAGAAATCGTGGCTCTTGACGTGTAGCAGGTTGCAACCACCTGGTCAAGTCTGGCAATTCAATTATCTCCGCCTGCCAGGCGGATTGATGCGTCGATGTCACGCACAAAGCGCGGACAGTTGTCGTTCAATCACCTCGGCGCGACTCCTCGAGCGCCGTCGGGGGATCCGTGGGTGCGTGGACCAAAATGGTGGACGGGCCGTTGCGCAACCGGATCCCGGTTTTTCTTTTGCTTTTTGCTTCTCTCCCACGAGCAGCAGGAAGTCGTCGATCGGCGACGTGCGAATCGTTTCGTAATCCTTGCACTTTGTCACTTCTGGTCTTCGATGACGACGGCTTTTCGGGAAAACCCAGAAGGTTGGACGCTATTTTTGGTACCAATTATTCGCCCTGACAAACGGCTGACAGTGACGAATTTTCACTCAGTGACGGATAGTTCGGTACCTTCTCAGTCGATGGCCAGTCAATGTGGCTTATTGGACCTTTTTCCAGGTTTTTTTGCAAGCGACTCAGAGCGATGAGTCTGGCAGTGACTTCGGTGGTTTAATTTTATTTTATTTTCAATCAAAAAGCACATCAAACGCTACAATTTGCTTTGTCCTTAGAGTATGAATGCACTTTCTGACGTGGCAGTGAACGTGCTCAGTGATGTCGATGTCCTTGTGGCAGCCGAGAGGTGCACAACGTTCACTGAACGTTTGGTCGAGGTTTGCTCGATTCCCCGGTGATTAGAGACTCCCGATGCGTCTGATTCACTTGGGACACGTTGATTCTCTTTACGGGGAATAGAAAAATGAAAATGTGAAAACAGAATGGCAGTTGAGACCTGGCAGTGTTGGTTTCGCAGAACCGAAAATATTTTTTTATTCTTCTATTTTCAGTTCCGAAGCTTCTTAGGCTTTTCTGCTTGTTTTATTTAATCATCGAGTGTGCGGAATTAATTCGTGCAGCTCGCCGTTTTTTTCATTGTTGTTTTGTTTCGTTCCTCGCCTCAGTCTCGTTCGAAAAAAGTTTCCGCGCTCATTGCAGCCTTCGCATTTTTCCGCGAGGACTCAGAAGATCCGCCAGCGTTTTAGCGCCCGAGCGAATCGCTCGCCGAGTCGTGTCAGAGAGAAAAATCGATTTGTCGAACAGTCGCTGTAATTTCGCCCTTAATCACTTTTGGCGATCTTCTTTATATCTTCTGTTAAGTCAGTCCATTAAATGGCACTTCCCACAAAATTCTCCGGGAACTAAAAAAAACTTGTCACTCGTCTTCGACACTATTCAACATCACTCAATTTCAACTTCCGTTGCGCACATCGCCCAAGGCCTCGTTAATATTTCGTACGGCTAAAAAAATGTAAAAATTCGACAATCAGCACCAAAAATGGTCGAAAACGTCGCGCGCCGTTCTCGTCAGTCTTGTGTAAAATTTTAAACCCGAATTTCCCGGAAATTTCACTTTAAATTCAGTCCAAGAACGCGAGGTAAAAAAATGTCCTGGAGAAAAATATCACAAAATGAAAATTCGAAAAAAAAAAGAGAAATAATCCAAGTGCAGCCTCGAGGCGTCCTCCGTCCTCCCCGAACTTCCCGTCCGCCGGTGCGGTGACGTCACGGCCGGGGGGCCGTCTCGCTGCTCGCCGCTGCTCGGGATTCGACAATTTGGGCGCGAAGGTGCGCAACGCCGGCTCGCATTGCCTGCCCCCCTCCACCGTATCCTCGTGCCCAGGTTAAGGTGGGTCTCGCCACGTGCTCGAATCCGGCGTCCAGCGAGAGAGAAAAAACCGCGTCTCTCTTCCTCTCCCTCAAATTTCCTCCCGTCTTTATTTATCCTCGAACAAAAAAAAAAATCTTCACCACCTCCCCAATTTATTTCTTCTCTCCCCAATTTCTCTCCCACGTGCGATTTTCAATTTTCCACTTTCGCTCGTTAAGCTCAGCAGACAATTTTTCAAGTTTTTTTTTCTTGTTTTCGATTGTTGTCCAACACGAATCCAAAATTCGTGAACAAAAAAAAAAAACAAAAAAAATCCCGCACGTTCGGTCGGGGGTATCGACGCGGCTCAAAGTTCGTCAACGCGGTGGCGGTCGGGGTGTCGGCGGCGTGTTGCAAAATCCGCGCGCGCGACGACGACGGGAGAGGCGTCGAGCGGAGTTGGCGTCGACAAAGTAGGGCGACGACTGGGACGGCGGCCACGGGCAGCCGCGCGTTCCGTCGGGGAAGCCCGCGCGCGCCGAGCGGCGGCGAGCCGGCTCTCGTGGAAGTGGAAACCACCGCGCAGCCCTCCTCGTCGCGAGCGTATACCCGATCCGCACCAGCTTCGTGCACTTCGACTGTAGCGCGAAACAGCGGCGAAGCTGCCTAGGTTCTCGTCCACGCTGCACTCGAGCGCTGCCCCCCCGCTGCCCCCGGCCGCGTTCTCCAGGAGGGGAACCGCGCGATAGATCCGCGAGACTCTAGACCAGTCGTGTCTCGCGGCGGCCCAGCGATTCCCGCGGAGGCCTCGCCGTGAGGCGCGAGTCGCGAGTCGCGCGCCCGCGCGAGCTAGAAACTGTGCTGCACACGCAGCGCGACCGCACCGCATTGGAGATCGGAAAATAGACGAGCCACTCGGGACGCCAACGCTCCCTCCCCCCCCCTCGACCCCCGATGCACACCGGGAAATGAGCCGAGAGAAGCGCAGCGCGTGGTCAGAGCGGGTGGGCGGGAATATAATTGGTGGGTGGATTTTTGGCGAGACTACGAGAAACGTGCGGATGGGACTTTTGGGCTCATTGGTCGAGTGGAGGACAATAGGCTGGCTTTGGGTGGCTGTTGTACTGGTTTTTGGGTGGTTGGAATTTTTTGTGCGGAAGGGAAAGGAGGGGGGGGGGGGGGGTTTAATGAACTTAGGATTTGGGTAAATTGGAAGGCTGGTTGAAACTGAGATCTTGGGAATTACAAATATTTTTTTGATTGTAACAATTATAGACGGCTGTTTGTTGTTTTGATTTGTTTTCATTTTTACTTTTTTATTTGTTCTTATTTTGTTTGCTTATTTTTATTTATTTTTTGTTTATTTGTTTATTTTTACTCGTTTTTATTCATTTTTTCATACACGGAGAGAAGGGTCTGATAAAATTTACCGCACGCGGCAGTAAAAATTACCAAGGCGCCTGGTATTGAAAAGCCATAGCCGCCACCTGACGAACAGTACGAGAACTATAAGAATTTCTAACATAAATATAATATTTTTTACCATATTTCGTGGTGAAAATTCTCATCGTTCTAGTTCTTCTCGATAGATGACGTTATATCTCCCCACTACCGGAAATTTACAATACTTTTTACTAGAAATATGGTAAAAAGTATCAGATCCTTCTCTCCGTGTAATAAGCTAATTGCGAGTTACAAATCTGGCAAAGTTGGCAACTTAAGCAAGTTGAAAGTCTGGCAACAATTGAGGCTTCAGGTGTGAAAGAAAAATTTGCGGTTAATTTACAGACGGATTTATGGAGGTTTCGATGTTAGTATTGATTTATTATGTGGCAGCTGATCTTGGCATCGCAGACAAACAGAACCAACTCGTCGGATCCATCAATAAGTGGTTCGACTCTCTGGACACCGACCGAACGGTTCATGCGCTACTTGTCTTCGGTTAGACGCGACCGAACGATTTTTCAGGGCACGCGGTATCATTTCGACGAAGTCGCGTCGCTCTGGCCGACTCCTCACCGGAGATAACTTAGCTCGGGCAATAAACGACGGGACGGAAGCGCGACAAGTCGAATGACACGAGATTACTACAATTTAACGGTGTTGCGTTTCTTCAACGCACCCAGCTGCAATGACTGATCTGCCATTCGTGCGCATCTGCCTGAATCGAAAGTCAACATTATAGCCTTTAGAATCCGCCAGATGAATCTGAAATCTTTTTTTATACCCCAAAATTCCCGCTGCAACTAATCAACATTTCATATTTTGTCATACTCCAATAGAATTTAATGAGACGATCTCAAAATGTCATATTGGCAGAAAATTCAATCAAGACTCCTCTACGAAATTATAAAGAATTTTTTTATTTTCGACTCCGTCGATCAGCCAATTTATAGCACAGAAAATTAGCATAGATGAATCGCCGGGTTGACGCCAAACGCTGACGTCACTCAAGCATCAATAATAAGTACAGTCATGATTCACTTGAGAGTCGCCTCCGCGAGCGAGGAAAGTAAATCATCATCATCATCATCGAGCGCGCACGGAACGAGTGTTCGCGTTGCGCCGTTCCGCGGGGAGAAAGTTTCAGGCCAGGCCTGACCCGACGTACGATAAGGTCTTCAGCATCCTCCGCGGCCGCATCCTCGTTGAGCCTCGTTGAGAGTCCTCGCGGGCCACGTTCCACTCTTAATACGGTCTAGGCCACCGAGATGATGTTCGATAACCCAAAACTTTCTCCGCGTTCAGCTGAGGAGCCGAACGCGCCGCGTTTGCCCCCGGAATAGCCTCGAGGTGCGCCACGGCCCCGACTAGACGCCCCGGTGAACGTAAAGACGCTCGCGCGTTTTGCCTCTCGAAGCAGAGCGAGGAAAATGGCTGGAGGGAATGTGTCGTTCGGTTCGCGGGATTCGAAACATCGGATGCGGAATTCACGTGACACGTGGATCGATTCAGATCTTGATTTTCGGATTGGGGTTGATTTTCTCGGCGCTGAGATTTGTCAATTAATTTTTTAACAGGATCGAAATCAGCAAATCGGAAAGAGAAAACAAATGCCTTGACCATCGTTGGTGATGGACTGAATGACCAGAGCGAGATTTGTACCATGCGATCTGACGTTGAAGTGACACGTGGATTGATCCAAATCTTGATTTCAAGATTGGGCTTGATTTTTTGCCGCTGAGATGAGTCAATTAATTTTTTGATCCATTAGGATTAAAATAAGCAAATTGAATCGATGGATCGAAAAAGAGAAACCAAAGACCTTGTCCATTGGCTGGTAACGGACCGGGTGACCTTTAAACTGGACCGCAAACTTCCGTCATGTGAGGTCAAAAGCGATCGTAATACCAGGACACGACATCACGAGAATTGGAATGCGGGAAGCGACCGAGCGAGAATCAGGAAGCGCGAGTTGCGAGTTAAGTGGCTACGGGAAAGATGGAATCTTCGCTGAGTCAGTGCGTTTAATTGTCGAAGCTGATCATCACAAGCGTTTTTTGTTTTCGTTTTATACTCCACGTGACATTCGTGATGAACTGCGCGGTCCATTTATGGGGTGAGGAAGTGTCCAGTTCTTGCCATTGTTGACTAGACAAGAAGATGCGTTTCATTGTTGCCAATCTTATAAGTTTTATCGTCTCTTCAGAATCAACGACGGATTCGAAGCTTCGTCGTCATCGGCCCATCTGGATATTTTCGTCCTCAAGATAACTTTTCATCCATCCATAAAACTATGGAGATCCAACCATTCACCATTTGATGTTGACTTCAGGTCAACCTGTCAGTCGGTTAGGCGAGTCAATTAATCGGTTACCATCAATCCAATCAGACGTCACAGCCAACAAATTCTCCCACTTTCAAAATCAACCCTGCAAATTGATTGAAGCTCGAATCAAATTGAAAAGGGCAAAACCTGCCGTATTGCATAGACCAAACGCCCCACATTAGGGATTCAAGGAAGGGTGAAATCTCGACCCACCCCAACCGCGCAACCCGGGAATCAACAAGTGCCCCTTCATAGCGGAGGAAATTGATTATTGCACGGTGGGTGATTCCGGGGTTGGCTGCTTCTGGCGTAAACGTCGAGGAGCTTCTTGACTCGACGACAAAAAAACCGGGCAAAGGACTACGCAACAGCCGCGTCGCATTTCACCGTGGAGGTTTTAATCGAGCAGGCAAGGCCAGTCGCGCAGAGTCCCTCGCAGCTCCTCCAGCGAGGAGCAAACGCTCTGGCTCTGCCCGACGACACACGTTGCAAGGCACAAGGATTATCCTCGGCATATTCGCCATGACCTCAAACCGTAGCCGCGGTGCACCGCGGGCAGCTTGTGTTTTGTGTCTCTCCGTCCCGGCTAATTGCAACCAGGCTCGACACGACGAATGATACTCGAGTGTTGCTGGTCGCTATCGACGCTGCCTTCTAACTTCTTGACGTCTGGATTTCCCTTCTTACGGTTATCCTCGCTCTCTCTCTCTTTCTCTCTCCGAGTATAGTCGATACACGTGGCCTCAAGTCTCTCTCGAGTCCTGAGAAAATTAATGGCCAGACTCGATCTCTTCGTTGCGGTATTTCTCCTGTGTTTTCTGCGCCGTGTTTACGATCCGCTGTACGGACGGATCGGACAGACCTGCGGCTGCCTCGTGTTCAGGCCTATCGAGCCTACGTTCGAACATGGGAACACAAGAAACTATCCGACGATGCATTGGTAATAGGCCTATGATACCGGTGCAATCAAATGCACCTTTGTGGATGTATCGAAGCGTTTGGCTTTGAGCAAACGCGGCCTGGACAATTTACAACTCGTACGAACCGCCTGTAACTTGTTGCCGAGTCCTTTGTTCGCGTTGCTCGCGGTGCAAATCGTTTGGGATTCAATTGAATTGATAAAATGTCTACTTTGTATTCCTGACGCCTATTTTGTTCGATTTGTCGATGATTTGTAATTTTGTCGTTTTGTAATTCAGCGTCCTGTGTTGTTTCTGTTGGTGCGAACCGGTTGGAACTTTATTAAGGGAATAAAATATATTTTAATACATTGTAATGTATTCCATGTGGGATTTATTTTTATTGCGTTTTAAATGCTTTGACATTTTCCGACTCAAGTGTCGTGCTTGAATTGAAGAAGTTTGAGAAACGAGCCGGGAGTTCATCGACGTTCAGACTGAGGGATGAGAGGTGAATGAGAATGGGACGTCGATCGGCCGGTTATGGACGAGTCGAGGCGGCAACAAGCCGCGACGGCTGTGGGGTCGGGTCGCTTCGTTTGAACGCATATCCGGGTCGTCTATTGTTTGTCGCAGGATTAGATGACCGCACTTCGGGTGGAGAGGCGAACAGCCTATTTCCGTCCGCGATGCGAATAACGCGAGCGCGAGCGCGCGGGCTCTCGACGTCGCTCCGCTGGCTGCGTGAATAACCGCGCACCTTTCTAACGATCCCATTTCGCCGGGCCCTCCTCGGGGCTAAATATGCAAGTTGCGCCGCGAGCGGCGGGCGCGCGATCATATTTCAACGGGAAACATTTCCGCAAGAAATCGCGTTCGCCTCCGAATTTTCCGGTGGTTGCTCGCGGATCGAGAGGCGCCTCGAAGTCATCTGAACCTGACCTGACGCGATTGAAAGAAGTTCGCGAAATCGATCAAAAGAAATTCACGATTTAAATCAATTCGCGGAATCGATTTTAAAAAATTCACGATCTCGATAAAAAAATTCACGAAATCGATAAAAAAATCACGAATTCGATTAAGAAAAATTTACGAAATAAAAAAAAAAGAACAAACTCAACCAGCAAAAATAGGGGTATAACAATTCTTAACTCCTACCTATTTTCTTATATTCTTTGCTGTAAAATTGACTACTGAAATTTCAGACTATTTCATAATTAATAGAAAAAAATGTAACGCAACTAAAAAACCCATTGTCCAACTAAAATCGAACAAAATTAAAAAACCGACTGAAATACCCACAATTTTCTCACCCGTAAACATTCCTAAAACTAATTTTTTTTTAAATCGATCAACGTAACCTAACGACAGAATTAAAAAACCAAACAGGATGTTTAGTTTCCCAGCTGCCGCGTTCACGGACTGCGAAGCGCCACGCGTTTGTGAGTAACATGCTCGGTTAACGGTAGCCGCAACGCTGCCCCCGTCCTCCTCTAACGTCCGCCGTATTCACGGTGCGATGAGCGCGGAGCTCTCTGCGCCTCTCATCTGGATTGTTGCCCGATGGGCAGAGTAAACCTCGTTGATCCAGCCGAGCGCCACGACGAGGAAAGGTGCAAGGAGGAGGAGGAGAAGTGGAGGGGGGGGGGGCAGAGGGGGGTAAGGAGTGGGGGCTCGAGTAGGCCCAGCTCGTCCGTCCGCGCGGTCCCCGTCGGCCGGGGTACCGCAAGCCCCACTGACTCACAGAACTACTTTCCCTTCTTTCTCGCGCTGCGCGCAGCGCAGCGGCGGGGAGCCCAGCGCGGCTCGCCCGTTATCCAGGCCCCAGGACTTCGAGCCGAGCCGCGGACGCCGCCGAGAGTGAAACGCACACACCGGGCACGGAACTTTCCGTTCCGCGCTGAGAATGCACGTGCGTTAAACGCGCGATACACGCGTGGGGGGAGGATGGAGGGGGGGATATCGAAAGGGAAGACGAATCGAGTATTTAAATTTTGCGCAAACTGTTACGCTCCAGCGATTGGCGAGAATTTATTTATTTGTGTAGCGAAAGATAAATAAAATACCAATTTAAATAAAATAACATTTATTTTTCATAAAATATTGATTTACTATTTTGGGACGCTTTTTTTTAGTATTGATAATATTTGTTTTAATGTTTGTGAATTAAAGAGTATGTTTTAATTAGAAGCTGTTCGAAAATTTTCAATCTAATTTCGCGTTATTATTTTAGGACGTTTTTTTGTTAATGTTATATATGAAATTTTGTGAATCGAAGACCATTTTTTAATGAAAAATTTCAAAATGATGTAAAAAAATGTCAACTAAATTTCGAATTATTTTCTCCTGTCAATTGAATTTTTTCCCAATCGCGCGTGCTGCGACAGTTGAGCGAGCGCGCGCGGGCGGGAGATTCTAGCGCGCGAGGTCAACGATTCGGGAAGTGAACGAAAGTTCGCGTCGAAATGTCAAACTAGTCCCCGGCCAGTTTTCGATTTTTATTTTCCCCTCCCCGCTGCCGATCGCGAGTGACGGCCGGCACGTTTACCCGCGGCGCGAGTCGTCAGGGTTCAACTCTCGGCCTAATCCCGCGCGGTGGTTATCTATGCGTGACGGCGTGTGACCGGTTGTCGTACAAAGTTGTTACCGCGCGATGCATGGTCGTGTAACTCCGCGTATATATTTATACACGGCGTGTTTTCCTCACGGTGTGAATAATACGCGCGCACGCAAACAGAAGATATCGCTGGATGTACGCAAATACGTCTTATCGTGGTGCAACGCGAGCTGTGCTTGCATATTAAGTCAACTATCTAACGCGGGCATATATATAACTACCACCCTTATACATATATATATACTATACATATATATATATATGTATAACTATATGTACAGAGCTATAGACCGGATCTACAGGTATATCATTCGGATATAAATAGTGCAAGCTCGACGACATCGCACGCCTGGTGTATCGCGGGCGTTCCGGGAAACCCGTTTCGCCCGTGCGGCAACTGGAACGAAGCGATATAACTTATACATGCGGCACGCGGCTATAGCCCTCGATAAAGCGGCTGCCTATCGTCGAGGGTGAAAAAAAAAAAAAAAAAAAAAAAAAAAAAAAAAAAAAAAAAAAAAACCGTGGGCCGCGCGGGAATCTTGTTACGCGGATTTTCCGCCGGTCAGGGGAGCCCGTGGTTATTTTATTTTTAATCTCCCGTATCGCGATCACTTGATCGCCGGTTTCCGTCGTGTCGATCCCGGCGCGATTAGCTCGTTGACTGGAAACCGCGTGATTTTGTGGGGTATATTAATTGCACCGTGATTTTTTTGCACGAAAATTATCGTAATGGTTACGTTTGGTAACGAGTGAAGGAATTATTTCTGGTTAGAACTTCTTTAGATGGACCCTGGTGGGTTTGCCGGATTGAGAGTTGACATCCTAGTGCTTGTTCGAGGCCGAGGCATGTAAAAAAAATCCGGGTCAGGCCCGGATTACAAACCAGGGCCCACGCCAGGGCCGGACCAGAAACGCATTTGCGTGTATTTTAAGAGATCTCGCGTTTCTGCACTTGTGTGTATTTGGGAATTTTAGCATCGCATCAATTAAGCTATAATATGGCTAATAAAATAATAAATAAATAAATACATGAATAAATAAATGAATAAATAAATGTATAAATAAATGAATGAATAAATGAACAAATAAATGCATAAGTAAATGTATAAAATAAATTGTACGAAGGTCTCGAAAGCTAAACTGAAGTCCGAACTTTTACTTCCAAAGCGTAAAACTCACGCGGAATGCGCCGCGACTTGGCAGCGAATTCGCGGAGCTGCGAAATTTCCTCTCCGTTTGGACTGCTATTTCTGCTGGCTGTTCGCGCGCACTCGGTGAACATGACCGCGAAATAAAAAGTGGCTCTCGATTGGCCGTCCGCTCGGTGCGACAGCGGGCAAACGTTTTCTGGGTCAAGATTCAAGTTCCTCGGCTGTGTGTACCGGTGTTCGTGCTCGTTGATCTCGGTCGTGTGGTGGTGATGGTTGCGAATGCGCCGAGTGCCGTTGAGTTCTAGACCCGAGCCACACCGGGTTACCATCAGCGCTATGGCCACTTAACGCACCGCGTTAACGCACTTAACGTCCACGATCTATGCACACGTAGCACGCGTACATTTTTCTGAAAATATTCTTCGCTGCGAAAGCTGCGTAGAAAAAAATGGCTCTGTTGGTCTGTATGGAATAAATATGACAGAAGCAAAACAAGTATTCGTTCTTTAGGTCAGCGAAATATTTTGCTAATGTAACTAAACTATTTTCCTAAACTAGCAACATACTTTGCTAATCTAAAAAAAAATCTTTCGTAATCATTTTTGGCTACTCTAAAAAAAATCTAGTAACCTAAACATCTTTTTTGCTAACCTACAAAAATTTGTCGTATAATAATTTTTTTTTGTTAATCCAAAAGAAAATTTGATAATAAAAAAAATGTTGGTAACCTACAAAATTTGTTTGCTAAACTACATTTTTTTCCTAACCTAGCAAAAAATGTGTTTGTCGTCACTCTCTTCTTAGTCCAGTAAAGCCATTTTTCTCCGCGCGCACCTCAATATAATACGAAAGCAAACTCGCGTTATAAATTCATCTCGACAAAAGTGCATTTCTCGACACGTACACAGGTTCGTCTGTGAAAACCGTCTGTCCCGCTGTTCCCCGTCGCGATTTATGGTCGCGACGCGGTGCAAATCGCGGGTAAATCGTGCGGGATCGATCGATCCCCGTACTGGAAAGTCCACATGCGAGGTGCCTCGAAGAAATCTATATCGTTGCGGCGAAGGAGCCTCTCGAGCTTCGCTCTCCGCGTTTGTGTTACACGGAATTACGTATCCGTAGTCAGACGTCTCTGCTTTTTTTTATTCCGCCACGAGACACGACACGTGCACCAGTTACTGACACGACGTAAATCTCCGCGTGGCTCGTTTGTTCAAACAAATGCGAACTTCGCCACTCCGGCCGTGCATAATAAATAAATAAATAAATAAATAAATAAATAAATAAGTAAATAAATAGATCGTTGTCTGGGACGGCCGAGACGATGCGCAATCGCGCGCGCTCGATGCGCGAGAGGCAACAGAAGATCGAGAAGTTCCGAGCAGTCGCGGCGCGCGACATATGCGCTCGATCGCGGTGAGGATCGGCGTTTAGCGTGGGAAACGAGTCACGTCGTCGCGGGTGAGAAAATGCGAGCGTCGCTCTCGCTTTACACTCGAAGCTATTTCACTCCCGATTGCGCTCGGCTCTTTTTGCTCCTCCGCCGATCGAGTCGCACACGATCGATGCTCTCGCCGCATCCATCTCCATTTTTATTGTCGGAGCCTCGAAATTCGTCGTTCTCGTGATTGAAATTTGATGTCTTTTTTTTCTCAATTCTCGATGAGAAAATCGTGACCGATTTTTAGAAGGGAAATTTAAACGATTTTTTTTTTTTTCAATGAATTTTTGTGGCAAAAATTATGTTATAAAAATGTACCATTGATTTCGGTGTTTTCAATTCTTTTTATTATTGTAGATTGAATTTCAGAGCGACAGACGCAAAGCAGGATCGAAAGACCAGGCGATCGTGGCTCGCATATTTTTTCAGTCAATGAATTATGTCAACAAATATTTTACAAAAAAAGTAATTTCTGTGTTAATTTTTTAAATTATTCTAGATTGAACTGGCAGATGTTTTTAGTCAATAAGTTGTGTCAAAACTATTTTACTAAAAAGATGTGACTTTTTTGTTTACATTTTTTTTTAAATTATTGTAGATTGAATTTCAGAGCGACAGACGCAAAACTGAATCGAAAGAACAGGCGATCGTGGCTCGCAGATAGCCCGGGCCTGCGCTAAGAAGGCGCAAGAGAAAGGTCAGGCGAACGAGGAAGTAGCCGGCAGGCAAGAAAGCAACTAGCGCAGACAATAACGACCAGCAGCAGCGGCAGCAGCAGCAGCAGCAGCGGCGGCAGCGGCAGCGGCAACGGCAACAGGGACGAACGCTTTCTACGCTATCTCGAGTGTTCCTAGTTCCTAAGCTACGCGAGAACCAGCGGCGCACGTCGCGTCTCGTAGCAGGCAAAGCGCAGTCGTTCGTAGTACTTGCTCGTGTCTTCTAAATGGAACGCGACGGCGTTAAATAAAGCCGGGCGCCCGCTATACGCGTTGGCTGACTTCAAAACCGCCGACACGCGCGTCTCGCGACGCCGCGCGAAAACGAATTCGTTTTTCCGACCTCCTCGTGCGCCGCGGCGTCGCCGAGATAAAACGCTAATTCGCCGTCGCGAAATCCATTTCGGCATCCCTCTGTTGGCTGTGTGGATAAATAAAATAGTTTAAAAAAAAACGATCCATCTCTTCACTTAAGAGACGAAAAAAAATGACTTGTTGGTCTAAAGGTGGAAAAAAAGGGATTGAGGTCGATGGCATATTTAAAAAATAAAATTGACTTTGATTTCGAAACGAAATTAATTTTAAAAGATTACATTAATGAACGTTGAAACCTAATATTATTTTTTAAGATTTTTCAAAATATATCATTAAAAATATAAAAAAACGAGGCTAATCACACGCGCTGGCGCGCGTGCCTGACAAACTTGCCAAAATCGACCTCAGAAATTTGATCTTTTCAAAATATCGACTTTTAACCTGTACCATCATTCTCAAGTCGCACATTCTACCCCCGAAAACACTGGTTATTAAACTTTTTAAATCGATTTTGAAAAAAATATTTTTTTGGCAACGAAAAAAATATTTTTTCTGTCAGAAATCGTAGATTCGGCTCCGGACCGAAAATCGCCGAAATCGACCCCAATTTTTTTTCTTTTCAAAATATCGACTTTTAACCTATACCATCATTCTCAAGTCGCATATTCTACCCCCGAAAACACTGGTTATTAACCTTTTTTAATCGATTTTGAAAAAAATATTTTTTTGGCGACGAAATTTTTTTTTTCTGTCAGAAATCGTAGATCGGGCTCCGGACCGAAATTCGCCAAAATCGACCCCAATTTTTTTTCTTTTCAAAATATCGACTTTTAACCTATACCATCATTCTCAAGTCGCATATTCTACCCCCGAAAACACTGGTTATTAACCTTTTTTAAACGATTTTGAAAAAAATATTTTTTTGGCGACGATCTTTCTGTCAGAGATCGTAGATCCGGCTCCAGACCGAAAATCGCCAAAATCGACCACAGCAATATTTTTTTTCCAAAATTTCACCTATGATAGGCTAATCAATTTTGCGCTACTGCGCTCTTATAAAGCTTTAAAAGGTTACGGGCGCTGCCGCGCATGATCTCTTATGTCAAATTTGAAACCAAACTGAATTTGTTTATCACGGAATTTCCTGGCAACCAATCATAGCTCGAATAGAATAACAACAGTGCTCATGAACTTTTTAAAAGAGGGATATAAAAATATTATTGAAAATACATCACTGATTTAAGAAATTTGTTTCTCCGTAAACGTTCGTTCTTTTTTTTTTTTTTTTTTTTGAGATTACTTGAAACGCACCAATCACATGCGACGAGGCTGCGTACACAAATTCGCCGTTACGAACTAAATATAATTCATTGCGTTCGAGCCCGAATGACTGTATTTTGAATAAGCTGTACTCACAGGCTGTAACGTAAAACGAGATTTACAGGCTCGCGCAGGGCCGGTTGGTTTTAACATCAGAGCCGCGATAATTTATTCCGAACGAGCAGATCGTTCGCGAAGCAGGTAAAACACAGTAGCAGCGGCGCGGCAGTCGGGGCGTAATTATGAGCTTTCGCGGGGCGGCGATAAATCGACGATGGGTGGCCGTAGCGCTGACTGCGTTTCGTCCGCGCGCGCGCAATTTTGTTGCTGTTAATATCGGCGGGTTTAACGACCCCGGGAACTGGCTGCGAACTCGCTGGGACAGCTCGGCAGCACCGCGGGGCTTTTTTTAAAACAATGGTGAAAGTTCCGCGCGGAAGCGACGACGACTACACCGGCCGTACACAAACAACACACCACGGCTGCGCCGATAGTGCTTACTAATAGTGCTATACCCAGGTACACCGAGGCGAATGGCGAGCCGACGAATCCTTTCGCTTTCGCGCAGAACAAACATCACTTCTGTAAACAGGATGCCCTGGAATTTGACTCCTGAGACGTAGGACTAAATTTCATTCATTTAACTAATTAAACACGATAGTTCATTTCCTTATTTTGCTGGTTATTTCTTTTGTATTTTGTTGTAATATTTTCCGTCTTGTTTACTTTTTATTTATTTATGCATTATTTATCCTTTGTCTTTTGCGTAAGTCTCAATTTCGCATTTGGTGTTAGGTTTTTAAATAAATATAACCCAGGCGAAAAAATCGGTTGTAGCGAAAAAAAAATCGAAAATAATCAAGTTTTTTTTAGTTTTTCATGACAACTATGGCGTTTAGAAAAACAAAACGAATAGCGAATTCGTTGTGTACCAGCAAAAATAAAAAGTGTTCTCACACATTTTTTCGAAATTTCGTCATTTCACTCAAATCGAGGTTACTTTTTTTGGATCGATCGAATCTGGATTGTCTTCCTCCGTTCGAGAGAAAAGTCTATACAATTATTTCAGAAAACGAATAACCCGACAACGATATTTATATCGAAAATGCGAAATATTTTACCCACCGATTTTTTGAAGATGGAAATAAAAAATGAATATAAAAAATAACAGTAATAATAATAAATTTGATATGCAATTGAAAGTATTTGTAGAAAATGGTAAATATAGGTTTCCCATATCATGCCGAATTTGTACTGTTCGATTTAAACATTTTCGTTCGCGAGGTGAGAAATGCCAGATGTACTCTCCCACGTTCACTTTTGGACCTTTCACTGCGACTGGTTCTTGCGATGCTGCTGCTGCTGCTGCCGCTGGTGCTGGTGGTGGTGGTGGTGCTATCGTCGCCGACACTAATCGTTTTCGGCACACGTTACGAAACGCGTGCGACCCGTTCCTGTGGCGAGCCCGTGAAACTTTGGCCCGGCTCGCGGCAGGAAGGTCAAGGGCTCTCCTCGTCGAAATGTATATACGACCGCTGCCGAGGCCCCCTTCATGTTCGCTGCCCGAGACCAACTTTCACGTGGCGCTATCTATACTATATCTACGGTATATACAGGTCATTCGATTTTTTTTATCCTCTGTCAAATATAAAAAATTAAACTAAGAATATTTTCTAAGTCACGTGCTATGATGCTAGTGAAATATTTAAGAGGGCTCCGAAGTTCTCTGACCAATTTGTACTGACGAGCCCAGTAAAAAAAGAAATTCATTCCCAGATGCTTCAACTATTTGCAAATTAATAATCACCAAAAATGTCATGCACGATTTTGTATAAATATAAGCAGAGTTGAAAAGTAATTTCTAGCTAGAACTTAATTTTTTTATTATGTCTTTTCAGAATAGAAAAATGTATTCATGTGCAATTCGTGTAGAAAAGGCGAAAATCCAGAGTGACACTGTAAACATATAAAATGTCATGTATACAAACACGACGAAGTAGCTGGCGCCCCTGTCCTTCCTGCCGCAGACTCTTCATTCACAATTATTGTGTCCTGCTTGCAGCAGCAGCAGCAGCCCCGTCGTAGCCGGTGCAGCATTAGAGCCAGGACTGGGGCGATGAATGAGAGTGGGCAGCTCTAGTGTGAGATACGAGTTTTGCTGTATTCCACGCAGTTTATACACGCCTGAGGCTCGGCGAACGCGTGTGAAGAATCGACCGAGTGGGTGAAGTAATAACCCACCATCCGATTTTTTACCCGCAAAGCAATTTATTTTTTACAAGCAAAGCTGACCATTTTTTGATGAATTTTAAATCAACTTCTAATCACCACGATTTTTCGCACGAGCTGAATAATTTGTAAGTCGTTCGTGTTCGATTGGACAGGTCAATAACTGACCTAAACGAGGCCAATATAAATGGTCCAATTAATTATTATTCTGGTAATAATAAAAATACCTGCTCCAATTTTTTTTGCTGTTCCACCGTTTGCGATAAAATATTTATGGTGTCAACGAACCTGGTGTCATATATGAAATATGGCAAGATAAAATAATTGAAAATTGCGCTCAGCGTGCACAGTTATGACTATGTAGACCGTCGACAAAAACTAGACTCGGCTTGAGAGAAGGAAATAATAATGAAAAAAAAAAACACCGAGCATGGCAGACGTGTGAACTGGGAATGCGTCAATTCATTACTGGCATACAATGCTCTCGAATCTATTCTGCAGCGTACACAAAGAGGATTGCGTAAATATAGGAAGCATCGATGCATTCACCTTTTGCGAGCTCTCGCAGGCCTCTCGTCTTTCCAGTGGTTCTCCGCTTTCGAGACTGAAGCAGACTTGCGGCGAGCTGCTTATTGTGTTACACGTGTCTGCAAATTATTACCACATTTTTTGAATTATCATTCGAGTGTGGTAATCATTGCTATAATTTTTCTCATTAACACTTTTTTTCCTCCGTTCATTTTCATTTACCTGCTGTTGGAGCTTTTGACATTTCGTATTTTTTTGCCTACTGAGCTCACGCAACAAAAATAAAAATTAAATTAAATATTACACGTGTCCGGGAATTATTGCTATAATTTCCTCATTCGCACGTTTTGTTCCTGTCTTTATTTATTTACCTGTTATGGGAGCTTTTTGTATTTCCCTTTTTACATATTGAACTAAAAAAAAGAATGTGGTAATAAATCCCAGACTCCACACTTGTCCTACAATTATTAAGCCGGTGTGGTAAATATTGCCACAATTTTTCTGTCCGTCTGCAGCGGCGAACCGAAGCCGGCGAGCGCGGCTTCGCGATCAGGTTGCCCGAGCACTCCGGTTGAGAACGTTCGCGGCATAAACGTGTAGTTGTGTGGTTGCCCGCGCGAGGTCGACTCAACTTTCTCTTTGGGTCTTCTCGTTACCGATACGTCCGTGTGGCACACTCGTGCGCCGCGTTGCACACGCGGACGGCCGGCCGCACACGTAATCCGTTTCCCACCTCCCGCCGGATTATAGCATATCTAAACAAGCGGCGGTGGATATTCTCGCTGCGCAGGAGGCCGACGTATCAATCGTCCGCAACACCTTCGCTCGCGATGAATCAAGCGTTACGTATGCAGCGCGTCTTTTAAGGACGACGATGGGGTGGGCGAAGCCGCTCGGCGTAGGCACCCAACTATCTGGGTTTATTGTCTGTCGACTGGGAAAACTTGACATACAATGTTGGCAATTTTGTCGCAACCTGATCGAGAGAATCAAGCGGCTCAGCAGCTCAGAAATATCAATTTCTTTAAGACACTTTAATATTTTTCGGGCTGTTTTGAATTGGTCATTTATTTAATTTTTAATTTGTTTCATTCAGAAAAAAAACAAATTTGACAATTTTGATTTTGATACTTTGTCATTTCAGCCAAATTAATTTTAATTCTTTTTTCTCCGAAATTCTTTTTTGAGCTTTTTTAATATATTGGGGTGATGTGGATTACTCATTTTATTTGTTTTATATTGTTGCTTTGCAGCAAACATTTTGATTTATATTCGAGTTTTCATTTTGACACTTTGGGGTTATAGCTCGTTGAGTTAATTTGTGATTCTTTTCAGCTTCGAGAAAAACGTTCAGGGATCTAAGATACAATCAATAAGCGTGCGAGTCGCGCGTGCAAAAAGATGCAGCGGGGATAATGATGAACACAATCCGGCTCATCGTTTTCCCACGAATGACGGAAAGGAGCGCAAAACCGCGAGGCTGCGACTGTCAGCTGTGGCAATAAATATGGAACGCTCGAGCCGCGTCATCGTGGCGCACGTAACCAAGCGCGAGAATTCACCTCGCCGCGGTTTCCTCTTCCTTCGTGTATCCACGGGGCAAACATAGCGAGGGAGAAAGTGAAACACATATACAGCACTCGATCATAATTATCCAACGAGTTCATTCAGCGAGCCCCGCGTATCGCCTCAGACTTCTATCTCGCTGGGAATACGCCGCAATTTCTTACCCGGTAACACGTAATTATTTTACCTGGAAATTTAATATCTCACGTCGAGAAAAATATAGCAACCCACATCATAAAATTCCGCGTCAAAAATGGAATAACTGAAAGACCCAAATTCCATCTAGTCTTCAAAAGACAATTTCGATCCTAAATCTCCACAATTTTCCCAACCACCTAAATCCTCAACCTCAACGCCAAAAAAGCCCAGAAGCCACACAGCCAATCATTTTCCTCTAAAATGAATCTCGCCATGAAAAAATTACAATAATCCAAAGCCCAAAATGCCGTGTAAAAAATAAGTCAACTGGAATCCCAAAATTCCAACTGGTCTTGAAAAGACAATTAACTTCGATCCCACAGCTCCACAAACAACCCAACCACCAAAATCCCCATTCAACCCCCGCAAAAGAAAAAACCTCCATAATCCCCACAGCTCATCGCCTCCTTCCCCCGTCGTGTGACACGGTGTATATTTCTCGTTGAAAAGCTCTATTATTACGTATCGCGCGAGGACGGAAAAAGACAGAGCGGCAGGGAGGATAAAAATTCCAACGCGGCGTAGAGAGACGGAAGACAGAAGCAGAAGAAAAGATAAAAAGAGACACGGGCGAGAGACGCCGCAAGAGAGGTCTAAGGGTTGTTGTTCGTCGGTTGCCTCTCGTGGTGGGGATGAATCAGTGACGTCACAGGCGACAGCGTGAACGGGGAAGTGGGACGCCGGTTGGAGGGGGAGAGCGAAGCCCACTCGGTGGTGGGGGAAGCGTCGAAACTGGGGGAAGGATTTACGGTGGGGAGACGGACGACGCCGGAGTGGGGGTAGGAAAAGGACGTTAGGGGATGGAGGACGCAGCGGGTCGAGGTGGTGGTGGCTCCGGTCGAGGTGAATGACCGACCTAGACTCGGAATCAGGGGTGTGCAATGTATGAAACCAGCCGTAATAGCGACCAACCCTCCTTCAAAGCAATCCACAAGGGTAGGCTTTGCACCCTTCGACTGCGAGTCACGCTCGTCGGTGTCTCCTCCGCTTCTACACGACGTTACGTGTGCGGAGACAACGTCGAACCCGTGACGTATTATTACGCGTGTGGGTGCAGCTTACGGCGAAGACGTGGATTCTACGTTAGTATCTAGGGCTACGCGTGTGTTGGTACGCGGACCCCCTCGACCCCCTCGTCCCCCTCCGGCCCCCGGGCCCGTATGTTGTGCGGCGTCCTAGACGCCGGCGCAGCGGCCAAGAACGAGGAGACGACGGGAGTCGAGGAAGACGCAACACTCTGGTTGGCCCTCGCTAAAACAGCACTTTTTGTTTTTGTCTTCAAAGGGCATTTTTTTTAAGGTTCGGGGTTTTTTGGGGAGGATTTGAGATTGACCTCGGGGAGGAACATTTTTGTGGTGGTTCTGAATGTCGAACTCCGAGGGGCGTAAATAAGTCTAAAGGTTTGATGGAATTTTGGGGGCTGAGATTGATTTGAAAAAATTACTCCTGATTGCTTTCGAAATGGGAAATAAGATACTGGAAAATAGCGACTGATGGTTGTTTGGAATCTTTGATTTTTTAGCTGATTAATCCAGTATCGACGTGAGGCTGCAAAAATTTGCAGATTTCGTGACTTAAAAAAAATGCAATAAAATTATTTGTGAATATTCGATCAAAAAAAATCCTGCCACAAATATGAACCAAACCCTCGTATCGACTTCAGGCCGCAACATTTTTTCAGACTTCGTGACGAATAAAACAAAAAAAAATTTGTAAATATACGATTAAAAAAAATCCTACAAATATGAACCGTTCCAACCCCGCAATTCCTCGACACCTCCCGATCTCCCAAGTATCACTTGAGGCATCAAAGATCTCCCGCGCGCGCAGCGCCTACAATTGCAGCAACTGTAGCACAAAAAGCGCGTGCAACAAAAGGCGACCAACGAACAATGCTGGGCTGTTGCTTGAATTCTGACTCGCTGGGCTCTTCTCTCGCAAGTTGTTGTTCCAACGCACGAGGCCTCCAGCGCCGACGTCCCGTTCGCTCCGTCCAAGAGCGTCACTGGCGGAAACCACGTGGCTCGGTATTGATCCTCTTCGGTGGAACGACGAGGAGGCAGCAGCAGCAGCAGCAGCAGCACCGAGCGAGCGAGAAGGCAGAGCACCCCAAAGGGGTGCGCGGAACGGGGTGCACGACAGTGTTGCCTCTCTCCCTCTCTGTCCATCGAACTGCGCCTCGCTATTTTCCATCCCCCCATTTTCTCATCCCCTTCCCCCTTTTCACCCCCTCACCTATCCCCTCCCCTGCCTACCCTTGTTCCCTCTATCTCACTTTTCCTCGCCCTTTTGCGCTCTCGGCCACCTCTGTACACTACACCATTTCCCTTCTTCGTCGTCGCCTCTCGCCACCCCCTCCCCCACCCCCCTCCCCCCCGTCAACCCGCCACCCTCTTCTCGTCCACGAATACCACTCTCGTCGCTCTCGCTCGCTCGCTGCGTCCTCTTTCATCGTGGCGGTGTCTCGCTCGCCGCAGAGGGTAGCAGCCTAGTGCCCCTGCCTCTCGGTCATTCACCCTGCGCCTCGTACACATCGCTCGCTCGTTTCTCTGTGTGCGATGTATATATATATATATATCTCGCTCCATTGCGACTCTCATCCTACGGGACTTTCCCGGGGGTTACGAAATTCCTGCTCGGTACTTTTCGAACCTCTGTGACGTGCGTTTTAACGTCGTGCAAGAGCATTTGGCGTATTTTCGGCGACGATTTTTTATGGGAAATATAATTCAGACGGTTTTTTTTTGCATGTATCTTTTTTTTTAAGGTGATAGGAATTAGCTGTTGAGTCGTAGAGTTTTTTTTTGTAGATGTCAGATGGTTTTTTATTGCAGGGACTTTTTTTTAGGGTGGATCGAAGGTGGCGGAAATTTTGACTGAGTGGTCACGCTTCTTTTCTGACTTCTTCACGAACGAATCTGACGTGGAAATGGAGATGTAGATGAAAAATTAAGGAGCAGCTATTTTTGCTGAGCTTTGGTTTCGTCGGTTTTGCTGAATTTTAGGGATTTTGCTGCTGGTCGGAAGAGACTCAGGAGCTAATGGGGGAGGAGGAGGGGGGGGGGGGGGGGGGGGTTGCACGAAGTGAAGCCCTAAAATTAGTTAGGGTCAGACATGTCACGTCGCGTGCAGATAAGATTCACGTCTGTCTCGGTTTTGGTACCTGATTTTGGGGCTGACTGGGTTGCATTTCGATCCTGGCAGAAAATTTGCAGGATACTCGAGCGGCTTTTGATGATCGTCAGTAAAGTAGAAAATGCGTGTGTGAATTATTTGATTGAGTGCAGTAACTTACGATGACTTCCTTATTTATCCGAGTACTAACGATTATCTTCAGTGTGTCGTGTCTTACCTGAAACAAAAAAAAAATGAATTTCACATCAGTCCAAAATACATCGTCACATTTTCCTTAAAAAAAAATTCCGATTATTAGAAATTGCTCTGAGAAATAAAACGCCCAACTGTAATTAAAAACGTCGTCTAGACATTTAAATTCAGCAGGACTGAATTGAAACGTCGACTCGGTTGACTGCGACCAGTCTGGTAATTTTATGGCTCGGTCCTCCCGAGGGAAAACGTCGTCCCCGTCCAGGGCGCCTGCGTCGTGAGCCATCGACTGACGACTCGCATTTTTTTTATCGTATTTTTTATTTTATTTTTGGTATCGTTTTTTGTGATTTTACATAAATTAAAAAAAAGTTTTTGCAACTTGTTTTGTCAAAATGGCGAGATAAAGACAGAGCCATCGTGCGGGACACCAGACGAGAAATCTCTCGAGCCTCTCCGGCAGTCGGGTCCCACCCCTATGATACCGCGCGTCGAGACGGCCCCTCTCGTCTACGTCTGTTCGTATATATCCCCGTCGGCCCCTCCCCCGAATCTCGGGAAACCATCTGCAAGTAGCGTGTAAGAAAGTGCTGAAAGAATTATAGGGCGGGGGGAAGGAGCCGCGGAAAATATCCGCGACTATGCCCGGAGCTCTTGAGAAAAGTCTTATCTCGTTTTTAGGGGTGGTTTTCTCGTTCTCCGACGAGAGACTCGAACGAGAAATAAATTGACGAGATTCAATTCAAAAAATTACATCCACCACAAACAAAAAAGCTTACAATTTTTTTGTGAAAAAAACAAAAAATTTCACGTCAATTTTTCAAAATGTTGTCCCGGGAAAAATGTAAAAAATTCAAACTCGAGTTACTTCAATTTTTAAAGAAGTCTACAATTTGTTCTTGTACTAAAAATTAATCAACATAAAAAAATTATTTTACAAAAAATATTATTTCAGGTTACATTCTTTTCAATTTTGTCGCGGAATTTCTTTTTTTTATTCAACATCGCGTTACTTCAATTCCCAACTTTTTCACACCGACGAGTCTCGACTTTGCCAGACGAGGCAGATAAGCAGATTTGATTCATCGCCATTTAATTGCGTTTGTTTGGCAAGATATTTCGAGCACTGCAGATTGTGCACTGTGTACAGCATAGAATCTATATATAGTTTATTCCAATAGTAATACATATATAGAGAGAGGGAGAGGGAGAGAGAGAGAGAGAGAGAGAGATAGCGACCACACCTAGCCTACATTCACGGGGTGCATTGACCTCCAAAGGGGTTGATCCGCCCGGCCGGACTAGTATTTTTCATGGGTCCCGCGATTCCGCACCTGCGCGTTGCGGCCGCCCCACGTGGCGCTTCGCGCACCACGTGGTCTCGGCGGCCGAGTCTCGGGGGCGAGAAAATCCCCGGCGGCGGCGGCCGCCGGGTGTTCGAGCGGCCGGGGGGCATCCTGAGATGGCGTTAAACGGGCGCCGGGAGGGCGGAGAGGGGGGAGGGGGGGGGGGGGGCGAAGGGTCCGCGCCGGAAAAAGCGATCCTTTCGCGCGGCGCAGGGGGATGAGGCTATCGACCAAGGGCAAGGGCGAGGGCATGCGTAAACGTGCGGCACGACACGGCTCGCGCGGTCTACGCGACGATTCAGACGAAGGACGGCCGCCCCATAACACACAGTTAGTCATGGGATGCTCGGCGAGGGAAATCAATAAAAATAATTCGGCTCTCCGCGGGCGACGCGACGACCTTAAGGCAAACTTTCTGAACTTCGGTGATATGGATTATGGATTTTTCTTACAGGAAAATCACGAAATGAAGCGAAAAATGTTAGACTTTATCATTTTGAAATTCCTTTATTGACTCTTAAAAAAATTGTCACATTATAATTTTACGAAGAAAAAAAAAGTATTGATACACGGGAAAAAAATATCCTTGATTCAATAAAACCATGGACTGTGGGCTACCAAAAACAATGTTTTTAAATTAACTCCAGTTATCGTTGTCATAATCCGGTTTAACATTGAAACAATAAAATATAGTTCTGCCTATTTTGGAGTTACCGTTTCAATATCATACGAAATTGCAGGAACTGGAAGTGACATTGATTTGACTACACTTGTTTTTAGCAGCCCGCAACCCACGGTTTTATTGAATCAATGATATTTCTTTTCCGTGTATCAATAGCGTTTTCAAAAGAATAAAATTAATAATCAGTATTTATATCAACGGCGGTGTTGGAAGAAAAAAATTAATAATCAGTATTTATAATAACAGCGTTTCCCAGAAGGATAAAATTAATAATCAGTATTTATATGAACAGCGTTTTTAGCAGAATAAAATTAATAATCAGTATTTATATTAACAGTAGCGTTTTTAGAAGAATAAAATTAATGTGCCAGTATAAAAAGAGCATTTAAAAAAAAATTGGAATCTCGACCTGCAATTTTTTCACCCGGATTTAATTCTCTTTCGCCGCACGAAACCCCGCGGATACAAGTCCATAACCCACGTAACGTGTCACACAAATCAGTCGCAAAAAAATATCGCGAAATTCGTTCGCATTTATTTTTTTTTTTTACTTTCGTCTCGTTTCTATTCGGCGATCCGTCTGCGAGGAAATGGAAGGAGACAGGGGGTAGGCGGACGGCTGCTCCGTCGTTTCGTTGAATTAACTTCCCCTCGGTGTTTTGGACAGCCCTGAGCATTCGTATCGAGCGGCAATGCCAAGGGCAAGGGCGCTCGTTCCCCCCCACCCCGCGCGCTATATGGCCTGGCGGGCGACCCCCGCTCCCCCCTCCTTCCCCCCTGTCGAGTTTGCCTTCCTCTTCCTCGTCGTTTCCTCTCTTCCTCTTCCGGCACCGTAGCTGAACGCCGCGCACGCATTGACGCACCCATAGCCCCCTCCTTTCCCCCCCTCGACCCCTCCTCGCCCCCCTCAGTGGCGCCGCCTGCGCCACGGCCCCCCTCGACGATCCCCATAAATTTCGAGCCTCGCGTTTGCGCGCAAACCTCCTGTCTGTATCGCCCACTAATATCGCACCCGTTCTGCGCATAATTTTCCTCGCTACGCTCGCGGCTTTCGCCGAAATAAAGTAAACACGAAGTATTACGCGGCTGCCGCGAGCCGGGCAAACAAAATGGCTGCGTTTAATCAGAGCGCATTGGGACGACGAGCTGCGGGAAAATAGGCGACTTGAGTTTCGAAAAAGAGAGAGAGAGAGCGCAACCGATATTTTATTGAAGAGATTCTGGATTTTCGTTGTTAGGTTTTTTTTTGCAGCCTCAGGAAACCATTAATAACGATGGAGCGACGAGAAATGGCGGGAGAAAAAAAATCAGGAACACATCGTGATAAACCGCAAATTTGATCAGACGTTGCGATTTTTTCGGATTTTCTAGTTGCTAAGACATATTTTGTGGTTGCAATAAAGAATGGAATATAATATTAATGGTTGACATAAAAACGAAAAAAAGAAAAAATTCAAAACGTTTTTTATTTGGTCAGGTAGAAATTAAGAAAAAATCGGTCAATTTACACGTCATAAATTTAAAAAAATTTACGGAACAAAAAATAATAATTTGTAGACACATTAAAAGAATCTAAGACCAGGGAAGTGATGACTGGATTGACGGCGATCGAGTCGCGAGGCTTCACACGTAGATTATGCTTACGGCATCCGAGGGGGGTAAAGGGGGGTTTAGAGGTGGGGGGGCGTCGGGGGGCCCCGCGACAGCGGCATTCGCGGAACGGAGAAAGCAGCTCGCGGTCGCGGGGTTAACGTCCCCCGTGAAACCGACTTACACGCCGGCGTCTCTTGCACTAACGATGATGTTTCTACCGGGCGTTACGTAAACGTTAACACAGCGCCTGTTCTGCGGTATCCGAGCAGCAAGGGATTTGTGAAAGACAGAGAGAGACAGCGAGAGCGACGTCGACGACCATGTGGACGACGTCGAGGTGCACAAAACCCCGGTGGGGATAAAACAAACACGCCAAGACGGAAATATACAAGTGTTTATGGTGAACCCATCCACGGCTACGGCGAAAATTTACATCAGCGCCCCGAGGTAATGATTTTTTCGTCCATCAAACCACTGAACCAAAAATACAATGAATACGTAAAAAAAAATATTGGCAGATTTATCAGTGGGTAGGAAATTAATATTCAATGAAATTTTCACCTGACTGTTTATTTAATTAACGTGGATTTTATCAATCTATAGTGACAAACTTTTTTTATGCGACAAAAAAATTGTTTAATGAATAAAAAAAATCGACGTTTGATCTAAGCTGCAGAAAGTGATATTCTCGGTTCGCCGAAACAGGAAGCGAGTTTGAGCACCGCTGAGCCGAGGAGAAAGTCGCGACCGACATATTTTGCGTTCGTGAGGCTACATAGTAACTCGCCGCTGCCGCGTGTAGCTGCGGATCGGAGCAGCGGCGGCAGCAGCCGAGCAGCCGAGCAGCTAAACGTGTGTAGCCTCGGGAGGAGAGTGAAAAAAAGAAAAAAAAAAGAGAGAGACAGAGAGACACGTTCAGTGAAGTTGGAAGAGGTACGAAGACCGAGGGAGTCCGAAAAGAAAAAAAAGGAAAAAAAAGACAAAGACAGTATTAGTGAAGCTGGAAGAGGTACGAAGACCGAGGGAGTCCGAAAAGTAAAAAAAAATTTAAAAAAAGACAAAGACACTATTAGTGAAGCTGGAAGAGGTACAAAGACCGAGGGAGCCCGAAAAATAAAAAAATAAAAAATATTAAAAAAGAGAGAGACGTATAGTGAAGTTGGAAGAGGAACGAATCCCGAGAGAGCCCAAAAGGTAAAACGAGAGAAAGAGATACATGTTTAGTGAAGCTGGAACAGGGACAAAGACTGAGGGAGCCCGAAAAAAAAAAAGAAAAGAGAGAGAGAGGGAGAGACGTTTAGTGAAGTTGGAAGAGGAACGAAGACAGAGGGAGCCCAAAAAGTAAAAAAAAAAAGAAAGAGACACGTTTAGTGAAGTTGGAAGAGAAATGAAGACCGAGGAAGCCCGAAGAGTAAAAAAAAAAAAAAGAGAGAGGCGCATTTAGTGAAATTGGAAGAGGTACGAAGACCGAGGGAATCCGAAGTAGCGGGACGCGCAGCTGCTGCTCTCGCGGTGCGAGAAAATGCGTGAATACGCGTGAAACGCGTGGCGCAGGCAGGCGAAAAGAAACTGCAGGCGCGCCTCGGGCGCTCGGAGAGCTCGCGAGCTCTAATGACTTCATTTGCCCCGTGGAAAACCGGCCGCCCCGATGGTACCCGACGCGCGGCACTCGGGCTGCTCGCACGTCCCTCGCTTGTACATCAATTAAGGTGTTACACACTACCGGCTTCGCGATTATCGCCATTCTTGGCGATGGCCGATCTCGCGGTTGGTGCAACGGAGTCGCGAGGAGCGGCTGAAAACGAGCCTCTCGCACTCGGTCGGAAAAAGCCGGGCAGACGGCTTTTTCCGACTGTCATTACTGGCCGACATAATAGTAGCCGCAATCTTGGCATTTTTGCGGTTGGGGATTTTACGGTTTTTTTTTTTGCCGGAGTTTTAATTGCTGGCTTAATAGCCGTGGAAATGGGCTCATTGGAACTTCTTGGGTGACGTCGGAGACTCGAGGAATTGGACAAAATGTTCGGGAAGAAGTGTTGCAAAATTGGGGTTTTTCTATTTTTCATTTTTTGTGATTTTTAATATGATTTTGTTTTATTTTATTTTTCAATTTTATTAGGGTTGATTTGTTATTTAAATTGAATTCGAGTAACAAAAATTGATGACTAGACTTTGGGATTTTTGTGACGTAATTATTTAGGAAGCCAAGATATTTTTTCGTTGGGGTTCGTGGGGTTTTTTTTCGCAGGATAACGAAACATTTTTGTTTTTGTTTTCGTCCGTTCAACTTGGTACATTGAAACATCTTGAGTGACGCTGGAGGCTCGGGGAATTGGACACAACGTGTGGGAAGAAGTGTTGCGAAATTGGTGTTTTCTATTTTTTAATATCTTTTTTCAGAATTTTATTTCCAAATTTCAGCAGGCTCGATTTGTTATTTAAATTGAATTCGAATAATAAAAATTGTTGACTGAACATTGGGATTTTTGTGACGAAATTATTCGGGGAGATATTTTTTCGTCGGGGTTTTTTGTTCAGGGTAACGAAATATTTTGTTTTTGTTTTCGTTCGTTCAACTCCGCGCCCGGCGGGTTTTTTTTCCTCACACCGACAAAAACAGTCATACGCTGCTGTTTCAAAACGGTGGCCTCGAAGATTTCGCCGGGCGCTTCCAGAAGCCGGTTGACTAACGCCTATTATGTTTGAATTCCTTTTCGGCGCGAGGTGGATGTGGCGCAACGTGTTTTGATGATTTCGCGGCGGGCAGGACCCGCCGAAATGTTTCGCTACGAGTACCGTTCGCTAGATGTTGTCGTATGAATCATTCATTCAAGGGTAAACACGTGCGCGAATCGCATACGTCAAAAAACACACACGTGTTGCGAAATATATTTTGTTTACTTTTCGACCCAAATTTTCACCGCACGGTTTGTCGTGAACCATCGATAAGTCATTTTTTCCCTCACCGGAAACCATCATAATAATTAATTTCCCATAAAACTATAATTTCTCAATAAAAAAAAATTCTATCAACAATTATCGCCCAATTTTTTTGCGAAATATTCGGTTTCATTTCATTTAAACAAATTTTTGCTAAAAAAATAGCGTTTTTATCAAAACTGCATCTAAAAATGCATAAAAATAACAACTGTATTACTATTTTATTATTATTTACGAAAATAAAAGTATGAAAAAAATTCTTCGAGAATTGACGCTCCAAGCTCAGCCGATTCCTCGCGTGTTTCCAACTTTTCCGCGGCTCAGCATCGACGATGCATTTTCCCCCCGCGACTGCAGCGCGGACGAAACTTTTATTTGACGATGCCCGCGCGGCTGTTACGGGGCGAGCGTGTCGGGCATACGAGGCCGCGATTATGCGCGCGCGGAAACATTATCGATGCGGCACGTATCCAGACCGGAAGTCGCATCGTTCCGATATCGTGTAACGTATAATCGGTTTATCCTACCTGCGCTTCGCATTTCCCACCGCGAAAATTGTGGAACGCGAGCGTCGAATTTCCCGCCTCGACGTGACACACCGGACAATGACGGCTGATGATGGCTGAAGAAGAGGATTTGTCATTGGGGGGGATTGAGATCGCGGCTGAGGATTTATTTATTCTATTCACGAGTCGTCGTGGTATCCACCGGTCGTAGCGGGAATCGTTAGACAGCAAGTGCAAGGTGGTCGCTCGCAGCAGCAGCAGCAGCAGATCAGATTCTGCGCACAGGGAGACCTCAACCGCCATCGCGAGCACCGAGGGAAAGTTTGTTACGTCATTCCCTCGCGCAGGTATCGCGAGCCGACTAGACGTAGATAAATAACCGAAGTGCATTGCGTTAGCATCCGTGCACACTGGCAACATTTTCGCGTTTTTGTTTTGGATTCATCGATATTATGCGAAATTATGCAAATTTGTGGATTTTTATTCGGAATAAAATGAAATAAAAATTATTTTTATTCAGAATAAAATGAAATAAAAATTATTTTCATTCAGAATAAAATTAAATGAAAATGATTTTTATTCAGAATAAATTGAAATAAAAATGATATAAAAACGAAATAAAATTGAAATAAAATAAATAGCAAATAAAATGAAAATTGAATAAAATTAATTAGCAAATGAAATAAAAATTGAATAAAATTAATTAGCAAATTAAATAAAAATGAAATAAAATGAATTAGTAAATGAAATAAAAATGAAATAAAAGAAATAGCAAATTAAATAAAAATGAATAGCAAATGAAATCAAAATGAAATAAAATTAATAGCTAATTCAATAAAAACAGAAATACATAGATAAAAAACTTGATGCTCGGATTCCAGACACAATAAAAACTATTTTTCGCGTAATTTTTCAACGCTACACCAACGAGTCGTACAGCGATCGCATGTCACGCACTATCAAAACAAGAAATTGGAGCGTGGAGATGCAAAAATGGCGAAACCGGCAGCAGCGTCTATTGCGGGAGGTCAATACGTTGAGGAGTGAAAAGCTATCGAAGCTCAGCGCTGGCTTAATGACCCGTGATGTGTGTAGCGGCGGGTGTTCTGCTGCGCGACAGAGCAACGGACACTGGAAGACGGAGAAGGAGAGATCGGTGGGAGGAGGAGAGGAAAAATAGAGTAGTGCGAGAGAAGCGAGACGGAGACAGCGGAGAGCCGGAAGCAATGACCGTGGTTCAAGCTCGAACGATCGTACAACGATAGAGAAAAAGAGAACGAACGAGCACACGAATACGGCTATCTATATGCTCGGCCGCACCTACACCAAGCCCGCAAGTGTACAGATGCTCGATAACAGAGTTAAGGCCGGCACATCATCCTGCGCGCTATACTGCGCTCTAAACTATACGGTGTTACTATCGCGCTGGGGGCTGACCTCGCTCGACGATTACAAGACTCCACCGAGCTGCACGTACTGCACACACGACGCTCGCGTCCACCGAGCTTCGATATATATACAGCGGTTTCTATGACTTTTCTATGACTTTTGTCGCAATCGCATTCAACAATCGCGATGTCCCGTAATTAAATAAAAAAATTACTCGTTTAAAATTTCGATTGAGGTGACGAAAACATATTTTTATAAATTTGAGGTTAACATCGGGTCGCCTGAAAATTGTAGAATTTGAAGGTGCGGTGATTTTGCACTTTTTTTTTACTTGATAAAAAATGTATTGGCCGTGAGATTTTTGTTGATTAAAGAATTTTCTAATAATTTGTTTTTCAGAAATTGGGCATATTTAATTATCTCTTCAAAAAATCAATGCGTACAATATCTGGCATTTTGGATATTCATTTTTCATTTTCGATAAAAAAAGAAGTAACCTTCATTATAGGGACGAAATATCGAAAAAAGTGTGAAAACACTTTTTATTATTTTATTTTTTTATACCTTGCTTCGAAGTATTTTTGCCCGTACACAACGAATTCGCCGTTAATTTTTTTTTCTCAACGCGATAGATTTCACGAAAAACACAAAAAAACTTAATTATTTTCGATTTTTTAATATTTTTTTACATCAACCATGGACATAATAGAAAAAAGATTATTACAGCCACAATTAATGGCCATGTCTATAAAAAATCCAACTCTGTGCCCCCCAATAAATCACCAAATCTCCCCTTCCCAATAATTAGCGACACACACAAAAAAAAAAGGCAAAATTCCTTCCAACGAAATCCGCCGACCGTCGCTCGGTGTGAGCGCGGCTTAAAAGGAATATTCGCGCCCGGAGTGGGATAGAGCGCGTCGAGACTCTCGACTGGCGGTTCAGCTAGTTCGCTCGGTAGCCGCCGATGTGTTGCAATGGCCCAGAAGCGGCGGTAGCTAGGCGAAGGGTCAAAAACACCGCGAGCGGTTTCTAGGCCACGCGCTGCTATCTATAAACCCCTGCGAGAGTCCGCGCTGCCCCCCCTCCTGTCCCCCCGCCCTGCCCCCCGCGCCCCTTCTGCTCGCGGCGTCTCTCTCGCTTTTCCTCGTCTATGCGCGCCGTCCGCCTCCTCCCGCGCACGAATCGACGTACGGCCAGGCGCAGCGGCGTCGAGCATCGGTAATGCCAGCGATATCCAGCGCTCCGCGCGAGTCAGACGCGTCGGGTGGGACTTTAAATAGAGAAGGAGAGACGAGGAAGCCGCGAGCGGCGAGGAGAGGAAGAGAAAAAAAAACGAAGAAGGGACCTTTCGATATTTCCGTTTCCGCGCGGAGACGGAAAAAGTGGGACGGCTTCGGCCATTCGAGCTTCGACGCTAAAGTCTCGGAGCTTCTTCGTTCTCGCTTTGAGCAAACTTCGGGAATATAACCATCAACTCCTCCTACTCTCCCCCCCCCCCTCCCCCCGTCTACCTCCCCTTTTGTGGCTATTCGTCCAGGGGTTTCGGGCTTCCGTGCCGTACATGAAGCTTTTTCCAAGCACCGACGGTTCCCGTGTTGGGGCGAATAATTTTAGTCTCGCATTGGGATGAACGGGAATTGGAATATTATTTCTATCAAATAATTTTTTATGTGCGGTAAGCGATATTTATTTTCGCCTAATATTGGATTGTTGACATATTTTTTTAATGGTTCGTTTGGGTCGACCGAGGCTGACTGACTTTTATTTCGCTCTCGTTGAGTGACGTAGATCGTATGGAAATGAAAAAAATAACAAACAAATATTCTTGATAGTTAAAAAAATATAAAAAAATAAAAAATTGGAAATTGACGTTTCATTGTCCCTCAAAATTGGTTTTATATCGTCGAGTATTTCCGGTAGAAGATTTCCAGGCATAACAAATTCCGATTTTTATTTCACTCTCACGGAGTGACTCAGACCCCACATTTAATTTAATATTCAAAAAAAATATTTTGTCAATAGCGATTGACATTTAATTCCCCCTCAAAATTGTTTACACATCGATTGCATTTCTCTTCTCGGAAAAAGATTTCAATAAAGCGTCGAATCCAATTCCGGTTTTCATTTCGCTCTCATTGAGTAAATCAGTACGTACAATAATTTTCAAAAATCAGTAAAATATATTTTATCAACAGCAATTGACATTTAATTCCCCCGCTGTAAATTGTTTACACATCGATTGTATTTCTCCTCTCGAAAAAAGATTTCAAGAAATCGTCGAATCCAATTCCGGTTTTCATTTCGCTCTCATTGAGTATATCAGTTCATACAATAATTTTCAAAAATCAGTAAAATATATTTTATCAACAGCAATTGACATTTCATTCCCCCGCTGTAAATTGTTTACACATCGATTGTATTTTTCCTCTCGGAAGAAGATTTTAATAAAGCGTCGCATCGAATTCCGGCTTTTATTTCGCTCTCTCGCTCGGGCGTCGAGTGACGCAGGTCGCGCTATGGTCAGCCGGGCGCTCGGCGGCCGAAACGCGATCCGCTCGTCGCGCGTGCACCTCTATATCTGTATACCGCGTCCGCGGGGCCGTCCGTCTCTCTTCGGCTCCGTCTTCCCGCACACTTTATCTCAAACTTGACAATGGACCGATCTCGCCGAACAAGCGCGTGGACTTGAACGATGAATAATGCGATACCCGGTTTAGCTGTTAAGCCACCGTCGCACGTACACTCATCAGCGACAGACACGGCGACCTGACAGAGGAAAACTCCTTCCTCGCGCTCGCCTCTCGGTTATACAACCGGCTGTGTGTGATATCGCGTGCGTACGTTTCGCTTGCTCGCTGCTGCTGCTGCTGCTGCTGCTGCTGCTGCGACCGAACGAAAGTAACGTGCGCGGCGAACAACTTGGCGCGCGCGCGATCGTTCGCTTTCCCCTTTGTCAGAGGTGCTCAGCCTCCTCGCTTTTCTTGTGGTCCCTTGCAACCGATTTATTCGATTTTTTTCAGTAAATATCGGGATTTTTATTCATTCGACTTGGTACATTTTTTAAAAATAAAGTTGGACAAAATTTGTTTTCGAGGAGAACAAAAATAATGATATTTTTCGAGTAACTTTTTTTTTAATTAACTTTATTAATTAACTAGATAAACTTTTTTTTAATTGGTAAGGTGTTATTTATGGAAATAAATTGATTTTTCGAACTGTTTATTATTTAACTAAAACTGGGTTCTATAAATAAGTGAATTCAGTATTTTAGTGACATTAATTTATTTTAATATGCAAATTTTGTAATGAAATGAAATTGACTTATTTCAATACGCAAATTCTCTAATTAAATAAAATAATTTTTTTTAATTCGTAATTTCACGAAAATTGATTTTTTTTAAATATAAAATGCAATTAATTTTCCACCGGGATTTGGTGGCAAAATTAGCCTCGATTGGCCGAACGAATCCGCCCGAAATGACGATCTGGTTCGATTGGTGGACCAACGGGACGCGAATTGGTCCCCCGTGACAATAAAATATATCGAGAACCCACCGGTTTACATTGCGGTGTTGCTATTATCGCCTCCTCTCGCTTCGTTGATCCGCATGATCTCTCGGATCAGGCTCCGCTAAACTCGCACCAGCCCGATTCCCCCCTGTCCCCCCCCCCCTCCCCCTCAGCCTGGCAAACGACTTTCACTCGAGCGGGAGACTCGCTTCCTGGACATGCAGCAGCAGCACCGGCGGCAGCAGCAACAGCGCAACCCAGATGCGATTCCAGCGGAGCGAGTAGACGCGATCCAATCCCCGGAAATCCACTGGGCACCTCGTACCGTAACTCGATATTTATACCCTCGCGTTAGACATCTGCGACGGCATCGAAAAACCATCGACTTGCACCGAATAACCGTCAGAAACTGAGACTTGAGAAGCGTGGCGCGAACTTTGCAGTAGGAAAAACCGTCGATCAGAAATGCTAAATGATGTACCGTGAAAAAAAATATATATTTAATTTATTCCTTTTTGATATTCTGTCACGAAGTCAACCGTAAAAGATAATTTTATCCAACAATCAACTGATACTGATATTTTTGTTTTTGCTACTGCATTGCATAATAATTAAAACATGAGATTTCCAACATGCACCAAACTGTCACAAACTAAAACTTGAAAAAAAAAAACACAGCGCGAACTTTTCAACAGAAAAAACCGTCAATCAGAAATGCCAGCCACGATTTATTTGCCGTGAAAAAAATATATTCGATTTGTTCGTAATTTTTTTTTAACACTAGGAATAATATAAATATATAAAAATATTTTAACCCCAGCTCATATTGATATTTTTATTTCTTCAAGTAAATTGCACGATAATTAAAATACGACGTTACTAATCATACGGGGAAAAAAATATTTTTCTCGGCTGTGAAATGCATTATAATTTCCCAAGCGCGCGTGTTACAAGCTCGTATTACCGGTTTCCTTTTCAATGGGTGTGAATGAAGCGGCACGTTGCACTTCTGGTGCAGCGCGAAGCTGCACAGAGCTCCGAGTGTCGGTGGGCTCTCTATAGGTGGGTAGGGGGAGTCCCGCATAGGTCATTTCCTCGTGCATAACCCAATTAAGTGATTATTCAACGCTCTCTCGGACCCAGGCGGCGTGCAGTGCACACGGCGGCGGTCAGCGAGCCTCCTCCGTCCCTCTCTCTCTTTACTCTCACTTCTGCTGGTTCTGCGCCGCTGTACGCACGACTGCATAGGCTTACACCTTCCCCTCCACTTCTATGCACCCACCGCTTCGCTCGCGGCTTCCTCTACGCGACTTTCCCACCTACTTTCACGGGGGAGGCCAACACATTGAGAGACAAACCGGCTGCGTCGTTCCCGACCACCGATAATATTAACCACGACAGTGGCAATAAAAATTCAATAATTATGTAACGTATACCAATAATTAAAAAAATTATCGAACAAATAAAAGTAGGGAAAAAGTGGTAGAACGAATAAAAATAGTAAAAAAAATTATAGAGCGACTAAAAATGGTGAAAACAATAATTATGGATTAAATCAAAATAAGTTTAATAATCATGGGTCGATTAATAAAAACCCTCCTATTATTCCTGTGACTTTTGCATGACATTTTTTTTTTTTTTTCTATCGACTAAACATTGAGACAGTCGCACGTTGCATAATTCGAATACAGAAACGACAAACAAAGTCCGAAAATAATTTTCTTGGAAGGAATTTAAAAATGTAATATCACAAATGAATTAATTAAAATTACCTATTTATTTCCGTGACATCTGCACAACATTTTGATTACCAAATGAAAGCAATTCGTGTACGAAGAAATGTGAAAAAAAGCTAGATTAGTTTTGTTATTACATAATAAATCCTCGTTTTAATTCGAATGCAAAACATAGCAGCAAAAAGTCCCAAAAGAATTTGTACAAAACGAGTGAAAAAATGTAACATAAATCAATAAAAGTTACCTATTTCCGTGACGTTTGCACAGAATTTCAATTACCAGATCAAAGCAATCCCGCGCCCGATACAATAATTCGCGTGCGAAGAAATGTGAGGAAAAAGCCAGATTAGTGCTTTTAAAAATAAAATCCGTATCTCCATATCGAATAACGCATTATTATCGGCCGCGGCGAGAAATCCCTTTCGCGTTGCTCGCGTTGCTCGCGCGGGAGGAAGAGACGGGCGGCTCGCGAGATTCACCTCGCGTGGCCTAAATAAACAGCCGAGAATACATCGACCCGCGATGCGGCGTGCGAGAGCCGGTGGCGAGCCGACCGACGCTATTCGTCCGCGTCGCCGTCGTCGCTGGTTGTCCGGGACGCGAAGTTGCATCCAGAAATTCCGGGAAACGTTATAGAGACCCCGGGGAATTTCAGTGGCATAGAAATTGCGTGCGCGCGGGAAGATTACGATAATGACGTGGCCGACGTCGTCGGGGCTGCGCGGATATCCCGACGGCGACGCGCGCAACGCGCGCACGTCGACCGCGTAAAATACACACGGGGAATAAGTTTGGGTTAATATTCGCGAATGTGGGTCATAGCGTGAACTCGGTTGCGGTCGATGCCGCGCGGTCGTTGGTTCGTGTTGCGTCCCGGTTCGGCGTCCATTTCGCATTATACCGAGTATAGAAACATCGATATAGCGGCGGAAACTATCTCGAGTATCGCGAACGAAAACTGTTGGCGCTCGCGTTTGGAATACTCGCGGCTGTTTGGGATCGGTGGAGAATCACCGATCCCAAACAGCCGGTTAGGGAGAATCACTAAACCTTTTGGTGATTTAGTAGAGCTGATGGTACAGTTGGTTTTGCAAATATTAATTAATAATACACGGAGAGAAGGATCTGATCATTTTTACCATATTTCTAGTAAAAAGTATCGTAAATTTCCGGTAGAGGGGAGAGATAACGTCATCTATCGAGAAGAACGAGAACGATAAGAATTTTTACCACGAAATATGGTAAAACATATTATATACATGTTACAAATTCTCATAGGTTTCGTACTCTTCGTCAGGTGGCGGCTATAGCTTTTCAATACCAGGCACGTTGGTAATTTTTACTATCGCGTCCGGTAAATTTTATCTGATCCTTCTCTCCGTGTAGTAACATGGAATGATTATAACATAGTGTGTATATTTTTTAATGGCTGCAGCGATTATTGGTTCTTAAGAAAATTTCACGCTCATTTTCCTAAAAAAATGGAGAGGTGCAGTTGATGCATAACGAAAGTAATGCAGGCCCGTCCATTTCGTTCGCAATTGCATTCAAAAGTTTACGTGTCATTTTGTAATCACCGCCGGTTATTATTATTAAATCACACCTACGAAGCAAACCATACTGTGACATTTATTTCTTAACCCTTCGTGGTCACACTGGGTGATATTTACCATACTAATTTAACATGGAATTCTACGATAGTGCGACCACGAAGGGTTAAAGTAATTAGGATTTACCACCGTACTGTGACATTTATCTCTTAAAGTAATGAGAATTTACAGCTCTGTTATCGTATCGTCAAATGTCAAAACTGATGCAAAGAGAGCCGGGCGCTAATTCTACCTTGAAACCAGATTTTTTCATTTTTCAAGCGAATTCGGATCTATTTCTGTCGAAAAAATGTCGAAAAAATCTTTTTCTTTGAAAATCAGGTAAAAAGGCTTTGACACCAGTGTGGTTTGACACCAGACAAAAATATCAAGATCCCGAAATAATATTTACATTAAATGTAACTAATTTCGTCATATTAACGAGGCTCTGTACATCAGTTATAACATTTCGCAAAACCAAAAAATGTCAATGCATCAAGTTGGTCCTGATCTCAGGGCGTCTGACGACACCGACGACCAATCAGATCACGAATCAGATCGCTAAAAATGAATTTCGCATTTGTGACTCGTGAACTTTTTGCTGGTGGATGATTTATTTAATTTATTTTTTCTCCTCAATTAAACGTTGGCCCGCGAAATCCGGAGCGACAACGAATTACAACGAATTACGGGCGACAAACTCGAATCCCTCGGATAAACCGTGGAAATCGCCCGGAGCGATTTAACCGTGCGGGAGCCGTGAGGCTCGCCCTGTGCTGTGGCTTCCATCGCCGCTCGGCGTCGCGCTATATCCTCGGCGAGCTCGCGTGAGCCCGCACGTTCCCTGCACTCGGTGTAATACTTACGTAAGCTCTCGTGCTGCTCCGCCGGTGCTGCCGCCGCCGCTGCGCACTCGTCGCACTCGGTAGCGCGCGCGCAGAGGGCAGGCGGCGGCTTACGCTCCGAGAGCTACATGCAACTAATTCCCGCAGCTTCTGCACGTCGCTCCGCGCACTATTTATTACAACGCGCGCCGCGAACTTCGCTATCGCCAGTCGGCCCATTTTTTCACCTACTTCGGCGATATATCGACGGCTCTTTTTGCCGCCCTAGTTCGTTATCGTAGACGCTGTGCGCGCCAGCCGCGTGCGTCGAGCTCGTAGCCGGCGCCGCCGATTACTATGGGACCTCCAAACGCGTTATGATCTTTCTGATTATTATTATTATTTGTTTCTATACTTTTCTGGATTAGTTTTAAGATTTTTAATGACAAGAAAAATAATATTTTTGGGTTAAAATATTTTTTAATAGGTTAGCGAAATCATTCTTTGTTAATTATGAAGATTTATGAAGTTTATAGAAAATCTATAGGCTAATCACACGCGCTGGCGCGCGAGTCTGAAAAACTTGCCAAAATCGACCTCAGAAATTTGTTCTTTTCAAAATATCGACCTTTAACCTATACCATCATTCTCAAGTCGCATATTCTACCCCCGAAAACACTGGTTATTAACCTTTTTTAATCGATTTTGAAAAAAATGTTTTTTTGGCGACGAAAAAAATATTTTTTCTGTCAGAAATCGTAGATCCCGACCCCGTAGATCCCGTTCGGCTCCCGACCGAAAATGGCCAAAATCGACCCCAATTTTGTTTGTTTTCAAAATATCGACTTTTAACCTATACCATCATTCTCAAGTCGCATATTCTACCCCCGAAAACACTGGTTATTAACCATTTTTAATCGATTATGAAAAAATATTTTTTTGGCCACGAAAAAAATATTTTTTCTGTCAGAAATCGTAGATCCGGCTTCCGACCGAAAATCGCCAAAATCGACCCCAATTTTTTTTCTTTTCAAAATATCGACTTTTAACCTATACCATCATTCTCAAGTCGCATATTCTACCCCCGAAAACACTGGTTATTAACCTTTTTTAATAGATTCTGAAAAAAAGATTTTTTTGGCGACGAAAAAAATATTTTTTTTGTCCGAAATCGTAGATCCGGCTCCGGACCGAAAATCACCAAAATCGACCTCGGAAATTTTTATTTCAAAATATCACCTATAATAGGTTAATCAATCTTGCGCTCTTATAAAGCTTTAAAAGGTTACGGGTGCTGCCCCGCCTGTTCTCTTATGAAATTTTTCAAATTTGACACCAAACTGATTTTGTTTATTACGGACTTTCCTGGCAACCAATCACAGCTCTAATAGTTTGCTAACAATGCTTTGATAATGAGATAATTTTTTTTTTCCAAGCTCAGCTGGGCAGAAATTTATGTTTATTTTTTATTTCGCATATCCGTTGAACCGGTACCGTTTTTCCACACCGTTCGATATCCCCTGCAACAGTGGGACGTATACATGATACGCGTTCGACTTCCCCCGCCGTTTATCACCCGTCTCTCGTGATACCCGTCATTGATCTTTGAATGCTCTATTACCACCGTTAAACCTGATTCCATTACCACGTCACTCCGTCACGTCTCGCGAGGCATCCCGATCGGGCTTCGCGATCTCGCGAAGCCAGCTGCGATGTCTCAACTCACATATTCTACTCAAGTAAATATAAAAACCTCATTAATAACTGTGAACCCAAAATGAATTATTGAATAAACGCTGATTCAATTTTTTGAATCCCCAGTTCAAGCTTCAAATTAATTTACTTAATAATCTTCAAATCCGGAGTGAAAAATAACCACACCTTTTAAAATTCATTTTTTATTTCTAATTTGTTTAATCCCCAGCTCAACCTTCAAATTAATTTACTTAACAACCTTCAAATACAGAATGAAGAATAATTACACTTTTTTATTCAACGCTAATATTAAGCTATAATAACGCTAAGTAAAAAGATTTTTACTGAGGAATCATTTTTTACTGATTTACTGAAAGAAAAATTTACGACATTTTTTTTACTGATTTTTACCGTAAGAAATATTTTTTCGACATTCCTGGCCTGAAATTGAATTGTTCGGCGTGACGTAGGTGTTAGTTTTAATCCATGGAAAGTTACAAACGACGAGCGTTGCATCAGTCGAGATCGGACGGGAAGGCGGAGAGCTGCGGAGCTGCGGAGTGGTATATTAGTAGAAGAAACTTGACTCTGACCTACAATATAAAACTGCAAGTGCACGGGGCGCGCGCGCGCGCGCGCGCCGCTGCCTACGAGGACTCTCGCGCTCTCGGCGCGCACTTGTTGACGGTTGCCCCGCGTAGCGCGTATATTGTGCACTATGCAGCTGCCAACTCTTTCTGTCTCGCGCTCTCGGCGCGGAGAAATAATAACTTTTAGCTTTGACATCGCGCTGCGCGACCTCACGCGCTCGTATCGAGGCCGCGATAGCTTCTGGAATTACTGAATCTGTTTGCAGGGTTTCAACTTTTTTTCTTCTATTCTTCTTCTTCGCGTTTGAACGATCGTGATTCAAGGATTCCAAACATCTCTTGACCCAGATCTTGGCGCGATACGAGCGCATTTTTTTGCCGTCGGGCTGGCGGGGTTGTTGTTATTTACTTGTTTTTAAAGGGGGAGAAACAATCGTGTAAAAAAATTGCAGGAGATTTTTTTCGCCCGACTTAAATAGATGCAAATTAATTGGGGTAAAAAAGTCCTGCATTTTTATCTATCGTTGCTTTGGGAAGAAATTCCTTGAAAATAAAAAGGGAGGTTGAGGAAATTGCAAATAATCAGTTTATAAAAAGAAAAAAAAACTTCGAGGAATAAACGTCTTGCATTTTTATTCACCGTCACGTTGTCAAATAATGAATAAAAAAGGGGACGAATTAAGATTCTATTTCAAACCGAATTTGCTAATTTAGATTCCGGAACTGCTAGTCGAATTAAAAATAAAAAATCCCAGACCTGAATACTTCAAAATTAAATCGCGGTCTTAATCGATCCCCGAAATTATTTTAACATAGCCACGATTTCCGCTACTGCGAAAATACCAACGTCCAATTTCGAAACGGGGGCAAAAAAGTATTGACTCAATAATAAAGTAATTCAAAAGGTAAATTCGATCGATGATTAATTCACGAGATCACAAACAATCCATAAACTATATTTTCGCTACTGCAAAAATCGTCAAAGGGTCCGATTTCCAAACGTGGCAAAAAAAAATGTTTTACTCAATAATAAAGTAACTTAAAGGGTTGTAAATTCGATCGCGGCTGCGAGAGCTTTGGGGGCCTCCGCAACATAGTTTCTATTCCGCTCGGTTTCGACGTGGGAGCTACGGCCATTTATTCTCGGAACTATATATAACGTCGGCTCCTCTGTCCATCGACCCTTAAGTGGAGCATGCACGTAATACGGCAGACCGGGCTCGCCGAGCGAGTGCGAGCGAAACGCCGCGCGACTTCTTCTCTCTCCAGGAACCCGCTGGAAGTGTGAGTGGAGTGTGCGGCGCGTCCATTCGCGCGAGATTCCGTGACTCAAGAAGCGCCGAGCAAAACGCGGAATGCTAGAACAACGACGAGGATTTTCCTCGGGCTGCATAAATGAACGCGTGTTATAAATATCCCGCGAACCCCCCGGAGTCGAAGCTCCAGCTCTCGGGCAATTCGCGTCACGACCTCCCGAAAATGCAGAACCAATTAACAACCCCATTCACAATTTTCGCAAAAAACAGTCGCACATTTTTCGCCAGTAAAATTCTTCCTTTTCTCTCGTAAATTTATTTTTTGTTTTAACGAAACCAAAATAAAAAAAATCCTGATCGATTCTGAGTAAGACACAAAAATAAATACATTTTTCCGTCAGCCAAATTCTTCCTCGGCCCCACAAAAAGAATTCTCAATTCATTCAAATCAAAATACAAAAAATAAATCCCGGACGATTCCAAGTGACGCAAAAATCCCAAAAAAAAAAGCAAAGCTCCACGAGGAAACAAGAAGCAAAAAAAAACCTCCATACAAATAGAACCGTAACGAATACAAAAAGCGCAAAAAAAAAAAGAAAAAAAAAACCGCCTGATAGGAAGCGTGAAAGCATAAAAGTAAAAGGCGCGTGGAGCGGTGAAAATGCGAGGAAAAAAGGGGGGGAAACCTTCCGCCGATCGGCAGCGCTAAATGAACCGACGAATGAAGGATAGGCGAGAGAGAAAGAGAGAGAGAGAGCAGGAGGCATAGACTGTGCTGGTCATGGACTGCGTTGGCCGCGGGCGGCGAGCGGTAGAGTGGGGAAAGGGCGAGGGGTGGCGGGGCGGGAAGGGGGGGGGGGAAGCCGATGGTGAGACGTGGGACGAAGCGTAGCAGGAGGCTCAGGCGGTGGAAGAGGCCGCGCGTCGAACGGGGGTAGGGGGTACACGAGAAGCGGGCGGGAGGTGCGTTCGCTCCCTCTCCCTCGCCGACTCCACGGAGGGTTAGGTGTAGTATCGGTCATTACCTCCGCGCTGAGTAACTGGGTCAGTCGTCACAGCGGCTCGGTTCGCTCACCGGCGGCCGCCACCCGTTTCGCACTCTGACTCGACTCGCCGTCGCGCTATCCTTCGCCGCCGGCGATGCCGCCGCACCGCCTTCGTCCCCCCCCCCCCCCCTTTGCCCGGTGCATGTTGCGCCTAAAGAACGCGCGATAGGTGGACGTGTGTTTCCTAGGTATAGACGAGATTCCTGCGAAATTACCGGCGACTCGTCATTGTCACCTTCGTGTCGAGAGAGGGGAAATTGACGCGTGGGAAAATTCTCGTCGCGGGCTTCGAGGAAGTCGGAGGGGGACTTTTTTCCTGGGGCTACGCGAATTTTCGCTGAAATGCATTTTGTGAGGGGATTTTTTTTTTTTTTTTCGGGAAAATCATTTTTTACTGGTTTTTATGTATTTTTGTATGATTGTTGTTGTTGGTTGATATAAATCGCTTTTATTGGTTTTTCGTTCTTATTTTCCTGGGGCTGTGTTTCGTGAATTTTGGCTGAAATATATTTTTTCGGGGTTTATATTTATTTTTATTTTTTTCGGGGAAAATCATTTTTTGCGCTGATTGGTTTCATTTATTATTTTTGAATTATTGTTATTATTTGAGTTACTGTTAGTTGACACAAATTGCTTTTATTGGTTTTTGGTTATAATGTTTTACCGGAGTGAAAAATATTTTTCGTGGTACAGGAGTCGAATAAAACGGGTCTATTTTCGTTAAAGTAAAGTACATTTTTTGCAAAGGCGAAATAGAATTCTCAGCGAATCCGACGAGTGATCCAATTTGCTTGAGAACTCGCGAGTTGAATTATATTTTTCAGCGTCAACCGAAAGACTGTTCCCTCGACGTGTCCAATTATGATTAAAACAATTCGTAATTGGACACGAGTGGATATGCTGATGAACGTTCGGCTTTGCGAATAATTCGTCAAAGTGTGTTCGGGGAACACAGCGAGGAGTCGTTTGCACGTGAAGAGAGGAGAGCTTTGAGGTCCACGTGGTAAATCCATAACCGACGGCGGCGCGCGGAAAGCCCGGCACAAAGTAGAGAGAAGAGTAAAGCACGAGAGGGACAGGAGGGGGGGGGGGGAGGGGGGAGAGGGAGAAGGAGGAGGCTACCGATGCAATTCGTTATGCAACCGCGCGCCGCACAGGCGAAGGACAGGCCATAGCATCAGCGGCGCAGTGTACTGCGAAGAGGCAATTACGGGAACGGAAGAGGCCGGGGAGTGGGGGGGCCGCGAGCGAAAGACCAAACGGAACGGGAGGGGCAACGTGGTCTAATTCCAAGCTGTGCAAGTATTAGCATTTCGCGATTATCTTTATCCGTGTGTTCCTCGTCGCGCACACAACGAAATTTCGAGACCGTATAGTTCGTGGGCACTCGGTGCCTACACGCGCATCCTCGTGAAACAAAGCCGAACGTCTTGACGTCTCCGGGCACGCGAATACTGGCGAATTATCCGGCGATAAACTTAGTACAACGTCGGACAAATTAAATTGAAAAAATCCCTCGAGGCTAAAATGAATACTATTTAAATTTAATTTTCTGAAATTAATTTTTCATCTTGAATGCTAAATATAATAATAATGGCACATTTTTTAATATACGTTTAACACTGCGTCAGCCAGAGTTGTGGATCCCTGATCTTTTAGAAATAAAGTTGATGGTACAATTGGTTTCGTAATTATTAATTCATAACCGGAGCATGGAGTAATTGTAATGTACTGCATATATTTTGTAATGTCTGCAAAGGATATTTAGTCTCGATAAAATGTCACGGTAACTTTCTAAAAAAAATGGAGAAATGCGGTTAATGCTTTACAAATGCTGTTCCATTTTTTCACAACCGACCACCATTTTTTTTTAAATTGAAAATTATTTATCTGTGCAGCTATTCAAAAGTTCACGTATCATTTTGTAATCGCCACGCGTCGTTAAATCACACCTCAAACCGTCCTATTGATTTCTCAAACTAATGAGGATTCACGACTCTGATTTTAAAGAAATCCTTAAAATCTATTCTTTCTAATGCCTCATCCGACGTCCCGTCAATAAAGCGTCAAAATAAATTAAAAAAAATAAACCCAACACAACACAACGATAAATAAATGTCCAACAACAATAATTACAGTAAAATAAGCCTCGGCCCACCGATCTCCAAAGGTGCATATTCTACCCCCTCCCCGCGTCACCCCGTCGCCCATATCCCACGACAGGTCCGCATAACGCGGCGTGCGCGCGCTATGCGCGTCCGTGTCGAGGCGGCAACGCGGCGAAATTGCAAACGATTCGCGATTAACGGTTAAGCGTTGCATATCAGTGTTATGAGGGGCATTCTGGGGCAAAGGTTGAGGAACGCTGGCCCGCAAGCTCGGAGCCTCTCCCTCTCTCTCTCTCTCTCTCTTCGCCTCCTCCTTCCACTCGACCTCCTCCTCCCTCCCCGCGCTCCCCCCCCACCTCCCTCCTCTCCGCAACTGCCGAGCTTCCCCGCTGCGCGCACGTCCGTCAGCAGTGCGCTTCGTGCTTTCGCCTGACCTACCCCAACGTCCTCCCCCCCCCCCCTCCCTCCGCCACTCCGCCGCTTCCTCACTCCTCCCTCCTCGCGGCGTCCATCGACGTCGGCTCCGCGCGTATAGGTAGCTATATATATACAGTGTATTTATGTATATGTATGTAGTATATATATATATATATATATATATATATATATATATATATATATATATGTATACATATCGTTATATACCTTTTGCCTTCAACCCTCTTTCCCTCTCGCTCGCTTCGTGCACAAGTGCGACGTTTCTCGCTCTTTCTCCTCCTCGCGCGGTTCGCGTGCACTATCGATGTATCTATCGTGTAGACTCTCACCGATACCTCGATATATGTATGTGTGTGTGGTGAGCTGGCTATACGTGTGTGACTACGGACTGCAGGCTGATCGCGTCGAACGCAGAGATATCGGAAGGTTGAGCTCCGCGTCGCTCGCACACGGAAACGCGAATTTTCGGATCACGTCAGATGACCGTCATTCCCCGGGAGGAGGGGTGGGCAGGAGGGGGGAGGGGGCTGTGAAAAGTGTTTTCTCCGCTGGCGTCGCGAAAGCTCTTCATCTGTCGCCTTGATGATCTGCGCGGCGACGGAGAACTGCGGAGAACGCGATCTCGTTGTGAGTGGCGATGGCCTTGGAACTCCGGGGTTTTTAATTCCGTGTGGATGAGGAAAAGCAGAGGAAAGCAGAAAAAAATTGTGTACTCGAGAAGAGGATCCTGGTATTTTACGACCCCGCTCGATTTTATGAATTTTGACAAGAAGACATCGGAAAAATGATTTTTTTCTGAATCAAGTAAAAAATGTTTTTCGGGGTAGACAACGCGAGTTGAGAACGATGGTGTAGGTTAAAAGTCGATTTTTTAAAGAAAAAAGATTTGCCTGCTCGAGAGGTCGATTTTTGCATTTTTCGATCGAACCCATGTATTTACGAATTCTGACAAAAAGACATCGGAAAAATGTTCTTTTTTCCAAATCAATAAAAAAAAAACTTTTTCCGGGGTAGAATATGCAAGTTGAGAACGATGCTATAAGTTAAAAGTCGATACCTTGAGAAAAAAAAAAATCAATACCGTGTCGTCGACTTTGTCATTTTTTTTTTCAGCAACGTTGGAAAAGCGTCGATGGCAAAAATTCGCGGAAGAAACTCGGCGTAGCCTAGTAAATGTTCGACCGGCGAAGATCGACCGATTGGCCGGCGTTTCTCGTCCAGGTGGTGGCTCGGCGCTACGTGCACGTTTCGCGTTTATGTGCACCACACACTCGAGTCGCGTCGAGGATGGAAAAGGTGGCGGTGGCCTGCCGGGGGGAGGGGTTTCTGCAACGTTGATAAGGCATCTATTTTCGAGCGTAAAACGCGAGCGTCAGCCTCGCGCGCGCAGCGCGCCGAGTCGTATGCCGCCACCGTCGCTGCTGCTGTGTGCGGCAGTCGGGTCTGCGCGAAGAGGGTCGCAGCGGGGCGTGCGCTACAATGCATGTTGACCCATATTCGGGTCGTTGCTATTTCAGATCCATCCTTTCCATAGAGGAAGGTCGTCGTCGTCGTCGTCGTCGTCGTCGTCGTCGTCGTGGCCGACGACGAACGACCGACCAGCCAACCAACCACGACTGCGCTATAGAAAAACGTTACGTAACCCCCTATCTTGTTTTCGCGCACGATGGGAGTCGAAAACAACCGCTGCACCAGACACACAAATCGCACGCACACCGAGAAACCATGATCACCTATTAATTGCGCGCTGGCTTCGTGATAATAGTTTTCCGTACACACTGGAGCGGCGAAGATGTGTTTATTGCAGGGGGGGAATCATGAGAATTAGAAACGAGAAGATATTAGACATTTATTTTTAAGAATTGTTGATGAAACTGTTTTTTTCTTAGAATTTTTCCTCAATATTTGGGGGGAATAAATAATTTTTTGTGTATAGCGATTAAAAAAAATTAGACGAGAAAAAACAGGTAATTTTTTGTCCGAGAAGAAAATATATAGTAGGTATAATAATCTATGCACGGTGTAGATAAAAATTTGTATCTCGATAATAAAAAAATTGAGGCTGGTGTAAAAATATTTATAAACGATAAATAAATCCCGTGAATATTTTCAGGCTCGCTTGTCATCCACGTGGATTGCCCTCGGTGCGACTTTCGTGTCTGATCGCTGACGGTTCGTACCACTGCGACTGTCACTACTTTCGTTCTCAAGTCGACGCGGGACACACGACGAGAGCGCGAGTTACCTGCGCCGTATTATGAATAATAATCGAGCCAACTTCGTCGCCCGAGGTCGAAGGGCGGAGAGAAAAATATTGGCAGGTCGGTGAGGAGCCAATAAATCAAATCGATCGAAACAGCAGCTATCGCAGCTCCACTTAACGAGTTCGAGTGCTACAAATAAAAACACGCGGCGCATTTTCAGCTATGCGTCAGCGTGTAATTATTATTTTACGTCGTCGCGATATATTTTAGCATACATATCGACGTGTCGATTGGACAATCTCGAGGACAAGATCGTTGTATTTATTAAGGAGGACATTTATCGTCCACACGCGTCTTTGTATCACATAATCCAACCCGCAATCAGCGGCGGAGAGTTTGCTCGTAATCTCACGCTTCGACGGGCAACCGAGCGGCGCACATATTTTAATTCCACCGCCGTACGGACTACAATATATCGCCGCGCCGCGCGGCGAACAGGCACGTCGATGGATTATGCATGTTATGATTGATTGGCGCGCGTTACACCGTACGGCCGGCGTGTAGCATATGCTGTTTGCGCGAACGTGCCGCGCGAGACCTGAGCTCTCTTGGTCGCCGAGAAAACCATAATCAGGAAAACTCGTTCTGCGACGCGATTTGCAAACACGTGAATGGCGCATGAGTCGTCGGTCGTGCCGTGCGAGCGAAAAAAAAAAAAACAAAAATTACACACAGCCCATTAAATTAATACAGACTGAAAAATAAATAAGAGTATTTTTTTAATTAAAAAAAAAAATCTTATAGACCAACGTCTGAGTCTTGAAATCCCCGGAAACATTGACGTTACTAAAAAGGAACAAAATGTATTTTATTTTATTAAAAAGTAAGAATCAAAAAAATATAAAAAATATAATATTTTTTGCTGATTGAAAAAATATATTAAAAAATCGCTGTCGACAATTCACATTTTTAAAAAATGAAGAAGCACGAAGAAAATGATTTCTTTTGCAACTGAAAAAACAAAAAAAAAACATCAGTGGACAATTCCATTTTTTTCCCATCCTCCATTTCCCCCATTTACGACCAGGCGTTACGATCAAGTCATACAGCGCAGAATAACGCGTGTTACCAGCAGTGACTAATCGCGCATTGTCCCTCCGAGATCAGTCATCAGTGTCCAGTGTCGCCGCATCCGCCGCGGCTTTCTCTCCGTCGTGCTCGGTGTGTGCGTAGTGCACACACAAAAACATACCACACAGACGCGAATAAGTAGAGTACACTGTAATAGCTAATACCTACACGTCTAACGTGCCTTCGATGACGACAAACGTTATGCGTCGGTTAAATAGACAGAACGGCGGGGGGAAGGAGGAGAGTGGGGCGGGGGGGGGGGGGGGCGGGGGGGTTGAGTCTCGGTCATGATGGTCGTGGTGGTCGTTGCGTCGACGACATCCTTCTCCTCTTCTCTCGTCGAAAGAAACTGAGGTTCGGGGTACGAGGGGGGCGAGAAGAAGGGGGAGGCAGACGAAGGGGGAAGGAGGAGGGGGCGGGGGGGGAAGGGATTGGCCGAAGGGGAAGACGAGTAGATAGAGAAACAGACAGAACGTTGTCGTCTATCGCCTATGCTACATCTGGAGGAGGTGGAATAGGTCGTGGTGGTGTGACGTTACCGTCGGTGCATCCACCACTGCAGTGTGCAGCGTGCACCATCAGCGCAGCGACGCGGCGGCCGCGCAGGTGGTGGAAAGGCGCTGCCGCTGGTGGTGGCAGCGGCGAGAAGTAGGAAACACGGGGGACCTTGTGGAGGGGGCAATACGAGCACCCGTGCAGTGGGGGGAACGCATAACTTCCCCACCTGAAATGCATCACCTCTCGATGCACGCTGAATACACCGCCTTCCCCCTCCTCCCCCCTCCCCCCCCCCCCCCCGCCCGACGCCCCATCACGCGCGGTATTTTCGTCCCTCTCGCGCGAATTCTATTATCCACGGCCCGCGGCCGGCTATAAGTTTTGCGGACCTTAGTGCCATTTTTCTCGAGGAGTTGCGCATTTTTGTGGACAAAAATAGAATTTTTGTGGAGAAGAAACGTATTTTTCAGTCAGTCGTGACGGCTGCCGGTTTTATGGAATATTCTGAATTTATTATTCGACATGGAAATTCCTATTCAGAATGAGTCACAGACGTTTCTTTCTGTACTTTATCTCCACAAAATGATTTTTTAATTACACTTCGACATGCAAAAAAAAAGTCTGAACACAAAGATAAAAAATTATCCTTCCTCTCCCTCTTCCCAAAATCCTCCCGTATTCTGAACATTTTACGTTTCATTCCTTTCGCAAAAATACAAGTGACCATAACATAAGCGAGGTTCCACTATACATGTATTTACCGCTGTCCGCAACGCTACGTGTATATTCCTATCCGGTAAAGCAGCGAGTACGTCTTACGCTTGCCACTTTGGCTCGGGGCTCGGACTACGCTTCTGCTTCTTTTGCCTGCTGATGCTGCTCTTTACCCCTTCCCGATTGTGTGCGAGCCGCACTGGTGCGCGGCGGCGTCGCGACGCCGCCAACCGCCCCGTGAGCCGGCTCATCGAGGTTCGCGTGTACGGAGAGAGCGAAGCCGCGTTCGTGTAGTACAGAGAACGGGCCGGGGGGTTGACCCTCGCCTCCTCCTCTCCTCCCCCCCCCTGCTCCCTTCTTGCCCCCTCCCCCCGAAAAGCGTACCGCGCACGCGCTAAAATAGTAAACACTCCCTGGCTCTGCGCACTGCTGTCCGCCTTGTGGCAGGTCCGGGCCGAGCGCCCGATCGGCGACGTCGAGCGTGCGGCCGCCTCTCCACCTCCTCTACCTCCACCTCCTCGTCGGCTCCTGCTATGACGACGACGACGACGACTGCGTCGACGGTGTTGACGTCGGCCGCGAGGACGACGTGTACGGAGGAATGTAGAATGGGATCAACGAGAACCAACGGACGGAGCAAACATGTACTACACGCGTTGGTTATGCATGCGCTCGGCCGAAGTTCTGACCGTGGCTTTTGTGCCGGAAAATGTGGGTTTTGGCACGAGTTTGGGTTTGGGAGTAGTGATTTCTTTTATTTTTTTTTTTTTTTTGTTGGTGAGAGGTTGAGGTCTTGTGTGATACGGATTTTTGGGGTTTTTTAAAAGAATTTTGGGGTGATTTGTAAATTGGTTGGGGAGAAAAATCGAAAAAACTCTGCAAATTTGGTAAAAAAACGCGGTTTTTTTGGTGTTACTGGGGAAATATCGCGACTAGAGGGAAAGTAATGGCGGATTCGGCGTCTATGGGCCAAAGTACATCGAAATTGGCTGTACGAAAAAATAAAAAAATAATAAAAAGTGTTTTCGCACTTTTTGCGAAATTTGGTGACTTTGGTAAAATTGAGATTACGTTCTTTTTGATCGGCCGATTTGGGATTTCCTTTCTTCGCTCGAAAGAGAACTTCGAGATGAAAAGAATGTAGCTTCGTACAGCCGGATATCTTACTTTTTGCATTTTTTACAGATCATTGTAGTAGAACCCTCGAAAATCGCAAATTTTTCCATACCCCTCTATATTCCGAAAAAAATTCATTTTCCATTTCGGGAAGTTTGAAAACCCTATCCAATAGGAAATTTCCGGCTGATTTCAAAATCAATAGTCGTTTCCCCAAAACATCATAAAATCTGCGCGAAAAACGCAAAAAACAATTCCAAAAATGTGTGTTTTCACGTTTTTCTCGTCGAATTTTTGAGCTATCGACAAAATACCTGTGTTTTTCGGAATCAGCGAAAAAATTTCCATCAGATAGGCCTTTCAAACCCCCGGAAATAAAAAAATAAATTATCGGTAAAAATTTCGAAGTTCGTAACGAGAAAAACGCGAAGTTCCTCGCGCCGTGGATCCACCCACGGTTGGGATCCGTCAGACGTGGAGAAGCGTGCTCGAGGGTGCATCGTTGCGGCGCGGAGCGGCCGTTGCACCCCAAAGTGCGCTTTCGCCGAAGAAGCGAGCTCGAGTGGTGTAAAAAAGATAAAAAAAGGAGCAGCGGCAGAAGGGCTCGTTGCCAGTGGCAGCGGCAGCGAGGCGTTGCACAATCTTGGCTGCCGGGAAGGTTCGAGCCCGGTTTCGCGAATGGTCAGGGTTTCCACCGACCCCACTCCGTCTATATCCTCCACCGTCCCGCGATTGCCACGGACTTCACGTCGCCGCGAACTTGATGCTTGTCGTCGTTTCAGGTGCGACGACGTGGGAGGCGGCCAGCTATTAACGAACCTCCGCCGGGGGCTATCGATGGGCCTCTATTATTGGCTCGGCGGACGAACTTTTTGGCAACGATCGCTTTTTTACACAGCGAACCCAGACTTCCCACTAAGTAGTGACTCTTTTTGGGTCTGCCGATCGAATTTATATTCTATTTCGATTGCCCGATCACCGCGATCATTAGCGGATACTATTTTTGTCCCCGAGTGCGCAAGTTTTCAGGGTGGAACCAGAATTAACGAAGCCTTTTTTAAGACATTAATTGACGTCAGGATTTTTCTTAAATTTAATTGTCCTTGTTACTCACTGATTTATGGATTCATCTGAATATGCAGAGAAAGTCGAAAACATCACATAGCTTACCTGAAACGAGAAAAAAACCAAACATTATTTTAAATGGCGATAAATAATATTCCACAATAAATCGATAATTTAATCATTTTCATCGTGTTTATTTTATTTTATTTCATTTTATTTTATAAAAGTCTCTGCTTCTCAGTTCAGAGTCGACACAATTTCGGATCAAACTTAGCACACTGAAAAAAAAAAAAAAAAAAAAAAAAAAAAACCATGAAATATCTGGTGTTTTTCCACGCAATGAACCGTGCGAATTCCGCAGAGCTGATATATTCGCAATTCCGGTTATTAAGGGCAACTGGCCTTTGCCAGAGTCAGCGCCTTTGACAGAGACCCCACCGGGTCTCCTATTGACGCACTCGGCGCGCGCAAAAGTGACAAATCAACCGAGCCCGCAGACGCGAGTAACACAACCGCGGCGTGTCGCGGTCGGTGGGCGCCGAGACGGTTTGCGCCGATGAATATTCCACGTTGGTTAACATTATCGGCAATAACCTTGGGGCGCGCGGCTTTGCGAACGGACGAGGCTTCGGGCCTCTCGTTACACGTCCTAGATAACGAGACTTGGCCGCACCGCCGCGTTTGCCTGTCATAACGCGGCCGTGTCACACGCGCGCCGGACACATTTCAACGCGGCCCGGGAAAATATACACGGCGTCGATTTAATAATATATTACGCGTATCTTAACGCGCGTGACGCGCGGACGCCGCGCGATCCGGCATTGAGGGTGTCCGCGACTGTCGGTCCATTCCAAAGCCCCGCGAGATACGCCGAAGAAAAATTATACGTAATACGTATACATGAAAGTAGTGCGGGCTCTGTATCCTTGAAATTAATATCACCACCAATCGGCGGCGATCACTAATTTGTATCGCGTAAGATCGCATGCGATCTCGTTCGTTGGTTGCGTTGCGTTATGTGCGATTGACCCTGTTCGTAGTTTCCTTTATCTTCGCGAATTCTACCGGTTCGCGGTACTTTTTTTTTTAATCCTCTCGCGCTGCATATTTCTCGAGATTATTTTCAAGGTTCGAACGATTATTCCAGATTCAACAACCTCTCACTATTCTAGACCCATTTCGATTGAGCGGCTGTTTGTTGTTATTGCCGTGTGGTTATTAATTATATTATTGGCGAGCTGAAGGTTGTTTTTCATCCGGCTGTTTTACATTGTAAGGCACATTTTTTAGATAGAAAATGATTCGGTTTGAAATTACGATTTTCAATATTAAAGATACCATTTTTGTGGATTTGGTGAAGCATCGAATTTTCGACAAATTGAATCCAACTGTTTCGATTTATCTGAATATTACGAGCGGACCGCGTTACATTTTTATATATTAAAAAGGAAATACGAGATACGATTGACATGATTTTTGTTTGAAGTATCGACGAATTTTCCGCGAATTAAATTCGACGATTCCATCGAGCAGGATGCACAAATTCGTTGAAACATTTTGCGCAACCCGCGTGTTACACGCGTTCCGCAATTAATTCTCTCGCAAGTTCGGCCGACGCACGAAAATCCCGGCGATAATTCCCGGTGCGCCGGTCGGCAAAACTTGCCGCGCGTATTGTGCGCGACGAACTCGCGATCTCGGGTTGGACTTTTGAATTAGCCGTAACGAGGACGCGAGATCTCGGTTCGCTCATTACCCGACGCTTTCCGGGTCCTTCGGTGCCCGGAACAAGTTTTGCTCCCCGAGTCCCGCTCGTTATTGTCACCGGAGACCAGCGCGAAATTTATGCGAGACGCGGGCGTCACTTCGCTCCGATGGATTCCGAAGACATAACGAGCGCGTGAGAACGTCATTAGGTTACTTTGTCGGCGCTGCAAGCCGAGTTTTCGAGGGCTCAATGTTTTCTCCGTGATCGTCGCGCCGGGTTCGAGGAAAATCGAGTCCATCCTGTTTCACGGTGTATTTCGTGGCGTTCGCTTTACCGGAGCCGGAAGGTTTTGTCGAAGACGCCAGATGCTGCGTTAACACGTAATTTATTCACTCGAGAGCGAGTTTGATCGACACGAACTTTCGGCTTCCTACTGTTGTTGCCGTATCGGTGGCATTTGGTGTTAAGGTAGTCCTTGCGGATGATATTCATTTCGCATAAATTCGAGGAATTTGGGAGAGAATTGCAAACACTTCTCGGTGGTATAAAAATCTGAAAAAATTCATGAACATTAAATGTACTGAAAAGATTACTTTGCATAATAATAATTCGAAAATATTATTAACAAATTGATGAAAAAAACAATTGTTTAACAAATATTTCGATGACCCAAGATTTTTTTTTCATGAAAATGATTCCCTCGTTTTTCCGAATACGTATGAATTTTTTCAGATTTTAGAGTTCACATTGAATTTTCACATATTTTCCCTATAAAAACGCACAAAATTCAATGTGAACTCTAAAATCTGAAAAAATTCATATGTATTCGGAAAAACGAAGGAATCATTTTCATGAAAAAAAAATCTTGGGTCATCAAAATATTTGTTAAACAATTGTTTTTTTCATGAATTTGTTAATAACATTTTCGAATTATTATTATGCAAAATTAATCTTTTCAGTACCTTTAACGTGCATGCATTTTTTCAGATTTTTACACCATCGAGAAGTGTTTGCAATTCTCTCCCAAATTCTTCGAATTTATGCGAAATGAATATTGGTCGCAAGGACTACCTTAAGGTTCGTCTTCTCGGTGTCTGGTTGAAATCGTTATTTTTCGAAATTTTGGACCACCGAGTTTGTTATTATTAAACGACTACCTGGGCCGTGAAAGGCAGAAATTGGAATAAAGGATGACGTAAAATGTTAGATAAATTAGATAAAATTATGTGCAGTATTTCTTGAATATGATTTTTTTTTTTTTCATCGATCTGCGATTAATAAAATTACAGGATAATTGAACGGATGACCTTTGTAGATTTTTGCGGTGTTAAATTCGTGCCAGGAATTTCGAGGACTATCTAATCTGTCGAGTATTTAATCGCAGCGTTCGCTTAGCATTCCAGTCGTAGTCATCACAGCGTGGAACCTTATCACTCCGGACTCCCTGCGACTGCGAGTAAGTAAAGCAATACCCGAGCCACGTCTCAGTGTGGTCACGTCTGACGCCGCAGATAGGCTCATTGTTTCTACTGTACTATATGCCAATGTACACTGTACAGTTCGAGATATCGCGGGGGTTAAGGACCCCCGTTATGGCTTACAATACTATAAACCGATACCCAGAAATCTACGTTCAGAATTATTCATCAATTTAATTATTATTATATAAAATATATATCTATTTTTTTTTTTTTCGTTGGTTCGTGAAATGTTTGTTATTCAACTTGGAAAATCGTTCGCGTATTTATTATTTAAACGCCAGTTTGATCCGCACTACATATTGATTGAAAGAAGCAGCGATTAAAATGAATATTTTCGAAAATAATTGCTGTAACCGTTTTTTGATTGAGTCGCTTGCAAATGGGAAAAATAAATTTCCAATATCGCCTCTCCGTCAAATACGGTTAAATACAAAACCGCGATGGTTCGCCGAGTTATACGCAATTTGTGCGCAAAACGAAAAAAAGTATCGGCTTTACAGGAGAGAAATTAATTTAAAGCAATCGCCGTCGGGCGGATCGAATGCCCCCTCTCCCCCCTCGGTCGCCACGTGGCAGCACTCAATTAAGCGAAACCGCGTATGATAGAATACGGTCGTTTACAACCTCGTTTTCGCACACAGGCGTGGATATCGAGACGTGCGAACTCACACAAGGTGCGGCCCGGCAGCTGTAATATCGCAGTGATATTATACCACATGAAAGCGGTATCAATAAAAAAAAAAACGCTGTAGAAAAAAATTCATCATCAAAAAGAAACTAAATGTTTTTCCACTACCAGCGTCACATTTACAAATAAACCACAAAATCTCATTCGTAACTCATTCAAGTTCGTAAAAGTTCAACCCCTATAAAAAATCCAAAACTCAATAATTCCTAAAAGCGCAAAAATTAAATACGCTCCATAGCACCCAAAAATAAAAATCAAATTCCTTCAACCTCAGCGTTCAAACAATTAATTCAAATTTGTAAAAAATCAAACCTAAAAAAATCCAAAACGCAATTATCTTCCCTAACAAAGAATAATTACAATACAAAAAAAAACTCCCTCAAATCCCCATCAGGACATCGACATACAATTTCCCCCCTCAAAATCCTCCTCATCCTCGTCTCATTCACAAATACCCCGTTGCGTCTGTGATCCCAATCGTCTCCCCCCGTCGCCCCCCCTTCGAGGGTCGGAAATTCACGCGGCGCCCACACGCACCGTGTCCGGCGGCGTAACTGTCAAACAATCCGTACGACGCGGCGTGGCCCGCGGTCTGGGCGCCCGGTGCGGCTGCAGCAAGCAGCGCGACACCACCACCACCAGCGTCAGGGGTGGCGCTGTACATGCATTCGCGTTTTGAGGGTCACGTTCACCCGGCGCCCGTCAACGGGGGCGACGTCTGCGCCCCGCGATTCCAACGCGGGGCGCGCAGCATCCGCCGCCACCACCTCGCCCGCCGTGTGACGCGCGGCCGATTCGGGGGTTGCGCGAGGTCCGGGAATCGAGGGGTGGCAGTGCCCCTCACGGGGGTGAGCGGGGGCAGGGAGGGAGGGGGGCGCCCCCCTCTCACCCTCCCCCCTGGGTGAACCGCGACGAGACGGTCGCGAGGGGGTGAAAGAGAATTTCAGTGAGCGAACCAGAGCCCCCTCCCCCTGCCCCCTCTGTCATATACCATCCATCCACCAACCCCCAGGCCATTCGAAGATACCAGGAGGAAGGGGGTCGGGGCGGGAGACGGGGGGGCCGAGGGGGAACTGCACAGCTGAGCCGCACCGGTCGATGCAACTGCATTCAACCCCTTCCACTTCCGCCCTTTCCCGTAGTTTCGTGTCTTTCTCGCCCTCTCAAGCCCCGAACCGAGTCCACCCCCTGCATCGTCCCCCACGCCCCCCGTTCGCTCGAACCCCGCTTTTGGCCCCCCCCCCTCTCTATCCCATATTTCGCTGGCTATCTCACTCATTCTTCCATTCTTCGTCATCTCACCATCTCACGGTTATTCTGTCTCTCTCTCTCTCTCTCTCTCTCTCTCTTTTTGTCTTTCTCTCTACTCTCCCTGCTCTCTCGTTTATTTTCCTGCATCTTCGCGTCTCCCTCCCGCGTTTCATCGTTCACACGGTCTGCACAGTCGACGCCACCCCCTCCCACGGCCTTGCTGGTGGCTTCCGTCTCTCGCCCCGCTGCACTCACCCCCCCCCCCCACTCCCCGCGCCCCTCGCCAACTTCACCCCCCCGCGCGCCCCCCTCGAGCAACGAGCTTCCGCGCGCGCGCTCGTTCGCTACCCTCGGTCAATGACCTCCGCGAGAGGCAGTGCAACGCCGCTCTGCCGCACCGGGACCGAGCGGCGCAGTTTGTTTACATCGCGCGGCGAGCGGGCGGACTCTTAATCCCATCGATTCGCGCTGCGCTCGCCGACATTTTTTTTCGCGCTTTAAGGCGGGTTTTCACTTTAAATTTCTTTGGTTCTCACCGGGGTGGAGAATTTTTTCTTTTTTTTTTTCTTTGCACGTATCCGGTGTATTTTGCAGAGGGGACTTTGTGGGTCTGACACTCGGTGCAAGTTGAGCGGGGATACTTGGAGAGGGGGGGAAGGAGGGGGGAGGCTTTTAATTCCGGTTTGAGGGGATCGCAGGTGAGAAACGTTTTTTTTTTGTTTTTTCTTTTTTTTTTAGGCTGCTTATTATTGCGACGCGAGGGATGTGGCGTCATTATGAGCCATGGGAATTAGCTGTTGAGCGTAATTAGCAGAAGCGTTGGGGTAGGTCCGGAGCTCGACGCGACTCTCGACGCGGACCCTAACAGTCAGCCTCCCCCCTCTATCCCCACACGGTAAGTACCTACATTCAGGCGAGTTCTCCCCGGGGAGAATTATCAACACCCGAATGTGTGCGCGGACGGGGAGGACTCATGTGTGACGAGGGGCCATGGTGAATGGACGTCTGTCCTTGGAAAATTGCCAGGATGTGTTTCGCGAAATTGTCGATGAGTGCCGCGATTTTTGTTTCTTGGCAACAAAATATTTTTCATAGCTAGCTGAGTACAAGGAGACTTTTTTTTCGTTGACATTCTCGATTTTTGTTTGTCGAAATTGTTCAATTCGAATTTGTAATTTTTTTAGAATAATCTATTCATATTTCGAGCATGCAAAAATATTTTTTTTTATGAAAGGAGGATTTGGTTAATTTTGTTTGTGATAAGGAAAATTCGTTATGTATTTAATTATTTTTTTGTTCGTTACAAAAGATTTTTTTAAACGAAATTTCACGTGCTTTACACTTTTTTGTTGCGTTTATGATTTTAACTCTTTCGAGTCTGCTACGCTTTTTTCAGCGGATTTTTGCGACGAGACCCCCCGACGCTTCGGCGAACTACTCAGGTAACCGCTCAGGTGGCTGTCGGCCGCGGGAGCGTCGGACGTAAACGCGACGAGAGAACGACGGAAAAAACGAGCTCGATTGATGTCATGAACAGAGCCTTCAGCACAATCAGACTGTGGCGGTTGTCCCAGCGGAATCAGCGCGTCATCCCTCCGGGGGACACGTCAATTTCGCCATTCCCTCGGTCTCGCCTTCCTCCACCCCCTCTCGCCGCGACTCGCGAATATAATGCCCCAAGTTTTTACACTGAAATGAATTATTCCCTTGTCCGCGGCGACTTTTGTGCGCGACAGAAGGTTGAAAAAAGGGGGACGATTTGCGTAACGAGAAGCGGGATTAGGTCGACATTAATTCTAGTTCTCCAAAACGTCCGACGATCTCCATTCCAATATTTTTATAAAATGAAAATAAAAATTGCAAAACATCATTGCGAACAATTTCCACTATATCTTTTTTTACAAAAACCAAAAAAATTGTAAAATATAATTGCAAATTATTTCCACCGTTACCGCGACAATTAAAAAAATTGTCAGCTTAATTGGCAATTAAAACGAGCCAGAAAGAAATGTTAACCCAAAATAAAAAAATAAAACTTCTTATTGAAGACTCACGACCCGAAGTAATAATAACAATTTCAATAAAGGCGACAAAGTTCGCAGTGAGAGTCCGACGAATCGCATTGCATTGAAAATCGACAAAGCTTCAGCGACAAAAAAAAGTCACCGATAAGAATAAGAAGACGCAGAAGCCTTGAACAAGAAGAAGAAGTGCAATACTTTTCCAAAGTCCAAACTGGTCTCCTCCCCCCCTCAGATATAGCATCGGCAGCCAAAAGCTTATAGCTCGCCGCAACTTTTCCCAACAAACTGTCCCTCGATCCTCACTCCCCGGGGTGCAACGACCCACCAAAAAAAAAAAAAAAATTCCCGACCTGCCCCAAGGAAACCACCAACCCCCCCTCCCCCCAACTTTCCAATAACCATAAATACAACTGTAAAATTACTATTCCGCGTATACAATCCACATAAACGAACCCGACGTACATCGCGACGCAACACCAACACCAATTCGGAGCCGGAGCTACGAAATGGGATATCAACGAAAATCGCTTTTCCTTCCTTCCCGCCGGCTCGTTTCGGGCTAAGAGTTTTCGAACAGTGACGCCCAGCTACAGAGTCTGCGGTGCTTTGGGCTTCGCGACGACGAATCGACCTCACGCCGTACCCTCTTTCTCCCCCCCCCCCACCCCATTCCCCCTCCCCCCTCGTCCCCTTTGCTCCAACATTCTGCTTCTTCTCCATGTCTCGCTTTCTTAACTCTTTCACTCTTTCGCTCGTTCCTCGGCTACCCCCGAACGACTACGGCGGCAGCGGGTTCGCCCGGTCGCCGTATAGCCCGACGTTGAACTCGGTTTACGAGGCAGACCGGTAGTCTGGTGCATTATACGTTATACGACTGGTGCTATATTCACGTGTCTGGGACTAGCGGCACCGACCTCTCAGACTGCTGGCTGGCTGGTCGGTGTTGCTCGGTGCTTCTGCAACTGCGGTGCTGCTTCGGCTATACGAATAACCCCCCCCCCCCCCCCCGCCCCGACCCCCGCCGCCTGTCCGCGTTCGCCCATCGAGCGGCGGTTAAAAGAGTAGTGGGAGTTTGAGCCCCCGTCGAACTTCCGGTAACCTGAGAATCCGTCTTGTTTGCTTGTATGTTACACACGACGAGCGCGACGGGCGCGCATTACGTTGGGGCAGGTCAGTCCGGTGGCCGGGGGGGCTTGGAACGAGGCGGAGACTAAATAATGTTGGTTATTTTTTGTGGATGGTGAGGGTTTGGTTTTTTTTTTTTGTTGAGATTTTGGTTGAGTGGGTAAATTATTTTTATGATATTAGAGGTTATGATCTAAAGACGTTAAATAATATTGTTGGATAAAGGGGGTGATTTGTGGGGACGACGAGGAAATGGAATTTTTTTTTATTTTAGTTGGAGACAATAAGAATCTTTTTTGCATTTCACGTTGGTATGTTTTATCTCTAAAAAATAGTTCTGGAGAATTGTGAGATATTTGGATAAATATTTTGCATTTTCTTGTCGTGAAATATTTCGAAAGAAACGAAATAATGTGGAGAATTGCTCAATTAATGAAATCATTTTTTTTTTTTTTTTTTTTTTTCCGGAAAAAGTCTGCAATTTGACGAGATTTACGTTCAGAAAATGTTTGGTGCACTTTATAGACAGCCACGTTTCCATGACAATGTGAACGGTAAGATATTACGTCTACGTGTGGAGATGTACGACAGGCTGTATGTATGAAATATATGTGCCATATATATGCATAGTCTTTATCTATATATATGAATATATATATAGAAGGCCTGTTGTATGACGATGGGGTAGGTCAACGAACGGTTTGTCGCCTGGCAACCTAACAGAACCTACCCCCTGCTCACTCTCGACTCCCCGTTCCTCTCGCACTCTCTCGCTGTTGTCTATCACTGAGCGCCGAAGGATCGAGCCCTTTTTTCCTTCCCATTATAAATCGCGCATTCTGTGGCGCACGAAACGATCAACGTTTTGCCAAGAAACCAGACGCATTGAAATAATTATTTACCGCATTTCTCTTAAAAAAAAAAAAAAAAAATTCTTCACTGTATGAAAAATTCCAGGTAAAAACGATCTCTAAATGTTCTTACATTAAAAATCTGCGATTATCCCGAACAAACATTTAAACAATTTTTTCCCAATACACGCAACTTTGTTTTCTAAAAAAGAATCGGTTAAAAAAATCCCTGTTACAAACAATTTTTTTTACTTATCTTCAAAAAAATTCAGAAAATGCCTTTTTGAAAAAAATTCTTCTAAAAAAATAAAAACATTTCCAACCCTGAAATTGCCCACGATAATTACGCCCGACTCACCGCGGCAAAACAATTCCGCAGATGCGCCAAATGTCACAGCTGTCATCTGGGGTGGCGCGTGGGTCGCTATCATAATAAGCATTCGTACATGCGGAATTGGGTTAAACTGCGAGGAATTATGACAGCAGGATACGATTTAGTCGGGCGGTGGCTTTCTTAACCGTCAATTTCTACGGCAGCGGCGACGGCAGCCTCGGCGGTATAGAAGGAGCGACGGCGCACGCCAACGTGTGTTCCACGACACCGAGGCGGCGGAGTCCGCGGCGCTCGCTGCACGTGCAGAAAAACTTTTCTGCCTCGGCCGCTGGGTACAGCGCGCGGCCGTCGACGTTGCACCGTCGTTTCACCGGTCAGGGCCGGACTTTGACACGCATTCGGCTTTTTTCCACGATCCACGTAGAAACCAAGGCTACGGCTGCAGCGAGTTTTCTACGACGAGGACAGACGACTCGCGAACAGACACAAACGACACCGAGTCACCGACGGCTATGGTAATATAATACGCGCGTTGCGCACGAACCGAGCGAGCGAGCGGGACGGACGAGAAAAATACACGTAACAAGCAGAGTCACTTCGCCTCTGTGCGAGAGCCGCGCGTGGTCTTTTGCCTTCGTATTGTTGCGAAATACGTGTTTGAGAAAATTGACGAATTGTTTCAACTTTTTTGAATAATAAAAATACCAAAATATTTTTATATTATTGTCTATTATTTCAACTTAAAAAAATAAAAATTCCAGAATATTATTGTGAATTATTTCAACTTAAAAAAAAAATTCCAGAATATTATTGTGAATTATTTCAACTTAAAAAAATCTAGATATTATTGGGAGTTATTTCCTTTTTTTGTCGTAATATGAAAATATGAATAGTGAAATATTGCGATTTATTTCCATCGTTACCGCAACAATTAACGATCGTTGGCACAATTCGCGATTGAAACGACATGGAAAAGAATGTCAATATTAATATTAAAAAAGGAAATATTGAAAACTCGAGACTTGAAGTAACAATAATTCCGAGTCACCGACGAACGTGGTAATATAATATCACACGGGGAGCGAGAGGGACGGGCGAGAAAAATACACGTGACAGGCAGAGTCACTCGCTACTGTGTGAGAGCCGCATGTCTTTTGCCTTCGTATATTACGAGTTGCGAAATGGTGTTTGAGAAAATTGGCGAGAAAAAAAAAAAGAGCGAAAGGTACGGAGAGCGACGTGAGTCGAGAAAAAAGTGCGCGCGGGGGGTGGAAGAAAAAAAATGGCGTATAATAGTTACGATTCTGTTATTATAACGGACACGGTGTCTTATCGAGGTCTTTATGGCTTTATGGCGCTAATAAATATGATAGGCCCGGTGGCAATATCGCGGTTGGCGTCGACGAGACAACCAAGGCCGCGAAAAGGCGAAACGCGCCACGCGATAGTGCGTGCCGGGTGGATGTGGTGGGGAATTATAGTGGTATGTGCATACTGGATTTATGGAGTCTATGGTTAAGGCGCTGCGACGCGGAGCCGAAGCGCCGGAGTGAACCGCGGTTCATGGCGAACATTGCGCAACTCAACAGCGTCGATTTGAAGGCGTTTTTCAAGCATTGAATATCAATTCACTTTTTATCTGCATTTTCCGTCAACGTAGATTGTATTTTATTTTATGTAAAAATGGAAAATTATTACGCTAGTTAAAAAAAAAAATTACCGCCTTTTTGTAGAATTTTTTTTTTTCGTTTAAAGATTGGAAATTATTTGGCTGTTATTTGTAGAATTTTAAAAAGAAATAAAAAATCGAAAATTAATGTTTGTATCGAATTTACAGGAAAATTTACTTTTTGGTAGTAATGAATGATTAAATTGCGAGAATTGTGAAGCGGTGAGAAAAGTTGATGATTTTTCTCATAGAATATTTTTTTCGTCCTGTAAGGATGAGACGTTTTTGTGATCCGCGGTACGTATGTGGCTTTTAGTGCAGCTCGCGAGTTTTATCTACAGAGACGACGAGCTGGCGAGAGAAGGAGAGAGGGAGAATGTCGAGTGGTCGCACGGCCGTCAGAAAAGCAGCAGCAGAAGCTGAAGCAGCAGCTGGCTCGGACCTTCTTTCATCTTCCACTATACACGCCTCGTTGTCCGTGACAATAGACTATTATTAGCGAGAAAACTCCGTAGCTGCGATAAGGGGCTAAATCTTTCGTTGCACACACGGACGAAAACACACACACAGCACGTCAGGTACCCTGATTTCCGATTTTTCATTGATATTTCTCTTATTTCGTTGTCACCGTAATTTCATTTCTCAAAATTCGGAGCATTTTATTCATTTTCATACTTTCATTTTTCACCAGGCATTTATTCCCTAATTTTTGTAATAAAAATTTTAAAAATAACTGACAAAATTATTTATCATGCAAATAAATAAAATTTATAATTTTACTAGTCATTTACATTTTTATAATTAATTCAATCTATAATTTTTATTTTTATTCATCATTTTACCGAGCCAGACATGAAATGTTTTTATTCCATTCTTGAGCTTCCGCTGTCAGAATATTTCACGGATGAATCTTCGCAACTCCTGAAACTGCATTTGTCACGGTCGAAACTGCAAACTGCAGAATGCAGCGCGGGCTTTAGGTTTCGCATTTCAGGCTTGCAAAAGCTCGGATCCCGAGAGCGACCATCAAAAAGCTGCCCATCGCGTAAAAGGTTAAAAAGAAATGGCCTTTTCTAATGCACGTATCGCGCAATATCCGCGCGCGCCGCGACTGCTGCCGACTGCGCGGTGCACCCGTCGCGCTGTCGCCGCGCAAAGGAAGAAGAGGGAGAGCGCGCTTTATCGCTCTTTTCGAGCGCGCGCGCTTCGCCACTTTATCGCTCTTTTCGTCACTCTGATCTTCCTGCGACGCTCCGCGATGCTTCCACGTCCCTTTTTTTTCCTTCTTTTATCATCGCGCTCGTCGTGCGGCGGATCCTTTGAATGTACATTTGCATTGTGACTCCGCGCGCGCTGAGAGCGCAGACACGAATCCCAGGACCCTCCACAAAGAATATTAAAAAAAAAAAAAAATAGGAACAAATTCCAACTCAAGTTCCAGCACTCTGCAGAATTTTTTTTACCCGCCGAGAAGAAAAATAAAAAATTTATTCCAAAATGTTGCTTCAGTAGTTACGACTCGAAGTAACTGATCTTCGCTCCCGTCTGACCAAAACGAGGCCCTACTACTTAAACACATCAGAAAGATGAAATCCAGCGACCACCAAGCGTCAAATAATTATTTAATTGAATGAATAATTTTTTCTACTCACCACAACTCGCCAGACATTTTTTAAAGGCGACAAAAACAAATGTTTAACTCAATAAAAAATGGTAACTGAATTCAGCAAAACATTTTCAAAGCCCGAAAAAAATACTGTCAAGCCCAAACATTTGCTCGCCACCCATTAACCTTTGCGTCCAATCAGACCAGCCATGCGATCCAACCCGAGCCGGCTCGGTTCTCGTGTGTCACTCCGCAAATTTAAATAAGTCGCCCTCCTCTCATTCAACATCTCGGCGGCATCTGCGCTTCCACGAATCCGTGAGACTTGAGACCAGTCAGAGGCAGCTCGATCATTCAGATCGGACAATACGCGACGCGAGATAAGACAAACGATGTCCCACATAGAGAGAATAGAAACACGAGGGGGTTGAGGAGGGGGTGGGAGGGAGGGGGGGGGGGGAAGTATAGAGGAAAAAAAAATTGATTCAATACCGGCTGAACGCGCGAGCTACACACGATGGTGTTTTGTGTAGTTTGGAATACGTGTAGCGGAGTGCGCGAGAGGTCAACGACCCGTCTGCTCGCTGCGCACACGAAGAGCGAGAGACACGTGGTGTGTGTGTCGTCGCACACCAGGAGTCGGGCCGGCATCGTGCGCGAGCCGCTCTACCAGATGGAGCTGAATCTATCTCGCTCGCCCTTCTATGCGCTTTCTATGCGCACCTCCTCTCGTCGTCTCCTGCGACGCCGGCGAAACCTGGGCCTAGGCCTTATACGCCGCACGCGGAAAAGTCGGTGGCCCCGCCGAACGTACAGAAGCCGCCTGTCACGGCGTCGACTGCACGAATATCGTTACGAGTGACCCGATGAAATGATAAAACGTGTTCGGTTTACGATTCGGTCTGGCGGTGAAGTGAAATATTAATATTTCTTTTTTTTTCATACATTTTTGGAATTTTTAAATTTATTTTTGTGTGCTCGATTTATTTTGTTGACTCGGAAAAAGACTCGGAAAGAATCAACGAAATTCGCTGAAAATTCCGTTCAATATTTTATTATTGATTCGGTAAATCTGCAAAACATCTAATAATTATTTTATTGTTTATTCGATAAAAATCAATCAAATATCTAACCAAGATTCTGATTTAAAAAAATTGACAAATATTTAATTGTTTATTAGAATTAGGCGGAGCTTTCACATTAGCACCATGTTATAACCCTGATTTACTTTCAACATTTTTTCATCATCTTCCACAATTTTAACAAAAAATTACCAAATACCCAACGAAAAATTTCTCCAAAAAAAAAAAAAACCACCGTTAAAATAAACCCAAAAACCCAAGATCAAACCATCATTTCACCCTCAAGGTTCCATCCCATCCCGAGTCGCTCCCAGCGACGTCGTCTTCCAGGTTCCCCACGTTTTCGATCCGCAGAGTCGCCTCGAGTCCACGCCCGTAAATTGACAAAGTCGATGACAACGTCGGAGCGCCACTACCGCGAGTGTGGTGGTGCAGCAGTGGCACACGGGGAGCACGAGAGGCGGAGGCGGTGGTGGTGGTGGGTGCAGGAAGAAGAAGCGCTACACGAAGGAAGGAAGATGGAGGGGGTCGGAGGGGGTACAAGGGGGCAGAGGGGGGGGTCCCACCACACAGCCTGAAAATCCCACTCGAGGCCGCCGCGTCGGCTGCGGGGCGGCCGGTGTGTGTATAAACGGGAGGCGCGCCCGGCGTGCACATTCGACGCGCGCGTTTTCACGGTCAGGCATATCGATCGAGCGGGGCTGGAGCGCCGCGCGAGCCGAGGACGACGTCGACGACGAGGAGGAGGAGGAGGAGGAGAGCGCGAGGCGCGGAGCGCACGAGCGAGGGAGAGAGAGAGAGAGAGAGAAACGACGGCAGCGGCTTCGGGAGTCTTGGAGTGCATCCAGAGGGCGTTGAACCCGTTTTGGCAGCTCCAGCGCGCGGCGCGCGCGGCCGGCAGTGGCAGAGAGCGAGCGAGCGCGCGCGCGCGCGCGCACCGCTCGCTCGCCATAATGCGATAATTGTTGAGTCCCCGCGCGAATGCGCCGAGCACTCGCACTCGGCCGGCCATCCCGCAGCTGCTCAACCTGCTCTTTTCTCTCGCGCCCGCGACGAGTATCGAGTGGCCCCCGGACCGCCGAATGCAACAGCATTAGCGCCGCGGGTATCTCTAATGTCGTTTCGTCGAGCGCCGGGCGCGCTGGATACACCTTCGAAGCGCGCGCGGCAGGTGGAAATATACGCAAATTGGCGCGGTGGGTGTGCTGACGCTGATTTTGGGCGGTGAATAAAGTACGGAGAGGCTAATTGAGGTGGAGTAGTTTTTTTTCTTTTCGTGGAGAAAAGTCGCAGGTTTGCTCGGGATTGTGGGTCAAAAAGGACGAAAATATATTACACTTGGGTAATCACACGTGCTGGCGGGCGTGCCTAAAAAAACTTTTTGCTAAAATCGGCCTCAGAATTTTTTTTTTTTTTTTTTTTTCAAAATATCGACTTATAACCTTTACCATTGTTCGCAAGTTGCATATATTCTACTCCCGAAAACACTGGTTAAAAAACTTTTTATTTTATTAAAAAAAAACATTTTTTTTCGCCAATCTTTCTGTCAGAAATTGTAGATCCGGCTCCGGACCGAATATCGCTAAAATCGACCTCAGAATATATTTTTTTTTCTTCAAAATATCGACTTTTAACCTATACTATTATTCTGGAAATATTAAATATTAGGCCATACGCTTCGCCCGAACGTCCTTCCCGAAATAACGTTATAAAACCTAGAAACCTCTTACGCCCTCCGAACTGTCAAAATACAATAACACGATCGAACCTGCTCGTTGGTTAGCAACGTATTACAGGCGACCCAACAGCTAATCAGATAATGAATAACACGACAACAATACTTATATCGAAAATGCAATACATTTTACCCACTGATTCTTCGAAGAGGGAAAAAATACTTATCTGATGTTCCTGCACAAGATAATAACTATCATTGGCATATATACACATCTGACAACATCACCAACGCAGTTAACGCATCTGCAAAGTTCAGAGTTCAGTCATCGGAATGAAATTCATACGTCTCGACTCTCGAGTATCGACATGACAGACGAGGAGGAATAATCTGAGGCAACTAAGACGAGTGTCAAGCGCCTCACCAGAGTTCATACAACGCGATGGGAGCGTCCGATCCCATCGCGAAGACTCGTTCGTCGAATCATCCAGAAATGACGGTTCAATTGCTTCGTCAAAGTTACGACTTTGGCGCAATATATTCATAACCGCGTGCGGCGCGCGCATAATGCGTCCAGTGATACGCGTAAACCCGGCAGCGCGCGTAACTCTAATTGCGAGCCCGCTGCGCGCGTATAGCTGAGCATCGCCTCAATGACGACGATTTATTCGCATCTAGAAGTAGATGCGACGTTTTATCTGCCCCGTGGCATCTTCAAACGTGGGTACAGCTCCCGGCTGTGCCGCGATGACTGCGGCGCTCTCGAGAGGCAACGCGGCAACGGCAGCTGGATATTAAGAGCTTTGAACTTACGAGTGCGGTATTTCAGTTTTCGAGTGCGGAGCCTGCAAAGGGCTTTTCGAATCTTCGCTTTGTTCGACGAAAAAAAGCAAAAAAAAAAATTGCCACACAAAAGAATTTTCATTCGTAGCAAGTTTTTCTGCTGAATAATTGGCAACAGACTGTTAATTAAAAAAAAAATCGAATAAAAAAATGATAATTTGTTGTCAGATTCCTAGCAGGAATTAATAAAATCTAATTTTGATTAATTGAAAAAAGTCAGCAACCAATTTATAATCGAACAAAAAGAATTGAATAAATTCGGCAGAATTCGACAGGCAAGAAAAAATATTTGTTACCTTCTATTCCGTTCCCGTCCGCATTTCAATTCCGCCGACTCCGCGCAGCCAAAGTCCCTTTTTCGGCAGGCGCGACGCTCACGCCCTTCGACCGTCTTTTTATCCGGGCGAGTCGCGCGCGCGAGGCGAGAAGATCGACAGCAGGAGAACGAGAGATAGAATAATAGAAACGAGGGGGGGGGGGGGGGGCGAGAAAAGAGCGGAGGACTCGAGAGACGTGTGCGAGCGCAAACAACGATGTATTTCGGTGCATCGGAGCGGGCACAGAGCGGCGTGGTGCATCGTGCGGGCGCGCACACGCTCGCCCATTCGAGGTCAATGCCCGTCCTTACTCCCGCGGCCCAAGGAAGCAGAGCTGCCGCTGCTGCGCCCGGCCCACGAGGAGGGGAGACGCCGGGGGCTCCGTACAGTCGTAACTCGTAACCCGCCGATGTCACATCCTGAGACGTATTAATTTTGTTACTACAATATAAACAATCGATAATTTTTTAATATGAAAAAATGCGGCAATTTTATTTGGAGAGACGATAATTCTTTTTAATCATTTCAATCAGATATTCTTAATTGAATAAAATTAGGAGATTTTGTTTGGAACTTTTTTTTATAATATAAAAACGCAGCAGTTTAATTTGAAGTGAATTTCTTTTTAGAGAAACATTTTTTTTTTTTTTTTTTTTTTTCGTTTCTATTTTTGGTTTGTGGGGATTCGTGTGTCATGCAGTTACATGACACACGAGTAATGTCGCTCCGAGTTACGAGACGAGAGGTGGATAATAATAGCGGGGAGGAAAAAAAATCTCGGAGGGTCGGGTCGACGGTGTCGAAATAAGAATCGGGTATTCTGGGTCTAGGAAATCCACGGGAAGTTCGCCTCGTGCATCGTCTAAGCCGTAAAGCTCCACTGATAATATCGAGTGAGCCTGGGTTATATATAACCATCGTGACGATATTTCATTAAAAAATTCAGGAGGACATTTTGGTAGTCTGAAAAAATTAATTGGTTGGAACAGTCAATTTTGTAATTTTATATTTTTATTCAGTGTCTCGTGTAAAAAAAAATCTCGCACGTCATACGACGCGCCAAGTTCGATCTTAGTTGCAGTCTGGTCGGTTATTCGCATTACAACCCGTCGATATGTTACGCATCCGGACACAGCGGGACGGGAATAGCAATTCTTAGCTTATGTCGCAATGATCCATCGGTTTTTTCCGCGCTTCTATTTTCCGCCACGGCATAATCCATAACTGTGTCTACAAGGGGTTGACATCGAAGGGTAGACGATATTAGGGGTGGTAAAAAGGTGGATAAAAATGGGAAGGAGTTTTCACGACACCCGGGTAACGTGGAAAACTATTTCTGTATTACACGTCTGACGAGCTCTTCAATATTTCAGTGGCAAAAACGGGAAAATATCTTCGCGACATTCTGGTTCATTATCGATTAATTCAATCTTCAATATGTCTAAATTTCACGATTATTAAAATGATTAAAATTACAATTACAAGAATTATGAAAATATGAAATGATTACAATTCCAGTTACAAGAATAATGAAAATATGAAATGATTGCAATTCCAATTACAAGAATAATGAAAATATGAAATTATGAAAATTACGATTGCAAAAATTATAAAAATTACAACAATTATTCTCCATACCTTTCCCACCATAATAAACCAAAAAGTGACTACTCCACATTCCGTTCTTCAAGAAAACTTCCTAGCCATTGTCTGTCGCTCCCTTTTCGCCCCTCGAGGAAAAGGTGCCAAGGGAAATATTCCATTTCCGGCGAAGGGAAGCAACGTTTGGAGATTTGGAGCGGGGGGAAGTCGCGGAATACGCGACGTCTTCCCATTCACCATTGCCACTCGGGCGAAATTTTAAACGGGTTTCGGTAGTCGTAAACCCAGCAACAAGTCGCGTCGGTCGCAAGTGCCACGCGTCTCTTATGCTCCTCCCGATCCCTCTCCGCATTTACGATCGAACACCCGACGCACACGCGGAGAATTTAAACCATAGACGCCGCGTCCATGTGCTCCGTGGGTTATATTCGTGTATTTCGTGTATTCGTGTGGGCCGCGACGGGGGAACCCAAGGAGGCATAAATAATGAAGAGGGCGAACGAGCCCGCCGACGGAAATACCGCGTGGCGTTAAGGGTAAGTGGCTGCCGCGCAGACAGTCGCGGGGTGCAGGTCGCGCGCTGCCTTTTTAGACACGTGAAAAAGCCGAGACAGCCCGGACCGACTCGGACGAACCCGAACGTGCCAATGTAAACTTTCGGCCGCGTTGGATGGGTCGAAGCGCATGGGGAATAAAGGAGGGTGGAGAGCAACAACGAAAAATAGCGTCGGAGCGTCCGGGCTGCGCACAGAGGTGATTTGTGGGGGTGTATTTAGGCATTCGCGAAATGTGTACAGCAGAAGCGCAGCAGGGGGAGACACCAAGGCCAAGGCGTCCTTAACTCAGCTCGCGAGACTCGGAATGTTGGCTTGCGACGTGGGTTTCGGGAGAACGAAAATATTGGTTCGATTTTTTATTTTATTTTATTGTTGAACTTTACGATTTCGCGGAATTTTGTATCGGAAAATGACAAAATCGAAAAGACTTTTTTTTCTTCAAGTAAACAAGATTTTTCTGATTATGCATTTCACAAAGTAAAATATTACAGTTAACAATTTTGTGATTTGTAATAATTTTACTTTTTGTTTTTTTTTTAACTGCAGAATTTGGTGTTTTTACTTGGAGTCGAAAATTGACAAAATCGAGGGTTGGGGATTTTTTTAATTGTGAAATTGCAGTCAAGAATTTTTGTCGATCTCCACATAAAATTTACGATTCGCGGGTAAACATGAATTATGTCGCATTAGAGTTTCGAGTGTAATAACTCAATGAAGCGAGACGGAGAGAGAGAGAGAGAGGGAGATGTTTGTATGCACAATATGGACCACGCATCCCCGGCCTCGCGTGCCGCGACAGAAGAACAAAATAATCATTATGCGCATAATACGTAATGTGCAAATTGATGTTTACGTTTCCGCGCAAACGTAACAGCAATCAGTTTGCATAAGTGGCGAGCTTACCGCCATGCGTCAACGTAACGACAGCAAGAACGATAATTTGCGATTTATCGACGTGGGACGTACGGAAGTAAAGTCCCAGCTGCCAATGTAAATCCCTCGCTTCCGATTATTACGGGAGTGCGGAAGTAAAATTCCTATAATGATATCAATTCACCTTTTCCGATCGGATTCGTCAAAAACAAAACCGAAACAATTACACAATATTTGTTCTGCCAAGAATCCCAAAACTTTATAACAAAACTACAACATAAAAAAAAACATTTTTTTACCCGACAGATTATTAATTAAAAATAGTTTAAAATAATGATTAACAAAAAAAATTATTTAAAAGAAGCTAAAAAAATGCATAACGGATTCGTCAAAAACAAAACCGAAACAATTAGACAATATTTTTTCTGCCATGAATCCCAAAAGATTATAATAAAACTACAACATAAAAAAAAAACATTTTTTTACCCGACAGATTATTAATTAAAAATAGTTTAAAATAATGATTAACAAAAAAAATTATTTAAAAGAATCTAAAAATGCATAACCTGTGCGGGTTATTTAAAAATAACCCGCACAGGTGGAATCGGCAAACGGTCGATCATCGCGGAAAGCAAGAGTGCCCGAAGGAGACAGCGACGCCGCAGTCGCATCGGGCTCGCTCGTTGCACCAGGAAGCGAAATCCCGTGCGGTGTACGTCGCGGTCTCCCCCTCCGCGTTGCCCTCAGGCGGTGTACGGTTCCCGTTGCGACTACCGCAATCATCTCGCTCCTAGGCACTTTCACTAGTGACCTACTGTTACGCCGGTGCTGGCCACGGGGACGGGTACCGAGACCAAAGCGGCGCTCGGCGCTTCTATACGCGTTGCACGTTGCAGTCGCAGCAGCGCCGAGTGGACCGGTGGACCCTACGGTCCACCGATCCACTCGCAGGGTGAACGGACTCCATCGTCCAGACGTTCGTTACGCGGCCACGCAGGAGGCGACTAATTGCCCCGTGCAAAAACCGTCGTTCTGGATTTTCCGACGTGGAAATTGTACCTTCCGACTCGGCCGGGATGCAACCAAAAAGTTATGCAAATATAGCGATGAGAGAAAATACGTCGTGGGAGAGGAGAATTTATGAATATTTATTGGTAAGTGTTGCAAGAAAGAATTCATTATCAATTGAAGTAATTAATGGATTAATTATGAATCATTAACTTCATTTATTATGTTGCTAATATAATTAATACATTATTGATCAGGTTGTTGAACTATTAGTTTAATTATTCATTTATTACATTATTTACTAAAATAATCATTTATTAATCCGTAAATCGATTTCGATCGAAATTTCAGTCAGGTAAAAATAAATTGTAATTATTTTTTACTGGTTTTCAATTTTTTTTAAATTTCCACCTGGAATAGCCAAAAACACGGCGGAAAATTCGCGATTCTGTTGATCACATTCATGACGAGCGTTCGGCGTGATTCCATATCTGAAGTTACCGACGGAATCGGCGGAATCGGCAGCTTCGTCACGACTGCGTCGCGGAGAGCCGCACGAGAGTCGCGGGTCGACAGCTTCCGCGTCACGATTTTTCGTGATTCCGCGGCGAGCTGGGAAGCTACGCGGGGGATCCGGGCGCGGGGGAAGATCGACCGAGTTGCCTGGATCTCTCGTGACTGAGTAAATCGAAAATCGATTCGGATCGTAAAATATTACTGCTCTAATTTTTTTTCAGGTGCGGGAAATTCTATTCCCAACGGGAAAGTCTTTTTTCCTTTTTGGCTAATACCCTGGTAGAAAACTGTGGCGTTATATACACACTGAGAAAAAAAATTGGTTAAGCCAACCAAATGTGCGTTTGCGGGCCGCGAAGTAAATATTTAGTACCGTGAACGAAATAATAGATATTGTGAATTAAGAAAAATTTGATTCAACTAGGCTTGATTCAACTTGGTTCGTTCAACCAAATATACAGTCCAATTCACCATATATTTACTTCGCGACCCGCAAACCCACGTTTGGTTGGCTCAACCAATTTTTTTTCTCAGTGCAGCCTTGGCCAGGGCCTGATCAGGGCCACGTTGGCCCCGCCAGGGCCCGAGCTGAGCCTGTCCTGGGATAGATAGATAGATACACTGAGAAAACGGGGCTCGGGTGATAAGTAGTAAATACTATATTTATTTGAAATATGCTATTCATATGGAAATAAATATCAAAATAATGACAATTTTTCCTACGAGTACGCGATTAACTACGAAAAAATATGATACATTTTAGTATGCGGCATTGTAATAATTACGAAAAAAATTCGAACAGGTTTCAAATTCCTTTGTTGGCTAGCATTGAGTACACGAATTCTGGTACTAATTGCTATAGTATTAGACTCTGGTTTTCTCCGTGTAGGTTTTTATTGGGCCCTGGGATAAATCCCCTAAGGACCAAGCACAACATTAAACGAAAAAATACAGGCAATTTACAAATTAATAACCTAAGAATAAAGCCAAAAAATAAAGCTAAACTAAAACTAAAACTAAAACTAAAACTAAAACTAAAACTAAAACTAAACCGAGTCGCAAAGAAATGAGTGAAAAAAAAGAAGAAAACCAAGTAACGTGATTATGATCGGATCAAATTGAGTTGGATTCGGAACATGCCGATCCGGGTTATGCCCCAGCTTCCCCCCGCTCGGGACGGATTTAACGCTACAAATTTTCCTCCAGGCTATATGCACTTTGCACGAAAGTTAGCCGACGATCGGTCGAGTGGATCAGACATCCGAGCTGAACTCGAGAGCGAATTCTGTGAGCCCCGCGAGCGGCTACGGCCGCGTGTACCTGACCATGCAGTCCGGGGGTCTCGCGGAGACCATGATCGCACGCAACATACATAAATTACGAGGAAGGAGCGCGACCGAGGCGCGCACCAGGGGCATTAGAAGAAGAGAGAGCGAGACGCTGCTGCTGCTGCTGCCGCTGCCGGCGGCAGCAGCGACGGTGCGTTTCGCTGCAGCGGTGAAAGTTGCCCGAGGTCAATCTACGCGGCCGCGTTATACACGAGGAACGCGCGTGCCTCGCTGTTCGCGCACCGAGTGCATATTTATTTGTGTTCTTTTTTTATGGAAGACAAATTCGGTGGACGAATAATGCAAAAAAATGGACGCATATTTTTTGTCAGTTTGATTGACGAGTATAATTATCGCTTTTTTTATGGAAAAATGTATCTATTTATGTGTTTTCATATTTTTATAAATGAATAACAATTTATGGAATTTTGCTAAATATTTAATTAACGATCGATTTTCGTTAATTTATTAAATATATATATTTATTTCTGTTTGACCAGTTGTTTAAAAAATTGGTCATTTTCCGATGAATTTGCTTAACAAATGATTATCGTGATTTTATGGAATTTTCAACGTAGAAATAAACAGAAACTTCGGGATTTTTTTCAACTCTGGTTATTGAAAGGTGGAATGGTAATAAAGAGGCAGGAATTAGAGGATGGGAATGAATTATTAAGTTTCTCGAGATTCCTGACTGCTCCGGTCGACCGTCCGAGTGGGCGCTGTTATCGCTGAGTCAGCTGACTGCGAACCTTCGCAGCTGTTTGCGATACGCCGGGTATATAACAACAACAACAACAACAACAACAACAACAACAACAACAATTCATTGTCACTGACCGTCCATGCAGAAGCGGCGGCCTCTGCATGGACCTCGCTTCTCGTTACAGCCCGTGTGACAGCGGCGGAAGGAAGTTGCGGTCGAGATTAGATGCTCGGCAAGCGGGAGCAAAGCGCTCGAACTAAAACCCGATACGCAATTTGTCAAGTTCAACCGCAAGATTATTTCGTTATTTCTCATTCAAAAACTCACTTTTTTCCTCACTAAATTAAAAACAATTTTTTCAAGGAAAAATCAACTTTTTAAATTAAAACCGATTTTTTCAATTGAAACCATTTTTTTTAGGAACAATGTATTTTCGTAATTAAAAATATGTTTACTTCAAACAGTATAAACAAATTGTTTAATCTTATAAAAATCCAAAAATGTTGAAATTACTCCAATCCTTACACCCTCAAAAACATTGACATTTATTCCAAACGTATTTTTCTCCCAAGAAACTGCAATTCACATTTTTCTCTTCCCTCCTCCTGCACTTTTCTTTTTTGCAAACGCGGTTTAACCGCTTTTTTCAGAAGCGCCAAGTTGACACCGCTCGCGTATCGCGTTTTTCTCGGTCGTTTGGCTGCTTTTAATAACTCCCACGCGCGGAGCGTTCGCCACACGCGCGTGTAATATACATGTCGACCTATACTTCGCAATTTACGTGTGCGACGTGCGTCGCGAGTGCTTCGAGCGTATGAAGCAAAATAACCCATAGATCCACATATACCACCTATTCACACATTTTCACATCAATTCACATAAATACAGAGCTGTAAATCCTCATTACCTTCAGAAAAAAATGTTATAGTACATTTTGCTTAGTAGATGTGATTTAATAATAATAACCTGCTAAGATTATAAAATGACGCGTAAACTTTCAAATAGCCGCTCAGACACCTCATTTTCAATCAAAAAATCCTCACGATTGTGAAAAAAATGGTCCTCCATTACTTTTGTAATGCGTTACTCGCCTTGCTTCATTTTTTCACGAAAACCACCATGAAATTTTATTGAGAATAAATATTCCATACAGCCATTAAAAAATGTACACATTATATTATAATTTATTCAATTTATAGTCGTCGATTCGCACACTGATTACTTAAAACAACCGAAGTTCGTTTGTTCCGCGATTCTTATTTGTCAGTCTAAAAAGTTTATCTGTCCGAATGCGTGGCTAATAAAGAAAAGTCCTAAAAAAAAGTGCTTCATTCTCTTAAAATATATCGTGCTCTGCCTAGAATTTCAACATAATTACTCCGTGTTATTATTATTAACAATGAATAATTACAAAACCAATTGTACCAACGTAATTTCGAAAATATTTAGGGAACTCCGTATAATAAATCGAATAAATAAATGAACAAATACTCAGATACATCGACGCATCTATTCACGTACACAAATATACATGGAAGTGTGTGAACCGCGCGTATGCGGATGGAGTGTGTCTCTGCCGCTCCAGTCATTGACCCTGGTGCGGCTGATGCCCATACACATCGTTTACGTCGCCCAGCGCACACAGAGAGCGAGCGAGCCAGCCAGCCAGCCAGCCAGCCAGTCGGGCAATCCAGACCTGTGCATCACAGTGGCAGCGAGTTTGCACTGCTTTGCCTCGTTGGCCGCCGCCGCTCTTGGTCTGACACACGAGTAACAACGGAGCGAATCGACAGGCTCGATTGCGAAAAAGAGTTGTGCGACTCGGCGCGCGGTATTAGGAATCCGTGGCGCACGGAGCTGCGGAGAATACAGACTTGATTCGATCGGAACTCGAGCCTTCACAATGTTCCATCTATATATGTACAGCAGTGGGGAAATAGCTTTTAATGTGCTCTCGTCTACGTGTATTATATATATATATATATACATATATACGTGTATTACGTCTACGTCTTACGTCTACGTGTATTATATATATATATATATATATATATATATATATATATATATACATATATGTATTTGCGCGTACGTAGATATCGATATGTTGTGGGCTGGAGTGCCCGACCGATATCGATTAATTAGTTAATTACTCCGCATCACGTACTCAATTGTCGTGTATGACTGTTGCGTATTCTATATAGATGTGCGGCATACGAGGTGGATTTATTTATGTGGGTTACGCAATCGCGGGGAAAAAGAAGAGGCTGAGCTGTACGGTCGAATGATATTGTGAATTTAATTGTGGATATTTAAAAATGATTATTTTAACGGTTATCGATTTACTGGATTTAATGAAAATTCGGGGTGTTCGATGAGTGAAGAAATGAATAGAATTCGAGCAGTGTAAAGAAATGAATAGAATCCATTTTTTTATTCAAGATCGAAAGCGGAAACTTGGAAATTTTATTGGCCGATGAATTCGTGAGAATAACAAAAAAATTAATAAGCCACTTCGAAAAAAATAATGTGGCAGTCAAAGCCCGGATATCCGGCAGATCCGGATTCGCAGAACCCCAGAAGGCACGGGAATGTCAGTCAGACAGACAGTCGATCAATTAATTATTTAATCGCCGCTGTTCGCGTCTGCATTAAATATATCGGACACGGCCGGCTCCGCTCCAGTTATAGATCGGCGGTAGATGAAGCGATAGGGCGTAGATAGTCGAGCGCCTCGAGGATAATAATTGCAACCAATGCTATTTCACGCAGCAACTTTGTATAAGACACGATCGATAAATAAACGATCGATAAATAAGCCCGCGAGATAGACGGAGACAGACGGGTCAGTCATATTGTAATGACGTCGCGTCCAGTTACACGATCGAACGTTGCGGATTGCGTTGCAGTTGCTATTGAACTGCGGCTGAATGCCAGGCGAAAATACCTTCGCTCGGGAATCCTTCGACGCTCGGCGCTCGTAATTTCTATTATCGCATTATTTTATCGCGGCTGAATTTTATTCCTCGCGACGTACGGCGCAACGAATGTAGGCGATATTAAATCCCTCCGCACACTGCGAGAATATCCCAGGGAGCAGTCGACCTGCGGTACGTACGGAGACCGCGCTCAGTCGTTATGAAACCGCCGCACCGGGAGCACCGCGGCCGCCAGCGCATTCAACACTCGTTATCCCGATAACCGATCGCTGCCCGCCCGGATTATGTGAAATCTAATGCTCTGACTTATGTAATTGATATCGCTGAAACGACGGGGCGAACTCAATCCACGATATATTTCCGGGCCTTTTTTTGTCACACTTGGGAATAACGAGGCTTAATAGAAAAAAATGACGAGGATAGCGACTGAAATGGCAAAAAAATGAAATGGCGACTGATAGACGCATTTTGTCTCGTTTTTTTGAGAAATATTTTTTGGCAAACATATTTTGAAAATTTAAGTTTGATATGGATTTTGTTTCACTCATTTTTATATTGATTGTCTTTTCATCAATTTTGATCAGCACTTTTTGTTTTTCTTAAGTAAAAACAGAAACATTTCTTGGCAAATATTATTAGGAAATTTAAGTTTGATACAGCATTTTTTTCACTCATTTTGATATTGATTGTCTGTACATCAATTGTGATGTGGATTTTTTTCTTTTAATAAATAAGAAAATAATACCAACTCACAATTGTAGCAAAACATGTATTGGAGTTACTGGAAAAAGGCGCCGATTTTAATAATTTTTTTCTCAGTGTCCATTTTTTATCGTCATTTCTGTCTTCGCTGCAATTAATTTTAATTGCGGTAACAGTGGAAAATATGAGTTTAAAATAAAAATACGAAGTAACAATTAATTGACAATTCATTAACAGACCTTCCACGATTTTTTTTTTCAAGCGCAGAAATTTCTGTGACTAGTTTCATTTTTTTTGTCAACGAAAACAGGGATGGAAATTTCCGCCATCTTAATCCGCGATATACGGGCGGCCCGACGGTGCGACAAACACTCGTCGTGACCGACGCGGCTGCGGCTCAAATAGCTCGTCGACCCCGCCTCGTAAATTCTCATATCCCATTCACTCGTCTCGTCGTTTACAAATCTCTCGGTTCGTCCACCTACGACGCCGATGCGCGCACCTCCGATTTTTTTCTTCATTTTTGTTCTCGCGTTTTTTACCTTCCGCTCGTTTTTCTGATCTTTCCGTTTCTCTGTATCGCTTCTCGTCTCTCGTCCCTTCGCTCGTGCGCCTCTCTTCACTTCCCCTCGCGCGAACCGCGCGCGGCACACGCGATTGCATTTCGATGTATTTTTACGCCAGAGTCATCGCTCCCACGGTGTATTTTTATCGGGAAGTCGCACAGATATGTAACTCTCGCCTCGGCGGCGGACGGGTTCGCCACGCAGAGTCACACGCAGAGCTCTGCGTAGCCGGGAGAACTTCTCGGCGTTGAGGATCTTTTACCCCTGCGACTAAATCCTCCCGTGAAATGTTCGCCGGTCGAAAGTCAATATTTAAAAAAAAAATTCCGTGAGGTCGATTTTGGCAATTTATTTATTTGTACTAGGCTAATCACACGCGCTGGCGCGCGTGCCTGAAAAACTTGCAAAAATCGACCTAAAAAATTTGTTCTTTTCAAAATATCGACTTTTAACCTATAGCATCATTCTCAAGTCGCATATTCTACCCCCGAAAACACTGGTTATTAACCTTTTTTAATCGATTTTGAAAAAAATATTTTTTTGGCGACGAAAAAAATATTTTCTGTCAGAAATCGTAGATCCGGCTCCGGACCGAAAATCGCCAAAATCGACCAAAATTTGTTTTCTCTTCAAAATATCGACTTTTCACCTATACCATCATTCTCAAGTCGCATATTCTACCCCCGAAAACACTGGTTATTAACCTTTTTTAATCGATTTTGAAAAAAATATTTTTTGGCGACGAAAAAAATATTTTTTCTGTCAGAAATCGTAGATCCGACTCCGGACCGAAAATCGACCCCAATTTTTGTTCTTTTCAAAATATCGACTTTTAACCTATACCATCATTCTCAAGTCGCATATTCTACCCCCGAAAATACTGGTTATTAACCTTTTTTAATCGATTTTGAAAAAAATATTTTTTTGGCGACGAAAAAGATATTTTTTCTGTCAGAAATCGTAGATCCGGCTCCGGACCGAAAATCGACCCCATTCTTTTTCTTTTCAAAATATCGACTTTTAACCTATACCATGATTCTCAAGTCGCATATTCTACCCCCGAAAACACTGGTTATTAACCTTTTTTAATCGATTTTGAAAAAAATATTTTTTGGCGACGAAAAAAATATTTTTTCTGTCAGAAATCGTAGATCCAGCTCCGGACCGAAAATCGCCAAAATCGACCCCAATTTTTTTTCTTTTCAAAATATCGACTTTTAACCTATACCATTATTCTCAAGTCGCATATTCTACCCCCGAAAACTTTTTTTTTACTTTTTTTATTGCTGCTTATATAAAAAATGCGAGATATTTTACCCTCTGATTTTTTGAAGACGGACATTCATTTGTGTTTATTTACCAATAATTCGATTACAGGATAACAAATAATCTATGGAAAAAAATAGTTTCGAGACATTTTGTCGTCGTAGTAAAAAAAAAAAAATGCCTGCAGCAGGTGGCTGAAAAGAGCGCAGACAATGCGTGCTTTAGCTTTATATCGCGCGTCGAGTGCGAAGACGCGCGAGAGCATCGCGCCTTCAATTCGCATACTATTTTTTTCGTCGGCCCGGCGCGCGCGTCGTAAAGTTAATTTAGCGAGGACTATACGCGAGTGACGCGTCGCGTCCGCGGGGCACTTGAACCACGGCGAGCGAGGAGGCGATAAAATCTCGCTGCGGTGGCCGAGTTCGTCCCGATCGCCATGGTGAGCGCGCGCGCGACCCAAAGAGCGCGAGCGGGAATTTCATGGTCCGAGTCAGTGCGCCCCACCTCATACAATATATAGCCGATGATTAAGGCGAGCGCAGTCTCACGTTTTGGCCGTTAAACGCGCTTCGTAGAAAAGTCATTTCGATCTACTCGCGCTTCGAACGAGTGCACGAGACACGCAGGATTGCGAAAATAGAGTAATGAAATATGAGGGTAATAATAAAATTCGCGAAAAATTCGCGTCGGAGCGAATGTATCCCATCAGCCGAGTCGTGTTTACCGCGTTACTCGTTGCTCATATTACCACGTATTTGTGGTGCAATGTTTTCGATTAAAACATTTTTACATCGTGTCCAGGTAAAAATTAAACCGACCTTTTTTACACGTTAATAATAACGATAGTAATAATCGATCATTTTAATAGCAACAATAATAATACTAATAGTAATAATGATTGATAACTTTTATAGCAATAACAATAATAATAATAGTAATAACGATTGATAACTTTTATAGCAATAACAATAATAATAATAGTAATAATGATTGATAATTTTAATATAAATGGCAAAAAAATACTTAGTAATTTTGTAACGGCAACATTGATTGTTATTAATAAAATAGTATTTGAATGATATATTTTTTTTATATTTCGTATTACAGTGATTACTTGTTATTAAATTATCAAGAGACGCCGTATCGTCACGACGCCAAATATTATTATTACTGCGGATCCGATATACGAATTTCGTACTATGAGATTGTGAACGACATTTTTTTCATTCTCGCAGCGTTACGTATTCTCGCGACTGGCACTTGTGATCCAACGCAACGAGTCACGAGAAGACGACAGACGGAAACGCAGATAGCGCGAGCAAAGGGAAGAGAGAGAGACAACCGCGTCGCACTTCCAGCGGCGTCGTGTGTAACGTAGGTACGGAAGATAAAAGTTTTTTCAACCCGAATGTCGCGGCTGAGCCGCGCGATAACGCGCCGGTCGTCGTAGGTATTTATTCTTCGTAAACTCGCCGCGCGCGTCGAAGCTTAACGCAAAAGTCGCATAGGCTCCGCTCGCAGAGGCTGCGAGCGAGTGAGAATCAACCGGAGGGCAGTCGACGTGGCTCCCGATCGCTACTTCGGTCATCGCACGAAAACTTCACTGCTCGATAATTATTTTCAATATTGTTTCAAGCGCCAACTGGCTTCATCAAATTTCCATTAAAATTGTTATTTATCAGCCGGCCAATTTAACGTACACTAAAATTCCTGCAGACCGAAATTAGAAAACTTTTTACACCGAACACATTAAATTTAATTCACCAATTTGTGTGCAAAAAGCTACCATTACGGGTAATGAAAGCTCCGCATTTTTTTGCAATTTTTTTTTTTTGCAGTCAACAAATAAGAAAAATAAAGAGCAATCTTGCCACGAAAATTATAGAGCGAACGGACGCTAATTGCGTAATAAAGTAAAATGTAAATGTCCGGAACGGCGTAAGATTTGTAGTTGGCCGACTGGATGACAAGGTGAAAAGTGGTGGGAGGAAGGGGGAGGGAGAGGGGGGATTGGCACTGCGGGTGCATCGTCCTCGGGGAGAAAGTTTGTTGCGGCATCATATAATACGTGAGCCACCAGCGGCAGCCTCGACTCTATAACCCACGTCTCTTGAACGGTGTACGCGGTCTACGCTGAATGTACGTTTCTACCTGTGCAGTCGCCGCGTGCGCCGTCTGCCACTCTGGTGTGAAACATCACCGAGCCCCGGACTAAAATTGGCCGGGATTGAGTAGCGTTGCGTTTAAATGACGTCTATAGTTCGGGGAGAAACCGTTGTGCAATTCACCTATTCCCGCGCGGCGGACGCAGCTATAACCCCTATAGCCCCCATCTCGCGAAATGCAGCGCGAAATCTTCCGCAAATAGAAAGAGAAATTATATTTTAATACCCGAAACAAAACGCCGCTCTACCGTTTTTTTTTAATAGAAAAAAATGGTTTTGTAAAATGTAAAAAAAATAACAAATTTCTTCTTGTAAAATCCTAGAATAATGATAATTATTATTATTATTCTAAAAACAATTCTAAGATTTACAGAAACGAATAATAATAATAATAATTATTATTATTATTCGTTTCTAATAATTCGTTAATAATAATAATAATAATAATTATTATTATTCGTTTCTGTAAAATCTTAGAATTGTTTTTTTCGCAAATATCTTTTCTCTAAAATCTTCGAATATTTGTTTCTAAAATATATTTTCCTCTAAAAACAAAAAAAAACTTCCCCTGAAACTCCAAAAAAAAAACTGGCGTGAAAATTGAATCCCGGATTGCAAAAAAAAAAATCATTTTCACCCATCACTCGATCGAATCGCGGCGAGAAATAATTTTTGTTGCACGCACGAAAAATAAATTAATAAATTAATTGAAAGCGTCGAGTTAATTCGCGGTTATCGCGAGGATTTCTCCGCGGTAATGAGAAAAAAGGGGAGTCAACCAGCGTGTCCCGCACGACTTCTGCGAGCGGCCGGTTGGCAATCGGCAAGCGCGTAAATAACAGTGAATCTCCGGCGTGCGGCGGGTGGGCGCGATCCGGCATGTCGAGAGAGGTGCGTGCAATTTTAATGGGAATGAGCCGACAATGTTTCTCACAGAGTCGCGCGCGCGCGAACGAAAGCACAAGAGCGATTGTCCTTCACCTCTCCCGCGCGTTGGTTATTATTATCATCCACCACGTTGCCCACCTACGGGTTCTCCGCGCCCCAGCGCCGAGACGGAGCGCTCGAGACAAAAGGATAATGCAATTCTCGGCTGGTATTGTGGCCGCGCTTCGTGCATGTACGCGATCCGCGCTGCCTATGTTGCGCCCGCAGCAGCGAGAGGCAGGATCTATGAAAACGATTCGTACATTCACCTGCTGCTGCCGTCTGACTGGCTGACTGGCTGCCGCTGTGGCTGTAGCTAGTTGTCCACGTAGGCAGACCAGGACGTTTCCTCACCGCGCACCACTGATTTACACTTAATTGAGCCGTTGACACGATCTCTAAGTGATTTCCGTCGATAAATCGGCTCGACTGCCCGCTAATGGTTAATCGATCGGCAATCTCCGATTTTATTATATTGCAAATGTAGTATCGAAATATGATTTTTATTGCTAATAATAAAATACTACTGAAAGATGATTTTTTTTTTTCATTTTTGCGTCATGATTTTTAACAATTTTTTATCGATTTTTTTACCATTTTTTTAGTTTGTTCGAAATTGGTCGTCACCGAGATATTGACAAATAGTTGTTAACGTGCTTCAAAGTCATTTATTGATTTTTAAAATTGATCTTGGAATATTTTTAAAATTATTATTGTGAAATCGGTAGTTTGATCATAAATACACCGATAAATAATTATGAACGTGATTTAAATCAGGTTAACAATTATTTATCGGTGTATTTATGAATAAATGACCGATTTCGCAATAATAGAAAAGGCGTTCATTGATCAAAGTTGTTAATTGATTTTCTACTTGATATTTTTTTTTATTATTGCGAAATCGGTAATCTAATCGTTAACACGCCGAGAAATAATTATTAACGTGTTTGAAAAGCATTTATCGATTTTTCATTAGATCCTAAATTGTTGCTGTTGTTTTAATTGTTGCGAAATCGGTAATTTAATCATTAACACACCGAGCCTTGGATCGGTAACCTATAGCCGTATTAGTTGTTCATCCGATAGGATCTCGCGCTCGTTTCGCTATTATACCCCGAGGCGCGCGCACCACGCGAGGCCGGCCGAGTGTGTGTGTGTGTGTGTTCGTTAATTATCCAGGCAATTATCTATTCCCGACTCTAAGCAGTCTGCGCGGGTCATCGCATCCAATTGATCTCTCGCGTTGCTCGAGATTCAATCTAATTTTAAGCGAACATTTCTATTTTATCGGCGCGACTTAACCTTTCGACTCGCCGCTTTAAATATATCCTGTCTGGCTGTGTGAGTTTCGACTATTGTCTATCTTTTTCAGGGCTGACGATGTGAAAACGCTCGAGTCGCTCGTTGAAAACGAAAAAAAAAAAAAAAAAATGAAAAATGTGTTTCAGCGACTGGTGGGTCGCGTTGGGCTGGGCCCGACGCAGCTTTGACTCGTTTCCATCGCCACCTGTAACCCACTTAATTTTAATAGCTCGTAAAACCGGGCTCCACGCACCGCGCAGGGCGTTTCAGGTGTTGCCATTGTTGCTCAGATGCCACTTATCGATACCGCCTGGCCACGCTTCCATTGTGAACGAGTCTGTTATTGCGACGGCCTCACCGACTTCGCAGCATTTCAATATCAATGAGGCGCAATATACTTGTTATTAATTGTGCTTCCTAAATTCAATTGTCGAACTTATGTGCTGTGTGCCCTTTTATCGCCCTTCGTACTTTGAAAGGTCAGTGCGATTGGCTTTGTCGCTTTTGAAATATAGTCGTAAAAAAAATCTTGGCTTTTTTAATTTTATTTTTTAAATATATGGCAATAATGTTAATTGAATAAAAAAAATTAAAACCGTGAAAAAAAATCGGTATCCTAACAATGTATTTTTTAACCGGTTTTTAACCGGTAAAAGGACTAAACAGTAAAAAGTGCTGTTCTTGATTCCAATGACAACGAAACTGACAACAGTGTCGAATCGAGGCAGAAACATTTTCTAATCGGCTCCGTCACAGCAGTTAAAGTGCGGCTTCTCCTTTTCCACGGTGACTCAGAGTCAACACTGAGACCGTCTGCTGCTGAGGTTTTTTTTCGCCGCGTCTGCAGCCCCCTCGGAGTTTCGCCATCGTGAAATCGGCATTTCGAGCGCTTCCTGGTTCAACGGCGAAATAAATCGTTTCTCGTCTTAGCCGCATTCGCGGTTGGCGGTCGATCTGTCCGATTTCGTTGCAGTCTCGCGACGAGTCGCTTCGCGGAGATTCGCGATCGGCCGATGATTAATTCCGCGAACGGCAGAAAACTCCGATCGTCCTTCGATCGCGGCCGATAAGTGGCCCTCGCACGATCGAACCAAGGTCGCGACTCCGTAATAATCCCTGCAACTTCTATTCTCGTATATCTGTATCTATCGAATCTCCGGTCTCCCCTGGCGATCGTATCGACGCGTTAAATATATAGAAGCCGCCAGAGGACACGCGAAATTGGCACGAGGAAAACTTCGGAATTTATCGCACAATTCTCATTGTCGTCATCGGCAGCCACAACAATTTATCATTTGCAGGCCACGCAAAAGGGTTCTCATTAATTTCAAAATGTTTATTGCATTTTTTTCAATATAATTTCATGTCCTAAAATTAATTCCCAGCCCATGAAAACAATCCTCAATTATTTTAGGAACGCTTAAAAAGATGAAATTTATCTTTTTTTCTCACTAAAAATTAATTTAAAAAATGAGTATTGCATTTTTTCCAATACATCTCCGGGATAAAAAAACAATTCCTGTCTCACGAAAACGATTCTCATAATTAAATGAAAAATGCTTAAAAAGATGAAACTCGATTTATCATTTCCAGGCCACAAAAAAACAATAAAAAAAATATCAGTGCGGCATTTTTTCCAATACATCTCGTGGAAAAAAACGATTCCCAATCCCGCGAAAAGAGCGTCGTGTCACCGGCTATTTTAGAAACCGCGTGTACTAGTCTTGCGTAGGTGAATTGTGGAATATAGAAGTTCGCTTTCAGCGCGTTCGTTGCCCTCGGCCCCCGGTTACGACCAATACGGCGGGCCGCGTGGAGTCGCCGCGGCCGTCCGCCGCGCCGAGGCCTCGCGCTACACGGCGGCGAGGGAAAAAAAAACGCGCGAGCGCCCGGTAGTACAACGCAGCGCCGGCTCGATTTGAGAGCGCGAAACGACGGCGGAGCTCGCGCGGCGACTGAAAATCTCTCGAGGGGGGGTCCGGGCGCCGCTCGCGGGAAAGAAGCGAAATGGAAGTAAAGTGAGAGCGCCGGCTGGTTGCGCGCTCGGCCGCCTGGAAGAGGTGAGTGAAAGTCTAGGCGCGCGCGCGCGCGACCGCAGCCGCCGTCGCCTGCGGCGCGATACACCGCACGGAAAACACGAGCCACGATCCGCCAGGTCCGCCAGGATACATTATACACCTACTGTATACCCGGGCTCGGAGTGTAAGTGCTAAGCAGCGGGCAACTCGCTAGTTGCGGGCTGCGAGGCTGGCGAAGAAAGACGGAAAGAAGGAAGAAGGAAGAGCGAGGGAGAGAGAGAGAGAGAGAAAAAAAAAAGGAACCCGTTTCACACTGGATGTTGCCGGCCGCCGGCGCGCGGCGTGGCTAACGGGCTAGAACGAGGAGTCGTAACCTAGACTGCGGCGGCGCAAGCAAGTAACCCAGAAGTCTTCGAGCCTTACTCAAGGTACCGCTATTTATTCACTATTCCTGGTGTCTGGAGGGAACGTCGTGTCCTACATGCGTAGACTTCCCCCCCCCCCGGCCTCTCCCCCCTCCTACTTACACTCGCCATCCTCCTTCTTCTTTCCCTCGCTGCGTGTCTAGCACCTCAATGTGGCAATTAAAATTTTCTACAAAGTCTGAATGAATTCGGTAGAATTTAGTCATTTCTGGAGGGGAAGAAAAAATGTGGTGTTTACTGTAATACGACATTTTTATACTGTTTTTTTTATATGGCAAGGATAAATAATCGCGGGGTCAATAAATTAGCTTCCTGTCTATCCTCTATGTACAGAGAAGCAGTGATACTCTCGTGGGAATTTCGCTATAGGGCTGTCCCTCTCGCGCCTAACCTCACTTTACGGTTTTTCGATTCTCCGAAACAAACGGCTACGAGTATCGAGGAGCCGGAAGCTTGGCCCAATTCTGCAATACTTCTGCACATTCTCTCAAAATCTGAGCTCAATCCGTCTAGTAGTTCGGGAGAAAATAAGTTTCAAAAATTTCAGGTGAGGGGGCGTGAGTGAAGTAGCGCTGCCTCTTGCAGAAATGTTTTCCTCTTTTCCCCTCGCATCAATCGCTCTGAAAACCCAGCAAGTCGAGCTTCACCCTGCGCAGAAGATTGGAGAAACCACTCGCGGCCACTTTTCCCTCGGCCGGTTTTACAAAGGCACCTTCGACCAACAACACCGCCGTAATCTCTCTCTCCGTCGCTGCCTCGTGCGCCCAGCGCGAAGAATAAACAAAAGGGAAAACACGCGCAGAAGGCGGATGGATCCCGCATGCGGGATCCAACCGCCGCCGCCACCGGCGAGAGAGAGAGAGAACAAACCGACGGTGGAACGGCAGAGGCTAAAGAGTCAGAAAGCGAAGGCGAATAAGAAAGGGAAAACGCGCGTGCGTACACAGCGACGTATATGAGAGTCTCCGCGGTGGCTCGGCCACGCGATCGAGTGAGCCGCGCGCTCTCGGCCGGCGAGCGAACGAGCGAAGCGCGCGACCGTTGCTCGAAGCTACTGGCATGTGCCAACAGGGACACCACGGAGTGGATCGACTATGGCTGTCTCTCCGCCTCGCGCGGATAGCGGTACCGTGAGTAACTCGACCGAGCGGCGTATCCACTCTATACGTGCGCGGCCTGTAACGCCGCACAATAGGCGAGCTGTGCGCGCTGCGCGCGCAGCGCCCGTCTGCGTTGCCGCGCGCGGCCCGCTGGCTCGCGTCTGCCGGTCAGTGAAACCGCTATTAGCCGCCGCACGATCTTCGGGCCGCCGCCGCCTCTCGACGTCTCCGCCGATGCCAGACGTCACGAGAAGAGTGACTCGCCAACGACGTCTCGCGCGCCGACGTTTGAGTCGCCCGAAAATCCTTTCTCTTTATTCGCTGTATCTGTTTTTGACTAATCGCGCTGGAAATAGGTCCTGTGTTTTTTTCTTTTTGCTGTATTTATGTACCAGTTTTTTCTGGTTTTCTGGGAGGAGATATTTTTTTTTTCTACAAAGTAGATATTATTTTTTGCCGGAATTTTTTTTATTTTGAAACCCCGTTCTTCGTGACCTTTTTGTGGTTTGCCGGAGCTAATATGAAGATACATTTTTAAAAAACTGAAGTAAATTGGTAAGGAATTTTTGTCCGGTTAATAAATTCTGTCTGATAAATTACAGAATATCAAAAAACATGTTGCAGCTGTGAAGTCTGGACAAACGAAATGCGGTAGCCTCTCGATGTAACGAATGGAGGATGTATAAGAGAAATCTACGAATTTTTTTTCCACCGGAAAGTGGATAATTAGTAGCTCCACTTCAGAATTACTGAGCTCCTCGGGTGGGACGTCAATCATCCGCTTTGTGCGAGAGGACACAGCGAGTAGTGTATCGAGAGGCATTCGAACCGCGTGGCACAATCGAAACACTTGGCGCAGTTGGTGTTGCCCTTCTGTGGCCATTGTGGCTCGGATGAAAATGAGGAATGAGGGGGGGGGGGGGGGGAGGTGGAAGGTGAACAAAAAATGGTAAATCCTTGTAACGACAGCGAGCAGTCTATTCAGTGTCTGTCGAACGAGAGAGTCACACACGTCGCATTGGACGGTCGATGCGACTCGTCGATTCAACGAGTTTCGTACATCCCTCGAAGCTACATGATGGATATAGCGTTTCGATGCTCTCGCGGGAAAACGAGGAAGGGGGGGGGGGGAGGGGGGACGGCAACGAAAAGGTTACGAGTGGGAGGGGCCCGCGCGTCGCGTCTATTCAAACGAAAGCTGACTCACAGACTCATTGTGAATTAACGATGTGCCTTTAGATCCGACTGGCAGCCATGCGAGCTCCGCTCGTTGCTGATGCTGATGCTAGTTTCGCGCGAGAAGGCGCAGAATAATGCGAAGCGGATATCATTGCTGGAAACTCCTCTGTGTCTCGTCCCAGGCGGATTTATAGTTAAATTGTGTCCCTTTGATATGTCGAGGCGAGGAATATATATATTTTTTATTAAAAGATCTTCATTACAAACGTTCGCTGTAAACGGAAATTTGTAAAAATGTAGTGATTGAAGAACTTCAATTCGAATTCCAATTTCAAATTTGGCTACAGAAAAAAAATGTTATTCGCTTCTATAATTTTTAATTATTTTGCTCCATCATAAAATCATCATTACCCACAAATTACTGTTCACAGCATTAAAAAAGAAATCATTCCATAAATTATTATTCTCAGTATTAAAAAATAAATCATTCCACAATTATTGTTCCCAGCATTAAAAAAAATGCACAAATTATTCTTCCCAGCATAAAAAATGCAAGACTCCTATTAATCTCCGAATCAGTCTACGAGCATCGCCAGCATATCCCAATACCCCACAACGAGATCGTAAGCTCTCAAAAAAAAAAAAAAAAAAAAAAAAAAAACTACTGTTACAGTAGAGGTGGATGCTGCGGAGGTTTGTCGGTGTTTTCCGCACCTCCCGCTCCGCCGTCCGCTATCCGCGGTGGAGAGCGACGGACGATGTGACTCTCTCGCTCGCGCTCGAGCTCTCGGGTGGGGGTAAAGCAGAGCGTCGAGTCGCGCGAGTCTCTTCCCGGAGTGGGGGAAACGCCGGTGCTGTGCTCTCGGCACTTGGCGACGGCCGCCCGTTCGTTCGGTCGGTGGAGGTGGAACACGGAGCCGCCGCCGCCGCCAGTGAGCGCGGGCTCGGCGCGCTCGGTGTCATTGCCTCGACGCTCAGGGCGGCCAGTGACTCCATCACTGACCTAGTGCCGAGGCGCGCCGAGCGCCGGCGGATCTGCCCGAGCGCGGGGACGTCGACCCCGGTGAGCAGCAGCAGCAGCAGCAGCAGCAGCAGCCAGCGATGTTGCCGGCCTCCACTGGCGACGAGCGAATGCGCGCGCGCTCCTCCTATACCTATATACGAGCCCTGTATATCTATATACACAGTTTGTGTGTGTAAATATATACATATATATATATACGCTATATATATGTATATTTTATATATGTATAGGAATAGCAGAGATACGTCGAATGCGGTAACGAAGAAGCTCGAGAGCGCCCGACGAGGATGGAAATGGGGAAAGGGATACAAAAGCGTTGTATATATAATATGTAAATATATATGTATGCGTTGTATATAAATATTTACAACGTTGCGTATGTAAAAGTCGCGGGTAGACAAGCGGGTAACTCGCGCTCGTCGAATGTAGGAAGCAACGCGTCGTCACTCCCGACGGTGCCAATGGGATTGAGGCGGGGGTTTATGGTGGCTCCGTTTGGCTCACTCGCTCGGTCGCTTCCGAGCCCCGACATGGAGCGGTCGGTGAAATCGACTGCAGGACGTTTGACGGATGCGACGGGGCGAAGACGAACCTGAGGGCCTCTTTCGACTTTGAGCTCGAGGGCCTCTTGCACCTTATTTAGGTGTCCGGGGTCCGCAGGGCTTCCCATTAACCCGAATTAGGCGGGATCTCTGGATACTTGGGAGTTTACTGCTGGGCGAAGTGGACGGGTTAATCGGGCGAATGTTGCGAAACGTCGGTTCCTCCAGTGACGAAATTCAGACAAGGGAATTGCGTTTTTATCCTGTTTTTGTATTTTGCCATTTTTACTTTTATTACACTTTTTGTAGGACTAGAAAAAAATTAGATTTTTATGGGTAGTAGATAATGTGATGACTTTTCTACGAAACGTCAGTTCCTTCAGTGACAAAATTCAGACAAGGGAATTGCGATTTTATCCTGTTTTTGTATTTTCCTATTTTTACTTTTTTTTAACCCTTTTTGTATGACCAGGAAAAAAAATTGAATCAGATTTTATGGCTATTATGGCTAGTAAAAAATGTGACAAATTTATACCGTGATTATTATTAGTGAGGAATTTAATTACATCAATGGATATTGGACATTAATTAGAATGACTATAAATTAATTGTAATTGTAATTATAATTGTTGAGGTCCCGTGATTCATCGTGACGCGTTTCTATGATTTAGTTTTCGGGAACGGAAATTCGTCGGTGCGCGGGAATATTTGGGATGAATTTAGAATGTGTAACGCTCGCGGCGTGGAGGGAGAATCGAGAAGCGTCGGGAATATATAACGGAAGAGAATTTCCCGGCGCGCACGCGGGCGACACTGTAACGCGCGCCAGATGCCGTTACACGCGGCGTCATGCGGCTCCCCGGGAAATGATAGTTCGAGAAATTTTCTCCGGCGAAATTTACGGCCGGCTACATCACCGGCGCGCCGTCTACCGGGTGTTATATACAGCCCGCCGCAAATACATATAACGAGCGCGAATCTCGTCTCAAATCCGGGCGGCTAATCGACCGGAAAAGCCGAAAAGAAATCGTAGATTCGGATCAGTCTTTGCAAAATCGTCGATAGAGAAACCGCAACCTCATCGTCGTCCCCCCTGAAACGAAACATCGTAATTTTTACCCGGAGGCTTTTGAATGTTTTTTTTTTATCGCAGAGCAAATATCAGCAGATGCAATACACGAGCGAGACCCGACTGAATCTCACGTAACGATCGCGCGGCTCATTTTTTTTTTCGTCCCCGCAGCCGCGGAAAATCTGATTAGATCTGCGAGACCGAGATAACAAAAAAAAATCGAGGTATTACGACCCGGGGACGAGAATCGAGGACGTAATACGCGACCGCGTTGAATGTATTATGGATGCTATTGTGTTGGGAATCGTGGGGGGAGAAACGGTCGCTAATCGAGTCATTCATTAAGGGTGGAAACTATTTTTTTTAACTCCCAAAAATTTGACCGTGAATCAAGTTTTTTATTTTGAAAATTAACAAAAAAAATCACAAACCCTCAGTATTATGCAATTTTTTTGTGTATCGAAATCTGGACGTCGAATTTTTTTTCATATTAATTTAACAGTCTAATTACATCGACGATATCACGAATCAACTCACTAATTTCGGACGCAAAACTTTACGTCTGAATTACCCCCTACAAATTTAAATGGACTCTATTATCGCGATCATATGCGGCGCATAACGAGCAGCGATTATTAATGCAAATTCAGGCGTTAACACCGAATGAAAAAAAAATGAAAATGAAAATACCGGACGGAAACGAAATGGGGAAGGGAAAGGAAAAGCAAAGAGAGTGGAGAGATAAATAGCTCAAGGCCTCTCTCCGCGGGCCGCGGAATCGCGGAGTGTCGAACCAGAAATCGATTACACACCGCTTGCCTCTACCGCGGATCATTAGTAATAATGTGCAGCGCGCGCGCCGCGCGACCGCGGAAGTGTCGAGCGGGCGACGCGCTTCCGTCTTGTTTTATCGTACCCGGAAAACTTTCGCACTTATATCGTCTATCGTCGATCTCGTATTGGGACCGCCGAGAAAATTACAAATATCTCCCGACGGCCGTTATTTTGCGTGACGGAAGAAAAAAAAAACGTGTCGTCATATTGCGACCGATAAACGTGTAATTATCGTTCTACTTTTTATTCGCGGAAAACTTTCGCTCATTCGCCGTGCACGAGGCGCGCAATGCGATCGCGGTCGCCACTTGTCGCGTGCGATTTATATGTGACAATCGGAATTAGGAAGTTGACCTGCTGTGTGTAGGAATGAAACATATTTTTTAGTTTCGTTTTTTTTTTTTTTTTTTCAACGCGTTGATTTTGCGATAATTTTACAGCATTGCGGAGGCATTTTTATGTAATTCTATTTTTTTATATTTCTTAGTAGGAAATTGACCTGCTGGATGTAGGAACGGGTTTTTTTTTTTTTACAGTTTCATTTTTTTCAACGCGTTGATTTTACGATAATTTTATAGCATTGCGGAGAAATGTTATGTAATTCAATTTTTTTGTAATTTTTTTTTTAATAAATAAATAATTGATTTGGGATATGCAAACCGCAAAGTTGAGTTCCAAAAATAATTTTCGTCAATTCCAATTTCGCTTTCAGAAACGACTGACCCGCTTTCCGGAATTTTTCACGCAAAGGTTTTCCGGACGAAACGTCAGCGGAAGAGAATGTAAACTTGATTGTGCATTTCTCGGGTGCAGTGGAAGAGCGAGGGAAAAAAGAGGGAATGCGATGAGAAAATATCTTTTGCGATTTTTTTCCGACGGAAAAGTGCGCGAGAATTTTATTAGAGCGGCAACTTCGCGAGGCGAGAAAATACTGCGGAGGATATTAAATATATAAATCACGAGCTTGCTGCTTCTTCCCTGTTGCTTTTTTTCCGTAAAATTGAACGGACGACGTAAAAAAAATGGAAATAAATATGCGGTCGAATAAAAATAACAATTAACTCACATTTTTGTTGCGTCGATGATCTGCCATCAATGCGGAACTCCAGCGGTCCAGACGCTTCTCCCTCGACGCTGCGAACGCACAGGAGATCGTAAAACACGCGCGCGCCCCCGAGCTAACGCACGTGACGACGAATTTTCGCCCACCGCAATGAGCAGCGGGGTCGGGGATGCTCGTTACGTTAGTCCGTTTTACCGACCACACTGACGATCATCATCGTCCTCATCGTCGTTCTCGGTGTCCAGCCGACGTTGTCGATAATCCTTGCAGCCTGAAATAATTCATCGAAAAATGCAATTAAATTCATTCCTAAAAATGACTGTGTTATTATTTTTATTATTTTCAATCCTAATATAAAAAAATGGTATCACAAATTTTCGGGATTCAATTTTGCCACTTCTGGTAAAAACAAAACTAATTAAAAACCCTGCATCAAATCTTCCCTCGCCAAACGAATTATCAGTACCAATTTTCGTACTGATAATTCAATTTTACTTTGCTAATTGACTAATAATAAATTATCAGTACCAATTCAGAAACTGAAAAAAATTTATTTTAGTTATAAGTATTGGATTTTTGTTCAGGTGCACAAAACTAAATAACCTGTGAGCTGCACTGAAAAGCGCCAAGATTTCATTGATACAATTCGCAAAAAAAAAAAAATCCCAGACAGAGTCCTAAGTCACAAACGAAGAGCGCGACGAAAACAACAAATAAAAAATAGCGACGGCTAAGCGCAGCGGCGCGACTGCCGGATGAAAAGGATCGTCATCACAAAGTTTCACTTTTAAATTCCGCTCCGCTCACTCGCGCTCTCAGGAGCAGCGGCCCGGTTGGTGTCGGGCCGGTTAGCCGGTTGCCGGTGTGTAACGCGCGGCGGTCTCGTCGTCTGGCGTACGCGCCGCGAGCAGCAGCGGCAGGCTAGGTCGTGTCTCGCCCGGTGGACCGTTCCCGTTACCGTTACCGTCGGGGCCCCGCGCGTTCCCGCCACGGTAACATAGTTTCTCCTTTGAGCTGTTCCCCACACAGACACCGCGCGATCGTCTTCACTCTCTACATTCTCACGCACGCCCCCGCGCTCACTTTTTTTCCTCACCTTTTCTCAGGCCTCATTTAGATGACAAGATATGTTTCCACTTAGTACCTCGGCAGCGTTTTCAATGAGTCGCTCGCTCGTTCGGCTCTGCCCTGACTCTTTTTTTTGCTTAAATAACAACCGTGCAATAATTTCTTTGAAATAAAAATAAAAAACTCAATCAGTTCTCAAGAAATAAGAATTTTTGTATTTCTTCTCAAGAAATAAGAATTTTTTTATTTCTTCTCAAGAAATAAGAATTTTCTTATTTCTTGCGAGCTGATTGTATTTTTTATTGCACCAACGCTTTTTTATTTGTTAAATAACAACCGTGTAATAATTTCTTCAAAATTACCAAAAATTCAAACAGCTCCTATGGAATAAAAAAATTGATGTTGGAGTTTGCATCGTTGGAATGCAAAAAAATATTAATTGCGACGAACATAAATTATTATATCAGGTATAAAAAGTCATAGCCGACTGGCACGAAAATAAAAATATATAAATTCCTTGGAAATTTATTAATTCTTAAAGTTTGGACATTGCAGCAACAATATTTTCAACTAATTACAGCTAGCTAAAAATATTCCTAGCTAATATATTCCCGTTGGGTAACACATTAAATTCCTATTTTTTCACAAATTCACTTATTTATCGTGAATTTTACCTCAACCAACTTGGATTGCAAATCGTCAACTCAGGGCAAAAAATTATCAACGAAAATATCGAAATTGTAAGTTGACAGCGTCAATTTTGTTTCAGACGCTCGACGTTCAGAGAGACGTCCAAGCGCGAGTCGTGAGTCCTAAAGGAAGGCAGAAGAAGATGGCCAGAGCGGTGTACATAATGAGCCGTGGGATATATAATCGGCAGCAGCTCGTGAGAGCCGAAGGAACGCGACGAGGAACGCAACCTACGATGTTACGCAACTGGTGAAACTATCCTGGCCTCTGGTTACGTTTGCCGCAGCAGCAGCAGCAGCAGCAGCTCGCAGGCAGCGGCAGGAGAGTGTTAGTTTATTGCCAAAGTTTTCGGACACAACGACCGCGGGTAACCCTGTCCCCAGCCAAGGCGCGCACTACGCTAGTTCTGTACCAACCCGCGGCAGCAGAATTCACCGCCAGTTCCACCGGACCCCACCAATAGGACCGATACCGCCGCCCGGTGAAAATATATATATATATATATAATATGCAGCTCGTTATGTACACCGGGAGCCCCGATGCATGCAATTCCTCTGCAACGTTATAAATACGGAAAGCATGGAATACAAAAAAAATAAAAATACAAAATGGAAACGAACCGAAGGACGGGAAAGGCATAATGGCCGGTAAGACAATAAAGCAGCGACGGAATTGGCAAAGTTCGCACCGGCTAAATATCGCAGACGCGACTGTAGAATTTGTAGAATTTTCCGTTTGGGCTGAGTTGGTGCGTTTTTTTATTTATTTTTTATTTTTTTTTTTTTAATTCAAATACATTTTCGCCGTATCGACCGGACTCGGGTGCGGCCGGAGAGCTTCCGCGAGGAAACCGGTGGTGGTTTATAAGATAACTCACGAGTTGGATAATTTACCAGCTTTGTATAATACTTGGAATTTAATGCAGCTATTTATTCATTTTTTAAAAATGTTCTGAAAATATGCAATATTTTTTTATTGTGGAAAAGTGGTTTGTGGATATTTTGCAGGGTGGAATAGACGTTTCGACGATCAGTTTGAAGATCAGGCTGATCGTCGGTTTACGACTCAGCACCCGCTGCTGCTGCTGCTGCTTCTGCAGATCAGTGTGCGAATGGCGGGTTGGGCCATTATCGGTTTTCGTAACGTGACTTTGCGTCGTGAACTTTTAACAAGCTTTGGGCGACACTGTAACATTTTTCTCGTTAAAACGTTTGCCAACAAATATTACATTTTCGGAAATGGCACAAAATGTCTTACTTGATAATTTCTGATTTTTTTAAATATTCGATTTTTTAATATTTTTTATTTCACGCGAATTCGAAGATGGGGAAGTCGCAGTGGCCGAGAGGCGAAAGCTGAAGCGTGTATAACGAGCGAGCGGCTGCGTGACGATTGTTGCATAGTATTAGTAGGCACAGCTCATAGTGGGAATTGAAAGAGACGCGACGACGACGACTCGCGCTCTCGTCCTCCGAGAAAGTTGAACGTTGCACTCTCGCCGTACGTTTCTGCCTGGGGTTCTATACTCTCGAGGTGCTAAAACGTATGCCCGGAACTTTTGCGACTGCCACACCGCAACTACATTTTGTCCAGCCAGACTACTTTGCGTGCATTTTTTTATTCGTGTTTTTTTCCACCCTGCTTTACACGCATAAATAGCCGTAACGAATTATTTTTTTCACCAAGCGGATTAAAGTTCCAATTAATTTTTTTTTTCTGACGATTAAAAAATCGACAGCTTTGCGAGATGCAAAAAGGGTCAACGCGCGTCGCGAAGTCGTGCGCATCGACAGCGTATTACTCGTCTCAGTTTCCGATTCGATTCGACTCTCGACACTCGATCGAGTGAATTCGCGGAATTCTCGTGGCCCTCTGAACTTCTCTCCTCTCTCGCCGGCCGGTCGCAGAACTTTCCAAGTGAGCATCCGACACTCCGACGAGATTGCAACCGGAATTCCACGCTCGACGGAGCTAGCAACAAAATGAATTACGAGGCATCGACGCCCGGACGAGTGTCGGGTTAATTCTCGAGTCTCGAAAGGCGATTTGTGATTCCGATTGTCAGTCCAGTTGTCACAATTAAAAACCCGTCTGCACGTCACATTTTTTTTACGTTTCACGAAATTCTTATTTCACAACAAAAAGAATCCAAATTTACACCTTGCGTTAATTAAAAAAACATCTGTATAATTTAAATGATTCAAATATAAAAAAAATTCCAAATACCTAGACAAAAATTGTCTGACTAAAAAAAATTACAAGTTCCTCCGCAAAAATAAGCTGACTAAAAAAAATTAAAAAATGCAAACTTAAAAATTCTCCGACTAAAAAAAATTGCAAGTTCCTCCGCAAAAATAAGCTGACTAAAAAAAATGTAAAAATGCAAACTTAAAAATTCTCCGACTAAAAAAAATTACAAGTCCCTCCACAAAAATAGGCTGACAAAAAAAGAAATTAACAAAGCCCAGCACAAAAATTGTCCGACCAAAAAAAAATAATAACGCGCACCTAATTCCACCTCCAGAACGCTGCACAATTTCCAGAACAATTTGCCTCGTCCCTCAAAGGCGGTTTCGCCTTTTGCGCGGCCTACATAGCGACATTCTCGCTCGCTCTCATTCGGAAAACGCGTTTGCTCGACGAGAACAAAAACTAATATTCTCGGTGTGCGTGCGAGTTAGAGAAAGGCTGGGAGGAGGTGGAGGAAGAGGAGAGGGAGGGGGGGGGGGAGGATCGTTAAACATGCTCAGAAAGGACGCAGCACGCGGAAGTCGAGCATATGCATGCGATGCATACGCGGCTTGCATTTATGGCGGAGGCGGAGAGACGCGGAGCGTTCGCTTTGCTCTCGCGCCACGCGGTCACAGTCAGCGAGCCCCGTCGTACCTCTCTTTTTCATTGACGAAATGCGCTCGCTATATGCCCGGCCGCGGCTTTACTACTCCCGCGGTGTACGACGCTTTCGACATGTCGCGAGAGCCTCCGCCGCGCGACTCGTGTCCCGTTCGGCGCTCGCTCGTCTTGCCGCCTCCTCTAGGCGATCTCGCGTGTCAGAGATATTTATACTACACCGAATGCCTATTACGTACGTGCATGCCGGCCCACCGGGCAAGACACTGCACGCGCGCTTATGTGTGCTTTTAACTTTTAACCCGCGTCTTCTCGGCTTTCCTTTTTTTTTCGTTGTCGATGTGTGCGCACGACTTTTTGTTTAACTTTGTATCGGTAACGAATTATAGCGATGGTGAAAAATGGAAAACGTGCTTCGCGGATTTTTTAAAAGTATTTTTAGACAAAAAATAATAGAGGCGAAATTAAGCATTTAAAATAAAGATTTTGTTTTAATTTTGCTTATGTGTGCTTTTAACTTTTAACCCGCGTCTTCTCGGCTTTCCTTTTTTTTCCGTTGTCGATGTGTGCGCACGATTTTTGTCTAACTTTGTATTGATAACGAATTATAGCGATGGTGAAAAGTGGAAAACGTGCTTCGCGGATTTTTTAAAAGTATTTTTAGAGAAAATAAATAGTAGAGGCGAAATTGAGCATTTCAAGTAAAGATTTTGTTTTTATTTTGCTTATGTGTGCTTTTAACTTTTAACCCGCGTCTTCTCGGCTTTCCTTTTTTTTTCGTTGTCGATGTGCGCGCACGATTTTTGTCTAACTTTGTATCGGTAACGAATTATAGCGTTGGTGAAAAGTGGAAAACGTGCTTTGCGGATTTTTTAAAAGTATTTTTAGACAAAAAAATAGTTGAGGCGAAAGTGAGCATTTAAAGTAAAGATTTTGTTTTAATATTGAAATAAAATAAACTTTGATTTTTCGTGAAAACTATCGCGTTTAGAGAAAAACGAATGACAAATACTTCTGTGCGGGCAAAAATACATTGAAAAAAGTCGCTACAGAAAAATAAAAAGTGTCTTCGCACTTTTTTCGAAATTTCGACATTTTACTAAAATCTAGAAAAAAAAATCGATTTCGCAAAGTTTGAAAACCCTGGCCGATGGCAAATTTCCCATTGTTTCCGAAAAGCACCGTTGTTTGCCCGAAAAATAGTAAATTCGACGAGAAAAACGCGAAAAATGATTTTTTTTCTCTACCAAGTTGTATAATAATATTAGCCAATACGTTTCACCCGAACACCCTTCCCGAAATAACCTTAACAAACCGCCCTCCGAAATGTCAAAATACAATAACACGACTGAAACTGCTTGTTGGTTAGGAACGAGTTGCAGGCAACCCGACAGCCAATCAGAGAACAAACAACCCGACAACGATACTTATAACGAAAATGCGAGATTTTTCACCCACTATTTTTTTTTTTCTAACAAGGCTTATTATTTAATATCTAAAATCTTACATTTTATTTTGTATTACGTACTTCTGTACGAAGCAAAGTTTAATCCCACTCCAACGTTACGAAAAAAAAAACAAATCTCAAACTCTAATCTCAATAACACTTGTAGATTCTCCGAGGAATCGGGATGATATTCGAACGAGGGAGAGCGGCCGAAGGGCAGCGAGTATAATCGCGCCGCCGCTCGTATATACTTTCGTTTAGGAAAAGTCGCAGCACCCCCTGCAGTCCTTCAACGCTACAACCGAGCCCAGAGCTCGTCCCCTGCCCCCCCCCCCCCCCCCCCCTCCTCCTATATACGTTCCATCCACTCGCTGTAATGGAATTACAGTGTTCCGCGTTCGGCGAGGGTTCGATGGCGCGGATAGGCCAATTTCGCGAGCGGCTTCGACGATACCTAGAACCCCGGGTACATATAACCTTTCCTCGATAATTCCCGAGGGCTTCCACCCATGAATTTCAACGTGAATACCGACGCGGTGTCGTCCTTTTTCCCCGGGAGCAGCTTCGGGGCCTGAATTTTCCGCATTACACCGGCGCTACATCCTTCTATTTGAGTTCCCGGCATTAATTTCATCTCTTTACATAATCGATCCGTCCGGGCGGACCGCTCGGTATTTTTTTCGAAACAATCTAACGATATTTGGACATCGGACTTTGGCCCGAGACGAGAAAATCAACCGACGGCAACTTCGTTCCGAAAATTCCGATTTTTTAAAACATTTATCTCAGATGTCAAAATTAAAAGAAAAAGAAAAAAAAAACACTTTAAAAAGGTTTGGCACAAGTCTTTTTGGGGGTAGAATATGCGACTTGAGAATGCAGTTTAGGTCGAAAATCGGTATGGCGCAGAAAAAAATATCGATAGGTCGACATCGCTCATTTGTATTTTAGGGTGCGGTAGCACCCGAGCCACGTGTCTCTATTCATTGACAAATCGTGTCTGCCGATCGTTTGCATAGCGCTGCAATTTTTTTCATCTTTTTACGAGACTTTTTTTGTCCACCGGGGTCGCAGCTGGACTTTCCCAACGGTCTCTGTGGGCAGCGGTCATAACGAGCAGCGCTGCAGAGGACACAGGGAAAGCACAGAAAACCTGTGTCGATGGAGGTCGTCTCAGGTTCGCTCTCGACGATACCGGGGCTAATCGGGTTTCGCTGAAATGTAAACACTCGGACGGCGCGTTTACCTCCACACACACACCGGGCGCCGCGTCGCGTTCGCATTTGAATATTTCTTTTTTATTTTCAGCGATACGGCGACGGCGATCCGACCCCTCGACTTATCGACGTCGAGCGCAGCCACACTGGACATATTAAATAATAATCCTCGCGGATTGTCTGATCTTAACCTTCGATCGCCGGAGATTTCGTCCTCGCTCGAGGCAACCTTGACTTTTTCCATTATGACAACAATACAGCGCAATGATTATTTCCTATTTTTATCGTCAACTTTCCATCACGTTCAGGGCTTGGCAACTATAAACTCGCTGCCACTAATTGTAACAACGAGCTATTATTTTTTATGCACGCCGTTAGTCGTTCGCTCGCATAAAAAATATTTGCATTAATTAGCAGTCGTCAATTGTCATTCAGCGGTATAACCAGACCGATCGCTTTCCCGTGCTAAAAACCCGGCGGCGAGTGACGAAATCAGTGCACTAATTTTGCGAGCCGGCCCAGCGACAAAAACACTCGAACCAGCTGATCGCAAATAGCAACAGCGAAGCTCGTTTTCCTCGGCGATTAGCCGGAAGCGAGTAAATAAAGCCACAGAAACGAATCACCGTCTTTCTAGTACCTCCCCTCCCCCACCCCCCCGGGCGTCGATTCCCCGAGACCCGACCGAGTGCAACAAAGAAAAGCGTGTAAAGAAGAAAAAAAAAAAAAGCAGCCGCTCTTGTTCTCCGTAGGGTTTTATCTCTCTCGCTATCCTCGTCGCGTCCAATTCTCCGTCTTTCTCCCCTCTCTCTCTCGCTCTCCACCGTAACGTTCAACGTGTTCCCCAACAGACGTGTTAGTTCCTCTCGTTATCAAGGGTAACACGACCGAGTCACACAATCCAACGCCAATGCTAAGGCCTTTATATTATTATCGTTCCTTCCTCCCTTCCGTACTACATTCCCCCTCTCCGCCCGCCGTGTATATCGCTCGCACACCGCTCGCTGTATCTTTGTCCTTCGCTTCGCCTCCTCTTTCTCTCTATCTCTCTCTCTCTCTCTCGCTCACGCTCGCTCGTTCCTTCGCTCTCTCCCCGGCATTCAAAACACCAGCGCCGTCCTTACGCCTCAAACGCGCCAGCCCGCTGTATGCACGACGCGTATTCTCTAATACTAAAACTGCGAGAAACAAACCCGGCTCGCACAGAATGCAGCGTCTCGTGGTGTGTGTCAACCGTCTCTCCGTCCGTCTCTCTGTCTCTCCGTCTCGCTCGTATTACGTCACTACGCCAAGACCGTAACGAACTTACGGCCAGCCGCGAGGGCTAACTCAATGACCGTCATTCTTTTCACTCGCATCATCGGGGACGTTTATTGTTTCACGTCGTTTTTATTGCCATCGTCGACCGCGTTTTTCGCAGGCCTGGAATTTTCTAACGATAATCCGACGTCCGCCAGGCGCGGAGGACAATTTTGTCAGGGAGTGTGGAGGAAAAAAATCTACGAGAAAGCGATCGTCTCGTGGCGCGAGAAGTTCGCGACGTTAATAGTCATAATAACGAAACGCCAACCTCTACTTTGTTGCTGTAAAGACGGAAATTCAATGCACGTCATTCTTTTCACTCGCATCATCGAAACGTCTGGTGTTTCACGTCCTTTTTTATCGCTATCGTCGACTGCGTATTTCAGAGCTGGAATTTCCAGCGACAATCTAACCTCCAGAGACGGAGGTCTATTTTTCGGGGAGTGTAAATGAAAAGTTGCAGGAGAAAGTGATCGTCCTCGTGGCGCGAGACAAGTGATAATAACAATAGTCGCGATAATAATAAACCCTAACCTCTGTTTCGTTGCTGTGAGGACAGAAACCCTGATTGCAGGTCTCGCTCGCCGCTCGGCAGAATCGACGCAGCCTATTGTCATTATTATCATCATTATTTGTTTTCTGTTTTGCCTTTACCTTCAATCTTCCTCCGGCTCGTCCCAGTCTTCCGCTTTTTCCGTTAGCCAGTCACACTAGCCACCACTCACACTCACTCTCGTTGCACGAGTAGCACAGTTTTTTATTTCTCCCTCTCCCTCTCTCTCTCTCCTTCTTCGTTAAATGAATTCTCGGAACCTCACGAAACTTCGATTTTCCGCGAAAACTTCCACGAGACGTTTTCTTTGTGTTCACACGCGACACAGTCGCCCCGACAAATCACAAATAATCCTCGACGTGTGTTTTTCTCTCTCCTCTCTCTCTCTCTCTCCCTTTCTACACACTTTTCTCAAATATTCCGTTTTCCCTGAACCACTGCACAGCTACGTCACGTTTCCTCGGGCGGAAAAAATCGTCGCACACATAGCCGAGTTATCCAAGGTCCTCGGGGTCCGTTCGTTCGTTCGTTCACTGCACTGTTCCTTGTTTTTTTTTTTCGCTCCTTTATTTTTCTTTTATCTTATTTTATTTTTTTTTTCACTGTCCCGGCCTCTCGCACCGCGAACGAGATATTTCGTCACTCGATTACACCACGTCTGCCGCGAACTTCGGCGACTCGCACGCCGCAATTTCCGGTACAGTCACGAGAGCCGGAGAGCAGCCGGACGAGGCGGAGGAATCGGCTCGTCGCCGTAGACAACCGAGGGCCGTCCCCGCGGACGCGTGCACGGCCATCGGGCGGGCACACGAGAGACGCGCACCGACGCGCCTGTTGTACGACGAAAATCGAGAACAACCAGCGGCCAAAATCCTCGTGGACCGCGCTCGCAACACACACACACAAACGCACGCAACACGCACACACACGCACCGGGTGTTGTTGTTGTCGCTGTCGTCGGTCCCGTATCCGCGTGTATCGTGGAACACTCGAGTCGTTCAATTTAAACCAGTGCAATTACCGACAAATCAACCGACCAAAAACCTAAACCAACTGAAAAAAAAAAAAAAAAAAAACACGTGAACAACCGAAAAAAATCCATATATACAGAAAACCAAAATCCGTCGCACGAAACTTGATCACGTTATTTTTTTCCCGGTCCCGCCTCGCGCGCACGACGAACGTCCGCACCGCACCGGGGGCTCGAAAAAATGTGTGTTTACGGTGAAAATTCGCGGGCGGAAGAACGGCGAGAAAAAAAAAAATGAAAATAAATATACAACGAATCACCGTTGGCGGAGATGCGAGGAAAATCGTCGCGGGGGCGATCGGTGACGGTGTTTCGCGTTTTTACGTTCGGTTCTGTCGGTTCGTGGGGTATAGAGTCGAACGCTGTGTGTCGTCGTGTCGATCGGTGTCGCGGGTTTGGAGTAAAGAGCCTAAGCGCGCACGAGGTACGAACGCGGAACGAGCGCGAACGAGCGGCACAGCAGCCTAGCGCTCTAGCAGCCGGCAGCAGCGGCAGCAGCAGCAGCAGCAGCGGCAGCGGCAGCAGCAGCAGCAGCAGCAGCGAGCCGCTGAGGTCAATGACCTCTCCTTGCCGTCGTCGTGCCTCCCCTACGCCGCTTTTCCACTCCTGCCTCGCCCCGCGCGGCCCCCACCCGCTCGCGTCGCCCCCACCACCGGGCGGTGGCGGCGGCGGCGGCGGCAGCGGCGGCGGCGGCGCGCTCCCCACTCCCCAACGAGAGAGACAGTGATCGAAAGTGCGTGAGAAAGACGACGAAAGAAAGTTGAGCGAGAGCGAACGAGAGCGAACGGGCACAAACGTAACCGACGCACGCTCCGCGGGTGGCGATCGCGCTTCGCCTCTCCGTCGCTTTCGATCTCTCTCTCTCTCTCTCTCCGTGTGTTTCGCTTCCACTCACGACGTCGCCGCGTCGCCGCTACTCCCTCGCTTCGCCCGCTCGGCCCGTTTCTTCTTCCTCTTCCCCGGCCCGCGCGACCCACCCTCCCCCTGCCGCCCGGCAGACGCGGCGACCGCGGGGCCACCCCGAGGACCACGAAAATGTTGGTTGGTAATAACAAACGATTTTTTTTTGCAGCGTAAACATTTTCGCTGGGAATTATTCACACCGCAAATCGGATCGAAATATCTATATTAATTAAATGTTAAACAAAAAATCGTAAATAATAAAGACAAAAATGACAAAAATAATGTTTTTTTTTTGTTACAGAATCGAAGATGTTTACTCCACGATGAATAATCGACCGTCACTCGGGGCTGTAATTCGACGCTTTCCGGTGCAAATCGTCATTTCAGCGTTGAACTTGAACGCGAAACTTGGGGTAGGTTTTTAATAGCGACGAGCGGGGCGCCCGCGGCACGCGTCGCGGCCCTGGCCGTTACCACCACCCAGGGTTGACGCTCTCATCCCTGCAGCGCGGGCGCCCCACCCCGTGTAAAACTCCGCGACTGCCACATTCCCTGCCGCCCCTACCGTCGAGTCACCCTCATCCCCCTGCGGGTGGCGGCAGCGCTTCGCCTCTCTCGCTGAGTTTCCTCGTCCCCCACGCCGCTCGTGCGTTGCTCCCCCCCCCCTCCCCCTCCCCCGACCCTCGCGGCGCCTCGCGCCGCGTTCCCCTTCCGCGAGCCAACCGGAGGGGTGCAACGACGACGCGGCTTCCGCGCGGGAGTGGGGAGGGGGGAGGGGGGGGGGGTCGACCGCGCGCACCCCGCTCCGCGCGCGCACGCGAGAGGCGCGCGCGGCGTGGGTGGGGAGCGAGCGAACGAGGAGGTGGGAGAAGGACGGCGCGAGGCGGTGCGACAGAGAGAGCGCTACAACACATCGCGCGCGGGTTCACTGGTACAGTGTACCCTCGCGGTGCAACGCTCTCTTCCTGATTCCGCTATAGATTGTAACGTGGCGATTTCAGCCGGTCGCGCTCCACAATGGATTTCGAAAATATCACGATTTTGGACGAATCGCCACGCGGTTTTTTTTCTGGAGGCGAGGAATTTTGGGAAAATTGTAGTACATTTTTTTGCGGAAGGGGGGAGGGGCTGGAGGGGAGTTGAGAACTTTTGCTGATTTTGGTATTGATTTGTGAGGTGGCGATTTCAGGTCGCTACTTTGCAGTGGATTTTGAGAAATAATTTTTATGGATGAATTGCAACGCGGATTTTTGTCGGGGGAGAACTTTTTTTTGCGGAGAGGAAGAGGGGTGGGAAAATTGTAATTAATTATTTTTGGGGCTGCGATTGCTTGATGACTTTGGTATTGGTTTTAACGCGGTGACTTCTGGCGATTTTAGACGCTGCGTTATGATGGATTTAGGAAAAGAATATGTTGCAAAAAAAATGTACTGATGAGTGGAAATTCGGTATAAAATTGTTATTATTTATTTATATAGGTTTTGACTTTCAGGTACGACGATGGATTGTCGAGAGATCGATCTCCCCGTGGGATTCGATTAATTGGAAGGGAAGCAGCGGTTTTTCTGTTGTGCCATCCCAGCGAACATGCAGAAGCAGTTGCCCCGAGGGTGCGCGAGACCGGAGGGGCGGCGAAGAATAGGAACACCCCATCTTCAATTGGAGTGGACGCCATTGAGGGTCGAGATCGTTCACCTCGGTGTGCTGGAATTTCCGTAAGGCGACGTCGTGGCAAAACACAATTTTTTAACAACGGAAAATCACACCCTTTGCGTGTCAACAAAATTTAGGGAAATAAAGTCATTTTTTCAGGACTCCATAACTACATTTTCGTGGTATAAAGAAATCCTGGAGCAGAATATGGACCAAGTCGAGATCGTTCACCTTCGGTGTGCTGAATTTAACGTAAGACGACGTCGTGACGAAACCCAATTTTTTAACAACGCAAAATCACACCTTTTTCATATCAACAAAATTGGAAATTAATTCACTTTACTTTTTTAGGATTTCTCGACTACATTTTCGTGGGATAAAAAAATCCTGGAGCAGAGTATGAACCAAGTCGAGATCGTTCACCTCGGTGTACCGGAATTACCGTAAGACGACGTCGTGGCAAAACACAACCTTTTTACAGCGCAATATTACAACTTTTTTGTATTAAAAAAACTGGAAATTTATTTATTAATTTATTTTAGGTTTCTTTCGACTGCATTTTCGTGGGATACAAAAATTCTGGAGCTGAATCTGCACCAAGCCGAGTAATGGCGGAGACTGTGGAAAGATCAACGTTCATCTCATGCACCAAAGGTCAAAGAATGTTGTCCACGCCCCCAAAGCGAGATCTATGGATTTTGCTTCGAGGAATAATACACATTTATCGTTTCATAAGCCGAGAGAGATCGAGCGTTCACGACAATTGGGTTTCCCACGGGATCGTCGGATGGAGAGCAGAATCTTTTTTTTTTTCGTCCGCGTTTTATCGACCCGACGGAAATAAAATAACACAAAAGCCATGGGACGATTACGCGATACACGGCGCAATATGCAATACGCGTGATCAGGAGAAAAAACGAGGGGCTCGTCCCGCAAATGGTAACTGATGACCCCTGCTGCACCCATCGAGCTTTTACACGTTGGGGTTGACAGTCGGTGGAAACGTGTTGACTGCTTCTCCCTCCAGTCCCGCGATCGGATCTTATCGCCCTTATTACTCACCCCAAGGCCTGGATTTCCCATCGACTCGCGAGTCGTCGTTCTGTAATTCATTTACGACATTCAGCATGTGAGGTGCGTTTATCGTAAATGTGATTTACAACAAAAAATTCAAGGCAAAATCCAGCATTTACGGTGTCTGTAATTTTAATCGCTTCCTTTCATTTTCTTAACGAGTCTCGATTTACGCTGGTCACGAGAAGACATAAATAATTGTACGTCATGCGCGGCAAACATATTATTATCTCAATTTTTATCATTATTAATATAGTAAATAAGAAACACTGTAAATTGTAGAAAATTATTTGACCCGTGATTATTTAATTGCGAAATGCATATTTAAGAGTAAGTAAGATATCTAAAGCAAAATTCATGAATTGCGTGGTGAGAGGCGAGGAAGACGTTGGCCGACGATAAAATGCAGCAACACGTTTCAGTGTTTTTTTTTTCTTTTTCAAACTCATTGCTCCTACGGGTTCTTTTGTCTTGCAGTCCCGGAGCCTCGATTTATGTGGGAAACAGTCGAACGTAAACAAACAATGAAGGTTACTAATTGCAGTTGCGAGACACCCCGGCCATTTCGCATGTCGACAGTTTTACGTCTCAGTGGCTGCAATTGTGAATTGCAGCTCGCTCGTTGAGCATCGACGACCCTCGAGAGTCTTGGACAAGTTGGATCCCTCTTTAAAAAAGTCAGTGAGTTAAATATCTCGCATTTTCGATGTAAATATTGTTGACGGGTTATTCGTTCTCCGATTGGCTGTCGAGTTGCCTGCATCTCGTTGCTGTATTAAAATATATTTGCAGAGAAAAAAAAACATTTTTCGCGTTCTTCTTGTGGAATTTTCTATTCTTCGAAATTTCCCATCGAACAAGGTTTTTCCAACTTCTTGAAATCGATTTTTTTATTTTTCGAAAAAAACGCAAGAGTTATCTGTGGAAAAATTGACAATTTTGGAGAGTTCGAGTTTTCTCTCGAACGGAGGAAGGAAATCCAGATTCGATCGATAAAAAAAAAAATAACCTCAATTTTAGTGAAATGACAAAATTTCGAAAAAGTGCGAAAACACATTTTATTAAAAAAAAAATTGATACCTTTTTCCGATGTATTTTTGCCGGTTCAAAACGAATTCACCATTCGTTTTTTTCTAAACGCGACAGTTTTCACGAAAATCTGAATAAAACTTGATTACTTTCGACCTTTTTATATTTTGTTTTACATGAACTGGGTAAGCGGGCGCATTAAAAAAAATGTTATCGTCGAAATTTGGCCGAGCAAATTCGACGATTACAAAGTAACGGAATGCGACAACCGTCACGTATGCTCGAAATGATTAATAACTAATAATAGAACGACGGTACATTAGCGCGAGACCTTCGCAATCTGGAGCCATATGGCGAGGATGAAGCGAGCGAATGAGAAGTGGCGGGAGGGAGCGGCGAAAGAGTAGGAAGAAGTTCTGGACGAGCGATGAAAAAATATCGGGCGGGAGAGAAGGCGCGAACATGACCAACATATATGCGGCCTCTATCTGTGTGTCTAGAAAGTTTAAGGTCAGAGTCCCTCGCTCGTCTCTCTCTCTCTCTCTCTCTCTTTCTCGCCACGATTGAAAGAGCGAACCGGAGCCACCCGAGAAATTACGTTCGGCTCGATTTACAGCCGCATCTGGACTCATAACCGAGCGTCGCTTTTACTCCACGTAAAAATACATCATTCAAGCGAAATCGTATTATCTCGCGGACCAAATACCGAATTATTTTCGCCGGTATCTCGAGGTGGAATTCCACCAATTAAGACAGCACATTTTAATATCTTCACAACTAAAAAAAAAAAATTCAATTCACTAAAAAAAAAAATTCACCACTAAACAAAACCTAACAAATAATTTGTTTTATTACAAAAAAAATCTTACAAAACGCAATCAATTTTTCTGCTCTAAAAAGAATACCTGATCAAATTTCAAAACCAACAAATATTTTTTTTTATATTTTTTTGTACTAACAAACAAAATGGGAAATTTCCTAAAATAAAAATGAACGGCACAAAAAAAATACCGAATGAAAAAAAAATTGTTTCGTTGACTTGATTGACGAACTTGAAGAGAATCGAGGTTGGGAGCGGCCAAAAAATCGGCCGCGCTTAACCGGAATGCCCCTCGTGCGTCTGACTAATACAGAGCGACGATTGAATCAATGCGTTTGTTTATCGTCGTGTGCGTCGTACGCGCCACACACGAACCAACACGCGGACGTGCATTGCGCTCGCTATACACAGTCCTTCATAGGACATTGACTTTGAGATATCACGGACGGCCCGACGACGTCGTGGCACTGTCGACGACGGCTGCGTCCCGCCACTATCTTATTTCAGCTTATCGCACTTGTCCGCCTTTACCTTATCTCTCACTCTCGCTCTTTCCCGCGTCGCCCGCGCTTTCTTAAGTCACTTTTACACTACTATAAGCCCGCGCGCTCTCTCCGCTTGCATTGCGTTAAATACCACCCGGCCCGACCCCAATAAAACCACTGCACGCGCCCAGTTTGTTTTATTTTTTATTTTTTTATTACGTTATTCGTGAAATAATAATTTGCCATTGACGCTCAGGGTCACTGGACACCATCTGGTTAATTATGTTCCTGGATTTCAAGAAATGAAGCCTGAAATCTTCGTGGATTTTTTATTCTTTGTGCTTTTTTATTTTTATTTTTTTTTTTAAAGGTAATGAAAAATGAAGGAATATGTCTCGTGTAAATGCAAAAAAGGTGATAATTCCTATAAATCTTCGTGGATTTTTTTATTCTTTGTGCTTTTTTATTTTTCAATTTTTTTTAAGGTAATGAAAAATGAAAGAATATGTCTCGTGTAAATGCAAAAAAGCTAATAATTCCTATAAATCTTCGTGGATTTTTTTATTCTTTGTGCTTTTTTATTTTTCAATTTTTTTTAAGGTAATGAAAAATGAAAGAATATGTCTCGTGTAAATGCAAAAAAGCTAATAATTCCTATAAATCTTCGTGGATTTTTTTAATCTTCGTGCTTTTTTATTTTTCAATTTTTTTTTAAGGTAATGAAAAATGAAGGAATATGTCTCGTGGAAATGCAAAAAACGTGATAATTCCTTCTGAGTAATTCGTCGATCGAATTGTGATCGGAAAAAAATGTTTACGTCGTATTGTCTCGACTAGGCTCGTGGCTCATTATCGCTTGATAATAGACTCGGTGAATTGGAGAATACCATAAACAAGGTCGCGCACTTGAGACTCGATGGCGCAACGCTCGAAAAGTACGAGGAAAATACGACATCCACATTTTTTTACGCTAGATCGCGAGTCTGGCGACTCCCGGCTGAATTTTTTCAGAGCTGAATAACAATTGCCAGGATAGTCGAGCTGCGTGGTTCAGACGCTTCGTGGCCGGAGGTCGTAACTCCGCTGAATTCTCGTCAACTATTTATATGACCGCGGTTGGCGTTGCACATGCAAATCCGCTGTAGGCCCTAAACTACGATGCATATTAAAGTAGATGCATATTACCCACCGCGCACCGCGTTCCCTGCACATTTCCCGCACTATCGAGACCATCGACCTTCCGTCCTTATCTGGATTATCCAATTTTTTTTAGACCTCACTAGAAAACTTAACAAACAAATCCATAAAAAAACTGATAAGACACAAAAAACAAAACGTAACAACGAAGCTTAGAAAAACAAAAAAAAACTCTTAGTAAAAAAAAGTAAATTAGTAAACATTTATTTATTCTTAATAAAAATTTTTAGTAAAATTTTATAAAACATCCATAGGATACAAAAAATAAAAACGAAACAGGAAGAAAAAAAAATTAGCAAAAAAATGATAAAAATTGACTGATTTTTTTTTGTTCCCAAAATTCGACTCGTTGCGCGTGCGACGAGGAAATAAATTTGTATAAGCGACGGATAGGCAAATGTCCTGCGTCAGTAGCGAAAGTTTCCTCATCGCCGCTACTTTCTCGATCGCGGCTCGTACCAACGACCGTACGATGAACCGTGTTATACCGTCACGGTGCGAAACGACTCGCCAATCTAAATATATATGAACGCACACGCGGACGTACGAAAAACTCGGGCGACTAGTGCGAGGCCAAAGGGGTGGTGGGCGGGAGGTGGGAGGGGGGGGGGGCTAGCTGAAGGAAACTGATAGAGCATTCGCCTTATCTACATTGTCAAGTTCAACTCGCGGTTTTATAATACGACTCAATAACACACGGATCATCCGAACGCCACACTTACGCCTAGTGCGTGGCTGATAGGCCGCGTATTGTGTGTAACGCGTTGCGTAATCCGGCAGTACCCGACGGGGGGACACGACCGAAAAAGAGGCAAATTCCAAAGTCCATCGCGTGTTCAATTGCTCGTTTTCGGTCTTCGTGCCATCTGGCCCCTAATCCATTTAATTAAAATTGAAACACCGTGTAAGTGTCGACGATAATGGAATTGGAGTAGGAATAGGAGAGAATGAATTAATTCCCTCTTTAATGTTACGTAACAAATGTATTTTTATTTTTATTTGCACTTGGGATGAATTATAAAGATTATAAACAATTGTCGAAAAAAAAAAAATTAATTAGTTCATTGACTCCCATTTTGATGTTACGTAAAAATTGTTTTTTGTTTTGTTTTTGAAATGAGTTATAAATAATTGGAGAAAAAAAATGTAATTAGTTAATTGATCAACAGCGACATAAGACGTCGTCGTCACGAGTTCGATAAATCAGCGAGTTCGTGTTTTCCTGCTCGATAATTTTTGTCGAGTGTACACAAGTCACTTGAGTCGCCGGTCGTTTGAAAATTTGTCAGGTGTACATAATAATACAGAGTCAGATATTCGGGCCATCGAGAGATAGAGACGCGGTGCATCGACCCCGCTCCACGTGCTATCGGTTATATATTTCGTCTGAACTCACGTGCCCCAGTGTCACAGGCCAACGTGCAGACGTCGTTGTTCCATTAAACTCTTCCACGGAAGTGGAATCCAAAAATATTTGCCCCACCCCATCGCCAATTCGCTTTGCATAATTTATTTTCCTCCAATAAATAACGAGGGAAGACATTTTTAATCATTGAGCAACTTCCGTCATTCCAGCCACGACAGACAAATCTGACTTATAGTGATTGAGTTGAATCGATTGGATTGAGAGAACTCGAACGTTATCACAATCCAAAAATATTTGCTTAACCCGATTGCCACTTCGCTCTGCATAACTTATTTTATTTTGCCGCAATAAATAACGAGAGGAGCAATTTTTAATCATTAAGCAACTTCCGCCACTTCAGCCGAGACAGACAAATCTAACTTAAAGTGATTGAGTTGAATCGATTGGATTGAGAGAACTCGAACGTTATCACAATCCAAAAATATTTGCTTAACCCGATTGCCACTTCGCTCTGCATAACTTATTTTATTTTGCCGCAATAAATAACGAGGGAAGCAGTTTTTAATCACTAAGCAACTTCCGTCACTTCAGCCGAGACAGACAAATCTAACTTACAGTGATTGAGCTGAAACGATTGGATTAAAGGAAATCGAATGTTATCATGACGCCAGCGAGCAGTCGATCCGCCGGTTAATCAAAGAAAAGTGTAATCGCCGCGGATCAATTACAAAGTATAATTTCCGATAGAAAGTGGCGTCTCGGCTGACGCGGAAAGAGAAGAAATATTCAATCGGAGCGAAACGAGCTCCTCGCGCCGTCTGCCTCTTTCTCCCTTCCTTGCCGCACAACGACGAACCGGTAATTCATTGACCCAGGTCGGGATTGCGCCAAAGACCCAGTTACACGTGTTTCTTTTCTCGAATTGCACCTATGATTAATTTATCAATCCGTCGAAGCTTTATAATCCCGAGTTCTTCGCCGCTGCATCGAGAGCCACTTCAGTGAAGTCGAGTGCTGACATCTTTCAGTGAGAGGCCGAAGTCGCGAGGCTCGTCGAGGAAAGCGAGCGAAGCGTGAAGCACCAGAAAAATCTATACTGAGCTGATCAGACACCGACGACGGGTACAAAGTTCACCGCTTTTCGACATCGCTAAAATAAAATCAACCCATTCCTAAAAATACCTGTTTTTTGATTAAATTTTTTATTAAAAATTATATTTCATTTTATTTGTGGAAGACAGAAAAAACGAGTCCCGATTGTGAGCCGAAGAACTTTGGAGCAACCTCGTTTGCGGTTCTCTTTTTTTCCTCCTCCGGTCACACCGCGAAGTGATCGTCGTGAGAAGCTTCGCTGCACTCTTTCCAAGATCCTCGACTCTCCTCTGATGATTAACGATGACTCGACGCGAGCCCCGCGCGCTCGCCGCGAAGATAGCGTGGATTGCACTTGAACATCAAAGCGGTGGACACCTTTGAGGGCGGCGACTGACGAAGGTGTCGGCCGAGAGGGTGTCAGCAACCAACACGTCAGGTCGTGCGTTTTCGTGCTTAAACATGCCCTTTCGCTCGACAAGCGCTGCCTCAAATTTCTTTCGTGCTCGCTGAATTAATCCGCGTTAATTCGCAGAGGCGACAATCGGACGTGCGTTCACGTTTCTTCGGCAAATAAAATGACAAAATACGAGCGCGGAAGAGACGCGAAATAATCAGAGCTCCGTTAATGTCTAATCAATATTTATTTGTTCAATAGTATTACTAATAATTGCTAGACGTTTAAATACAGGTGATTTCTATTACAGAAAGAATGTATCAATGCTTAGTAATGTACATTCAATTGATCGGGTCGTTTTTTTTTAGAGAACGGAGAAATACGGTAATACATACATATATATTTGTGTGTCGTGTGTGGTGTGTATATATATAAATTTCTCGCCCCCCTCCTCTCTCGGCGTCTTCGATTGGCCGTTCAACAGTGTTAGAGCGTCAATGTATAATATATTAATTTCAAGACGGAGAGAGAAACAAAAAAGGGAAACATCTAACGAACGCGAGTCGCGATTCGCGTGACTCTCGGTAGAAGTGGTGGAGGTAATAAAAAAAAGGAAGAAGAAAGAAGATGAGACAAACTGAAGAGAAAGATGAATATATATCTAGGGAAAACAAAAATAGGCTCTATACAAGAATATCTGTGCGGAAATATAAAGAAATAATAATAATAATAATAATAATAATATTAATAATAAAATTAATAATAATAATAATGATTTTATCCCTCTCGAGGATAAGTGTCCTATTGTACAGGTCGAAGGAATAATACTTTTATTAGGATTAGACTAAGTCTTAACAGTGTTTTCTTTGCGTACGGTCGTCTCTCTTACGGCTGGGCGCGCGCGCTATTAATTCGCAATCGCTCCTTTTATTTTTATTTTTTGTATCCGTTCACTCGCTCGTTCATTCCGTCAAGATCCATCCAGTCCGCATGTGCATTCACGATATGGCTACTGTAAATTGTTTTGTGATGTAAAACGTAACACGCGCGACGGGCGTATATGCCTATCATGTACTTATAGTGTGGGTCATGCAGTATGCGTTACGCGTGGTGTATAAATAACTCACGCTCCGTCGTTCCGTCGTTTCGGAAATCGAGAGCGTCGTCGCGGAAAAAATTGCGACGAGAGGCGGGGATTCCGCGCTGAATCCCGCTTAAAAGCGTCCTCGACGCGCGACTCGGCGCGTCTCCTCGAGAACGAAGATCGAAAAAAAAACAAAATGTGTGGTAAAATAAAAAAGAGAATTACAAAAAAAAAGAACGAAAAAAAAGAAACAAGATATCTTACAGGTCGTGAAATATTTATACAATGTAAAATCTTCATCTTTGGTAGAAACTACTAAATAAATATTCGCTTAGATTAAGATTTCGGGGATGGGGTCGAGATTTCTAGAGGCGACAGCGACTCGTCGCACGCGTCGGTGCGACGATCGGCCACGCCGACGGGGTTACTTACAAAGCAAACTAAGAAAATATACATGCATAATATACAGGGTTGAGTACGGCGAAGGGATTGTTTTTTTTTCTTCTTTCAAACGTTTTCAATGCTTCGGCGCAAACGAACGAGGATATAATTTCTTTCGCGTGAGATTTCATTCGAATGGTATATTCTCCTTGTTCGTGAGTCATGGTATATTCCGAGGGCGCGCGACTAGATCCTGCCTTCATCTCGCGTGTCGATTTTTTTTTTTTTTTTCATCTTCTCTCGTGCGACATTAACAAACGTTTTCCCGCGGAAACCGCGGCGCGAATCCGCGTTTCAGTCGCGCGCAGCGTCGGTGTAGAAAGCTTTTTCGACATCGTTTTACAAATAAATCTATCCTAATCCTCTATTCGACATTAATTCGACGACAAACGGATCTACTTGTCGTCGCGTTTTTTTTTTAACTATCAGCTAAGTAGCCTCTATTTCGCGCTGCCCTCCGTCAATTTTTCCGTCGATTACTTGCTAGGTTCTTCTCAATTGCGAAACCTATAAACGTAGTAATAAGTTGCGTGTAAAAAGCGACTGCGGGCATGACGCGAAGATCGTCGATCGGCGCTTCCGTCGACTCTCGATTATTTTTCATTTTTGTTTTTTTAATAAAAAGCGAACGAAGAGCCTAACACGAGGAGCTCTTGAGCTCGCCGATGTCAGCGATGTTCTGGAGAAGCGCCGCGGCCTCGCTGTTCGGCTGCGCCTTCGCGTTGTACCGTTGCTTGAGTGTGCTCAATGCGGACAACAGTCTTGTGTTTGACGACATCAGACGGGAATTCGCGGCGTCCAGTGCGGCTATCTGTTGCTCCTGCGCGTCGATCACGCGCTGCTTGTACGACAGTGCCGCGGACATCTTCTGCTGCTCCCGTCGTAGTTCCTCCTCCACAGAGATCAACCTGCGATCAGAAGACGGACAGTTGAATTGCGAGTTGCTTGCGGCCAAACGGCGAGACATTTAAATGAAAGCTAAGAGCGTCGCTTCCGCCCGGAGGCCGCCGAGTTTGCGTCGCTCCACTCGGCGCTAAATTAATTTGCGCCTCTCGACAAAAGTGGAGAAAGCTGGCTACGCATTTCTTTTTTTTTTTTCACAATGATTGTATTTACGAGTCCATTAGAGTCTGAGTGATTTCCTTGGAGATTTTGCCGGCAGAAGAAGAAGGACGTTCAATTATACGTTTTATCTGCAGCTTTGAGGCAGAATACAATTTTTTTCCGAGCTTGGAATCAGACTCTAGTGGATCGAAGCGCCGTTATTTTGCAAATCAAAATCTCGACTGCGAATCGAATGTGCAAAATATTCCTCTCGCCTGCGCGAACTCCCAGCGAATGTATTTTTTTCTCTTTCGTAAATCATGTAACTATTTACCATGATAAAAACCAAGCTTTAGCGAGCAAAAATAAAGGAGTGAAAGAATACAAAAAGTAGTTATATGACATATCCGTGCAGATGAACGATTAACGGTATAGATCTCGAACGTAAACACATGAATCACATGTAACAATATCGATTATTAAGTATGATAACGATCATGTTAAGTGTGTGTGGATGTGTCGCTTGTCGAACATGAACGGTGTGTTAAATACGTCCCAACCAGTGTTTTTGACTTCGTCAAAAAAGTTACAAAAAGTTCTCAGTCGACGCCCACTGAGTCGACGACAAATTATGTAGTAAAACGTGTGGTTTTGTAAAAATGGAGAAAAGCTTAGAAATATGATTGACTCTTACACCAAGATCCAGATCAAGCCAGAGTATACCAAATGCAGCGGATAGAATGCACAGGAACACACAATAAGTTAAACATACATTCATTTTTCGATTGGAGAACCGTTTTAAAAACCGCGCGCGCGCTATATTCAATCTTCATCGGTATCAAATCGTCAAGGGCGCTGTCAGGTTACATTTCTAAATTCTCTCAATTCACCGGTCGGAAATGCAAAATTTCCCTGGCTCGGTTCCCCTCTGATCCGGAGATTCGTCTCGTTAACCGGTGGGTAAACCGCGAAATCCTGCAGATGTCAATGAATGCCAGACTATGCGATGGGGGGGAAGGATCAATGCGTAAATTCTCTAGCTCTAGGTTTTCGCTCCTAATCGACCGAAGTATCGTCTACGTCGCGAAAGTGAAGCTTCGATAACGGGTGAGGAAATGATGACGCGATGGTAAAAAAAAAAACGATACCAAATCGCGAGTGGCTTGGGGGCTCGTCAACGTGTCGAGATTCGCCGGGGCAAACCGACGGAGGGGGCGGGGTGCGGCGGCCGTTAAAACCCATGGGAAGTGAGGAGGAGAAACAGAGTCGCGACGGAAATTACGTGACAATGTTGTACCTGGAGATGATGCTCTTCATTTTGGTGTCGGGCGCTATTCCGTCAATTTCAGTGTCGTCGGTGGTGCCCAAACGGGCGCGCAGCCGGTCAACGCTACTCTGCAACCTCTCGATTTCCACCTCGTACTGGAAACGTAACAGACAAGAACGTCGACGTGTTAGTTACATCTCGTCGCGCCCGGACTTTTCTCGTTTGAAACTTAGTTTTGTTATTCACACACAGAAGTTAAGAATTATAAAAAAACGAAAAAAAAATAAATAAATAAAAAGAAGTAGAAAAATGGAAGAAAAATGCGAGAGAAAATTCGTAAAAGCGACTATTGAAGTGTCTCTGTCTACCTGATCTATGCTGCGATGACTGCGCGATTTGCTTCGCCTAGTGGCGCAGCTCTCCTCCTCGCTCGTGTCCGAGAGATCCCTCGTCGAGTCGAGCGACAGTCGTCGTCGCAGCTTCGTGCAGCAAACGTTCTGCGGCTGCTCGTGCGTCGCGTTCCCCGCTCGCCACTGGCTCTGCCCGTTTCGCTGAATATTCCTCACGCTCGGCTGTGGCGGTGGCGAGGGGCTCAGATCGACGCCCCTCACGGCCTCCACGCCGCCGCCGCTGCCCTCGCGCTCCTCCGAGCTGCTGCTGCCCCGTCTCCCGGTCCTCCCGTGACCGGACTCCATGTGATAAACCGGATTCGCGAAGGCCAACGGCGCCGCGCTCAGGATGTGCGCGTTCGCGTTGTTGCTCAGATCCACGGGACTCGAGGACTGGCTGTAGGCGGCGAAGCTCTGGTAACCCGAGGACGCGACGTTGCTCAGCTGGGAGATCGAGATCTGCGAGCCCTTCTGCGACTTCGACTCGGAGACCTCGTCGTCCGCGTATCTCAGCAGATCCGAGATTTCGTCCAGGTTCCCATTGGCGCCTGTCGTATTGTGACCGGCCGTCTTCGCGTTGTTGTAATTATTGTTCGGCTGATGATTTATGGAGAGCGTGAGATTCGTCGAGGGATGATTGACGATCGTCGGATTCGCGTTCACCGTCGTTTTCGTCACGTTGTTGTAGTTCTGCTGCTGCGTCTGGTTCGCGTTCTCCTCCTTGTGGCAGTGATTTCTGCTGCTCGAACGTGACATGTTGTAGTTGTTGTGATTGTAGTTGTCCTCGTGGACGTCGAGATTCTGGAGTCTCGTGATGTTGTGACGCTGCTGCTGCTGTTGCTGTTGCTGCTGTTGCTGCTGTTGCTGCTGCTGTTGCTGTTGCTGCTGCTGCTGTTGCTGCTGTTGCTGTTGCTGTTGCTGCTGAGTCGCGGTGCCGTTGGTCGTGTTGCTCTGGTTGATATTGTAGTTGGAATCCTTGAGATTGCTGTGACTCTCGGAGCGCGTCGGGCTCGTCGGGTGGCTCGTCTGCTGGCAGTGATTCACGTTCGCGAGACTCGCGCTCGCGGTGAGTCTGTAACCGGCGCCGCTGCGATTCGAGGCGACCGGCCTGTGCTGACGGGCGATCGGGGTCGGCGAGCGCGAGACGAAGGCCGGCGGCTCGAGGGGATGATAGTCGTCGGCGTTTATCTGCAGCTGGAGTTTCCCGTTGGTCGGGAGATAAGCGTTTCGCGGCAGAGTCGCGGCGCGCACGACGTTCGGCGATCTCGTGCTCTGATGGCCCAGCGTGTTGGACTGGAGGACCTCGCTGCTGTCGCGGAGGGTACCGTTCAGGGTGCTGTGGTTGCTGAGGGTCGAGGTCGCCGAGACCGAGAGATTCGTGTTGCTGTTGCCGATCGTCGGGTCGTTGTAGCGGAAGATGTTGTTCTGGAGATTCGGGTAGCGGTGGGAGACCGGCGTGGGACTCGGGCCCGGCTGGTCGAGGGCCACGGAGATTCGACCGAGGACGTCGGGCAGCCGCGAGAACAGCGACGTCGCGGATCGCGCCGCGCTCTCGCGCAGCAGAGCGTGGAGGAGCGACAGCTGCTTTCCTAAGTCTATGTAGCCGTCGAATTCGAGGGAATTGTTGGCTGGCGCGTCCTTTGGCAGGGGGCTCTGTAAATTAATAATAATAGGTGAAATATGGTATTTGTTAATTTTTTAGCGATAATCATGGGTTCAAAAAAAGAAAAAAATGTAGGTTCAATATATTTGTTAATTTTGTTGTGATAATCAAGGGCTCGGTAAAATAGAAAAATGTAGGTTTGATATATCTATTAATTTTTAGCGATAATCAAGGGCTCGGTAAAATAGAACAATGTAGATTTGATATATTTGTTAATTTTTTAGCGATATTCAAGAACTCGGTAAAATAAATAAAAACTAGGTTCGACATGTTTGTTAATTTTTTTAGCGATAATCAAGGACTGAGTGAAATAGAAAAATATAGTTTCAATAATATCGCTTCAGTTTGGGGCGAAGAGCGATCGTTTTGCTGCTTACACTGATGAGTTGCAGGAAATTCTTCATCGACTTGGCCTCGCGTTCCAGCACGTCGTTCATGAATTCCATGAAGTTCTCTTTGCCCTGGAACCTCGTGAAATTCGCAAGCGTCTGCAGCGTCTTCGCCACGAGGGTGAGATTCCTCGCTGCCTTCTCGTTTGGATATTCTGAAGAAAGGAAAAATGATTGCGGGACTTTGATGATTACTGAAATCCGTGGGTGCGTTGAATCGGTTTCGGGGAAAAAGACTCACCGTGAGTTATGTTGAAGAGCGACGGGCTGAGAATGGCCGGGCAGAGGAACCGCAGAAAGATCGACGCGGATATGAGATTGTCGGCGATGTCCTCGCGTCCCATCTCCGCGAGACGCTCGCGGAATATGCGGAAACACTCGCGAAGCTCGAGCGGAAAGTGCGCGTGGCTCGAGAGGATTCGGCTCCAGGCCAGCTCGACGGCGGCCCGGAGATTCTGCTGCTGCTTGTGGAGCGCCGCGACGGACGCGACCTTCAGGGGATCGACCTCGCAGTCGCCGCCCTCGACGGCCGCGCGGACGACCGCGCCGAGCGTCTCCTGGAGGTAACGGTCGCCCGTCAGCTTCAGATAGGCTTCCATCGCTTTCGTAGCCAGGGAATTTCCACGGAACGTGAGCCTCTCGTCGTCTGTAACACGACAAATCGTTTTGGTTTACCGTGAATTAAATGCACCATTGATTAATTACTCGCAACAGTAAAAACCCCAAACATGATGTATTAGTCTAAATGCATCAGTTAATTAATTAAGATGTACAAGTTTAGATGTATTATTTAATTAATAAGATGTATTAGTTTAAATATATCAGTTACTTAATTAAGATGTATTAGTTTTAAAATTATTTAATGATATAACGATATACATTAAATGATTTTTGTATATGATTTTTTGAATATTGTGAATATAAAAATGCATTTTCCATTTGCAAAATGCATTTCACTTGCATTTTGTGAATATAAAAATGAAGAGCAAAGACGAGTCTTCTTTACAATTGTTATTCGATGAATTACCTATTCTATGAATGTCCATCATCACCAAATCGGCCAAGAACTGCGGCGCCTTTTTCTCACGCTGCATTATCTGTACCAACGCGGTCGCGATGTCCTCCTTCGCCTTGACGCCGATCACCGGCTCGAGCTTCTCGCAGAGAGAAGCGTAGTCGGTCTTCAGGTACTCCAGAAATTCTTGGTAAACTTGGACCGGCAGTATGTCGACCGACTGGAAGCGACATCTGACCCTCAGAGCCGGTGGATCTTTCACGGGGCCTTTGTCGCCCACCACCGGGTACCATTTTTCCGTGAGGAAACGCAACGTCACGTGTTGCACTGTGATACTGACCGAGCCTGGAACGAAAAGTCAATTATGTTTGTATTAAAACATTCCAAACGGCACGGTAATTAGGTATTTGCTCGAATTTCGTCGTTACCAATTAGAACGTTCTTGTCCCGTTTCTTCTTTCGGTCGGCCTCGCGATACAAATTCACCTGTATGGTGTTCACGGACGGCAGATGGTGAAAGTCAAAGTGCTCGCCCCAGAAGCACAATTCCGTCTTGACTTTGGCCGTCGTGCGAGCGTACAGCGTGCCGTCCAGGCAGACCTCGCAGAAGTAACGCTTCTTCGAGGGGATTCCTTTGGCCTCGAGCAGCCAGATCTGCAGGGAGTTGTCTGTGCGTCGTGTTTGCTCCGCGTCTGGTTGCACGGATTTTCTTAAGCTGCGACAACAGAAAATATACAATAATGTTTAGTCAACGCGTGACAAGAAAAGTAATAATAATCGAGCGACTATATCGTGACTGGAATTTTAATTCCGTTGCAGTAAAAAATATGAACCCTTCGATTTTTTTTTTTTAGATTTGACAGAAAAGCCAAAAAGGATTGTGACGAATAATTGAATTATGTACTGGTTGTAAAATTGCGGAAAAAAATTACCTGTGAAGCCATTGCTCCCGTTCGTGGGCGGTTCTACAGCTAAAGTACTTTGGTCCGCCGTTGCTCGGTGTCACCTGAAAACAGTGAGGCCTGCCGAGTAGGCTCGGGTGTAGCGGCGTCACGGCCGCGAGGTCCATCGAGGTTACGGCCTGGCCGCAGAGCAGAGACTCGTGCGATCGGCAGCCCCGAAGTCCCGCGCCCCTTTGCTTCTGTCTCTCGAGCTTCGTCACGCTCTTCGTTCTCTTCAGCGGGTTCGAGCGGAACGATCTCTTGGAGAAAAAGTTCTGCAACAGGAGAGAAACAACGAGAAACGATTAGATTCACATTACAAATTTGATCAGTCGGTACACAGTTTAAGATTAATAAAAAAAAAATATATATATCCAGCATTCTCTTTTCGCATCTTAATTATTTATTTAAAAATCCACCTCGCGATTTCGCGTCTTAATAGCACGTTGCATAAAATTAATGACTCGTACTGACAAAAACACTGAAGATTTATTTCTTCGATAATACAGAAATTGTCCGATTGATTTTTTGGAGCAAATAATTTTTTTTTCTTTTAACGGCAGAGATTTTCCAGGACGCCAGAAACGTTTCGAGGCGCGGCGGTCACGAGCAGCCGAGAGGAAATTGTCGACTGGCCTTTAGCAGAGGATTTCCACCGACGTTCCTACGGTGAAAGGTGGAGTTTACCACCGGATCACCGCGGTTATGCTCCAACACTCGGGCGTCCCGCGTGCACGCGGGAATATCTGCCCTACACCCGAGGCCGATATACCTGCATCAACGTGCGCAGCGCACGAGGCGACGCGTAGGAAAGTCTTGCGAAAGTGTCACGCGTGATCGCGAGACTGAGCAGCGGTTTCTCAGCCACTCGATCTTGCGGCTGTACTGAATCGATCTGACCTTCACTCGCGTTTACTCGGAATTATGGCTTCCGTTTTCCCTTTTAAACGCCCAGTTCCAATTGCGCTTTCATTGAACATATCAATGTTTTATTTATTACACAAGCAATTTGAACCAAATTTTAATTTTATTTTACAGATCGGCCTGTAATTGGGATCATTTCTTTCAAATTTATTTTCGAATCGTTAAGATTATCAGGGTCGGAAATTGCTGTCTGAAATGTGACGTTGATTTCGATTTCACTGAGGGAAAATGGGACGAGAGGAGACAGATGAGACACCGAGTGAAAGGACACAGAGTGATCCATTAAATTACGTGATCGATCGATCGGTGTATTTACCCTAGTGGTGAAGTAGTTGATTATCACGTTCACTACTCTCTCGTCCTCGTTATCCTCCATCGCCCTCACGCACATCTTTCGCTTCCGCATCGAGCCGGTTTCTCGATCACGTGCGATCGTGCCGATTCGTTCGATGACATAGGTGATCGAAATTCTTCGGAAATATATTTTTTTCTCTCTCAGCCACGATGCGTTTTTTTTTCTCGCTCCGATTCAATAATTTTTTTGCACAACAAAAATTGGTCCCACTCCGGACTAAAATTCCGTCCTCATGCGAACGAAGCTCCTCGCTTTATGACAAAATTTCGTCACGATTGTTTTGCTGCAGTCCAGAAGAACCGACGCAATCTTTACTCGAATATTTGCGCATCGATCCTATCAGTGTTTGCCAACGGTAAACAAACACACCACTCTCGTTATGCGTCACGTAATTTTTTTTCCTTCGGTCACGAAACGCACCAACATTTTTCAGACGTAATTTTTTTTTTTAATTGAAAAATGCACTTTGGAGTTTTTTAGGTCAAACTCCTCGGCACGTTTGGATGCAGCTCGGACCTCGTATCGTCGTCGACTGTAACATCGCAGTAACGACCTTATCGACGATGCGTGTGCATGAGATAAGCGGTTCTTCAACCGTGACCAGCAGGCTGCCCGGGAAATTTCGTCGATATTCGTAATCTATTTTTTTTCGCACCTGGAGAATTATTTATTTACTAGGCTTTTTCTGCGTTTCTCGTCCTTCGAAATAAAGAAAAAAATTGTGGCTCTCTTCGTCGGAAAAAAATGATGATCTGTACCGGTTTCTCTCGCTACTCGTGTACTCCGAATAATCTTCAAACCGCTGGTATCGTCGTCTTCGCGCGTGACAGACGTTTTTGTCTCGGTGAGAATTATTCCCCGGTATTTATTTAAAGCACTCGATATTTTTCCACAGCAACAAAAATCTCTTCAACACGTTTAACAAATACACAATCAAAAAAGTCACTTCACCAAATAAACAACAATAAATGGCTACAAAATCACCAACTAATTTTCGAAATATTTTTGTAATTTAAACTCCAACGAAATTTTGAAAATCAATAATATTAATAACAAGAAAAACACTTCTTTTCGTTCACGATTCTACATTACGATTTGTAATTTTTTTTTCACACTGTCTCCTCGCGAGTTTTCGAAGCAAAAGACGAAGCACTAGAGGCGCGCGAGCGGCATTGTCGAAAAATCGGTGCGGCAGCAGCTGAGGCGGTCGGAGCGCGGCAAAATCTCAGTGACGACTGCAGATGCTCGGCGCGAGGTGAGACGACGGAGACGAGGAAGAAGGCAGCGAGAACGAGGACGACGCAAAGGTGGCCACGGTCGGCGAGCACTTCGAGTCCTCGGGGTAACGAAACGGAGTCAAGGGATCCTCGGGGCCCCGGGGTACGCGAGGGGGGGCACAGGCAGCCCGTACCTTTGTGCAGCCCGAAAAAGTAGCCCCCCCCACCCCCTCCACGCGCATTCAGGTGAGGGGATGCAAGGTGGGGTGGTTCCCATTCCGTCCGTCCGTCCTTTTTCATCGGCTCCTTGGCCAGCACCATCTATGGTAACGGTGGTGGTAGTACACGGTGCTCGTGAAACCGTGACACCGTCCCCGTACCCCCGTCGAGTTCTGCGAGAGATCCCCCCGCTCGCCCCGCGCCAACCCTCCGAAAGACCCACGAAAATACGTCTTGGGGTTCTCAATCGTGGAGCCCGAAATTTCGGCGAACGCAACGAATTTTTCATTCGGGAAATAAATTCGAGACTGCCAGAAAATGAAGTCGAAGACGTGTTTTTCTTTTAAATTTAATTTGTTGCAATTAATTATATTTTTGGTCAAAGAGATATTATACAAAATATTATTTTTTTTTCATGGCTAGAAAAATGTGTTTTCGATTCTAATATGTGGACGAATTTTTTCTGAGGGGATAGCAGAGTTTTTATGACAGCTATGATAATAAGTAATTGAACGGACACTTCATACTTATTTTTGTATTTTTATTGGCACGTTTTTGGTGTTTTGGATTTAATAATTAATTTGAGAAATACGAATGAATTTAATTAATTTTCCGTGACCGCAGGAATTGCACATGGTGCACGAATTTCGATCGAGCGAACGAGCGTCGGTTGTTATTGCCCGAGAATCACGAGACACCGAGGGCGCCCAGCGAAACCAGTTCGGCATCCCCACCTGCGATGCACCCTCCTCGCTCGCTCTCCTCTCTCGCGGTGTTCGCGAGTATCCCGAGTGTCCCAACCGCTCGCGACGTCGATCTTCGGGCGTCTCGTCAACGCCATCTCGACTCCTCTATGCCTGTCTCCCTCTCTCGCTTTTTTATTCTCCTTCTAAGCTCGTTCCTTGTTTCAAAAACGTCGAAAACCATCGATCAAGGGATTTCGCGGGTCGTTTGTTCACGACGACGACGGAATGACGACGACGAAAAAGAGGGGGAAACGCTTTCCAACGTTGCGGTTTGACGTGTCTATGCCACGACGTTTGCCGTTAGAGAAATGGCAGATAAGCCGCTGAAAAATGACGAACGAAATGTCGCTTCTCTCCTAAGACGAAGTTGCATCCCTTCCCTTCATTTTTATTTTTTTATTTATGGTAATTTATTTATTTTGTTGTGAAGACAAATGACAACTTTTGTTAGCATTCGTCGTTTCTTGTTTTTTGCATTGAAAATAGTGCATAATTTTTTTTTAGCGAATAAAATCTTTGACATTTTTATAGAATTTTTTTTAGCATTCGTTGTGTTTTGTTATTTGCATTGAAAATAGTGCACAATTTTTTTTAGCGAATAAAATCCTTGACATTTTTATTTAAATATATTTTCTTTCACCGCTGACGAGTCCCAGTCGTAATATGGCGGCGCTCAGATGTTTCCATTATATCCCGGGCGCAGCCTGGTATTATTCTTCGATGCACCAAGTGGGTGCCGATTAGGGTCTCGCGTCAAAAGGTAATGCGGGTATGTGAAAAGATGAAAAACGAGAAGAAGGGATCCTCGGTCGGATGGCAGTTGGAGCCCAGGGCACGTGCCCCCGGCAGAAGGAGACGCCACCTTAGATGGAATCTCGTGTGGCACACAACGTGCGGAGTCCAAAGATGTTCGGTGGGTCTGGTTCGCCGTATCGATAAACATCGGTATTTATTATTGTTCATTTCAATATCCAACAAGCAGCAAAAATAAGTCGTAAAAAAAACATCGAAAAATATTTTATTGGAATTTTATTATCCATATATTATTATTTATTTTAATGTCAAATATGCAGCAAGAATTAATAGTTGAAAAACCTGAAAGGAATTTCCCGATTTTTCGCTAAATATTTTTTTGCGTCTGCAAGCGCAAAGACGTCTCAAGACTGGAAGATAAACAGGAAGAAGAAGCTCGAGATATAAAGGGCCGATACCTGGGCCAAATTCCTGCAGGAATTACGGGCTCGAAATCTCCGGCCCGAGGGCAACCATGACCAGCGATACGCGACCAATCGTTACGGATCGTCGGGGAGATTAGCGAACAGGTAGCCGCGGGGATGGAAAATTTCGTGAGAAGCTACCGGGGGAACTTGGGAAAAATGTTCCAGAAGCTGAGATCTCGCGGTGACCTGGATGAAAAGCACTAAAAGTTGTGAGATTAGATCAGAATTCTTACTACACTTTTACGACGCTCGAGGACTCCAAAAATATAGTGAAGGGAGAAGATGAACAGGGGGAAAAAGGAGAGAAGACATTTCCGGTCTTCCGGTTATCGTGAATCCTTTTTTCAATTCAATATATTCAAATTCTTCGTGCCCAAAAAGTCAGTGTGCTGGAAATGGGGGAAGGTGAGACGAGACATAAATATTCAAACGCATTAACACGAGTTTTGTCTATCTTTTTTTTTTAAGGCGTGTCAGAATGCGAGAAAGGGACCCGCAGGTGCTGCGTCTGGAAAAGGAACTCCCCAACCGTCTGTTCGTCGCGACGAGCTCGGTTTCTTACGAAACCAGGAAAATGCGTCTTGTATACGAGATTCACTTTTGTCTGGTTTCGGTGCCGTCATTTCCGGTCGAAAGAAATATCGTCTGGGCAAACGAAGGAATACAAAATATATAGAATATATATTTTCCATTTGCAAATAGCAGTTAAAGATTTCCTTAAATTGCAATAACATTTTTTTGAATTACTAAATTGAATTTGATAAAAAAAAAGATTTAAAAAATGTCACGTCTTGAATATAAAAAATTAAAAATATCAAATATAAAAAATTAAAAATGTCAAATATAAAAAATTGGAAATGTCGAATACAAAAATTAAAAATTTCTTGAATATAAAAAACGTGGTCAAGCGATAAAATTCCGATTCAATTTGCACCAACGTTCCATCCCGGTGAAATGAGGCGTGAAATTCTGGCGACCAACAAACTCTTTTCCCGCTCGCGGAGCCCGAGAGACGGAGAGAAAAAGGAGCGTGAAGATCGCGAGACGAAGATTCGATCTCCACGACGACGGAATAACGCATTTGTCGCGGGTGCCGGGATCCCTGTCCGGCAGAGGTGTCTCTCTCTCTCTCTCTCTTTTTATTTTTTTCATTCTTCCCCGCGATAGCCATCTACGAGGAAGTAGCATTCCAGCGGGGTCTCTTCTCCGGGATAGAGACGGAATAAATAGGAAAGAGAGGAGCGCGATGTGCAAATGCAACGGGGACGAAACTATTTCTACAGCCTCGTAGATTTTATCGGATTTACAGGAGGCAACTTCACGCGAATTTATAGAAAATCCTCGATACTAATATACATATCATTATCACATTTTTTTTATTACTTTTCCAATAAAATTATTCCACAAGATTATTTTCAATATTTACTCGAGATTCCATAAATGTGTAACGCAAAAAATTATTACTTTTCCATCGTTTTTTATCAAGCCAATTTGACTGAAAATGGTGTGACAGATTTTTTTCTTGCGTGATAAAATTATTTTCAATATTTACTCGAAATGCAATAAATAATTAGCGCAAAAAATGATGGGACTTTATCATCATTTTTTATCATGGCCAAATTTACTAAAAATCGTGTGACCAAAATTTTTCTTTGAGGCAGCAAAAATCGACAGGAAATTGTCACCTATTTGGTCGTCTGGTTACATTCGCAGTGCAGCGATATCGAGTTGATCAAAAGTCACAAGCCGAGCGGGCGGCAAAACAGACGATAGTTAAATCTGGTTGTCGTGCTCCACCTGCTGCTGCTGCTCGGCTTGGCCGGCGTTAATTACGCGCTCTCGCGCTGGGACTGCCGCGCGTCCACCCACTGGGCGCGTTTAATTAACACGAGCCGAGGGAATATTAGATCGTTGGATCTCACGGCCGGGGTTTCGGGCTTCGCACTGTCCTCAATGATGTAGCCAACTGAGACCGGCGAGAATCGTCTGTATAGCGACGGCGCTGGGTGTTAATTACGCGATCCTTCGAGCGTGTAAAGAACAGACGGTGTCGATCGATGCGCGTTAATCACTCATTATCCATTAATTATTTCAAGCACATAATACAAATAAGGTAAAATAAATCTATGAAAATTTAGTCGTATGAAATCAGTGGAGTTAAAAATAAATATTGTAATACATAAATTATTCCATATGTTAAAAAAAGATGTAACATTTTTTTAAATCTGTTTGAGTGTTTAAAACATCACATAAGGTAAACGGCCCAGTTTGCGACCCTGCCTCGGTTTGCGACCCCCAATAGATATTTTTCGTTGTCAAAAATTCAATTTTCGTCGAATTTTAACCTGTTTTTCGCGAAATTGTACAGTTTTTTAAATAGATTTTTTCTGCAATAAAGAAATTTTTTAATTAATTTTATCGCAGTTAATTTTACCGGTGAAAGCAGTGGTCGTACGTCTCAGTGCGTTCAATCCCTCGCGTCTAGACGGAGCTCACTAGCTGCGTCAGTCGCGTTAATCGATCATTTCGTAACTCAAGTAACTGTAATACCATATAAAAATAGTATCAAAATGATCAGAATCATTTGCTTTATTGAGTAGATGCCAAATAATGTGGCTATTGGTTAGTTTTTCCCGTGAAATCGGAGGGTCAATAACTCCGACATAATTGAGGTTATGTTCGCGGTTGCTGACCCTCTCGATTTGTTGTTGTAAAAAATTAGGTTAGAATTGATTAGTCTTTAAATTTCAGCATTGAAGGCCGTAATTACAGTTTTGTTTTCATTTATTTATCGACATTTCACCCGTGCAATAGATAATTTCACCCGTTTCAATAGATAATTCAGGTGAGTGTCAGAAACCCCGTACACGCGGGGGTCAGGATCTACGGCGTCAGTGTCAGAAACCCCGTACACGCGGGGGTCAGGATCTACGGCGTCAGTGTCACAATCCCGGTACACGCGAGGGTCACAAGGTGCGACATGGGTGGTTCTGCAGGGTCAGGAACCCCGGCAGTGGACAAGCCATATTTAAACAATCTTTTAACAAATATTTTCAACATTTTGCCTTCCTACAATAGTCGAATCTAGTTCAGAAGGCTTTAATGCCCGTATTGAAAACCTTACTTTTCAGTTTGATAATATCGCTTATAGGGAAATAACATAAAAATGACACCACTGTTCTAAAGGTGTCATAAACTGGGCCGTTTACCTTATTATTTTTATTTCAGTCTGACGCAGTGAATTTCCCATAAAAAAAATGTATTCAGCACCCAAAAAAATGTCATGCATGCTAATTGGCTGTTTTGGCACAGATCGTGACCGTCGCCTCGCTGACGTCCTGAACTCTTTCCCCGAGCCGGAGTCGACTTTTTCCCTTCCGCCCGGAAGTCCGGGATGGAAATCTCACGAGTCACCGGGGGATCATTGGCCCCCGAAGAGCGAAGACGCTTCGGCGCGACCGGTTCCGTGTTTGCATACGGCCATCGGTCGGGTGTAACGGCAGCCCGCAGGTCTGACTTAATCGATTGCGTTATCCCGGGGCTCCGTCATTGTCATTGTAATTGCGGTAATTCGTATGCCCATGATCTTCATGGGGGAAGGAAAAGGAACCAGGGGATGATTTTTCGCGGCGGGAATTTTGGAGGGAGAAAAAAAAATAGACGAAGGGAATATCAGGTCCGATCGACGTGCAGGACGATCGTTGACGTAATAAAGTCGCGCGATGGACGAGCGACGCTGACGTTTAACCGGCACAGGTAGAAATTTCGACCGTTGTCATCGGCCGCACGTCGAGATGTTTAAATTATTCAACGCTCTTGCCGCGCTCATCAATCCACCCTGGATTGAGAAATAACTGACGAAAATGCTAGGAAGATGGATGACAGGAAAATTAATAACAACATAGGAAAATATGGGAGACTTCGTATTACATGGACGTTATGACGGAATTTGTGGGATCGAATCAATCAAATTTTAAGAGGATGACGAATGTATTGGGTTAGCCATAAGTGAATTTGTATTGATAACCGGAGTCAAAATTGCAGATTTCGAATTTATGAATGGGTAAAAAAAATAGTATTTAATTTTCCCTATAGAATTTTTTTCGCATTTTCTTTAAACCATAATTTTTTTACGTAATGATGATAAAAATTGTACTGTTGACCACATATTAAGACCTCAATACAAATTTATTTGCATCAACGAATTTGAAAAGTGACATTTTTTTTACAAAAAAAAAATACTGCTATTTGCGTTGTATCTTTCAGGTCTAACGTACAGATGCTTAATGGTTCACAGAATCCGCTTCAACGCTAATGGAATAATGATTTCCGTGAATGCGGTAAAGTGAAAAATTAGACGAGTCTCGCCGGAAGAATCGGCGATCTAATTCGGGGAGGAAGTCGGGTCCGAAAAAGTTCATTGGGGATCAGCGATGCGAGTCTCGCGCGAGCGTGTGAATTCGATCGTCGATAATCCGTATTCCTACGGTATTTCCTGCGGCACCACAGCCAAGTCGTGTAAGCATCGAACCCTCGCGGCGCACGAAACTCCTGCGATGGAACGAAGCGACGACCTGGGTCGTCGATCCATCCCTCCCCATCATTGTCATTTTAATATATAGCTCCTCTCTTTCACACGCTCCGAGCGGCTCGCCAGGTGAATCGAGATCACGACGCGAGAATCACGACGCGAAGGGTCCGCAGGGCGAAACGGTGGAAACTAATTTAACGCGAAAACGTCCACGTTCGGCATCGAAGCACCGAGTGACCGTGGCGAAACAATATTTCCCAACAAAACTATTAAAACTCGAATGACCCTCACAAATCGACATTAACGACCCCCGGAGCTTCTTGCAGTGTGACAATTTTACGACCAGAAGTGGAGTGAAAAAAAAAGAAAAATTGTCGGTCGTGAAAAACGCTCGTTGTTCGCTGTTTAATGAGGTTTGAGGTAATCCTGGCTTTACGATGTCCAATAATTCGCAAAAAATGGAATAAAGGTGGAAAATCGATTTTGTTTTTTTCAAGCAATAATTTCGTTTTACGACCAACCATCAATTTTGCAAACTGGTGACGTCTGGATTGAGGACACTTTGGCTGCCATTTATTGGTACCTTAATCGATATTATTTGAGTATAAAAAAAAAAAATGCTGCACGAGAATTTTCCGAGGGAAGTGATTTTTTTAAGAAATGAAATGTATTTTTAAAAATGGCACTTACGACTATTCTGTTGGGGGTGACGTCGAGTGGCCTCGCGCCAAGAACTGGGGTAGCCGGGGCGCTACCCCTTCTACAGGCTTTCTCGTATGATGTGTCTGTAACAGAAAAAAATATACATATTGTAAAAATTGCCATAAATTAACGGATCAACGATGACAAAAAATGTTACAAAGCCTCCTAATGCATATTAGCGTATAAATTGCGTCACAAAAAATAATATCGGATTACATTACGACGCGTCTCTTGAGAAACATTTTTCCGACTTTTATTCTCACGCCCCTAGAACAGCGACGCACTCTCATTGCAAATCCGGTGCTTTACGAGACCGTAGCCAGGACGAGGGACCCTGATAATTGGTGTAACCATTTTTTTACCATTTTCACATGGACAGATCCGGGAGGCGTTTGAAATTGCCGAGGAATTTTTCCGGGCGGCAAAAAGGTAAAATATTTCGTTGGGGATACAAAAAAGAGGGTACAAGGGGAAAAAAAAATTGGTAACCCCAAAATCTTGTAGATCGGTGGGGTAAACTCGAGGATTGTGGTTTTTATTCCATTAAGGGAACTTATCGAGAAGGACCAGCAGGGACCCTTGGGTCGATCCTTTCAGGATCCTGGAAGGATCGAAAAGGGATAAAAGGGATAGGGAAAAAAAGAAAACCCTTTTAACTTATTTGAGGGAAAAAAATGTTAAAAAAGGTTTTTTTTTTCGGCGAGTTAATGGCGCGGACTCTTAACGAGATTTTCCTTAGATCTCGAGGAGGGAAAAATCGACGGTGCTCATAATTCACGGCAGAGGTCTTAATGCAGTGCGCGGTGTCTGTTGCGTCGTGCGCGGCCAACTAAAGCCCCGCGCGCGCGGGGGTCAAAGGTCCCGCGGGAACGCGACCCGACGCTGTGACCCGATGCGCCGCGAGGATAACGAGCCGGAAATTCAAGCCGCGAAACGTTACTGCGTTGTGCACGCGGCTGCCGATGCCCACTTAACCGCGCAAATTGAAGCGTCTCTGTGCTTCCGTCACTGGGAATTAAGAACACGGAGGCTTCGCTGAATTTTAGCCGGATTCAATTAACCAACCGATTTAACGACAATTAATAAACGTGACCCAGAGATCAGATTATCCGGCGCAAATTAATTTTACGACGTGACAAATTATTTATATTTTAATTAACTTAATTAACGAACTTCATATATAATATCTTAAATCGTGATCTCTCGTCCCACAACGAAAAAAAAATGGTATTCGTTACCTAACAACAGCTAACAAAAGTGTTAACAAATATTTGTTGTTAAAAAATTGGTAAAGTTTTTTTTGTAACACGTGCACGAATCGCGGCACTTTCCATGGCAGTCTTGCGAGCCGAAAGTGGCCGTTTCCCTGTCAGTCGCGAACCTGTGGTGAAATGACAGAGTCACGCATGCGCAGTTCGCATTTCGTTCACTTTCGTCCCTTGGGAGTTTCTGTCATTCACTTTCGTCCCTTCAATCACAACCTCACTTTTCAGTATTCGTCTCGCGCGACTGCCATTCCAAGTGCCGCAGATTCGTGCACTCGTTACAAAAAGTATGATGTGCAACACGGGTCGAAATGGCAATTGCGACTCGTGTGATTGCAGCCCTCGCTTCGCTCGGGCAGCAAACCTCACACTCGCCGCAATTGCCAACTTTCGACCCTTGTTGCACAATATACTATTTTTCTCTAATCCAACAAATAATTTCGTGTCACCCCAATCCCAATTTTTCCACAGTGAAATCGTCAGCACAGTAAAAAGTACAACGAAGTCTCGGAGCGAAACTCTCGTTCCGACTAATTAACACTGACCGAGAGCGCGAGGCGAGAATTTTTTTTCTCCCCCCCCCCCCCCCCTCAGCGTTTTGCATTATTCCTTTTTTCCCTCCCGACCGTCCGATGTTTATGGGATAACTGCTTAAATACCTGGCGCGTTCGCTCTGGAGAGGCGCAAGAGTGTCTCGAGTTACCGAGGCCCCTTTTGCCACGCATATTCGCCGTAATTCATGCTCCTCGCGCGTTGGACCCGAGAGTGCCCGGTGCACGTGAGCTCGCACGAACACTCGAACGCGAAAGGACGAAAAACACGCTGCGCCCGTACGAGTCCAGTGCGTATTTTATCGCTCGTACACACGAAAAACTCACGCACACCGAGTGGCAAACGTTACTGCACGTTAATACACAACGTTTACCTTTACCGTTACCCTCGAAATTTATTCGAGGGCACTCGGCATTCGCGGCTCGTATTATTCGCCTTGGTTCATGCGCTGCGCAAATCGTACACACGCTGGGGAGTTAATACGCCCGGGGTAACAATAGTGCAGTCAGCAGTCACTAGTGGCCAGCACACATAATCGACCGAGCAATCGACGAATCAAGATAATTCGACATATTATGACTAAACTGTGTATTATGTAGCAGCATTTTTGAGTCGTGAATTTAGGCAGCAAATTATATTTGGTTTGAGTGGAGTCAGTAAATTTATAAAATGTTGTAACAGTGGTAAATAATGTTATTACATGTGGTAACAGTGGTAAATAATGTTATTACATGTGGTAACAGTGGTAAATAATGTTATTACATGTGGTAACAGTGGTAAATAATGTTATTAAATGTGGTAACAGTGGTAAATAATGTTATTAAATGTGGTAACAGTGGTAAATAATTTAATAAAGAATTTCGTAGGGGGGAAATTGTAACGAGTAAAAAAAATATCGACTGCATCTATTTTGCATTCATAAATAAAAAGAAAAAAGTTGCAAGGGGTCTGGTTGGTTCGGATCCGCTGATTTGCATTTATTGGCTGTTGAGTGCTCGGCGCGTGACGTGTGAGATGAGGTGTGATGAGAATGGCCTAAGATATCAAAAGCGTCGAAAAGGGTCACACGATTTTTTTTAGCGTCTCTTGGGCAGCATAAATTCCGTTGCAGAAATAAAAAAATTGAAAAAAAAAATTGAAAAATGATAAGAAGCATTACAATAAAATCTACGGTGCATCGAGGCATCTGCGAAAGTTAATGACGATGAAATTTACTGAGGCGAGAGATGACGAAAAAGAGGTGGAAAACTGTGGGAACCGGTTTTCGCTGTTTACGAATCGAATCTTTTGTGGCGCGACGAGATCGTTTTCACGACGCCGAACGGTCCAGCTGTGTCGCGCGTCTGCCATTCTCCGTTCGGTCGTGCGTGCGGCGTCTCCGAAGTTACGGAGAAGAAAAACGGGTGGGACGACGTCACGGGTTTTGGGGTCTTTGAGTTTGGGGCGCGCGCTCCGTCTCGACTCTTCGTACATTTTTTTTTTAGTGACACACGCGAGGTGACGAGCCATAGAAAATTTACGACCAGCGCGTGCGTCTATCCGCGACGATTCCGTGCGCGTCTTGGTCCCACCGCACGACATGCGTAAGTCTCGACGCACCTGGTTACACGCGTTTTGTGTTTCGTAAGAGCTCTCCACGGGGTTCTTTACTTGTGTTCTTTTCCCCTACGGTTGGGGGACGAAAAGACATTCCCTCGGCTCGCGCGACGTCGCGGAGAAATTAGAGAATTCTTTGAATAGACAACTGTCAAAATTCTGCTCAACAAATACTGACGGTGGAAACAAAATTTAATTTTTTTATTCTAACTTTTTTTAAAAATTCTACCATTTTTTTACTTCGCAATTTTATTTCCACATCTACCATTCTTGTCCCATTATTATTTTTTTTTATTTTTACATTTTGTTTTCAATTTTACCTTTTTATTAATTTTACATCTTGTTTTCAATTTTACCTTTTTATTAATTTTCCATTTTGTTTTCAATTTTACCTTTTTATTAATTTTACAATTCCGTGATTCCACCAGTTTTTTACGTCGTTAAAATCCACCGTAAAGAAAGCCAAATTTTTATTTAACCTCTCAATCACCGTTCGCACAATTACAGTCAGCGATGCACCTGGCAGCGCGAGTCGGAGCCATCGTAACTAGCGTAATAGTACCAGTTTTTATTTCCCCGTCATCATCGGTGGTGGCTCGTCCCTTTCATTTATACAAACCCACATGTGCGCGACACCGCGAGAACGGGACGGGTCTGTCGAACGGTCGAGGAGTAAACAAGTCGCGTCGTGGCTGCGCCGAGAATTCCAAAGAAAAGGCGAAGGCTCGGCGCATGCACGGCGAGAGTCTGTCGGAGTTGCGACTCGAGCATTAAAGTTACATCGACAGAGATGTACTCGGAGTGTGCGCACGGTATATACTAGTTTCTCTAATGACCAGGGACAGCCCCGGCGGGACGAGACCGGCCGGTCGCACGCGCCTGGCTTACTGGTTTCGTTAATGACCACGTCCAGAGCAGCCCTAGAATCCACAATAAAGAATTCCCCGTCGCATAGTCTGCAAAGCAAACCTGGCTGTGCAAAGATCGGCCACGACTTCCCACTTCCCAGTGACAAAAATGACGTCAGTGCCGTTGATATTCGTTTGGGTTCGCCGGTTGTCCGAGTAAACAAAAGCAGCCAAAGTCATAGGTGGTTCTGGCATCCAAAAAGTCGAACATCTGGAGGCATCAGGTTTATCTATCCCGGAATCGTGACGACCAGTCCGGACAGCCGCGGGTCAGGAGACCGTGGAGAGCCGGAATGACGGACAGGGCATCAGCAAGTGGTGAACGCGCGCACCGGTTCGGTTGCGTCCTAATGACGGCGCAAGTCATGCGAGATGACGGAATGAATGAATATGATGTGTTTGAGGGAAGGGAAGAAGTGCACACAAACCCATGGTTGGAATATGTATTCTAGTTTCATTAATGATGCCCGGGGGTTTGCAGGCTGATAGAGCAAATACGGCGCGTGGAAAACCGGAAAAGGGACGGCATGAACCGCGGCTGGCTGCACCAACGGATTCCACATTAGGGATGCAAACGTGGTCGGTCGAGTCAACGTCGGAAACTGGTGGAAATTTGGGACCGCGATGGACGCAACCGACAAAGAGGCGTTCATATATTAGTGGACGGTCCGATGGATGAAAAAGGCTGTTGGATCTCCGACGTACGAATGTGAAAAAGACTGTTGGGTCTCTGATGTGCGAATGTGAAAAAGACTGTTGGGTCTCTGATGTAGGAATGAGAAAAAGACTGTTGGAACTTTGACGTAGGAATGAGAAAAAGCCTTCTGACCGTTTACAATGGTAGGAAAAAAAAAATTGGTGGATCGAATGTCCACCGGGCAATCGGGCCGGGCTTAAAGGGTTCCAGGACCAAAGTGGCGTTGGTCACAAATGTATGAATGTGATTTGAACCGAATGCCTGGAGCGAAAATATGGACTATCGTGTCAGCCACGCCTACACCGTGGGATGGAATGGGGAAGGTCGGAATGAAAGTAACAGTAGCGGGAAGCAGGAACAGAGGCTGAATTCGAAAGCAGTCGTCAATGCTATAATTGGCCACGATGATGACCTGATGAATCTGCGCGCTCTGCTAATCGTCATGCGATTTCGCGAGGTTCCCTTTGTGATCCCGGCTGAGCCTCGCTCTGGTCGCTCCCTCTACTTTGGGCGGCGAAGAAGCGGCGCTGGATTGCAGCTGCAGCACTGACGGAGCGCGGTGAAAGAAGGTAAAAATAAAGAATCGGTGGGCGCCTAGGAGGAACGCCCGCAGAAATCCGGGACCTTTGTCCGAGTGAGCTTGGCAGACGGAACGTGAGGCTAGGATAACCGACACTCACTACGATTGGCCTATGGTGAACAGCGTTTGGGACATATAGGCCAGAAAATCAATTAGAAGAATACGTCCAATATTAACTGCGATAGATTTTGTTTGTTTTTTTAGCTGTGTATGAAAAAGATCAAACTTGACAATAAATCTGGTAAAAAAAACAAATTCAGATTGTCCAGTATTTTTCGGTGGCTGAAAATTGAAATATTTTTGCCTAAGAGGACAAAATAGAAAAAACATGTAATCTTTTCTCAATGTGTCAATTCCTGAGCTCTCAATCGTCGACTCGACATTGAAAGCCGCGTTAGCGATTGTGACAAAGACTGATCCTCGACGTGTGCAGCTTGTGGCGGTCGATCTTGAATGTGAATTGAAATTGAAACGAAACAGGACGAAATAAAGTGGATCGTGAGAGGGGAGGGGAGGCTGTACGCGCGGACTGCGCCGGATATGAAACGCACACGTGCGGGTGCCAGTGTAACGTACGCCACAGGATCGCCCAACGAATCCCCGAAATCCGACGTCCCATTGTGAGGTGCAGTACGGTTGCGTTTTTCGAAGACCCCTAGCGGTTATTAATGACACGAGCGCACGCGGTACGGATCGGTGTCTCGCTGTGCCTTCTTCTTCTCGCTCGGCACGTCACTTCGAAATTGGACGGAAAAATAACCCTTCGGGCCCCGGAGTCGCGCGCCTCCCCCCTGCGCAGAACTGGAGTCATTCGAATTAATCGCCGTCGACCACTCCCCAAAAATGTTATTTCATTATGGAGCTTTTTCATTCATTGAGTCTCGTTTCTCCATGTGACATCTTGATCGTTTGAAATCGATAGCGGAATAAAGGCCACTGGGGTGTTTCATGCTTTTTATTTTACACTAAGGGCTTGAAAGAGTTTTTTCAATGCACCAAAAATGCAACTGAAATTCTTCCTGAATGTAGAATATGGTTCAATTAAATTATATATCGACTGATAATATTTTCTAATTATCAATTAAATCAAATTCTATCAACGGTTATAAATTAATTGTTTTGATGAATTTGTATCGATCTGAAATTTCTCTTTTTCCAATAACTCGTAATGATGATATTCTCGAAGAAGTAAACATTCTTCTAAGTGAAGCATCTGAAATTTGTGTCGCCGATCCCAGGACGAGTTCGGCCGCCCTTCGCAGCGCTAACTTTTCCCGCGAATTTGAGTGCATCGAGCGCAACCAGGCGGCGATCTTGGCAAATAATTCGAGAACCCCGACGCGACAAATTCCATCGGTCGCTATATGAAGCACAGGGTTACTATGCAGTGGTCGGTACAGTAGGGATTACTTTTCGAGCCGTTGGTAGAAGGGAGCGTGAGCGAGCAACCCCCGAGCCCTCAGCACCCTTGAAAAGCGAGAGACTCTCAATGCAGAATCCGAGGACGTCGACGACGATGAGCGGAAGGGTACAAGGCCGACTGGGTTCAAAAGTGCGCATGCTGCACCAGTGCACTCTGCATTGCAGTGTCGCCAAGAGGGCCTGGAAGCTTTTGAGGCGAGTGGCTCGTTAGCCTGGCGAGCCACTTCGCCTCCTACTCACTTTCTTTTTTCGTCGTTTTTCCTCTCATCTCTACATTCTTCATTTTCTGTGGAATTCATAAATTTGCAAAAACTGTTGTAAAAAAAAAATTGAAAACGCTCAACTGTACCGAAAAATAATTGCGACTCCTATCCAGGTTGACTCGTTGGCTCCATCGACAGTCTAATTTGGATGTCAATCACTTTCATTCCTCCAACCCAGAGTCACGTGACGTGTAGTCATACGAAACGACTCATCTCCCAAAAATTGTGGTGTGATCAGCACTGATCGCATCTTCAGGATCCTATTCAAAGTTTTTCCTCGCACTAAAAATTCGTCATTCTTTTTCCCAAGGCCAAATCTTATGACAAACTGTTCAAAGTTGTTGCTCGCAACAAAAATTCGTCACTCTCGCGCCTCAGGCCTTATGACAAATCATTTCAAACTCCCACCACAAATTTGCGCACCACAAACACAACACAACGAAATTCTTTGCTCCCACCGACAAGCAAATCGCCAGCAGGAAACGATCGAGTCCCTCGATTTCTCCCTGGACAATCTTCCATCTTTCACAGCAGCGGCGACGGTCAACCGCGATTCTCAGCACAACTTGGCGCGTCGACGACCGCTAAGCACGAGTCTCTCGTTCTCCAATCGGCCAATGCAAACTCGGCGCGAATCGAGCGGGCCGATAACATCTCGATCCATAATGCACAGCGTATCGATCCGGACGTCCCATTGGCTTTGGATTCGCGGAACTCTGGGCGAAATTTAAAAAAACCGTCGACAGATCGAAAGTGGGCAAAGCAGAGACCTGCAAATCGGCAGCCACCACAACGCGAATCCCGGATCGGACTGAAGTCCTTCGCGTTCCTTCAATCTCTCCAAGGCGCAGCGCAGCTCGTGACACCAAACGACAATCGTATAACCGATGCCGAGTTGCTGTCACCACTACGACCGCGACGACCGTCGACTGTCGAACGGGGAATCGTCGAGGAATGCCAGAAGCAATGCGATGTATGAGGCGCATAAAACCGCGTCCCAGTCGTTTTATCCGTATAGCAGTGACATCATTGCGTGTGATGACGACGTTATTTGGCTATGCGTACGAGGCACAATGCATGAGGTGGAGTCGTCTGGTTAGGTGCGTGCAAAGAGCATCGCACACAGCGCGATGGAAACGGACGAGGCAATTTTATGATAATTCGTCTCAATCGCCGCCATTGTCTGACAGTGGAGTTCGTGTATTGGAGGATACAATGGGACGATGTGACACGAGAGATGATCTCAGGACGACGTGAATTATATTATGGATGGAGATGGACATTTTTTTACGGCTTTTATTTGAATTTTATTTTTTCGTAGTGTTGAGCAGCGAAGAAAGCGGAAGCTTTGGGAGCTGAAATTTAAGGTGAGATTTTATTTTTATTTTTATTTTTTGTTCAGGGGTGAAAATATTTTGAGCGTGACAATTAAATAACGACGCTTTTGCTCGAGATTATCGGCGCGATCTTGATTTCCGTTTGCGCCATTGAAATGTTGTCGTGAGAGTTTTGTATGGGTTTCATGAGACGTGATGAATTTTACGGGCAGCTCTTTATGAAACCCCGTTTATTTTCCGACATGTTTTCGTTTTCGTAGCAGCGGGAGACCCCGCGTTACTGGCCGCGCGTTCGTTCGGCGAGAATACGTAACTCGATCTAAGCGTTTTGTGCGCGCGTTCGCGGGGTTATCTGGGAGGCCCCGGAAAATCTTTAGAAATCTTTTTATCTGCCCGCGCTACCTCTTGCATAAAGAAATAAAATATGGGACACGGGAAGGCGGAGAGAAAAGGATTCCAACGGCCGCGCTACGAACGCTCGACTGTTATGCAGCGCTGTAAAAATTGATGTATATCTTGATTGTCTAGTTATCGGGGTTTACGAGGCGATCGTTGAACTCGCAACTGGCAGTAAAAAAATCTCACTGGGCTTCCGTATTATATAAACATTTCATGAAGATGTACAATTTTGTTTGTCTAAACGATAAACAAAATTAAGACATAAATAAATATTTTTAAAAAATAAAAATAAAAATATAAAATATAAACAAAAAATAATATAATAAATGTAAATAAAAAAAAAAAATCTTCACCCTTTCCGAAAATCATACCATTCCACGATTACCAGAAAAATGCAAAAGTCAAGAGGGAGCAGCAGCCCAGCAGCTGGTCCGGGCCCTTTTTTCGTCCAGCCTGGATGGTCATTTGGGTAGTTTGGGTGAATAAACGCCGAGCATTGTCGAGTACGAGATGAGTACTTCGATAGTGGCCGTGCCGCAACGTGGTCCACGCCATGTAAAGAGGTACCTTACATTGTACTACAAATCCCGTGCGCCCGTATATACATATATATATACGCTCACTACACCTATAGCCATTACGTTTTACGAGGGACCACGACGACAAAAACCCTCGAGCGTATTCACTCGCTTTGCATGAACGTAAACGGAAAGAGGGCAACGCTCTCGCAAAACCTGCTGCTGCTGCTGCTGCTGCTGCAACGTGGTGACACGAGTACCAGTCTTCACGTTATTTTCTCCACGAGATGAGAGAGTTAACCGCTTAACTGGTACACGGCAAAAGCCGTCTATGCCCCGCGACTATTCACAAGATTCACACACCATTAACCCCCTGACTGTTCGCGCCCAAAAGCCGCCACATAAAAGCTGACACGCACATTAAAAAAATATGTATGTATATATATTATATAAATGTGTTATCGCGATATACATGACGAAGTGAAGAGTGTGGAAAAAAGGGTTAACTCCGAAACGCTTGTCAATGAACCGGACGTTTTCATTCTTTCGCTAATTTATCGCTTTATTATATTCCGCCCGGGGCGAGCGGAACGACTTTTGAATTGAGGTCCATTAGCGTCGCGTGCGAGACACAAAAACGGAGGGACGAAAAAAAAAAAAAAAAATGCGCGAGAGGTTTATGAATTTGTAATAAATTCTTCGCGACTCCCCCTAAGTGCCGCCTAACGAGAATCGTTATTGCAGCGTCTGGGGAAGAATTTTAATCGAAGTTCGATTAACTCTTTCGCTATCGGCGAAACTAATTTCCCGCGCTCTCCGAGGGGAGCGATAAAAAAATATTGCGAAGTGCGGAAATTAATGCGACCGTAAAAACGGTGATAAACACAGCGAGGAGTTTACTTTCTTGCGGCGCGAGTTTTTAATTGCTGTTACCGCGCGCGATAACCGACGCGAAGCCGGAGTTTTGCGTAATATTCGTATCGCGAGTGAATAATTATAAGTTCGCCACTTTCCTCCCTCGTTCGCGTTTTCTATTAGTCACTACGACGGTGTAAAACCAATTAGCCGGGCCGAAGCCCGGGAGTCTAAAAGCTTCGTTTTTAAACGCGATAACATGTAGATTGATTTTTTTTTAGATGTCATTAATTTGCCAGATGTACAGATATTTTCTATGAAATGTATTGCAAAATGTCTTTAATGTATAGAACTTTAAAATTTTTCTTATCACGTTAAAAAGTTTCGTTTTTATCGCGATAAGATATAGATTGAATTTTTCTATATAATTAATTACGCAGATAAAGATATAAAGATAATTCACATGAAAAATGCAAAATATATTCAATTTATGTTCTTGGCATTAAAATGATTCAAATGCATTTTTTTAAATACATTTTATACGCATTTCAAAACAAATATAGAAAGTGGCACATTAAATTAACCACATATTTCACACATATTTTTTCATCAATGACCAAAATTGTAAAATTGTTTTTTTCCTCCTCGATCGAATGACGTAATTTTTTTTTTCTTCAGACCAAAGATTCCAGCTGCATAATCAAGCGAGTCCCGCGGGGTCTCGTGACCCAATCGAAAAGCAATGATCTCTGGGGAATCTCGGTCTCGTGTATAAATACGCGTGTATTTATTCTAGTATTTATACTGGTGTGTCGTACGCGTATATATAGCGGTGGATTTTTCGTACGGCGGTGGTGGGTATTATAGCTGCCCACGGGACTCGTTTTTGAGGACCCTCAGCTGCCCACGTGCGGTCCGAGCCAGCGCGGTAGTCGGGTCCGCACGCCCATTGTCCGAAACGATATTTATAGCCGGAGGATGACCGAACGATTTATACAGTTGCCCGCGCTATATCGTCCACCGCCCGTTTTCACGTTCGTCGCGCGCGCGAGACGAGCTTGCACCGTGTGCGGTCCCATTGTATCACTGCAGTTGCAAACTTTGCACATTAATGTCGATTCACACAGCGACGACGTCGCCACAATGCGCGGAATAACAGACGGACGAAAACACGAGTCGTGCTCGATAAAAGTGCGATGTAAACCCCCGGGGGACGATGGAAAAGTGAGAAAATATGAAAAAGGGATGAGCGAGCGTGACGGAGAATTTGTACTTTGCCGCTCGTTTGTCGTCGCCGCTCGGTATCGATTCCACAGGCGCGAGGGTTGAGCTATTAGTATTATTGATATCGATGGTTTGGGGGATGCCGAGGCAAAATGGATTAGGCTGACTTGTAAAATCTGAGAAATTTATAATTCTGTAGAAAATTGCAAAAAATTAATAAACATCCTTACGCAATGTAGGGGAAAAAATTTACTGCAACGAAAAAAAATATTCTTTTTTCCTTCTAAAAAGTTGATCACATTTAATTAATAGAAATGGAAATTCAGTTAATGTATCTGAAAAAAGGGAATTTAAATGTAAAGACTAAACATTTTTTGTGCAAGCTGCTAATTTAAAAAAATTTAGTACACAATAAATTTCGCGTAGAAATATTATTTAATGTCTTTAAAAAATTGTCCATTTTGCCCCGGCTATGATTCTTCGTTTCTCGGGCAAAGGCAAAATTGTCCCGCCCGAGGTGTGACGAGATCGTCGCATTGTGCGAGCGGATCATAAATTCTCGGGCTGTTTTCGCTACAAATCGTTGCATACACGATTCCGTCTGGCATACAACAACGATTTTGTATATAACACGGCGTCGTGGCTACGCCGCCCAGCTGTACGCGAGTCTCTCTACATTGTAGCCGGCGATGCTCGTGTTCGGGCGACGCATCCTCGTAAAACGTCCTTTTACTGCGCACTTTTTGCCCGTCATGCGCCGGCTCGGGGCGCCGTGTATATGGAGAAAAGGAAGACAGGAGAAAACTCCACGTAAGTTTTTATTGTATTTTAAACGCGGGCGCGTTTAAACTTCATGTGTGTATATGTGTTATATATATAGACAGACGGAGGGTGTGGAATGGCTTCGGTGCAGTTTTCAGGGCGTCGTCCCCAAACGCCCCGCGAGCCGCGATGAGTTATGACGGCGCGCGGGATGCGCCAAACAATTTTGGGAAAGCCGCCCCCCTTTTATTTTCTTTCATTTCATTATTTACATACCGCTCGTATATATATTTTATTGGCGCGTTTGGCAATTCGGTGTTTGCTGCAGTCCATAGGAAACGGATTTTCGCTGTCGCGGGTTATTGTCGCTCGCTAATTTATGACGGTTTCGGGTCACAATGTTTTGATCGGGAAATAAACAGCGCGAACTGCTCGGCACATTCGTGATCCGATCGATAATTTTAGAAACAAAAGTTCTATTAGTATCTTTATTCCAATAGAAAAAAGTTTACTCTGTTTGTAATTTAATCAGAATTTTTTTTTTTTTACTTAGAAGAAGAAAATTATGTTCCTATTTTAGTTAACACACGAACAAACAAAAATAAAAATAAACTCATGTTTTTAATTTAGTCGATCAATTTTTTTTATCAAATAAAGTCGAAAATATAAAATTCAGTTTCATTTTATTTTCACAGTTGTCAGTGTAAAAATGCCTCAACGTCACGAACCAGTTAGGATGCCTTAAATAAAACCGAAAAAAATACATTTAATTTTCATAGCTGTCAGACTCAACAAAAAAATGTCGGTTCGTGAACCATTTAGGGTATCGCATATGCCGGTTCGAGGGTGGCGGGTTAATTTGTAGAAACGATGGTGCCTGCCCAGTCTCGACCGCATCGTTCTATGTGGATTCTCCGGTGCGACACTTCGCCCCCCATGTTCAACGACGCGAATCGAACGAGTTCGAATCGCTTACAGCCGAGCGATCGTGAACACAGCCTCGCTTACAAATGGCATAGAATTTCGTGAGCCCGCCAGCCACGTACAATAACGCGAGGCTAGAGGAATTTTATTTTAATCGGCTCTCGCCACGACGTCCAGGGACTTTTTAATGCGCTCATTCATCCTGCGCTATTTTGCGCTCCGCCGTCACCACCGGCGAAAAAAGATTCTACGGTTTCGCTGCGAAACGAGACGACCGGGCGTGTCGCTCGCGCGTTTCCAGTGACATCACGCCACGTGACTGCATCTGTGAGTCTGACTGCGGAGGACGACGACACAAATTGGCTGACGGTCGGTCCAGCGTTGAGCTGACTTCGCATATGCCGATCGTCCTCTCAAGCGTTAACCCCCCTTTGACATCCGAATCCATTGATAAGCGAAAAAGTAACTTTCTGTTTCATTCACGTGGCCCCCCAACATTTCTTCTACACTGAGAAAAATCGTGAGCCTGGTGAATAGCGACATTTATTCATTTACGGCCCTCAAAATGTTTAGTTTTTGAAATAATTAATTTATCGCGTTTATTTTATGACGATTAAAAAAGTCGCGGGTAAAAAAATGACAGCTTCAATTTTTACAAAATTTTTCTTTGAGATAAAAAAAAATCGGAAAAATGTGCGAACACCTTGTCAAAGCCTAGAAAAATAATCCACAGCAAAAATATGCTAATTTCGTTGGCTGTTAACCTCGCGATAAATCCAACACGTCGTTTTCTCCAATTATCGCTGTCGAATTGTCGGCCGCAGCTTCCGACAATTTCCAATAAATCTTCCCGTCGCTGCCGCGTCCGATACCGATCCGTTTTCATACGGAAAGCCGGGTGTAATTTATGCGTATCGGCTTAACAAACAACGAGTGAGCGCCGAACGACGATATAATAGAACAAATATTGGTAGTCACAGCCGAAAAAGGGTTGAGGGTTGAGGGATGCGTTAAAGGGTCGTGAAAAAAAAAAAAAAATCGCGCAGGGGCAGCTCGATGCTTTCACGACATCGTGTATATCGAGGACCGGGTGAGCCCGAATATACCTGCGCTGCCTGTCGATAGATCATCCGGTTGGTCCGATGAATAATCGATATAACTGCAGCCCCGGCGGGGCTTTCGGGGGCTCAATTTGGAAAGGACCCTTTATGCGGATACCACTCGTCGGGCGACCGTGAAATCGCGATGGAATAATGACGATCGATATACATAAAGCCACGCGAGTTCAAAGCGTCTCTCTTTCCGCTTCCCGCTCTCGCTGTACGTATATAACCCGACATCGAGATTAGCGTGACGCTCGGAATAGCTGCATAATATTTGCCTTACCGAAGAGGCTTATCAATCCTCGCATATGCTCGACCACTCCAAATCGATGTGGGAAACTCGGCGGCGCTCGCGAGTTTCGAATATTCGTGTTGGTTTCGGTGAAATTGAAAGTTACAGCTTTTTTATTTATAAAAAAAATTAAAACGTGACTTATTCAAATAGCTATTTTATTAGCTACGTGACTTATTAAATAGCTATTTTTCATTATTATTGTTTGCATATGAGATTGAAAAATTGGATGCATTGAATTAAAAAATAAGTGAAAGTGATTATTATATTCTCGAAATATTTTTCAAGCACAATTTTACCGCCTCAGAATGTTCAGTGAAATTGAAAGTTCAGCTTTTTTATACTGTACATTTTTTTTTTATTAAAACGTAATTTATTTAAAATGGCTGCTTATATTATTATTTTTGCGCATGAAACTTAAAAACTGGATGTATATTCAATTAAAAATGCGATGTAAAAATGATGTTTATATTCTTGAAATATTTTTCAAGCATAATTTCACCTCCTCGGAATTAATTTATCGACTCGAATCGGCCGTCGAGCTGCGAGTAAAACGCGGATAATTCGTAATTGCGTAACGAGGAAACGTTTACCGGGGGGCAAAAATTACGAAAGGCCAGTGAAATTATCCGGCGATTGAAAAATACACCATTAAAAAGGTATTACTGTTTATTAACACGAGCTCTCGGCCCGTTAGGCGGATTAACGCGACTCATGACATGAGCGCCCGTTGCGAGGCGAGTTTTTTCGTCGCAAAAAAGAGGCAAAAATGCGGCGGCCGATGCCTCGCGTCATACATCCTCGCGCGCGTTACACGGGATCTTTTTCTCTTCTTATTAATTTTTTTTTTCGTAATATCCTAACGGATTCCCGGTGGTCGCGTAAATCCCAATGCGGTTTCCCGTTCGGTGCAGCAGGGTTTTTCCTCACTCGGCGTGTTTATCTCGTCGGCATCGCTTCTGTGTGCAGTACCGAATGGCGCGCGCGGGGCTGATAAAGCAGCCGTATCGAGGAATCCACCGCCTAGCGATTCCGACGCGTCGAGTGAATCACAGAGAATAAACTCCGGAAACCGGCTAGCGGCGTTTTACCTTCGCCGAACGCCGGTAGTCGGTACGCACAACGCGGATTCCGTTCGTTTCAAACGAATCGGCGAGACGCAAAAATGGCAATAAATCGTGGACGAAGATAATCACGCGATTATCTCGCGTCTGGCAATGTCGCGTTTACCGATATCGATTTTATTATTAACAAAAAAAGAAGCACCGACCTTTCCGGTAGTCAAGAAAATGATATATAATATTTTTATTGTTAGTCATAATTTGGTGCTTAAAAAAAAAAAAAAAAAAGGTTTCGTTGAACTTGGCATAAAAAATATCACCTATACTTTAAAAAAAAATATGTTCTTTTTTATAACATTTTTGTAAAATCATTTGATAAATAATTAATTTTATTTATGTATCTTAACTATTTTGTTTACATAAAAGTTTTGACGTGTGTGAATAATTGATTTTTCGTGTCATTTAGATCGGCCTCAAAAAGCTCTCTTAAAATTGTGCTAAAAATTCGACTAAAAAATGCATAATAAGCGCTGGCGCCGCGATGATTTCGCAGATCTCCAGTGCAATTACGAGCGAGCGGAACGCACACAGCCTACGCCGCCGCCAGACATCATTGTGCGGAAGGCCGGTGCCGATGTTACGCAAGGAGCGTGGGAGCGGCGTTACCGTAATTCGACTTGCACGTCGGTGCGTTATGTAGGTGAGTAGGAAATGGGCAACGTGTGCCTGCAGGAACCCACGGCGCTCGTAGCGTTTTCCAGCTACGCTGGTTAAGGTGATGTGCAGTACCGACTGAGCCGCCGTAAGCGCGAGAGAGACGTCGTCATTGATAGCCGGGATGGAGCGAGAGAGAACGACGGAAACGTGTAGCACATAGCGTTAGACCCTACGACGTGCAACCAGGCTGAATGTATTTACACATCAAACAGCTGAGAGACCCACAAACGCAGGCGTCATGAACCTACATAATTTTACCTCTGCATAATTTTATTTTCTATCGCGGCAAACACAACAATCTCGTCAGTACCTCGAGTCACGTCAACCCAACCCAAACACTGAAATTATTATACTTGGCTTTTGATTCACAGACACGGAAATTTCGATCCAACCCCGGAGGTTTTAAATGAAACGGAATTTTTTTTCCGGGCACCCGATCCAATCTCAATTTATTCCCAGCTAAACAGCAACCAACGCAGGAAGCGATAGTCGTAGGCGATAAAGTTCGCGCCAAGAATCGTTGATCCACATGGCCGAGCCTAGGAAAAGTGTTTTCCTGCCGCGCAGGAACTTGAACTGCGCACGGGGCAAAATAAACGGCACCGAAAACTAAACAAAAGAGGTGACGTAAGACGAGAACAGCGCGGAGCCGGAGACGGGAAGACGACGGTGCATAATAATAGCGGAGCGGCAAAACGCTTTTTGCTTATGTACGGCGATGCTTTAATATCGTAAACGTAACATTCCGCGTCGCAGACGATTCCGAGGTCATGTCGGGAGCCCCGACAGCCGGCAACAAGCTGGCTGCGGCTCTTATCGCGACCTCCCGCGTGTCGTGAAACGATTTGATTGCCGCGTTCGCGGATGCATCTGCGTTTGCACAATAGGCCGGTACCGTGCAGGCGACGTTGCATTTGTCGACGAGGCAAATCTTCACGATGACATTACTCATCTTGTTTTGGTATTTATCATTATTTGTGCGAGAAATAGATTCATTTTGTTTAATGATTTTATAGCGAAAATATCGCGGTCATTAAATTTTTGACTGATGCTTAAATTGTGAAAGGGATTTTTTAAATTCATTAACTCTGTTTGGGGCCAGCGTTGAATATTTTTTTTTAACTAGGGTAATCACACGCGCTGGCGTTCACGGTACGAAATATTTACTTCGCGGCCCGCAAACCCTCGTTTAGTTGGCTCAACCAATTTTTTTTCTCAGTGTGCGGGCCTGAAAAACTTTTCGGCAAAATAGTCCTCAAAACATTTTTTTTTTTTCAAAATATCGACTTTTAACCTATACCATCACTCTCAAGTCGCATATTCTACCCCCGAAAACACTGGTTATTAACCTTTTTTAATCGATTTTGAAAAAAATATTTTTTTGGCGACGAAAAAAATATTTTTTCTATCAGAAATCGTAGATTCGGCTCCGGACCGAAAATCGCTAAAATCGACCCCAATTTTTTTTCTTTTCAAAATATCGACTTTTAACCTATACCATCATTCTCAAGTCGCATATTCTACCCCCGAAAACACTGGTTATTAACCTTTTTTAATCGATTTTGAAAAAAATATTTTTTTGGCGACGAAAAAAATATTTTTTCTGTCAAAAATCGTAGATTCGGCTCCGGACCGAAAATTTCTAAAATCGGCCCAAATTTTTTTTCTTTTCAAAATATCGACTTTTAACCTATACCATCACTCTCAAGTCGCATATTCTACCCCCGAAAACACTGGTTATTAACCTTTTTTAATCGATTTTGAAAAAAATATTTTTTTGGCGACGAAAAAAATATTTTTTCTATTAGAAATCGTAGATTCGGCTCCGGACCGAAAATCGCTAAAATCGATCCCAATTTTTTTTCTTTTCAAAATATCGACTTTTAACCTATACCATCATTCTCAAGTCGCATATTCTACCCCCGAAAACACTGGTTATTAACCTTTTTTAATCGATTTTGAAAAAAATATTTTTTTGGCGACGAAAAAAATATTTTTTCTGTCAAAAATCGTAGATTCGGCTCCGGACCGAAAATTTCTAAAATCGGCCCAAATTTTTTTTTCTTTTCAAAATATCGACTTTTAACCTATACCATCATTCTCAAGTCGTATATTTTACCCCCGAAAACACTGGTTATTAACCTTTTTTAATCGATTTTGAAAAAAATATTTTTTTGGCGACGAAAAAAAGATTTTTTCTGTCAAAAATCGTAGACTCGGCTCCGGAACGAAAATTTCTAAAATCGGCCCAAATTTTGTTTTCTTTTCAAAATATCGACTTTTAACCTATACCATCACTCTCAAGTCGCATATTCTACCCCCGAAAACACTGGTTATTAACCTTTTTTAATCGATTTTGAAAAAAATATTTTTTTGGCGACGAAAAAAATATTTTTTCTGTCAGAAATCGTAGATCCGGCTCCAGACCGAAAATCGCCAAAATCGACCCCAATTTTTTTTCTTTTAAAAATATCGACTTTTAATCTATACTATCATTCTCAACTCGCATATTTTACCCCCGAAAACACTGGTTATTAACCTTTTTTAATCGATTTAAAAAAAAAAAATTTTTGGCGACGTTCTTTTTGTCAGAAATCATAGATCCGTCGTCTTATGTCAAATTTGACATCAAACTGATTTTGTTTACAACGGACTTTTCTGACAACCAATCACAGCTCGAATAGTTTGCTAACAATGTTTTCCGTTTCTCATGAACTTTTTGAAAGAAGGATTGCCACCGTCAAAAGGAGCCACCTTGTATTTACGGTCCGAGGGGTTGAGAAATGCAGATGTCTTTTCGATTTTTTTTTACATTCCTGGGAACGTCTTTTAGCACAATTATTTCGTGAAAAAATGTGATACGATCAGCGGCTCAATTTTTTTTTAGTAGCGATTCTGGAAAAGGCTCGAAATTCGTTTCGTGAAAATTCGTGGGGTCCGACGTTCGTCACCGCGTTAATTGAAACCCAGGTGGCCCGTCGGGCCCCCCGGGGGTCCCGTACGTGCCGGAAGCTTCCTTCGACCGGAAGAGGATATTTCGTAACGGATCGAGTGGCGCGCGGTTAACTCGAGCGAGGAGCGAGCGTCGACAGCGATACACAAGACGCGCGTATCCCTCTCCCGCTCGTCCATTACACCGGTCGTAGTTTCGTCTGTCTATCATTAGCCCGTAATAAGTGGGCTTCGGGCTGGCTGCGCGCGCGGTAGCTGCTTCGGCTTTCCCCGATAGCGCTAACTATACCCACGTCGGGCGTTCCCCGACGCTTCGCGTAATTATTGGCCGCACGACTCAACCTCCGCCGTCTTCGATGATCGTTAATTCGTGCGACGAATAAAAAAATAAAAAAAATAAAACAAAGGAGAGAAAGAGCGAAATAAAATATTTTACGCGCGCCAAATTGATTCCACCGTGTCCAAGTCCACGTAGTAACCGCCGGAGAAACATTCACTCAGCCCTGAACGCGCCCGAGACACACGAGCGAAATTATTAGCGAGGAATGCCAGTCAAGCGTTTCGCCTTTGGCATAACTCGAAGTGAACGTGCTGGAATCTCGCGATGAATTCTGCAGGTAGTCGGGAGCGGGTTTTCGCGGTGGCTGCGTATTTCGCAGGCCGAATGGAAACCCTCGTCATCTTTGCCGTACGATGGAATCAAATTTTGTCTCGAGTCCGATGGCGTCGTGCGTGGTAAAATGGATATCAACGTGAAATGTGATTGAATTATTTTGGGGAAACCGACGTAATGCGAGAAATTTTGCAGATTGGTGACGTACTTAAATTAGTGAATGTATTTGTACCTCCTGCACCACCGGGTGATTAACGCGGATTTGGAGACTCGGATTCTCGGTCGTGGACCGAAAATTCGATCAGATCGTCTCGACGCACGGAAACCCCGCGGCGGCGTCTCGCTTAGTGCGGAATGTGGCGGCGAAAATCGATCTCGAGTGCCTAGCAACGTCGACGAGTTCGCTGAATAATTGCAGATTGCAGTGCGATTAGAAACTGCGTTATTGGAGTTTGAGTGAGAATTGTGGATTTTGTTTTATTAGACTTCAATGTGCTATTTCAAGAAATTCGTTTTTTTGCGTTAGTCAGAAATAGTGACAATTTCGAGAATAAAAAAAGCAGTATGATATGTAGGACATTGAATTTTCGTCAACGGAGACTGCGGTGCACTTTCCACTTTTGCCACTAATCACACGCTGTATCCCAGGCGCAGCGCGTTCGCGGTGTCGCCGCGACAGCTGATGAACGTTGCGAAACTAACGCAGGCTCGGCTTTTTTTTTGCACGACGCCAATGAAGAAGAATAAAGGGCAATTTGCGGCGAGCCGCGAACCGGCTGCAACACGACATAAGGCTATCGCTCTCGAACGAGCGCATCTCGCGTTGCGCTATAAGCGATACGGCAGGATAAAATGGGAACAGGATTATTTTTTCGAATACGAAATTTTCGAAAACACTATGCGATGGGAAATTTCCCACTGATTACAAAAAGTACCGATTTTCCGCCAAAAAGTAAAAAATTCACCGAGAAAATGCAAAAAAACTTATTTTTTGTGCGTTTTTTTACCGTTTTTTGGGGGGTTTTTTGACGAAAAAACGATCAATTTTGGGATTAACGGCAAATTTCGTAAGTGGATATTGTACGACATGTACGACATAAGGCTATCGCTCTCGAACGAGCGCATCTCGCGTTGCGCTATAAGCGATACGGCAGGATAAAATGGGAACAGGATTTTTTTTTTTCGAATTCGAGATTTTCGAAAACGCTATGCGATGGGAAATTTCCCGCTGATTACAAAAAGTACCGATTTTCCGCCAAAAAGTAAAAAATTCACCGAGAAAATGCAAAAAAACCCATTTTTTGAGCGTTTTTTTACCGTTTTTTGCGGTTTTTTGACGAAAAAACGATCAATTTTGGGATTAACGGCAAATTTCGTGAATGGATATTGTACTGCTAGTTGTGAACTACAATTTCTGTGTAAAATAATACCTTGATTACGAGTGGGCATAATACCACCGCTACTAAACACGCGAACGAGTTTGCTCTGCCACTGGATGGTGCTCAGCGCTCGCTTTGTGTATTTCCGATTAGTACCACCGATTGGGGAACTCGCGGCCTCTCTGTGTCTGGCCACTCGAGATCCTTTGTTCCGGCGTCCCTGGAGTGCCGCGTTGCGGCACACGGGAACGACCCAGTAAACCGAACGGTGGCGCCCGATAATAAATTCAAGACGAGGCGCAGCCGACCCGCGATACCGAAGAGTCCTTGAGGCCGCGGTTGTGCATTTCGGAGAGCACTTCGGGCTGCGTGCCGGATCATTAGGTCCGAAATTGAGCATGTGCAACATATATACCGGCGGCTCGATAGCTGCACCCGACTACATCAAGCCCTGACCGTATGTAGCTTCGGGTCACGCAAAAACCCGCGTAACCCGCTGCATTATCCACCGAGTGATGGTAATTTGATCGGTAAGTTTTTTATCACGAATTGCACCATTAAATGTCGGTAGGCATAGATATTATTATAAAATTCGCGGCAGCCGGGTTTTCAACAGATTTCTCTCGCGCATCCTGCATAAAACGACGATATTCCCACGTGGCAAACTTGGAAATTGAACGTACGATCGATGGTCCAATAATTCATAAACCGATCTCGCGAGCTGGAAAACAGGAACTGCGAGAGCGCATTTTCCGTCTTCTCATGCACAGCCGGCGGGGAAATGTGTGCCGATACATAAAATAACAGCGAGACGAGCGCCAAAGTGGGCCGCTCGGGCTATTGTGTCAGTCGCTCTCTGCGGACGCTTGAAACACGCCACGAGCCGCGTGTACCGCGTTTCTAGAGTACATCCCGCAGCTTTCCCTGCGCTAACTGTTATCCGCGTGTTGTACACGTCGTGTCTTTTCTTTTTCCTCTTCTTTCAACGAGACTCTCGGCGGCCATCTGCGTCGATGCTACGACCGAGGATTAGTCGAAATTGCAGGTGTAAAACGTGGAAAGGACGAACACGCGACCGAACTGCGTTACCGGCTGTCGGTAAAGCGGATAAAATGGGGGAAAAAAGGTAAATTAACGAGGCAAGAAACTTTGTGAAAGCACCCTTAACCCTCGTTGCGACGGTCGCTCGTCGTACCACTTTCCGCGGGCACCTTCGAAGCTCCGTCGCAGCGATACACCGGGGACTTAACGATCGGCGGGCCGTACGCGTATCGAGATAAGCGAATTAAGTATTGATGCTGCGCGGGACTGCAGAATCGCGCGCCGCACGCTCCACTCGCGAGGGTTCTCAACTGGCAATAAATGCCGGGCTTTTAAGATGGAATCTTCGAATATCGTTAGCTGGATTTTTTTACTGAATTAAAAACAATGATTAGTTTAATAAAATCACTCTTTATGCCGTACAATTTTAATATAATGTTGCAGGCGCATTTATGTATCTAATTTGGCGAATAAAATGAAAAGCGTTTTCACGCGAGGGGAAAAAAGTGTGCGGAAGCAACGAGTAAATAGAGAACGTGCGAAGAGTCGTTATTAGGATCCCCGGGCTGCGTTTTCCATCGAGGAAAAATTTATCTCGACTCTCGATCGTTAAGTCCGCTCCAGTAACGTCGATTATCTTGATAATTGAGGAGTAATTGGAGCGGCGCGGTGTACACACGCGACTCGAGGAGTCGCGAGGAAACACGCGTGCGGCAAACAGATGCGCGAGCTTGGAGGTTGCGTGCCGCGCATTCCCGAAGCTCGAAAGCGCGAAGGGTGCGCGGAGAGCGAGAAAACGTCGAAAAGGTGGACGCGAGTCGAGCGCACCTCGTGTATCCCCCGACGCATGCAGGAACGCCGTGGCCGCAGGTGCCAGACAACGCGGGCGGAAGATAATGCAGCTGCAAGTGCAAAGCACTCACGCACGCGCCGGCGCGGCGCGTGCCTTCGGGCTCTCCCCCTCGGTAATTTTTTTTTTTTTTTTAATCATCTTATAAATTCAATGCCACTGAGTTTCCGAGGTCGAGTGACGGGGGAAACGGTGGCTACACGTCGTGGAACGAAAGTGCATTCAATTGCATCGGTATTTTTTATTTTTACAAAGTCTTTTCGGAAAAAGTTCGCGAGTCACAAAATTAATTCTTGTTGATCGAAATTGTTTTTGTTTTTTTTTCTAAATCTGGTATAAAATTGTTTTTCGGGGCAGAATATGCGAGTTGAGAACGATGTTATAGGTTAAAAGTTAATATTTTTTTTTAAGTCAAGAGGGTTCCAGTAGTTTGCATGCGAGTCCCGAGTTTTGTTAATAAATTGTAGAACTGGTTGTTTCTAGTAAAATTTAATAACTGTGTATGTTATTTTGCATACAGTGTAATTTATCGATGCTATTTGTAGGTTGAGTCTATAAAATTCTAATAAATACATTTCCCACCGAGATTACTAGGATTAATCATTTTACGACTTTGCCCACGCGGTAAAACCAACAATTTAGCGATTACACCGGGAGCGTTTAAGGCAATTTTTGCGCCTCGATACCGCGACGTCGTTTAATTCGCAATCGGTGGATATACATCGAGTTAAGTGTGCATGACCGGAACCGGACGCTCGTTTGCCTGCATCGACGCCCAAGGCCCGCCGCTATCTTCGCGGCGCACGTAAACCCGAACGAACGGCCGGTGGGTAATTGAACGATGGGGCGGTCGATCGTGACGTTTTAGTAATAGATATTATTATTAATACCGCTGGTTTACTTTTTTCGCCTTCGGGTATCGTCCACTTGATTTCCACCTCCCGCTCCCGGCGTCGTACATATAACGCCTGCGCGTGCATAGAGACGCGTGTAATTTTCTATTGCACGGCACAGCCACGCGATTTATTCACGGGCGAACGTGTAAGGTCATAAGTCACTCGTGCCGCGTCGTGCGTGATTGCGAGTTTGTAGACACGCGTGTGACTTATCTGTGGGAGCTTCGAGCGCACCAGTTTCCACATGAGATCATCGACACGAAACGGAGCAACGTGTTCTTCCCTATGACCACTTCTCGTGCATCTCTCTCGATTTACCGTCTCACTCTGTTTATCTATGTAGGACGAACACTTCAACGAGCAACGCCCGTGCGGAGAGTGCAATAGTTGAAAAAAGTGACGAAATTGGACCGTTCATTGAGTTACAAGATCACTAAACACCAGCCACAAAAAATGCATCAAAGACTATTGATTTTGTATCTATTCTGTTTTTGTTTATTTCATATTATGATGTTATATTTGTCTAGAAAGAATTTTGCAATTTAATTAATTGAGAAGATCGTAGAAGACGTATAAAAGACTTATTCTTATCTATTTATTTATTTCATATTGAAATAAATAATTACTTCTAATAAAGAAATAAATAATAATTAATTAAAATAAATCTTGTTTATTTATTTCATATTGATTTTGTACCTGACTGAAAAAAATACATTTAGTTAACCGAGAAAATTATAAAAAATGTATAAAATACCACTTTTCATGTATTTCGTTTTAATTTATTTCATATTGATTTTATAGTTGATGAAAAAAATGATGCGTTTAATTAATCAAGAAGATCGTTTCCACCGGTGGGAAAAAATGCAAGCGACTGCAACGCTCGAACGAGGATCGGGTATCCACCAATTGCAGCTAATTACGAATTAATTGAGCTCCCGGGGGTCAAAGACCCCGACGCCCGGCGTCGGTTTATTGCCGTATCTCCCCACCCGGAACAAGGAGACGCGTTTCGACGCCGATAAATTCGTTCGATCCACTGAAACGTTAATTCACGATAGACGTGGCGAGCGGACTTACACGCTCCTGTGCACTCGAGAACCAGTATCGGAGGCGGCTCGCGACGATAACGCTGGAAAGGCGAAACGCCCGAGTCGCCCGGCGAGAGATTGGAAATTGCTCGATGCCGCACGTTAATGTGTTTCGAGGGCTACGATAGGATGAAGCGCAGAATCGTTTGAAGATTCGGATAAACAGTCGGTGGCGGCGTAAAGAGTGAAAATGATGAGGAAAAAAAAAGAAGAAAAAAAAAACACAGAGGAAGAAAGCAACCGCGTTGACCTCTTTCAAGACGGCCGACCGAGAGGCTCGTTTAGTATAAAGAGAGGAAAATAAATGAACGACGAGCATCAGCGTCTCTTACACGGTCGACGAACCATTCCTACGTTAATCCTGCGCTATCCCCTCCGGTTTTGCCCTCATCTGGTGCGCATCTGTCTTCATATTAATTCTCGCATAGACGTATCATGCCCGGTGGATGATTTAAAAGGCGCTGAGTACCTTCCTAACGTTCGTCGTAATTAATCAGACGCTGTCGCCGCGACTCGTAATCAGCGTTTTCAAATAGTGATTAATGTTTTTTTTCCTTATTTTGTCAAACGAATTTCTCTTCGTCACTCCTGAACTTTTGAGGAGAAAGTGGAGTAATTGTCGCTTTGGTTTACACGTCTCGCCGGGATTTCTTCGAGGCTGCAGCCGACTTTCCTCCGGCTTATCAACGAGTCCGTTATTAACGTCGATGGAGGCCGCGCGCGATTCGTGGAGCGCAGGACCGAACCGCGAATTTTCCTCCCGAGACTCTCGACACTCACCTGTAACACAAAAAGAAATGACATAATTACGACTTGCCCCACGTGTTCCGCTCTGTTTGTAATCGGCGTCGCGTTTCGAGACTTTTGGTCGAACAAAAGTGACACTATTTTTTTTTACAAATATAGTAAATAATTATACATTTTAGTTTGTTATATTTTTATAAATTTCAGTTTATTGGCAACAAAACTTGTTAAAATATTCCAAAATCCTCAGATCATTTTTGGCCAAGAGTTTCATTTTTTTCTTATGGACGTTCTAGGTAAATAAAAAAAAATTCTGACACCATCCTGACGTTTTCCCTTCCACGCTCGATGATCAGTCAGGCCAAACCCGCAGGCTGATTCAGCGTCCACTGCTCCCCGGAGACCCGCGAATGAGCGGAGGAAAAAAGGGCGACACTGCAATTACGGATTTGGAAGGCAGGCGAGAGGAAGGGAGCAGCCGTGGTCGATGTAAGTTACGATCGTGAGCAAAGAGTCTCGTCCGGACTCTTCGCCCGTGGCTGCGCAGCTGATTCATTGTGCTTTGCCGAGTGAATGCAATTTACACGGGCCGGGAGAGTAGTAACAGTGCAGCAGCGGCGGCAGCCACGAGTGCGTGGGCACACGCTCAATTTCTTATCTTCTCGTGTGGCGTGGCGAGTTATATTGGAGGTGACGCACCGAGGGGTTTCACCCTTGATTCGTTCGGGGCAATCAGGGCAAAGAAAACGCCGGGTATTTGCGCACCGGAAACACTTAATCCCCGCTGACATATCGGATGATCAATTTCGTCACTTTCGTGACAATCGTCGCGGCTGCGATTTGTCCAATAAAATCGGATTGTTTGTTTTATTTATTGAGTCGTAAAACATTTTAATACAGATCTGATCAAATTTAATTTTTTTTCATTAAATAGCAAATTTATTTATGCGATAATTTACCAAAAAAAAAGTAGTCGCAAATTTTCAATATTTTGATCAATAATTTCATGGTCGATTCATGACTTGCCAAACGAGACGCAGCTGAAATAAACAGCGAAAATTTAAAATAGCTGAGAAAAAGGATTTATGCAAAAATTGACGAAAATAGTAAATCGCGAGTTGGCAATATTATTGTTCAATGACCTCACGATCGACTCGCGGCTCAACAAGTGAGACTCCAGTAGCCGCAATAAACACCGAAGCGTGGTTATCGTGAAAGGTTAAGGGAGCGGTAGTAAATCTCAGTTGAGTGCGATGACGGCAAAAGCGACACGAGCCGCGCTGATTCATGCGGACCGAAGTGTCCACGAGCTTAGCGGCGGTTGCGCTGCAATAGCAGTTAGTAATACCAGTCACAATGGTGAAACCCCTCGTATATTTATTATTTCAGTCCTAATCCAATAAATCCGCAATATCGATAATTTACCGCCAGGCGTTGTCGCCGCCATCGAACCAACAATATTTAATCAGCCCCCAATGAAAACAATTTTTATTTTCCCTTCGGACAGGAACAAAAAACATGAAAAGAAAATCACTATGATTCAACCTAACGGGAGTCGTCGGTGCTTCGCAGTTTCATTGCGAAAATATTTCCGTCCTAATCCGATAAATCAGCAGTGCCAATAATTTACAGCCAATCGTTATCGCCTCTAACCAACAGTATTTAATGAGCACCCAGCGAAAACAATTTTTATTTTCCCTCTGGACGGGGGAAAAAATATGAAAAGAAAAACACTATGATTCAGCCTAACGGAAGTCGTCGGAGCTTCGCAGTTGCGTTGCGAAAATATTTCAGTCCTAGTCCAATAAATCAGCAATACCAATAATTTACCGCCAATCGTTATCGCCGGCATCGAACCAACAATATTTAATCAGCACTTAACGAAAACAATTTTTATTTTCCCTCTGGACGGGGATAAAAAAATGTGAAAAGAAAAACACTACGATTCGGCCTAACGGGAGTCGTCGGTGCTTCGCAGTTTCATTGCGAAAATAATAAGGTGCGAAGGGAAAGGAACCCAGTCACGCAACTCGTGCACTACGTGCGAACCCCCCCGGCTGATTCATAATGCAACTAGATTCCACGCTCTATTTTTCTTTATATTGTCAGAGCTGCTTGCAGCTCTCGGGCGGCCGCTGTGGATGACGCACTTCTCAAGGGGGGCAATAAGCCCGTCGCAGATGAAGACGAAGAAGTAAAAGGAGGGTCCCGGTCGCCTCGGAAAGCGAAAGGGCGTACCGGAAACGCGGCTGCACGCGGGATGAATGATTCGAGATCTAAATCCGGATGCTCGATGTGAGGACGGGACCCGCAGTCGTTGCTACTTTTCACTCGCTGCGCAACGTTCGAGAGGTTTGGTGACTGAGTGCGACTTGGGTGGCTGAAGAAAATTTCATCGACTCGGGGGACCCCCAATTTTTTTTTTCCTTTATTGAAACAAGCGTCTCGTCTCGCTCCACATATTGTGATATGCAGCTATTGTACGGAATTGTATGGAATTGTGATATCGGGTAGCAATTTGTTTTCTCTGTCGACTCAAGATATACAGGATCGATATTATCGCACCTGGTTTTACATTTTTTACATTTCGAGTGATTACGACTCACCAATGAATAAAATGTATAATCTATAGGGATTTTTTTATGGTGTAAATTATTTCCATCCGAAATTTCCTTCTGTCGAGATTTCAGCATAAAAAATTTCCCATTAGGATTTAAAAATAAAAAAAATTATAACACGATACAAAAGATAAAATAGTACATAAAAATGATGTCAGCTATTGTCCCGGATTCTCAGCATCCCGGTATTCTCGAGTAATGACGGCATTCATCATCCCCACAATACGCCACCACAATTCTTATTATTTCCCCGCGCATCGTCATCCACGCTGGGATGATTTCACGCAGGCCCGAGATACGAATTACTTTCCTTCGTAAAATAGAAAAAAACTATGATCGCATCGCTGTATTATAGTATTGTAGTGCAACCGGTAATCCGCCGCATAACAAAATGCATAAGTGGATCCGGGGAGGCGACGACCGAGTTGAGGCGGCACGTACGAAGACGCGGTGTGTGTAACACATTTGAGGGGGGGACGAGCGGAGAGTAGAAAGGAGCGCAGCGCTGTCGTAGTTCAGTGGAGTAAGCCCGGGACAGTGGGCTACGACGTGGAGCCCACGGAGCCCACCGAGGGAAAGAAGGAACGAGCGCTCGCTAACGGCGCAGTTCCTCGCGTCCCGTGTGTACACGGCCTCTCTGTACACACCGCGTACTACACACCGCGCACTCTATGGTATCCTCGTCGAGACTTCTCACGCGAATCGATCTACTTTCCCCGCCCCCCGCCGCCGCAAATGTGCACACGACGTGTTAATATTTAACGAGACACGCGGCGAGGAAGCGGGACACCCGCGCTCGGGCGATGCGGAGGGTATCGACTGCCGCTATGTTCTGGGATGGTAGCTGAGTATTAGAAAAAAATCCATAGTCTAGATTTTTTTTATTTATTTGGACTTAATTTTTTACGCGGTATGGCGATAAAATACTTTTTGAGGTTTTGTTTAATTTGGAATTTTATTAACTAAAAATTGATGGTGAAAAGATTCATTAATCTTCATACGATTTTTTGAAAATAGAATTGGATTGTTTTTATTTATTTTTGGATTATTTTCTATGCATATTGGCGATGAAATTATATATTTTTGGCGTTTTGTTTAATTCGTGATTTAATGTTGTTGGAACTTGATTTGCAACTTGGGGAGGAGGTGATTGAATTAAATTGTCGATAAGTCAGTTAGCGCGTAACGAGAACCGCGTTTTATGCAGCATTCGGCGGATTGCTTAACCAAATAACCGTGTTTAGTGCGTCGTGGCTCGCGAGGTTCAAACGTGTTTACGTTCGAGCGGGCTCGGATCGTGCTGTTGAAATCGTGGCGGGCCGCTTGTCGAGTTGTCTCTAATTAAAGACTCACGCCGACGACACTTGATTCAATTTCCTGGTGCGGGCTTCTTTCCCTGTGTTTGTTTTTATCCCAAATGCCGCCCTTTTGCTTTTCCCTGGGTTCCGTCACTTCTCAAGATTACGGGGGTGATCGTGACACTTCACTGGGTCGAAGCCACAAACGGATGAGCAAATATTGATTCAACACGATTAAAAAAAATGTTGCAAATGAAGAAAAAAATAAAACCCCTTTTCTCAACGTCTCAATCCAGCATCTTTTATTCACTGAAGCAGACTATTTTTTTTTTGCGGTTGTCATTCGCAGTTTCGAGCGACACCACTCGACTTGTTTTCACGTTCAAGTTCAATGCTAACTTAATTCCTCGCAGCTGTCTTGTCGCCGACTGTCAACCGTCTGGTCGATCAGCCCTGACCCCTCGACACTTGGCCCGACGTCGAGTATCGAATTACGGGTTAAAAAGTACAAAAAAAAAAACAACGAGCTCGTTGAGAAAAAAGTAGTAAACTCCAGATTTTTTATGTGGATGACAGCAGCAACAACAACTCAGGGAAATTGATCTTCGATTCTCCTGTTGAATATAAATTGTTCCGTTTAGCCATCAAGATTCCTACCGTCGATTAAGACACGGCACAGTAAATGTAGCCAAGATTCAGGAGAAGCGCCCTCGCCGGGGTCGTTAATCCCCGTCGAGGAACCGAGGAGCAGAAACGCGAGGGGAGCGACGAAGACGAAGGGAGATGAAGGCGAAGACCAAGGAGGAGTCTGGCCATTTACGCGTGAGTCATCCGGCGCAGCTCCGGGAAAGCGGATACAAAACGACGCGGGGATAGACGGAGGAACGAAGATAGAAAGGGCAGGCAAAGTGAGCAAGCGACAAGGCGCTCGGTCTATACCCGGACGAAGAGCCTCGTGAACCGAGCATGAACGTATGAATCTTCCGAGACTCGTCAGCGCGTCTCATGCTATCTTGGTACATCCAATCCCGACTCATGTTTCACGGTATTCTTGGCTTTATAGCCCAACACCTGTGCCCCGAGTTTATTGAAATGTCCTCAAAACCTGCAACTTTGTTTTATCGACGTGGCTGGATTTACCGAAATACTGGAAATCGGCTTTTGATGACTGAAGTTTGTTGAGAAATGACTAAAAACTGTGATTCATGTTTTCATCGACTTGGATTTATTGAACATTTGGAAAGCTTCGTTTGATGATTCAAGTTTTCTGAAATGTCCTCGACACCTGCAACTTTGTTTTATCAACGTGGCTGGATTTATCGAAATTCTGCAAATCTTCGATTGATGACTGAAGTAGGTCGAAATATCCTCAAAAGCTGCAATACATTTTTTTTATCGGTTTGCATTTATTGAAACTCTGGAAAGCTTCTTTTGATGATTGAAGTTTGTTGAAATGTCGTCAAAACTTTCAATCCATATTTTCTCTGACTTCATTTTTAAAAAATATTATATCTCTTTTGATTATTCAGGTTTGTTAAAAAGTCGTCTACTAAACGAGCGATCCACATTTTCATCGACACAGCCCGGTGTATTGAAATTCTGGCCATCAATGTCTTTTGATGTTTCAATCCGCGCAACGTGCCGGCAGTAAAACACTCGCAGTATTCCCGCAGACCCGTGCCTTGAATTCCTGGCAACCCGGAGAATTCGCAGTAGTCCTGTTTCGTGGTCTCCTCCCCGTGAATATCGTTATAGGAAGTAGTCCGGGGTATCCTCACGATACGTCTTGGGTATCCCGCGCGGTACGTAAGGTTGGAAGGCAAGGATTTCTCGCGGTGGCGACGTTGGCATGTTGCCTTCCCAGGAGAACTGGCATCCCCGGTGTATCGAGTTGCACGCGGTATTTCGCTGCCTGCGTCCGCACCGCAGCGCCGTGAGCACATTGCGCATAAAGTAACGCACTGTCGACTGGAGCGCGTGAGAGTGAAGAAAAGAAAAAAAACTCCACCTTTCCACCGGCGAAAATGAAAACTCGCCGTTCGAATCCGTTCCATCCGTCGCTATATTGTACGGAAATTAAACACGTCGTGAAACGTGCGTATTATTTTTGCGTAATTGCGGACGTAACAACCGCGAACGGTGCGGTAAAATATGGTCGTAAAAAAAAAAACGGCGCGACAGACTTTCATCCCGCGGTAGGTGTCCTATTAGTACGTCGTAATAACCATTCGCAATGACAGTAAATTTCCAATAGCTCTCCGCGCGCGCCGAGCTCGGTTACAGTACGTTTTAATACCGTACGAAATATCTGCGGTGGTTGTCGCACGTGAAACCGGTCTGGCTCCGCGCGGGGCGGCTCGCGCGACCGACCACCAGACGGGAAAAATTCTCGCAAAGTCCGTGTGGCGCTGCCCATAGCGATGGTTGCGCGGGGGAATTCAATGGGAATGCACGTCACGACGTGCGCACGACGCAGCTTCGGTCTCGCGTATGCAACGCGGTCCCACTGCCGGCCGGGGGCCAAACGGAAAGAGGAGATGGAAGGCTCGGGAGGTGCAACACACTCGGCAAGACGACAATGGCTTTGATACGTAAATAGGCTGGAGTCTGGCTGAGGTGGAACAACTTTGCAGCCACCGACAACCGTGGCAGCAGGAAGTGGAAAAAAATAACGTAACTTCTACTTCTCCTAACCTGGAAAGTGGCTGCCACCGCAGCAGCAGGATTTCTTTCATTGTTCCAGCTTGATTAAAAATTTCAGACTTCCTGGAATCCGTATTTTGAACAATAAGGAAAAATCGTCGCCCGTTGAGTCTTCTGACTGACAGACTTTGGCCATTTGGATTCAAAGTGAGTTCAAGAAGGTTGATGTCATATTCAGCAGACCTTCTGAATTGGAGTGACGGAACTACAAAGTGAAACTAGGCTTTGATAGCCTTCCTGGAACCTCCTGAAATGGCGCATTTCACGCGTTTGAAGTACCCAAAGACCACACAGTGGTTGAACTAGCGGGTTTCACCCTATTGAAGTACCCGAAGACCATACAGAGGTTGGAATGGCTGAATGCATCCAATTGAAGTACCCGAAGGCCAAACAGAGATTGAAATGGCTGATGTTTCACCCAACTGAAGTATCCGGAGGCCAAATAGAGGCGCTTCGACTCCGGTTGTTTCCACACCGATATCCAGCTAATACGCGAGCCGGTGGTGCTAATCCCGTACTCCTCGTTGGCAAGTCGACGCTTCGAGTCCCGTGAATAGTTATCCGCGCATTTGCCACTGTGTTGGCTCGGCGTGTGCGTCATAAACTAGCTTTTAAAGGATCAGGCATAAAGGGCCGGAGACCCCGCGACCCCGCGGCCAGACCTCCGGACCTACAAAGGGTACATTTTTGCGGATTAAGGGCGGTTCTCATTGTGTGCCGCGTTCGTGATTGAAAAAGTCCGCGCCCCTCGCGCCGGATAACCCGGCCCGGGGGGGGGGGCCTGAAGCATCCGGCCATTATTTTAAGCCTCTAATGGGGAATCGGACATTTCCTGCATGTATCGCCCGGCTAATTGTTAAGCCATCTCCCGGCGATGGAGAAAACTTGTACGGGGGACCAACGAAAAAAAAAAAAACGCAACTGTATCCCTGCCAGCCAAATCCTAACCCATCTGCCTGCAGCCCTTGACTGAGGCTGCAGGAATTAGTGCACTTTTTGCTCGAGTCGTCCTCGACTTAGGGTATTAACGAAATAATTCATAATTATATCCAAAGCCAATATCAACCAAAGGAAAAAATCCATTGTTCCTTTTTTAAATTACAGATGTGAGTTTCTTTTTTTTTAATTCAGCCGAAATATGACTCACAACTTTTTCTAAGTTTCGCGTGACAAATTGCGACATTTTGCCTCGCACTAAATTCGTCGAACTTGTCCCTTTCTCCTCGAACTGTCCTGAGGGCCCGGGCTCAGTTCCCGCTGAACCTCGTTGAGAAATTTGTTTTTACGTCCCTCGGTCGCTAATGCGGCATCAGTGGCAACAGAGGCTCGTGGAGATCGTGAACAGATCGAGCGCACAAAGGGTCCCTTGATCGATCGGATCTCGAGTCGCTGGTGTGCGACTCTCCATTCAAGTCCGGTTACCGTGGAATTCTCGAAGGCTATAATAATAACGCTCGGGCGTTTTGCGGCAACGCGAGACGAGAGCGAACTGCGAGCCGCTGCTGCTCGTCTGACTCACTCGGATCGGATCAGCGCCACACGAGGAGGGACCGAGCCGACTCCCCGGCTGCTGCGAGAGCGCAACCCGAGTCGAGTGGCTGCAAAGTTTCGCTGTAAACTTGAACCGCAGGGGGCTCGATAGCCGCGTCGACCGGGCGAGCTACGAGCGCGCGGCTTCGCCTTTAGCAATAATTAATTAAAAGGCGATAATAAAGCGAGACGTTGCCGGATAAGTGAGCGGATATATGTATAACGCTTTCCAGGGCTGAGAGAGTAAATTCTCGCTCGAGTTTCTCTCGGCTCCTGCAATCGACCGGTGTCGGCTATATTTTTCGCCAGGTTTTGCGTAACTCGCGGCCAACAAGCTGAAGCTCGATGATCCCCGACCGCACGAAGTGGAAAGTATTAGAAGCGATGTGCGCGAAAGATGATTAAATTGGACTTCACGAGCTGAGGCGAATGTGTAGAAAGTTATGGCGGTCTTACGATTCTGGATTGAGCAGAAAAAAAGAAGAAGTTACTTTAATTAGTTGCATGGAGTTATATTCCACGTTTCGACAGGCACGCCCAGTGAATATAACGGTGTCCAGGAGGAACGTAATCGACTAATGATTCACGATCAACGCGGATGAGAAAGTGAAATACGCCGAGTAGCATCCCGAGCGGATATTTTCACCCGGAAATGCAAATATCTTTGTCGGACGATTGAGAACCCGTTCCAAGTTGTCCGAAACGATCTGTGAACAGAGTCAGCGACGCCCAATATGAATTTTCAGTGAATTTAACTGTTGCCAGTAATTTTTTTAGAAAATCTGCGCCACGTGTTCTACAAATATTTTTGTTGAACTGTTCCAAACCTGTTTTAAGTTGTTCGAGGCAGATTGTAACCAGTCACCAATACCCAATATAACACAGTGCAGTGCATTTAATCATTGCCAGTGATTTCTACAAAAGCTTCGCCACGTGTTCTGCAAATGTTTTTGTTGGACCACTAACAAACCTGTTCTAAGTTGTTTGAGACTAATTGTAACCAGTCACCGACGCCCCATATGAGTTTTCAGCGAATATTCAACCGTTGCAAGTGATTTCCACGAATGCTGCGCCAGACATTCAGCTGTTTCGACGCTCAACAGAGTCGCCCGCGTCGAGGCCGCACCTGCAGTCGTGTAAGTGCGTTCACTCGCAGAAACCGTCCGGTCCCTCTCATTCCAATAAGTGGTACTCAGCGGTGTGCAAGAGGAGCATTTACAGTGCGCAGTACGAATCGCCGCGTCACGCATCCGGCTGACCACTGAGCTTGATAGGATTCGCCCATGTAAGTGGTCGTCGTCTGCCGCGTGGCATTCGTCGTAGCGTCGATGTAGGTCGTTGGGTCATTTTCATCCTAGTCGCATAGCATCCCAACTGCCAAGTGAAAACTGTCACGAAGACATTTTTTCTTCCAATCCTTCTCGACTTGAAAGAAGAAAAAAAAAATGCGCCGACGCAAATACTCGATTGAAAATGGCTCCTCAACGCTCGAATAAGCTTCGAGGACGTCGACCGCGTGCGGCAGGGGCATAGAAACTCGAAATGACATTCAGTTCACGCCCGCAGCGCGGAGAATCGAGATCACGCGCGTCAGGTATTTGCGCGCAAAGACTTGAGGAGAGGAGAGAAAAAAGAGGACACAGAAAAGGACACCGAGGGGGCCATTGAAGTCGGCTGCGGCGACGAGAGGAGAAAGAGCCAGGTATAAATAGTACACTGCACACGCGGTGAGTGCGAAACCCTCGGCGCGCACTTCGTTCCACTTTGGATGCGCGACTGTGCCCGCCGCGTTATATCGCTAGGCGAGCAGCGCCGAGACCCTACGGAGCGGAATTTAATTGCAAATCTCGAGCGGGAAGGAGACGACCGACCGCGGGACGAGCGTCTGAATAAAGTCGTCGCGTGCACCGCGGCGCCGGGCCCGGGCTGTGATTTCAAAAGCCGGAAACTCCGGAATTTGCATAACCCGCAGAGTGCTCCGCAGCCGCTTATGGTTTTGCATACCGCGACGGTATTTGTCTATGGGAGGATTCGCGCCGAGTCTACTGGGCCGTGGCCTATTTATTTACGTTGTTTAGTTAATAAATTACAGGGGTCAAGTAAAAAATTGAAAATTAAAAAATAAATGAGAATAAACCGGAGACTAATTTGCAGATAGTTTTGAAATTGCTTTGGTATGTACAGATTAAAATGCTACAAAGAATACTTTATATATTAAAAAATAAATATAAAAATACGAATAAAGAAAAATGAAAATAAATAATGAAATAAATAAAAGAGAGTTTTATGGCCAACTAAATTTGATTCGAAATATCTCATGTAAATTCTATGCGCAGCTACGTAGCCGGTGTGGACGACGTAGGTAGATGTTTCTAGTCTGTGGGCAACACTCGTGGAAAGGTCCTAAGTACACGTTCGAGAACAACAGAAACGACACCATAGGGACCCCCGGGAAAACCCCATTCGAGAGCCATTGTCATCTCGAGTCTAACTCGCGACGAGCATAATAGTGCATAAACACGGGCTATGCACATCCTACACGAGGAATAAAAAAACAGTGAGGACGCTTCTCTTCCGAATGGTCGCGTACGATCTATTTTACCCGGCGATGCTCCTATTTGGCTCGCGCATCGGTAACGCACCCTCGCATGGACACAGCTGACAGACTTCACGTTTTTTTTTCCTCTTTGTCGTCCGTCGTCAGTGCGTTTGCGTCGCGAACAAACTGGGGTGGATCGCTGTTGGCTTCGTTGGCTTGTACAAACATGCGTGACTCCGATGTCCCTCTGTGCTTATACTCGTTTTTCCGTCGTTATCTCGATCCTGGGGTTTGTCAGGCGAATTCTGATTTTTTTCCATCGATTGGGTGATTAGGTGTCAATTTCTATTTGTATCGATCTTCGACCCCTCGTTTCAGGTGTCTTCGGGTGATTGACAGGCATCAAATATTATTTATTCATAATTTATTTATTGTAAACAAATTAAATGGAAAACCAATTAAACATTCGAGATCCAAATAGTCCCAAATCACAAACAAATAATTAGAATGTAATTAACATTTTTTATTGCCATAACAATTTTTTTACGTCGATTTCGTTGCGTGTACGATGTTACGTGTGGTAATTTGTATTCACGTGCTTTGTTGCCATATGTCTGTCGCATCCTCCGAAGATATTTCAAGCCGCATAACCTGTGGGTCTGCGTTCTCAATATCGATATTCTTACACACGTGCGCGTGCACGTCCGCGCGAGTTATTATAAAAGCGAGGGAATTAGGGACGGCGTGGGCACGTGTCGAACTAGGTGCCACCCATTGACGTATTGATATTGTCAGACACGTGTGTGTCGAGTCCGTCTCTACACGTTTCTCGTCTCTCTCTACATTTGTGTACACACGTGTTGCATTAGTATCTATATTTTTGGCCACCACCTCGTCACTCATGCCGGAAATAATTGCTGCCAACACACGGCACGACCGCAAACATGTATATTTTTTTCTACTCCTACAGAAATTATTCAGGATACAGAAAACAAAAATAATGTTATTTCCAGCTCACAATTTCAGTTATTTAACTCGACAAATTCTAATCTGTGACAGAATTTATTTTTAATCTGTTATTGAAATACATAATCTAAAAAATCGTAACGAGATGTTAAATCAGTTCTTAGTCCTTTTTAACTAAATTTAATTTAAAACATTTTATGCATGGTAAATATTTTTTCTTCAGCGTTACAAACAATCGAATTCCGGCTCCAAATGAGTAAAGCAATGCGCGTTGCAGTCACGTGTGGATACGGCAGCAGGTCACCGAGCATTGTCACGCGGTATTACGAGGCGACTTTTCGACGCAATCCAAGGGGAAGGGGGCGACGAATAGCATAGAAGTGGGATTGTGGGGTGGGTCGTCACAATTGCGCGCCACGATTTCCTCCCGATTTTTCGCCCCACTTTTTTTCATCTCTACACAACCAGAGAGAGAGAGAGAGAGAGAGAGCAAAATTTCATCTCCCTTCCGACGCAGCTCATCACCCCTACCTGTATCTCGCAGGCAGCTGCGTGACTGGATTACGTGAAACGAAAAATGGGGAAGTGAAAAAAAAAAAAAAAAAAAAAAAAAATTCCAAAGTGGATTTATCCATCGGAAAGTCGAAATTGAGATTTGAAGCGTAATGGCAGCGACCGAGAATCACAATACGCGTTAAACTACCGGTCGGATTTAATCTCTCTCTCCCTCTCTCTCTCTTACTGCCTATAAATTCGTCTATTCTGAAAGAGGAAAAGCTTAATGTGCGGTAACGAGCCAAGCGGGGAGGCGAAAAATCGATCCAGGCACAAAGTGGACTCGTGCGCACGTGAAAAAGTAACGGGGAGAAGCGTGGAGCAACGGTAAAACTCGTGAGACACGATGCACGCTCGGTGTGTGATATATAGCGGCCGAGACGAGCGGCGCAGAAACTGCATAACGCGTAACGTGACGTCGGTCGCTCGCAGCGATGAGATAAGAAAAACGTGGGCTCCTCGCGATCTGCCGGGTTGAGTCACCTAAGACGAAAGCCAGACGAGTCGTAACGAATGGCAACGAGTCGAGACATTCGCATTAATCGCGAGGGTCGTCGCCGATTCTCGGCAAACTTGACTTGACTTTAACTATATACCATTTTTTTGCAAATAATTTGTGTATGGAATAAATTCTTAATGGAGACAGCGGATGCAAAAAAAGGAAAATTATGAGTCTTAACAGTTGAGACTAGTTTTTTTCTTCTAAAAAACGTCTCAAATATTACTAAAAAAAAGGGAATCATTTTTTTAACAAAAAAATTATTCCTTTTTCACCGATCTAAAAAAAAATGGTCCCAACTGTAATTACAACAAATAGCTTTTTTTTAAGAAATTGATTTTAAAAAATCTAGCAGCAAGCGAGCGAAAATCACGACTTAGCGAGGATCGCGATGCGCGGTCATGTCGCGAGTCCACTTCCTCCTTCGTTCCTCGCGTCTCGCTGCCGTCGCTGGGAATTCGAATACCGCGGATTCTCACGTTCGACAGTGGAGAGCGCGTGAGATGCTAAGAGGAGCGTCTCGCCGTCGCACCGGGCGAATGGTGTGTAATGAAAAGAAATTTCGCGTCGCGCGCGCGGAATTCCAACGAGGATATCCGTTTCGCTTTCCTCGCCGATTGAAATGCTTTAGCGGGAGGGATATATATTATTTTTTTAACCCAGCGTCTCGTTTCGGATTGAACAATGTGTGACTGGAATTATCAACCGCGCGCGTGCAGCGATCGATCGGCGCGCGGAATTGACGGCGGCCATGAGAGCGGATTGTGAATTTGATTGCCAAGCGACAATCTACGAGGCATCAATTAAGCAATGAGCGCTCGACGCGACCGCGCGCGCCGCGTTTAGCTTCGACCGAGCTCGACGAGTCGCGCTCGTCGCACTCGACGTAATATTTTTCGATTGCGAAAGAGACTTTCATAACCGAGGCCCAGTTTGGCCGCTCGGCGACGCTTCGACCAATGCTCGACCCAGAATGCTCGAAACTAGCCCGACGAGTTTTTTTTCGAGATTATTAGAGATATATTTTGTTGCCAAACGCAAATCAATTGCAACAGCGGCGATCGATCGAGCGTATAAATAATAATTATTATAATAATTGTAAAAATAATCATGATGCGATTAGGTGAATAATTTTTAAAAAATTCCTGACTCCAATTTCTAATTATATTCAATACGATGAACCCTCTTAAAAAATCAGTGGGTAAAATATATCGCGTTTTCGATATAAATATTAAATAATTCAAAACAAATAATAGGGTTTTAGTTGTACGATCTCCGGTTATTGTTTGCCTGGTGGATTAAATCGTTATTTGTTCGGCTCAAGTCGATAACGGTAAAAAGTCGACTAATTTGCAGCGCCAAAAGGCAGCTGGAATCAACGTCATAAAGCCTACACGGCGAATGAGATAAGAATCGTTTTCATGAGTCTCATACTCGTTTCGACTAATCCACATGTAAGCCACAATTAGGATTATTACCTACGTTGAACTTCTGAGATTTGAGCCGAGCGATGTACAGTTAGCGCTACACAATTATTTGTACAATAAAGAGTCACGAGATCGATATCAGGTATCCGCTGCTCATCTCAGTCGCAATTAATGAGTTACTCGCCGTGTGGTGCACATCACACAGGTTCACTGCGTGAATATCTCGCGCATGACTCGCGATCGAAACACTCGTCTCGCGTCCGACTTCCAGTCTTTCGTTCGCCGTGACGAGGTTCAACAGAACCGAAGTCCGGAAAACACGGAGTCATCGTCGGTTGCGCCAAGGCCAGAAGGCCCAACCGGAGCAGCAGCTCGCGCCGTAAAAAGGGATTTACGATCTTTTTTTTTTAAACACTCTTTCTGCATTTTTCACGCCGTCATTTTTACGACAAAAAAAAAGTGGTAGAGATGTCACGTGTCAATATTTCACTGGGGAAAATTGACGTTAAAAAAAAAATAGAAGGTCTAAAAAAAAATTGTCGCTGCACCGAAAATGCAGGGTGACTTAAATGGAATCGAATGAATGAAAAAATAAGAACGGGAAAAAATGACGCAGTCACGGAAGCGTCGTTAATCCCTTCCCGACACTTCGGGCTGTTTCGATCCAGCACGCGCGGATTGTATTGTCCATTTTTTTCCAAAAAAGTGTGGAACGAAAAAAAAAAAAAAAAAATCCTGGAAATTGCCCTAAATTTGGCAGGAAACCAACACATGGGGGGGGATATTACAGCTTCATCTGGCGAATTTCGTTGAAATTCCGTTGCAAAGCGTCCCCGGTGATTTATGACGTTGAATCACGTGGGCGAGAATAATGAAAACTCGTGACACACAGGTAAAGTCACCAAGGGGGAGGAGCGCGAGGGGCAGATTTCTCCCCTTTTTTTTCACCCCTCTCGTTCGCTTTTTAACTCGACGGAACGAGTTTCGTATTAATGGAATCGACGACGATTCGCGTCGCTTTGCAGGTGGGTTACGCAATACCGGGTTATGGGGGACGCCTCAATGGAAGCCTTTTTTCCTCCGGAGTCCAATAGTGATCTAGTTCATTTTTTTGAATTTTTTTTTCACTCTCTGAATCGAACTATTGCATCACTTTGGCGATACACGGAAAATCGGTCGTCAATGCGTATCGAGGGAGGACAATGAGACCGGAATTTTTGGTGCGAGACGACCGAGAAAAAATGGGACACGTGCTGATCACGTTTGTTGGTATTTTCGGTGGAAATAAATTCCGCGCGTTGCGCCGTGTTTACCGCGCGACTGTGACCAAGTTTCCACAATCCGTTACGCGGCAGAAACGTCTATTTATCTCTATCCGAGCTCGGCACGCAGGCCTAATGGCTGCTGCGCTCAGGACCGACGGGTTTCTCATACCGCAGCCCAGACGTCGGACAGTGCGGCCACTGAGTTCGAGCTCTATTAGCGATTTCCGCGAAACCTGCTCGAGCGAAGATCGAGCGATTTTGACGCCACGTTTGCGGATAATTAACGACCGAGACACTCGGTGGTTGCGCTTAATGCGATTAGTGCAGCGAGAAAAATGGTTTCGCTGGGCCAGACAAGAAAATGACTGATGCGTTTATTCTTAGGTTAAAATATTTTTTTACTTAATATTTTTTATATTCATAATTACATCTTTTTTACACTATTTCAGCCCAACAAAACCGATATTTCCATGTGGTAGATACTGAATATAGCGAATTCTACTAGAAAAATGTGGTATAATTCAGTTGCTGATTACAATATATTTATAATTGTCGCCCGTTTTTGTCCCATCAACAAAATATTTGAATGGTAGAAACCGACAAAGTATTTTTTTCTGGGTGTGACAATGGCCGATTGTGAGAAAAGGGTTTAACGACCACGGGAATTCTGGGAGAGCTGAGTGTAGGCGTCGGCGGTCCGCGGGGAGCGAAAGGTTCCAGCGTGGATTTCGACGAAGGAGAATGACCACGAGGACGAGATCGGATCGTGTGGTATCGTCGGGTCTGTGCGTTCACGAGTGCCCGGCGGGCAGGTGATGTCGTGGCGGGGGGACCGGCGAGTATCTCGTGTGTAGTCAAAAAAAGCCAAGGCACGCGCTTCACGGGCTGCCCGGCCGGGCTCGAGATGCTGCATAAGTAGGTCCCCCGAAAAATCCCAATGCAGGTTCCGGCCCTTCGATCCGCCGGACCGTTGGACCCGTTCGCCGCGCGCGGGGCCCGATCCAACCGGTCGCCAGAGCGCGATCGTCTCGTCCGCGCTGAACTCTGGTGGCGAAACGACCGACCGGGCAATTCGTCCACTTCAGCGCGTCCGAGGTGTGCGAATATGATCATCTCACGGTGAATATTTTCCAGGAGGATCGGGTTACCTTTTTGACGGGACTCAATTTTTTTTTGTGGATCACTTCATTTTTTTGGTGAATCAAGATGACTCCATTTTTTTGGTAAACAAAATAACTCAATTTTTTTGTGACAAAATAACTCCATTTTTTTGGTGAACAAAATGACTCCATTTTTTTGTGAACAAAATGACTCTATTTTTTGGTGAACAAAATGACTCCATTTTTTTGTGAAAAAAATGACTCCATTTAAAAAATTTTTTAAAATGACTCCATTTTTTTGGTGAACAAAATGACTTAATTTTTTGGAAAACAAAATAATGTATTAAAATGAATAGATGGGTAATTTAAACAGAACATTTTTGGGGGTCCGGCAAAAAAAATAGTGATTGTTGGTTCCAACCATTTTTATGGCTAGAACATTTTTAACTAGTCAAAAGTATTTTTGCATTTTATTCTAATCGTTTGAATGCAAAAATATGTTTTTAGAATTCCTTTTCAATGCAACGGATATAACGTTTCTCTCATTGTTTCCATCAACAATGTCCTCCCGGCGATGAAAATCGACGCGGTTGCGCGCGGCGAGTGGTGAAATTTTCTAGGAACGAGGGGGCGTCAAGGGGGCGTAGAGATGCGGTGGATCGAGCCGTCTGGTTCATCGTACGATGCACCCGACCCGACGTACGTGCTGCACACGACGATCGTGTGCATACAATTGCCGCCAGGACGACGCGCACCGAGCGGGCTGCGGCGTTCGGACGCGAGTTTAAATTGGCGCGAGCGAGAGATAATTGAGAAGAGAAGAGATCCGCAGGCGCAGCGAGAGAGAGAGAGAGACGGAGCGAGCCGCCGACCCCGAGGGCCGCGCGTTGCGGTTCGCGTCGTGTCGGAGGGAAGAAATAAATAAGCGACGCCGGTCGGCGCAGCTTCCGTCCAATAATAACGGCATCGCCACGAAATATACTCAACGCTCGTTTATTTTTTTTTCTTTCTGTCTCGCGGCTCGATGTTATTTAATCTCGATTTTTATCCCCTCGTTCCCTTTATTCCCCTCTTAATCATTCTCGTCTCGACTGCGGTGGGTAGAAAATTCGATCCTCGTAAATTAGTTTTGACTCGACGAACTACCGAATATTCTCGAATTCCTAAAATGTACAAAACGAACAGCCGAGAAACCGTGGAATAAATGAAATACGCTTGAGCTATAGTGAAAGGTCGATTTACGACTTTTTAAGGGCCCCAGCCCTTGACTCAGGTTCTCAAGGCTCGGGATTTAAAAAAAATGTCATGATTCACTTTTTTATTACACCCACAATTTTGTGTTTTATGGGCATTTTTAAATTATTTTTTTATTCGATATATCATAATATAAAAAAATAAAATAAATTATTTCGTTTATTTTCGGTCAGGTGGCACGAAAAATCTCGGTAATGTGGTTTCTTATGAAATTAGTGAACGACTGCGAGGTCAGAGCAGGTCACGGGTTTTCGGTCACGTTGATTTACGAGGGATTTTCGAAGGACCCGAGTCCCCCGGTGTCAAAAGCCTCCGGCTATTCCTGATCCCGCGCCAGACTCGCCGTTTTCCCTATTTCGATTTCCACTCTGGCGGCTCAGCCACCGCGACGAGGATTCGGTCAAAGGGTCCCCCGGGTCTCTTAACGAGCTTCGACGCTCCTGTCGCGACGCCCGGCAGTCGATATATACACAATTTCGAGCGTGGAAACGACCGCGATGGGACCCCGATAACGGGCTACCCGATACGCAACACGAAATTCTCATTCACCCTGCGAGCGCTTTATCTCCATTTTTCTGTCTCAAGTGCGTTTTACAAGTTTCGTGAATTTCAATTAAATCCCTGCCAACAAGATAATCCCAAGTTCATAAAAAAAATCACACCACAGCTCTAGTAGTTTTAAGTTCACTAAAAAAAATCATAGTATATAAAACATTTCAGCGAAAAAGAAAAAATTATTCCAGACCGTCAATGTTTTCCACCTGAAATACAGAATCCCGAGGCAAAAAGAGGAACAAAGCACTTGGCTCGGCCCTCGCGAAACGTTCAGCGAGGTTTTATTGAAAAATTTGCCTCTCAAAGCTCCTTCGCACACCGCTCATTCCGCATCGTGTAATGAGGGTAGTGAAGGGTCGACGCGCGGTGGGCGTGGTGCGACCGAATCGAACGACCCGATGTATCGGCCCGATAACGCGCATCTGTGCACCGAGAATACACGTATTTTCGCTAGCAGAAGAGAAAAAGAAAAAAAAAGAAGAAAAAAAAAATCGTGGCCTCTACGCGTGGACGCGTCATTATATAGTACCATATCGGTTGCAGCGCGGTCCGAGCTCGTCCGAGCCCGTCCGAACCGCCTCGCACATATTCGAGTCCTCCCAGCGCAACAGGACTCGGACCCCGAAGTGGTGGACTCTATAATTTCGTGCTTCGTGTAATTACGATTATCCCTTCTGCGTGCGTCGGCCTCTGCGTCTGTGTTTACGTCTTCGTGTGGGTGTAAAGCCTCGTAAAAGTCACGTTTTCCTGGTGCATAATCGTCCGAACCTGTTTTTTTTCCTTTTTTCCCTTTTTTTTTTTAATGCTCTTTCACTCTTCTTTTGTGCTCTCACTCGCTGCGTTATCTCGCATCTCGCTCTCTAGGCCCGAGCGACTGAGTTACAGCGCTCGTTTAACCGACGTATGGAGAGAGAGAGAGGAGAGATGTGCGCGAGGACGGCCAATGACCGGAGGCACCGGTTCCCACGACTTTGCCATAATTCGCTGAAAATACCGGCCTCGCTGGGTAAGATGCATCGTCTCGGTCTGTTATCGAGTCAATTTGTCGGGAAATCGACCTCGGCGCCCCTGATCGACAGTCACTTTGACGTATCGCGTTTCGCAGGGAATTTACGCCAAGTGATTTCAATGTAACATCAGCCAAATCAAGACCTATCAAGATTCTGGTACCACAGAATCAATCCAAAATTTGCAAAATTCAGCACCTTCATCTTATCAATTCTCCAAGAAAAAATATCTCACCGATTCCACCAAATCAACGAGCTACAAAAACGTCCAAGTCCCAAAATATCCAACTACTACAAAAGTCCCACTGATTCCTCTGTGACCTTGCCCAGATACTTTTCCCCGTAAGGACCAGAGTGAATCACACTAAAAAGACTCATTATCATCATCATCATCTCCCCCACCTGAATCCCATCATCATCGAAAGGTCTACCTGAATGAACTCCAGCGTCGCCATCAGGATCCTCAAAGACAGACGAGTCGATGCCGCCGTTGCAAAAGTCCTCCTGATGCCCGGCCTCCCCTCGCTCGTTGGTACCGTAATCCTTGTCGGCGCAGCAGTCCACGGAATTGACGCAGGAAACAGTGACGCTCTGTTTGTTGGTCGCGGCGTCGCAGGACGCCGAGGAGATGAGCGCGTGTCGGTTGCCGGCAACGGCGCCGGATCTGACGAGCGTGCTCGCACTCCTGGCCACTTTGGTACTGTGGGTCCTTCGGATGAGCAGGTTGGTGAACGTCGTCGAACCGCCGCCACCGCCGCCGCCGCCGCCGCCACCACTTCCACCGCTACCAGAAGAACCAGACCCACCAGCGTTGCCATTGTTGTTTTGCTTGCCGTTCGGCCGTCTCGTTTCGGCTTGCTGGTGGCTCGGCTGCTGCTGCTGCTGCTGCTGCGCCAACGTCGTCGAGCTTCTTCCGAGTTTCCCTTGCGCCCGGCTTTCGGCCCTCCGCTCCTCGGCCTCTTTGCCGTTGCCATTGCCGTCCTCCCTGTCGTTGCCGGGTTTGCCGCTGTCCTCCTTCGCGTCCTCCTTCCTCCTCCGTCGCTCCGCGACCGGTTCCTCGTCCCGTCCACCCTCGAGACAGGCGATCGTGTTGTTCAGCCGACCCCCGGACGACGACGACGACTCCTTGCCGCTCCTCGACGCCTCCTTCCTCCCGGTGAATCGACTCTGAAACCTCTCGATCGTCTTGAACGACCTGGTCCGCTCCACCTTCTTCCTCGTTTGTTGACCATTGTTGCTCGCCGCGCTCTGCTCGGCCGCCGCCGCCGCCTCGTTCGAGCCTCTCGAAGGCGCCTCGAATATCCTGGTGAGCGACTGGACCTTCCCCCGCGACTCCGGCAACGTCGCCTCGCTCGCGCAGCCACCGTTGTCGATGCTCAGACTTCGCTGCTGACTCTTGCGCTGCTGATGCTGAGCCGCGAACGCGTCGTTGTTCGACAGCGTGCGGGTCAGGATGGCGCTCGGGGCCGTTTTCGATGTGCTGATTGGAAAGGTGTTGCAGGTGAACTTCTCGCTCTCGATGTTCGACAGGGTTTTCGTGAGTTTCGAGGAATTGTGACGGGGCTCGCCGTCGAGGGACACGTAGAACGTCGATCGCCTCTTCGGCGAGTCTTCCGTGTTGTCCAACATGATTTGTGTTTTGTACCTTCGACTGGAGGGGTTTTTGCTCAGACTGAATCCTTCTTGCAGGCCATTTTAACGACTCCGGCTGTGAACAGACTGAGAGGTGGTTTTTTGGTTTCGGGTTTGGGGCTGGGATTTGGTTTAAAGGGCGACGCTCGTGGCTCGCGATATGGCGAACCGGATCTGAAACTTGAGTCCTCGTACCATGTGAATGGGATTCGGGTTCCTTCTCAACCAGGATCTTTATCCTTTTCTTTTTTGTCGGTGTCTTGAGCTATTCAAGGCTGAGCTCGTGAACGTTCTCGTTGATTTCGGCGCAAATCGGGGCTACGATTTTTATTCAAATCTTGTGGATCTGAGCGACGAAGACGTAAAAAGAATTAAAATCTTGGATTCAGTCCCTTCCACGCCCTGCAAATGGTCAGCACACAGTTCCGCCGATCTGGCAACGTCGATGACAGACGCGCACGTGTGTGCCCAGCGACACGACTGTCCTGCGGAGAGATACTCGTTTCTTCTTCTGCCTCGTCTCCACCCCGCCTTCTCGTACGTCGAGTGCAGACGGCGACTGTAAAAAAGGGTGGGAATTTCTCAACGTCGCGAATCACAACAGAATTTCACCTAATCACACGTTTTCCTATTCACAACCGACGGACCGTTAACCGAGTTGACACGTAATTCAAATCACACTCACTGCTATCATCACGACACGTTTATATCCGATACGACGAATTATACTATTATGATTTATCGTCACCGGCAAATGTTGACAAACATAAAATTTCGTCGCACTATTAACGTTTCGTTCCACTCTACGAGTTGACTAGCACCTTCGATACGGTCACAAAAATTCGAAATAAATTTACTTCGGCGCTGCAACACTCGAAAATAATGTTTTTCTTTCTTCAACTTTTACCAATCTTCACGCACGACGTCGATTGTACACGGCGATGAGGAACGAATATTTTTGTTTCACACATTTTGTTTCTACATCCTGGTGTAATTTCACGCTTTCTTTTATTTTTATTTTATTTTTTTTTCGTTCCTTCCTCCCTCTGCTCGATCTTTCTCTTCCTCCTTCTCTATTTTTTTTCTCCTCTCCCTCTCTCTACCGCAAATTCGAAGCCGAAGCACACGCGAGAGCAGAGGCGATTGTCGCGTCACGACCGCTCGCCAGACAGACCCACGGCTATCTGCACGACTGCGCTGTCTCCTCGATTCCGTGGAGCGCTCAGCGCCGCTCGCGGCCGCCTCGGAACTCCTCTGCTATGCCTCTCGCGCTCTCTACGTGCGCCTCGGCTCTCCACGCTGCTTCGACTATCCCTGCACGTTGCTGCGCTACGGCGGGCGAGCTGCACGCTGCCGCGTTGTACACGCTGCACTCGACCAGACTTCCAACAGACCCCGGGGCGTTTGACGCACGGCATATGCGTATCGTGCGCGGAGGACACCCAAATTGGATTGGAGCAAAGCGCTTTTTTTGCATAAAAATATGCATTCTTCGATTTTTCTAGATGCATTTATTTAATTTAATTGATATTTATTTTTATATATTTTGATGAATATTTTTTATTTTTTGGCTACGTTTTTTTTTAATAAGAGAATTTGATAGCGGTATAAAGCAAAAAATATTAATACTTATTTTGATGGTTAATAGAAAATTATATTTGTTTATCGTAATAAAATTGTATAATTAAATTGAATTTATTAATATAATATTATGATGGAAGTTTTTAATTTTTGTGACGCCTATTTTGAATATGAAAATTAACTATTGGAGTAAAAAAGGGAGCATTAATTAGTGCTTTTGTTTTGACGATTGAATAATTGTGTGAATTAATTTATTTCGACACTCTATCCGATAAAAAAAGATCCGGTGATTTAAATAAAGATATCGTTGAATGCAGTACCGTCCATGTCCCCCCCCCCGAAAGTGTAATTTGCAATTCGAAGTGGATTAACGCGTTTCGGTGGCAGAAACACCAAACGCAGGACCAGCTTAACCCGATGCCCGCACGGAAAGCAGGATCGAATACGAGTTTATGGTACAGCGGGTACCGACCGGTGTACGCAATCCAGAGGCAGCCACGTTGATACTGTGTGTACGTAACTGGATCCAGCGCAGCCTCTGCGATAAAAAGCTAGACATAGGTGAGAGAGTGAGAGAGAGACCAGGGGCTTAGGTAGCCCGAAGAGTTCGAAAAAGTCGTTTATCTTGCCTCGCCTTTTCACCCGATAAATAAATCTCGAGCTCTCTGTGCGCACTCGGTGCCCATGCGGTGCGGATTTCGAAACCGACTGGCCCAGTATTTCCACATGTCCGACTCTGAATCATATAACTAAAAAAAAATCAATGTGACGTTGACCGAACAATAAAAAAAATTAAAAAGTCTCCGATTCAGCGCCTCATCTTGTTGAACTTCTATTTTTTTATTTTTTACTTTTTTAAAATTTATTACCCAAAGAAAAATTTCACTGTCATATTAAGTAAAATCCTTTCACTGAAATAAATAAATACAAAATACACGAGCTTTGCTGTTATGTGTACTACACGTGTGGTTTACAATAAAAAATGTAAATTACATTTTTCCAGGCTGTTAACTCGACAGCCCGATTTTCCTCGGTTCTTTTCCGCGGTTATCGCGCGCCGCCTTGCAAAGTTTTATCGTTCCGTGTGTTGGCCACAAGGCACTCGGTGCACAAACCGCGAGGTTTCGCGTACACCGCGAGCGAAGATGCTCGGCACGCCTCGACTGAACCGAGCGGCGTCGCGTGGGATTTAATTGCTGCGAGCCGTGATCTTAACGCGAGTGACCGGTGGTCGGGAGAGAGAGAAACGAGAGCTCGCGGTGAGAATGATAAAATGTAGCTTATTGCGCCGCGACACGCCAGGCGAATCTCGCTCACGCCGCGGCGAGTCAGGGGAAAAGCGTCGAAAGGCGATAGCGAGAATAAAGCACCATCGTTTTGACCCGGCAAAAAACGATATATTAATTAAAGATCCGTCGAGGGAGCCAATCAATTTCAGAAGACGACTCTATTTATTCATCTTTTTTATTGATTGTGTAATTTACTCGAATCGAAGCATCAATAAACCGTCTGAAGTAGCAAATGTCTCAATCAATTTTAAGACAGATGCAATTAATAATAAAAATAGTTGCAACAATATTTCAATTGAAAATTAAATATAGAATTATCGACCAGTCCAGAGTGACAAAATGTTAACTCAAAATCTTACGACAGACGCGTTTGAAAATAAAAAAATTGTTACAACAAGAAATACGATAAAAAATTGAATCGAATTATTAACCAGTCCAGAGTGGCCAAATGTTTACTCAATATCACGACTAATGCAATTTACAATTTCTTTTTAACAAAATAAATTTCGAAACAAAAAATTGAATCGGACCATTATGAACCTGTCCGGAGTGGCGAAAGTCTCACTTGATTTCGCGACAGATCAGCGAAGACGAAAGAAATACTTAAAGAGCGACGAGTGGCGAGAAGGGGGGGGGGGGAGAAAAAAGGGAGAGCGAAGAGTCTGAGACAGCGAGGCTGGCGTGGATCCTGCTTCTTTGTCGCGTTACATACGTCAGGCCTTTTTCATAGCCGTCCGACACCGCGCAGCGGACGAGACTGTAACCCCTGTTCGCCTCTTTCGTTATCGTTTTTCTTGCTCTCGCTCGCCCTTATATTCCGTCAGCAGGCGCATCAGCAAAGCTCTTTGCGGCCGCAGTCACGGAGCGAGACAGACGACGTAGACGGCAAACCGCGAAGCCCCGAGTCGCGTCGACGTAAGTACATACGTGGTGCGCCGCATATACGTGAGCCGGCGCGGAGAGAGGGAGAGAAAAAGAGCGAGAGACACCGAACACTTTGAACGTGTCGACAGCAATATGCGACCGACGAGTCGCGTCTCCCACGTGGAAAACATAAAGTCACTCGCGATCTCTGTTTCTATTTCTTTCACGTAAGAGATGGATTTATTTTCTTTTGTAAAAAAAAAAAAAATGAAAGAATTTTGGTGCGAAGGTGTAATAAAAAAACGGTATCTGTGTCGAATACAAAATGTACAAAAAAATATTTTTTTCATTAAAAAAATAGTGTTTTTTTTAATATTCAACATTTTAACGTTAAAAAAATTAAAATATTCAAAATTTGTTAGCTAAAAAAATTAAAACTATCATGTTTTTAATCGACAATAATAATTGATAGTTGGTGAATAATCGCGGATCGTTTCATAATTGAAGATATGGTAATTACGTTTAAACAAACCGTAAACACGATGTGTTCGATAAAGGGTACTAAAATGGTACGCGGGGATATAATATGCACGACGTTGCGTACGATTATTTGCTCCGCGGCGTTCTCGTCGTCTCCGTCGTTCTCCTCTCTTCGCTTTCTTCGGTCCCGGGCGACACAGCGAGAAACGCTGCGCGCGCGGCTCTCGTAAAATGCTAATTACGCGCTCGGCAGAGTCTGCGTGCTCAGTGTCGATGCTCGTACAGCGGATGGAGACCCCCTCCCTCCTCCCCTCCCCCTCCCTACCGTCGCGTCCACCGCGCAGAGGATGCGGCCGCAACGTGACGAACATCTGACACGTTTTTCCCTCTCATTCCTTCTCCTCTCGTTCTCTCGCTCTCTCATCTCCTCCGTTGCAACCGACTGACGGCGCGAGAGACATTCTCGTACCCCGCCGCCGTCTTCGGGCTCTCCTCCTCTCGTCACTTAGACTTCATATTTTCCGCTCTCCGGCCGAGTCTGACGACCCAGCGAGTCGCATGCTAAATAAATTAAATGGCCTGCTCGAGCATTGTGCCGCTTTTCTTATTTTATTTCGCGACGAGCGGCGTGTCAGCCACATGCTGATTGTCAAACTTTTATCAACAGAAATAGATTTACGTTTTTTTAGCCACCGAATTGATGTATAACATTGTTAGTAATATCAGTGAAACGTTATTAAAAAATTATCGCATTTTATTTGTTGATCTGATGTTTAGAAAACACTCATTCAAAAACTGACGTATTTTTCAATCTATTAATTTTTGTGACAAATAAGTTAAAAAATGACTATATATTTCGCTGGCTTGAAATGAGCTGTTGACTCGTTTATTTATCAACGAATAAAAATGAATGAATAATCATTGAATTATATCATGCAATTTCTGTGATAAAAGACGATTACGCGGATTGTAGCAAAAGCGGCCCAAGTCATGCCCGAGCCACAGTCAAGTACACGTGAAAGTGCGGAACGCCGAGTGAAACGTGAGGTTCGTTCGCGTTTGTGCGTCCGAGCCCCGAGGTCTGCGTGTGCCAAAGCCGGGTCGCGCTCTATTCACCATTATAAAGCATTAAAGCGCGCGCACTCTCCGCGGCGTTGAGCAGTTTGCCCACACGTTCCGCGACTGCATCCGCCGTACGTAACTCAAGCTAATAAGTCGACGACGCACTCGCTGTCGGCGACGAAGCTGCAGTGCGTGACGTACGAAAATCTGGCTGATAAGTGAACACACTGAGGCTGCATGACACGAAAGTGCAATCGGTACAGATAATACAAGATTGAATCCTGCAATTATTTATACTTTTTTTGTTTATCAAATTGAATTCATAATTTATTTTTAAAAATTTATAAAATCAAATTTGTTTTTTTTTTTTTCAAAAAAATAATAAATTCAATTTTTATAAAAAAAAAAGAAACCAATCTCGATAAAAAGATAATTTTTTTAAATTCATTTTTATAAAAAATTCCTCTAAATTTGTACATCACTGTTAATTAAAGAACAGGGCGAGACTTCAATTTTCGGCCAAAGCAAAAATGTTTGCATCGTGAAGTCCGTCCGAGCAGTCGTCAGGCTTCGTCGCCGCGCGTCAATCGCCGCGCGCCAATCCGGCGAAATTCAATCGAGGGACCTTGAAAGGGATTCCTCGAATGTCGGGGTCGCATTGTGAAACTCTAATCAATTTCTGACACCGGATCGAAGCATCGACGTATCGAATTGTATTGTGCTGGTTGGCTGTACCAAAAGTTTTCGATAATCGATGCTTATTTTATTGACAAAAATAAATAGGACAAAGTTCCCTCTACTCGTTTTATCGCCGACAAAAGGATTTTATCGTCAGCCACTTGTGCTGCCAGACCAGCAAAAATATCTCGCACCTTCCGTGTATTACAAGAAACCTCAGCACTCGCTATCGCCTCTACCCACCGAGCTGCAAACTCGGACCTGCCGTGTCACTTTTTTTTTTCTCTCTTCTTTTTGCAACACCCAACGTGGAGATCGAGCGCTGTGTAGGGTCGGTCGCGAGTCGCGCAACACGCGGTTCCCGTTTAAAGAACGCAGATCGCTCCGCCGTTCACCCGGAACGAAACCGCACGAGTGCCAGTTCAACCGCGTCTCTTGATAACCCGCAGCCTCGAACCGCCTCGAGCCTGCCCCGGGCTTCATCCGCGGGTGAATCGTCGATCGGTTCGCGATTTTCGCCTCCATTTGTTCTGGAAATTCCGGATTCCGCAGGATTCCGCAAATTTTACGAGTCCACGAAGCGACTCAGACGAGACGAGGGTCGAGAAACCTCGGAAATGAAGCGAAAGGGAAAGCAGCTAAACCCCATTAACTTTTTTAGGGGGGGGGGGGGGGGGGGGGTTTAGAGGTCCCTCTTATTTACGAGGACGACGCAGCGAGAGGGAGAAGAGCTAAAGGGGCCAACCAACCCTTTTTCTTCAAAGGTCTATAAATAATAAGCGACCGCGGTGGATAACCGCGCGATTTATGCCCCGCGCTGCGTCGTGTGGTGCATCACGTGCGTTGAAAAAAAAAAAAAAAAAATTGCCTACGGTGCTTAGGACCCCGGAGGCCGCGCACGAATATGCGGCCATATAGAGACCGGTTCGATTGAGCGTACTCAACGGGACTGAGTCTATGAGACGGGCGTACCGAATGTAAACAACTCGTGAATCAGGAACTTAATTTTTTTTATGATTTTTTGTCCTGTTTATCCAGGCGTTAAATTGCGGGAAAAAATTGAAGTATACGGCCACTTTCGTTTGTCGAGCGCAGATTTCACTCCAGATGGCAGCTTTTCCATCGCAGTTTTTTTTCGTCGACAGGAAAAAAATTTCGTGTGAGGTTTGACGTGGGATTCGTGCCAGGTTATGCGAAATTACTAGTTCAATTGATAACCCAGAGTGGCTGAGAAAAGAGGTTTGCGGTGTTTAAGCCGAGATAAATTTTAGTTTGCATGTACGAACGATGCCACAAATTCACAGGCAGGAAGACACCGCAGTTTTGTAAGTCCGAGCGATTTATTTCTTTCACCCCGACGTTTAACCTAAAAAAGCGTCAATCAATATCCATTGAAATTTCAGCGAGTCTCGTAAAATCTTTTAATGCGTCGTAAATATTTACAAAAAATCAGAAGCCTCGCGGGATAAATTAAGAATCGCCAGAAGCGTCGATGGAAAATTAAGCGCAATAATTTCTCCTCGTCTACCCGGTGACGTGCAGTCTTTTCCAGCGGCAATAATAATCTCTGTATCCTGCCAATCTCGACAAACGGATGACAATGTAAATGCTCGGTTTTATCGCCTTATCGCCTGTCGGCTGCGCGAGCGTGGCATACATTATTATTTACTATCTGTAACTTTTGCGTCGCGAGAATCGCGGCTCGTGTCGTGAGTCTTGAAGCGTCGGATTTTACGAGCCAGCTGCGCACCGGAAGAGTCTTTAATGGGGGGAGGGGGGGAAGGCGCGCGCGCTATGCTAATTCGGTCTCGCGGCCGGACGGACGGACGTCGAGTCGGACACCGACTGGCATGCCTATTCGGGATTTGGATCGACGGCCGGACAAAGGTGCGCTCGCTCCCTGCGAGGACTAACGAGCGAGCGGACGTGGCGCGCGCGCGAGGTGTCGCACGCGGCTATACGCGGCTGGATATTATGTCGTGGTGTATACAGGCCGCACCGACAACAGCGAATGCTAACAACCGTCCGGGCAGGAGCGCAAATGGTCGCCACCAATTTATTACTGCCGTTAGAATCAATGCCGCATTTTAGTCACGGAAATTACGACGCGTTGGAAGGGTCGGGGATTCCGGATCGAAGGCTTCGCCGGCTTTGTCGGCCTTGAAAATGTCGGGCGGCTACGCCGAGTTTTTTTGTTTGACAGCAATTTTTATTTTTAATCGCGGTTTGTTTGAATAGATTTTTTTTAATTATAGTTTGATTTAATAGATTTTTTTTATTTATTGTTTGATTCAATGTATTTTTTATTATAGTTTGTTTTGATAGATTTTTATTTCTAATTACAGTTTGATCTAACCATTTTTTTGTTGTTTCATTTTAATTGATTTTTATTTCTAATTGCAGTTTGATCTAAACATTTCTTTGATATGTTTTGTTTTAATAGATTTTTATTTTTAATTATAGTTTATTTCAATACCTTTTTTCAGGAATAATTATGAGGATGGAGGCATAGCGATTATTTGCGCAAAGACGTGCGACAAATCTCAGCGTTTGAAGAAAAGGGTGAGCATTGTTTTTTTTTAATCTGCTAAAGAAATTACTTCAACTCGTTGAATTTCTGTAGGTGTTTTCGAATTTTTTATTTTCTTTCATTGAACCTGAGTATAAGCGGCGTAAGACTTGCCGGACTGTGGATCGATCGCGTGTGATGTTCCGCCGAGGATTCCGGCACGAAACACGTCGGGGAATAATACACTAGATTATTCCGGTGGCTGCGCGAGACCGTCCTGAAAACGAGTCTTCGGCAATGGAGGTATAAATCCTCGTCGATCCATCGCGCGATTTCGCATTTGCGTACACGTACAGCGTCTCCCGCGGTCCGTTCGCTTTTTTCCTCGCGCGTCGCCGCGGCCGCAGGTGAAAAGACGGCTGGAGGCGGCCGGCAGCGCAGTCGTGTAAATTCGCGTCACGTCGCCGAGAATCCTGTTTTACGATCGCTAAATACGATTCCGAAACTGCGCCAAAAGCTCCGCGTCTCGAGACTCTTAATTGGCCGTAAAGAGCCTCAATTTCGGCATCCCCGTTTCCCATATTCGATTGACTTTTAATTACACGATTGACGACGGCTTCGCAAAACTCGTGAAAGCCCCAAAAGGAAATGCTTTCCTTGGAAAAAGCATCCGAAGAATACCAGGGACGAAGTACACGGAAAGTATTTCTTTTGTTATTACAAAAAAAAAAAAAATTGTGTTAGAAAAAAAGTTGTTCCTCAGGTTTTAGTAGGATAAAAACATTAACGAGGCTCTCACGCTCGATCGTGTTGCGCAACGTCGAGATTTCTGCACCGTGACTCGATTTCAGACTTCCTGGAAGAGCGGGGTATCGGAAAAAGCCAAGAGCTCGCCGGCCGGCTGTCGGCAGCGTCGCGATTATCCACCGGGATACACGGTGTTCGAGTGTCGACTCGATGGGAACCAGCCGATCGCCCAGGTGGTCCAGGTGCCATCGGACACCGTCGGCAGTATGCAGAATAAAACCTGTATGCTACTGGAGACGAGGCAGTCGGCGTCCGGACCCTCATCCAGGTACAGATTCCAAACTAAAGTCGAATGATTACCAAACAATAATTGAATTAAATGAAACCTGTTTAAATTACACAATTTATCATGGAACATCAAGAATGGTAGATAATTCAGTGCTGCGTCAAAAATCTAGGGTGGTCGCCTATCCAGCCGAAAGAACATCCTGCAAAAGACGTTCAGCCATAGAGCCAATGTCCTTTGCCTTGGAGTCTCGTGATTGTCCGGGTGGGGCTGTAGCACGTGCTGAGAAAGTGGCCGAACACGTGGCCGAACGTTCAGCAATGTGTCCCGCGCAGCCAATCACGATTCTGGAGACTACAAAAGGACCCACGTGTTGTAATGGTCCGTCTTCAAGACTCTTGTACGGTCCGGTTTCGCAAGAGCCTGGAAAATCGACGGGAAGTTACGAGGCACCGGGATTTTACATTCAGTGTACAACGACCCCTGAAGGTCCGATCGCCAGAGTGACCCAAGTGCCACGGGGTCTGTCGTCCGGAGATCCAGCCACGAGTTACGAGGCTTTTGTCAAGCGCGATGGCTCGAGTCCAACCGCAGTGGTGACTCAGTGCAACAGGGAGGAAGTTGGTCAAAAGGCTTGCGAGTACCTGGAAACTCGAGTGGACGCCTCGGGACCGAGAGCCAAAGCTCTGGCTTTTCCTGAAGGATCTTCGGAATTCAGGCACTTCACCAATCTGGACGTTCGTCAGCAGGAAAACGGACCCTTTGCTAGGATCAGTCAGCATCCTGGGCACCCACAAGAATTTATTTCTAGCTTTTCCAGTGAGCAACCAAACCTACCGAATTATTGCTGTATAAACCAAGGTGCAGCTGAACCTGTATCAAACGTGGGAAGGAGGAATGGACTGAGTGCTATGAGTTGGGCTCAACAGGGATGTTCAGGGTCTTCTAAAAATACTAAAACGAGAAACGGAAAACTCGGCGAAGCTCTGAAAACTTGTCCAGGTCGTTGTTGTCGACCTGCTTCGTCTCCCAATCAAACTTCACATATTTGCAGAGCCCAACCTGCTCCATGTGCCTCAAAAGTATCGCCAATGGCGACTAAAAGGCGGACACCAACTTTTCCCAGGCCTGCAACTTGCTTCTGCCCCATGGAGCAGCAGTGCAAGATTCCTGATCATCCTTTTTCCGCGTTGCGACCTTTGCCAGGCGGGTCCGTGGTGCCCCGATGTCCTCCACCGTCGTTGCCAGAAATAGCTCCAGTTCCAACTGGTGTCTACCGTTTGCGCGACTTCAAGCCACGACCGAAGGCAAAGGGACCGCGAAACCCAACCAAAGCGTCGCCTTCGAAATCCAAAAAACCACCGAGAGTCGAAATCAAGTTCAAGAAACCCGTCAAGCCTGCGTCGAAGAAGAAGACTAAGAACAAGAAAACTGGTCGTTCGGGGAAGCACAGAAAACCACCGAAAAAAGCGGATGATGATAATGTTGGGGACGAGGAGGAGTTGACTTCAATCCCTCAGGAAACGTACGTGGAGTGTCCAGGGTCTGCACCGAAAGAGATTGAATCGATTGACGCCTGCGAGAATCCATCGTGTCCAGCGTTTGCATCGAAGGAGATCGAATCGGTTGGGGCTGGTGAGAATTCACCCAACGTTGAGGAGCCTGCTATCGCTTCAAAAGGGGTTCAATCTGTTGGTGCTTTTGAGAAATCACCTCACGTTGAGTGTCCCGGTTTTGCATCCAAAGGGGTTCAATCTGTTCGCACTTGCGAGAAATCACCTCCCGTTGAGTGTCCAGCTTTTGCATCTAAAGGAGTTCAATCGGTTCGCGTTTCCCAGGATCCATCTTTCGTGAAGTGTCCCGCTGTCGCTTCCAAAGGAAATCAATCGATTCGCGATCGCGACGAACCATCATACATGGAATGTCCTGCTTTCGCGGCCAAAGGAAATCAATCGGTCTACCGTCACAAGGAACCATCTTACGCGGAGTGTCCTGCTTTCGCGTCCAAAGGAAACCAATCGATTCACGTTTGCAAGGAACCGTCGCACGTCGAGTGTCCTGCTTTAGCCTCCAAAGCAAATCAATCGATTCACGACGAACCACCTTGCGCGAAGTGCCCGGCTTTTGCCTCCAGAGGAAATCAATCGAACCACATCGCCGAGGAAGCTCGCTACGTCAGACATGCGGCAAGAAATAAATTAGTCCCGCGTTTCGAGGAACCGGAATACGTCAAGTGTCCGGCTTTTGCGTCGAAAAAAACGAGTGAAACGAGTTCAGTGTACGTGCCGAGGGCGGACGTGTTGGTGAGCGAGTATTCCGAGCACTTTCGACCGATGACACTGGAAACTCCAGTCGGTTGCTGCGCCAAGAGAAACAGACTTCACGACGAGTGTCGTCCGCGCATTCCCCAGACCGTGCTTCGAATGAGTTACGAGCAGCGACGGAATCGACACGCGAGGACCCTGGTCTCGAACGGCACGAGACATCGCGCATTTGACGATGACGTCAGCGCGATAAGGACCACGTATTGCGTTAGGGGATAAGTAGCTTCTAGGCTTGAATCGTGTGAATCGTAGGAATGTAGTTATTTTGTATTTATAATTTGCCTAATAAATTGTTTAAATGCAGGTTCAGTATTGACGGAATTTATTGAATTTCGTATGACGACCATTTTGCAGCTTTTGGTTTTATTTTATGACTAGGCTAATCACACGCGATGGCGCGCGTGCCTGAAAAACTTGCCAAAATCGACCTCAGAAATTTGTTCTTTTCAAAATATCGACTTTTAACCTATACCATCGTTCTTAAGTCGTATATTCTACCCCTAAAAACACTGGTTACTAACCTTTTTTAATCGATTTTGAGAAAAATATTTTTTTGGCGACGATCTTTCTGTCAGAAATCGTAGATCCGGCTCCGGACCGAAAATCGCCAAAATCGACCTCGGAAATGTTTATTTCAAAATATCACCTATAATAGGTTAATCAATTTTGCGCTGCTGCGCTCTTATAAAGCTTTAAAAGGTTACGGGTGCTGTCCTGCCTATGTCCTCTTATGAAATTTTTCAAATTTGACACCAAACTGATTTTGTTTATCACGGACTTTCCTGGATACTAATCACAGCTATAATAGTTTGCTAACAATGCTTTCCGTTACTCATGAACTTTTTAAAAGAGGGATCCACAGTCGGTAAAGTTTTGCATTTTGTTGTTTTGTGTTGTGTTTTTTAGTTCATTAATTATACGTTCGATTTAATGACAATTTGTAGGAACCTTGTTCGAAAAATCGGAAGCAAGGACGACATAATAAGAAGGGTAAGGAGGAAAACATCGAAGACACTCAAAAGTCAGAAGAGCCGACGCCATCCGGTTCAAAACAGAAACTCAGGTTGAAGAGAGTCAAGTCCCGAGAACTTCGAGCTGGGGTTCTTTATTATGATTGCGACTGTTATCATCGTAATGGACTCCAACAAGACTGTCCGAGAGGTGGATGTGGAGGTAAGAAAAAAAAGTCATTACTTCCATTAATAAGTTGTTAATCTTATCATTCGTTGGCAGGTCTGAAACACTGTCTAACCAGACCCTGGCCAAATTGCGACCTATCCGGCTACTTCAGGAGGAAATGGGGAAAGTACAACAGCATTTTGGACATGATACCACCCTCTACGTATTGCGGACCGCGGGGCGCTTTGTTCCGAGCCAAAATGGCGGAAAGAAAAAACTTGAGAGCCCAAGGCAAAGATGAAAACTTGAAAAAGGCTCAGGAGGATCTGATAAAGACAGGAGGAAATCAGGCAAAGAAAAGCGAGAAGAAAGCTGCCAATAAACCCAAGGAAAGACGACTTTACAGAAAATCCAGCGACGAATGTCAAAAAGTTCATGAAAACATGGTCCAACAATACGTAATGATTCCAGTGACTGTTGGCCAACATTGTCATGCTACTTAGACCCTGAAAACTTACCCAGAGCATAACAACTGAATCGAAGAATTTTTCTTTAAATTTCCTCTAATAAAAAATTCCAATAACGGGGAGGGTCGACGTACTTCGAGGTTGATGTCCTGGAAAATATTCATCGACCCAACAGAGTCGCAGAAATAGTCTCGTTATATACATTCCGGCTTCGCCCCTTGAAAAAAGTGTCGAGACAGAAAATCTTGGGTGAGAGTGAAACGGGGGTCTGGCACGTAGGATTTATCCGGGCGCCGGAACGGGCGCGTCTATTTTCCGCGTGCCGTGTTGGCGGCCCGGAAACTCGCCTGAAACTCCGCGACCGAAAAGAAATAAACGATATTTCGGAGACGAAACGTCGACGGGTCTGTAACGTCGGAGCGATCGTCTCGCCGCTGCATTTAAACGTGGCTTGGCGAGAAATTTATTCATGGGACATTCAAGAGGAAATGAAATAAGTAAAAATTAATGTTTTAATAGAATCAAGTTATTAAATGTTTTCAGCGGTAGAAAATGCTACTTGAGAACGATGGTTTAGGTCAAAAATCGATATTGAAAAAAAAAACAAAATCTGAGGTCAATTTTGACAATTTTTTATCCGATGCCGGATCTACGATTTCTGGTATTATTAAAAACCGCATAAATTACATGCACTAACAAACCGTTGCATTATAATTGCGTGTCAGCATTAACGTCCGCATGCTTTGAAAATGATACATCTGTATACCTGTTTCGCCAGTTGCACCGGTACCGTTAATGTTTTCATTAGTTCTATACGTACGGGATTTCATAATGCAAAAGGGAAAGGCGTTCTTTAACGCACTAATGAAACTCTACGCTCGTAAGAGGAATTAAGCGTTCGTAGAAACATATCCACACCGCGGCACAATATATACTGTAGGTCACAGTAGTATTATTACGACTCGAGCGGACCCCACCGACTATCTCACTTGTTTTCCTTGAACCTTTCGCGCCGCGAAGCTATCAGATTTCTATCGCTCAGCCTCTCGGGTCAGCTATTGACTTTGACCAATCTCACGCCCACAATTACCTTACATTGTATACCTATTGTTTTGCTCCTAATCCATGCGCTAGATTTAAAATACCTTCCTAATTTTTACTCAACGTTTTAACGAATTTTTTCGTCAACATCCAACAAGTAATTTTTTCAAGGTTACCTAAAACCAGTTAAATTCCAATCATGCAATTTTCTATTTTTGTCCCAAAACACGTTATTTTTACCTCGTGTTTTTTTAATATATTTTTTAACTACAACTTAAATGTCACGCAAACCGGTTTTGCGAAGCGTTCAAGCAGATGGGTTAATAAAGATTAATCTCCGGAAAGGTCGGGCGATTGCTAAAAATAACGGAAAAGTGCAGCTTTCCCGGCGCCGGCGAAGATCATCGATCAATCTTTCGCCGAGGCTCGAAGTTTGTTTATAAAATTTTCCTAATTTCGTGCCCCGAGCGCAGGCGTCTGATCCCCGCAGCCGCGCGCTAATACTCAAAAGTTGACCGTTCCCACGCCTGGCGGATGATAAATGAGAGGACAGCTACCGGCGTAGCTCGTCACGGAAGATGCGCCACTAGGTACGCGGCCGGTCGGTCCCTCTCCCGGCCTCGTCGCGGCCGTGAGTGTGTTTAGGTGCGCACAGACGAGCCCGGGCTTTCCACGGTGTCGGTAAACATTTTTAGTGGCGTGAAAACGTGCTCCGCGCCGCCCGGAGATACTCAACGCGACACCGTGACGTCGCAGTGACGACGCCGGGACGGGAGATGAACTTGGGATAAAAGAGCAAAAGCGTAGAAAAAAATGAAGCAAAAAAGAAAAACCACCGCAGATTGAGAGAGGCGATAGGGAGGCAGACGAGAGAAGCCACGTCCACAAGATGCTACCGGTCCGTTATTATGTATATTAGGGTTCGCGATAACGCGAAAATCAGCTGGCGAGATCTTCGCCAGGCATCTGCCAGAAATATCAGCAATTAAGGGGACATAAATGTGTGGAGACTTGAATAAAAGCAAAATATGTATCAAGATAAATAATTTTTGTTAATATGAATGAAAGCAAAATGTGTATTAAGATAAATATATATATTTTTTTAATATAAAAGCAAAATGTGTATTGAAATAAATATATTTTTTAAATAAATGAGCCAAATATATATTGAAACAAATAAAAATAAAAAGCGAAAGTGAAGACTGCGAAACGTCGATCACGAGTTAAAAGAGAAATCTTGGAGAAAATATTGCGCTCCTTGGGTCGGGCGAAGGGAATATTCTTGACGAAGGTCATCGAAGGCGCAGCCACCACTTTCTCGTGTTGTTGATGCGGCGAGTCACGAGGCTCGCGGATCGAGCGTGGAAGGCCACAGCGGAGAAGCCGGGAGCGCGGCTACAGCGAGAAGCGAGTCCCGCCGAGCGAGTGCAACGAGTGCAATGAGTCCTGGCCGGCCCTTGGCCGCGGCCACGTGTGGGAAAGAGGCCTCAGCCGCTTTGGCCCCCGACAAGAAGAATCGCCCGGACGAGCGCGCAATGCGGCGCGGTAACTCTCGCGGTACTTAGGTTAACGTCAGTGCGGCGCTCACTAATGTCTCTTCGAAATCGATTTTCACCGGGAGCGAATGAGCCACTGCGCGTAACGGTAGTTGCAGTCGCTTTGCTGCAATTAAATATAGTTAGAAGGTAATGCATCGCCGTATCTCGTGTTCGGTTGATGGAAATAGAACTTTTTTTTCTCACTTTAGTCGAGTTCGCGCGATGAAATTGTGGCGGTAAATTAATTTACCAATTTTTATCTCCGGTTACTAAGCGTCTTTTAATGACGTTTACTTTGTAATCTTAATTACGGTAAAAACTACAATTAAAAAAAATTAATAAATGTTTTTTAATTGCGTTTGTTATCAACTGTCGAAAATAAAAAATAAAAAAATGATTACAGCCACTGCAAATATCATATATATAACATGTACTTAAGGTTGCGATTATTCTCAAACTTCTATTAGATTACAGTAAATTACTACCCGATTTCCCGCTTCCTGCGGATGAATCGCAGCGGGTTAATTTTTGTTCCCTTTGTGTGGATCGCGTATTAATACGGCGGCGAGTCATGGGTGGGATCGTTTCATCCCGCTGATCGCGATCGTGACGGAACGTAATCGAGCGATACGGGAGACGCTGCTCGGTTTGCAATTGCAGTTGTGCCCGGGGAGGGCGATGGGAAGATACGCGGCGTGGATGTGAGAAAGGAGCGAGAGGATATCGGCTCGATGGCAAAGGGGAGCGCGGGATATAAAAGATTGCGGCGCATCAACGTCGAGAGATTCAGAGAAGGAGAGACGGGGCGACGAGGACGGCCGGGACGCCGGGGAGGATGAGGAAGGAGGACGGCCGGTGAGACGGGAAAAGGATATATACTATATAGCCGATTTATTCGCTCGCGTAAGAATCACCGCGCAATCACCTTGCAACGGTCAATGATCCGCGAGTGTATGCCGCGCCGTCCGTGTGTACACACGGAATACATATCGTGGGTATATAACTATATAGACGCACGAATGGAGCTCGGAAGGCGAGCGAAGGGAAGACCTTATATGCGAAGTGACCGCGCGATCGGCTCCACCTTGTAGGGGGTGTATTCCATTAATGGCCGGTTTGTACGCGAACGGAATACTATGGAGTTTCGACCTGTGTGTATAGCTGTACAGTGGGACTGGTGGTACTGAGGAATGATGTGGTAACGCGGCTACTTCACTTGTTGCAATCGAATATGAAAGGGATATAAATATTTGGTGTTAATTTAGCGTTGAGAAAAAAGTATACACGGTATGATTGGAAATTCACTTTTTACAGACTTTGAGAATAAAGCCAAAATTCCATATATGGAAAAAGAAATGTGGGATCGATTTTGGTCGCTTCAGTGCAAGAACACGTGGTGCTCGAGCCTTGGAAATCTATGATAACATTTTCATTGCAGATACCAGCGAGCGTGGCGCCACTTTTCAAGCGGAACTACGGTGGATTCGACGAATCTTCTTTACCGACTGAAGGTAACGCCGAGTTACCGACAGCGAGCCACTTTACCGACTGTTGATAAATGTTGAGGAGTACCGGCGGTAGGTAATTTAACATTATGATTGATTTCATTTTGGGACATAGTTTTTATGCTTTTTGTTTGTTTACATTATTTCTTGTCTCGCGAGGTATGGAAAGAATTCTTTTTACTTTGACGTTTGCAAAAAAATATGAAATACATGTGACTCAGAAATAATGAGAGACTCTTCGTTTCATTTCCCGTGTGTATTACGGGAAAAGATCCATCACGTCTAAATATAAATTCTGAGTAATTAAATCGTCCGGACAGCGCGCGTACCGTAAGCTTTGAAGACGCCTTCGGGGACAGCGGGTATGAAAATTCTGATAAACTCCCGTTGGCTCGTAAATTGTGCTTTTCCGTCGGAAGTTGCCGTCAGGCGTTCACGTTGAAGCGTAATAAACGTTAAAGGACTTATTCCGAAGGACAAAGAGCGAATGAAAAATAATTATATGCCGCGGGCTCTGAGCAAGCCAAACGCATTTGTTTTCACAGATGGCCTCTCGTCTCTCGTGGAAGTGACAATTAACGAGCTCCGGAATTGCTCCAGACGAATGCCATAATAAAAATGCCGAAACAGCGTTTCGAGAGGCAACAAAATATTCGACCAAAATTCCAACGATGGTCTTTTATTTGATATTCCACAGTCGAACGCGCTCGTGGCATCGACGAATCCGAGTGACCGCGCGCCGCACGTGGTTTAATTTTATCACGACTACAGAGTTCCGCACAGGGCACGAGCGCTTACGCCTACGGAATCCCACGATTGCCAGCGAATGCTCCGAGATTAATTAATACAGCTCGCGTGCAATAACGATCTGGGTTTTATAACAGAGTGGGATGGTAGGTAATGAGGCCGTTGCATGCCCGACGAAAGGACAAATACATATACATAGTGTATGACGTAAAAAAAAACCAATAATAATAATAACGGAGTCACTCAGTTTGTTGCTAATAAACCGAGTTAGAGATAACGAGAGCATTTTTCTCCGCCGGATTTGGCAATACGAACGAGTTCAGGCGCCGTTTTACTGTTAGCACGCGGAAAATCTCGTATCGCGAATTAAGTAATAAAGTTGTAGTTGCCAGAGTCGCTATTCGTTTGCCATAACTTGTGGAGGTACTTTATGCGAACGCGCCGCTTATTTACAGGAATTCCCGTGTACACGTTTTTATTTTTTTTTGTTTTCGTCACGCGCACTAAATTGGCACGAGGCGGCGACCGGGATTTCACGAAAGAATTTAAATCAGAGCTGTCAGTCCGCCTATCTATTCCGTCTGTAGGTAAATCTCGATACTACCACTAATAAACTGGCCCGCAATATGTGACAAGCGAGTCCACTAATTATTTAGCCGGCAATCAACGAGCATAGCGAAATTGAACTGGAAATTCAAGTGCAGTCATAATCAATCCGTAATCGAGCATATTAAGTGCGTGAAATTGGGTGAACTTAAAATGCGGTTTCGTCGAAAATACAACGGGGAAAAAAATGTCAAAAATAGAAATCGATCGTGGATCGGCTGGTTCAATTTTCGTGCAATCAAGAATATCGGCCATTATTCTTTGAACGAATTGCACAGATGGCAAAGTGCTTCGGGGGCCTGTGCAGCTCAATCGGACGTATTGTTCTCCAGGGACTTTTTCCGATAGTCCATTACGCATACGCTATAGCGTGTGGATTGCGGCGTGGGCCATGTGGCCATTTCCAAGCGCACAGATTATTTAATGGGAACATGTAGGAGCGCGATATTTCGAAACAATATTGTCATCGGAATATCGCCGTAAAGCGTTTTTTCAATGAGCAACGAGTCGCCAAGTGGAGAGGATTGTGTATCGTGGTAGTCACGCCCTTTTCGCAGTTGCCTCATAACCGGGCGTCAAACACGCACACCCCGTAATGAATACTTCCGAAATGAATAATTGAAACCCACTCTACTAATTATCCCAATGAAACCGGCATCGGTTGTAGATTTTCTATAGCGAGCGTGAATACCTCAACGCGGTGTACGATTTGTTTACGATGCTCAACTTTTATGCTGTTGTATAAATAAATAAATAGATACAAACATTAAATAAAAGCTGCTCAAAAGTTAGATCGCAATTAATGAAAAGCGGATGCTAAATTATACTTATTTGCAGGTCAAAGAATTCTAATTATAGAAGCAAACAGTTTTAAACTTGTTTTTTGGGATCATTGATCGCACACATTGACGTCTCGTCTTACCTCGAGATTCGCGCAAGCACCTCTCGAACTCCGAATTACGCGGCAGAGACCTGACTCTGTTGGACTCACCTGAAACAGAAAGCAAAAAAAACCCCAATCAGCATAGTCTAGCTGTCAACCCGGAGATTGGAATGCCAACAAACAAACAAGAGACAAAGACACGACAATCGCAGGCCTCATGTTTAACGAGGCTGCCGAACAATTGCAATTACAAGTTCCCAATTACGACGGCAGTGGCCGGGCGCGCATCGTGGCACCCGGGTGCACCTGGAGACATTCGGGCAGAGGGTCCCCCCCACCCGAAATGCTTCCCAATTAGAGCGGAACTCGGGTACGTCGAACACGACTGATTACACGACCTGGGACACTTATCTCTATAGCTTAAACTTGGTCCCGGGTCTCTGTCCTCGTCGAATGCACGAGAAACGATCGAGACAACCGCTTCGTACAGGTTTGTGGTTGTGCGAGGACCTCAAACGACGACAACGGACGATAAACAACTTGCTGAAGGTGATGGCGATGAATCCCCTCGTCAATGGGAACGACAGAACGACGACAACGAGAAGGATGTGGAGGATGAAGAGGAGGCGACAGCAGTTCAGTTACACAACCCCATTTCGTGCGGCGAGGGAGCTGCTGCTGCTGCTGGCCACTCGTGTGACGAGACTATGCTCATCTCTGATGTACTGCGCGGCTACGTGTGTCTCGTTGTGTTGTGCGCGACGATGCGCGCCGAGCCCGGGAGCCCAAGTTTTTCGCGAGGACAGCTTTTTTCCACGTCGTGGTGCACACGAGAGTTTAATGGACGGGCCGAGCGCCTGCCATATCCGTGCGCGCTCCAATTCCTCCGACGTATCCACGTGTGCACAACACACAAAGACAAAGACATGTGGACTTATGTACGTGGGCTCGTATGTTCGTTACTCCCAGCAACAGCTGAAGCAGGGGCACTGAAAAAAAAGACACTCGAGGATGACGCTGAGGTCAGTAGCCACTGGCACAACTAGCCTGATCGCTGTGGACGAATAAAGTGCGTGCGGACTGGTGCGGGCCGCTCAAAACGTTGTCCGAACTGGTCCGAAATTGACACGTTAATAGCAAATTCCCAGGGGCCGAGGGGGAAACGAACTCTTGGACTCTGTTTTTGTTCTGAAGCTTTTCGCTTTTAACCTGCCAATGGCGGGACAAAAAAAATCGTTGTGGCTTTACTGTAAGGCGGGCATATCGCCCCTAAGGTACGAATCTCTTAAGTCAGAATTCTCATCCCGCGCCATATGGCGAAGGCACTCGAACACCAGCTAATGTACGCTAATCACTGAAGTTCGAGCGGAGTCCGAAAAAAAGCCAAGCACCGGGAGTTTTGCAACGCGATGCATCCGCTCTCTCGGTCGATGCGTGGCTGCGTGAGCCACGAGCGTTTCAGATCCAGCGGGTACTTGGGGAACATTCCAAAAACAGAAATAGCGTTGTATAAGTTATTATACACGGTAAATTATTATACGCCGCGCAATATGGAGCAAGTACGCAATTCCTTTGCAGTGATTATTCTCAGTTACGTCTGACTACTTCGCGGCTCTCGGTTTCTTTTTTCGCGATCCGCGCAGCAGGGGAGACCGGGGCTGATTGAATCGTTTTTATTCTGCAGTTCTCAACAATTTTCGAAATTACGGGTTCAAAAATTCTTAAATGTATTTTTATTTTTTCTTCACACGTCACCTCAATTACCGTAACTTTTTGAATGTTGCAAAAAGTTACGGCACCAAAAGAAAAATCACTTAGACACTAAACCGATGTTACTTGTGTCAAGAAGCATCACGATTTCTCTAAGAACAAAATGGACCATTTAAATTGATTGTCAAAAGATGACTTACAAGTGATTTAGGAGATACCGCGATCCAAGTTGCCCCGGTGACCGCCGCGCAACCGGCAGTATATAATAGCAATAGCAGAAAATCCGTGGCATCGAGTCGACCCCGGAGGCAAATCCTTCGACGGAGTTAATTGCCATCCTCACATATCCTCCCGCCTGGATTCTTCTGGAATATGGTATATAGCGTCGAGCCCGCAACGACTAGGCGTGGGGTTCCTCGCGGGGCTCCCTCGACGCATGAGCGGCGGAAATATTTTTAAAAAACGGTGCGCGCGAGAGGCCAGAAGAGAAAAAGGGAAAAAGAGCGACGAAGGACCGATAAAATCGGTAAACTCGCTCATGCCTCTATGTATTTATCCTATTAGCCCTGTGGCTCCGTAACGCCCGCGAGTTTTATATACGACCGGGTAGCCGTAGCGTATCAAGGACTCGCACCGAAGGACTCGGAATATCCGAAGATTCGAACCCTTCGTGGCATTCTCCACAGTTGTACTCGACACTACACTCCGTGGCATTAGAGGAAACGATATATTCACGAGGCTGTGGGGAGAAATCGAGAAAACGAAGAAATAAACGAGAAAGAGGGGAAGAGAGAGAGAGAGGGGGGGGGGGGGGATATATATCTATAGGAGGAAAGAGGCGAACGGATCTGCCGGGCGAGGCGCTTAAAAGGCTTTGACGTCAATGCGCCCGGTGCCTTCTTGCCTGGCCGAATGACGACCATAACCGCATACGAAACGAGACCTGCGCCACGGGGTGCGATCTTCATTCTTCGGTAGTTCCCACTGGGCACCTTCGCCATTCGCTTCTCCCCCCAACCCCTCCCTGGACGTTTATTTTGCGTGATCTCGTTTCAACGAGTCGCAACTAATTTAAGGGATGGACTTAGGAATCCAAGTTCGCCATTTGTCAGGCCTCAATTGCCGATCGTCTTTTGGTCCTTTTGCCGCTACCAATCCGAAGTGAGCGTAACTCAAGACAGTTAGGAGCTCCACGTGAAGCTATCAGGAGTCCAAGTTCCCCGTTTATCAAGTGTCTCAATCGCTCTCGTCGTCTTTTCGACGGTGTCCAACCGATGGAAGACAATTAGGAGCTCCATACGAAGCAGGTTAACGATCAGAAATCTTCACCGAGCCACCGAAAAATCGAAAACAGTTCGAAGTATCGCTTTCATCGTCTTTTCGTCATGTCCAACCAATCGAAGACAATTGGGAGCTCCACGCGAAGCAGGTTACCGACCAGAAATCTTCCCCGAGCCACCGAAAATCGAAGACAGTTCGAAGTATCGCTTTCATCGTCTTTTCGTCGTGTCCAACCAATCGAAGACAATTGGGAACTTCACGCGAAGCAGGTTACCGACCAGAAATCTTCACCGAGCCACCGAAAATCGAAGACAGTTCCAGATAAACCCCAACCTGTCCCGCTTCGACGTGTTCCAACGTTACCTTACCGAGAGACTCCGCGACGGCTGAAGTTTCGGAATGCGGGTAACTCGCGGAGCGTTTCGACATGACCCCACGACTTCAGCCCCGGGGATCACGCGCCAAAACATGACCAAAAGGCAAAATAATTTTTTCCGACCGCGTCATTAAACCGCACGAGGCGCATGAGCTTCGTCGCCGGGCTCGAAAAGCGGCTGAAACTGGCCGTGGAACGAAGTAACTGCCGCGATGAGTGGCACGTCGGGCAAAAAACGAGTACCGCGTATCCGAAATAACGGGCCCTTTTCTTTTTAGGGGGAGCACCTCGCGCCCGGCACCCAGACGCTTTTGGGACGCTTCGCACGCGGTATTCGCTCGGAGCGCTGGTAGTGGTCGTCGCTCATTGCGCTTCAACAGTTCGCACACGCACCGTTCGGGCTCGACGGCGGCCGACTACTCGCAGTGTGTCATCACACCGTGCGACTACCGGCGAACAGACGTCACTGTTTCGACGGGACGGCCAAACGGCGCGACAGGTTAGTGCAGTCTGAGGCGACTAATTGGTCAGGAACGTACGGCTCATTCTTTGTTGAGGTCCTCCCCGGGCTGGACCGGGGAAACGGGTAGTCCAGTTTTGTTTGACACCTGTTGGAACGCTTGGCGATTGGCTGGACCTTTCGAGCCGAGGCTAATCTGTTCTTGGGGTGATTCTGCACATTTTTGGTGCAGGTTTCGATGGATTGAAGTGGTCTGATAAACATTCAATCCTGGTTAAAAAAACCATAATGGTATTTTTTAAATGTTGGGCTTATGGACATTTTCGTGGGGCCCAAATGGGTAAATGGGTGATGTCACTTTTAGGTGATCTTTTAACTCATCTGTCATATTCCGTGTGTATCGCTTCATTTAGCCGTCTGTCTGCTATTTTATGCCGGTTGCGGTACGTTTTTTCTGTGTTTCCTTGTATCTCTGGTCCTTACGGATTTTATTCCAGAATCAGATAATTGTTTTATTACTACTAAACCTATCTGCAGTTTAAAAGACAGTTCAGATGATTACACAGACAAAAGTTCTGACACCGTAAACGGTCTAAACTTCAATAATTTCTTGTAGACATGTCTAGGATCCTATAACAAACATTTGTCACGTACACTTGCATCCATTTCCCGTCGTATCCTGGGCAACGTATCTGATTCTCATGATGTTGGGTCAGGTTCCGCAATAATCAAAACCGCATTCGCACAGATATCCTCACTCCGTAGATCCCTCTTCAAAAAAATCACAAAAAAACTCCACAAATCATAAATCACAATTCACATTTCACAAACAAAAAAATCCAAAAACTGTCACTGTTACGCACGATCGGCGGCTTCGAGTGCCTCAAAAAACACTTTCATTTCACGAAAACAGCGCGACCGTTTTGCAAATTCTATCGGCGCGGCTAACGGATCGAGGGAAAGCGATAAACGGGGAATGCGAGCGAGGCATCGATCGATCCGGGGAAGCACGCGGGCACCGTGTGTCCCGGCGAAGTCAGTTGCGCGCGCGTGAAGCGTGTTCCTTCCTCTCGGTACGGTTAGATAGTGAACACCGTCAGCGGGGAATGGACTGAGACACCGAGTCTCGCGGGCTGCGTATGAGAGTAAATATTAAGCTCTCTCGTGGTCTCGTGCCGAGTCGCTGTTGCCCCGCACCGCGCGCTGCTCCTGCTCCGCGTGTCTGTGCGCCAACGCGTCACATGCGTGCGCGCCTTTAGCCTCGCCGTGTGCGTGCCGCGTCGTACACACGACTCGCGCGCCGAGGCCCCGCGAGTCTTGCGCTCGCGACGCTCGCGAGATCCTCGCGGGAATGTGTGTCAAACCGGGACGCGCGAGTGTGAGTCTCATCGTCGCGCGACTGACTCCGTCCTTTCGGCGGTCTTAGGACGCGGTTTTATTTCGCGATTGCTCGTCGCGCGCGGCTCTTTGTTTTGTCGAAACAGGAATTCGACCAGACGCGGCTCCTGGTATCGTCCGGCGGGTTCCGCGAAATTGGGACGGAAAAAACGAGTCCTCGATGAGTTGCATCACGCTCCGACGATTTCTCGACATTTTTTTCGCGCGAAAAAAAAATATATACATATAACGAACGAATTATACAACGATCGTTGTTAACAAATAAATGTATCGTATCCAATTTTTGTAACATTTGAAATAAAAAAAAAATTACAAATCGGGCTTTTTAGAAAATTATTTTGAAAATGAAGTGAAGTTAATCAACTGCAAAAATAATTCTTTATTCTCAATTTGATTTAAATTCTCAACTTAATTACCAACAATTAATACTTGTTACAGTTTCCTTCCCGGAAAAAAATCAACACTATTTCCGCGATTTTTTTTTTTTTTTCGTGCATTTCAAGAAAAAACAATTGCAGGTATGAAAGTGACGGCGAGCGAGCGTGGAATGCATCCATTATAATACATTATTCGGGGTGAACTGTTCCGCGATATTTTAAAAGCATTATTAACCGCTAGGCTGTGCCGTTTACGTATTAGCGAATCCGCGCGAGTTCTCGCGCGATTTCGCGTGCATCGGGGGGCCGACAGGCATATATTATAGATATATAAATGCCTGCGTACGCGTATATCGCGTACGCGGCTGCGTGTGAGCACCTACGCTCGCGTGTGGCCCTTGTAGGCGCAGCGGCGGCGGCGACTCGAGATCGCCATGCAGGGCGAGAGCGAGCGAGAGGCGGACGACGCTATGCAACGCGCGCGCGACGCTCGGCGAAGAAGGCACCGCCTAATGAAATCCGCGGAAAAGTGGCTGCCACCCTTCGGTCGGCTCGTTCCCCTGAGTGCGCGCGTTCGAAGAAACAGGTTGTCGACCGAGTATTCGATATATATTTCTCGCATTCGTCGACTCTGGCGCGATGCTTATACGCGTATATAGCGGACTAAAAGTTTCTATATATAGTCCACGCTTGGTGCGCACGCGGTCGAATATTTTGTTGAGAAATAAAAAAATGATATTTGTTCCTCCTTACCGTGGTAAAAATGAATTTAAAGATTTGTCACTTGAAATGAATTAATAAATTAATAGAAATCAAATTGAAATATAATTGAAGAATTTTTTTGGCTGCTGTACATTTTGGTTCATTTTTATAAACATTTTGTTTTACCTGTTTCGAGCTCCTCGTTGTCAGCGCCGCGAAGACAGGAGTGAAAACTTCGCGACAGTCTTCGGCCACCAGGCGACGTTCCCTCCATTGACACTGATTGATTCATCTTGATTGTAGTATTTAACGACTGTCGACTTTTTGTAAAAAAAAAGTGGTGATGATTTTTCTTTTTAAGTTGGTCCGGTATCGAGTGACGATTTTGAAGACATCTCTTTCGATTTACGAAAGAATTCTCAAAGCGCAGTCCGCATTTCTCGGTTAAGCTCGGTTCTTCGTTATTTTTTCTATGACGAGCGAACTAATTTTCCGAAGCGGAGATCCAGCCGTTACGGGCAGTTGAATCGATTCACCTGAAAAATTAAATACAATATTCGCCGCGATCCTAATTGACTCTTATTTGCGACTTTGTTTGACTCCTTTTTGGCGACACGGTTAGCGTTGATGACAGTTGGAAGTTGATCGGTACGTCGTGCTTAATTAATTAGCCATTTTCTAATGACTTCGGTGGTTCAGTCGGCGAACCGCCAGTGCTCGGCGCCGGCTACGACGAGCCCAGAGGCTGTAAATGGACTCAATTGGACTGTGAGAGTTTTTCGTAATGAGAGGTTTCGACCGCAAACTCACTTGCGGAATCCTAAGCAGTTTAATGGTGCCTTCACATCGGAACGAGACTAAAAAATATACGTGAAGTATTTTTTTTATTTTTTAAACGCACTTAAAAATTTGGTTACGTCAATTCTCAAACTTTGGTCACTTCGAATGATAATTTTTATCACAATAATTAGTCACTTTAGTGGGTTTAAAAAATTTGTTTTTCTCATGCCAACAATGGCAAATTAGGTTTTTATGTTGCAATACTTTAGTTCGTAGGGGAAAAAATGGTGAATGCACTCACTAAGAGACGATTAGACGTAAACGATGTTAATGTCGATTGCCGGAGTTACGCGAGGAGAAACGAAACGCTCGTTCGTTCATCCTTCGGTAACCCAGGCAGAGCCTCAGTTAGATCATTCGCTCTCTCCACGCGGATTTACGAATCGGCCCGCGACGTGACTTACAATGCACGAAGATGCCGATGCAAAAAGCAATTTAGCGCGTGTACGGTCGATAAAGAACCGTCCACACGTCGTGTGTAGTTTCGATTTCTAGCAACGAGCTGCATAAATTTCAATAGCGGAAGTCGAATCCACCTGCATAAAAACGCAACCCTCGTCGTCATCGACATTTACGAACGGTCTTTTTTTTAAATCGTGCAACGAGTAGTAACAAAAACCAACAATTATTTCACGCACCGCCTCGGGCCGAGTTTCGTAACCTCCCGCACAAAGCGAAGATATTTGCGAAGAACTTTCGCTCCAATAATCCGTGTATTTCGAAATGTCGAAAACGCATTTCGAGATCGGGAATGTCGAAACGATTTTACAGGACTTTACGGCCGGCGTCGCGTTCGGGGTGGGAAACTAAAGCGTCTTTAGACTCTCGTTCCTTTCTTTCTTTTTTCTTTCTTTTTTTTTATCACACAAGCCCGTAAATGGCCGTTCCGCGAGTTAGTGCGCGCCGTACGCGTCGCTGGAAAACGCCTTCTTCGCCGATCGGCGCGTCCCGTGACTGCATAACCGCCGCGCATAAATCACTTTGCGAGCTCCTCTCGCGCGCGCGATCCCCGACAACGGGGTTTATCCGCTGACCGCACAATGAGTCTCTCGCCGTTTCCATTTCTATCTCTCTCCCCGTATCGGCCTCGCGCCCGTCGTACTCACGATTCTATCGCTTGTGTTCCCCGACGTTGCAAAATGATTCAGTGATTAATATACAAAAGGTACGCGCCAATACCATATTCGATAAAACAGTCGCGCGTAAGGCGATCGCGCCGACACTCGAGAAGGGATAATAAAAAAAAATTAAGTCCGGCTTTCCAACCGGATTTAATCTTTTTATTAGATAGGGATTTCTGAAATTCATTTTATAAATTTCTTTCAGTTTTACTGTTTTCGAAATAGAATAATTAAAAAATTAAGCACGAATGACTGGAATTCTTTTGCGACAATATTCGTCTCATTGTTTCGTCACCTCATACTCTACACTTTTTCTCCACTTCATTTTAAAATCCGATAAAAGCAATCGATTTAAATGTCAATTAAAAATATTGGAAACACCATAATTGACCAAATAGTCATAAAAGGCGATTGTAATGAAATTAAAAAATAAAATAATAACAAAATTGAGTCAGCGAAAAAATAATCATTTTAAAGCGCAATACTCGACGTCCCCCGTTTCGCCATATTGTTTTACAATTTCCCTCCAACTCTCGCGCCGGCCGTTAAAATCCAGGCGCAGAAGCAATCAGGTCCAATTATCGCGATAAATAAACGGCACAGCAGGAAGCCGAAGCCTCGCGAACGGTGCGCGCGTTTAGTCGTGTTTTTTCCGCCTCCTCGCGCGTTCCTTTGACAAACGTTCTTCTTCCTCTTCACTCATATGGACAGACGGGCCGCGTGCAGCCCGGTATAGATATATCGCGGGCAGCTTGCGCGCACCCGTTCGCATTGCCGCGTGTTCGCGCGACACGGTCCGATCGCGCTCGATGCATATTTATGCGGTGAACCCGGGGAGGGGGGGAGGGAAGACGCGCGTAGGTGCGCGAATGTGGGAGTCGCGCGAGTGGGCGCCACGTAATTCCAGATGAGAGTAAGAGAGTCAATGAAGAGTCTGCCTACTTCGAATCGACAGTGAAATCGAGATCGTGAAATCGACCATCGAACATTCCGGCGATAAACAACAATAAAACGAGCCGGTGGCAAATAAACTACGTGTTCCGATCTCGCGATTACTATTTTCGATTTCAAGTTCAATGCACGAGTCATCGGCACGAAAAATAGGAGTGCCTTCGTTATCTTAATTAAACGAAAATTATTGGTATTGAAAATTGTGATATGAATTATTTTATAAGGAATTTTTTTAATGAACTAGGCTAATTGCACGCGCTGGCGCGCGTGCCTGAAAAACTTTTCGCCAAAATCGACCTCAGAAATAACCTATACCATCGTTCTCAAGTCGCATGTTCTACCCCTGAAAACACTGGTTATTAACCTTTTTGAATCGATTTTGAAAAAAATATTTTTTTCAACCTGTTATTAGGGGTAGCATATGCGACTTGAGAACAATGGTATAGGTTACAAGTCGATATTTTCAAAAGAAAAAAAATTGGGGTCGATTTTGGCGATTTTCGGTCCGGGGCCGGTTCTACGATTTTTGACAGAAAAAAAAAATTTCGTCGCCAAAAAAATATTTTTTTCAAAATCGATTAAAAAAGGTTAATAACCAGTGTTTTTAGGGGTAGCATATGCGACTTGAGAACAATGGTATAGGTTACAAGTCGATATTTTCAAAAGAAAAAAAATTGGGGACGATTTTGGCGATTTTCGGTCCGGGGCCGGTTCTACGATTTTTGACAGAAAAAAACATTTTCGTCGCCAAAAAAATATTTTTTTCAAAATCGATTAAAAAAGGTCAATAACCAGTGTTTTTAGGGGTAGCATATGCGACTTGAGAACAATGGTATAGGTTACAAGTCGATATTTTCAAAAGAAAAAAAATTGGGGTCGATTTTGGCGATTTTCGGTCCGGGGCCGGTTCTACGATTTTTGACAGAAAAAAAAAAATTTCGTCGCCAAAAAAATATTTTTTTCAAAATCGATTAAAAAAGGTTAATAACCAGTGTTTTTAGGGGTAGCATATGCGACTTGAGAACAATGGTATAGGTTACAAGTCGATATTTTCAAAAGAAAAAAAAATTGGGGACGATTTTGGCGATTTTCGGTCCGGGGCCGGTTCTACGATTTTTGACAGAAAAAAAAATTTTCGTCGCCAAAAAAATATTTTTTTCAAAATCGATTAAAAAAGGTCAATAACCAGTGTTTTTAGGGGTAGCATATGCGACTTGAGAACAATGGTATAGGTTACAAGTCGATATTTTCAAAAGAAAAAAAATTGGGGTCGATTTTGGCGATTTTCGGTCCGGGGCCAGTTCTACGATTTTTGACAGAAAAAAAAAGTTTCGTCGCCAAAAATAGTATATTGTGCAACAAGGGTCGAAAGTTGGCAATTGCGGCGAGTGTGAGGTTTGCTGCCCGAGCGAAGCGAGGGCTGCAATCACACGAGTCGCAATTGCCATTTCGACCCGTGTTGCACATCATACTTTTTGTAACGAGTGCACGAATCTGCGGCACTTGGAATGGCAGTCGCGCGAGACGAATGCTGAAAAGTGAGGTTGTGATTGAAGGGACGAAAGTGAATGACAGAAACTCCCAAGGGACGAAAGTGAACGAAATGCGAACTGCGCATGCGTGACTCTGTCATTTCACCACAGGTTCGCAACTGACAGGGAAACGGCCACTTTCGGCTCGCAAGACTGCCATGGAAAGTGCCGCGATTCGTGCACGTGTTACAAAAAATATTTTTTTCAAAATCGATTAAAAAAGGTTAATAACCAGTGTTTTTAGGGGTAGCATATGCGACTTGAGAACAATGGTATAGGTTACAAGTCGATATTTTCAAAAGAAAAAAAATTGGGGTCGATTTTGGCGATTTTCGGTCCGGGGCCAGTTCTACGATTTTTGACAGAAAAAAAAAATTTTCGTCGCCAAAAAAATATTTTTTTCAAAATCGATTAAAAAAGGTTAAAAACCAGTGTTTTTAGGGGTAGCATATGCGACTTGAGAACAATGGTATAGGTTACAAGTCTATATTTTCAAAAGGAAAAGAATTGGGGTCGATTTTGGCGATTTTCGGTCCGGAAAAAAAGTAACCTCGATTTTGGCGATTTTCGGTCCGGAAAAAAAGTAACCTCGATTTTAGCGAAGTGACGAAATTTCGAAAAAAGTGAAAAATCATTTTTTACATTTTTCGCATCGAATTTTATGTTTTTCGAGCAAACAACGGTGGTTTTCGAAATCAGCGGGAAATTTCCCATCTGATAGGGTCTTCAAACTTTACGAAATCAAACTTTTTTTTTCTCGACTTTGTAAAGTTTGGATGTTAATTTCACGTTAATTTTCTTAACGATCTAATTTTGATTCGAGCATATAGTGAGCGCGCGAGCCACTACAACCTGCTAGTATATTTATAATATTATTATCGACGAAATTCTGATGCTTCTGCCATTATTATAGGAACACGGGAACCACCCTGAATGCTTCGAGCACTAATTAATTTCACGCACAAAAGGTTTTCAGGTTATGCAATCCATAACACACAGAGACGCGGACCGCGTGATATAGTGATACGAGGATCGAGGGGCGTGTCGCGTTACAAATGAATTAACCGCATGTTAATTTCGCAGAACGAATTAACGCACGATGAATCTCCTCCATTAGCGCACAGCCGGGCTAGAATCAAATTAGAGCTGGCAGCGTCGCTGCGGGGTGCGCGGTTTTTCGCGTCGGATAAATCGAATTATCCGAGGCTGAAATATATTACCGTAGACCAAAAACATCAGCAATATTCCTGACAAAAAATTGTATACACTAATTATAAATTTTGGTTCTCAAAATTGTTATAATTTTGTTTCTGAAATATATCACCAAATTCCAAAGACATCGGCAATATTTTCGTGATTAAAAATTGCATCCACTAATATAAAAATTTAAATTTCTCAAAGTAAGGAAAGTCATTCATTTTCTAAAACAAAATTGGATACCGTCTGAATTTTGATAATTTTTTTTAGACTGAGATTCGAAAGAAAGTCTGAAAAAGCGTCTTCACAGTGACACTCGAGGATGAAATCTCGCATCCTCGAGCACGCACGACGAGTCGGCTGATTGACGGCCACTTTATATTTCGCGTATGTGACGAAGCGTAAATAGCACGGAAGCCACACGCGAGTGGAACCCACAACTTTTCCCGTCACGCAACCCGCAAAATGTGGAGTACTTTGTTTTTCTCGTTTTTCGATAATTCAATGAACTCGGCTGACTTCCTCGTTAGACAACGAGACGTCTGCAAACATAAAACTCAACCAGGGCAAATATAAATACACATTTTCAAGAGGATTTAACGAGGAGGCTAAAAATGTATCTGGTCATTAACGAGCTTTAAAAAAAATTATACAAACATCAAATAATTTTTTTCTTTTTTTTAATTCTCCAAGCTGTAAGACGCGAATAATCGCGAGACCCGCGGGCGCCGAATGCGCAAATTCCTGTTCCGGAAATAGGAGCGAACGGGTCGAAAATGGAAACCCGAGCGCAAGTGGCAAAAAGCTAGCAACAAGAAAATCGACGTGATGTAGCTTCGAGTTCTGCAATTTCTGGCAGCTCTTATTCTCCCCGTCCTCCTCCTCCTCCTCCTCATTTTCCCTCTCGTCTGGTGTCTCCGGCGAAGTCGCAAATAAGACCGATAGGATCATCGGAGGGCGTGACGGTAAATTTCGCGGAGCTAATTAACGCGCCGATTCCGTCTCGTGACCGCGCGACCGTTTATTCCCCGTCTACTCGCCGCGCGTCTCTTTGCGCCGTAAACGTTCGTTAGCGTCGGCGCCGCACGATTCGCGTTAATTCCGGGATAATCGCGCACGGATGTTGCCGACCGTCCTCGCTGTCAGTTTTTCTTTTTCTTCTTTTTGTATTTATTTCTTTCTATTCAATCCAACCGAGTGTCTGTGAGTCCGTCGTGCGGGTCCGCCCTAAGGACCTCACCCTGGATCATAAGAACAAACGCCACGAACGCCAGGGACGAGTGTGACGTCTACTGGCGGTCATTGCGTGCAATGTGTGCGGAATTTCATCGGTCTCCCCTGCCAATTCTTTGCTTTGTGTGGCTGTCATTCCTGTATCTCGTGTCGTTCACTTCGTACATATGGAAATCGCATTGTTTCGGTGTAACGCATCACCTCGAGGGACATAAATTCATTTATTACTGAATATAATAATTTTCCCCACCGCGACTTTTGACGACTTGTAATCCGAAACAAAAAACAAAGCTGCCAGCCAAGCCTGACTAAAATTTTTTGTTTTTGACAAAACAATTTTCTTGCGAATTTTTAATTAGCGTCGACGCCGAAATTTGCCAGTGTAAATTAATACGGTTATTGTGTATGTAATCTTTTATTTTATAATTTTATAAATATATGGAATTAATTTTTTTTCGTAATAATACACGAACACAATATCATCTGACGTATCATCCGGTTACGAGGATCCACCTAACCGATTGAATAAAAAAAAACCATTGTTAACAAAACCCGACGCAAAACCCGGCAACACGAAACGAAGTGGCCGATGCAAACGTGAGATTTTCACCTCTGCGTGAGCGTCGAATGTATCGCGCACAAAAGATTCGAGAATGACGCTTGAACACGCGCGAAACTTGCGCGACGACGAGCGAACAACCAGCGACGTAATAGACCTAAAAGCGAGATAAAGAGTTAAAAGTGGTTCAGACGTTCAAGGACGAAAAAGAGTGAAAGAAAAAAAGATTAACGAACGTCCTTGCTGCTTTCTCGCGCATATTCAACCTCGTGGAAAGAGCATCCGATTCCGTGACGCGAGTTCGCTTAGGACGCTCGGCGTTGCACGTAATAGAAAAAAGAAACCTATAGCCACGAGAACCCCCGATGCTCGCGGATACTTATCGGCTTATCGGGTGCCCGACTTACATACATTAAAAAGGACCTGAGCCATCACACTCGGCCCGTGTTTATTTCCATTTGACCCCGCGTAGCCGCGAACACACAAATCGTCTGCGTGTAAATATTATCTCTGCCCTATATCGAAGTGGAGTGTGAGATCCGACGCTTTTTTTGTTGTCATTCGGCGTTACGAGAACTCACGCGATTGCGTAATCATCTGTGTACAGTATGTTTACGTATACTAGCCCATATATGCGAGCTTCGCGCTCTTACCCAGATGACACAAAAAAAAAATCGAAAATAATCAAGTTTTTTGAATTTTTCGTTAAAACCATCGCGTTTAGAAAAAAAAAGCGAATGACGAATTCGTTGTGTACGGGTAAAAATACATCGAAATAAATCGTTACCTGTGATGCAAGTTGAAATATTTTTAACAGAGCCCAGACAGTGGCCGAGTGGGCAGTGGTCAGTGGTTCTCAGCCAGAAAGTACTGAACAAGACGATAAAATCTCATTGGAGGTGCCGTTTGCAGCGAGAAGATCCGGTCCGAACGGTGGAGGCCAGACCGGAAGTGACGAGTGGGCGTCTGGCCAAAAGCCCCGACTGATCCACCGAGCACTCGGTGTGGGTTCGCTCGTTACATTTCGTCCGCAATTCCGCGGGGCACATTTACATCGGCCCTGCATATTCACGTACGCGAAAAGCAGGATCGTATCTACGCTTCAATGGATCTGGCGAGGACGTAAAAAAAAAAGGAAAAATAAAAAGAAGACGCAGAAGAGGAGGAGGAGGAAGAAGAAGAAGAAGAAGAAGAAGAAGAAGAAGAAGAAGAAGAAGAAGCAACGTGACGTGCGGTATTCATACAAGAAATCCGTCGAACAGGAAGGAAACCAGAACGGGCGAGACATTTCGCAGCGGGGGAGCGAGAGAGAAAAGCGAGTTAGCCTTCTGGCGAATTTCCAACGCCGCGAGACGCGCGATTCTCCCGTGGAAAATCTTCCTCTTCCCTCACTCGAATGGCATTTTGAATAATAATAAAAGCCATAGCGGGAGCTACACGCGTGATTCACAAAGTCGTGAAGTGGGTTTAAGAGGACACGAAACGTCCGAAGATGTGAAACGTGACCGGAGGAAACGAACGGATGTAAATCGCGTTCTGTGCCCAGAGTCGTAATCCCTCTTTTCTACGATTGTTTACACTCGTTTTTTTCTCGTCACTGTCGCCTTTGCTCGCTCCGAAAGAGTCGAGAGCCCCGCTCTAAATCCATCGGCAGGCGGCGAAGTCTCGCCCGGTTCTACGGTGACAAATTCAATTCAATTTACTTGGCGGTGCCGTCAATGGAAGGTTTCAGTGTCATAGCGTCCTACCAGGCGGCGCTGAGGGTTCAATAACGTGCGGTCAGTAGGCTACGTTGGACCCCACGATGATGCATGCGGCGTGTTGTGTGCATTCAATCGCTTGTATATTGTGCGGTCGTGTATTTTGTGTGCTGCGAGTTCGACGACCTGGCCGGGTTATTTGACGACTGGAGGTCGTCGATTGGAGTCCTGAACGTGGTCGCAGGCTGCGCTGGTCACATAGGGAGAAAAATGGTTTTGTTGGATGGCGAAAAAGTAACGGCGATCTCTTTCATTTGTTAGGTTAGAAAAATGCTGCTCGCTCTACAAAATAATTAGCTAGCCTTATAAAAAAGCGGATTTGTTAGCTTTTTCGGTAAGCCCAAGAAAACCGTTTTTTCTTTAGCCACTGAAGATGGAAGTGAGCAATATTTAAAAATAAAAAACAATTTTACAAAAATTAAAAAACTCCTGACTGAAAAAGAATCTTAATAAATAAACAAATTGGGGAAACATAAAATGGTGAAATAAACATTCGCATATCATAGTTGGGAGATTTTTTCGTCATCAGATGGTGTGAAAATCTCCCAACTATGATATGCGAATGGTTGTCATTATTTCACCATTTTTTGTTTACCCAATTTGTTTATTTATTAGTCTTTTTCAGTCGGGAGTATTTTAATTTCTGTAAAATTATTTTTCTTTCATCCTTTTGCAAAGTAATTCAAACACTTTGTCACGGGCGCTATGAAGTGAGTTACAGAATACGCGTCAATCAATGGCGGCCATCTTGCGATGTTTCGATATATTCAAATAGGCTGTTTGCAAAATTCTTTTGTCTATGCGAATTGACAACTTAGCAGGTCAATTTATGGAAAAACGCATTGGCCACTAGTCATAGAACCGACGTACAAAATTTGGTTAAGTAATAGTTTACCGTTTTCGAGATCATTGGCTACAAAGAAATCGCTCAAATCAGCTGATCGTCGTGAAGCACATAACTCCCGTCTTTTTGCCCGAGCGGGGCAGTCAGGAGTTAAAAATGGGGAACAAAGTACAACCCATTCAGGATGCACCAGCCAACTGTGCAGCATTCGTGGCTTCAACTACATTTAACAAATGACACAGTCGCATAGGCTTAAGGCTAAGCGTGGCTGACTATGCAGAAGCCGCCCCGATTTAGGTGGCACTTTCGGGCGTCGAACAAAGGACAACATTTCCCAAGTACCATGCATGCTCGCCTCCTATTCTGGCTGCGAGAAACCCGAGGCAGAGACGGGAGTGGCCTTGCTCTCGGGCCTGGAATGGACTTCGATAACGAGAAAACCAGGTTTGCCAAGTTCTGGCTTGCCGCTGGTCCACCCACTGCCGGCCCATTGTGCCTATGGACACCGGACGGCTGGTGAACGCGGTTTTGTCTGCGAAGGGCCGGAGTCTGGACCACGCGAATTGTCGGTGACCACACGAGTGGCATTCGGATTAGCTCCCGGGAAATTTCGCGGGGACCATCGTTCCCTGCGGTCCTTCTGCGCGAATCAATTTAAGCCGCCAGGATGGAAGTTTTGATTGCGTCGCGATCCAATTAAATTTAAATTCATTAGCCTCGCTGCTGGACGGAGGATTGAGGAATTGGAGAAGTTAAATAAGGTCGCATGGCCTTCTTTTTGTTTGGTGGAAGGTAACAAAGATGGCGAAATTAATTTGTAAAGTGATGAAAAGAAAACAAAAAGACTGCGGGATCCTGTGAGGTTTTTTTCCAAGCTTGACAAGTTTTTTTGACTGATATTAAAAATCATTGAAGTTCTAAACCAAATGGCAAATTAAGATTTTGACAGCGATAAAGGATGAAACGAGAAATGAATATAAGGCACACGTGTCGAAACACGTGAAATCGACGAAGCTGTCTAAATTGTCGGATTTTCGATTTTGTTGTATGTTGTGCTATTATCGACAAGTTTTCATCCGGTAAAACCGACCACAAGCCCTATACGTGCCGAGCACTAGAACACGAGAAATAGTCGCTTCGCTCTTCACCTTTGCCTGTTCCTCGTCTTCCACGTCTTTCAACGAGTCGGCATTCGATGATCGGTTGCCAAGTAAAAAGAGAGCGCTAAAAATCGAGAGCGAGAGAAAAAGAGCGAAGGACGCAGAGAGACAGGAACGCGGCCGAGAGTGGCACAGTGGTTGCGAAGTGGCCGGGGTTGAAATAGGAAAGGGGGTCGATCGAATTAGGTCGTTCCGAGATGAAACTACGGGAGCGGATCACGTGAGCGCCGGATGACATAGTGAAATCGTCTTCCACTCTGTATAGCATCGAACCGAAAGACTGAAAAACAGAGCCAAACTCCTTCAACATTTTGTTGAACTCAACCACTTCATTTGAACTTTTTTTTACAATATCGGAATATTAAAATCGTAAAAATCAGTGAATGTAATGATGGTTTAAAAATAATAATACATAAAAAAAACGGCCTAAAAAGATCGTTCATAAAAAATCAGCTAAATTTATTCAAAAATGTGCAGTCATAAAAATTCTAAAAAAACACACACATCGTGCATAGTCGGCCCACTTTGCGAGCGATGTACCCGGGTTTCCATAAATACACATCGAACGAAGTTGTGTCAGCGACCTCGTGCGGCCCCATGGAACGTAAAGCTCAAACGTCGGGATCCGAAGAGCACAAGAAAATTGGGAAGAAGAGTTATTGAAATTATTTTTGTAAAATGACAAAAAAATATTTTTCTTGACCACGAATCTTTGATCAATCGGTCACTCAGTATGCACACTGCTAAAAGAATCAGTAAAAACGTTCGATGAAACATAAAAAAGTAGGAAACTACTTTAAAACTATTATTTCTCTTGTTTCTAACACTTCAACACTTATAGGCCGAGCACAATACTGCAATGCGATATCTATTTCGTGGACGCGTTCAACGAACGGAAGGATCCCCTTTTGTTCGGCGTTATCCACACCGGAAGTCGAGCTGCTGGACTCCCGGCTACCTGCCGTCTGTCGTCCGCTATGCTACTTCCTGCCAGTATCCTCGTTCAATCCTACTTTCCTTCTTTCACTCTTGTGCCACTTCCCGTTTTGTACCACTTTTTTGCATTGCAAAAGTGCTAACTTATTATCGTGATTATTAGTGTGTTCAATTAATGCAAGTCAATTAGATAATTTTCGTTTGAATATCGAGCAGTAGTCTGTATAATTAATGATTCGATTTCCGCTGAATTAACCGCAACACTGAATTGATTAAGTAATTAATAAATTATAATCTGCAATTGTATAGTACGACGTATTAATGCAGCTCGTGTGACTTATACGAGATAAAACAATTAATTCAGGGATCACTGACTTATTGAATTGAAAGTGCGACGTTCTTTCGTTGATATGTAAATTCGAGGGGGCCGCGCGACGAATGTTTTGGTACGATATATTCATCTGCGCGTCTGCCGATTACGATATCTCTTGGAGCCTAAAGCGGCACGCGTGCCGGCCTTTTATATACGTTACAGTCGAGTGGATGCTTTTTGTATACGTACGATAAAATTCTGAGCTCAGATACGAGTGAGTCCCATTTGAAGTTTTGACCCACCCTGACGTCAAAACCCTTTCTATCATCTATTCTTTTCAATAATAATAATTATTATTATAGTTAAACAATAGTTAATGTTATTCAAATATTATCATAATGATAATAATAATTATTATGAAATGTCGTCGTCGTATTGTTAATGAAATGTCGTCGTCGTATTGTTAATGAAATGTCGTCGTTTGAAAATCGAAACAAGAGTCCACAGCTTACGGCGAGTACTTTGAAAAAAACGGGAACTCAGAAAGGATTGAGTCAAAGAGGACGAGGCAGATGATAAGATTGTCGAGCGAGGGACAGAGAACGAGAACGGAGAGCTTCGTGGGAACTCGGTGCGGAGTTATTACTAATGTACAAGCGCAAGGACGAGATAGATGGCTCCAGGGCAAAGTGAGCCTCTTCCCTTTTCATCTATATTTATCTATCTATCCGCGTCTCGCTCGGGATGCTGGATCCCAATATTGTAAGCCGCTTACTCGGAAGCTTTCGCGGAGTTACAAAGAGGCTTAGCTTCCATACCGCGGGGCGCATTTTGCCCGGACTCGACGACCGAGCCAATGCGCAAGGGGCAAAACTCCGGCGCGCAAACGGACCGAGATAGGCGACGCGGCTACAATATGCAAATGAGGCTGTGTGTGTGTACATTTTCCATGCCGTTAACAGAGCCACAACGACGCTGCACTTTCCCGGGATAAGCGTTATGCATTACGTACAACGTCGAATGGTGCGCGACATCTGCATACGGTGGCATATGAAACAGCGGAATGAGAATTTTTATAATTTATTCTTGTTTTTTAATCATTTTTATATTCATTTTTATTTAAAAAAATTGTTATCCGTATATTCAATTACGATAACAATTATTATTTACTGCAACTCTTTTTTCTTGTTATTTATCGCATACGGTGGCATATGAAACAGCGGAATGAGAATTTTTATAATTTATTCTTGTTTTTTAATGATTTTTATATTCATTTTTATTAAAAAAAAATTGTTATCCGTATATTTAATTACGATAACAATTATTATTTACTGCAACTCTTTTTTTCTTGTTATTTATCGCATACGGTGGCATATGAAACAGCGGAATGAGAATTTTTATAATTTATTCTTGTTTTTTAATCATTTTTATATTCATTTTTATTTAAAAAAAATTGTTATCCGTATATTTAATTACGATAACAATTATTATTTACTGAAACTCTTTTTTTCTTGTTATTTATCGAGACAGACGAGCCACTTGGTGTCACTGTTCGCGCTCGTCGCTTAACGAAGCTTGGGTTTCGTGCAGTGAATTAACTACCGTTAGAGTTGCAGCATTATCGCTTCGCAGAAGCGCGTTTCTTATAACCGACAGTTGTTTTCCTATCGCGGTGTCTCTTGGCTTCTGCAGTTTTCACGCGACCATTTTATTTTATTAAATTTGAAAATCCTATACGATGGGAAATTTAACGCTGATTCCGAAAAACACCGTAGCTTGCCAAAAAAAGAACGTTCGTCGTGAAAAACGCAAAAAATGATGTTTAACCTCTGGAAGTACACAGAGAAAAAAAATCAATGGATCAACCAAATCCAGCGGTCACCGGCTATCAAATAAATGTGTAGTTAGAGCAATGACATTTTTTGTTTCTTCAACAGTTTCTCGGTTCTGCAGACCAAACGATGGTTAAAGTGAAAAAAAAAAAAGATTGTCGAGCTGATTAAATGATTTACTTGACAGCCGGTGATCGCTGGATTTGTTGAATCAACAAATCTCTTTTCCCAGTGTATGGAAATATTAGGCCATACGCTTCGCCAAAATACAATAACACGATTGAAACTGCTTGTTGGTTAGCAACGAGTTGCAGGCAACCCAACCAGAAAACGAGTAACACGACATCAATACTTATATCGAAAATCCAAGATACTTTAACCACTGATTTTTTTATGAGGGATTTCGGTTGAACTAAATTCGCTTCTATTGTACGGCAAAACTACATTAATTTCCGTAACAGCAAAATTCTAACGTCATTTCCGTTATCAAATATGTTCTTCATCACACGGCGAAACTCAATTACTCGGCGCTCAGCGTCTTCACGCCGGGGACACCGGGCGGCCCGGGTGAAATTTATCATACAAGAGCGACCCAACTTTTCCCGTAATCACGCGGTAATAACTCTTTCCCGACTCGCGCTCGCCGGCGAGCGACGAGATATCGGGCCAAGGAATGGCACAGTGGGAGTCGCGTCGTAAAGCTTATCGAACGATCCACCGGGGGCGCCCGGTGAACTCCGGGATATTACAAGCGGAGTGCAATTTCGAGTTGGAAGGGCTAGATAACTTCTGCTCCCGGCCCGAACCGAGAGCCGCGGAGGTGCGGCGCGTCAACCGCAACCGAAACCGGCAATAGCGGCGCGCGGCCCTCCGACGCGGAATGAGATATCGTACGCGACGACTCCGGACGCTGATGCTGTTCCTTGCGCCCGTAATTGGCAATGCCCGAGTCCCGACCAACGGTAGTAATGACGACGGCGATGATCGCGATGATAACATGTGGGAACGTAATGGGGTAAGTGGATCACCGAGACGCAGACGCGGCGCGGAGCATGAAGAGGAGTCATTAACGATTTTAACCGTGTCGCTCGGCATCGCGTCTTCCCTTCAATCTTATTAATTTCGAGATTTACCAACTTTTCGATTTTCTCCCTTTTTGTGACCAGGGGGAATTAGGCCCTTTTGCTACTTAAGATATTTGGTAAATGGGCCTTGGAAATGTTTTTGTATGCAAACAAAATTCTGGAAAAAATTAGATCAAGAATTCAATTAGGCCCTTCAATTAGGTAATTAGGTTCTTCTACTATTGAACATATTTGGTAAATGGGCCTTGGAAATATTTTTGTATGCAAACGAAATTCGAAATATTTCGAAAGAAGAAATATTTGCGTCGGGAAAATATGTCATTTTTTGAGTTGTTTAATTTTGTTTAATTGATAAATTGTCACAAAAAGGGTTGAAAAGGTTTTGCGGTTGAATGGAACATGCGTTGCCTTTCAGGAGTCTTCAGACATTTGATAAAAATAAATTGACCGTCGCAATATAAAATGTGTTGCTTACCGAATTAAAAAAAAATCCGTGGATCATGCAGATGGAGTTATCGATCGATCGAAACGCTGTTGCACATAATTTCACAATTCCTTTGTTTATCAGACACAAAGAACTCGTATCCCGAGCGCACTAAATATTTCGTTCACTCCGAGGAGATCGGCGATTCCGCGTGGGCGTACGCTAAGCTCCAGCATCCCGTTCTCACGATTCGGTGAATTAACGACGTCCGTTAATTAAACGCGGAGAACTCACTGTCTCACTGCGTCTGTGGGTCACTTTACAGTCCAAGAAAGAAAAAAAAACACCCCATCACTCAACACCTCTCGTTATTCTCACTCTTTCCGCTCACAGATCCTACGAAAAAAATAATACAGTATAAGCTATGCGAAATAAAGAAAAAAAATCGTTGCACATTTCTTCGCAAACAAAACGCATGAAATGTACGCCACGGAGTCTCAATTGTAGAGCGAGCGATAACAGTTTATCAATCCAAGACCCGAGTGACTCATTCTTGCACCTCGCACACGGCAATTACAACCGATTTGCTGTCCTCACGATTCCACGAATAAACAAACAAAAATAAAAAATAAAAAAACTCCGAATATTCACGAACGAAATTTACCAAAAATCCTTCACCAGTCTTCAACCCTTCAGCGACAATCGAAGTGCTTTGAGTCCTTCGAACCACAATTACTACAAATTTTTTCCTATCCTCACAAATTCCACCGATAAACAAACGAAAATAAAAAATACAAATCTCCGAATATCCACGAGCAAAATTCACGAAAAATCCTTCACCGCCCTTCGAGCCTTCCGCGAGGATCGAAGAGGTTTGAGTCCTTGGACGACAGGTACCGGGGTACAGGGCACCTGCGGTTTCCCCTCCCCGGGTTCTTCCCTGCGGTCGAAAAAAAAAATTGCTCTGGGAGCCTCGACGAGAGAGAGACAACCGAACGAAGAAAAAAACGTTTCGCGGGCGAGAGAAAGAAACGGAGAGTCGAGGAAAAAAAGGTGGACAAAGTGTTTTGAGCACCCTCGGACACCACGTGCTAGAATACGACTGACAGTTGGGCTGGATTCCCCCACTCCTCGGGGCGCGTTGCATGAGGAGCGGATGTTTCCCCCTCCCAGCGGCCGCAGGGAAACCGCCACCTCCACACGGTGCAAACAGGTGCGAGGCTGTTGTCGCGTCAGCGGGGGCAAAAGAGTGAGAGCGGGTGGAGGGGGCGGAGGGGGGGGGCAGGGGGGCACAGCCCACATCACGACGATACAGCACTCGGCTCTCGCTGTGTATACAGCACCGAGTACCGAAGCTATATACTGCTCCCTTTTTATCTATTAGCCTCCCGCGGACGACGCGGCGCGCGATAAACTCGTCTCGCTCTTCCGGAACTCGGTAACTCGGTTACGACTGCTGCGCGAGACCCGGAGGCGACGACGCGGCCGATGTGCCCGCGTGATCGGGGACTCTTACAGGGCTCTTTGTGCGAGACGCGAGACTCTTCGTGCGAGACTCGAGTTTGTCGTCCTCATTGGAACGACGGCGGCAAATATGGACTACGACGGAGATATCAAACGGTGTGGAGTTTAATGAGTCTGGGCTGTTTAAAACATTTGGAATTTTTTTTTGTAGACGAATCAGTAATTTTTATTTTTTATACCCTGTATTTAAGTGTCGTGTAATTTTTAGTGTCAGGTATTAATTAATATACCGATTAATGTACCTCTGTCATTTTTTAGTTAATTTTTTTATGATAACAAAATACAGAAATAAAAAGTTGTGATAAATGAAAATGTAAATTTTTATGTAATCATTTATTTTAAGTTTGTGAGCAAATTTTTTTAGCATAAATTTGTTCGGTATTTTTGAAGCGATCAGGTAATTAATTTTCTTTTTTTATGGGTCCGGTGTGCGCGACTGTAGGGCTCGGTGGAAACGCATAGCTGCACATCGGTTCGTACGAGCCACTTATGTGTATATTGTGTACGAGACGGTCAACGACGAGAGCCGCCAGCGATGTACGCGCCCCCGACACGTGACTCACTCGTGTATAGCTCCGGCATCTATATGTATAGTTACGCGAGGCCTCGCGCCACGGTGCAGCGATGTGTTGCACGTATTGTGTACGGCGGTCCTCACGCATATTGTGACGCTGCGCGATCCGACGAGTGACGTGATGTCACTCCCATCGATTCCGGTGACCGATAGCACGGATTAGGTGTCTTTAGCCGGCTGCACGTCGACTCGTTGACAGTGACAATGAGCGAGAAATAGAAAGCAAAAAATCTGTCCCGCGAAAAGATTGAATAATTCTTGCAGAACGTGGAGACCTTAAAAAATGTGGTTCGGCCGAAGAATTCGGCGATCTTGAATGCGGTGATTGGGCTTCCTAAACAGCACACTTTTTTCCGAGCGACCTTCAGTAATTCCGAAGTGTTTGTTTTGGAATTATTCCAGCACCCGCAGAATTTTTTCGACGAAAAAAAACAGCGCGTTTTTAACCAGAAGGAACGGGCGATGTTCGAAAAATGTGTACGAAATAAATTTCGGTTGAAATAACTGAGATACGGGAGCGCTAAGAATATTCATTTTGCCTTGATAGGAGAGAAATAATTCGTGATAATTAATTCATAAAATCTTAATTGTCGGTCCTCGTTAAAAAATACTCACGGCTAAAAGCGAGAGCTAATGTCAATGAATTTGTATTATTATTATTATTATTAATAATATTATTATTAAATTGTCCCCGAGTCCAGTCACGATTTTTTTCGTACCACGATAAAAAAATCTCTCGACAATGACCTGAACGGACCGTGAGGTGGCAAAGCTCGTCTGAACTTCAGAAAGCGCGTGTTGTATAACGCGCGAAACGGGTTGGAAGGACGCGCTGGAAGCCACGCGAGTGGCTGTCGGTTCGAAATCCCGGTGAACAGCGTCAACGGGAAAGCGAGAGATCGAGAGCAAACGAAAGGAAAGGGAACGAAGTACATCGCATACACACGAATATCTACATATATACACAAACTCCATACATAAATATGCAGTACACGTTGGGACGGCCGCACCGCGAGAGCGAGTTAAAACGCGCCAAGGACACCGCAACGACACGTAAAGAATCATCACTTGCGGTGACAACAAAAAAACTCTCTGAGCAGCAAAAAAGAATCCTTCATTCCAATCCTCAAATATTTTTTTCTTTCAACTCATTTTTTTCTTAGTCATGAATAAAAAAAAAAGTCATCTGAGTTCCCTTGAGCTTTATTTGACTCTATTTCATTCAGTGACAACAAAACTCTTTGATCAGCAAAAGAAAAAGAAACCTTCAATCCAATCCGCAAATATTATTTTTTAATTTTAATTAAATATTTTTTCCTCGTGTATTAAAAATAATGATCATCTGAGTTCCCTTGAGCTTGATTTGCCTGTATTTCATTCAGTGACAATAAAACTCTTTGATGAGCAAAAGAAAAAGAGTCCTTCAATCCAATCCACAAATATTATTTTTTAATTTTAATTAAATATTTTTTCTTCATATATTAAAAATAATAATAATAATATCAGTTTCTTTGTACTTTATTTGCCGTCATTCCCTTCTCACTTCCTTCTTCCTCTCTCTTCATCCGTACGATACGCAGCGCTGAAAGCATTTCGTCGTAACTCCATCAGCTATCCTATTGGTCTGTGTAAACAAGAGCCGCACGACGCGTAGTACGTAGCCGAAAATTGAGCCAAAGTCTCGAGCGTTCAATTTTCGGGCGTAGCGATATAAACTTCCCGATCTAATTTATATCTATTTTTTATTTTCGCTCGACGTCGAAGCTCTATCGTCCCCTCTTGATGCAATTACGACTGTACTGTGCGTCCCATCGCGCCTCGTTGAAATTCAAACAACCGTGCATCTCTCTCACCACCCACCGAATCTAAACGCCACTGATCTACGCATCGAAGACTGCGACGAGAGAGATCGTTATCACACTCTATACAATCGCGACCCTGTGGTCCATGCCAACGAGTGACCCAAAATAACGAGTCTCGAGTGACAGACAAATTGCGAAGGAATGCACAACGATGTTTGAACCTTTTTTTTTCTCAAGTGCTTGAAAATCAACTCGTATTTTTTAATAAAAAATTCGAATTCTTTTTATTAAAAAAACTCCAATTTTAGATAAAAAGAATCTCTATTTCTTTTTAATAAAAAAACACATTTTTTAAATTTGAAATCTTTTTTAAATTTGAAAAAAGAATCTATAATTCTTTTTAATAAAAAGAAGTTGTAATACTTTTGAATAAAAAACTCAAATTATTAACATAAAAATAATCTGTAATTCTCTTTAATAAAAAACTCAAATTTTTTAAATAAAAAGAATTTGTAATTCTTTTTATAAAAAAAACCTGGCAAAATCCACAAACACTTTCTTATTTGTTCCGTCGAATATTAAAAAAAATCGCCACTCGCTGTACCTTCGTTAATAATCGGTAATCCATTCTGAAATTCGTACTGGTGCCCGGTAACACGGGGCAACTGCGGCGTATCGCGCGCACTGTTAAGCGCCTCGGGGCACAAACGCGAGACGTTCGGCGAGGCAGAGGAGAGAAAAAAAAAACAACAAGGACGCGGCGCGAGCGTGGCCGACGTCGGGCGTAGTAAGGCACGAGACGCAAGAGCGGCCGCCGGTTCGGTTCGTCGTGCGAGTAGAGTACCGTCGCGCGGGCACATCGGAACTGGACTGTCGGAGTTGCGGTTGGAGGTGGCGGGTCGCCGTCGTCGTCGCCGCCGCTGCTGCCTATGTCTGTCTCGGCGAGCGAGCGAGCGCGCCGCGGCGATGCCGGCAACGACGAGAGGCGAAACTCAGTTCGGAGCCAGCGGGCACGCATTGCCTGGCGCTGCGGCGGCTGCCCCGATGTTTCGTTGTACCGCGCGAGGCCCGTGCCGCGCGAATATGCACCGCACTGCATGCTGCGCCGCTGCGCTATAGTCCGCTCATCGCGCGATACACCGACCATTATTGGCAAAACTATTACAGTTTTTTTTTTTCACGAGCTACATGCTTTTTTAATTAAAAGTTTACAGCGATGTTCGTTGATTTTATAAATTGCGATAGCAAACTTTTTGATTTAAAACGGGCTTGGGAAATTCTTCGTCAGGTTTTGTCAATAATTGTAATGTATTATTATTATAATTATTATTGTTATTATTATTATTATTATTTTATTTTTATTATTATTTATTTATTAACGGATTACACCTTTTATACAAATTTGTATCTGTACTTTTTGATAGACACATTATTACTACTAATATTATGGAATACGATGTCATTATTGTTATTATTGTTAGAAATGAAGATGCATGAAAAACTTGTCGAATACACGAGTCTTTTCTCGTCGGCGAACTTGTCGTGTCATTTTTGTAATGAATTCCGCGTGGTCCGTGCTATTCGCTTCTGTAACGACTCCGGGCAAGTTCGCTGACGCGTTGTATATCCGAAGAAGTCACAGTGCGTAGCATCTGGAAGTCGACGTGCGGCGTGCGCCAAGAGTCGTCGTCGTCGTCGTCGTTGTCGTCGAAGTCGTCGTCGTCGTCGGCGGCGGCGGCGGGTACAGCGACCAGACAGATATAGGCCCACTCGGAGCGCGGCCAGACGACAACGAGATACACGTAAGTGAAACCGAGTGCAGGAAAGGAGCATCAGGGTCTCTAGCGGCGAAGCCGCCGAGAACCGAGAGGCTTTCAGCCACTCAGTTGGGGGTCTGCACCAAGATCCCTCGAGAGTAAAAAAGATAAAAATACAACAACAAAAAAATGCAATTTTTTATAGAAAAAAATTGCATAAATTATTATTATTATAAAAAAAATTCATATTTTTTAAGCCTAAAAATTGCTTGAATTATTATTTCATATAAGAAAATTCCAAATTTGGCGTGGAACAAGAAAATTGCATAAATTATTATTATTATTAAAAAAATCCATATTTTTTAAGCCAAAAAATTGCTTGAATTATTATTTCATATAAAAAAATCCCAAATTTGGGGTGGAAAAAGAAAATTGCATAAATTATTATTATTATTTAAAAAATCCATATTTTTTAAGCCAGAAAATTGTTTGAATTATAATTTCATATAAAAAAAATCCCAAATTTGGGGTGTAAAAAGAAAATTGCATAAATTATTATTATCATAATTATTATTGTTAAAAAAATGTAAACGTCAAAATGTTCTCTGGTCTCATTTCCGTCATCACATGTTACGTTGCGCATACACGCAAACCGTTTGGCGCAATTCGCATCGACGTAAAGCCTAGAGCAAACATCAATCTGTCGCTTCTCGCGCACTCGTTCGGTATCTTTGGCGCTCGCGAGCTTTTCGCCGCAACAACTCACGACAAATAGTCGGGGATTAAAAAGATATGAAACCAGACGATTCTCTCGTGCTCGTCGAGCGAATAACAGCGGCCTGTTCGCCGTCGAAGCGCGCGATACGCCCGCTCGGGCGCTGTGTGCGTGTTCGCCGATCCACACGAGCGTGTTGCACACGCCGAACGTACACGTTTCATTTTCATTACTCCCGCAGCGCACGTGCATGCGGCGTACTACTCGTGCAGAACGCCAGCTGCGATATTTACAGTCGTGCGCGGGTTACTTCGAACGAGGCTTCTTCCTTTTTTTTCCGAATCCGACGAACGGAACCATCGACGGAGAGTGAAAGACGGGAAGACGGAATGAATCGAACGCGAGGCTCCTTTCTCCCTCTCCTCGTTTACATCCATCTTCTCGTATAACTCATCATCACTCGCGCGGCAGTTTACGCTTTATTTCTCTCCGCTCGGGCGGCTAATCGAGTCGTTCCATCTTTACGGGTCGTCGGTGTCAATCCGTCTGTACCTGTTTCTCGTGTTTGTTATCGGAGCAGCACAATTGACTGTGAATTCATCGTTAATTTATTGTCATAATTTTTTTCGGTGTTTGTGTTGGTTACTGAATTTTTATTTTTGTATGGATCTAAATCATAAATCGATACCAGTTAAAAAATTTGGTATTTTTTTCTAGAAGAAAATTTTTTTTTGTGGATCTAAATCATAAATCGATACCAGTTAAAAAATTTGGCATTTTTTTCTAGAAGAAAAATATATATTTTTTTTACAAATTATGAACTTGACATTTTTCAATAACCCTAACATTTTTATAAAAAAAAAACATTCTTGCGGAATAGACAAGCTTCCGCCACTTTTTTTTGAGGGTAATAAATCTTTCGATGAAAGGATTAAACACGCTGTTTATCCCTTACAAAATGTTCGGCGTGGCTCTACACTCGGTATTCCCGACTTCCTTATCCATCTTTATATCGCTGCCCCAAGCTAGTTCTCCGCAACCAGATGACGCGAAAGAGCCGAAGCATCACACGTTAGTATTATGGTAGAACTGAAGCATAGTCGTCGTCGAGTGTACGGTTATGGAACGAAGTATTTTTAGCGCTGCATGTGCTCCATCGCACAGGGACGATACTCGGTGCGCTTCGCTCACCGCGGCATCGTGCACACATATATAGATCGGTATCATCGGACGCCGCGCGGCGAGCGTTGTTTGCGTCCAGCGAAATTTATACACTCACTTCGTAAAGCGAGAAGATTCTCCCGCCGCACGTGAAAGTAACCCGAACGAATTACTCGGCCGCTCATTTGCTTGCCCTCCAACGACAGAGATGAAGCACTATTCCACCTATAGAGCTATGAAACGAAAGTGCTACGCGGAATGCATCGACACGAAAACCCGACCGCGGTGAAATAGTTGCACTTGCTGTCTAACCTTCAGAGGGATGAAAGAGGCCGTGAAAACTTTACGGAGGCTTCGCAAATAGATTATTCAATAATTTTTTTCTTATTTCAATATTTGAATATATTTTGAATTGTTAAAATTTAAAAAATATTGAAATAATATTTTTTTCAATATTTTCAATATTTTTTTAATTGTTAATATTTAAAAAATATTGGAATAAGACAAAAAGAATACGGAAATAATTAAATTAGGGGAAAAAATGTGCATAAGAATAATATAGTAAACATGTAAAAAAATGATACAGAAAGTCGGTTTTCTACAAAAATTGTTTCCAACGTAATAAAAATGTATTTATAATGCATTTTTCCCCGTAGAAAAATGTAAAAAACTTCAATCGCCTTACCGTAGTCGTCGCGAAAGAAGCTAAGGTCTTCGTCGCACCTTTTTTTTTTCTCTTTCCTCGACCATACTTTTTTTCACGTTTCGCCATCCCACTGGATAATTTCCTGACTTCCGCGAGCGAGCTATAACTCGCCCAAGTAGGGTTTCCCACTCTGCGGCGACGAGAAGCGCTCCGCGCCGGTCGTTGCGCTCGCGAAGCCACGTCGACGACGGCGATGATGACGGGAACTCGAATGGAAAAGAATGAGAATCGGGACCGGGGATTCCGAGCTCGTGATACGAGGGCGAAAAATGTGTTTACCGCGCGAAATTCGCCGCTTCGGTTCTCCGGTCCGTGACTACGTTTTATCTTCCATCTATGTCGTTCTCTTTAATCCTCTTTGTCGCCGAGAATCTCGAGGAAAACCAGCGTCGAGAAGTCTCGAAAGTTTTCGGAAACTTTCTGTTCGGACGACAGAATTTTGAAAAAAGAAAAAAAAAGAAAGTACATACGATTATTTTTACATTGCAAAAAGTAAATCTTAAAATAGTCGTATGGACCAAGACTTGTTTTATTCTCAGGCCTGCAGCGATTTTTCTTAGTGTACATAATCTCCGAGCTGTTGACGAAGAACAAAAAAAAAACAGCTAACAAGGTCGACCCGCTTTGTCCCCTCTTTCCCATTCCCAAATGCCAGACGAGGTGGTTCGGAATGTACAACTGCGAATCCACAAAGTGTCGAGTACGCTGCGGGTTGAAGGCGTGCTGAGCGAACGGAAGGAAGTAAAGGACAAGAGGGAAAGAAAAGAAAAGAAAAAAGAGAAAGCAGCACGTAGATGGATACTCCCTGGGGACACGTTGATACGGAAAGTTTCGGAGTCTGCGCCGCTTATCGTCGTCTTTCCGCCTTCAAACCGTTTCTCACGTTCCTTCGTTTTTACTTTATCTTCTCGTTCCGCAGTGCTTCGTACATGTTTGACATCTTTGCCCGCGTCTGTGAAGCTCCATCTCGCAGTCGACAACTTTTTCGATTTGCCAAACTTTTCATACTTCTTCATACAGGTCCGAAAAAGAACGACTGCTGATAACACAGCGAACATCGAGCTCGCGTCGATTTGGGAGTTGGACTGTCTGGACAATTTCGGATCACTTCGGATTATTTCGAATAATTTCGGATAATTTCGGATCACTTCGGATCATTTCAGATCTCTTCGGATCACTTCGGATCATTTCGGATCTCTTCGGATTACTTCGGATCACTTCCGATAATTTCGGATAATTTCGGATCATTTCGGATCTCTTCGGATCACTTCGGATCATTTCGGATCTCTTCGGATCACTTCGGATAATTTCGGATAATTTCGGATAATTTCGGATCTCTTCGGATCACTTCGGATAATTTCGGATCCTTCGGATAATTTCGGATAATTTCGGATCACTTCGGACCACATCGAATTAAATCATTTCGGTTCACTTTGAATAATTTCGGATGACTTCAAATCAATTCGGATTACTTCGGATCTCTTCGAATAATTTTGGACGACTTCAAATCAATTCGGATCACTTCGGATCTCTTCGAATAATTGCGGATTATTTAGGACTATTTATATAAGGGCAACTATCGTACGGGTCGTCTATGTACATCTATTTGACCCTCAAAGAAGAATAGAATCCACTAAAGTGTATACACAATATGCACCAGCTATGCTATGGTGAGCGCAGACACAGAGAGTCGAGCAAAATTTGTGATGGTACCAGAGCTTTGCCGTAGAGTGGATCGGTGCGCCAAGAGATTCATGGCTATGGCTGTTTACTGTACATTGAAAAGCGTTCTCTAACCCCCACGTCGATATACCTATACCACTCGCGTGGATGCAACGCTCGAGGGGCAACGATACTACACAGCCCGGAGAGGAAGTTTATAATGCGGGCAAGTTCGAGATAGGATGCGCTGCAAATACCTGCATATACCTAGTTGCATCAGTGTCGTATCTATATAACACATTATGATAACACAGTTTCCACGAATAATTAATAGTATTCGGCAACAACAAGTCCGTAAATTGGTTAGACGATAACACCAAACATCTAATGATGCTACATTTGTATTCGAATATTGTAAAAATCGTAATTTTTTCTGTGCGAGTTGAATGACCCAGAAACTGAAACAGTTACAGTCACCGTTGAATATACAGTTGTCATCCCTGATGGGTCATAAATAGGTATCAGAAAAAAGTCTGTAATGCGGGTGAACATCCAATTGGAGTGTTCATATGGCGCACACGACAGAAGAGGACAATAATAATGATACAAAGAGCGGGATCCAATGTGCATTGGATATTCCTGAATTCCCTTGTAGTGCTGCGTCAACGTTTGACACTGGGGCACGTTTGGGTCGTTACTTTAATTGCCCAAGACACTTTTTGCTTTTACCGAATTTTTCCTCCAAGGGGGACCGGCAGTTTCAGCCGCACCAGTGCGACTCCCGAGAGAATTAGGGCCGTCTGCGCGTCTAGCTTTCAATGAAGCAAGAGTGAATAACTTAAAAGCAGTAGACGTGAGAATGAGCTGGAAAGCAATAAAAAAATCGCGCTCGCACATTCGTGGGAATTTTCTCACAAACATTTTGTTTTTCTCTTTTCTCCGTTTTCATTACTTCAGGTCGTCTGCTATTTTATTCGAGTCACTTCTTCGGCTCCTCGCTGTTGGCACTTGCAGTCGGTGCAGGGATGAACGAATTCGCTGCAGGGGAAACTCGAGCCATTGCGCACGAATGCAACGCAGTGGCGAGGAGGGGGAGGGCGAGGAAAGAGGAGAGGAAGGAAGGGTGAGAGGGGCGGGGGGGGGGGGGGGGGGGGCGTTGCGGAAAACTGACAAAGGTCAGAGGTCCACGTAGCGGAAGTACGTGCGGTCCATTTTCAAAATTGCGATGCTGCCAGACCGAATCACCGACAAACTGCCGCACACACGGATATCCCGGAGACCCGAAATTCAATTAAATCACGCGAGTGTGCAGCGAAACGTACGCCGAATGTTCGGTCTGCTGTGCGGCACCTAATTTCCTAAACAGGCCGTAAACCGTGATTCAAGGTGAAGTACTTAAATATTACTAATTGCGCAGCGGGCTTTCGGGGGGCTTTGGGGGTCGAACGTGCAACGCAAAACCGCGAGATAACGCTCGGTGACCGCATTTCCCGTTTCCAAAATCCCCTCCGGCGATTCTCGCGCAGTGTATATCTTGAGCCCGAGGCGAATCTCGCGCGCGGGCGCCTCGTTTACGCTCGCGTCGACCTACATAAACGTCCAGGAGCCCCGGCGAGCCAGTGGCGCGGCTTCGGTAACGTGCATTATGAGTGCAGAGGGCGAGCCAGCCACCCGGTCGCCACGTCCAGCCGGCAACCGCGTTGCAGCGAAAGCTCGAAGCACACATCGCCCCGTAATCCGGGGAATGGCTTTTGCGAGGAAGAAGCTATAACCTCGACAATGAACGCAATTATGCAGCGCCGAGTGCATGCGGAAAATGGTGCACGGAGCGTGCACCAGAAGTGATCGAAATAGAGGTGTTTCCTGAAGACCGAAATTTTTGTAGCTGCCTCAGCTTTGATGGTTTCGAAGATTCATGGTGTGTTCAATAATCTGCAAAGAAATTGGTTTTTAAGATGGACATTTTTGGTGGCCTTTCTTCGGGAGAAATTAAATTTTCTGACGAATGTGCAGGAATTCTGAAATGGTCCAAGCAGCTGGTTACAGACACCTGTAATAGACCAATTTTTTTTTAAAATGTACAAATTTTCTGAAAAATGTACAAAGTTTCTGAAAAATGTACAGTTTCTGAAAAATGTACAAATTTTCTGAAAAATGTACAAATTTTCTGAAAAATGTACAAATTTTCTGAAAAATGTACAAATTTTCTGAAAAATGTACAAATTTTCTGAAAAATGTACAAATTTTCTGAAAAATGTACAGATTTTCTGAAAAATGTACAAATTTTCTGAAAAATGTACAAAGTTTCTGAAAAATGTACAGTTTCTGAAAAATGTACAAATTTTCTGAAAAATGTACAAATTTTCTGAAAAATGTACAAATTTTCTGAAAAATGTACAAATTTTCTGAAAAATGTACAAATTTTCTGAAAAAATGTACAAATTTTCTGAAAAATGTACAAATTTTCTGAAAAAATGTACAAATTTTCTGAAAAAAATATACAAATTTTCTGAAATTCTGAAATGGTCCAAACAGATGATTGAGCCACCTGAACTAAACTAAATTTTCAGAAAAATTCCGAAAATTCTGAAACGGTTCATGCGAACTGAGACACCTTGAACGCGGCCTGCATGTGCTACACAACACACACAAGGTTTCGTCGCGCGTATACGTTGGCCCATTGTCCTGGCTCGCAGCCACGCGGCGTCCGAAATATAGAGTGAAATGTTCGCCCCGTTTCTGCCTTCGCGGTGGTTGAGGAAGACCTCGCGCGGTCTGACGAGCTTCGGGCATCCTCGCGTGGAAACGCGCGCGCGAGAAGCTCAAGGTCCTCTCGCAAAGTTTTTTAACAGCCACCGGGTGCCCGTAAGCACTGCGAACAGCGGGCGCCGTGTCGAACCACCGGACAAGCAACTCGCGCTACGGTCTTCTCACCGTGAAACAGGCCTCAGACTCGAGATTGGGCTACGTGCCAGAAATCAATTTCCGCGTCGGCTTTTCCACGGTTTTAGCTAACTTTTATGTCGGCACGAGGAATTTTCCTGGGGTTTTATCCACCCACGGGATTTTCGTGAATTCCGTCACGCTTCTCCTGACTCCGGCAGGGATCCCAATATGGCTGTCAGAAAAAATGGCAACACGATTAAAATAACCACGGAAGCTCATTTTAATGGGTCTCAAAAAATAGATGCATTTTTCTTTTTTTTTCTCCCGTTGAAAAATATTAAAATGACCAGATCACACTTTTACACACAATTAATAAAAAGTCATGCCAAGTTTGTGGTTTTTTAAGCCACTTTAGTCCCATATCCTAACAACCTAAAAATAAAAAATCCTAATAGTCTAAAAAATCATTTTTCTATAAATGTGATTCGAACCCCTCGAACCCCAGAATCACGAAAACTCCGTGAGGGGTGGGAAGCGGAAGCGACAAAGCAGCAGGATGAGGAAGAGGAGGAGGAGGAGGACGAGGAGTGGGAGGCGGCGGAGGTGGAGATACTGCACTTTGACAACGATGGAATCTGGGACGAGCTTAACGAGCCGCACAAAAGGGCTTGGCACCCTCTCTGTGAGGCAAAGTCAGGTCGAGTGGCCGCGTATTAGCCTCCGCCGTATAGTTTTCCCTCTCCGTCTTTCATTATCGCTCCCTCGTTCGTGCACTCTTTCCCTTTCATACGCGCGCCGCCCGGTCCTTCGTTCCGCCTCGAGCTCTCACTTACTACACTTACAACATTTTCTCTATACACGCTTTGCCTGTCCCCGCTCTATGCGACTGCCACGTTGCGCACCGACAAACGACGAGCACGACGAGATCGACGTGCCTTTCCGCCTGCCAAAGTGGCTAACGAATGCCGCCTCCGCAGCCGAGTCCGCGCGCTCTACCCTTTCGGTCCCCGCAGTTTATGGTCTGTGGTCCGAGCCTCTCGGCGCGTTCCAGATTTAACTGCTTATTAAACCCATCGCTCCTATGGGGACGCAAATATATGACCCAAATTCTGTCAACTGCCTATAAAGCGGTGTCTAAGGATCGTTTCACACCTTTGAGACTCCTGGTACGATTGACGCTGAAAGGTACCATTAAGGGACCATTTCTACAAAATGGTACCTTTAATGGTACCATTAAGGGACCATTTCTACAAAATGGTACCTTTAATGGTACCTTTCGATTTGGTGTCAAAAAAGGCATCTTGTCAGAAATATTTGTCATTCGTTGTGTAAATTACAGTAAATTGAGGTAAAAATTATTTTTTCTCAAGATTGATCAAGAGATTGTGAATAATTGTATTGTGATTCAACGCCTAGAAAAAACTAAATTAAGAGATTATCTCACGACAGTCGAGCCGAATCTCTCCGACAGATTTACATGAAGTCTCGAAAAACAATGGTTGAAAAATGTCTGTCCTGTATCTCAGCTGATACGATCGTTTTGCAGGCTGCCGAGAGGCGTCGCGCACTCGGGACACCTGTCACTCCGTGAGCAAAAGGCACCTCGCAAAAGCCTCCGGGGTCCGATGGCATCAGCGCACGCTGAGACCGTATAGCAGAATCCACGCAGCCTGCGTTTCGCGTTGTCTCGACTGCCTCAGCTTTCACCTCGTCCATATCTGCGCTGCGAATTCGCCGCTTCGACGTTGCGAGATTTTGCGCCGGAAAAGCCAATTCTCAGGCGAGCGCAGCCCGCGGACGCGATTGTGGCAACGATTATATGCTAAGACGCAGGTTCGCAGGTTAATCGGGAAGTCGAGCGTCTTTGCGGCCCAACAAAAGTGGATTTGCTCGCACGACGATTCTCACGATTGTGCTCGAAACGCGTTGTCGGACTCTCTCGCGGAGTATGCGTTTCCTTGTGGCTCGATACACACCGAAGAATATGAGGCTGTTATTGTTGGCGAAGTTGCATTAATTTATTGCTCCGGGAGAAACTTTCGAGGGGCCAATTGACGCCCCAGTAGCGCTCGGCAATTCCTCCGCCAGGTTTTCTTCCCTCGCTCGTGGGTCATCAAGACACCCAGCGATTTTTCTTACGCGAGAAAAATCAACGTGATTTCTCATGTTCTCATTTATTTACACGTTCGTTCGTATTCACTTTGTCTGCATTTTTCCACGGGATTTTTGCGCACGTTGACGACTGATGTTTTCATTCGAAAAATTGAAGTTGCATTATTTGTGTCGCTACAGGAGAAACTTTTACGCCAGGTTTTCTTCTTTCCTTGTGATTCTTTTCTGTGTTTTCTCGGTGTTTTCTCGTGTTCACATTTAATTATTCATTCGTAGGTTCACTTTGTCTGAAATGTGTGACTGATGTTTTTATTCGAGAGGACGTTTGAGTACGGTGAGAAAAAAAAATTGAAGAAGTCACGAGGCAGATTACGAAGAAAGGACGAGCAGGGACGAACCGGCGACCCAACGACCGACAATTTATTCGTTGCGTGTCCGCAGCGCGTGCGTGGCGTCCCGGCACCGGAAGCGCATGTACGCATGGCTATAGCCGTTTCATATATATCCCGCAGCACCATAGTTCGCCAAAACGCGCGACATCAACGTATCATATATATTCATAACGCATCACACGAGCCAGTGGAGTAGTCAGCAGCAGCTGCGAGAGCGAATCCTCGCGCCAGTTTTCGACAGCCTGCGCCGCTAATTTGAATAATTAAGGGCTCGGCCACTGGCTCGGAAAAAATACTGCAAACGTGGAATGCCAACGGTTGGGGGGAAAAATTGGTTCAATGTCAAAATAACACAGCGTCAAAATGACACAACACGAAAATAACACCTGCAAAAACAACACATCAGGAAAAGGTAGGACAGCCACTTGCTGGACTATAACTGAATTAACGACAGTTATTTGCTTTAACATCGATCTTAATTTCTGGATACACGGTTTATGTCAAGCTCTCGATGTGTCGCAAGCAACTGAACGTAGCTCGGATCATGGCCTGCTCTAGGCTACATCATACAAAAATAACACGTTTCAAAAATACTATTACATAAAAATAACACGAATCACTGCTTCGGTTCACCAGTGACCGTTATCTGCCGAACATTAGGAAAACAAGTACATACAGTTGCCACTTCACGAAAATCGAGGTTACTTTTTTGGTTCGATTTTTTTTTTCGACTTTTTTGGATTGAATTTTTTGGATTGAAACTGCTCGTAGGTTAGCAACGAGTTGCAGACAATCCGACAGCCAATCAAAGAACAAATAACACGACACCAATACTTACATCGAAAATGCGAGATATTTTACCCACGGATTTTTAGAAGAGGAAACACACAAAGAATATTAAATTTATTAATTTTTTCCTTCGAAATATCACTCTAGTGATTTGTTCAGGTTGCATTTAACCTCAACCCGGGAGACTCGCGATTTTTTTTTTTTCAGCTATGACCTATGACCCCAGGGCCATTTTCTGACGAGCCGCCGGTGGCCATTGTTGTTATTTTACGTCCGGAAAAGTACCGGAAATGCAAATTGTCCGAGAGGCAGAGGGGGTCCCGCTGGATTTCCGGCATTTCTAGCAACCGTGACGTCCCCCCTCGTGTCACGCCCTGCGCCTCGACGCCCGGTGGTTCCACGCGCACACAGAGAGCGTCGTACCGCGAAAAAGTAACACGGCGGAATTATACGCAGAGACGATGCGAGGATAAGAGATGACGAAAGCTCGGGTGGGGGACGAGTGAGAAGAGAGCCAAGGAGATAGTTGAATATGAGGACCACCGGGGGACACGACATTACCCGAGCGCGTAATTACTTAGCGAGGCTTACGGCGTGTACCGGTCTAACCACGAACCACTCGCGAGCCTCGTTGGATTAAGCATCTTCGCCTCGCATCACGTTTTTCCCACTGCGTATTACCCACGTGTAATAATTCGCCTGACGCGTTCGCGCGCCTCTTTGGATAATTGTCTTTCGTCATTATGGATAAAAGGACAGGCGACAAATTGAGGCACGAAAAAGAAAACAAATTGGTAGCTTGACGCAGGGAAATTTATAGGACGTATTTTAAGCCGTCATGTGAATGTGCATTGAGGATTTTTATGAAAGGTAACCTGATGACTTTTGTAAAACGTGACCTAATTATTTTTAAACAAAATAACCTGATTATTTTTATACAAAATAACCTGATTATTTTTATACAAAATAACCTGACTATTTTTATACAAAGAACCTGATTATTTTTATACAAAATAACCTGATTATTTTTATACAAAATAACCTGATTATTTGTATACTAAATAACCTGATTATTTTTATAAAACGTGAATCGGTCTTTGAGTCGAAAGGTTTTGGTGTCTCAACGAGTTACGTGATTTTTTTCGCCCCAAAGTTTAATTTTGTTATGAGGAAAGAGCGACGAACACGGAGCACATGAAGGACGACTCGTAACTCGTAAAAATTACCACGCCGGAATATCGCGTACCCGCAAAGGGAACGAGTTCGCCACTCTCGCCGGGTGAGAACAATTGTATTCGCAATTAGCGCTTCCTCGAAGCGCCATCTCTGTAACCGTTGACGGATACGAGAGCAACGAGGATTATATTTATAGGCGTAGAATCTTCGTTACTCCGGCAGGAAAGGCACGAAGGAAATACCGAGCCGCGGCTTTTCTTTTTCCTTACCTTCGTCGTCGTCGTCCGTTTCGAAGGTTGGAGGAGGAAAACCACGCGGCAGAGACAGTGACTTGGACTCACCTGCAACACGGAAACAAGGGAAAAAATGATTATTGTCTTTATTTCCGAAGTGGATCGACTTGTAAATACACCAGAATTTTTTTTTTTTTTTTTTTTCATTTTTTCATAAATAATTATTCAATAATTATCGACAATTCTTGCCTATCTAAAAAATAATTATTGGACGATCTAACGGACCTGAATTGAAACCAGAAAGCAGGTCAATAAACTTTACGTCTGACGGACACGCGAAACTCAAACATCCTTTGAAGAGATATTGAGCGAGCCTCGGACAGGCTGCACAATTTATACATACGGCGAAGCGTCACTGACACACGTGTAAATCTACACATAAAGCATCGCACACACATTGGCAGTGCCACTCCTATCATTCAATTAAACGACTTCGCTAACGAGCCGAAACGATTTCGGGGAAAGTGGTGAGTGTGTGTATAATTTTGTCCCATGATCATGTGGTCAAAGGAGCACTTGCTGTGTCAGTGATTCTCATCCTAGCGAAAAAATCTGTAGCGTTAAACCTGGACCAAGTCAGGCAAAGCTCGGGCCCTGGCAGGGTCAACGTGGACCACATCAGGGCCTGACCAGGGCCGAATGAAACGTCACAGGTTTTCTTCAAAGGTCATGACCCTGGTAGAAAACCTGCATGGAGAAAACGGTTTTGCTATGGCAGCAAATCTTTTGTTAAAATAGTGACAACATTACGTTATCTGCTAGGCTCACAATTTTTTTTTGCTGAACTAACATATTTTTTTGCTAGACAAAAATTTTTTTTTGCATGTGCAACAAAATTGTTTACTCGGTTAGCAAATAACGTAATGTTGTCACTATTTTAACAAAAGATTTGCTGGCATAGCAAAACCGTTTTCTCCGTGTGTAGTGTTAACTCCAGTCCAAATCAAACCCGGCTCGAGCCCTGACAGGGCCTGACCAGGGCCTGAAATGACACTAAATATTTTCTACGAGGACAACCGACGTCACTTTGCGGAAAAAAAAATGAAAATAAAAACGTCGTTCCATGTGGCTGACTGTTTTCAGTTAGCCGCGTGTGTTGCGGAAAAAGTCAGTTTTCCCGTGCGGCGAGCGAACGGGAAGAAGTCGTCGCGCGTTTCTTACGGGGCAGGCAATTTTCGATCCGTTAGAATCACGGGAAACCCTCCCGTAAATGGCCGGTGTGTTGGTGCTCTACACACCCCACTTAACATCCGAGGCACGCGCGGCGCACCGACCGACTCGTTGCCCCCGGTCCGCCGATGCATATTAGACCCATTGCGGCGCTGCGCTGGGCTTATGCAACGCCGCTACACACGCCAGGTCGGCCGGTGTACGCACAACGCGTGCAGTGGGCCACGGGAGGGATTCCCGCTGCGCGGAAATAACGTCGATCGGTCGTGCCGAGAGGATCCGCGCGATTCTCGCGAGGCCTTTTTTCGCAACATTCCACTTTCGCGGCTCGTTGACCCGGCGGCTGCGCAAGATTCGTATTTGCTCCGCGGGGACTCGTGACGAATCTGCGGCAATCAAATTATTTATACCGCGACTTCGCGATGAGACTCTGAATTATTTCCTGGTTGCGGGTCAAAAGGTATTTGGATTAATGTGGGATTCATGTGTAAGCTGTAGTGGTTAAGGTAGATAGTGCGTGTAGTATTCATTTCGCCTAAATTCGAGAAATTCGGGCAAGAGTTGCAAATACTTCCCGATGTTAGAAAAATGTGAAAAAATTCATACGTATTATAGGCACTGAAAAGTCTAATTTTGCATAATAACAATTTCAAAATGTTATTGACAAAATGTTGAAAAGAAAATTAAACATCAAAATATGCGGTAACTCAACTTTTTTTTTTGATGAAAATTATTCGTTTATTTTTCGGAATACGTATGAATTTTTTCAGATTTTTATCTTTATTTTGATTTTTCTTGTTTTTTACATGGAAAAATGTGCAAAAATAATAATAAAGATAAAAATCTGAAACAATTCATAGGTACTCCGAAAAATGAACGAGTCATTTTCATAAAAAAAAAAAAGTTGAGTTACCGCATATTTTTATGAACAATTTTCTTTTCAACAATTTGTTAATAACATTTTGAAATTATTATTATGCAAAATTAGTCTTTCCAGGGCCTATAATAAGTATGAATTTTTTCACATTTTTTTAACATCGGGAAGTGTTTGCAATTCTTGCCCGAATTTCTCAAATTTAGGCGAAATGAATACTACACGCACTATCTACCTTAAAGCGGTTCAGGTGCGGTTTGAGAATTGGTATTTTTGTTGAGGATTTTGTAACTTTTTTAGACCCGCTAGAAAATAGCGGAACATCGGTGCGTGTCGGAGGTAAATCTATCCTCGATGGTACGAACGATAAAACAAAGTTGGCCGGTCAAGCGTGTGACCGAAAATGCAGCGTATCGTGGCCCAGGTGTTTGCTGTTTTTCTTTAATCTTTTTTTTTTCCCGTACCCGGCCGCGCGATAACGAGTCGCAACGTTGTCGCATGGGCGAGAGAGACTCTCGCACGTTACGCTTTGGAACAAACAGCCGCAACGTTTCTGTATGTACTGCGCGAGGCGTGCTGGACGGGACGCCAACCGGGACGAGTGCGGGGGGCCAGTGCTCGCGCGGCAGCTGCATCGCATCGGACAGAACGTTTATCTCTCTGGCAATGATCGCGCGCCACGAAACTCGAGCGAGGAGGGTCGGTCGCGCGGTCGCCAGCAGTTTCGGAATGGCTATTTTCCCGCCATTTATTTCCGTGGAGGGGAAAAAAAACACTCGGGCGCTGCAGTTGTTTCGGGCCGCGTACGGAAATTGACCTGTGCGGCCGGTGAGGTGTTCGCGGACTCGGGGAAAAATAATGGAGGAGGTTGGAAGAAATATTGCGTATTGATTTTTTTAATTAACTAGTTGGTGCCTTCTTACTGCAATTCTCAGGACAGATTTTTTTTTTTTTTCGTAAATTTGATTTTGTGATTTTATCTCGTCGGAGTATTTCAGCTGATCGCGAAATCGGCTCACTTTTAAAAAAAAGTGTTTTTAACCAGTGTTTTCGAGGGTAGAATATGCGACTTGAGAACAATGGTATAGGTTAAAAGTCGGTATTTTGAAAAAAAAAGTATTGCTGCTGTCGATTTTGGCGATTTTCGGTCCAGAGACGGATCTATGATTTGTGATAAAAAGAACGTTGCCAAAAATTATTTTGTTCAAAATCGAGTAAAAAGTATCGGTAAACAGTGTTTTCGGGGGTAGAATATACGACTTGAGAACAATGGTATAGGTTACAAGTCGATGTTTTGAAAAGAAAAAAAATTGGCGTCGATTTTGGCGATTTTCGGTCGGGAGCCGGATCTACGATTTCTGACCGAAAAAATATTTTTCTCGTCGCCAAAAAAATATTTTTTTTCAAAATCGATTAAAAAAGGTTAATAACCAGTGTTTTCGGGGGTAGAATATACGACTTGAGAATGATGGTACAGGTTAAAAGTTGATATTTTCAAAAGAAAAGTATTTGCGGTCGATTTTGATTTACTAGTTCAAAAAAAATGTCACCCCATTTCGATGTATTTTTGCTCGTAGGCAACGAATCCGTCGTTAGTTTTGTTTTTAACACGATATTTGTTTTAATCACTCGAAATTCTTTTGAAAACATAATCAGCGTGAATTTTTCGGTAATATTGGACCTCAAACTCTCGTTAAAGTCGAAAAAAATGTTGCTGCAGCGTCGATCCCAGAGTGTAAACTGCCTGTTTCTTGCGGGTTGTTACCGCGCTGTTCAAACATAATACAAAATAGTTTACTGCACAAAACCAGACGTTAATCTCCACTATGGGAACCACTCAACTCCCAAGTAATCAGACGCTCGGCTGCGATGCCTCCGCATTAACGCCAAGTCGAATAGCGCGAGATTGGCGAATTTTCAGCTCTCTCGTTGGCTGGCTACACTCTCCGCGCTGGGTGCACTCACTCCCCGAACGAGTTACCTAATCGTCGGCGTTAATTAACGCCCGGCTGGCTGCGTAAATAAACTCGAAGACGTGCGGCGGCGGTTACTCACCTTGCGTGCACCGGCAATCTCTTAACCGCGCGGAAAGAGACTATCGCAACAACGAACGCACCTTTCCATTATGCAATGCTGCGAGACTCACGAAAGTTTCACGCAGAAATGTTCCTAACTTTTCGCTCTAACCCTTCGTCATTTTACTTTAGAACTCTTCCCATTGCAATTTTTTTTACTATGAAACATCATCATTTTTATTAAAACGAATAAAACAAATCTATTAGGACAAATAATTAAACATCTATATGCAAATTATTACGTCAAAACAGATATTTGATTGCAGTTCGTATCTACTGCACATGTCGCAGCAAAAAAAAAAAATAATACACGGGACGAATTTTGGTGACTTGGCAAACGGCTATTGGGGTAGTCTCTGGTCGCGGGCACTCATACATAACGGCTTACGCCATAAACCCGAACGACCCACAATAATGTCTCGCTGCGTTTCGAGCTATCGTGAATCTCGTACGATGCTGAATTGCGCATTCGATACGATACGTACCGGCTCCTCTTTCTCATACCACGGTTCGCTGCGGGGGCGCAGCGAGTTGTGGCAGTTACTGCTGTCTTGCAACTGCGGAACACAGAGGAGGAGCGCGAATTCGGGGCAGACGGGGAGCGTATAAAAATATCGTCGCTGGCGCGGATCCAACGACCAGGATCTTATACGTCGACATAAACATTGGAAATCCGTTTGGTCGCGGATCGGCCGACGGACAACCTGCTGAAGGTTGAAGTCGAAAGTAGAGTTTTACGCAAAACAGGCAAAGAAAACATTTTAAAATGTAAAATCATAATCATAATGTCCGAATCGTTGGTCTCTTGTTTATCTGTTTATCCTCAAATAGATATCGAGGATATAGAAATTGTAGCAAAGGTTCGAAATTTTACATCGCGTTTTGCTTATTTAACGTAGGATCATTTGGCCTTCGACCGAGATATTTTCGTTCGTCGTATATCAAAGACTTCGCGCCCACAGCTCATTCCCACCGAGTTTGTTTTTCGCCAAAAAGATAATAAGCCTTCGACCGATGCCGATACTGAATTCCGTATCACGCCTTCCTCGTGTACGTGACTGACTCGCGTTTATCAGAAGAAGAAAAAAAAGAAGAAGCCACGAGGGGTGGCGAAACTTACTGTGCTGCTGAACACGAAGGAGATTAGCGTCGATCTCGTGCAAACACGAGAAATTTCGTTGATCCATCGTGTGCCTGTGATGTTGAGACGACGATAACGAGGATCCTCTCATCATGGGCAGGGTTGACCCTTTTCTCAACAATGGAGCTGTTGACGAATACATTTCTGATCTTCTTGCTTCTATTTCGCTACTATTAATGCGCTTGGAGAAATGTTGAAAGCCTTGAAGCGAAGCAGCTTAGACAGGATATACAATAAAAGCTTCGACGTGCTGAGGCGTCGATGAAAGATGACCGGAAGGTGACACGACTTATTTTTTCGTAAGCTGAAAAAGTGAATCGTCAGAACAAATGAATGAATGGAAGTGACATTGTGACAGCCCTTTTTCTTATCGCGCTCAGTCCATTGATAAGGTTATCCCGCCAGACGTGTTACGGAAACGCGTAGAGCCCTACAAGCGGAGATAAATTATTCAGTTGCAGCAAAAGCGACTACCGGAGGTAGGTGGGCGTTCATTCATTCATCCACTCGTCTCCCTGACGACCGCATTGCTGGCTTTTGCCGCGTTGTCAGCCTTAGGGCACTGGATAGGCCAGTTTGTACGACGTCCACGAGACATTTAGGTATTCGATGTAATCTTTGGTGTATCAAAAAATGTATTCGACTCCTTAAACGCTTGCTTACAAAATTAACTTTGTCGGTTTGATTTTTCTATCTTTCTTTTTCTCTCTCCTACCACACGTTATGTTAAATCGTTTACAGCCTGTCTTTATGGCAGCCACACTAATAAATGCGCTCGAATGGAAATCGAGTCGTCCCACCTCCCATGCAATTTGTATATCTTCCTACTCCTCGTCGCTGCCCACCGAGCGACTCGGCGCGGCGCGCGAGTCCCGTCCTGACTTTCGTCCCAGCTCGGATGAGGCAAGGAAACGGCAACGGAAATACGAGAATACGGCACGTAACCGGAAACTGACATGTAACACGAACGCGCGCGCGCCTTCGCGGCAAGCAGCCCCCTTAAGGGGAAGTGGATTTTTTACCTCATTCCGCGATAGGTCGAGCTTGTTAAGAGTCTGACAAGTGTAAGTTCTTGTATTATAAAGTAAACGGTACTGCAGTGGGAGAAGTCTCGCTGGGGGGAAGAAAAAGGTGTACAGCTACATACGAGACCCGCGCTGCGATGATTTTCCAGTCTGAGCTTGCGAATGGCGCGTTGTAGGTGCACCAGTAGGATTCTTGAAGACTCGTGTAAGAGGCGAACAGAGACTGTGACTCATGCCACATTGGCGAGTGGGAGGAGCAACAAGACTGCCCTAACGGACAGCCGATAACGTTTCTTCGTACATTACGTCGACGCGTTTACTTCCAGACAGCGAAAGTTGTAAGGAAAGAAAAAAAAAATAACACGTATGGATGAAGAACATTGCACTGGTTGCTATCAAACTACGAAATAAGTCATGAAGAGCATTGACACAAATTTGCTATCAAATATGATAAGTGCCAACTGGGATTGCGACACATGTGTTGACTGCTTCCCATCCACTTGCAACCGAACGCCAGGACTGCTTTTTGCGGGAGCGAAATATGGACGTAAAAAAGAAGACGATTGAAGATCCCGCAATGCAAAGGCGAAAAAGAAGAGACAAAGAGCAATGAGGGGAAGGGACAAAAACACCGAGTGTCACGGTTCGTTTGACTCGAGGGAGCTCGCGAATTTTCGCATGACAAGCGAGACGCGCGGCCCGTACCGTCATCAGAGGAGACCCCGCTTCACGCTTGTCCCTTTTGTCTCCGCGCGCAGTTATTTCTGCTCTGACATACCGATTGCCCCCTCGAGTTGCGCCTCGGCGAATTCTTTTGACGTTGCGAAAACACGCGGGAGTAATTGATTATATTTTTGGACGCTCGACCCCGCCCGGGCTTCGCGGGTTATTGAATATTTTTATAAGACACCGAGTGAGATATTCGCTCTTTGTTGTCTCAGCTTGACGGATGTTGATTTTTTGTCTTTCGCCTCCTTTTGTCTCGTTTCGCGGCGAGAGAAGGCGATTTTTTATTGCGACTAACATCGGTCAATGAATGATGACTTCAGCCTGATTGTTTTGTCAATTTCTTGGGAGTTTGTTGAAGAGAAATTTTAGTTAAAATAGTCAACGAATGATGACTTCAGCCTGATCTTTTTGTCAACTTACTGCGATTTTATTGTTCCGGGGTGAATGTAAATTTAGCGAAGTGGAAAATTAAAAGGTAAGCAACCAACTTATCGCAGTCCAGCGAAATTGAACCTCCATCTAAATAATACTATCCACCTCAAGTAACCAAAGCTGCAGATCGAAGGATCGCGTTACTCACTCCCGTATAACAATCTTCCGAGCATTGAGTTCTTGTGTTACAGAGAAGAAAAGTGTTGGTAAGATGCGCTCGTCCAGTGGTGACGACACCGCGAGCACCTCGTACACAATCCACGCCTTTTCAGCCTCCTCGTCGTCGCCGTCAGCCCGCGTGGTCGCTGAATATTATGAAACTCGAGAGCTCGGCGGTGCCAGTCCTGTTAACGGTATTAATTAACCGCATTTAAATGACACTGAGGTTAAAAGGTGTTCCCGTTTCATGCGCCATAAACCCAGTGCTAATTTCAAGGTCAGAGCTGCAATGACAATCAGTGAAACTGGTTGAACCCCTTGTCAACCTGACCTATCATGTTTCATGGCAATGAAAACTGAAGTCCTCATCGTTGACTTTTACTATCGCTACTTCAGGTAGCTCTGCATATTATCTTGGTTAATTAATTAACTGAGCAAACCTTCGATATGAATTACGATAATTGAATCTCCGAATGATTTATTTTCGGTTGGGCGAAATTGGAGAACGTATAGCACAATTTATGTATGACTCAGGTGGGATATTAACTAATAAATTAATAGACAATTATCGAGCAGCTGGAACATAAAACATCCAGCACAAAGCGATCTCGGGACACTTTTCAAAAAATCTCAGCCACACTCGGGACGATTTATGTGCATTGTAATGCGCGGATGCGACTACCCAGCGTCGCCAGTGGGACTCACGACTCGGTTCTTCACCGCCGAGAACGCGATATCCCGATCGCATGACCCAGCTAGCGCTAATTACGGCACTCCGTGCGCGCACTTAACGACGCGACGTTCGAATTAAATAGATTTCAAATTGGCTAATTAAGTCCCCCGATTCACGAGAGTCCGAGCGTCTCGGCGACTCCGCTGGACACGCATAATTTTAACGAATGTCCAACATGTTTACGGTTTCAAGGCGATCGCGGGTTCTGCTGTTTCTGTGTCGACTGTTATGAGCTCAATTCTTCTATTTTATTGCTTAAAAAATAGACAAAAAGAATATTGCTACCCTGCAGAAGTGGAACAAGTTCTGCCTTTCTCATTCATTCTGTAATTACAAATCTTGAGCAATCTCGCAGTCCCACGTGTTCTGGTGGAATTTAATCGAAGCTACAAAATGACAAATTGAAGATGGGCGATATTTTCAGTGGTTATCTGCGAGTGGCTTAAATGTCTAGATACAGCTTGGCATTGAGTTCTGCTGTCTCTATGCCGACTATTATGAGCTCAATTCTTCTAAATTACTGCTTTAAAAAATGAAATAAAATATTGGTAACGTGCAGGAGTAGAACGATTTTTTGTCTTTCTCATTCATTCTGCAATCACAAATGTTGAGCAATCTCCCGCGTTTCAGTGGAATTTAATCGAAGCAACGAAATGACAAATTGAGGATGGGCGATATTTTCAGCGATTATCTGCGATTGGCTTAAATGTCTCGATACAACTTGGCATTGACAGATAGTCGAGATAAAAGCGTAGCTTAGCGTTGAAAAAAGGCGCGAGCCACTTGCAGCCTGAGGAATCGCAGTCACATTACTCACAACCGCTGTCACTGTTGGCCGAGTCCTCGTCGACATTGTTCTCGGACTTCTTCTTCCTTCGTCTCACTATGGAGTTCCACACCCTCTTGTGGGCCAGCATTTTTCCTCCTTCGCGCGCTCCAGCGACCTTGCGCGCGGGATATTAATTACCTGGCCGGTGCTCGTCGTGTAATCCAATGCTAATTGCGACGCTCCACGTGTCTCGAGTGTTCGCGGACTCGGCACAGCGGAAACTTCTAGTCTTTCGTGCGTTTTAGCAAAATATTCTCGGACAGAAAGGTGAAGTTCATTTTTTGGCAAATTTTCTGTCAAATCACTACGCAAATTTCATTCCGTAGAATTTTTTTTAATTCACTTTCATTCTGATATGACCCGCGATAATCAGCTCATTAGTCTCGTGAATCTCCACATTAGATATTAATATAATTAATTCGCATCAACTATTATAACTGTTTACTGAATAAAAAAAATCTAAAAGCAGTGAAACTAGTTTCTGCATTCACCGCTTCCCGACTGCGAATATATTCACAGCGATCTGCATAAAATAAACGTAATTCGATGCATACTAATGCGCTCGATTGCCGACGGGTGTAATAATCGTCCCGCAAAAAGGTTCCCGCGATTAATCCTGAATAGAAGCGTCGATTTTCGCGTCACGCGACGTCATTTGCACACAGTGGAGCCTCGCCTGGTCTATTTGCACTTTCGCGAAAACGCGAAACACGTCGATTATAAGCGGGAGAAAATTTCCGACGTCCACACCGATCACACCGGCTGTCGTTAAAACGGTACATCAACCAGCGCGACTTCTCGTCTCACTTCGTGGCAGCAAAACCGTTGGGATGCAGAGCAGCCGCGTCACGTGACCAGATATAGGAGAGTGGACAGCGGATCGATTTTTAGTCGCGCTTAGATCGTTCGCTTCGTTCCAGTCGAGGCGACGTCGACGCGATTGCAGCCAACTCTGCGTGGAGCGACTCGAAGACACTTTTCGTTTTTTTTTCCTGCCTTATCTGTTCACCGAGCTGCGCCTCGATCCACGCACAGCGAAATTATCAACCGTTTCACACACGCGCAACTTGGAATCACCGACAACTCGCGGGTTTTGGCAAAAAAATGAAAATTCGACGTACGCGCGGTGAGAGCGAAACCGCCGAAAGTGTCCCGTCGACTTGTCCGCACTTCTGTCGCCGCTCTGGTTCTCGCTTTACTTGTCGCGGTCGTCGTCGCCGGGGAAGCAGCGAGCGACGGACGACGCGGGCTTATCGCATCCGGGAGGCCGCGGATGACGCCGTCCGCGCGACGCGAGGAGGCATCGACTGCTCGGCGACGGACATCGGATGGAAAAAAAAATACGAAAAAAATAAGCTCGAAAAAATACGAGATTCGTCAAAATCACCGAATTGATAAGAGCATCGCGCGTTGATTGATAAGAATATACGCACGTTGCGGAACTACTGAAACCACTGATAGGAATTGAAATTAAAACGGTCGAATTAAAATAAAAGTGCTGGATTTAATGGAGCCGAACCGTTGGACGCGATAAAAATTAACGACTCGATAAGAATTGAGTCGATATCCACGAGAAACCGAGTGGCGAAACGGCAACACGGAAGAAAAGTTGGCCTGATCGTGGCGGAAATTCAAATCGCACGATACACGCGCGAACGGCCGTTGATTTTATTGCCAATAAGAGATAAATTCACGAGCGGGAAATATCACTATCGGTGCAGCGTTGATGTCCGAGTTGTGCGAACGATGTCGACGCCCAGACTAACAGTAAGGTAGTCCCGGAGTTTTTCTCAGAGCGTCATCGCGGCTGCGGCTGGTGGAATCGAGGATGCGGTCGCCGGTTGTGATAAGCAAGTTCGCGATTTTTTTTTTGCTCTCTTCTTTTTTCTTCTTCATTTATTTCTATGTACACAAACATTAGTCACGCGGTGACGCGCTATTCGAGTTGCCAGTGATTTGCAAACTTTTAACAATAAACCACTGGGTTTTTTTTCGTATCTGTCGATGAATAAAATTCTTGCTAATTTTGTTCCTTGAATTTGGTTGATTTTTCACTTTTTTTCTTCGATTTGGAAGAAATAAAATGGAAAACTGACGACGAATAAAATTCATATTATTTTTGTACTTCGGACTTGCTTGATGTTTTTTTTTTCGATTTGGAGGAAATAAAATGGGAGTTGTGAACCGAGCCGAGGCCGTTTAATCCTGTCGCTGAGGTAACGAGGCTCCTCGGTCGCTGTTACGTTGCACGTCCGCAGGTTTATCGTACCCAGCCGCGCGGCCAATCGGCGCTCGCCGGTCGGCGATTATAATTCCACCAGTTGATTCCATCGGGGGGCCTCATTGTGTCCCGGCGGAGTCGATGACAGAGACACGCGAGGAAATTAATAAATGTGGGTATAGCCTCCGAACGTCACCGTGTAAGTCGAGATGTACAGGTATAACCAGCAATGGCAGTCCGAGCATCCGATAATAGCGAGTCGCGATTGCGTAATGATCACTGATTTCAAATTGTACACATGGCTGAGTGGCGTAACCGCAGGAAGTCTCCTACCTGGAACTCGCTCCTTATTTTTGCCTCGCGTTGGATTCGGCACACGACTATAACTAGCTTGGAGCCAGATTGTCTGGCACTCGCGAGGCTAAAGTGCCCGAAGGAAAAACAAAAATATTTTCGTCATTTGAAAACTAATTTTACCAGCCAAAAATAGTGTTTTTTACTCTAAGTGTTGGAAAAATAAAATGTAAAGCAAAACGACACATAAAATGTATCACTTGGTATCTCAGTCGTGGAATGAATAATTACTACTAATTCTAAAATAATGATCTGAAACTCACTAAACGTGTCAAAAAAAAAAAAAAAAAAAAAAAAAAAAAAAAAAAGCCAGATTAATTTTTCCAGTCCAAAGTTTGTTGTCCCAAAAATGAGAAAACCGAGATGTACGAGGAAAAATGACGACACACGGAGAATTAATCACCGAGTGCGGCAGTGACTGCGAGAAACCAGCAGCCACGTCGTGTGGGATCCCGGGGACTCGCGTATCTCGCCCGGCAGAAAGTAGTATCGACTTACACGAGAGCGACGCACAGGATCCGCCTCTCTTTTGACGCGGTCCATGCGGACTCCGGCGAGGCGACATAGGGGATCCGAGTCGCGACCGAGACGAGGTCTTGTGTCCAATTTTTTGTTCCTCAAAACGGGTGCAGCCACCGCAAGACGCTGCGCAGCGTTCGACCCAGTTGCAGGAGGTCCGGAGCGCGTCGGGTTCCTCGCATGCGACGAATTCTCCGGTTGCTAAATTATTCCGAACGCGGCTGCGGTGTCACGCTGAAAGGTCGTGTGGCGTATGTCATCCGCACCCCGGGGGCAGCCCGACCTCGAAAACCACCTGATCCGTCGCGTGTTAAGAATCAGCTTATTTTCTGGAATTTTGAAGAGCTCAACTCGACGGAAGCTAATTTGCCGATAATTAAGATAATTAATAGGGCCACTTGTGGGTTTGTTATTGTTGTTGTTGCGACCCCGAGCGTGATGAAGATCATTTTCTCCCGCAATTTTCCTCGCCGCCTCCTCGACGCTCTACCGCCGGGAAAACGAAGATCCAGGTCTTGCGGATCCGAGTGTTCTATAAACCTGAGGAGTGGCCGGATGCTCGAGGTAATTGGCTTTGCGACACGAGGCGCTCTCGCGGTGTGCGCGTCGCGCGGGAGATGGGCCGACTCTGTTTAGCATTTTTCGCCGAGGAAGTGAAAGCGTTGCATATGCATTGGCTTCTAAAAAGCATGCCAATGGGCTTTTTATGCGCGAAAAATGGCTCCCTGTCTTCGCACTTTACTTATAAATACATTCGAATTTATTCTAAAGAGAAAACAAATTTTAAATACATTTTTTTAAAGAGAAAAAAATTTTGAAATTTTTTTTTCTTCTTTTTATTTTTATAATAATGTTTTTATTGAAAAAAAAAGTATAATTTGTTTAAATTTGTCATCGATATTTATAATACGATTTCCTAGTTCGATGAATCTTTAGCGCGGCTATTTTTTACCACCGCAGTTTTTTACCACCCGATGAAACATCGACAGGTTGAGTTTCACGTTTCATCAATAGGCGAGACGCAACAGGCGGACACTTAACGCCCCGATCGCTTTGATTATCCTGAACAATTACCTTCACCACAGCGCGGAATGTGCTCATCGACAATGAATCGTGTCGATCGCGGCGCGACGTTGCGTGGCTGTGCAATCGAGGGAACAAAAAAAAAAGCAGCCAAGCATTGACCTTGTAACATTCGCTTATAACGCGAAGGTCATTGAGATTGACCATGCGTTAACGATAGAGTGATAAATTCATCGTGAAGTAGATCAAATCTGGTCTACTGAACCAATAACAAAATATTTTTTAAACATATTGACCTGGATTATACCAGACGTTTTTTTTTTTTGTAACAATGATTTGCCATTTTATTAGCATCTCAACTTGGGGGAAGTGAAAGATCAAAATTGAACGCGGTGATGTTACATCGAGGACAATGAATTTTCCGGAATATTTTTTAAACATATTGACCTCGATTATACCAGACATTTTTTCGTAACAATGATTTGTCACTTTATTAGCATATCAACTGGGGGGAAGTGAAAGATCAAAATTGAACGCGGTGATTTAATGTGGGAGACGTAATTCCAGGTTACATCGGGGACAATGAATTTTCCGCGAGAATTCTACGAGGCAGGAAAAGAAAATGAGGTTATTCTTCAAGACGAAGTCATTCCAGTTTCACGAAATACTGTAGTCTGCTTTATTCCCAACATATTCTCGTCTGGAACAGGCGCTGGAAAATAAAGCGACGTGGTGTCTCATATTTTTTTTTTCAGAAATAATAGAAGTGTCGCGCCTGATGAAATTCAGGGAGGAAGTGAACCGCGGAGATTGCGCGAGAACCGTGGAAAGAGCCCCTCGCAGCGTCCTGATCGGTCGCACGACGAGCGCGCGCGAACGTCGAAGAATATGTTTCGCCGAGGAAAAGAAAAGGAGGCTTTCGACAGAGGCGACGAGAGCCAGCAAATAATATTTCGCTCACGCCTCATCAATCTTTCATAATGTCTCACCAGCAACACGTAAAATTTACTCGACTACAATCAAAAAAATTCCCGTCTTTGTAACATCTGAAGAATTGAGAAGATGTTGCGACCGCAGTGAATGACAGAATAATGAAAAGCACGAGCGATAAATAAAACGAGTTTCGCAAGAATTAAATAAAAAAGAAAAAAATGGCAGCACTGTTGGATTACGAAAATCGAGGAACTGGAGCGTTGCAATTACGCGAGTAACATCGAACATAATCAGGGACAGAAGAAAGACAGGAGTATGAATAAAATATGAGTTTCGCAAAGAATTCTGGAAAGGCTGAACTTCCGCGTCAAATAATGCAATTAATTGGGCCCTCGGCTGTTGCTAGAACTACGGATAGAAACGAAGAATTTTTCACACGATAAAGTCATTTATGTCTCGCCGTAGAGGCAGAAACTATTTTACCGACTGTTGGTAAGGTAGTTTCCGGTCGCGAGAAATGTTTGGTCGGTAAAGAATTCTGTCCGGAGACCGACCGATGGTTATACAGATTTCTGCATGTCCGACAGACTAGGAAAATCGCTAAAGCTCCATCTGACGAAAATTTTGCCAAGTTTTTTTTCACCTAGAACCATCGAACACTCCGTCAATAAAGAAGATAGCTAACACTGTTTTACCAAGCAATCCTCAAGTCAAGTAAATGCAGAATACAACTGGTTTGAAATCAATAATGAATACAAAGATTCTCTTGGTTCCAATAGCTTCCAACCTACCAGCGACCGTATCGCCAACGGCCTCATTAATTCTTTCTGTGAATATAGAGCTTAACAATTATCTCGACAATTAAAAAAATTACCATGAGACGCGAGTGAAAATGTCACGTCTCGCAGTTTCCTCTGTCAACAATCGACTCCGGTCTCAGAAAAACTTCGAAGAAACTTAGCCCGGAGATTCGTGCAAAGAAAACGGCGCGTAATTATGCTTCTTCGATACAGCAAGCTCGGAATACTAGGGCTGTTGTTGGAAAACAATGAACCGCTCGTTAGGGAATACACACAGGACACTGTTGACGTCAGCCGGAGCGACGCGACTGACAATCGAAACAAAGCGCAATTAATGCTCGCGCTCGCCGGTCGTTGGCTATACAGTAACGAACGCGCGCGGCGCTACAGGCAGACGCCGGGCCATTAAAGCCCGGGATAATACATAAAGCAGTTTAAATAGCACCTGATAGTGGTAGTATTACCGTTTTGAATAGAGACCCGCAGGGGGCGACAACCTGCGTCGATCCCCACCGCACGCGGGCGTTCGATAATCGCTCATATTTTCGCCGCGTGTATTTTCTCGTCGTGTGTGGGAGACTCCGTAAATTATCGACAATTACGCCGAACACGTCGGACTATTTTCCCGCCGTTTTTTGACGGCCCATAGTAATCGCCCGACTTTGAAACTAATTTAGATCGAGTGGGCGCGGAATCTCGTCGCCCACTCGCGGTGAAATGTTCGTTAGCGGACATTTCCGATGGGCTGGAGCCAAAGATGTAAATCCTAATTAGTTTAAGAAATAAATGTTACGGCTTGGTTTGTTTTGCTGTTGTGATTTAATAATAATAACCTGCGAAGATTATAAAATGATGCGCGATCTTTTCAATAGCTACCTAATACAATAAATACCTAATTTGCAATAAAATAAATTGTGAGCAACTGCGAAAAAATTGAAGATCTCGGTCCTTCATTACTTTCGGAATGCATTAACCGCGTTTCTCCATTATTTCCAGAAAATTACCGTTTATCTTTATTACCGAAAATTACCGTTTATATTTATTCTCAATAAAATTATCATTTTATTGAGAATAAATATTCTTCGCAGCCGTTGAAAAATATACACATTATATCATAATTACTCCGCGTTACTATTATTAATTAAGAATTACAACATTAATTGCACCATCAACTTTATTCCTAAAATATTTAGGGATTTATAACTCCGGCTGCTGCACAGTGGAGAAGAGGTCGTTGCATGAAACGCAAAAAAATAGATAAGAGTGGGAGAGAAAGGGGGTAAAAAAATGGAACTTACCTATAGGCGATGCGGTGTTGGCTTCCCGTAGGCTGACGGTTTCCGGTTCGATGCCCGCTTCGTCCTCCTCGATGAGGGGCGGCGGTGGCACGAGAGGCCGCGACTCGTAGCCCCAGTGCTGACGAAACGCTCGAGCACCCCCGTCCAGACGCACCCGGGGCAGCTCCACGAACATCGCGTCCCCCAACTGAAAACGATCGACAAACGCCGCGCTGTGGCATAACTATATTTCCCACTGTGCACACTGCAATGCGATATCCTCGTGTACGAACGTCGTGCACGGACAGATTCGTTTCGACGCACAATACACAATAATAATAACAATGACAACAACGATCGCAGGGCATTCGATTACGAGTCGAGGTGGTCAGCACAAAAATGAGAACAGTTTTTTTTTATATAAAAATACATTTTTCTGGACTTTTGGTGACACTAAAAACTCGACAAAAATAAACACTGTTGACGATGCACTCATTAGACGAATTTGTTACGGATTAGAAAAAAATCATAAAATTGACAAATAAGATAATTTTTTATTTTCACTAAAAAAAATAAGGATAAAAATTGGGAATATTCCTAACGGTTAAATGGACGAAAATACTCACACAACCACGAATAACGTCCATTCTGGGAAAAGACGCGGAACGTTGTAACTCGGTGCCAAACATTTGTGGGAACTTCCAACTTAAAAATTCTAGGTATAAATCTCTAATAAATTCTAATTTTATTGCTTCCGCCGATTTAACTGTATTTACGCGATAATTATTTCCCGGCTTCGGGCGAACGATGCGATTGACTCACGAGCAAAAAATTCGTTAACGGTATCTCTCACGTGTCGCTGCACCGACGAGTAACTACTTTGTCTAACGCTAAACGGACACGAAGACGCGTGCGAAGCGACGCGAGCCGGCCGGACGCCGGGCACGTAACGCAACGCAAGAACGTCGTTGGCCGTGAGCCGAGCCGAGACTGAATAGTCTGAAAAGTTTATCTCAAAATATCGTTGATTGACCCGGCGGCGACGCGGTGACGTCACTAATTAAAGCTCGTTCAACTCCGTCGGACATTTACGCGCTCCCGTTTCCTTTGTCGTCGTCGTCGTCCTCCTCCTCCTCCTCTATGACGCGTCACGAAAAATGCGAGAACACGAGGGAACGCGACACTCGAGAGGCCTCCGACGACCCATTTACTCCGAAGACCACAGAAGCCTCCGCGCCGCGCGCGCGGTGCAACCAATGTAATGCAGTATAAACTCGGCGACGTTCGCGCTCCTCGCACTCGTGGAAATGCAATCAGATCGTAAATCACAATTTAATTCCCGAAAGCCACGATTTTAACGAGAGTGCAACCAACCTTCCCGAAAATTGCGGTAAAAAAAATACAAAGTGTACTCTTCAATTATCTCGAGAAGAAAATTAAATTAAAGAAATTAAGAAATATAATCACATAAATATCAATTTACTTCAATTCACCGAGCTGTCCCATTTTATCTCAACCAAAAATAAAAATCCTCAATTAAAAAACACCCACGCTCCAAAAACAAAAATCCTCTCAATTAAAAACAACCAGGCGCCAAAAATCCGCCAAAATCCCTCGAACCAAAAAAAGCGCATCGGAAGTGAAAGTCCCATTCAATATAATGATTGCCGTTTCACGCCTTTTAATTTTTTTTCCGACGCCTCCACGCCCGAGTGGCCTGACGGCGAAGTATAAATTAATACAAAAACGCGTGTGCAGCTCATCGGTGACCAATTATCGACGGCGAAGGGCGTTATGCAGTACGCGCGGCGGCAGTTGGCCCGTACAAATTCGATCGCGGTCGAGCGAGCGCAAACGCGAGCGAACAAACGAGGGAAAACGAGGGCTGAAGAAAGACGGAACGAGAGTGCAACGACTCTGCATGTGCGCGGGAAAAAAAATATATATACATGTATATGCATATGCAACGGTGCATACAGGCGCCGAGAATCGAGCCGCTGCCGGTTACTGTTTTACCTATATATGAAAATATATATATATACGTATATAGCTGCAGCGAAGGGTACAAGCGCTTTGCAGTCATCGCGTTAACGCAATTATTACCACGGCGCGAACGAATGTGTCCAATTATGCAACGCACGCGCCGTTCAGGATCCGAGCGCAGCGGGAGCCGAAGCTCGTGCCTAGTTAGTGTGGTATAGTGCACCGGCTTGCAGCACTCACTCCATCGTGAAGTGCTACCCTAGGACCAGGGGAACCAGGGGGCACTCGGGGGGAGGTGGGAGGGGGTTACAGGGGGGGCATATCCAATTAGTATATTCACATTCTTTCGGGTGTGCCGAAGCGCGCGGACCTGACCGCGTTTTCCCGCAAGTGTCTCCCCATTAGTTTAATTAGTCTCCTCCGGGTTGTTTGCAACGAATACGGACTACGTTCGAACTAATCCGGATGGTCGGCCGCGATTAAGAGCGATTTTCGTGCGGACGGTAAATTGCATGCAAAGTGGATTATAAGGCGCTACATTGTTGCGGGTTTATGAGCCTTGAGATTGGGGTGACCGGGGTCTCGTGGACCATGTAACATTTTACTTTTATGGGAGAAAAATATGCATGGATTTTTGTAGGCCATTCGGTCAATCAGCGGAAAAACACTGACTACGAAATATGAATAATTTTAGGAAACAATTATCAGACATGCGAGACATTTGAGAAAAAAAAGTAAAAATGTCAAATCGGAAGCAACGTCTAGGGATTGCACGAACATCGATAAAACACGTCGACAATACCTTTGTGTGAGACTTGAACATACATCCGGTCCCCGCGAATAGCTGCGTCCAAGAGAAGAAAAAATAGTAGTAGAGAACAGTAGAACATGAAGATATTTTTTTCTAATATTATTTTCGTCGATATATAATTTTTCGTTAATATTTTGCGAAAAAATGCCAATAAAATATTGATGAAAATATTCGCGAATAAATGCAGGGAAAGAGTTACATAAAATCGCGGATTGTTTGTGTGTTCGCCGATGCTAAAAGCAATTGACAGCCGGAGAGCCAGGAAACGACGAGCAGAGATCTAGGCTGCGCGCGCGATTGGTGTGCAGCCTCTTCGATCTTGATCTCGAGAGGATGCTGCAGCTGCTATGCAGCTCGGTGCACGCGAGATCCGTCGAGGATGCGCGCGGCAGAAGCCGCGCTGGGACGCTGCGTTTCGCTAGAGATATCTTCGCCTCGACCATCTGCCGCGAGTGGGTCGAACGATCAACATAAACGGGCAACAAGAGTCGTGCGCAAAATTGCGAGAGAAAATGCAAAGCGAGCGCGAGCGCTTTGAAAATAAACTACTCGTGGTCGCCGTCGTTTAAGGGCGGCAAATGTGATTTTACTTTATTTGCAAAAGTCAAAGCGAACCGGTAAATATCTTTGATCGGTAAATCGAGCTGGGAGAACGCGGGGTGACCAAGCGTTGCGCCGCTTCTAGTCCAGATCTTCTGTACTCCAGGCTCGCGAAATGTGGATTCACGAATGTGTAATGTGGTTAAGTAAAGCGGTGGACGAGTTACGCTCGCGGAGTTGGGAAAGAAGGTCAGTCCAATTAAATCGCTCAAACTTGGCGATCAAAGCCGCGACGACGAACGCACGGGATGAATGCCATAGCGGAAGACTCCTTAACATCGTATTAAGGCACCCTCGAATGTCGGCGACACGAGGTTGAGATGTTTGAGATCGATGCGATGAAAAAAAAGGTCGAAAAGGCAGTGACGTATTTTTTTCCAATGGCTGTAATAGATGCAATATCTGCTGGTACTAGATCACTCGCACGCTTCGCGTATTTTGTAAAGTTGGAAAAACTCTATCCGATGGGAAATTCCCGTTGAATCCAAAAAGCAGCCTTGTTTGCCTAAAAATTGAAAATTCGTCGAAAAAAACGCATGAAATGATTTTTTGTCTCTGGAAATATTAGGCCATACGCTTCACCCGAACACCCTTCCCGAAATAATGTTAACAAACCTTGAAACCTCCCACGCCCAGCAAACTGTTAAAATATCACAACACGATTAAAACTCTTCCAATCAGAGAACGAATAACACGACAGCAATACTTATATCGAAAATGCCAGATGCATTACCCACTGATTTTTTTTAAGAGGTAAACTCAAGTTTACAGAATCGATTTTTCATTGTTTTTATCAAATTCAAATTTATAGGATCGATGTTTATTTTTTTAATCTATGAAATCAATTTTATTTAAAAAAAAACGTCATTCATTCCAATATATTTTTCATTCCCAATGCCAAAACATGATCGTCGAAAAGCGTGAAATTGGCGAGGACTGAGACTACGCAAAAACAGGAAAGCACGTTCGCGCGTGGCACGTGAACGCGAGAAGGAGGAAGATTCGCATTATTCAAGACGTGTGTGCCCGGGGTATAAATGTCTGTATATGCGTTGTGCGATGATCCGCGAGGATTCGCGACCGGCGACGACGACCGCGAGTAACAGCTAGATGTGTATATTCCGCTGCCACGTACTATCAGGTGTAGCCGCTGCCGTGCACGATAAGTGGACTGTGCGTGTGGACACGCGTCCGGTTGCAGAGAGGCAACACGCCCAGTCGCCTCGATAACGCGCGCCGTGACCACTCGATTACGCGTTCGAGTCCGCCACACGTGTCGGCTGTCGATCCTTTCTCATTTTTATCCCGACGATCCCGTTCCCTACGTCGTATGACGAGACTCGTGTGTCTGGCTCGCTACACGCGTGAATGGAACCTCTGTTTATACCGCGCGGTTCGAAGATACGCAATCGTGGCTCGATGATCGAAGATTATCGATCCGGCGAGTGAACGATCGAGAGAGATCAATACGTGCGTCCCTGAAGGAGAACGGAACATTCCGCGTCGATTGTTGGGTATCTGTCTTCCGCTCTCAGGACTGTAATAAGATTAATAGTGGAGCTGCAGGACGGAGTTGAATGTCGGGACAAAGAAACGTTTGTGCACTGACAGCTTATGATGACTTTAGGTGGATTCAAACCAGTTAGACGCAAATGGAGACTAAATTTGGGTCATTGAATGTGAGAAAAAGGTTTAGTGTTTTGTGTTTTGATATTGGTGTACACAAAACACAAATTAGTGGCTAATATTTTCCAAGTGGAATGAATAAAACTGTTTGAAACTTGTTCGAAGATGATTTTGCTGGTCTTTTGATCAGGATTTTCGTCTTCCTCTTTGATCAGGAAGTATTGCGGTGTTATATGAATCAACATTGTTCAAATAGCATTTGTTAACATTTTTAGCTGCCAGTTTAACATACAATCTTCCAAGTAGGATAGACAAAACTGTTTCAAAGTTGTTCTAAGATGTAATTTTTCCATGCTTTGATCAGGACTTCCTATTCACATTTGTTATTTTATCCTGCACGCGATTACGACGAAACCGTCTCGTTTCTTTGATCCAAGCGGATCCGTAGTTGCTTAAAGACCCAGCTGGACGGAGATTTGTCGAATTCAACGGATCCTCGCCCGACGCGCCTGGCGACGGCTCCGCGAATCCGGATTTTCGTCGGTGCTATTCAGCCGCGACGATATTTACGAGGGATAGTTTTCCCCGGGTTTCCTTACTTTCGGCCATTTGTAACCACCGTTCCGTGAGCGACGTTTTTCGAAAAGAAGATGAAAAAAAAAAGTGTAAGTGGAATAAGGAGCCGAAGCCGAAGATGCCTCTCGCGGTTACAGCTGGAACGCGTCGCGCAGACTCTCTTTTCGGCTCAAGTGCCGCGTGAATTTATAACGAGGGAATTTATAACGAGGACGCGAGCCACTTTCGAAGCTTCCGCCCACCCTGAGGACGCTATACTGTCTGCCCCGTCGCCGCAACCACCGGAGGTGCAAGTCCCTTTAAATATATATACATAGCGTGGTTATATTCCGTCGTCTCGAAGGCTCCGCACGACCTTTCGAGGAGCTACGAGTCTCCGAGGGATATTCCGACCTCCTTTACTCGATATGTATACACTGTGCAGCGAAGATACTACGTACACCGCGTTACACAGGCTTTCACGGAAATAGGGCCAATGAAAGCTTCCGGCGCTTTGGCAAAGTGTATGGATATTTTAGCGAGCTCGGGAGGCCTTTGGCAATCGTGAAAGCAAAGTTTTGACCTTTTTTGCGGGTGAAATTTTGTGTTGAATACAAATGCTGCATGATTTTCAATCAGCTGGAAATTTTCGGCAAACAAGATTTTCATCATTATTACTACAACAATTAATTGATGTTTTTGTAAAAATTCAGCCACTGGCCAATTTTTGTCACTGAATTTTCGAGACCACAAAAAATTCAGCAATAAATTGTTTACGTCCCAGCGGCAGCTGCAAAACGACGACAGACACTCAACCACGTGTAGTGAGACATTTCGACACACTGAGGCGCGAAATAAATTTTCGGAAGACCCCCGCGAGACCCGCCAATTTGTCATTCCCCGAGGGGGAGGTCGAAGCTGGAATGCAGATGGAGGCATAAAAGAAGCGCGGAGAGACCCGTTCGCGGGAATCCTAACGATATTATGAAAATGCGTTCCCGCCCGGGGGTGAGGAAAGGTCGGGTCCGGAAGAGCCCCCGCTGAATGCGTCGTCGGAAGGGACCGGGGTGGAGCGATAAGACGAGGCCTCCTTTTTATTTTCCTTCGACTAACAATGGACCCCAGCGCCCGGAATCGCTATACCGGCGATTGATCGAATTGCGAATGCCCGCGGCGTGTGTTTATCTGCGTCGCCCCACGTTGCAAGGGTAGAATAAAAAAAAAAAAGTCTTTACATCTCGGACAGAGGGAGGAATGAAAAACGAACTCGAGCCAGCCAGACAGAGAGTCCACATGGCCATAACAGGCTGTATCTTTTTCCAGATCGGTGAACACATTTTGCATCTCTGGTTGGCTGGATTGTCCTCAAAAAGAGACTAAAGGAAGGTTTCAACACGTACAATGAGCCAGCAAAAAGAAGACTTTTACCACAGAAAAGAAACAAGCTGCATCACTTTAGCCGCTGTGCAGACGAAACTGGTAGATCCTAAAGTTCAACTGTGAAATGGCCGAATTTTAACACCGAGTTTTTAAATTCGGTACAGCGTATGATAAAGTGGCAGAGCCAACAGAGACTAAGATTGACTCTAGGAATAGCTGAGACAGCAGCTCGCAATGAATAATTATTCCAACCCCGGAAAGCCAGGGACCCGCGCCGAATCAACGTGACTTTGCCATGTTGATACAGCTACACAGAACCGTCACTCCGGCAGTATGGTAATGTGTAGTCTAGGGAAGGTTGATATAAATGCACCCTTCGTTCCACCGATGCCCATTCCAACGGGACCTCAACCCACGGAGCGCGGCTTCTTTGCCGGGGCTGAATATAGCGCGTCAAGCGCGAGACCTTCGACCCCTTTCCACCCGGTCCCGTCGTCCCGGGGTTCGCGTTCGCAGGTCCCTCGGGTCAGAGTTAAGCCGGAACCTGATGCCGAGTGGAGGCGCCTTTGCATCGCGCGCTCCTCGCGGCGATGGTCCCGCTCGTTCCGCTTCACGTTTCCATCTCGCCTCGCGCGCGCAGGAGGAAATTAAGCCGTACACCCTGCGTGCTTAATCTGTTTCTCCGGGCTGGGTGGGTGCGCTTAGCCCGAAAGAGAGACACACGAGAGATACCGACGACAGAACGCGGCGCGGAGGGGGCAGGTTAATTCCTGTACGTTTGCGGAGGGCATTACGCGAGCTTGATACCATATTTGAATAATCTGCACGTGTAGATGAGGACGAATATTAGTTGGAGGGATGGCAGGAGAGTCGGGAGGTTGAGGGAAGTGTAAATGAGACGTGTGGTTGGAGCCACAGAAAAATTGAAGTTGGTCGACTTTGTCACTCTAGGGCCGGAAGCTGGATCTATGAATTCTGAAAGAAAGACAACGATTTTTTTTTTTCTAAATCAATAAAAAAATAAATCAAGTTTTTGGGGATAGAGAAAGCGAGTTGAGAGCGAAGGTGTAGGTTAAAAGTCGATATCTCGAAAAAAAAAAAATTATTCCGAACCATAAACCCCACGTACAACGAGTTCTGGATGGATAAATTGCAGCGCCTCGTTATTTCCGAAAGGAAAGCTGCACCAAGGTTTCCACCGTAGACACTGAACTTCGAATCCAGGAGACATAACTTTTATCTTCAAGAGCAAGAAACTCCCGGGCTCTCTAACGAATTATTATCGAGAGAGAGAGAGTGAGAGGGAGCCACAGCGCGTCCCAATCATTTTATCTTCACCGTGGAAAAATTAAATTACCGTGCCAGACGTAGATGTAGCGAAGAAATTGATGGCGGGAGAGCCGTCGCTTACAAATTACTCGGCGAGGATAAAGAAGCTATTGAATCCGAGGAAAGTATATACCTGGGGCGCTCGGGCTGGAAGCCGCCCGGGCGAGGCCGAGGAAGTAGTAGTCACCCTTGGCGAATAAGCCACCGAAAAGCTTATCGTGAAAAGGCTCATGGCGCTCGGGCATAAATCCATCCGTCGTTTCATTGGATACCGGCCGGACGGGTCATTCCGTCTATTCCCTTTTTATTCGTTCAGTTTCATTCCACCCACCTAGTACAACGTATCGCCTACCAAAAGGAAGGAACAGCCGCACGTTCTTGGTACTTCCAAGGAAATAATCTGCCCCGTTCCACCGTCTCCCGATCCACCCTTGTCGACATCCCTTTTCAATACCTCCCTCCTTTGCACTCCGATCATTTCCATTCCCTGCGCCTTCCTGGCTTTCGAGTCTGTCACCAGGATCACAGCAGGTCTCGGGGGGTCTGACGACCGGGTGTGGAAGGGTTTCGCGAACATGTCACTCCCCAGAGGGTTCGACTCGCGTGGGTGGAATTTACGGGCAAAAGAATACGAAATATGGGAAGGAAGGACTTTTGGCTGCCTTCAGCGCCGTGGCTTCATTTTTGGAAGTACATTCGGCATATATAATTTTACATATGCCTCCTGTGCTCGTTTCCACATTTGATATATATCCCTCTCGCGATGATGAAAGGTGCAGCCCAAGCCGAGTCCGTCCGACTCTCCTTTCCACCGTCTTTTTTCCAGTCTAGTCCCACGTTTGTATATCTATACGAATGTGGGTGAGGAGGAAGAGACTCCTCGCGGCGAATCGCGAAAAAAGATTGCGCTTCGCGCGGAATGGACGACCCCCATCGTAACAGCAGCTCACGATCCCTCCACGCGAACGTACTGTGAATGAAGGGAGGAAGAACGCGAAGGGATAAAGGAATAAAAAGAAGGGGAAAAAAAAGAAGGGGAAAAAAAAGAAGTGGAACTCCTGCGAGAAGGTGGATGGGTTGATAGGTTGATGGTGGAGGCAAAGGTGAAGGTGGTGGTGGTGGATGCCTTTCACCTTCCCGATTACCTTTTTCCACCCTCGTACATCCTCCCCTCTTACCTTTCCACGCTCCCTCTTTCCCTTCCCCTACTCTTCCCCTTCCCCTCCTCCTTCTCATATCCTGCGCAGCTACCTTACACTGTACCTTCCTATTGCTCGTTTCCTTCCTTCCCTCGCTCTCGTCCTCCACTTCCTCGAGGCCCGTACGTGCCGGGAAACGCGTTACGCGAGACGCGTGTATTCAAGGCGAGCGTCTCGAAAGCTCGAGAGCGGCGGGCAAGACGCGGTGGATCATCGTGCCGACTCCTTTTCACTCACGCACGGAACGGGCCAAAGAGAACCGAGAGGCGGTGGGATAAATTGTCCAAAGCGAGGAAGCGTTTGTATGGACCGAGTGAGTGGGATTTTATTCTTTTTCGTTTTTTCAGAGACGAGGATTCTCGCTTTGAGGAAATAACGACGAAGGGAGTTTGAATACAATTTATTTGTTTCGCGACTGTTTCTCGTTTCTATTTTTCGTTTTTTTGGCAAGGAAAATGTGGACTGGGAGGATTACATGACGTTTCCAAAAAGGAAGACTCGCTTGGTGCATGCAAGGAAAAAAGAAGGGCGAGAGAACTTTTTCCGTGCTGTCTACCACGATCATCGCGCTTTGGCGAACGAACGAGAGTGAAAGAAAAAGATTTAAGAAGCTTAGAACACACCCTTTTTCGCTCTATATTTTTTTTCTCATTTTCCCGAGTATGTTGTACCTCCCGAGGACTTCATCCTCTTAGCTCACCTACGCCTAAACTTCCACTCAGCTTTTACCTCCCTTCGAGGACTTTTTTTCCTCTTGACGCGCACTCGTCGATTTTCAAACTTTTCATCCCACGGCTACAGGAAAAAGGTGGCCATGGTTTTAGCACCACGACGGCATCGGGAAGATTAAATTCTCGTGGTGAGACGACAGAAAGCGAGTTTTCCCGCTAGAAACCCGACGTGAGATTGAGGTAGACGTGCGCGTCGTGTGATTTACACCTCGTCTTAAAGTCGTAAATCCTCAAAGCTGGACAAAGCAGATTTTTTCGAATGTGTCTATACAGTTAACTATTGAAATTTAGTGTTCACAAGCTCTGAAATTTATTACAAATTATTTGAAATTTATTTGAAAGATTTGAAAAAATATGTAATACATTGCATGGCTTCTGATAGTTGCAGCGTCACGCAAAATCATTGTACCACATACAAGACGATGAATTCACACATGAACTCACCCACACACAGAAGAACGTACGAGAACACACAAGAAAGACAAGAGGTATGACGGGGAGGTAGAGATACGACCCCTCGTGGCGAAGCAATAGCCGTGTGTATCGTGGGGGAGAGGGAGGAGGGGGGGGGGGGGGGGTTCGTAGTGCCAGAGTAGAATACCATAGTGTAGTGTACCAAGGTAACGGATGAGCACGAGACGGGAATAGGGGTTGGCAGACTTAATCGTGCCGGTACTATTCCTCTCGCGTCTATCCAAGCCCGAGGGGGATGGGAACCAGCAAAGGGGGAGTCGGGGGCGAGAGTGAAGGGGGGCATGGAGGCAGGAGAAAGGGAAAACACGAAGGGCCTGAGAGACGCGTCTACGATTTAATCCACACCCCTATCCATCCTCGGGCGACTCTCGGGGTGAGCGAATCTACAGAAAGAAAAGGGTGACGGAGGAGGGCGATTTCTTTCCGGCCAAAGAGTTCGCGCTCGTCCCTTCTCGTGGCTCTCAGCTATCCGTTTGTTGTTTCTAACACCAGCCAGACCACGACGTTGCCGCTGCTGCTACAACAGGGGAGAAAAGAAGCGGCGAGAAAGGGAATGGAAGGGGCCTCTGATGGGGAAGGATGAAGGGATAAGCTATAGCTGCAAGCAGATCTCTGTTTGCTGGTGGATGAAAGTCTTGGCCTTGGGCGAGAGCCATTATTATCACGGAAAACAACTGCGTCTGTGGGATTTTTGTGTGGAACATAAATTAGAGAGAAATGATCTTTAATGGTGTCTTAATGATGCCTTCATAATGTAGCAGGCGTAAGTTTCAAATCGTGCAAGTTTCAAATGGAAAGCGTAGAACTGATCGAGTAAGGTCAAAGTGGTGAAGGCGATGGGAAATAGGGGAAAGTGGCATCTTCTTCGATCCACGAGAAAACAGCGTGGAAGAAAAAGTGAAAAGGAAGGCTGAGGGAAAGTAAAACTGAAAGCCAAAGCTAAAGCTGAGTCAAGAAGTAGCGAAAAAAGGCTAAAAGTCTCGCGGGAAAGAGGCGAAGACTCCGGAGCATGACCATGAACTTAGCTGTCGCATTTGTTCGAGAAGAGCAAACGTGACATTATTACCAGAAGGCAGAGGGTATATATAAACCTGGTAGGCGGCTGCATAGCCAGGCGGATATCTTCGGGGTGCTCGAAGACCGAAGAAACGGGAACAAGGGGGATGACCTACTGGAGTTTTTTTGATGAAACGGCGCGACTCGAATACCTAATACCGGTTCCAACTTATGGATCGTCGGATGCCTCAGCAGTAAAACCTTGATTTCTAAATCGGACATCTTCCTATCGCAACCATTGGTAGAATTGAATTTTATCGATGAAGTCCCACAAAACCACATTCGATTCGCCGCGCTTAAGCCGCTTGATTCCTCCTCGTGTATCGCGCAGTCGATTGGAATGTACCGCAATCAAGTGAAGACCTTTGTGGAGGGTTCGACTATCAACGTGATGGCACAGAGAAGCTTGCGGCTTATACTGACAACGGGCAATACCGTCAGGAACAGGAGAGAACGACGGACGGAAAGACCGATAAGATTCGATAGACCAAGCGCTGAATGGCCACAAGGCCGCGGTACGCGATTGCGTGTGAAGGGATAAAGCCAAAGGCGAGGCCGAGCGAGGAGAAAAGACGAAAAGGACTAATTGCGTTTAAAGGTCCGAGTTGGATGGACGAATGCGAAGATGCGGAGGAACGACGGAACGAAGGAACGAAGGAACGAGAAAAACCGTGCAAACGCGTTGCCGGTCGGGCTGTTTCATCTGCGGAAGTGCGCGGGAGAAACGAGACACAAAGGAAATACCGAGGACCTCTTTCCCCGCTTCCGTTTCAACACGAAGCTTTTTCTCTATCGAGCTTTTCTGTGGTCTCGGCTGGCTGGTCGAGTTCGATGAGAAGACAGAAACGACGCGTTTGACAACCGTTTGTGGCACATTCTGTGGATACTGTAGTGGTGAATGGGATCAATTGTCTGATTAGTGAAGACAGTTTAAGGTTTTGTTTTCAATTTGATGATCATGGGGAAAAGATGGTATGTGACGTATACTTACAGCCATGTCCTCGCTTCTGTAGGCGGTCAGGGTCTGCTCGTCCTGAAGAAGGACGCAATAACAAGGCTCCCAACATGCCTCACCGGTTGATTCGCCAACGCAGCAATCTGCCTCTGTAAAAATGAAGAAAAGCGAAAATTAGTTGCAGTTCTACAGGATCAACGGCAGGAAATGTCTTCAATAAGACTCTAATTTACGAATTTGTTTAATTGACATTTCGCATAGTTCCATCAGTATAAATCGCTGCCTCAAATTAAAATGTACTGAAGTACACTTTAACATAGGATTTCCAATAGATAAATAATCCTGAAAAACATTAACTACTGTCACCCTAAAAAAAATCTCCGATAGACTAAACCGCGACATTAGGGTAAATCCTCGGTTAAATGAAATAAATCGCAGGTTAATTGGGAAACCCGAGCGGCGATATACGCAGAACCGGTCGACCACAAAATCCGTGGCAAAGGCGAGTAAAGAGCTGGCGAGCACTCGGGCAACAGTCGTGGTCGAGACACCTGACCACGAGATAGTATAATCCGCTGAATATCGGTGTCGTTTCAATAGCTTATAAGCCAGGACCACTGCAGCCGGTTGACTACCGCCCCGAGCTTCATGCGCTGTATCATTCAGGTCCTTTTATTATTTCCCTCTCGTCCCTTTTTTTTTGTTTCTCCTTTTATAATCTCATTTATTCCGTCTTATATGGAGGTTTGCTGTAATTGACCATTCGCTTGATTGTCCTGTCACGTTTGCCTCTTCGTTTCGTTTCGCGTACGCGTGGACAATTCCGTTTTTATGGGTTGCCACTTAATGTTTGTGATTATGTTTCTCATTCCGAGGGGGGGGCGCCTCGGTCGCCTCTCTTCGCGATTGCCTTCACAGCTCTGGTGATTGTGCCAGGGAGACTATTGTGCCCCGGCGAGATTATATACACGTGGCGAGAGCTCGGCTCGGTCTATCAAGATACGAGGGAGAAGGAGAGATCCGCCGCTCGCGGCTCATCCGCCGTGTATCTCAATGCATATGTATGGCCCTCCAGCGCCAAGATGCTACGGGGCCAACCAGCCTCGGTGCACCGCGGCAGACAATGAACAATGCACATTGATATCCAGTGCACCGAGAGGCAGAGATACAGGCGCCCTGGATTATAGGGAGTTGGAAACAAGGACGGATTGAACCGGCGAAGGCGACGCAGGAGGCCAACTCGGGTGGATGGAATTAGGAACTTAGCGCGAGGTGGCGCGACAATCAACTGGTCAGGAATTATCAGAGATACCCGACAAGTGTGTCAGTCGATATACTTGACTCACTCGAGAAGTTTGGGGCGTGGGATAGACATTCGTGTGACATGACATTTGAGATGTTAATCTAATGTTAGATAGGCTAATAATAACCCAACATGTTTGGTTTATAAGGAGACAAGATTAAAAGGGGTTATTACGAAGCCAACATGTTGGGTTAATAACAACCATGTAGTACAACGTTTCGTGTGGTTTGCAGTTTCTTTTTAGTGGACATAAATAATATACTTTCATTGTCTAACTTTTAGTTTACTTTCTTCTCGTTGCTCACGGCGCGGAGTAGGTACAGCCCCCGACGGTCTATTTGCCCTTTGCAATTCAGCCCGGGCGCGCCACACGAGAGACTGATGAGGGCCATAAGACTGAAGGGTTGCCTCGAGTTGTCGAGGGGCTCGTGCATTGTGCAAAGTTTGGCGTAGAATAAAAGTTCGCACTTTCTATTTAGAGACTTTTCTGTTGGAAAACCCCGTGTTCCATTTTTTTATTTTTTAGTCTTGTTCGCTTATTCAACATAAGTGTTCACCTGGCTGCTCAACTAACGTTTGTTAAATTTTAAATGGCTGTAAAAATTGTGAATATCATTTTTTACTCCTGGCACAGCCGAATGTGTGGGTGAAACGCAACTGTTTTGTGTGGAAGGGAAGAGACTGTCTCGCCCATAAATAGTTGGTCAGCGTCTGGGCTGTTCAAAAGTACAGACAACGGGCCAAGGATTTCGCTTCCGCTGGTGGAGAACGAAAACAGACGAAGAACGGGAGTAAGATTTATGTAGTCCCGGGGAAAGTAACGGTCGAGGATTTCTCCCTCGGTGCAGGACCTGACGTCAGTGGAAGCTTTAACTTCCCAGACAAAACGGTGTCTCTTGACGCTGTTACGATGAATAATAAAACAGCTGGGAAGACCAAAAAGGAAAAAGGTTAGCAGGGTCTCGAGTTGCCTTGAAATCCGATTGCTAATTAGTTCGGGTGCTTTATTGCCTAAAACAAGAACAACGGTTAATTAATTCAGTGAACTTGAGTGCCGAATTTTTGCAGCAGAAATACAGAAAAATATATAAAACCTAAAAAAGAAATATGAAAAAAATGAAAACATAATTTCCAAAAAATTGCAATTACTCTCCGTTTAATTTTTATTATTTTTCAGCAGCACGTCCAATATTTTTAAATCCTTCGCGCACTGCCCGTTGATTAAAAATTACTGTAAGTGGTCCAGGCAAAAATTCGTGCCCGGCCTCATTGTTATTTTGTACCCGACACAATGAATCCTCTGGAGCTTTCGAAGAGAGTGCACTCGAAGTGCTAGAAACCCCCCACTCGCGTGAAAGGCCCGAAGGGTCGACACGACGATCAACACACCAGGTCCACTCTCTCTCTATCTCCGTCTCTGTCCCTGTACTGGCGCTATCGTGCGATACTCTACGGTCAAGTGCGCGTAGGTATCGTCCAATCTGATTGGAGCACGAGGCACTCGGGACCTCAGCCGATGCTGTATAATATATATTATGTGCTTTAGCGTACCTCGGCAAAGCCCCCGACACTCGAGAATATTGGAAAAGCCCCAGGACATAGTATAAGGGATAACGATAATGAGAATATGCAAACTGGCAACACTCAACCCTCTCTCTCTCTCTCTCGCTCTCTCCGCGCTCGCCTTTCCTCCTCACCCTTTGTAATATCCATCAGCATACGAAATTCGCTACACGCCGAATTAATGCATGTACAAAGTGCCTAATAAATAATGCTCATGCATTAAATTATCGCTCGTTGCAATTTTGAATTTTTCCCGGTCCCCTCGGGCGATATTCACGGGTCTCCGGGAAATCATTTTATTTCGGACTTAATAAAAACGTCGAATTTATCGCCTCCACCAGAATCGAGCGCAATCGGTCTGCGAATATTTTCGTGCCGAGGGAAAATCTTCGCTCTCGTATTTATATATGTACGCGCAGTTCATGTCGCGCGGCTGGAACATTTTCCCGAACGTATCTGCCCATTTATTCAGATTTCTCACCGTATCTTCGTTGCACGCCTTCCCGAGCATCCACCAATCGTAAATATTCTCGCGCCAGTCGTGCAGTATATGCTGATATATCGCCGCCTGCAGAGCACCCTTGGGATCACCTGTTCGCGACTGCTTTGCACTTCCAATTCTCCATCGATCCGGCGTCGTCTTCGGCTTCAATTTTTATGAAAATATTTTCAACATTTCGTCGTATATCAGTCTGCGTTGAAGTTGACAAAAATGAATGACGTTGCAATCCACAAATTATTCGGAAAATTCGTTCTCTGTCACCTGAATTTAATCGATAGAAAATAAATATTTTCAGCACAAAAAGTGACTAAAAAATCGTTGCCATTGTGACACTGCAGCAATTACTTTCACTGGACTTAGAACAGTACCGAGGAGGCTGCCCGAGTCTTGACCGTTTCCCAGGATCCTCTCAACAGCGTCATAGCGCTTTGGGTCGGCCTAATCTGCCGGTGAAGATCTCATTTCATCCATCAAGGCTGAGAATAAAGAAGACGACAGCCGCCACAGGAATAACTCGTGGCCAGAAATAGAGAGATGGAGTTGAAAAAAATAAAATAAAGGGCACAAGGTAAGGTTGATAGTATCTCACAAAGGTCATCCAGAAATGTCACGGATCTCTATCTGCAGAACCGCTGAAATAGGCTTAAAACTTTCAAGGTCTTCTAATTTTTATTCAGCTTCCTCGCTCGTTTTTATAGCCCTCCACCAAAAAATTTCATCTCATTTCTCCAAGTTCAAGTAAATTCTTTCCATGTCATCAAGATCCAAATGTAGATCACCAGACTCGTAATTTCTTTTCCCAATTACGCGGCTGAAGTTGGAACCAGGAAAGCGAAAATCCACGAAAGTAGCGGAGAACGAAGACCCGCCACCTCTCATCCGCTCTCGTCTCATATCCGAGGGCGGAGGTTTTCTGGCTGCGGTCCGGATGACGGACAGTTCAACACCGGTCCTCGAATTAACACGCTTCCGAGTCTCGAGCTCGAGGAGAGTTTCAGCGCGCCCAACCCCGGATGCCGCTGCACGTAGCTGGAAAAGAGAAGCTGGAGCTGCGAATGCTTCCCCGGGTTCCGTGCGTCTCGTTGGCGTCGTCCTCATTAGACGCCCTGGACCCGAAGCTAGTTCATTACCGGCGATCTTATCTCGAACTCGTTCTTCAACCAAACCCCCCGTCCCAACCCTTCCCTTCCACCTCGTGGTTGTCGTCGCTGTTTCCGCGTGCCACGATTGCATGCACACCGAGGTGGGCATTGTACACAGCGCCAGCGGTGAGCCCTCTGGTCTGACACCCTGGTTTTTCTTACTTTTCGTTGTTCTCCATCGGGTTAATTAATTCAACGAGCACGGGACACTTTCTAACTTCCGCTCGCTTTCCACATGGCGAATCCCATCGCTTTTTTCTCCTTTTGGTGCATGTAAACGAAGGAAAACCTTAGCGGGACCGGATTGTGACTATTTTTGTTCGTGTAACACCCTCGGCGCAAAAATCAGTAGCGTTAAATACTTTGCGAGTCGCGAACTGGTCGAATCCTGGCAGGACCAATAGGATCCTGGTCAGGGCCCGACCGGAAACTGAAAATCGTAATTATCATTTTTTAACGATATTCTGGTCAACCCAAGGGTTAAAAATGCTGCGCTGAGTTAAAATTTCATTGCTTTGAAGCAGAAGTACGACGGTAAAATTCACAACCATAGCTCACGGCTACGGATATGTAGTGACGGTGGTGAGGAACCGAGAGCCAAAAACGAACGAGAGGAATCGGGAGGACCGGTTGGTCGGTGTGACGGTGGGACAAATTGCTTTTCCGATAGGCTATCGAGAAATTGGTTCGAGGACCGACTCGTTACCCAGAAACGTGCCTCCTCGCACTTTACCAATTTCCAACAAGACACACCCCGTCGTCGTTGTCGTCGTCCCTCGCCGGAATTTATAAGCAGACACTCGGTTATATATTTTCACACTTTGGTGATATCACGCGACACCGCAACAACTTTCGATCATATAAAATTGTACACGAGGAAGTTTTGCCAGCAGCTTTCACGCCGCTCAATTTTATACGACGTTCGTGAACTGGCTATTTAAAAAATAAATGCACGATTCGTGATTCACTTGTGACTGCAGATACGAGAATCAACTCATTCAACAGTATAATAACAGTAAATCGAATTCAAGAATAAACGGTTTCATCACAAATTCCTGAATTCCAATCGCCGTACACATCCCACTGTCATTTCCACGACTTATTCCACCATCAATGTTGGAAATGCATCTAATGGCACCCAAAGGTGAAGGCCAACCACTTTTCATTGTTACTCATTTCTGAATCAGTGAAATCGATAAACTCATCTTCACAGTCAGTCGATTTAACTCTGCAGGCCTCCTTTCACGCTTCAAGCCGGCTGGAAGTGCCCGGTCATCCTGCCATTATTGTTATGAAACCTACTGTTATTCAGACCGATTTCAGTCAAACATCTCGACACTTTTCCTGGCCTATTTCGTCATCTGGTTTGAAATCGTTGTGCGCATATCTCGAGGTGGTCAAGCGAAGCACTTTGGTCCAACATTCGAGCCTAAAGGTGCATCAATCTAGCTGCACGTTTCTCGACGCCGATTCCAACGTTTTCCACGACAGACGTTCCCGGGTTTGCGATCGCGTCAACCGTCGGTGAAATCGGCGAAGAGGAATGCGGACAAAGGAAGATCCCTTTGGAGCTGGAATTCCAGCTCCATCTATATCTATATACGCCATAAATCTGCCTTCAAGGCTCACCGAAGGAAAAGCACGATTACGCTTCAAAGACCGACTCCACTTTATCGGCCACCATCGTGAACGTGCGATAGGCCTATGGCTTTGCTTATACCGTCTTAGCGTACCCCTCCGTGTATCCGCGTTTGTACAGCGCACACGTGTGTTATCATCGCTGCTTCTCGCGAGAGGCACCAAAGAGCGAGTAGATCTCGATTTGGAATCACTTATCTTCCTGCCACACCCCTCAAAGCAATCGGCAAATTGCCACGAGCCAACACGCCATCGTAAATACATGGATATCCTTGAGAGAAAAACATTGCGTAACGACATACGGATAACTATTGAAAAAAAAAAAAAAAAAAAAAAAATAGAAAAGAAAACGCTCTCAATAAATGCTACGTCAAAGGTGCTCGTTACTATGAACGCAGCGAGCGAACAGTTCAATTATTTAGGTTTCACAAATCGAACTGGTTTTCACGCATTTCGACAGATCGAGAGCGGTTCGACGAATCGAAGTGTTTGTGGGTTGAGAGGTCGAGGTGAAATAATGATGTGAAGCACAATCGTAATTTCTTGAGACAGAGGAAAATGGTTCTGTTGGGCAACCGAAAAAATGACGAAAAATGAATTTATATTTTTAAGTTTTAAGTTAATTTGCAAATAGAGTAAAATATTTTAGCTGCATTAGCAAAAAATGTTGCTTAACCTAACAAATACAAAATTACGTCGTCACTTTCTTTGTTAGCCGAACAAAACAATTTTTCTCCTCGCGCATACGAGTAATCCATTACTTGGGGGAAACGTTGAGGAATTTCTGTAGGCAGTGAATTCCAGACAAGTGGCGACGAGGGGGATGAGGTACCAGCGCGGCGTTGAGCCTGACAATTTCCGGGTGCTAATGGTCCCCCGCGACATCGTCGGGGCAACGTTCATTTCGAATAATTAATTCCGGGCGCTCTGCTTCATTTTGTCGGTCTAGCTGCTGCTGCCTGCGTTGCTTCTCCGCCGGTAGCACTGTTTCTCGTCTCCGCTAACTCCTGGCTTTACCGTGAACCACGCTTATTCTCGTTGTGCCGTCCAACCTCGCTCTCGGGTTGATCTAGAGCCCGACAAACCCGAAAGTACACTACGACCTTAATACCCGTCCCCATCGTTGTTAGGAAATAATCATTTAAAAATAGTGCAAGAGTAATCGAAGAGACTAAACGGCAATAATGTAATTTTTTTCAAATTCACTTAATATTTTAGTGGCATTAAAACCAGCGAGTATGAAACTATTAAGTTAATATTTATTAAATTAAGCCTCGAATTTTCTCGACGCTATCAATTCTTTCACGTCCGTAAAATGATTACAACACCAGAGAGTGAAAATCGTTTTTTTTTCCCCGCCACAACGTAAACGAGACCAACTGCACTTGACGCATCAATTAGGAACTGCGAACAGGTGCGCCCCCCTCACCCTTTGGCCCCGCATCTGCACCCGAAGCATCCCATGCCCAGTGCGCTCTGCGCGCAGCTTCAAACGCTGAACTTGTGAAAGCCCGAGATCTCCCCCGAGCGACGGGCGAGCCTCGGGGCCGGCAAGGAGTTTGAGTTGATTTGCCGCTGGAACTCCGGCTGCGGCTGTGAGTTTTGAAGATCTATTGAAATTCATTCGCGACAACGGCGGCCGCGTCAGAGGCAGGAAATTGTGGTGCAACTGTTGGTCAATTTAGTCGTCAATACGGGATTAATACGCGGCTAAAGACGTATGAAAAAACAAATTATGCAAATTACTGGGAATAGACTGAGGACGTGAGATAAATTTGCAAAGGTGCGAAGCAGTGTGACGAGCAGGTGATTATTACATGTAATTATGACTCAGCGAAATATTTTTGCCACGATTTAGTTGTGTAATGATTATTAACATAAGGATTTGCGTAGAGTATTCTTGAAAAATAATTGCAGGTGAACAGTGCAAAAAATCCGGATATAACTAGAGCACTACTGATCTTATTTCCAGTCGCGCAGCAAAAGCCCTGTATATCGAGGCGGTAATTATTGATGACGAACTCGCGAGGTTAAAATACGATTGTTATTTCGAGTCTCGGCGAACTGGGTCGAATGGTTCATCGCCCGGTGATTAATTCAGCGAATATCGAGCCGCGAACTTTCCAATCCTCGAAGTTAAGAATACTGAGATAGAAATAATGCCTGCGGTCGTTGTCTTCCATATGTCAAGTTAATGTCCTCATTTATAAAAATTATTCACCGAGCTCCAGCTCCAATTACTTTTATGCTGTCACCAATTACGATCAAACCTGGTATTTTATTTTATATTAATTATCGAATAATTTGTCTAACTAAATAAATAAATTAATCATTTCCGTTCAATCCAGATTGAAAATTACCGAGTTGAGACATGGTAATTTTTCACGGTATACAAAAATGAAATAAAAAAATAATCCTTAGTGAGTTAAAAAATCGTTTTCTGTCAGAATTATCCAATAAAATTGTTATTAAAAATTAATCATTTTCGCTATATCCAAACCAGCCAATTCCACGGTTTGTCTGCTTCGGTGAAATTCGCCGAGGCGGAGTTTCTCGCGTTTCTGCGTTTCCCTGGTTGGCCTGAGATGAACAGAGCCTGCGTGGACTCCCGGCACGCGGGTATCCGTAAGTGGGTAATGCCACTGGCACGAGAAAGCAGGACGACAGACGCGAAAGAAGTCAGAAGGAAAAGGAGCTCTCGAGGACGTAAACGACAAGGCTCATTTACCTACATCGATTTATAGCGTCGGGGAGTCACCGCGCGGCGCTGCAGTTCATCCTCGTCTCGGTCTCGTTTATCCTTTTTATTTCCTCCGTTGGAAGTTCTCGTCGCCGCGTCGCGGCTCGGACGACATATCATGCGGGGCGAGAAGGACGGAAAAGACGCTGCTATGGTATATTATAACCGCTGCGTCGCGTTCAGCGATGCTACTGCACTGAGAGCGCATACATATGTCATTCAGTGGACGAGAAGTGAACCACCGGCGCTATAAACGACTTCACCTGTGCAATGAGCCGGCGATCTACGTGTCGACCTGCTTATTTCCCGCGCATCAAAGTAATTTTATCGGACGATGGTTGCGACAGCTACTCTTAAAATAGATTTTTCTGTGAATTTTCTTTTATCCTTCTTTTAAAAAGTTGAGGAGTAACGAAAAGCATTGTCGTTCTATTCGAGCTGTGATTGGTTGACAGGAAAGTTCGTGGTAAACACATTCAGGTTCATGTCAAATTTGACAAAATCGGACGGGCGCGGGACGCCCATGACCTTATAGAGCTTTTAGTGATTAACCTAGTACATGTAAAAAGTCGCTGTTTTGAAAAAATATATTTCTGAGATCGATCCGATGGCAAATTTCTCGCTGATTCACGTAAAACACGAAACATGATTGTTTTCCCCTCAAATTCTCTGCAAAATATCAAATCTCGCACTTCCGAGAACTGTCAAAATACAACAACACGAATGAAACTGCTCGTTGGGCAGCAACAAGTTGCAGGCAACCCGACAGCCAATCAGAAAACGAATAAGCCGATAACAAAACTTATATCGAAAATGCGAGATATTTTTCCCGCTGATTTTTTTAGACGACCCGTTTACATTAAAATTGAAATTGAATAACAAAAACTAACTACTATACTATATAAAACTATTTCATGCTCTTTTTCAATATTACAGTTCTCTAAAAATATAACCTCACGTTCGAACTCGTATTAAATATTGTATGCAATTTTTTTTTTTCACTCAGTCTTATCGTAAAATACAGCGAACCCAATAAAAAAACCTCCACTGCTGCAGTAGATACAGCCAGGCAAACCTGTCGGTTCGCCGATACCGCTGCGCCTTTCCTATTCACCGGACCCCGCTCGCGGTTCGCGCGCAGCTCTCGCCGGGTCACATTTGAATAAAATGTATGGGAGAAAAGAGTCAGGGGGGCGTTCGGTTCGCTGAGCCCGCGCGTCGCCGTCGCGCGGGTTCGTCCGGCGAGCCGCGGCCGGACAAGCGGGATGAGACGATGTTTTATTTGAATAGGTGCGCGCGCGTCTCGAGCCGCGCGAGCCGGTGCGTATATATGCTCGAGTGCATCGCTCGGCGAAGACACTCGCGACGATAAATCATACGACTACGTACTACACCTTCCTCTTTTCCCATTGCCGCTTTTATATTATTTTCCGTCTAGCAAATATCACGTGACCCTATTGTATGCTAATGATCAAATTGGCCGAGTCTACGTAGATGCAAAATGCCTCGCAAATTTTTTTTTAATAACATTAATATTGCAGAAATTGTTATAAATAATTCTAAAAATAATATTATAAATTATTCTAGAAATAATATTATGAATAATGCTAGAAACAATATTATAAATGTTTCTAGAAATAATATGAGTTTTTCTAGAAACAGTATTATAAATTATTCTAGAAATAATATTATAAATGATTGCAGAAATAATATTATAATAAGCGCGCGCGATTTTGCACTTTTACTTTCGTTCAGTCCCATAAGCCAATGTTTATACTGAAACGCTTGAGGCGTGCGGCGCGCGAGTAGCCTAAGTGTGACGGAAAAATAAACGAAACGCTCGAACGCACTCGGCTCGGTTTAATTAACAACCTGCGTTAGTGATATCGCGGAACTCGCGGTACGCGTTGCGTCGCATAATGAATGTAGCCTCCGCGTGTGTGCGGACCGCGCGCGGCCGCCACCGGGCCCGCGGTCGATCGACTACACTACCGATGTCGCTCCGGTGGTCCTGTTGTTGCTGGTGTGTTCCACACGCTACACGCTGCACGGGCGCGTTCGTTAATTCACAATCGTTTATGGTGGCGCCTGCAGCACCGCCGCCCGATGTATGCCGGGCGCATTTGTTCGGCGTGTCGCGAGCTCCAACTTCACGGTTCAATGGGCTCGCCGTACGGCCGAAATTTACTACACGTGCATGAAATCGTGACGGCCGGCGGGCGAGGAGAGTGACCGGAGCAACACGTGTGTCTCGGGGACACCGCAAATGTACGTACGATTTTTGGGCTTGGGCTAATATATGGGGGACTAACTTCACACCTGTGTATTTCTAATAGGTTCTATAAGTTAGCTTTTCGTTTTGTTCGATACGATGAACACTTTTAATAGTGCAGTAATGCAATTTTTTATTTTAGAAGTTGGATAGATACATGTTTTTTCTTAACTAGTCTAATCACACGCGCTAGCGCGAGTGCCTGAAAAACTTTTCGCCAAAATCGACCAAAGATATATTTTTTCAAAATATCGATTTTTATCCTACCCCCAAAAACACTGGTGACTAACCTTTTTTAATCGATTTTGAAAAAAATATTTTTTTGGCGACGAAATTTTTTTTTTCTGTCAGAAATCGTAGATCCGGCTCCGGACCGAAAATCGACCCCAATTTTTTTTCTTTTCAAAATATCAACTTTTAACCTATACCATCATTCTCAAGTCGCATATTCTACCCCCGAAAACAGGGGTTATTAACCTTTCTTAATCGATTTCGAAAAAAATATTTTTTTGGCGACGCAATTTTTTTTTTCTGTCAGAAATCGTAGATCGGACTCCGGACCGAAAATCGACCCCAATTTTTTTTCTTTTCAAAATATCGACTTTTAACCTATACCATCATTCTCAAGTCGCATATTCTACCCCCGAAAACACTGGTTATTAACCTTTCTTAATCGATTTTGAAAAAAATATTTTTTTGGCGACGCAATTTTTTTTTTTCTGTCAGAAATCGTAGATCCGACTCCGGACCGAAAATCGACCCCAATTTTTTTTCTTTTCAAAATATCGACTTTTAACCTATACCATCATTCTCAAGTCGCATATTCTACCCCCGAAAACACTGGTTATTAACCTCTTTTAATCGATTTTGAAAAAAAATATTTTTTTGGCGACGATTTTTTTTTTTTTCTGTCAGAAAGCGTAGATCCAGCTCCCGACAGAAAATCGACCCCAATTTTTTTTCTTTTCAAAAAATCGATTTTCAACCTATACCATCATTCTCAAGTCGCATATTCTACCCCCGAAAACACTGGTTATTAACCTTTTTTAATCGATTTTGAAAAATAGTACATTGTGCGACTAGTGCGCGAAGTAGGCGATTCACGACGAGTGTGAAGTTTGCCGCCCGAGCGAAGCGAGGGCGGCAATCGCACGAGTCGTGAATCGCCTACGCGCACGTGTCACACATACTATTTTTTGACATACGTGTGTGCGAGTTCGTCTTCGAGTGCCTGCGTAGCAGGCGCGAAGTAGTCGATTTTCACATGTTATTGGAGAATTTATTCGCACACTCCGATCAGTGCGCGAATTTTATTCGCGCACTGTTCGGAGTGTGCGAATAAATTCTCCAATAACATGCGAAAATCGACTATTTCGCGCCCGCTACGCAGGCACGAGAAGACGAACTTCGCACGCACATATGTCAAAAAATATTTTTTTGGCGACGCAATTTTTTTTTTTCTGTCAGAAATCGTAGATCCGACTCCGGACCGAAAATCGCCCCCAATTTTTTTTTTCTTTTCAAAATATCGACTTTTAACCTATATCATAATTCTCAAGTCGCATATTCTACCCCTGAAAACACTGGTTATTAACCTTTTTTAATCTAATTTGAAAAAAAAATTTTTTTGGCGACGAAATTTTTTTTAGTCAGAAATATTTTTTTGTCAGAACATAGATCCGGCTCCGGACCGAAAATCGCCAAAATCGACCTGGGAAATGTTTCTTTTCAAAATATCACCTATAATAGGCTAATCAATTTTCCGCTGCTGCGCTCTTATAAAGCTTTAAAAGGTTACGAGTGCTGCCGTGCCTGTCCTTATCGAATTTTTCAAATTGGACACCGAAACATGACAACAATGCTTTCGTTACTCATGAACTTTGTAAAAGAGGATTTGGATAAAAACTAATAATAATTGCCAACATTTTTTGCAAATGTATCACTTATTTTTCTTACCGCAGTAGTTCACCAGGATATAAAGAGTCCCAGCATGAATTCGCGAGTCGCACCACGAGTTGCCGTCGCCGTGAGGCTCGAAGAGCGATAGATCGAGACCCTCCATGTCGCTTTCGCCGCAGGAGTCGCTCAGTGGCTCGAAGTTGCCGCTGACGGCTACCGAGGATCCGCTCTCTGCCGGAGCCTCGGGATCCTCGATCATCGTCACTTCTTCCGCCAATGTTTCACCGCCGCCGGACACGGAGCCGTTGCCGCCGCGACAACGCGAAGTTAGTGCCATGCTTTTTTTTTATTTAAATCACAACTCTCACTGACACGATTCCTGGATTGATCGAATGCAACCAGTCTCAGTATTTCTCTCACCTTGCGATCACTTCTAATTTTTGTTGGGAACTGTAGTTTTATTTTTCACGTTGTCAATATTTCTTGCACTTTTTCCTACGTTCAAGGAATTTTTTCACGAATTAAATCATTCATATTTTGATGTGTAATTCGACCTCGAATTACATCACATACTTTATTTAATAAATGTCAATTGTTTCCAATTATTTCATAATTCGTATTGTTCCGCACATGGATCCTATTAATAATCCACTGGGTATAGTTATTTTCGGTTGCAGTTTTTTCAGTTTCTAATTTTGTTTAACAAATTATCTGTTGAAAGAGTAAAAAAAAACATTTTCAGACTTGCGACAACAAAATTTCTCGTCACCAGCCACGTCGAACTCCGGACGAAATATAAAAATAATTGCGACGAATTCGTCGACGGCTGATAACTTTTAAAAATCAGCTTCACGTCCGAGCGCGCCTTTGGGTAATAACTCACGCCTGAGAAAAAGACCCCTCGTTCGTTTCCTCTGGCCCAGGTGCTTACATTAATATACTCAACGAACAGTCAACTTTTTAATTACGTTTTTAACCCGTCTTCCCTCTCCCTGCACGGAAAGAAATAATTGGTTAAATACGCTCCAAGCGACAAAATTGGTTGAGAATACCAACTATTGGGTATCACAACTAACCGATTGGGTGTCACAACGAACCACTTAGACGTTACAACCAACGACTTGAACATCACAAACACCTAATTGGGTGTGACACCCAATAGTTGGTTCTCCCAACCAATTTTGTCGCTTGGAGCGTATTTAACCGCGGCCATTGGTTAGGGCAACCACTTTTTTCTTTCCGTGTGTACCACGGCAGAAGCCTTTATTCACCTTGCCGCGTCGAACAACGGCGTGATTCTAATTACGAGGTTCAGTGAACTTCAAATTAATAAAAAAAAAAAAATGAAAAAGATATCCACGACCTAAGAAATTATGAAGAGCTGACTGCGAGCGATTTCAATATTTTTTTTACACACTTTTATTATGCGTATTTCAAATTTCTGTTCAACATTTTTAAACAATAAATCTGCAAAATTTTTTATTTTTTTTACCTTCATGAGGTCTGAGGGTTATTTTTCATCCGACTTTATTATTCCCTGACGAGACAGCGCAAGACGAGAGAGAAAAAAAGCAAGAATTTGCCCACAACGTGCGGCACGTAACATTATGATTTACGGTATTGCTATCGCACGCGAGATTATTGCAACGATGAGTGTGCAGGACGCCTCGTAGACGGAACAGTGCGCGGCGCACCAAGTTGTCTCTTTACTTTAATGGCCACCAGACGCCGGGCGTTTATAAATGACGAAGATAATAATCCCGCGTTGAAGCGTCGTTTTGGCAGGGTACACGTACTCTCCGCGCGGCGCAGCACCGCGAGACCCGTCCACCCTCGCGTGGGAGAGACGAAAATTATAGTAATGCGTTTCGGCCCTCGTGGTCGCGGTGACCGGTCGCAAATCTCGTTTTTTTTTCCTTTGTCTCGGCCTCTCTGCCTCTTTTCTCTCCACTCAGCGATGACAATCGCTGTATCAGATTGCAATTCCACTTCGGGTCGCCAAAAATATACTCGAGGGCAGATGCTGTGGATTTGCCATTGAAGAAAATTAAATGTAAAAAATCGATAGAATTGAACTGAAAATGTAAAAAATTAAATTTGCTTATCATTTTTTTTTTAATTATGAAGAAAAAAATTAAAGGTCGATAAAATGAATTGTTTGTTCGATTTATAAGATTAGACACGAGACTCGTGACTCTGAATATCTAATCGAAAATGTTTTTAACGTTTTCTTTTTTAACCCCGCGTTTCCTTCGAGTCCTCGGGCGCGAAATATTCGAGCAAATATTCCAAGTGGCAGGAATGATTGACGGCGGCGGGAAAAGAGATGCGCGAGCCCAAACAGAGATTCGAGGTGTTTGCTTTTTCGGGGGGAGGCAGAGATTGCGTTGCGGAATTTTTCAATCGTTCCTGAATAAAAACGCGGCTCGCAGTTTAGATACCGCGAATTCTCGAAGCCTCGCGATGGGCGTGACCGAGCACGCGAAACGGCGGCTGCACGGTGTTCGCGTGACCGGGTGGAGATTTCCCGAACCCGAAGATCGGGATCACTCGAAGTCGACCGAGTGCCACGTTCTCGAGTATCTTTGGCAGCGGCGTGAACTGGTTTCGCGAACGCGGAGAGCGAAATGGGCGGCTGGAAACGCGTCGGGAGGAAACTGAGAATCGAGCGAAACGAAGAACGAGGCACGAGAGACGATGAAAAAAAGCCTCACGGATTTACCATCGGCGAGACTTTCGGAGTTCGTCGCAAAGCGAAACGAAGACCGGGTAGAATCGGTTGGTGACGGCGAGTGTAGAATTTCGTCGAGTTCACTTTTTACGCCTCAACGTGTCAGTCGGTGGCGAAAAAAGTGAGAGGATTCGCCGCTGTGAACGACCGCGGTCGTCGAGAGGAACGGCTCGAAACGATTTTGTCATCCTCAACAAGTTTTTCCAGTCGAATGATACGTCACAATAGACGAACAAAAAATGGTCCAGACTATAATTAATTTTATATTAATAAAAAAATTAATTGTCGCACAATTTGCGAGGGTCCGATTTTTGCAGATTTAGAGTGAAAGTCGGATATACGAATTTTGAGATCAGGAACTTCGAATGACAATTTCTTTTAGTCACTCTAAAATTGTTAATGTAACAATTTTCGTGAGTTCGACAGTCAGGTTTGCAGTGAAAGTCGAGTCTACAAATGTTGAGATCAGGAATATCGAATGACCATTTTTTTCAGTCCCTCTAACATTTTTTGTGTAACAATTTTCGTGGGTTCGACTTTGGCACTTTTTTATCCGGAAGTCAGACGTCAGTGGCAAAAACTCTTAAACTTATCCTCGCGAGGCGCATATCGAAAACTACTGGGCATGTAATTTTACGGCTCCGGGCTCGTTTCTGGCTCTTCAATTTAAAATATATTACGAGGAGAGACGAGAAGAAGGTAGTTAGGAACCGATGTGTACGGGGAGGAAGGTGCACTTTACGGCGTCCCGTTAATGCTCGGCCCGCTAAAGTGCGGAGTTGCAGGTGGCGGCTCTTCGTTATACGCCATCGACGTTCGCGTTACGACTCGCGCCGCGCGCGGTGTAACCGTCCTACCGCCGAAGTGCGCGGCCGTTTTATAGGCAGAACCCGACAAATAAAAATGTCAATACGCGCCGGTTGAACCCGTTGCCACCGAACCAATGTGGCGAACTCAACCTACGCAAAATTGAGTTACACTTATTCGACCCTACGAACATGCTGACTAATTCGAAAAAAAAAGAAAAAAAAATCACCAGAATTAATGAATCCATTTTTTTTTCATTTTTTTAGCCTTTTTGTTATTTAACGAAAATGATTTGGGTTACTCGATTCCGGTTTCCAGGATTTATCTGACCAGACACTTGAAATATGGAACGAATTTAACAACAGCCACGAATCACGGCAAAAAATATTCGATTTTTACAATTTTAATTCCTACCAACGTCACGAAACAGAAAAGGAGTCGCAGACTTCGTTCCACTTTTCCTGCCTTCGTTTGTCTTTTTTTTTAAATGAATTAATTCACAGTGACACAGGGGAGACTGAAAGTTCAATTGAGTCAGCTACGTCTGAAGCTACGAAAATATTTAGCACGTGGTCGAGAGGAATTTCCGAGTCCGTCGGTTATGCCACTAGCGAGTCGCTCGTTGTGTACGTCAAGCGAAGTCTCGCGTCGTCGACGAGTCGGACGCTTCGACCGCTCGCGAAGCTTGAACTCTGGCATTTCGAGTAATGGTCCGCCGCTCGTGGGGGCCGAAGCTCCAGACGAAACATTGACGCAGGTCTCTCTCCCTCTTTCTCTCTCTCTCTGTGTACGTGAAAACCCACATTCGCAACGAAGCCCCCGAGTCGTGGTCGGCGCATCTGGTAAGGATGTTCCGACCGGCGAGATGGAAACCAGCCAGTAGCCGGACAAATGCAAATTTGTAGCCAGACGTCGGTACTCGTTGGCGACTCCGTAACGCGGTAAATGGCCAAGCGGTGAATTGGGTCTTCACTGATATATACATTTTTTTTTCTCCGACAATAGCGTCCTAACCAACCCCGTGAATACACCCTCAGCGGGGCTAATGGCGGGATTCAGACACGGTTTTGGCGCACATCGCGGTTTTGGCAACATCCGCTAACCCGACTGTATACGAGGTGTTTTCCCTCGGCGATTCCACCGTCAACCTTCGCGGCCCATTGACTTCCACTCTTCGAAAATGCTACGATATCTGCTAATCTTGGTATAAGTGGACGTGAAATAGGTTTTCACTGAAGGTCAACGATTTCGGTAACGGATTATTATTACTTCGATTTGAAGTAAAAAAAATGATGGATTTATCATCAATTTGATGTGAACTAAAACATGATGGACTTATCATTAATCTGATCTGGACTAAAAAAACGATGGACTTATCATTAATCTGACTGGGTTAAAAAATTATGGACATATTATTACTTCGACTAGCACTAAAAATGATGGACTTATTATTAATTCGATTTGGACTAAAAAAAAGACCCAGAAAAATTTATTTCCCAGCAAATAGAAACTCCAATCCTCAGTATTTCCTGCATATAAAAAAATCCAATACAGATTTGTTGTGTCTGTCGAAGCTCTTCAAGTAAAAAAACACGGCTGATGGATTTGATCCGATTCCCAGGCTAACACGACTCGTCCATGAGGTCACCCAGTGCGCCGGCCCATGTAGCGCGACTATTACAACTATTTACAGAAGTAGTTGACAGATGAGAAATCGCCGGCTGGACCGGTAGACAGGACAGACACAGACATTCATATACATATATATGGTACGAGGAATCGACTAGACTGGCAGCAGTTGAGAGAACCCGCGAACAGTAGGAACGAGAGACGACGGAAGAGCTCGGGCAGCAGGACCGCCGAGCAGTGGTTTACGGTTTCCCGATCCCGATAGACGAGAGCAGCACCTACAGTCGTGCAGTCTTTCCCCGGGGCTACAGAAGACTCGTTAGAGCTAGAATTCTCGCGAGGAATGAATGGACCGACCGATTATCTATAGTACCTGCGTCCCATACTACACAGCAACACTCCGCGCATTACATACATTTTATTTCAGCACGTTCGAACGAGTAAATAACGACAGAGCCGAGACCGTCCGGCGTAAAAGAAATAATAACACCGAGAATTAATTGTTGCACGAAGAGTCCATTAATTGCGATTTGAAGACTTAGATACATTCTTATTTTTTTCATTCATTTTATTTAAAAATATATTCTGCTCTCATTTCATCAGACTGCAGTGTTAGTGGAGGCCGTTTAATTGACGCAAAGCCCACGATTCATTGGCTCGAGTGTTTTATTCGGTTTCAACTTAATTTATATGTTTTGCTTAATTCCTTGGCTGTTAGTCATTGCATTGCGCCTCGGTCGCCCTTCCCGGTCGCCCTCATTGTACATCGGCGACGGCGGGCAAGACCCGTAATTAAACCTAGTTGCAAACGAGAGACGCTGCGCGTTCTATAAGCGCCAACCGTTTTCCCCCGAAGACGAATTTAATAGCATGTTTATCATGACGATTTACGTAGCCCTGAGACTTTCCGAGGGGCCTCGTAAAGTCCGGGCGATCGTTACGCGCGCTCGGGTCTTGGCCACTGGTGAGGAGGGAGAGAGAGACGAATGATCGAGAAAAGTAGAAAGAGAGAGAGAGAGAGAGAGAGAGAGGAAGAGAGAGACGGATGATCGAGGAAAGTAGAAACGAGGAGATAGGGATTTAGTATTCGATTTGGCAGACGCAAATGCCGCGAGCTCTTAACAGCCACTGCTACCATTACTACCACTACTAATGTCACTCTCTTTTGAGTCCTACGCACGTATAGCGTTCGGCTCGGCGCGCGAATAAATTCAAACCTCCCACCCGAGTCGATACGCAGTAGCTTTATCGCTCTGTGTACGTTGAAATTGTATTCCACGACGTCTGGGAGGTCCTTTTTAATCCGATTTCATGGCCCCGCGACGGAACGACGACGACGACGTGGCTGACGAGGCCGAGAGGCTGATCGATAGCTTCGATAAAAGTCAAAGTCAATCGGATCGCGTGGGCGCAAAAACTCGCGACGCTTCCGTGTGGGTTACAAACGACGCGCTAAAGATGTGTCTCAATGGGTCCGAAGGCCCGACAGGTTCGGATCGACTGACCGCTCGGCGATTCTTGGATTTGTAGGGCAGATTTGCGAGGGGATCCAGGAACCAATAATCGTGAAATTAATTTTGAATTGAATCGAACCGGTCCACGTAGAATTTTTTTAAGGGACATTTTTTATTAGCCACATTTAATTTTCATGATTTTTTTTTGTTAACATTTTTTTTATTTTTAGTGGTGTTTCTTGGCATTTTTTTTATTTTCATGTTTCATTATTTTTCTTGGCATTTTTAAAATTTTCATGTTTCATTATTTTTCTTGGCATTTTTTTAATTTTCATGTTTCATTTTTTTTCTTGGCATTTTTTTAATTTTCGTGTTTCATTCTTTTTCTTGGCATTTTAAAAATGTTCAGGTTTCATTCTTTTTCTTGGCATTTTTAAAATTTTCATGTTTCATTCTTTTTCTCGGAATTTTTTAAATTTTCATGTTTCATTCTTTTTCTTGGCATTTTTTTAAATTTTCATGTTTCATTCTTTTTCTTGGCATTTTTTTAATTTGCACGTTTCATTCTTTTTCTTGGCATTTTTTTAATTTTCATGTTTCATTCTTTTTCTTGGCATTTTTTTAATTTTCATGTTTCATTCTTTTTCTTGGCATTTTTTTAATTTTCATGTTTCATTCTTTTTCTTGGCGTTTTTTAAATTTTCATGTTTCATTCTTTTTCTTGGCATTTTTTTAATTTTCATGTTTCATTCTTTTTCTTGGCATTTTTTTAATTTTCATGTTTCATTCTTTTTCTTGGCATTTTTTAAATTTTCATGTTTCATTCTTTCTCTTCGCATTTTTTTAATTTTCATGTTTCATTCTTTTTCTTGGCATTTTAATTTCTAATGTTTTGTCTTGCCATTTTTTCATAAATGTTTGCAGCTGCGCGCGGCTCTCGAGAATGCAAGCGTGGCCGGCGAGCGAGCGAGCGTGGCGGCAAAAAAGGGGAAGTCACCTGTGGGCGGTCGTGTTACTCGCTTTCGAGGAAAAATAGAATGACAAAAAGGCGAGGAGGGAGAGATAAAGACAGAGCGGCCGCGGCGGGTCTCGGGCACAGCAGCAGCGGCGGCGGCGGCGGCAACAGCCACGACTCGCCGATGGGCATACAGTGAGCTCTCTGTTTCTAACAGTAAAAGTCCTGCTAGACGGTGATAAAACCGGCCGACATTGGTAGGTGTATACCTGGTCAGTATAGGCGCAAAGCACGTTCTCTCTCGCGGCTGGACTCGGTGCATGCGCCGCGCGAGATCCGCGACTCGCTCGGCCAAGGGACCGAGAAATCTGACCGGCAACACGCGCGACACTCGGAAATCAACGAAGAACCCTTTCGCTTGTGCCTACAAGTGCCTTGTGTCTTACGGCCGGGGCGAACAAACGTGGAGAACCATTATACTCTGCAAATACTGCATGGGACGTTCCACGCCGATTCGAAGATGATTTTTTATTCCAAATTTATTTATATTTACGTACGAAAAACAAAATTCTTTAGGTTATCTGAAAAAGTTTTTATCTGAGATGACTAACAAAATTGACACGGCCTTTTCTCATTACAATTTTTTTTTGTTTTTTATGATATTAACGCTTTAATAAAAAAAAAATTGATATCGCCTTTTATCGAACGTTTTTCAGTGTTTTGGCTATTTTTTCAAAGCTTCTAATTTTTCACTTTAAAAAATGTACACGTTGCGCTTTTTTCGTTTCTATTTTTTTTGCCATTTTTGCACTATTTTTTGAAGTTTTCAATTTTACGCAAATGTTGATCTGGTTTGACAACGATTTTTTCGAAAAATCTCAGGAGCGAAAAGACGAATTCGCGTCTTGAGGAAGACTCGAGATTTTGCTCAAGGGTCCGAGACACCGAGACACCGATTCACGCAGAGGATCGAAAGGGTTAATAACCGTACTTAAGTGCAGTCATATACCAAAACAAATGACCGTGTAGCGCCGGTTAATTAACGGGGCGCCCGGCTGTTACGTCTTTTACTCCGACGACATGTAACCCACGTGTTATATTGCGTACTTCAAGTTCGCGCACGAGAAGGCAAACGCACGGAGCGGCGAGCGCAACGTGACTGAAATAACAAAAACCCTTTGGGGCTCTGTGCGCGTTCGCCATTTTTTTGCCGTCCGCGGGCGCTGCTCGTGCCGATGCCTTTTTGCCCCGCGCTCCGCAGACGCCGAGGGGCATCTCCCGGAGACGTTTTTGTCTCCTCGCCATAGAGGAAGCTTTGAGAAATCAAGAGTTATTGCCGACTAGGTAAGAGCGGGGCTGATACCGCCTGAAAGCTGTACATACATATGGGGCTCTTCGTCTCAGGGACCAAAAATTCTCGTGAGTCACCAACATTTATTTGTCTTGTAAAAAAGAAAATTTCAATCTCAAGAACCAAAAATTCTCGTGAGTCACCAACATTTATTTGTCTTGTAAAAAAGAAAATTTCAATCTCAAGAACCCAAAATTCTCGTGAGTCCCCAAAATGTGTCTTGCAAAAACTAATAAAATTCTAAAATAATTTTGCATCGTCAAAAACCAAAAATTATAGTGAGTCACCAAAATTTGTCTTGTAAAAAATAGATTTATTCCTCAAATCATTTTTGACGGTTTTTATTCCAATTTCGTCATATTTACCGTCAAGATTATTTCAATAAATTAATCAATTCGTCGGTAAATTTTGAATACTGTAAAATCCACGTGTAAAAATGCGCAAACGAAAAAATTTAAATAAAATTCAAGAGAAACGTGAAAAGTACGTGCGGAAGAAATAACTAACTGAGCGATATATTCAGCGTGAAAAAAACGGCGAATGGCTCGGAGCGAGAGACGCGCGTGAGATTGAACGGATTTCGGGAAAAACTCGGTGTACGCCGTCGCCGTCGACACGCGGACGAACCGAAAAAAGTTCACTGCCGAGAATTATATTCGCGCACGGCAGCGCGGGGCGCGCGGACTTCTCTCATGCATTGGCGCGCGCGCGCCTCGTCCCGTCGACGCGATATTTAATTATGCAGAATCTCACAGGGATTCCATTTTCACGGTTGCCACCGCTACGCGGGTATCGCGAGTGGTACTTCGTTCCCCGGTTTTCACGTGGGATTTTATCTACAGCCCGACTATTTGCTTTGTTCCGCCACGTCCAAATGAACATTCGCCCCGTTGTACGCGGTATAATTCGGAGTATGTGTTTTGCGCCGCCGTATAGACACATTTATGTACATATATATATAATATCGTATCCATTCCCTTTGCCTCGTTATTTGCACGATATTTTATTCAATTCCTCCCGTGATAACCATCCACCGTGATGCGATACGCAAATGTAATTCGCTCCGACGACTTTACACGATGGGTAAATTTGATTATGGAATCAATATCGAACTGCAAGAAAAATATTGCGTTATTGAAACCGAGATTTTTTTAGGATTCGCGAAAAATTCTTTCGATAAATTGGGGTTGAATAACAGTGACGATTTTTTATTTTTATAAATGTGGCAAGAAAAATACTGCGTTATTGGAACCGAGATTTTTTTAAGACACGCGAAAAATTCTTTCGATAAATTGGGGTTGAATAAAAGTGACGATTTTTTTATTTTTATAAACGTAGCAAGAAAAATACTGTGTTATTGAAACCGAGATTTTTTTAGGATTCGCGAAAAATTCTTTCGATAAATTGGGGTTCGATAATAGTGACGATTTTTTATTTTTATAAATGTGGCAAGAAAAATACTGTTATTGAAACCGAGATTTTTTTAGGATTAGTGAAAAATTTATTCTGTAAATTGTGTTTGAATAATAGTGATTTTTTTTAGTATGGCGGATGTGGCTAAACGCAGCTGCAGAAGTAATTCTGTTGGTTTGAACAGAAGCCGTGATTTTCTTGCGATCGCGATTGGTATCTCCGTCATTATTTGCCGCTGTCTCTCGATACACCCGAATCAAAACCCGCTTAGGAAAGGCACAAGTACGAGGCGCAAGTGCGTTTATCACGCGCCGATTTATGCTGCAATAAATCCTACATGGTGTATACAGGATACACGCCATGTGCGCCGTTCTCTTTGCGACACATTCGAACAATATTGGATTCAATCACGCTCGAGGTGACTCGACAACCGCAAACAATACGCCAATACGGTCGTTATTTTCTTTCCATACAAAATAATTTTTTTTTTATTAAAAAATAAATAAATAAAGATATTACCGTTTTCATATTTATTGTTATTTTTTCTATCACGTCTCCACAATTAATTCATAACGCATTGATAACAATTTAATCGTCTTTAATTGTGGAACCGAAAAAAAAAAAATCGTGAATTTATTTGCCTCGAGAGAAAAAAAACAATGGCTCACGAGCGTCGTGGGGGCAGCAGCGAGAGACCCAACGTGTCTGGGATGTTTTAGCGCGGTGAGGAAGAAATACACAGCGTGGATATATAGAGGGAGCGAAGTGGCCGGCGAGAGGAGGAAGCGAGAGGAGCGACTCGAGTCTTGGCGAAATAAGTACAGTTCGTGCTCGGAGTTACTATTTCCGCCTGACATGACTATCGATCGATAGTTTCGCGGGGCTCTATCTCCGTCCGTCCGCGCGGACAGTGCACTCCGGGCGCTCCACACGCCGTGCATATGCGCTCGCGGTGCTCGCGGTGCAGCGAGCGCGCGGACAGAGCGTAGGTGAAACGCGGCTGCTACGACTGTGTAGTTACGATCCGGAGAATTTCTCGAACGTGAGTTATGCACCGCGCGGCGTCAAACTTATTATTCCATCTCGGTTTATTTTCCGGCTATACGCGGCTCGTTTTACACGCTCCGGGACACTTTGGTTCCCACGAGCGTCCGAGCTGACGCGCGTCTGCCAAGCACAATTTAGCGCGTCGCACTGTCACTTTCCGTCAAGTGCAGCTGATGCGTTTTGCACCAATTAGACGCGTGTCGAGTATATGTTTGTTGTCGTAAAAATTAACGAATTTCTTCAAATGATTTTTTTTTTCTTTTCATGTGGTAATTGTCGTTTAAATATTTGAAATAATTTACTGGTACAATAAAAAAGGCTTTTACTTCCACAATTTAATAAAATTTCTGATAATAAAAATGACTCCCAGATTCTGGAAAAGTTTGATGAAAGAAAAAATTGTTATGCTTTAAGAACGTTTGCTCTACAAATTTTTATTGCTGGAAAAAATTCGCCAAATATTTTTTTCTCAAAACTCATTTTGAAATAGCAAGCTAAGAGAAGAAAAATATTTTGAAAAAAAAAAAAAAAATCTGTCTATTCGGCTGTAATCAATCTTACGGAAATCTGGATTCATTAATGACCACAAAAATCCGCAGCACTTTCAAGCAATTTTTTTTTAATCTTCACAACGAAAACACCCACACGTGCCACTGAATTCGCTAAACTCACTGACCACTGGTTTTTCGTAAAGCAATTTTTACGCTGTTTTTGCACTTTCTCTCACTGAATCCTAAGGTCAATATACCGAAAATTATTCCACCACAAATTTTCGTCACAGCGAGCGCGTCGAACTGTCACATTTTACCGGGTATCGGTGGCGCGTGAGGCACACGAGGTGCACGCGGTGTAGGTTTGTCGCGAACTGACGACGCGGGACGACGCTCGAGTGGGCCGAGCGCGGCCGAGCCGCGGCGGATTCGGCCGAGAGTGGCACGAAGTCGCGCGGCGCGCGCGGTGTCAGCGAAGGCGCAAAGACCCCTGCGGGCTTTGCACGGCGAGTCGTCGGTCTCTCGCTCGAAGAGATAATTTAATTTGAATACAAGAATACGCTATTCCCGCATTCATAAAAGTATTAAACCAAAGAATTAAATTAAACAAGACTCTCGCGGAGCGGCCGAAGTGGATAAAAAGATTATGCGGAGAGCCGGGCGTCGGTGAAAAGACACGGCCGACACAGAGCGGAGACGAAATGTCGCTTTTTTGCCATCGCGAACTTTGAACTTGGAATAACGAAACGTGCGGCGGTCTCATTAAAAAAAAAAGAAACGATGTAAAATAAAATGAAATAAAATAGAAAAAGAAGATCGAAAAAGTCGACAAGTGCAGAGCGAACCCTCGACCGGAGTGTCTAATTACAGGACTTCAAATACCCCGCGAATTACCGAGAAATTTAATCCCCCACGGAGAATTCTCGACCAGACGAGCCGAGAGGATAATAGTGATTATTAAAAGTTCTTTGTTTTTGTTTCTCTCTTTTTTTTTCTTGCTGCTGCCTGGACATAGAAAGTGTTGTACGTATAGAAAGCCGCAATGATAATCGTCCAGTCGGTTCATTAGACATTATAACTATGCGGTTTAATGTTGCCGCACGGCCAACGAGATGGTCAACCGGATCCGCTGGTATAATACACCGCGAGCCGTAATGGAGAGATGGCGAGATGCGCGGCGAGAAGACGATGGGCTTCGATGGACACGAGTTAATGACGAACTTTCCATGGGAGAGAGATTGCGGTGCGACCAGTTCATGTGCAGCCATGACGGGCACATCGAGTCTGGAGTGAATTTGTGCTGCAGTAAATACTGCGAAAACTGTCTCGCTAAATATTTACTAAAAAAAATTGTCCCCGTAACCTTCTCATTAGTTGAGTCAATTAATTACAACATTTTCTACACTGAAAAAAAAAAAAAATGTTTAGCTACCACAACAAATTAAATGGTCAAATATTTGATCATTTAATTTATTATGGTAGCTAATAATTTTTTTTATGTATCAATTTTAGTCCATGGACTAAAATTAATACCAGTTGACGATATCCAATTAATAAACTCGCCAATTATGGTTGCTTATAGCTATCCAATTTTTTTCGTTCCTATCAAACAATTCAGTGAGTCACATATAGCGAGCGACCATTTTTCACCAGGAAAAAAAATTCTGTCAATTAAAAATATCGCGAAATCGAGCGACTCTCGAAATATCTCGTGGTCTCGAAGTATCTCGAGATATCTCGATGCTGGTAAATAAATGCGAAAATACCGTCACCGAGTCACGTAACCCAATATACTAATCCATGGTATTACGGACACCAGGGAGATAATAAACTCGCGTACGCCGAGCGCCCGGGACTTTTGCACCGGGAGCCGCTGCGTTACACACGTCGTGGTGCATGGCACCCGTGCTGCGGATACGTACGGGCCGCGCAGGCGGGGAACTAGAAGGGCCAACTCCGGCGAGAGGTAGATAGCATCTGCGAGCGGAGAGCGCGAACCATTCGAAACGCTATCTGGTTGATTGGTGACCCGAGCGCATATCCGGTCCGCCCGTTCGCCAAACCCGCGCGCCCGCTAATAGTCCACGTGTGTCTGCGTGGATGCTGCCGCCGCCGCCGCCGCGAAAATAAAGCATACCGAAATTCGCCAGACGTGCGTGCGCGCCGCTCGTGCTGGCTCCTCCTCTGCTGCCACTGGAGGAGCGAGGGGGGAGACCCGGAGACCGGGGGAGAAGACTATTTGAAGTCGAAAATAACCGAAAATATACTGCGAACGAACTGGCTGAGGGACCCTTTTTTTTTTTTTTTTTTTTGTGGGGTTGCCAGTACTTGATGAGCAACTACTAAACCCTGGGGCGATATTAAAATGCTGGAGCGTCTGGAAGACTCGTGAATTTCCAGCCACTACGGAATCTTAGCAATGACAATAAAAAGGACGAAACGGCCATTCGGAAGATTCCCAAACAAAGTAAACAATTAATTTGATAGAATGTTTTTGTGTTTCTCGATTGAGCATTCGTTTCGACTCTCAGTGTATTTACGGGGTAGGAGATAGACAGAAGACTAATTGACGTCGAAAATAACCGAAAATATACTGCGAATGAACTGACCGGTTTTTTTTTTTTTTTTTTTCTTCTTTCTTTCTTGACGTGTTGCCAGTGCTTGATGGGCGACTGTAAACATGGGTCATATTAAAATGGTGGAGCGTCTGGAGGACTCCAGAATTTCCAGTCACTGAGGAATCTTGGCAATGATAATAAAAAGGACGAAACGGCCACTCGGAAGATTCCCAAACAAAGTAAGCAATTAATTTGACACGACGACTTTGTATACCGCTTCGAATGTCGAGCATTCGTTTCGACTCTGTGTATTTACGGCGGGACACAGGGAAAATATTCCGACGCCAAAGTGCGAACTTGACGCCGTGAGAGCAAATTGCCAAGATTGAAACGTCTCTCTCGGCAACGGTGGATTTAATGAAATTTCGTCTGGTGCTTGGCCGAGTGGAATTTATCGCACGCGTTATATATACATATATAATATATATAGTATCCATAGCCGAGGGAATTTCTCTGGAGAACGAGCGAACGCTCGGCCATTACGCGCCTTTTGTGTGTTGGAAAATTAGCGGAAAATCGCTGGGGAAATCTGACTTTTCTTGCGGCGACCGTTTTGCATCTTTTTTTCGGCTATTCCGGTGGTTAATTTTTTTTTTTCTAGCGGGACAATTTTCAATAGGACGATAGAAACAAATTTTTCAATGAAAGATGGAAGTGGCCAATGGGAAGCGAAAAACAGGAGGAACAACGAGGAAAATCCGATACGCTACACGTCGAGTTTTAGAGTTTGTGTCGATTTTTTTTTCTTTTTTTTTTGTCCCTCGCCGCGTGTGTATTTCCCCCTTGGTCGCGAATTCGACGCTCATGTCGGGAGCTCCGGGTATACGCGGGGTCTATTCCTATGGGCGCCACAATTCATTCAGTCCCGGCGAGCGCGCTGGACAGTGGCCTAGAGCTATTTTCTCTTTTTACTCGCTGTGTCCTTTACCCTGCGCTCATCTCGCTTCATCCCTTTTTATCCCGTTCGCGCGCGGCGTATTTCATCGTCGAGCCAAACAATTGCTAATGGCTCGCGCGCTACTGTGGATCAGTAGCGCGGGGAGTTTGCAGGCTCTCAAGGTAATGTGAAAGTCCTGTTTTATTCTCTTTTTTCGTGTTTCCTTTTTTAATGTGGCTTCAACTTTTTTTGATAATGGGAATCGATAATAAATTGATCAACAATTGGTGCAGGGATTCTTCAAGTTCCACAGACGGTTAGAATAACGTTTGGAGTCTTTTCTGTGGATCAATAGGACGGGGGATTTGCAGATTCTCAAGGTAATGTGAAAGTCCTGTTTTATTCTCTTTTTTCGTGTTTTATTTTTTAATGTGGCTTCAACTTTTTTCGATAATGGGAATCGATAATAAATTGATCAACAATTGGCGCGGTTATTCTTCAAATTCCACAGACAGTTAGAATAACGTTTGGAGTCTTTTCTGTAGATCAATAGGACGGGGGATTTGCAGATTCTCAAGGTAATGTGAAAGTCCTGTTTTATTCTCTTTTTTCGTGTTTTCTTTTTTAATGTGGCTTCAACTTTTTTCGATAATGGGAATCGATAATAAATTGATCAACAATTGGCGCAGGGATTCTTCAAATTCCACAGACGGTTAGAATAACGTTTGGAGTCTTTTCTGTGGATCAATAGGACGGGGGATTTGCAGATTCTCAAGGTAATGTGAAAGTCCTGTTTTATTCTCTTTTTTCGTGTTTCCTTTTTTAATGTGGCTTCAACTTTTTTTCGATAATGGGAATCGATAATAAATTGATCAACAATTGGTGCAAGGGTTCTTCAAATTCCACAGACGGTTAGAATAACGTTTGGTGTCTTTTGTGTAGATCAATAGGACGGGGGATTTGCAGATTCTCAAGGTAATGTGAAAGTCCTGTTTTATTCTCTTTTTTCGTGTTTCCTTTTTTAATGTGGCTTCAATTTTTTTCGATAATGGGAATCGATAATAAATTGATCAACAATTGGTGCAAGGGTTCTTTAAATTCCACAGACGTTTAGAATAACGTTTGGAGTCTTTTCTGTGGATCAATAGGACGGGGGATTTGCAGATTCTCAAGGTAATGTGAAAGTCCTGTTTTATTCTCTTCTTTCGTGTTTTCTTTTTTAATGTGGCTTCAACTTTTTTCGATAATGGGAATCGATAATAAATTGATCAACAATTGGTGCAGGGATTCTTCAAATTCCACAGACGGTTAGAATAAGGTTTGGAGTTTTTCTGTGGATCAATAGGACGGGGGATTTGCAGATTCTGAAGGTAATGTGAAAGTCCTGTTTTATTCTCTTTTTTCGTGTTTTCTTTTTTATTGTGGCTTCAACTTTTTTCGATAATGGGAATCAATAATAAATTGATCAACAATTGGTGCAAGGATTCTTCAAATTCCACAGACGGTTAGAATAACGTTTGGAGTCTTTTCTGTGGATCAATAGGACGGGGGATTTGCAGACTCTCCAGTTAATGTGAAAGTCCTGTTTTATTCACTTTTTTTTAATGTGGTTTCAACTTTTTTTAATATGGGAACACGATAATAAATTGATCAACAATTGGTGCAGGGAATCCTCAAATTTCACGGACGGTTACAATAACGTTTGAAGTTTTCTCGAGGAACAACTCGAACTCGTTTTTCGGTCCCGAGAGTTGGGATCTTTTAATGAGACTCCGATCGATGGCAAAAAGAGAGGCGGGAGGCGATAAAGAAAGTGCACAACAAAAGTGGAAGCGAAAGGTGCGGGTATCGGGCAAAATGAATCGCGAGTTCGTTGCGCGTTCGAGCATCTCGGCTTACAGCTTGGCACAGGTTTTTGTGTCTTCGCCGCGGAGTCTCCGTGACTTTCGAGGAATAGTCCGCGTTCCAGGTGGAAATGGCTGTGAATAGCGGAATTCACTCTCGAGACAGACTCGGTCTAGCGTTGTTTTTTTTTTTATCCTGAATTTTTTGTCCCCGTCTGCTGGCCACCGTCGCGCATTCTATTACAGTCAATCAAGCGCCTCGAAGCGTTGTGAAACGATGTGAACGACCGACGGGAGGAGGTCGGGCGCAGCGACGCCGAGGTCTGGAAACCGATTATTTGGGCTCTTTGGCGTATAGGATAATTCGGTAATAACACGACGGTTGCCGGTAGTTGAGGGGCTACAATGTTGCACAATGAGTATTACTCAAACGAAAGGACTTAATGATAAATTTAGAGCAATCGTTGCATTATTAGGCACTACTCGCTGTGTGGAAATGCAGAGAAACAATTTTTTTAACTACTAGCTCATACGCGCGCTTACTCAGTTGATGTTACCTTATTTTATTGATTCGTCTTTGCAACTCAACTCTTTTCTCTGAAAGAATTACAATAACACGATGGAAACAGCTCGGTGATTAGCAACGAGTTAAAAAATACGAGACTTGATCCACCTTTTTTATCCACCTTTACTTTATCCACCGATATTTTGAAGAATGAATTTATTGGTTTATTTATTTTATACTTTAATTTATTGTACTATTTATAGATTTGTTTCTTTATTTATTTGTGTATCTTTCTGTTATCGAAATAAAAAAAAAATCGCGGAAAGAAAAAGAAACAGAATAAAATAACGTAAAAACACAGACTCGGTACTGAAATCCCGAAATTTTATTGAAAAGGGTTGGCTGGAGTCTGAGAGCTTTCAGCAGGCTGCGCCGGATGGGCCTGCGTGTTTGAAAATGGGTGTCGTAGAGGGACCATAAAAAAAATTTCAATATCAGAGAAAACAAGATTGAGACGCATGCGAGAGATGTAGATGAAAATCGTAAAAGTCGGGACGGTATAAAAGTATGTAGCACCGCCTACGACCTCTCGGAATATACATTGGCAGGGTAAAGATATTTGTACCTCGGGAGATGAGATATATAGGATAGGATATGCCGTATCCGATAGTCCGGGGTTTAGGAGTTATAGCTATTTTTTTTCTCGGCGACCAACAAACTGACCTCATAACATAATCTTTAAAAAAAAAATTGATTTTGCCTATTTTGAAAACGCTATCCGACGGGAAATTTTTTGCTGATTACGAAATCAATAGTTATTTTCCCGAAAACTCAAAGGATCCACATGAAAAAAAAACAAAAAACCGCTTAAAAATGAGTTTTTCGCCTTTTTTGCATTTTTCACTTGAAAAATCTGTGCTTTTTGGAATCAGCGGAAAATCCCCTACAAGATAGCCTTTGAAAGCTTCCGAAATACAAAAAAGTTTTCCTCGTCAAAATTACACTACTTTTTCCACCAAGTTCAAAACTTCCTGTTTCCAGTTTACCACACAGCAAGCCCTAAGAATCGTGCAATAGTCACGACTAGAAGAACGCAACCGTCGACTCGTCGCGTCCGCCAAGTTGCATGCACTATGCATGGACATCTCCTCTCTTACGGTTCTGCCATTAACCGCGTTTACACGCACGACGAAGCGCGTAAGCTGCGATCCACTTACGCGCGGCGTATATTCTTCCTCCTCGATCCCAGTATGCCCCACGTTCTTCCGGCTCCGCGTTCCGAACGTCTCATCCCAGCCCGCGTTCCGTGTGCCTCTCGACTTTGATTATAGGATCTCGTCATTGAGATAGCTCAGTGTTTACATATCAATCCATAACGCACGTGATTCACGAGATTGCTATGCGATCCTCCACTCGGTCGTCCTCTCGAACCGCGTCTATTTCATTTTCTTACACCACGAACCTTCCACACACATCCACATATATAGTGCAAAAAAAAAACAAAAAAGAATAAAAATAAAAAAAAAGAATCTGCTCCAGAGACTCCAGCGTTGATTCGCGTGCGTCATCCCCATTCGCTGAACGTTGAAACGAGACGAAGGCAACTAAGACGACGAAGAGGAGGAGGAAGCAGCGACAGCAGCCGCACATATTACTTCTCTCGATTGCCCGCGTCGCGCTGCTCGCCCGGCCAAACGGTCGAGCGCGCGATCGAGCGCGGGACGAATCGACGCAGACTGAGCGGCGAGAGATCGTGGCGGCTCTCGGAATGTCCCGAAGCGTGTGCGGCGCGAGGCGCGAATATACACAAGACTATCGACAAGGCCGGCTGCCGGCGCGCGCTTGTTCAAATACACACATGTTTGCCGAGCAGCGAGATGGACAGATATATGTATACAATTTTATACGGCAGCAGCGGGAGTGGTGGAAATAAGGGGCAGGCTCAAATCCCGTCGGCCTCGAAAACACCTCTCTGTGCCGTTATTATTCCCGTCACCCGTTACTCGACCGGCGAAAAAAAAAAGGAATATCCCTAGTCACACCGCTGTGTCCGATCGTCTCTGTCGGTCTTGCGCGATCGCGCGTGCGCCCGACACGCCGCTGCACTAGATCAGCTCGCGGTGATGGGCAGGACGTTACGTTACTTTTGCGCCTGGAGCGACGGATTTAATTTTTTTATTTTTATGGTTCCTTAATTAATACGTTGGCAGTCGTGATACTGACACTTGTTTCGCGGCGCTCGGAAATGGGGCGCAAGTGCGCTGCGTATCGTAAACCTACATAGTTTCATTTTGTCCATTTTTTTAACTAACGGTAAATATTTTGCAGAATTTGTAGGTAGAGTAAAAACATACTTTTTTCAATCAGTAAGATTTTCTTAGTTGTTAAAAAAAATCAATTGAAATGTTAATAATTATCATTATTTGCAAAAGTAAAAAAATGTACATATATAAAAATATAAAAATGTAACAATAATGATACACTCAGAGAAAAATATAGTAAAATAGTTGGTCGAACTATACTGATATAATTCGCAGGAGGAACGATCATATCTATTGGTACTGGATATTATGCATTTGATTAGTTCAGCTATTATTACATTTGCAGCTATTATTTTTTCTCATTGTCGTAACTATAAAATATAAACGTTCCCCCTGGAAATTACACTGTATAGTAAAAATATAGTATTATTGTTTCAACCATGTGTTTTTCTCTCAGTGCAACAATGTTTTTTTTGTGCAATGCATAGCAGCAATTTTAGATAAAGATTTTTTTATAATTAGCGGAATATGAACTGTGGAGAACACCACGAGCGCCACGACCGGCGACGCGAGGAAATGGAAGGCAAAGAGCCAGGAAACCGACATCGGCACGAAAATGTTTGTCGGCTGATAATAAAGCTCGATGACCCCCCGGGAAGGGAATTCCGTCGTAATTCATTCGTCGCCGGTGAAATTAGAATTTCGAGTCACGCGTAGGCGCATTCATCCGGCCAGACGCGGGAGTTTGAGACGCGGGACCGCGCCAGCTGCACTTGCGATTCGCCATAGACGCGCGGGAGGTGTAAAAAAAAACAGTGCGAAAGAAATTTCGCGAGAAAAAGAGCGAGAGACCGAGAGTTTTGAATGTGCACGAAGCGTGCAGCACGTGCACGACGTACACAGTATATGACTGATATATATACATATATATAGCCCAATGTGAGCCCTGCGCCAGGCTGCGCCCACGACTATATATCGTGTCACAAGAGCGTGCGGCGCTGCTGAATGAATGAAAAGGAGAAAGGCTGCTTTTTGAATGCACCGCTTGGGCGCCCAGAAAATTCCAGTAATCTGAATTTTGCGCCCCGCTACCATTATCGTACCTGGGCGACGCGACTACGAGAACGGGAACGACATTCAACGATGGAAATTCCAGCGCGAATTATATGCGATCCTGTCTGGACGTCGCGCGTGGCCCCCGACTCCGGTTGGCCTATTAGGATGGAAAGTCGCTCCGGGAAATCTCGACCTGGGAATGCGGTCGCTGTAGATGCAAATATTTTACAACGAGATATCGATCAGGATAGACTGATTGGCAAATATTCGAGCAACCATTCTGGCAAAAAAATTCTGGCGAATGAAAACGTCGAAAAAATGATTTTCTTCAAAATCAATTAAAATAGCGTCAACACTGGCGTTTTATGGGGTAGAATATGCGACTTGAGAACGATGGCGTAGATCAAAAGTCGCTATCTAATAGAAAAAATATCATGAGGTTGGTTCCACTCTTTAATAAACGAGCCACGAATCCCTAATTAATTAAACCGTACATCAAACAATTGTTGGATAAAAAAAAGTACAACTTCGCAATTAATGCGAAATTACCGGCAGATAGAAAAGAAATCAGGGAACAAAATTTACGAGCTGAGATAGGAAGCGCGGGTCACGTGTCATTATGAAAACTTTGACCCCACGTGAATGAAAATGTTGAAAAACTGATTTTCTTCAAAATCAATTAAAATAGGGTCAACAACGGCGTTTTACGGGGTAGAATATGCGACTTGAGAACGATGGCGTATATCAAAAATCACGATCTAATAGAAAAAATATCACGAGGTTGGTTCCACTCTTTAATAAACGAGCCACGAGTCCCTAATTAATTAAAACGTACATCAACCAACTGTTGGATAAAAAAAAAGTACAACTTCGCAATTAATGCGAAATTACCGGCAGATAGAAAAGAAATCAGGGAAGAAAATTTACGAGGTAAGATAGGAAGCGCGGGTCACGTGCCATTATGAAAACTTTGACCCCACGGAGCTTCTTTCGTCTTGCACGCAACCCGAGGGGGGGACAAAGTTCGCCGTGCCGAAATAATTTCCAAAGCCATAAGCCGAATTATATCTGTATATACACGTGCGTCGGCTGAGCGGTGGTTGGGTTCCCATGGCGGTGGGAGGTCCTCGTGAAAGGAGCGCGAACCGGCTTCCATGGTGGGGCGAGGAGGGGGAAGGTGCTCGCAAGCTCTCAGTGCAAACTTTTAAAAAACTTCGCGCCACCTCCGCTCACGGTATTCAATAATTTTACCGAAAGTTTTGCCGGGACGTGCAAGCAGCGACCTCGCGAGCTTGCGGCCCTCATCCCCCCCCGCTGCAGTCTTACACTCGCGGGGCGGGTCAGATAAAGCGAGGCAAAAAAAGCGCACAAGACGAAGTGGAGGGGGGGGGGGGGGGGAGGTGGGGAAGTTCGCGGAGAACCCGAAGTGCTTGGGATAAAGAGGAAGTTAAGTGAGAGCAAAAAAAAATCGAAGCTGTCGGGAAAGGAGCGGAAGTGGTGGGCGATAAGAAGTGAGGCTTTTCCAGGAGCCGCCGCTACCTACTATCTCAAGGTAGCACGAGGAAAAATAAAAGTTTCGCAAAATAGAACGAAACTTCGTAATTGTGGATTTTGAGAACATCAACGCGGGGAAAGAGGCCGGAGAACAACGGAATCTGAGGAGTTTTGACGATAACGATGATAACACTTGTCGAGAGGCAACGGTTATTGTTGACGGACGAAAGCATCGGGAACACGGCCGCGAGCTGCGCTGCCTGGACCAGCGGCGAAAGTTGAAGTGTCGTCGAGAAAACATGAAATTCCCGTTAGAAAGTCGATTTTTCGCGTTCGGGATCAACTTGTCAAGTGTCGGGGTCCGGCGGCCTCGGGTCGCCAGCGTCCCAGTGGACTTGGCTTAAGGTTAACTCGGTGATGAAGTGTGCGATTTCGCAGTCTCGGTCCCAGTCTCGGCGCATTGACAGTGTTAAATGTGTCGTAATACTTAATACACGAATTATTCCAAAAATAGTGTGAAAAAAATATATCGAATTTCTGAGTAAAGTAATTTTAATACCACAACATTTAGGCGTTATTCTGTAAAATGATTCAAATGGCCAGTAAAAAAAAAGTCAGAACCATGCAATAACTTTTTATCTAAAATATAGGTTGATCACTAAAAGAACTACTTTTTAACTCATCTCTGAATACTTTCTGAATGGGTTAAATTGTGCTTTTAATTTTTGTTAAATGTGTCGTAATGTTGAATACACGAATTATTCTAAAAATAGTGTGAAAAAATATATCGAACTTTTTTAAAAAGTAATTTTATTACCACAACATTTAGGCGTTTTTCCGTAAAATTATGAAAATGGCCAGTAGCAAACAAAAATCAGAACCATGCAATGACTTTTTATCAAAAATATTGGTTGATCACTAAAAGAACTACTTTTTAACTCATCTCTGAATACTTTCTGAATGGGTTAAATTGTGCTTTTAATTTTTGTTAAATGTGTCGTAATGTTGAATACACGAATTATTCCAGAAATAGTGTGAAAAAATATATCGAACTTTTTTAAAAAGTAATTTTATTACCACAACATTTAGGCGTTTTTCCGTAAAATTATTAAGATGGCCAGTAGAAAACAGAAATCAGAACCATGCAATGACTTTTTATCAAAAATATTGGTTGATCACTAAAAGAACTACTTTTTAACTCATCTCTGCCTACTTTCTGAATGGTTTAAATTTTGCTTTTAATTTTAGTATTTTTTTTAAGGTATGAAAATGCATTAAAGATTTTTGTGGTAAATCGAGGGACCTCGGGAACTTGCGAAATTGTCGTGGACCGGGTGCTGATCGAGCGAAAGCATCAGCTTTCGCCTTGCTGCACCGCTGTTGTCGGGCCTGCTGGATATAATCGATAAGAAAATTGTGAGGGGGAGAGGGAGGTTAATCGAGAGACTGAATACGCTTGGGCATGAGCTTAAGCTCTCCTGCCCGATCGATTATAGCGTGGATAACGAGGACAATGCGTCCGGTGTAGCTAATATGATACTGCATTATATATATATATATACGCTGTCGGCTCGATGTGGTCGCAACGGATCGATTAGTTGTCGAGATTAAAATGCTAATAAAAAAAATCGATACTCGCTGGCCTCGAGTATCGAATGTCAAAAAACTTGGGCATGCGACAACATAAACTCCGCGCGCGCTACATGTTTAACAGCTGGACATAAGCAGCACAATGGCGCATTAATCGCCACTGATTTATCTCACAGCACGAAACTCTGCAGGAATCGATGACAGATTAGACACATGATTAAAAAAAAAACACATTGACAATAAAATATTTTTTTCTACAAATAGTTATAGCTTATATTTATGGTACAAAAACGTAATTTATTGTAATCAAACTTGATTGATTAATTCAAGCTAATTACGAAATAAATTAATTGGTTCACAAAATACATTTTTATTTCAGTGAATTATAAATTCATGGAGGGATCCGTGTTTTTCGATAATAACAAGCGTATTGCGCGAGCGTTAATGATTGTGCGAACACGAACCTCGTTCGTACGGTTTGAAGGCAAAGAAAATCGAACAGAACGACGGGAAAGGGGAATAAACTGACGGAGGAAGAATCCCGGGCCAGCGCAGGCGGATAAATCAAAGGGTTTAAATAGCGTGTAGGTACGAAGGGCGTGCGCGGTGGGCGCCCCGACGACCGGTGGGATATAAATGAGCCGTGAGAAAATAAATCCTCGAGTGTAAAGAGAGAAAGAAAAAAGAAAGAAAAAAAAAAGAAATGGCCAGTGCGAGAGGATGGCGTCCTCCGACCACGAGACATAATTGAGCCGTCTGCGGAAACGAATTTATGAAATACACGCAGCGCGCCCATTCTTCTTCCCTTTAGCTCGTGCGCGCGCGCACGCAGCTTTTTCCGCCTTTTAATTTGCGACCGGTCAACCAACGCGCCAACTTTTGCCGTTTCTTATTTGTATTTATTTACGTTACCGTCCGTTCGCCTCGTCGCGCCAAGAGCAATTTTCTTCTCTAATCTTCTTGACCGACGGTGCACGCCCACGTAAATCGACTACGATAAATCGTTTCCTTACTAACAAATATTTAGCAAATTTGTTTTGATCGTTATTTATTATCGGTAAACATTTTTTAATTAAAAAAGAACATATACCAACAATTATATGAGTAATTTGAAACGAAAAAATTGTTAAATACTTCATTATTATAAGTTACAAATTGTTTGAATAATTTTTTTCTATTAAAAATAGCCACTGATGGAAAAGGCGAAATGCAGGATTACATTTTTTTGTCTTTTCTGTATTAAAAAGAAAAAGCCTGGCCATTGACCTACGCTGCTATATCGAA